>CM072539.1:6279267-7697601 GCA_036898165.1 Silybum marianum
CGATGTTGGGATGGGTAGCCGAGAAAGACACAAGGAGTGGAACGAGGTGCAAGTTTATTGGGTGTGGGAATGTGGGGGTAGCATAGGCACCCAAAGACCCGAAGATGAGAGAAAGATGGAGGTTTGTTGAAAAGTTTTATGAACGGGATTTGGTTGCCTACGGAAGTGGATGGCGTGAGGTTTAATAGGTGACAAGCCATATGTAGAGCCTCTACCCAATAAGTCGATGGAAGGTGGGCTTGGAAAAGAAGGGTACAAATAATATTATTTAATGTACGGATCATGCGTTCAGATTTCCCATTTTGTTGTGAGGTGCGGGGACAAGAAAACGGAAGAGAATTCCGTTACGATCAAAGAGGGAGTGAAAATAGTGATTGTCGAATTCGCCCCCGTGATCGCATTGGAAAGTTTGAATTTCACAATTAAATTGATTTTTAACATATGCGCGAAAATGAAGAAATTTAGAAAAAACATCCGATTTATTCCGAAGAGGGTACACCCAAACAAAATGAGAGAAATGATCCAAAAATAATATGTAATAATTGATACCACTGACACTAGGAAGTGGAGATGTCCACAAGTCCGAGTGAACAATTTCAAACATACGAGAAACATTTGAAATAGAACTAGAAAAAGGTAAGCGAACATGTTTGCCAAGTTGACATGCATTACATGAAAAATGACTAGTATTTTTATTACATGAAATAAAACGACTAGAAATTAAAGACTGAAGGACACGCGAGCCGGGGTGACCAAGCCGTTGATGCCACAGAGATGGACTGCACGAAAGAAAAGCAACTGGAGAGCGAGACGGCGGAAGAACCGGATAAAGATCGTCGGTGCTGTCACACCTAAGAAGGGCCTGTCGAGTGAAAAAGTCATGCAATGTAAATCCAAGTTCATCAAATTCAATTGAGACTTTATTGTGTTTGGCAAATTGGCGGACATATACAAGATTTTTAACAATGTTGGGTGTGACAAGGACACGGTTAAGGTCTAAGGGACGGTGTTCGGTAGGGATTTTGGTTTGACCGGTGTGGGTAATGGGAATGTGAGAACCATTGCCAACAAGTACGGAATTAATATAGCTCCTATTGCTAAGAGAATCGAGAATACCTGAGTCCGAAGCAAGGTGAGAGGTTGCTCCGGTATCCATGTACCAATTGCCATCGGTAGGGTTGTTATTGATGGACATTGCATTGAAAGCTTGAGCGAGGTCGGTGGCCTGATCAGATTGCGTTGGGGGGAACCATTCCCAAGGTGGAGTCAACGTCGTGGAGTCGGCATGAAAGGCCGTCGTGGGAGCGGCGGCGGGAGCGGCGCCGAGTAGGCCAGGTTGTGGCAGCATGGATCTGTTACGGTGGTTTCGTTGTGAAGTCGGAGGGGGACGAAACGAAGACCACGTTGGCGGCATGGACCAACCGTAGGGCTGCCACGACATGGGATACATCGGCCAAGAGGGTAGGGACGGCTGTCGAACTGAAGGTGGAGCAGAACGACGGTTATCCCCGTTATTCGAGCGACGAGGGTTCCCGGTATTACGGTTGTTCTGACGGCAAGGGTTACTGTTGTTGGAGCGAGCATGAGGCGGGTTCGTAGACGAACCGGTGTGGAGAACCGTAGGTGAGGAAGAGTGGTCTGAATGTGCGGGTTGTTGAGGTCGAGACCGAGAGAGACGTTGTTCTTCCAGGAGTAGCATAGATCGTGCTTGGAGAAAAGTAGGTAGAGGTGCACGGTGGCGGAGCACGGTGGCAATGTTGTCGAAGAGAGGAGATAAGCCGTTGATGAAGTACGTAACAAGGGTCTTCTCGGGAACCGGGGCATCGATGTTTGCCAAAAGGTCGGAGAGAAGTTTCATCTTTTGGCAATACTCAGAAATCGAGCGATCACCAAGAACCATGGAGCGGAGTTCATGGTCTAATTCAATCGTGCGAGCATCTTTGTTATCCCGGAAGAGGTCCTCGAGACTTTTCCAAACGGATTGAGCGGTAGCGCCTTTCTTGAGAATCATGGTGAGGAGAGATTGAGTGATGGTGCCGTAAATCCACATTTTGACAAGAGTGTCAAGTTTGTGCCATTCAGTAGCAGTGGTGTCGGTCGGGGTAGAGGAGCCGTCAAGGTGAGCGAGAACGCCAAAACCGGTGCAATGGGTCTCGAAAAGTTCTCGCCATGCATCATAATTTAACTCATTGAGATCAAGAGTTAAAGGTACGTATGCTTTGATGTTGGTGATGCCGTACGGTTTCTGATTGTTCTGATCGGCCATGGCAGTGGGTTTATGAGAGAGATTTGAAGAGAAAGGGAGGAGAGGGAGGTGGCCGGAAGCGGTGACGGCTAGGGTTTAGGTGGCCGGCAGCGGCGGCGGCTAGGGTTAGGGCAAGAAGAGAGGTCTAGGATCAAGAGATGAGAGAATTAGGGTTAATAATATGATACCATATTAGAGTGTATATTTTCTCATGAATAGACCATTCCATTAAATCACAATATATACAAATTACAAAGGGGATCAATGGGATATGGGCTGGACTAAACTAGATACAATATTGGGCTTTTGGTATATACATTAATATAGAGCTCGAAGTAGATGAGTTGTTCTTCTTTGGAAACCTCGAACCAGATGAAATTATATAACCGATCGAACAAGATGAGGTTCTTTATATTTAGGGGTTTTCTTCTATGTATTCAGATTCAAATTTATAAGTCTTCATTTGTTTAGGGTTCTTATTTCTTGATATTAGAGATTTCAGTTAGGGTATATTTTTTAGGTATAAATTTGATTCAAGAATGGAGTTAGATAAACTGATAAAACATTTATTCACTTCTGATTTTGGGTTTTTTTTGGATTTAGATTCTTATTTATAGAGAGAAATTTACATTTGTTCCCATTACTTTATAATTCTGATTTGTACGAAAGAAATATGGGTTGTGTTATTATGCTTGTTCATTTTCATCTATGTTTATTCTGTTCTGGTGGGGTTGGCGGTGGTCACCGACGGCGGTGGTGGTAGCCGGGCCGACGACAGGGTCTGGCCGGTGAACTTGGGATGCTTTCATTCCTATGATATTTTACATACAGTGAGAGAGAGAGAGAGAGAGATACCAACATTAAGGTTGTAGGGGGACAAATTGATGAATATTTTTAGTTTTCGATGAAACATGGTGAACAAACTTGGGAGAGACGGTGACGGCGGTCAGAATGTTCACCGGCTTTGGGCTGAATATGTTGTGCATATATGTATACATCATGTATATAAATTATAATATAATTAAATGTATTTTCCATTTTTAATAGGAATTTTAAAGATTAAATAAAAAGACTAAATTGCCCCTCACTTAAGAAACATTGTTTAATAGAGTTAGTGACTAGGGACCGTTTTCAAAGTAAAATGAGAACCACAAGGACAATTTCTAGAGTTATTAAAGTTCAGGTCCCACTTTCAAAGATTTTACTAAACCATGGGAACCAAAATTAGAGTTTACTCAAAAATTTATCATATAATCTATATTATATATTTATATTATCAAGCATTTGATAAAAAAAACTCTTAAAAGTACTGTTTATTGTTACTATTGAAAATTACAAGTAAATTATACGTAAATACAAGTTATTAAAGCTCAATTTTGAATTCGGGTAACTAATTACAGATAAACATAATCAAATACATGATAAAATTTTATTTTAAATATAAAAATTCAAAATATAATTTGAATAACTAATGAATTTTAACAGAATACTTGATTATTATCTTTATAAAAATTTATATTATCAAAGCGAAAAATAAAATACTTTGTTATACAACCTAAATTAAATTATAATACAAAAATTAATTAAAAAAATACAAAAAAATAAAAGCTTTTAAATAGTTAGTTTGATACTAATTTCATATATATTTTCTAAACATAAAAATATTGTAGTTTTCTTAAAACCTAATAAACTCGTATTTTAACATTGATAAATATAAAAAATAAAATTGAAACATTCAAATTAAGATAGTATATTACTGAACAGAGGTGGAACACAATAGGGGTCTAAGGGGGCCATGACCCCTATGTTTTATCCCTTAAATACTAGATATTATAAATATTATCAATAAATTTTGCTTAACTTAGGTGGTTATGTGTATATGACCCATGTATATGTAGTCAAGGTTTCATTCTCCTGTCATACAGTTTTTTTTATAACGAATTGAACTTATCAATGAAGATGTTTTGTTGGGTTCAGCTCTCTTAATTAGAAGGCTTGTGTTCCGCTCCTGTTACTGAATTATACGAATACCCTTATGGTAGATAATAAAAATGTACGATATTCTCATATTCAAAGTTATATTAACTCATGAATAATTAGTTTTGCCATTCTTCAAATATTTACCAGCTCAATTTGAATGGTTAAAACTTTTATGTGAATGCTCTTGTGGACGATGTTTTGTCGTATTTGATGCCTGAAAAGGTTGACCACGTGGTCCACATCCCTTGAATTCTCTACGTATCGATAGGGTTGACTTCACACAGATAGATGAAATTGATCTCATCCTTATCAGAGGATAATTATTCACATCACACATAACATAACCAAATGGATATCTTGATCAATGAAGATTACTACGATCGAACCCATGCCCTTAAGGTGTTCGATGAATCAAAAACAGGTGTAAAAGGATTAGTTGATGCTGGAGTTACAAAAATCCCCAGAATATTCATCAGACCACATGATGAACTTGTTGTTGAAGAATTAAACTGCAATAAGCTCAACTTACAAATCCCTCTTATAGATTTGAGTGGCTGTGAAAGAGGTGATCAAAGAACACAGATCGTTGAACAAGTTCGAGAGGCTTCGGAAAACTGGGGTTTCTTTCAAGTGGTTAATCATGAAATACCAACGAGTTTATTGGCTGAAACTGTGGATTGTGTTCGTATGTTTCATGAACAAGATAGTGAAGTGAAGATGAAGCTTTATTCACGAGATCGAACAAAAAGGGTGAGGTTTGAAAGCAATATCGATCTGTATCAATCTCGGGTTGCTAACTGGAGGGATACGTTGACTCTATCGATGCTTGTTTCTAATGATCTTGATCCTGACCAAGTTCCCGCAGTTTGCAGGTAAACTCTTTCAGCAGTCACGGATCCAGGATTTTTCCCGTAGATCTTTCTTCTCTTAAGAGATTTTGAGAATAAAGAATTCAGGCATTGAATAACCTGAAGAAATACCATTTTAAACCAAACATATCATATGAAGCTTTGGACAGACTAAAGGCCCGTAAAATTGCCTAACGTGATTTTAGTCTAATTATATTGTTTCGAGAAAATTTTAAAGTATTTTGGTTGGTTTCAAGGGACTTTTTTAGTGTGTATGTCGATTTCAAAGTATTTTTGGTTGAAACTTTTTAAAGTAATTTGGTTGAAAACTTGCGTGTCAACATACATTTTGAAACTTTAATCAGGACGCAAGTTTTCATAGGTAGATTTGTTTTTTTTTCCACTAGAGACTCAAGTTCAAATCCTGTTAGTGTTATTTAGTTTTTAATTTCAAATTTGTTATGTTTTTGAAAAAAATTGCAATAAAAGATTTGAACACAACACTTCACACGTGTGAAAAGCAATGAATTAGCCAAAATGTCCAATTATGATGTTGTGTAAAGTATAACGATCTTTGTTGCTTATAATCAAATGGTGATACTTTTGAAAAGAAATCAGGGTCGATCATATCCCTAAACTCTTTCATGTACTTCTATCAGTATATGGCTAATGTATCATCTAGACTAATAATATTTTATGCTTTTGTTTTAGAGAAACAATTCTTGAATACATAAAGTATGTTACAAAGCTTGGTGGTACTCTAATGGAGATACTATCAGAAGCCCTTGGGCTCAAACCAGATCACCTCAAAGACATGGAGTGTGGTCATGGCCGCACTTTCGTGTGTCACTACTATCCTCCATGCCCAGAACCAGAACTAACCATTGGAGCTAGCAAACACACGGATCCATCGTTCCTCACTCTTCTCCTTCAAGATCATATTGGTGGTCTTCAGGTTCGCCATCGTAACCAGTGGGCTGATGTTCCACATGTTCCCGGAGGTTTGGTTGTCAATATCGGCGATCTTTTACAGGTTTGATTAATTTCATAAACTTTTTATGCATACATATATATATATATATATATATAGAGAGAGAGAGAGAGAGGGGGAGAGGGGAAAGTTCAAATGTGAACTCAAATTTGGTTGGGAACGTGATTACAAATAAAAGCGCGACACGTGTCTGAATGTATATTATTCAGACCGAATAATCAAAGAAATATTCGATCTGAATATGACATGTGTCGCGCTCTCATTTGTCCTCACGTTCACAACCAAATTTGAGTTCTCATGTCGGCATGAGATCATATGAGAAGTGAAGTTAACGTGAGAAGCCGGAAGCGTAAGAAGGGATCTGAACCCTTGATCACTTTTAATCTCACACCCACCCATGAACTGTGCTCCTTATGAAAATTGATCCGGTGTATCTCATCCTAATGTGCATCCGACAGTGGAAATCCCTTCTTACGCTTCTCACCATAACTTATTTTCTCACCGGAAACCCAACCCCTATATATGTATATAGGGAGGTTCAGGGGAAAACGCTAAAAAAAGAAAACTGAAGAACACCCTAGGAGCCCTCCATCCGGGCGAAATGCATCCAAACGATTCAAACTGTTCTTTTCTATGCACGAGTTCATATATATATATATGAACAAATACAAATGCATGTTACACATTACCGGTATGCAATTGTGCATACAGTCCGGATATATTCATATGTATGATTGTGTTTGTCTATTGAATTATTTAAGGACAATCTTTTTTCTGGTGTAGATAATATCTAATGACAAGTTTAAAAGCATTGATCATAGAGTGTTGGCTAATCAAGATGGACCAAGGATTTCTGTGGCGTGTTTTTTCACTGGTGTTACTGTTCCTCCAAAGATATATGGACCCATAAAGGAGTTATCCTTGAAATCTGACGGACGTCCGCCTGTATACAAAGATTTCTTGGTAAGTGAATACATAGAGAAGTTCTTTGCAAGATCCATTGACAAGTCTGGTCTTGACAACTTTAGGTTATGAATATAATCATCCTTGTGGTTCCCCTTCATAAAGAAAATACGCCAATACCATATAAAGATGGTTTCCCTTTTATGGATGTCAATTATCTCTTTTGTATTTATTACTGTATTATATGATGTATGTAAAGTTATTAAATAGGCCAAATACGACTCTTTGTATCGACTTTTCAGTTTGTAATTAATGAATTAATGTTTACTTCCAATATGCTCCTATTTGTACAACTGGTTGAATATCTTCTGTCACTTACCTGATAAGAGTTTATTCCACCAAAATGGTATCGTATGCAATAATTTACCCAATAAGCTAATCATGGTAAAAGTCGTCGTCTTCACTTACCGTTGGAAATGGGAGGTTGAAGGTTGGAATTTTTTCATCCATCCCACATAGGAAGGGAGGTGAAAGTTGGAGTGCCTTATAAGGCTTAAACCTCCGTTGGGCCTTGAACTAGTTGATGGGCTCATGGTGGGGGTTGTGGATGGTTGGACCAATGCACACGCGTGCGCACGGCCTCGGCCGCGGGAATTTGCGGAGTGGCGCGAGGAGGCGCACGCCATATCGGAGCCTCGCCCCGAGCTCCCGAGTTCTTTTTATAGAAATTTTCGAGACAGATGTAGCAGATAAATCCCACGATTTTTAATAAGTGTTTGACTCAGTTTTTCAGCTAGTTTGTTACAGATATTATCAAACTTAATAAAAATCTTTTTATTTTAATTTACTAAAAACGTGGGATATTCTTGGAGAATGAGTCATAACTGACTCTGCTATTCTTGGGGATGAAGCTTGGCAGTTAGGGTTTAACTAGTATAAATACTGGTGTAGACCCTCCCCATTCCACACACTGAAAATCGAAGCAAACTGCCTACTTCTCTCTCTCGTTTTTCTGCTCCCACTGCCATCGTTTTCTGCTACTGCATTCCAGCCGTTTTTCTGCATCAATCTTGCTTTGGTTTGTATTCATTGCCGTTGTTTACAAACCGTGTTCCTGCATCGACCTGGGGCTTTGCGGCTGTCATACTCACAACAATTAGGGTGCCGTATAAAACCTTAAAGGACAGGTTTTCTACAAACCGTGCAGTTTCTTTCTCTTCTCCGTAAACAATCAAAAGGTTAGTATTTAAATTCTGTCTTGTATTTAATTACAGTTCACTGAGTGAACGATCTGCTTCTCCTCCTTTCTTTAAATTAAATCTATCGTGAAGGATAGGTTTAAACAATGGGTGCTTAACAATTGGTTTCGGGTTTTCCTTATAATTCATTGGACCTATATTATATCAAAAGACTCTATCTTGGTTCATCAATTTTAATAAAGTTTCCACCTTTATATATAAAGCTTAAATCTTTTTATATAAAGATTTATTTTTTATCGTTTCTAATCCTATCTTACAAACTTTTTTCAACAATCTTTAAGGTTTTATAAGAAGATGGACTCCGGAAACTATCGTCTGTTGAACCATGATCTCATGAAACTTGAGAAATTTGATGGAACCTCGTATACTCGCTGGGCCGACAAGGTCAAGTTTATGCTAATGGTGCTCAATCTCTATTGGGTTTTGGACCCCACGCTTGTACCCATTCCCGAAAACCCGGTTCCCGAGCCGGGGAAAGAACCGGATAGAAAGGCAATATCCGATCTGGAAAAACAAAGGTTCCTCCGCAAGGAGGCCGAATCTTTGGGGTGTGGTCATATTAAGAACACACCGGAAGATCGGCTATACGACCTTTACACTCCCGTCACGTGCCCTCGTGAACTATGGAAAGCACTTGAGTACAAGTATAAGTCACAAGAAAACGGAACCAACAAGTTTCTTGTGTCTCAATACTTGCGTTTTCAAATGGTAGATGACAGACCCATTTTGCAACAAGTTCATGAAATTCAAGTTTTAGTTAATAAACACAAAATGCTTTCCATAGTCATTCCTGAAATTTTCCAAGTTGGAGCAATTATAGATAAATTGCCACCATCCTGGAAAGACTTCTCTAAGAGAATGATGCATAAATCTGAAGACTACTCTATGGAAGATTTATGCAAGCATTTGAGAATTGAGGAGGAGGCACGTAATCAGGATAAGAAAGCAAAGTTCATTCCGAGTGCTAACAGCGTGCAGGCTGCTAAAGGGAAGGGCCAGTGTGGTGGTCCAAAACAGAAGTGGAACGGCCCACAAAAGAAAAGTTTTAAAAAACCGGGCCAATCCAGTTCTGGGCAACATATCAAGAAGACCGGTAAGTGCCATGTCTGCGGAGAGACGGGGCATTATGCTCGCGAATGCAAGCAAAGAAAGTCCGGTCCACCTCTTGCAAATGTTCTTGAAGAAATTCGACATCATGTGGCAAGTCTTCATATGGAAGAAATTGATATGGTGTCTGAAGCTGCCACTAGAGTTGTAGCGGGGCGAGGAGGTTGGTTTATGGATACTGGGGCTACTGTCCATGTTTGTTCGGACAGATCCCAGTTCATTGAGTACGAACCAGCGAGGGAAGGAAGACAAGTGGTGGTGGCAAAGAACGGCCGTGCTGACGTCGTTGGGATTGGAAAAGTGCCACTAAAATTCACATCGGGGAAGACTATCACTCTCCAAGATGTTCTTCATGTCCCCTCTTTAAATAAGAGCCTTGTTTCGGCAAACAAACTCGACAACAACGGGTTTGGCTTGAATATCGAATCAGGGAAACTCATTATTTATAAGAGGCGATCGTATATTGGTAAGGGATACAACATCTATGGTTTGTATCGCCTTAATCTAAAAGAGAATGAAGATGTGAATGCCGTGTGGTCCGTGAATGCGTTGGAAGCCGGTCCTAGTAGCTCTGTGGGTAGCAATGTGTTAGCTATTATTGATGATGTTTCTATTTTTGATTCGTTTTCAAATGTTGATGTAATTCCAGTTGATGATTCTAATAAAATGAAGTCTTTGAATTATATTGTTTGTTCTATTTCTTTATGGCATAAACGTTTAGCTCACACAAACGTGAAAAATATTGAAAAGATGCAAAACAAAGGTTTACTTAAAATAAACAACAAAGACTTTGGAAAATGTGAAACTTGTGTAAAATCAAAATTTACTAAGAAACCTTTTCCAAGTGTTAAAAGAAATACATCGATTTTAGAATTAATTCATTCCGACATCTGCGAATTAAATGGAATGCTTACCCGTGGAGGCAAAAGATATTTCATTACATTCTGTGATGATTTCAACCGATTTTTATATGTTTATCTTTTACACTCAAAAGACGAAGCTTTTGAGGCATTTAAAATTTATAAAGCTGAAGTGGAAAATCAACTCGAGAAACGAATCAAAATACTACGATTAGATAGAGGTGGCGAATATTTTAATCGAGAGTTTGATGCATTCTGCGAAGCGAATGGAATCAAACATGAATGCACCTCACCATTCACCCCACAACAAAATGGTTTGGCGGAAAGAAAGAATAGAACCCTTGTTGAGATGGTCAATTGTATGTTGAACCAGTCGGGTCTGCCAAATAATTTATGGGGAGAAGCTCTACTCACTGCTTGTCATATCCACAACCGAATCACTAGTCGTGTGATTCCAACCAGTCCTTATGAATTATGGAAAGGAAGGAAACCAAATCTTGACCATCTTAGAGTCTGGGGGTGTATTGCCTACTATCAAACCCATGATCCTAAAATATCCAAACTGGGAGCCCGTGCTATTAAAAGCATATTCGTTGGATATGCTAGAAATAGCAATGTTTACAGATTACTGGATAAAGAATCAGGTGTTATAGTAGAATCCAGAGACGTGGAATTCTTGAAGATAAGTTTTCAGGCGATGCTGAAAATTCGGAACCAACTCTGGCTCCCCATCTTCCTTGCACATCTCGTGATAGTTCGGAAGCCCCAAGAAAGGTTGACGAACCACGTAGAAGTACAAGAGCAAGAAAGGAGAAAAGTCTAGGAGATGACTTCTACTCATACCTTGTAGAAGGAACTCAAAAGAATGTGACGAGAGAGGTCATCTTCTCCATCAATATTGATGATGATCCTAAAACTTTTAAAGAAGCCATGTCTTCAAGGGATGCTCCATTGTGGAAAGAAGCAATAAAAGATGAAATGGACTCTATCATGGGAAATGGTACTTGGGAATTATCTGATTTACCCAAGGGAGCAAAACCCATTGGCTCCAAATGGATATTCAAAAGAAAGAGACATCCAGATGGATCGATTTCAGCCTTTAAAGCTAGATTAGTAGCAAAAAGATATAGACAAAGGGAGGGATTCGATTATTTTGACACCTACGCTCCAGTTGCTAGAATTAGTTCAATTCGAACTCTTATAGCAATTTCAGCCATAAAAGGTCTGTACATTCATCAAATGGATGTGAAGACAGCCTTTTTGAATGGCTATCTAAACGAGGAGGTTTATATGGAGCAACCCGAAGGGTTTGTAGTAACCGGACAAGAGAACAAAGTGTGTAGACTTGTTAAATCTCTATACGGTTTAAAACAAGCCCCCAAACAGTGGCATGAAAGATTTTATACGACTATCACCTCTTTCGGGTTCCAACACAATGGGGCCGACAGATGCATTTACTCAAAATGCACAAAAGGATCCACTGTGATTATCTGTCTATATGTAGATGATATGTTGATCATCGGAACCTATCTGGAAGGAATTCTTGAAACAAAAAATTACCTATCCGCAAACTTTAAGATGAAAGATCTCGGAGAGGTAGATACAATTCTTGGAATAAAGGTTAAAAAGTCAGCATCTCAAATCTCTCTCTGTCAATCCCACTACATAGAGAAGATACTGACAAAGTTTCAACATCTGAATATCAAAGAGTATAACACTCCTTTTGATTCAAGTGTGAAACTTGATAAAAACTCTGGTAGAGGCTCAACTAGAGTATGCGAGTGCAATAGGCTGCATGATGTATGCAATGCATTGCACTAGCCCGGATATTGCTTTTGCGGTGAGTAGACTGAGTCAATACACTAGCAATCCCGGTCCAAATCACTGGAAAGCTATTGGAAGAGTATTAGGTTACTTAAAAAGAACCAGTGATCTAGAGTTAACGTACACGACACATCCAGGAATTTTGGAAGGGTATTCTGACGCCAGCTGGATAGATCACTCAAGTGATTCAAAATCCACTAGTGGGTGGATTTATACTCTTGCTGGTGGGGCAATTTCTTGGGCAAGAAAGAAACAATCGTGTATAGCCCATTCGACTATGGAAGCCATTCATCTGTGGCCTCGACCAACCCCTTCTATTCCCATGTATTGTGACAGTGAGGCCACACTGTCAAAAGTATACAATGCCGTGTACAATGGGAAGTCGCGACACATAGGTCTCCGACACAATTTCGTGAGACAATTAATTGATTATGGTACCATAAATATTGTGTATGTCAAGTCTTGTGGGAACTTGGCTGATCCACTAACCAAGCCTCTGACGAGAGACTTAGTAGGATCAACTGCTAGAGACATGGGTCTGAAACCATGTAGAATCAATTAGTGGTAGGAACCCAACTTGAATTTAGTGCTCCTATCTATCAAGTTCAAAGGGTAACAACAAGTCACTAATTGATAGAAGGTACTATCGAATGATAGATCCATGTAAGGTAGAAGATAGTACGGCGTTGCCGAGAATAAGGTTGAGGTTAAACTCTTAACAAAGTTTAGAGGCATCTTAACAACGAAGATGTTATAGAACTTTGCCTATATGACTAAGAGGTGGTGCCGCCTCAAATGAAGAATAGTGGTTCTTCTTCTAAAAGGTCATGAAACAGGGTTTAGCGCATGGCCATAATTCGCGCTTAGTGAGAAAGCAAGAATGTTAGATGATGTGTGTAAATAAGCCGAAGTGATCTTAAGGTTCAAGGTTTAAATCCTAAGGATACCATTGAATTGATCTCTCCTTGCTTACTTATATAAACATGGTTTAATCTTAGTGACACCACTGTGACATCATTTACTACGAATGTCAGAAAACTTTCCAACCTGGTGGGGGATTGTTGGAAATGGAAGGTTGAAGGTTGGAATTTTTTCATCCATCCCACATAGGAAGGGAGGTGAAAGTTGGAGTGCCTTATAAGGCTTAACCCTCCATTGGGCCTTGAACTAGTTGATGGGCTCATGGTGCGGGTTGTGGATGGTTGGACCAACGCACACGCGCGCGCGCGTGGCCGTGGCCGAGGC
Organism: Silybum marianum; assembly: GCA_036898165.1. Taxonomy (NCBI): domain Eukaryota; kingdom Viridiplantae; phylum Streptophyta; class Magnoliopsida; order Asterales; family Asteraceae; genus Silybum; species Silybum marianum. Next base: position 6,292,530 of record CM072539.1, read on the forward strand.
CGAGGCCTTAGGCGCGGGAATTCGCGGAGTGGCGCGAGGAGGCGCACGCAGCATCGGAGCAAGAGGAGCCTCGTCCCGAGCTCCCGAGTTTTTTTTATAGAAATTTTCGAGAGAGATGTAGCAGATAAATCCCACAATTTTTAATAAGTGTTTGACTCAGTTTTTCAGCTAGTTTGTTACAGATATTATCAAACTTAATAAAAATCTTTTTATTTTAATTTATTAAAAACGTGGGATATTCTTGGAGGATGAGTCATAACTGACTCTGCTATTCTTGGGGATGAAGCCGTGGGCGCGAACGCGGGCGCGGGAATTCGCGGAGTGGTGCGAGGAGGCGCACTTTGTACTTCGCACGCCGCATCGGAGCAAGAGGAGCCTCGCCCCAAGCTCCCGAGTTCTTTTTATAGAAATTTTCGAGACAGATGTAGCAGATAAATCCCACGATTTTTAATAAGTGTTTGACTCAGTTTTTCAGCTAGTTTGTTATAGATATTATCAAACTTAATAAAAATCTTTTTATTTTAATTTATTAAAAACGTGGGATATTCTTGGAGAATGAGTCATAACTGAGTCTGCTATTCTTGCGGATGAAGCTTGGCAGTTAGGGTTTAACCAGTATAAATACTGCTGTAAACCCTCCCCATTCCACACACTGAAAATCGAAGCAAACTGCCTACTTCTTTCTCTCGTTTTTCTGCTCCCACTGCCATCGTTTTCTGCTACTGCATTCCAGCCGTTTTTCTGCATCAATCTTGCTTTGGTTTGTATTCATTGCCGTTGTTTACAAACCGTGTTCCTGCATCGACCTGGGGCTTTGCGGCTGTCATACTCACAACAATTAGGGTGCCGTATAAAACCTTAAAGGACAGGTTTTCTACAAACCGTGCAGTTTCTTTCTCTTCTCCGTAAACAATCAAAAGGTTAGTATTTAAATTCTGTCTTGTATTTAATTACAGTTCACTGAGTGAACGATCTGCTTCTCCTCCTTTCTTTAAATTAAATCTATCGTGAAGGATAGGTTTAAACAATGGGTGCTTAACAATTGGTTTCGGGTTTTCCTTATAATTCATTGGACCTATATTATATCAAAAGACTCTATATTGGTTCATCAATTTTAATAAAGTTTCCACCTTTATATATAAAGCTTAAATCTTTTTATATAAAGATTTATTTTTTATCGTTTCTAATCCTATCTTACAAACTTTTTTCAACACTTACTAGGTAAGACTGTCAGAGTCGTTTACCTAAACAGTACCCGGTAAGTGCTTACCGGTAAAATTCAACACTATCACTTACTTACCGGGTAAGATTTTAGTCACCCAAAACGGCCTCGTATGCAACAATTTACCTGGTAAGCGCTAACCGTAGTAAGAGCCGTCGCTATCACTTACCGGGTAAGATTCTTGGTACTTGTCATATTCCTCCGGTAAGGTAATGTGACTTGTAAACGTTTATTGCCTTCGCTCTTACCAGGTAGGAATCTTGGTTTTTGTCATATTCATCTGGTAAGACAATGCAACTTGGTAAGCCCTTACTCGGGAAAGCGTTTTCACCAATGGAAAGGGAGGATTTTGATCAACAAAAGAGAAAAACAGGAAATCATAAGGCATTACAAACAAAAATCACTTTTGATTTTAGAATTCTAAACACCTAGGAAAGTAATTGCCATCAATGTTCCTATGTCTCTCTCAAATTTAGCATACCGAAGCCACAAAAGTCGTGGGATATATATACCTTGGTGATCAAAGCTTATAAGATCGAGAGATGCACAAAAAAATCAAAGTTAAAAACATGGTCCGATCTGAACCATGTACCACCATCGTTCCGGACCACCATCGACCACCACCGATCTGAACCACCGCCGACCACCATCATAAATGAACTACTGCCGACCACCACCGACCTGAACCACCGCCAACTTAACCTGAACCACCACCGCCATTTTGAACCACTGTCATCCACCGCGGATCTGCACCACAGCGATCCAATTTCTAATCTTCCAACAAATTCAGTATAGCTCAAAATGAGCATCTACATCTTCAAAAAAACACTAAGGTGACATTTGCTTTTTAAGAGGTGCTAAAGTCTATAATCCGATTTATAAGAGGTGGTGCTGAAGTCTTAAATCTAAATAAGTAAGACTGTTTGTTTTGACGTCTGAAATCTGAATCAGTAGGACTGTTTGTTTTTATAACTATTTGGACGCAATTAGGCTACAAGATGAAAGAAACTCACAACATTTGAAGTTGTTAATACAAACATAACTATTATGAATATCCTCCTTTTCTTTTTGACCCCGCTGAAGACATATTCCTTTGTCTCTAAACCAATTTATATTATTTTTTAGGACTTTCTGTTGGTGTTGTTGATCAGCACCAATACGCTGCTATTCACCGCTCCTTGTTCTTCATTATATTGATCATCAAACATCTAATTCGAGCTTGATGAACCCATCTATCAATCCGCATATCTTTGTTTTCCAACGAACTCTGTGAATTAGAGCCCGATCTTTGATTCAATTGTGGCATTATCTGCATAACTCCATTAGCTAATCCCGAAGCAACTTTCTTTTTAACGGCTGGACTAACAAGATTACTCCTTGCAGCAAGTGTTCTCTTAATCTCTTATCAAAGTGATGTATCTCTCTCTCAACAAAACTGAAATTCGTTCCAAAGTGATGTATATCTCTATATTGAGCTTAACTCATCAAATTAAGCACCAATAAGATTCTTGATCTCAACCCTATATAAAGAAATATAAAAAGGAAGTAAATAAAGACACAAAGATTATAACTCAAACTCATGAAAATAACCCAAATACAAAAACCCATTTGTAGAACCAAATAACCCCTTTTGATTTTTTTTGAGCTTTTTGATAATATGAAGCTCAAGAATTATATATATATATATATATATATATATAGGGAAGGGTTATGGTTAAATAACTTAGAGACTCATAAATGTTCTCGCATTCTCGTAAAACAAGGTGTTCTCGTTTGAACCTCCACCTATATATATATATATATAGGTGTTAATGGAGAAGGACATGGAAGCTTGAAAGGAAAGGATGCAAAGATGCTGGTATTGAAACATTGAGGAGATCAGTTTATTGTGATTTTATTTCTTTGTAGGAGACTAATCTTTCACTCAACTTGCTGGAGGATCATCTTTCTAACAATATTAACATCAAGGGAGACCTCTCCTACTTGAAGATTGGGAAGCTGATGATGATATGTCTTTGTTCCTATTAACCTATAGCACTTTAGGACAAGGTTATTACAGTGCTTCAATGGAATCCCTTATGGAAGTTATTTGTTAAGAATTTTTGAAATGGTTTCTGGAAAGATGAACCAGGGACAAAATCAAACCACGGATGAAAATCACGAAATCAAAACAGGGACGAAATCGACATACCTTCAAGATTCATGATTTGGGTTGAGATCCATTAATCAATCGAATGTTTTGCTGCAATCGATTTGGGTTCTTAGAAATATTTGTTAATTCAACCTTTTTTTAGTCCAACTTAGTCGTTAAATAAGACCCAAAGATTAGGAGACAGTGGCTCCTGATCTTATGCCCTTTTGAGAGTTTTTTGCTTTTCAGTTTTAGTTTGTTGCTTTCTCAGGCTATTTAAACAAGGCTTCTGCTTCGTATTATTCAAGCATATAAAACCAAGTTTCTGCTTCGTATTATTCAAGCATATAAAACCAAGTTTCCAGTAATCTTGTTCTTCTTGCTATTTTTCATATGTAATTTCCAACAAAGTGGTATCAGAGCCAGTGCCAGAGCAAGAGCCAGAGCAAGAGCCAGAGCCAGAGCCAGAGCCAAAGCCAGGTTCCTTCAAAGAAGAACTGGGTGTTCGATTTCGCTGAAAATGGCAACAAGCTCAAGCACCCTCAACGTATCTCAGCTGCAGATACCCATTTTCAAAGGAGAATCTTATGAATTCTGGAGCATTAAGATGAAGATCTTGTTCATGTCACAAGATCTTTGGGAATTTGTTGAGCCTGCAGAAGCCGGCGATGCAAAGGAAAATTAGAAACGTGATGCAAAGGCTCTCTTTTTCATTTAGCAGACGGTGGACGAGAGCATGTTTTCAAGAATAGCTGCAGCTACAACCTTGAAACAAGCATGGTCAATCCTTAAAACAGAATATCAAGGATCTATGAAGGTAATTATCGTCAAACTTCAGTCGTTGAGACGGGCGTTCGAAACTTTTGGCATGAATAACAAAGAATCGATCCAAGCTTATTTGGGAAGAGTCTCTGCAGTCGTGATCCAGATGAGATCATACAAAGAGAAGATCACTGATGAAATCATGGTAGCTAAGGTCTTAAGGAGCTTAACTCCTAACTTTGATCACATAGTTGCTGCTATTGAAGAATCAAAAGATTTGTCAAAGTTTTCTTTCGATGACCTAATGGGATCCCTTCAAGCGCATAAAGAAAGAATTAACAAGTCATCGGCAAAAGACAAAGAGAAGGATTTTCAAACGAAGGGGGAGCCAAAATCCTCTGATCGCATGAGAGGAAACTACCTGAGCCGAGGTAGAGGAAGCTATCGAGGTCGAGGCAGAGGCCGAAACAGAAATGTCAACACTTATGTAGAATGCTCACACTGCAACAAATATGGGCATTTTGATAAAGATTGCTGGTACAAACTGGAGGAGGCTAAGTTCACAGAAGAATATGATGACGACGCGTTCCTCTTCATGGTATCATCAAACCTTAGCATTGACAAAGGGCTTTCAAATCACATGACTGGCGACCGACTGAAATTTAAAGAGCTTGATGAGTCGATACAATCACAAGTTCGACTTGGAGATGATAAAGCACTTCAGATTGTAGGACGAGAACGACAATGGTCGCACGAAAGGCATCAAAACAAATCTCATTAAATATGTTCACTTTGCACCTTCCTTAGCTCACAATTTAATAAGTTTGTCAAAACTTCTAGAATATGGATGCTCAGTACTATTTGACGATTACATATGTGTTGTAATGGAGAAAGCGTCAGGTAACATTATTGCAATTTCTGACATGACACAAAATAGAATGTTCCCGCTTAACTTCTATGAGCATACAGAAGTTGAATTAGTTAACAAACCATATGCAGACAATGAGATTTGGCACCTTAGATACGACCATCTTAACGTCACTGGCCTACAATTGATAAAAAATAAAGATATAGTCAGAGATCTTCCAAACATCCCACCGCTCGAGAGAGTTTGTGGAGGATGCGTTCTTGGGAAACAAACCAAGAAGCCATTTCCAGTACGGAAGTCCAAACGTACGACTAAGATAATGGAGCTCATTCATGCCGATCGTTGTGGACCAAGGAGAACAGATTCTTTATCTGGAAGCAAGTATTTCTTGTTATTTATAGATGACTACAGTAGGATGAGTTGGGTCTAGTTTTTGTAGTTTAAGTCTAAAGTGTTTGAGCATTTCAAGCGATTCAAAGCTTTGGTGGAAAAGCAAACAAGAGAAATCATAAAATCACTTAGAACTGATCATGGTGGTGAATTTCTCTCCAAATAATTTACTAATTTTGGTGATGAATAGGGCATTGAAAGAGAACTATCAGCACCATACACGCCGAAGCAAAATGGTGTGGCGGAACGAAAGAACCTAACGGTGGTAGAGATGGCTCGGTCGATGTTAAAAGCAAAAGGACTACAAAACTCTTTATAGGTTGAAGGACTTGCCACTGCAGTGTACCTTCTAAATATTTCTCCTACAAAAGTTGTTTCGGATTAAACACTATACGAGGCATTGAACGGAAGTAAACCTTCGGTAAGCCACTTGCGCCTTTTCGGTTGCAATGGTTATGCCTTACATATAGATAAAATGCATAAGATGGAAGAAAAGTCGAACAAGTGAATTTTATTCGATATTGTACTAAATACAAAGCTTATCGGCTTATATGATCCTCGAAGTGAGAAAATTGTTATAAGCAGAAATGTGGTGTTTGATGAGCAAGGCAGCTGCCAATAGGGATAAAAGTTGACAGAATCAAGTACTCGATTTGAATTAAATGAACCAGAAGAAGAAATAGTGAACCCAACATCACACACGCCTCACGGTTCAGGCAGCTCCACACCAATAGTAGTGGAGACGTCAAGCTCAGACTCTTCATTATTGGAGACCTTTTCCGGCGATCTTGCTGATGACCCTACTAATGACCCAAATCAGTCACAAGACTTACTTAGAAGTGAATGGGGTATATTTCCACGACGACGATTCCCAATCGAAGGAGAGTCGCTATTTTCATTGGCACTATTTGTTGGAGATCTATCAAGTGTTGAAGAAGCTATGAAACAACAAGAATGGAAGGAAGCTATGGAAGGAAAGCTACAATCCATCGAAAAAAGTCAGGCGTCGGAGCTGGTTAATTGGATTGAAATGGATTTTTAAAACAAAATTCTTAGCAGATGGTAGCATTCAGCAACACAAAGCAAGACGGGTGGTAAGAGGGTACGCTAAAAAACAAGGAATAGACTATGAGGAGACGTTCTCGCCGGTTGCTTGAGTTGAAATAGTTCGTGTTATATTGGCACTTGCAGCTCAAAAACGATGGAAAGTATTCCAATTTAACGTCAAATAAACATTTCTAAATGGTGACTTAGAAGAAGGAGTCCAAGTGACCCAACCACCAGGATTCGAGAAAATAGATGAGGGAGACAAAGTGTATAGTCCAAAGAAAGCCACAGATTGAAGAAAGCGCCTCGGGCGTGGTACAATAAGATAGATAGTTTTTTCCACAAGATTGGATTCGAGAGAAGCATGCACGAGCCACCTTTATATCTCAAGAATCAAGGTGGAGATAACTTCATGATAGTAAGCTTGTATGTCGATGATATGATCTATACGAGATCTTCATTGAATCTCATATAGTAATTTAAACAATCCATGAAGAGCATGTTTGACATGACCGATCTCGGATAATTAAAGTACTTTACGGTGCTAGAAGTGAGTCAAATAGATGGTGGGATATTCATGTTACAGAAAAAGTATGTAAAAAAACGCTGGAGAGGTTCAACATGCTATATTGTAAGATTGCCAACACCCCAATGAACACAAATGAGAAGGTGATGTCACATGATGAAACAGGAAAAGCGAATGCAAGCCTTTACAGAAGCTTAATCGATAGATTCATTTATGTAACACACTCTCGTCCAGATGTGAGTTTTTCTGTTAGGGTCTTATCTTGGTTCATGCACAATCCAAGTCGGCATCATTTTGGAGCAGCAAAAAGAGTCCTACGGTGTCTTGCAGGGATGATATATTTCGGCATTTGGTATCGGAAAGCGGAAAATTTTAGCCTCAAAGGCTATAGTGATAGTGATTGGGTGGCTCGGATGAAGATGGGCGAAGCAAAACTAGAAACTGTTTCATACATGGGTCTGTTGTAGTCTCCTTTAGTTCAAAGAAACAAGAAACTGTGGCACTCTCGACTACCGAAGCAGGCCGACGACTTACTACTGGGAATCGTGGGTGCCGTAGAGCTTCTCATAGAAATAAAAAAACTCATTGACTCTCTCACGAAAATTATCCATGGTATATGTGGCTGTGACTGCCACATCTTGTCAAGCAATTTGGCTACGCATACTCATGAGTGATATAGAAATAAAGCAAAACAAGGAAACTAAGGTATTATGTGATAACGAATTGGCTATCATGTTGGGAAGAAATCCGATTTGCACAACCGAACCAAACACATGGAAATCAAACACCACTTCATACAAGAACTCTTCGCTAAGGTATTATGCGATAACGAGTCAGCTATCATGTTGGGAAGAAATCCGTTTTTTCACAGCCAAACCAAGCACATTGAAATCAAACACCACTTCATATGAGAACTCTTGGCTAAAGGAGAAGTTAAGTTAGAAAGTTGCAGCACAAAGGAACAAGTTGCTGATCTAATGACAAAAAGACTACCTTTCACAAATCATAAATTTACTTTGCATTCAATTGGGTTTGTCAGAGTTTGAATGAAGGGAGAGTGTTAGAAATATTTGTTAAGTCAAACTCTTTTTAGTCTAACTCAGTCGTTAAATAAGACCCATAGATTAGGAGATAGTGGCTCCTGATCTTATGTCCCACTATCTCAAGCATGTAATCGGACAATGGGAGGCAGATCAATCTAGAATGGAATTCCTCAAAAAATATGTAATTGGAAACATACAGATGATGGAAAATGTAGAAATTGTACAGTCGCTGATCACCTCATCTATGGCGGAAGGGACTGAAATTAAACTTATTAGAGGCAAAAATATTCTGATTAAATTTGAATTGAAAGAGGTGATGGAAAATATAATAGAAAATAAGGTTCATAGAATACACTACTGGGTAAAAAATTTGAGGAGATGGTCTACGGGGTTCCCATCGTCGGACAAATTGATTTGGTTAAGGATAGAAGGAGTCCCTCTTCATATATGGAAAGAGGAAGTTTTTAAGGAAATCACCAGTAAATGGGTAAGGTTCTGGCTATGCGCAACTGCCATTTGGAAGAAAATGCAAACTTAACGTGGGGGAAGGTACTAATTAGTTAAAGGTTCGTGGTAAGAATCAATGAAATCAAGTGCATCAAGGTTAGTAACTTGTTCTACATGGTAAAAATAGAAGAAGAAGAAGACTGAAGCAACCTAAAATATCAAATAAGAGATGAAGAATATGGAACCCAACAGGGACAATCGAATGAAGATGAAGAGAAATCATCGATCCCATCGGAGTGGTTGCAAGGGAAAGGAGAGAGCGATGAAGATAGGATGGTAGAGGAGAGTGTATTCGAAGGAGGGCAGAAGAAATATAAGAATAACGAGGGTGACGGAAAGGAAGACGGGGGCGCCGATAAATAAGAAGTAGGGGACCGGGGGGAGGGGCGGTAAGGAATCAACGAATAACCACCAGGAGAATGAGGTTCAGAGGAGCGACCGACAACCGAAAGGTAGGGAATCCGACGGGGAAGTTGAAGAGGTAGGAGAAAAGGGGGACAAGAGGTGGAGTTCGAATTCCAAAAATAAGGGAACGGCTCTCAAAGTGAGTAATAATTCCAATAGAAGAAAAGAGATGAATTCAAAGGCAGAAGAGGACGGGGGACTAAATGAGCCAAACAAAAGTGGACCTAAAAATGATAAACCAAATGGGCCTATTCTAAATAGGGATTATGGGACGGATGAAGAGATGGGAACTGGGCTGGATGCAACTGGAGACCCTAATCTAGACACAAAAAACCCATTACCTGAAGCCTAGATAATTGGGAACGAGTTTATGGGAATAGCCAACACAGAACGAACCATAAAAGTTCCATCAAAATTAGGCAGAAGCAAATCAAGAAAAGGTTCGACAGAGATCCGAGACAAAAACAACACAAATGCAGGAGCGAAAGCAAAGAATCAAAAGGTGCGGAGCTGTGCTTTTGGGAGGGGAAGAGTAAGCTTTCACTATTTAAAACAAAGGGCTAGGAATATCCAGAGAAAACCCCATAAGGCAGTAGATGGATCCAAATTGGAAAGTTTGAAAGGGCGTGCAACAGAATCATCCTCTACGAACCAAATTTCCATCTCAAGTGACTTGAACGACACATATCTATCAGCAAGACTGGAGAACTTTGGGAAGAGAATTGGCATCATCTGGGAAGGGACAGGAGGGGCGGTAAACGTGTAGGGAGGAAGCAGAAATTGATAAATAAGTATGGTAAAAATTTTGCAGCCAAAACGATTCTATGAAGGTAATGTCACTAAATATTAGAGGTTTAGGGTCGTCGAATAACAAAACATTTAAAAAGAGTGCCCGTGTATGATAGGAGTACGGGAAACAAAGCTTAAAGAAATTTCTGACCAATTAGTTGCAAATGTGTGGGGGACAAATGATGGGGACTATGTTCATGTTGACGCGTCAGGAAGATCGGGTGGTTTGTTAGTAACGTGGAATAATAATAAATTTAAATGTGAGTATATTGTGAAAGAAGACAATTTTGTAGCGATAGTAGGAAAATGGGATTAGATAGAGAGGCTTGTAGCATGCATAAATGTCTATGGGCCACGGGAGAAAAGAGAAAGATCGGTAATTTGGGTGAGACTAGATCAGTAATGTCTAAAGGAAGAGATAAAATGGGTAATCTTTGGAGATCTTAACGATATAAGAGGGGCGCACGAAAGGATGAACTCTGTAAGTTGTAGTAAAGGTACGGAAGAATTCAAGGACTTCATTCGGCGAAATAAATTAGAAGATATTCGGCTGGGTAGGAATAAGTTCACAAGAATAGGCGACAACGGGAACAAATTCAGTAAACTTGAAAGATTCTCGGTATCAAGGGGGTTCGAGTCTAGTTGGAAAAGTTAGGGGCAAAAACCTTAGAGAGAAAATGATCAGACCATACGCCGATAATCCTAAGTGATAAGTGGGGTGATTTCGGGCCTAAACCTTTTAAATTCTGTGATGCATGGCTAACAGATAAAAGCTTGGAAGAGGTAGTTAAAAAAGTGTAGGTAATGGAGGTAATCTCAACTGGTCCAAACTGTAGATTCCAAGACAAACTCAAAAAGGTTAAAGAAGAATGGAAGATATGGCCAAAAGACATTTGAGGATAGGTGGACAAAGAAGCACAACTCATGAAAGAGGAGGTAAAAAAATGGGAAGTACAAAGTGAGTTGAACATCTTGGGGGAAGAAGATAGGAAGAGATAGATAGAGGCAAGAAAGAAATGGCTAGACTTGGAGGAATTTTTTTTTGGTAATGGATAGACAAAGGGAAAAAATAAAATGGATCAAAGAGGGTGGTGAGAATATGAAACTCTTCCACTTGGCATGTAAAAGTCGGGAAAGGAAGAATTCTATACAGGGACTAACCATTGATACGGTATGGACGGAGGGACCGGCGCGGGTAAAGGAGCATGTATTCGACTTCTTCCAAATAGAAATATGCAAAATAAAGGGGACCCATTCCTAAGTTATGCATGAACCGACTAAAGAGAATCACGGTGGAAGGGACAACATGGTTAGAAAGAAGAGCGTCAGAAGAGGAATTATGGGAGGCAATAAAAGCTTGTAGTAGTAATAAATCTCTAGGTCCGGATGGATTCACGATGGAGTTTTTAAAGAGATTTTCGGATACAATAAAAGGAGATTTATTGGCACTGGCAGATTGGTTTTGGGAAAAGGAGGAAATAAACAAGGGATGTAGTGCCTCGTTTTTAACCTTCATCCCAAAGAACACAAACCCGATGGGTCTTAACGAATATAGACCAATTAGTGTTATATAGATTCTTTATAAAGTGATTTCAAAAGTCTTGGCGGAAAGAATGAAGACGATAATGGATAACATAATCAGCAAAGAGCAAAGTGTCTTCCTAAGAGGGAGGTCCATATTAGATGGGATCTTAATTGCAAATGAGATGGTTGACTTTATAAAAAGAACCAAGAAGAAAAGTTTGATCTTTAGAGTAGATTTTGAGAGCATCTCCAACAGATAGGCTAAACTTTTTCTAAAATAGCATATTAAAAATCAAAATTTCTAAAAATATTTGTATCCAACTCCAACAGCTACTCTATTTTAACAATTTTATCATAATTATATTATTAAAATACTATATATATTTAATATCCCAACAACTTTTTAAACAAACTTTCAAATAATTGGTGGAACCATTAAAATAATTATTTCTCTCTCTATTTAGATATTCTCTAAATTTAGAAAAAAATTTCCTCCTTTTTAGCATTTCTCTATTTTAGCATATGATATACCATAGCTGTTGGAGCCTAAAATTGCAAAAAACCTTCATTTTTCTATTTTATAATAGCTGTTGGAGATGCTCTGAGAAAGCACATGATACGTTAGATTAGTATTTTCTTTTGGATGGTATAGAGAACATAGGATTTGGGGGAAGTGGAAGTATGGAAGGAGATCAAATTTGAGTTTGAAGCAATGGATACTTTGGATAAATAACGTTCGTTCACTTAATTGAATTTCAATTAAACTGGTCGGTAGACCGTGCTTAAAATCATTGAAGATATCGATGGTAGTGAACGACTCACCAACAAAGGAGTTTCCGATGGAGAGGGGGCTTAGACATAGGGATCCCCTTGCACCCTTTCTGTTTTTGATCGTGGCCGAATGTCTTCACATTGTGTTCGAGGAAGCGGTGGAAAAAGAGTTGTTTAAAGGGATAAAAGTTGGAAAGGATGAAGTAATGCTATCGCACCTTCAATATGCGGATGATGTTGTGTTCTTCGGGGAATGGGAGGCGGAATTATAAAAATCTTGTAAAGGTATTACGGTGTTTCCACGCGGTCCCGGGCCTAAAATACATGGGAAAGAGGAAATTTTTTTGGAGTAGGAGTCTTGGAAGAGGCAGTCCAATCTTGGGCAAGAAGCTTACAATGTGGTAGGGGAGAATTACCATTCATCTATCTTGGGATTCCGGTAGGTGCGTCAATGAGAAGAACATCCTATTGGGTACTGGTGAGAAGATGAAGAACAAACTCTCGGATTGGAAAGCAAAAATGATATCCTTCGGAATAAGATGGAGTTTGGTAAGATTGGTTATTGGTAGTGTTTCCTTATACTATTTTTCCTTGTTTCATACCCCGACAAGTGTTTTGAAAGAGTTAGAGCGTGTGCGATGTCATTTTTTTTCGGGTTGGGGGGGGGGGGTGAAGGAGAGATAGTGAGACGAGGTGGATCTTGGATTAAAAGGGAAAACGTTTAGGTTCTTTCGAAAGGGGAGGGTTAAACATAGGGGGGGGATTAATGATCTTAATTGGGGTTTGCTTGGGAAATGGTGGTGGAGGTTCTATAATGAGGATGAGTCGTTGTGGAATAAGATTTTAAAGAGTGTATATGGAAGAGATTGATGAATCTTGGATGACATGCCTAGGGGGTGGGGGGGGGGGGGCAGGGAGATGGTATGGTCAAATATTCTCAAGCTGGTAAGGATGTAGATAAGGTGGGACTTAATTTCTCGGAGTCCTTCGGTAAACAACTAGGAAATGGGTTGGATACAATGTTTTGGGAGGATAAATGGATAATGGAAGGGAGGCTAAAGGAGAGGTTTTTTCGGCTTTATCAATTGGAATTATGTAAAGAGGTAACGGTGTCACGTAGAGGGGAATTCCAAAGGGAAGAGTGGGTGTGGAAATGGGGGTGGAGGAGGGAGTCGTGGGGAAGGGAGATGGGAGAACTAGAGGAACTACGGAGGGTGATAAATGGGGGCCATACCTAAGTAAGGACATGGGGACCAGGCTTCTTGGGCATTAGATCCACATGGGGGGTACACGGTGAAGACGTTAAGAAGATTGATAGAGGAGAAGCAAAGCATGGTAGTAGGAAACACGATAACAACTACTTGGATTCAATTCATCCCTAAAAAGGTATGTATTTTTATTTGGAGAATGAAACTTGGGAGATTACCATCATGCTCGATTTTGGACAAATGGGGATTGACCTAGAATCCACCCTTTGTCCGAGATGTAAAATAGGAATAGAGACTATTGAGCATGCATTTTTTTAACTGTGACATGGTAAAGAATTTATGGAGACTTGTAGGACGGTGGTCGAAGATAGATTTTAAAATGGCTAGCTCGTTACATGAAACAATTGAAGCGGGAAGTCAAATAGGTAACAGTGATAAGGGGCTGCGAAGATGGACAACGACAGTGTGGTGTATTCTATACCTTATTTGGATAATAGAAACAAGTGTATATTTGAAAATGCGAACGGGTCGATAACGAATCTCTTCCTAGAGTATCGACAGAAGATTTTTGAGTGGATGACACACACAGATAAGGAATTAGCGGTAGATTGGGCTACGTGGATGGTGGATCCATATGGGTCATGATCGAGGCTGGGACAAAAGGAGGAGATTGAAAGCAGGAATCTATGGTACATGATCATGGCTGCGACGAAAATAGGAGATACAGAAGCATCATCACTGTCGATATGGAGTTGGGACCGTGGGAGGAGTCCTGATCTGAGGCATTTGCGGGGCTGTTTACTTCTCATAAATGGTATACCCCATGAGGCAATATGGGTTACTTCTCTTGCTCTCGCACTGTAGACATTAAGCTTCGATGACGCGTGACTACTGGTATTAAATGAGCTGCTGTGCTCAGAACTGGTTAAAAGGTCCTAAGGACGAGTTCATTGTACTAATATCCGAACTGGTGATCGAAGGAGTCTAGATATAGTATCACTGATTGGACATGAGAAGGCTTAGATGAGGCATTTGTAAGAGTCATCTGTATCGTTTTGAGGCTCGACCTTAGTGTAATGTACTGTATTTTGGTTATAATAAAAGTTATGATTATTGTCTTTCAAAAAAAATTAATGCATTGAATAGGTGTAACCTTCGGCTTTAAGTAATGGTAGTAATTTCCTAAGGTTTAGGCCGGCTATTTCTTCGGATGAAAATTCTATTTGGATTATAAAAATAAAAATATGTGGGTGGACCGTGGATTATATCATATTTATGTCATTGGTGGGGTTTCAATAGATTATCTCTAATCTAACACCAAAAACAATAAAAATACAGATTACCAATGCTTTAAGAGAATAAGTTGGTGTATATATTTAAAGGTTAAAAAATTAGCCTTTTTGAATGAAATATTAATATCATATTAAGTTTTATAATTATATATATATAATATTAAATTTTTATTAATACATGTATTTTATTAATACAATTATTATTATTATAATACTAAAGAAGATTTTTAGTGGTGTGATTGGAGTTGATTTTTTTTAGTTCAATGGATCCGCCATTTTCAGTTTATTTTTAATGGTTAGGTTGGAGATGGAGATAACTTTTTTCGTATTTATAAATAAAACTAGGTAATTTTTGATTAGATATCTTGATCAGTAATTAAAATGATGGAAAATAAAAGAAACTGATCGTTTTTGTAAAATATTATAGGACTATTCTTCAAGAAGCCTGCATTTTTGTCTGAGGTTAAAATAAAAGAATGAAAATTCTCTTCGTCATCTCATGAAACGCTCCTCCAATGTCACTGATTTTGCTCGTAAATTTAAGGGCATATGTGACCTACTCAATGCTATCGGTCACCGACTCAGTGATGATGACAAATCCCATTGGTTTCTTTGTGGCCTCAGACCGTCTTTTGAAAACTTCTCCACGACACAACGACTGATCACACCACAACCTAAGTTTAGTGATCTTGTCCCTCAAGCGAGAGTCACGAAATGTTTCTTCAACCTGTCAACCATTCCACAATTGATCCAGTTGCTTTTAATGTTGCCCCTTCTCGTGGTTGACTGATTATTCTTCTACACGTGGTCGTGGTCGCTCCTCCTCTCGTGGTGGCTCTTTTCGAGGTAGGGGTCGTGGAACTAGACACCCTCCTCATTGCCAATTGTGCCAAAAAGAAGGTCACTATGCAAGATAATGTCCTGACTTGCATAATTTTTCTCGCCACCCTCCTGCTCTCGATGCTAATATCACATAAGCCTTCCAAGCACAGTGCCTCAGATTCTTCTACTGATTGGTATGTTGACACAGGAGCCTCGACACATATGATACCGACATATGCAACTGTAGATTTGTTGCTTCTTATTCCTTGTACATAATTTGTATTTTTTTTGGTAATGGTGATAGTGCTTCTATATCTCATGTTGGCAGATCTTGTATATCTCCTAATATTTCTTTACTTGATGTTCTTGTGGTTCCTAAACTTACCAAGAGCCTTCTCTCTGTCAGTAAGCTTACACAACATAAACAAGTTGATGTTTTATTTTCTGACCCTATATTTCTCATTCAAAACCGTCATTCCAAGGAAAATCTATCACAAGGAAGACGTAAAAACGGTCTATATGTTCTACAGCATGGTCATCAAGCATTTTTGGCCAAACTTTCCTCCAGGCGTTTACAAGCTTCGTTTGAACTATGACATAGTCGATTAGGTCACATGTCTTTTGACATTATTTAAGTTTTATATAATTTGGGTTGTTTGTCTATTACATATGTTTTACTAAACCCAAGCATATGATCTCCTTGTCAATTATCAAAGAGCAAATGTTTGTCTTTTGATCTCAATTCAAAACAATTTGTTACATGTCTTAGATTTATTTCAGTGTGATTTATGGGGACCTTCTCCTGTTGTGTCTATGGATGTCTTTCGTTATTATGCTATCTTTGTTGACGATTATTCAAGATTTACTTGGTTTTACACTTTGAAGGAAAAATTAGACTTTTATAATGTTCTTGAAATGTTTTTCTGCCTTAGTTCAAACTCAATTCTCATGCAAAATTAAACTCTTTCAATATGATGGTGGGACATAGTTTACAAATGATCGAGTTCGCACTCTATTGTCAAAGAATGACCCACATCATCGATTATCCTGTCCTTATACACCTTAGCAAAACGGTCGGGTCGAACGAAAACATCGTCATATTACTGAAACTAGTTTAGCCATGATGTTCAATGCTCATGTTCCGGCTACTCTCTGGACACATGCTTTTAGCTCTACCACTTACATCATAAATGACTACCAACAAAGCTTCTTGCCAACAAGTCTCCATATGAATTATTGTTCTCTTCAAAGCCTAATTATGGAAACTTTCGTGTATTTGGCAGCTGCGTCTCCCGTATCTTCAGGATTACTCATCTCTAAACTTTCCCCAGGAAGTGCTCCATGTATCTTTATTGGTTATAACACTCAATATAAGGGCTATCAGTGCCTTGATTTGTCTACTGGGAATATTTACGTCACACGTCATGCTCAATTTAATGAGACTTCATTCTCCTTTGTGGATCACAGTCTACTGCCTCTTCAGCTAACCTACTTTTATCAACCTACTATGATGACTATTCGGTGCCTATCTCCCAACACGACCATGGTTCCATCTCCGGATCCTGTTGCTCCATGCGACCTTTGCACAGACCCTCCACCTACGCAAGTTGCACCACCTGCTGCATCTTTTATTGTTCCGCCCCCATCCGCGATGCAAATTAGTCAGCCCTCGCCATCGATATCTTGCCTTCATGAATTCTTCCACATCAGGTCATTTTATGGTGACTCGATCTAAGGTCGGTACCTTTAAACCCCGTCAAATTGCAGATTTATCTCATGTATTTTTATCGGCTCTACATCAAGCCTTGTTTGCTTCTAAGGAGCCGAAAGGTTTCAAAACCGCTGCTAAGGATCAAAAATGGTTTGCTGCAGTGTGTGATGAAATGAATGCATTAAAACTCAATGCTACTTTGGATCTAGTGCCTCGTCCCACTCGATCAAATACTGCCAGCTTCAAGTGGGTCTTTCGTACAAAATTCCATGCTGATGGTACCATTGACAAATATAAGGATCATCTTGTTGCTCAAGGATTTACTCAAGTCCCGGGTTTATATTATTCTCCTACCTTTAGCCTGGTTGTCAAGGCTTCTACGGTTTAGATTATTCTTTCATTTGTTGTGCTTAACAAGTGGTCTCTTCATCAACTTGATGTCAAAAACGCGTTCTTAAATGGCAATCTCTCCGACACTATTTACATGGAGCAACCACTGGGTTTGTTGACTCCCAGTTCCTAATTCATGTTTGTCGTCTAAAGAAATCTCTTTATGGGCTAAAACAGGCACCTCGGGCATGGTTTCAACGTCTGAGTTCATTACTTATCAGCATTGGTTTTACTTCTAGCCGAGCCAACACGTCTCTATTTGTCTTCAAAAAGGATTCTAACGTTCTTTAATTGTTGATGTACGTCGACAACATCATTCTAACATGGAACAATGTTACTCTTATTCGAGACTTCATCACTCGTCTAAATAAAGAGTTTCTGATTACCGATCTTGGAAAACTAAATTATTTCCTTGGTCTTGAAGTATCCTATCATGACTCGGGCATTTTTCTTCGCCAATCAAAAATATGCTCATGACATTCTTGCCCGAACTCACTTGCTAGATGCTAAACCAGCTGCCACGCCTCTCTCCACCTCAACTTATTTTACGAGTCAAGGCAATCCATTCTCGGATCCAACTCTCTATAGATCTCCGGTAGGAGCTCTTCAATACCTCACTATTACCCGACCTAGTCAGTTTCTACATGCTCCAATGCATGGCCACTTTCAGGTAGTAAAACGAATTCTTCGTTATGTTAAAGGCACCATATCTTATGGTATGTCGTTTTTACATGATGCCTTCATCTTTGTTGGTGGAAATCTTGTATCATGGAAAGAAACAACCAACCGTGTCTCGCTCTAGTTGTGAGTTTGAATATAGGGCGTTGGCAAACACATCTTCTGAGATAGTCTAGATCACTCATTTGCTTCTGGAACTTCATGTTTTACCTTCGTGTCGTCCCACTCTCTTATGTGATAATCGAAGTGCTCTGTTATTAAGTCAAAACCCAATTTCTCATAAGTGAGCCAAGCACATTGACATCGACTACCACTTCGTTCGAGAGCTGGTTTTATCCGACAAGCTTCACACCAAGTATGTCTCTACGCATCTGCAACTGCAACTGGCTGACATCTTCCCAAAGAGCCTTCCGCGTCTGATGTTTGAAGAATTTCGGTCCAAGTTTCGTGTTGGTCCTTCCCTTCTTCGCTTGCACCTGGGAGGGGGGGGGGGGGGTAATAGAAATGATTCTACATAATCCTAACTAATTGTGTATATCCTGTATATAAGGAAGTTTATTGTACTTTTACTTTATATCTCGATCAATACACATCTCACCTATCAAGGTGATTATTTCAAAAACCTAATACAAAGAATCCCTAAATATTCAAACAAATTCTTAAACCATACCAAAGGGCCTTTGGCCTAACGGTATATGAGCCCGTTGTCTCTTAAGAGGTCGGGGGTTTGTTTGTTTGTTTCATTTACCATATATAAATATTATATACTTCAAAAAAAATCTTAAACCATAAATAAGATATGGAACAAGTGAGAATAGACAAGATATGGAACAATCTACAAGAGTTAATGAACAATGTCATAAATAAAGTGAGAATAGACAATGAATATTTATTTTTGTTTTCTTATTTTGTATTACCATGAAAAGTCCAACGAATGTTTGAATTTAAATTTTGATACATTGAACATTTAAGTACAATTGACATTCATAAAAAGACTTAAAATAATTAATTTTAAAAATTTTAAAAATTTTAAAAATGTTTTGAATTTTTCTTTTTTATTTAAAAAAAGTTATAGCAAATATTGTTAAAAATTATGTAGTTGACTAGTTGGCGTACAACAACATGGAAATTTTAAATGGTCCAAAATCGGAATTTTTATATGGTCCAAAATTGTCGAAATTTGGTTTCACAAATATAAAGTTTATTTATAGTCGATATATCAAGGAACATTTTTCATCATAGTCGAAATGGACATCTTAACAGACTCACAAGATGATCGTATCAAACAACTACAAGCTTTTGATGAGACACGATCTGGTGTCAAAGGACTGGTTGATACCGCAGCTGGTGGGACTGTCGATATTCCAAATATATTTATCCGTCCACCTGATGAAGTAGCTGAAGATCAGGAACTCACCCGAACCAGTTTACAAATTCCCGCTATAGATCTCAAAGGGGTTGATGATAAGGGAAGCTCAACAAGAGAAAAGATCGTTGAAGAGATTAAACAAGCTTCGGACAAATGGGGATTTTTCCAGGTGGTTAATCATGGGATACCCATCAAAGTGCTCCAAGATATGCTGAAGGGGGTGAGTGAGTTTAACGAGCAGGATGTCGAGGTGAAAAAGGAATATTATTCGAGGGATCCGGAGAGGATGGTGAAGTTCAACACGAATTACGATTTTTACATGTCAAGAGCAGCTAACTGGAGGGATACGTTGATTATCGACATGTTGAATTCTTATCATCTTGATCCTCAAGATCTGCCTTCGGTTTGCAGGTACATATTTGAACTAAGTTTTTGGGCTGGAATTAAATCATCCTACTTGACTTGTCATTGTTTTGTAAAATGACGATGTACTTTATAATTAGGAGCTTACTTGCTTAATTAAAGTTCAAACAGCTAACTATTTTGAAATAGTCAAACTCAACATAAACATTATAGTTGGATATATAAATATACATGTGAGAGTTTCATTTGACAAGTGGTAAGTATTTAAGAAATAAAGAAGTAATCATAGCCCTTCATACGGTCAATATTGGTCAAGATTTGCGACTCTGACGGGTCAAAGATTGCGGCATAGTATAACAACTATGCGAAAAAAAAGAGTGGCTGTTTCGTGACTTTTACAAATAGGCGTCAAATAAGTGCATATGTGAACCGATAAGTGCAAATGTGAACCAATAGTTTATATGTAAATCAGTTAATTCGTTTATATGTGAATCTTAATTAGTTCATATGTGAATCACACGGGTTCATATGTGAATTAGTTAATTAGTTAATTAGTTCATACGTGAGTCACACGGGTTCACATATGCAATTGTTTGCCGCTTTATGAAACTACCCGTCTATCTTCTCTTCCGCATACCATGCAATGAATTATGCGGTGCTTCACAGTCAATGTCGTAAATCTTGACCAGATAAGGGCTAGGATCATTGTACTTATCAAATACTTACCACTTCTTAAATGAAACTACAAATACATACATATATATTTGCGATTACACCACTGAATTGATGGTTATTTTAACAAATAAAGGTGATTTTAGTGATTGAAATAACAACAAATGATTTTATTTTTGGGATGAAGGGAACACAATCCCTTGGAAACAATTGATTATATTTCAGTTGCCATTTTTGATTATTTTAGCTGAGTACCATGGTTCTTTTGCTATTAATTAGCATTCAATGGGTCACAATCTCATTTCCTTGTAATTATTGTCACAATAATGGGAATACAAGAGTTATAACGAAATTAGTTCATATACTTAATTATGTGCAGAGATGCTACTGTCGATTACCTAAACCATCTCAAGAAGCTGGTGGATACCCTTTTTGAATTATTATCAGAAGCTCTTGGGCTCAATACAAACCACCTGAAACGGCTTGAATGTGAGAAAGGTAGAACCATCGCTTGCCACTACTATCCTGCATGTCCTATGCCTGACCAGACCCTAGGACTCAACAAGCACACAGATGGTTCTTTCATCACTGTACTTCTACAAGATGAGGTTGGGGGACTAGAAGTTTTGCATGGAAACCAGTGGGCGCAAGTCGAACCTATTCATGGTGCTCTTGTTGTGAATATTGGAGATCTTCTTCAGGTTCTTTTCCGATAATACACAAAAAGGATCGGATAGATATAGTTGAAGGGTTGGGTTCACATGAAACCAGCCTATTTTTTTCGTGAGACAGTGATACTTAATTTTTATACTTGAAACTAAAAAAAAGTTTGAACCTTGACAGCAAAAACAATGTGACGGTTACCTTCACAGAAAAAACATTGTGAAGTTTCATGTGTAAAAAAGTGGTCTCACGAATCTTACTAAAACAGTCTAGTCTTATATGATCCCTAGTCTACGGTGGAATAATGGGTGTTTATGATGTTTTGTTGATTCCATGCAGATTGTATCAAATGACAAGTTCAAAAGTGTGGTCCACCGTGTATTTGGCAATCCAAGTCTAGCAAGAACGTCTGTTGGATGTTTTTTCCATGGCGTGGCTACACCCCCAAAAGATTATGGGCCTATTGAGGAGTTAATCACAAAAGAAAGTCCCCAGATGTTTACAGAGTTCACAGTACAAGATTACATGATGAAGTTTTACTCGAGGGGAATTGATGAGAAGTCTGGCTTAAACTATGTTCGAATATATAAGACTGACATTTGATGAGACTAACGATCGTGTGAGAAGAAGAGTTAAGGTAAGAAGGTAAGAGGAGATCTAGACCCTTGATTACTTTTATTCTCAAACCCACCTATGAATTATGCTTGATACGGAGGTTGATCTGGTGCATCTTGGATTCTTGATGTATCTCATCCTAATGTTCATCCAAAGTCTCTTCTAACCCTTCTCACTGTAACTTTACTTCACACCGTAACCCAACCCCATTTGCTGAAATGGTTAAATATTTTCCTGTCAAGTTATTTAGGGACTCAATAAAATCTATGGCGAAGGATCCGTGTGCGAAGAAGAGTTAAGGTGACTAGGTGAGAAGCGTAAGAAGATATTTGAATCCTTAATCCCCTTAAATTTCATGCCTACTCATTAATTGCGCTATTGATATGGTGCATCTCGGTGCACCTTATTATTATTGATATTCAATTAGGATTGATCCAATGGTGGATATCTCTTCTTACGCTTCTCACCGTAACTTTCCTTATCATCAAAATTCACCCTACAATTTACATACATATCTATATATATAGGCTCCTTCAAGTGTTAACTCAATTATTTGTGTTAACCGTGTTAACCCATCGTTCATCGTTCACTGGTGAACACGATGCTCGTATACTGACGAATGGTGTTCACCAGTGAATGAGCAAGCATGTATGGAACCATTCGTTCATTAATGAATGGTGTTTCACTAGTGAACGAGCATGTTCACCGGTGAACAATGGGTTAACACGGTTAACACAAATTATTGGGTTAACACTTGAAGGAGCCTCTAGCTATATATATATATACTAGTTGTATACTCACGCAATACAACGTGATGTACAAGGTTTATTAAGATTTATTCAATTTTGAAATATCCAAGTTCTTTCGAGATATCATAAAGCCTACAAACACACAACATAAATCTATTAGCACATTTTCCCCTCAAAATCAATATTTGCAACTTAATTTCATGCATTATTGATAACATGCAACTTTAATTGTGTCATGGAGAAATACAAAAGGCATGTTTAAACCGTTTTTACAAGTGACTCCCAACTGTAACGGTGTTAGGGATTCTTAGTTTTGCAGGATTTGACTAGATTTGAAATTGAATTTCATTTTAATCCTATACTAGTGTGGGCCATCGCACGTTGTGTGATGACGATAATTATTTTAAAAGATATTAGGCTAAGTTATATTAAAACATAATTTCAACGATTTACGATTTGGGAAAAGCAATGTAAACTTTGAAGTTTTTAAGTAAGTGATTAATTTTCATATGTTATTATTGTTTGTTATTACGGAGAATTTAAGATGCATCAATAATAGTTTTTTTCCATCCTGCTTCTTTCATACTCCAATTTAATAATGGATGCAAAACATAAAATTGTTTGTTGCAAAATTACATGAAAGGAGCACTTAAAATTGAAAGGGTATGTACCGATTGACACCAAAAATGATAAATATAATATCAATAATTTAATAATAATTGGGTAATGATTAAGCTACGGATCAGTTAGAATGAAATCGTATAACAAAGTAAAGTCAACAAATGATGATTTCTTCTCTCAATAGAATTGTTGATTCTTCAAGGTAGGGAAGATGTATAGACAAATAACCACCAATTCATAATTGAAGATACATTTAATATAGAGGGACCGAAAAGTCTTTTACAAATTAAATGTTTCAAAAAAATCAAAAAATCCACAAAAAATTCCTAACAAAAGATTCTATTCCAACAATTTGTCACGTTAATACTCATGGATCTTCCTTGTGACACCGTGCGTTATCCGATAACGAAAACCTTTTGTTAGAAAATATTTACTTAAGATGAAACATAATTTTTCAATTAACATATACTAAAATAAAATGTAAAAGAATGAACTTACTAAGAGCGTTTAGAAGTACATAATTTTTATTGATTCAACATTATACACTTTTAGAACCAAAAAGACCACAAAAATCTTTTGCAAGTTTAATTTTGTTTTTATCATTAATTGTTCATAGGGTTCACATATATTTTCTTGAATTACCATACTTTGATCCCTGGAGTACTTTTGGACTGATGGAGTCTAATTAAGTTAACTATATTGACAAATGTTTTCTTTAATTTTGATATATATACATATATATATGTAGAATTTGAATTTGAATTTGTACAAAAATGGTTAATCGCAAGCATATACACATGATTATGCATTATGACTGGCGCCTGCAAAACTAATCCATCCTACATAATTTTTTTTGATTAACAACCATATCAAGTGTAGTTAATCGCTTAAAAAATTTATTAACAAAAAACAAACTTTGTTTTTAAATTCTTACCCATATAGTCATGCCGTTAACGAAATGTAAAGTCAAAATTAAAATTGTTATATAGCCTAAGAGTGACAATATAATTAAACATCATGAATTGAAAGAAGGGTACTTTAGTAATTTTAACAAAATGTAATATATATTAAATTGTTTATAGCAGAGCAAACAAATATTAAACAATATTATATTGAGGCTAGTTTGTTTGGGGAGGGGGGAGAGAGGTTTTGATTTTTTTTTGTGGTAAACCATATTCGCTATGTACCTTGGTTCTTACATATGTATATTCGCAAATATTGATGAAAAAACATATTATACGTTACAACAGAATGAGCTCAAACTATAAGTATTGATGAAACTACATACTTTTTGGGGCATAAAGTTAAATTGATCTCATTTAGATGATCTACTCATATGTACAATGTTTTGTTAATCTACTTGTAGATGACGAAAAAACTAACATCTTTATATAAGAGAGTGTTTCGATTTCCATTTGTAATACCCTCCTTGCAAAAATAATAGAGAGTAACAGTATTAAAAAATAATTTTCAAGCCCAATGATAACGAAGAAAAAAAAATCCCAACAGACCGATGAACATCGATATCTTGAAAATCATATGGAAGATTACCAATTTTAAAAAAACCATAACTCATGTTTCTTGATACCTTCTTCTAGCATTAATGTAGAATTATATTCTTGCATAACATGTATCAAGTTAATGGATACACAAACAAAAAGATGGTTATCTTTTATCTTCTACACATGCTTATAAATTGTTACCTTATTTCATCAATAACTAGTGTTCGACATCGCGCGTTGTGCAATGATCAAATTTTATGTTAACAGAAAATGTAAAAATTGTTTTATCAACCATTTTCATATATATGAAATATCTTGCAAGTCTATATGCAACAATTTATTTTAGATAATGATTGGTTTTGAGTATATTCAATTAATTGAATTAACGAAAAATTGATCACGTCCGAACGTTTCCGCGGCCGAATCCACACTGAAAATTATCAGTAATAAATATTTAAATATTAAAAGAAATCAATACAGAAAATAAAAAAACAAATCAACAATCACCAACATAGTGGAAAATTTAGAATAACCAAGCCTCAACGCTACAATTTTTTTTTTAAAATAGAAACAACATGTATACAAAATGTACCAATAATTATTGAATAAAATTACATAATCAAATATTTATATGATCATTAAAATTGATAATTTAAATAATCTTCTTATTTAAAACCAAATAATATGATCTTTTATAAAAGTATAATATTTTTTTTTAAATACGACAACACACATGATTAAATGTAAATAGATTATTTAAATTTTGTCAATATTACTATTACTTTTATACATCTGGACTCTCCCTTACCAGCACATTCCACACAAAAACGTAGAAGTCTTTAAATTCTAAGAAATTCTTTTTTATGTATTAATATTATCATCAAAATAGATATTTTAAATAATCTTCATATTAAAAAACAAATAATATGATCTTTCTAAAACTATAATCATCTTTTAAAAAATACGACAACACATGATAAAATTTAATAGATTGTTTGTATTTACCAATATCATTATTTTTATAAATAAAATATAGAAGTCTTTAAATTCTAAGAAATTATTTTGTCAATAGTTCACCGTTTTTCCAATATTTTATTCTCCTTCATCAACAATTCATTGATTTTAACTTCTTTGGCGTTTTGGATCAAAATATTCATTGATTTATGTGCCACATGAAAACAATTACATAGCGTTGTCAATCAACTTCAACTTTTCATCTTTTTTATGTAAAGATGATTCATCAGCTAACATTTTCAAATCAATCGTCTTCAATACATTTTTTTACAGTTATCGATCTAATTAGATTGCAACAAAATTTCAATGTTAAAACGGTTAAGTTATATGAAGCAAAAAAATAAATTCACAAAATGAAATCAATCTAGGTTTGAATATGATTCAAAATCATTGAAGGTCAAAAAAACAAACTTCAAAGAAAATTAGCCGATTTACAATCTTATAAAACTTTGATTTTTTAAATGAAACACTAAAAACATATATTAATAACCAAGAAGCGAATATAAAAATGAAGATGTATTGTCCCTTTTGTGGGTTACATTCCTGAAAAAAGAAACATAGAAATTAAAATGAAAATAATAATAAATCACGAAATTACAAAATAGACAAAATCAAAAAATATAATGAAAATTGAAGGAGTACTTGAATGAAATACTTAAATGTAATAATCATATGTGTGTCTTGATGTCTTGATGATAAAACTTTGATATTCTTCGACATATTTAACGATCTTTAGATAACTTATTTTTGTTTGTCCCACTTAGTACATAAAAAGAATATAAAATCAACAGAATAGCAAATAACCTAACAATAAACAAAAATTCATTACAAAGATGATATTTTAGCAAGAAAAATCTAGTGAGAGAAAATGTGTTAGAAGGAGAGATTGAGAGCTGACTTATTGTTACAAAAAAGTTAAAAATCCATAACATAACCAACAAAAAGAACATATAAGAATATATGTAAACACGATCCAATCATAAACAAAATTTATCATTTGATAACAAAAAATCAACAATATGGAAAAGAAATATTATGGCTGCATACCTGTTTGGAATGTTTTAATTAAGCGTTTCGTTGATCTACCTGATCGATTTAGTGTTCTTTGATCAACCTATATCTCTTCTATGTTTGTTCCTTAAATATCTATTTCTTTGATTGGAAAATTAAGGGTTTTATTGAGAATTAAAAGAAAGTAATAAAATGAGCAAATGAAGAGTTGGAGGTTAAACTCAATATACAACATTTTCTTTTATTTATTTGTATAAAAAATATATTGATTAAACAACTCAACATTATGGTTTCATTGAGAATTAAAAGCAAGTAATGAAAGGAGCAAATGAAGAGTTGGAGGTTAAACCCAATATAGAACATTTTCTTCAAAGTTATGAGAAAATAGGAAAAGATAAATGGAAATTTCTCATTGTACCACTTAAACAACTCCATATCTTCTTTTTACACACACACACACACATATATATATATATAGATTCGTATGCCACTTTATCCACACACACACACACAAAACTTCCTATGCCTTCATAATTCTAATTTTAGTGAGAATTTCCATGATTAAACGACGAAATATTATACTTACATCGGCAAAATCTCATATCATATTTGTTTTCTTGATTGACACTTCAAATCAACAAAAAAATGCAAACCGCCTCCACAAAAACTGAAAAGAGAGGAAGAAATGAACGATTAAGAAAAATTATTATGCTTAAAAAAATCTTACCTTATTTATGACGGATTCATGTCACTTTATCGACACATAAAAAGGATTCATATGCCTACATTATTCCAACTTTAGTATGAATGTCTCCGACTAAAAAACAAAAATACTAAACTTACAAAAGCAAAAACTCATACCATGATTTGTCTCCTTGAATGACACCTCAAATCAACAAAAATGCAAATTGCCTCCACAAAGTTATAACCGAATAGAGAGGAAGAATTGAGAGATTAAGAGAGAGATCATAAAGATGTACCATGAGAAGAAGATGAACAACTATAACCGATTAGAGAGGAATAATGAGAATTAAAAGAGCAATTATTAAAGAGAAGACGAATAGGTTGCAACCTAATGAAAGTTTTCATGACGGATTCATATGTCACTTTATCCACACATAAAAAAGATTCATATGCCTACATAATTCCGACTTTAGTATGAATGTCTCCGACTAAAAAACAAAAATACTAAACTTACAAAAGCAAAAACTCATACCATGATTTGTCTCCTTGAATGACACCTCAAATCAACAAAAATGCAAATTGCCTCCACAAAATTATAACCGAATAGAGAGGAAGAATTGAGAGATTAAAAGAAAGATTATAAAGATGTACCATGAGAAGAAGATGAACAACTATAACCGATTAGAGAGGAATAATGAGAATTAAAAGAGCAATTATTAAAGAGAAGACGAATAGGTTGCAACCTAATGAAAGTTTTCATGACGGATTCATATGTCACTTTATCCACACATAAAAAGGATTCATATGCCTACATAATTCCGACTTTAGTATGAATGTCTCCAACTAAAAAACAAAAATACTAAACTTACAAAAGCAAAAACTCATACCATGATTTGTCTCCTTGAATGACACCTCAAATCAACAAAAATGCAAATTGCCTCCACAAAATTATAACCGAATAGAGAGGAAGAATTGAGAGATTAAGAGAGAGATTATAAAGATGTACCATGAGAAGAAGATGAACAACTATAACCGATTAGAGAGGAATAATGAGAATTAAAAGAGCAATTATTAAAGAGAAGACAAATAGGTTGTAACCTAATGAAAGTTTTTCAATGTAAATCTTGGAAAAATGAGAAAAAAGATAACACATTTTCTTGTTTTGAAAAGAGGCCACATCATTGCTTGTGGTTTCTTCTTTAATATATATATATAGATATAGATTTGGTTTGAAAGATTAAATGGATTTGAAATCCCAGGATGTTGTTGAAATCATACAAACATAGGATTTTGAAATCCCACGAGATTGGTATTTCACGAGATTTCATAAGATTTCTATGTAATAATAATTTAAAATACGTTAAAACATTTGTTTTATAATAATGAATTAATAAAGAAGGTGATTTAATTATTTTGATAATTATTTATGAAAAAATATAACTAACTTTATAAATAATGGAATTTAATTCGATTCCAAATCCTACAAATCAAACATATCAAAGATTCCAAATCCAAATCTCTCCAACTCAAATCGTTCCACGAAATCCATATCCCTTGAAACAATTCCATCAAACCAAATGCCCACTTAGATTTCTTATCAACTTGTAATAAAGAATTTAAAGATGGGCCAAAAAAGGAGGATGGTGGGTTAACAGCTCAAACAACCGAAGACTTGAGAAATAATATATCGTACACCAATTTTAGGTTCCATTTTGAAGACCATATTGTTAGGAATGGTGTGTCACAGTAACAAATGCTAGCAAGTGTTTTTTAAGGTCTAACTGACTAGAAATCCAATGACACAACAAAACCGACAACAATGCAGATAACAATGATCTAGATGTTGCACA
The DNA here is from genome assembly GCA_036898165.1 of Silybum marianum. Taxonomy (NCBI): domain Eukaryota; kingdom Viridiplantae; phylum Streptophyta; class Magnoliopsida; order Asterales; family Asteraceae; genus Silybum; species Silybum marianum. The sequence continues at coordinate 6,321,729 of CM072539.1, forward strand.
ATAACTTTATCGAAAATAAACAACCCCAAATATAGTAAATAACAATATATTTGTTTATTATCTATGTAAATGATAGGTTCACCAAACAAAATTAGCAACATGAGAATTTAATGTGGTTCCATTATGGGTGTGATAGTATACATCTACCAAAGAGAGAGAGAGTTTGAAGCCGCCTCCTTCCACCACCACCACCACCCTCCTTCCATCTCCATTTTCCGATCACCACCACATGCATATTCAACCCCATTTCTATAACCAACAAAACCACAAGCTATATACCACTCATCACACCATCTCCCCACCTGGTATATATATATATATATACTGATATACATATTGTCTTGATTGATTTACGTGGAAATTTTGTACAAAACCATTGATTCTTTTTCATTTTTTATTCGATTTCTGATATTATATTTCATGTGGGTATGTGAAGACACAGACTACAGGCCACAAAAGACGAAGTCGCCGGAGAAGGAGAATTCGCCGGAGAAGGTGAAGTCGCAGGAGAAGGCGAACGGTCGACTTTTCTTCACACTTTTCTTCACCGATCTAATTTGGAAAAAATAATGATTTGTATTTTTTTAATGATAATTAAATTAGGGAGAAGATAATGAGAAGGGTATATAAGTAATTTCTTAAATAAATTTAATTATTTTTATTTATTTGTATTTTTTAATTGTTTAATAATAATTAAATTTGGAAGAAGGATATATATGTGAATTTTCCAAGTATAAAGGATATACACGTAATTTCAAATTTTACAAGGATATATACGTAATATATGATGTTTTTAAGGACGTAGATGAAATTTTCCCTTGATATATTACCAAGCGGGAAAAAATACAACGTGTTTGCGAGATCCTTGGATCAACGAATCAGCTACGTAGTGTTTCCCAAAACAATGTTACCTAAGCCGGAAACTAATCTAATTGAGAGAAACCGAAACTAGACTATATATATATATATATATGGGACAATTCGAAGAATAACTGATTAATTTGTGGTAACTGTAAGAACCAATCTCAACCACAAATCAATGGTTTTATTAGGAAACTTATAATTTTGGTAATTTGACTTAAGATTTTAATTAAAGAGCATTTTAGGTATTTTAAAACTTTTATGTGTCTTCTCTCCTCTCTCCGACAAACCTTATTCCGGCAAACACATGATACACATTGTGATACCTTTCATAAAATAATGAGAAAGCATAGTGATACACTTGTAGAGCAACATTACCTGATACGTTGTGTTACACGTCGTAAAACAACAAAAATAAATCGTGATATACACTATGATACCACTATACCACTGTGATACCAATGTGATACCCACTGTGCTACCAATGTGATACTCACCATGATACCAATGTGATACCTACAATGACGCCATTTTGACCCAGTGGGATACCATTGCGATATTGTTCTGAATATGAGTTGAGAACAAAAATATGAACGGGGTTTTTAGATCACATTGTGATACCCCATCAAGGAACCTAAAAACTTTGTATCTAGAAACCAAAAAAAAAATATGTCGAAACAATAACCCCTTAAACATGGGTTTCTACCCAAAAGAAGTCGTTAAAATCATAGAAAAGAACCCAAAAACCTTAGTTCAAAAAAACAGAGAAGGGGAAGGGGATTTAGAAACTAGATCTATATCACCGCCATCATCTTCAAGATCCAAAACTAGAGTGAAGCGAGTTGGTTATTACCATATTTTCCCAGAGATGTGCTTTAGGCTTCAAACTGTTCAATATCATCATCTCCATGACTCCTAATGAAGCTTACCTCTGGGGATCCATGACGGCGCTCCTTTCCGTCCTCCAACACTCTTCTTGCCTAGAAAATGTCTGGCTCCATTTCGTCTCTGCTGCCTCCGCCCACACCATCCTGATCTCCACCTCCTTCCCGTATCTCTTGTTCCAAGTCTACAGATCGATGACGCCTCCATGTTGGGTCTTATCTCAACCTTCATTTGCTCCGCCCTTGACTGCCCACTCAACTACCTCAATGATCTCCTCCTAAACTCTCTGAAAATGTTGGTTTGCCTCGACGCCGATCTTGTACTCGTCGATAAGGTAAACTAGGTTCTTTTAGTTAAGGATATGTTCAAATTAAAAAGTGGGTGAGAAAATCAAGCGGTCAATCGTCAAACATAGTATATTACTAAATTGCCCTTTTGTATTTCTCTATTAATAACATTAATTATTTAAAATGATTGGTCCACATTGGTTCTTAATGTTACCACAAATGAATTAGTTCTTGTTTGATTAGGCCCCTATATATATGTAGAGGAAAGTTGAAATGAAACTTAATTTTCATTGCAAACATGTAACACTCAGAAAATTAGGAGAAACCTTGGAATTATATGTTGGAAATATATTGGAAATGTTAGGTGGAATTTAGGTGAGTTTTGGGGTTTAGAATCCATTTTTATGGAGGAGGGGGGGGGGGGGGTTGGAAAACATGGCGATGTACTCGAAAATGGACCCCACTAGAGCCGAAAATGGACCCACGTGACCTACCACGTGCGCTCAGGTCGTGAACAACGTCGCGTAAGTCACTGTTTGCTACCCCTGTTCTGCACGCACGCGGCCCAGGTCACGGGAGTGAGAAATCTCAGTTTCCTAAACCTTAACTTGGGATTTTGACTTAAACTCTGCCATAACTTTTTCTCACTCGATTTTTCTACCTTCTCCTCCCATATTTCGGTCTTAAGGACATTTATTATCTTTCACCCACCAACCTAAGATCATTTAATCCTCTTCCATCCTAGTGATTCAAGTGGGTTTCAAGACCTAAAGACTAGTGTTCTTGAATTCAAGTGTTCTTCATCTCCTCCAAGCTTTTTTGGGAGTTTTTAAGGTTTCTCAAATCCTAACTTTGTGAGTTCATCCTACACTTTTATGAAACTATATACATGTTAAATGATGCATTTTTCTTTCTATAAGTTTATATTTCAAGTATTTTTGCGTTTGGTTGATTTTGACAAATTAGGTCAAACTTGAGAAATTTGGGAATTTTACTTATATTGTTAAAATGAGTATGAGGAATGAATTCAAACACTTGGTATTAACATATTTCAAAGTATTATTGGTTTTAAAACTCAAAACCACTTTGACCTAATTTTATGAAATTATTATTTAATAAGAAATGATATTTATACAAATTAATTGTTTTGGGAAATTATTAATATGTCTAATTTGTTAAAGCTACGTTTACGCTTTTAAAAGTTGTATAGCTTTAATTATATAACTGTTTGTTCTCACTAACTTTTCAGCCTAACACTTTTTTCTCAAATGACATGTATATCAGGTGATCTTGTTAGCGGGGCTTCCAAGATTTGAGGGAGAGCGGTTGCCGGTTGAGGCATATTTTGGGAATGCACTTTCAAGTGCATATTTTGGAGTTACTAGTATATTCATTTTGAGGATGTTACCAACACCCGAAGATAATCTATGTTTCAAATTAGTATAGATTAATAAGTTGTTGTTCTAGCATCCATTTATAGATGTAAACTCTATCACTATTTCCCCATTTTATTGGGTGATTCTTTATGTCTTTAAGCTTTCTTCCGTATTTTATTTTGGTTTAAAAATTTTCTCCTATTTTTAGGGTGTTACAGAACGTGAGGACAAAGGAGAGCGCTACACGTGTTCCATTCAGTATGAATAACGAAGGGTATTCGGTATGAATAACACAACATTCAATATGAATAACACATGACCATTATCTATTCAGGATGAATAACCCTTGGGCGCAAGGGACACGTGTCGCGCTCTCCTTTGTCCTCATGTGCATAATAAAAGATTAGTTTTCATTTGAACCCTCCCATTTATATATTGCCGACGAGAAAGAAACCCAAAGAAAAGTGAAGGCTTTTCTCACTTCACTCTTGAATTCTTCAAATGCATATGCATGACTTTATATAGCCAAGAAAAATCGGAGCATTCTTTTTAGTGCTTGTAAGTTGGAAATGGTTGACACTTCATATGTAGTATGCATGGTATATATGACAAAAGTGTTGGCTAATCAAGGCATCTAGGTAGGATGAGTAAGCATCATATTTCCCATTCATGTGTACGAGAGAAAGACTTCAATATCTTCTTATAAGACAAAACACCAAGTCTTCTTAAATGTGTGGTCCTCATTTATCCACATCTTCATGAATCAAGCACTCGTACATTGTGATTGGTGAGCTGTATAACATTCAATGAAAAAATTATCTGATTTAAATTTTCAACCCATATGTCATCAATTCAAATGCCATACTTATTCATAGTCCTTTACAATCCATTGTGATAACGGGCTACCTAGAAAACTCCAGTGGAACGCATTACCGGTTTCGATACCAAATTACATCGTGATTATCAATTTTGAACTCTGTTAACTACCCATCTACAACTTTCAGCCGGGTAACCTGAAGTTCACCATCTGATTGTTGAGCTTCCTTAATCTTAGAGATTAGTGTTGGGCTCAATGGTAAGTGTAGCTAACCATCCATCTCCACAATGAGAATAAATTGAATTTCAAGTCGCTCGAAATCTTTTTCTATCTGAGATGGTACAATTAAACAAGAAAGCTCACCCACGTGCTTTCGGCTTAAGGCGTCGGCCACGACATTTGCTTTACCGGGATGATATTGAATACGAACATCATAATCTTTAAACAATTCAAGCCATATTCGTTGTCTAATATTCAACTCTTTTGAGTGAATATATATTTTAGACCTTTGTGATCAATGGAGATGTCACATGTCTCACCATAAAGATAATGCCGCCAAATCTTTAAAGCATGAATAACTGCGGCAAGCTCGAGATCATGGGTCGGATAATTCACTTCGTATGGTTTTAATTGATGCGAGGCATAAGCGATCACCTTTCCGTGTTGCATCATAACACAACCCAAACCATGTCGTGATGCGTCACTATACACTTGAAATCCACCGGTACCCGATGGTAATGCTAAAATCAATGCAGTTACAAGTCGACATTTATTTCCTCAAAGCTGTAATTCTGAGCCTCACCCCAAACAAACTATATGTGTTTCCGTAATAGTTGTGTCAACGACATTGAGATTTTTGAGAAATTTTCCATGAACCGCCTGTAATATCCCGCCAAACCTAGAAAACCGCGTACTTCGGAAATAGTGGTCGGTTTAGGCCATTTAGTGATATCCTCAACCTCGACAGGATCAACTTTCACCCCATCGGCTGATATGATGTGACCCAGAAAGGTCACTTGTCCTAGCCAGAACTCGCACATTAAAAATTTAGCATACAATTTCTTTTTTTGAAGAACTTCTAGAACTGTATGCAGATGAGTTGTGTGTTCTTCTTTTGATTTAGAGTAAATCAGGATATCATCGATAAATACAATCACAAAGTTATCGAGATAATCCTTGAATACTCTATCCATGAGGTCCATAAAGACAGCTGGGGCATTCGTTAACCCAAACGGCATAACAACGAATTCGTAATGGCCATACCGGGTACAAAATGTTGTCTTTAGTATATCTTGCTCCCGAATTCTGAGCTGATGATAACCAGACCTCAAATCAATTTTAGAAAAAATACTTTTCCCCCTGAAGTTGATCGAACAGGTCATCGATACGAGGCAATGGATACTTGTTACGCACCGTCACTTTATTTAGCTCATGATAATCTATACGTAACCGCATTGAGCCATCTTTCTTTTTCACAAAAAGTATTGGTACTCCCCAAGGTGATACACTGTGACCTATGTATCCCTTATCCAACAAATCTTGTATCTGCTCCTTTAATTCTTTCATTTTTTGAGGGAGCCATTCGATACAGCTGTTTCAATATTGGAGGCGCTCCCATAATTAAGTCGATAGTAAACTCCACTTCCCTGGTGGGAGGAAGTCCAGGAATTTCATGTGGAAATACATCTACAAATTCATTCACAACAAGAATAGATTTAAATTCGAGTGATACCTCACCTAGATCCTGAAGTGACGCAAGAAATCCTTCAGATCCTTGCTATGCAAAAGATTTAACCGAGAAAGATGATACAAGTACTTTAGTTTCCAACTTTGGCTCAGTTCCCTAGTATATGCTTTCGGGTTGATTTAAATCTTCAAAAATGATTCTCTTTGTGTCGCATTCAATGGTTATCCGATGTTTGGACAACTAGTCCATGCCGATGATGAGATCAAAATATTTCATAGACATCGGAACTAGATTCACCTCTCGAACACGATCATTGATTATGAAAGGACAATTCACAAATTCAGAAATAATAATATTATAATACAGACATAACTACCCATAGGGGTAGTAATAAACAACATAAATTCTGTCAATTTTTCAAATGGTTTCAATCAATCCTCTAAAGCATCAGATACGATTGAATGAGTAGCGCCAGTATAAAAAATTGCACAAATAGATAAACCACATAAAGTAAGAGTTCCAGATACCATACCTGCTGTGGACTTGTCTGCTGCCAGTGTGAATACTCGTCCACCAGTTGTGGACTGCTTCAATTTTTCATTCGAGTTGACTTTTTGACCCTGTTTATAATCTTGGGGCAAGTGTCCTTTATGTCCACAACTATAACATGCTCCGGTCATTCGTTGGCAGGGACCCGGTCTACGGGTAATACCACAATCCTTGCATTTCTAAGGAAATTTTGAATAAGATTTTCTGTTAGACGCTCCTTGAGAACAGGCTGGTGATTGAAAATTAGAAGATTTCCCCGATCCTGAGTGACTCGAAGCTTTGAAATCTTTACTGCCAAAATGCACATCACGACTACGGTTTTTTTCCAGAATCTGGTTTCATAGAATTGCCTCCCTGACGAGCTTGATCAATATCCTTTGCAACGTCTTCCACTTCACTAACAGATGAGTATTTGTGATTCAAAAGTTTATGCTTATACTTGTTATTCATACTCTACTTAAATTTATCCACTTGATTAATTGTGGTACCGATAGTGGCACCAGCAAAGCGAGCTAGTCATAGAAATCTGAACTGATAATCGGCTATAGACTTACCTTCACCTTGAGAAATAGCAACATAGTCACGAACGTACGCGTCTTTGTCTGCGGTGGTGAAGTATTGCTGGTAAAATAGACTTTTGAATTGTTCCCAAGAAAGTGTTCCTGCTTCTGAGTTACTTTGGACCCACGACCCCCACCATTCATCCTCTAATTTGTAAGAAGCTAATGTTGCTCGGAGGCCAGTATTGGTCTGGACAACCCAAAACTTTGGAGATTTTCTCCAAGTGTCTAATCCAATTTTCAGCATCAATTGGAGTTATAGCAGAAGAAAAGATGTCGCGGTTTCTGTTTATTGAACTATTCAAGCAATACATGGATATCTCCAAAATCAACTTTAGGGTGAATTTCTCTGAGCAGAGTATTTATAGAAGGTTTAACATGAGACTGGTGAAGTGCCTCTACAGTTTGGGCCACAATATTGGCTATCATACCTACAACAACTTGTTGAAAAGCTGCTGTCATTATAGGATCGGGCTGATTCGAAGGAGGCGAAGGGGGATTTCTTTCATCATTTGTCCCCGTTTGATTTTTTCGGGGTCTACCCCTCCGTCGAGGTTGATTGCTAGGCAACATCGGAACTGATACAACAAAGAAACTTGTTCAGAACAACGGATATGAATTGAAACAATTATGGAAAGCGGTAATGCGGATTTGAGAGATTAAAGAACAAGTACAGATATATGAGAAATGAAAACGAATAAAAACCTAAATTTACTCGCCTAATTCCACCAAACCTCACAAATCACACTTAAAGTACTACAGGATTAATACCTATAGCTCTGATACTACAAATTGTAACACCTCCGCCTGCGTAGCCTGAGTCGGGAGATCTACAATCCGTTAATCGGATAAAAACTCAAAACCCCATAATTCAGAGCTATACTAAATTTCCCCAACATAACATTTTAAACATAAATACAACCCAAAGTGTTATCGTCTAAGCGATCCCAAAAGATTAAGCAAACACGATATACAAAAGTTAATCTTAAGTCCTTTTAACTTCTAGCGACATCTCGATCTCTCAACTTGTTCTGGAGTGGAACCGAACCTGTCGAGGAAACAAAAAACACCTCGGTTGAGCAAAGTCACCCAGTGAACATATATTATGCATAACCGTGTGAAAGTAATATAAGTTCAAATAAAAGTTAACGTAAAAGCATCGAAATAAAACCATTTTGAACATAATTAAAGAATATAGAATTATTTAAAAAAAAATCAACAAGTCATCTGAATTGCAATAATATGTTGTCTAATCGGGTGATCAGTCCAATCAGATGAGGAATGTCAGTGTCGGGCACAACACCACCGTTCCCCGATAACCAGTTTAGTTCTGGTATTTGGCTCTATCCAATAAGCGGTTATATTTGGTCACCAGACATTTTCTGGTATTTGTCTCTTGGATGCATCCTACGTTCTCTACTTGACTTGGCCTAGCCTTTACGAGAACGCCATGGTCATTATTAGCCACCATGGAAGGCATCTCAACATTCGTGGCCCAAGTGTTGAGTCTATTTCAAAATCAAGAATACTCGCCTCCTTAAAAAAATCAATATTTCAATATTTCAATATATCATTAAATCATATTTCATAATAATCTATTCAACCAAAACAGATACGTTCAAAATATTAAAATGATCAACACAAACTCAACTTTAAAACAGAAGCAATGTTTCATATAAAAGTACTCAAAACCATAAGGTTCGGAGTCACGTCTATCAAGATGGATGAAATTTTCCGTTGCAACCGTGTTACACATATGAAAGTATGAACCATAAGATGAAGAGGATGACGTGGCACATTCATCCAGCATGTCTACCTTTTGCAACTGATTAGTTTGTTACACGCTCCCATCTCACACGTGTCAGTTTGTAATAGGTTAGAATATTGACTTTTACATTCTGTTATTTGTATAAATAGATCTCCTCTTTGAATGTAAAAGTTGTCGATCTAATTGTAAGATTGAAGAAGATACTGTGCGTAATTCCAAATATCTGTAATCATGATTCAGGTTATATTACAAGTTAATCTGTTCTTCAATCTTTGATTGTTATTATTACTGTTGATTAATCAATATTAATTGCTTCCGCTTATACTCTGTTATATGAATTTTTCGATTGATCTATGAAGTAAAGAATCTGGAACCAACAATTGGTATCAGAGCCTGATAATCAATCTATTGATTATTAGATCTCAATTTGGAAATTTCTCTCTTCATTCATTCAGTAATCTCCTGTTTTAACCACCGTTCATAATTCCACCCTTTTCTACGATGATTCATAGCAGTTTTGTCTAAAACAGTGGTAATTATAGTTAAAATTTTGAAGAATTAGTTAATTTTTGTTGTTCAATTCAATTGAAATCTACTTGTTCTAGATTTCAACTCAAATCTGTCATTACATACTTCTCGATCTGAAAACAAATGGAAAATTCAAATTTGAATGCTGTTTACATCTCTGGTTCTCTAACCAAACCTCCAACTCTTATTCGTGGTGAATATCCACAATGGAAGATTCGAATGATAAACTTCTATGAAGGATTGGATATTGAACTTTATCCTATTGTTCAAAATGGTCCCTTCGTACCAATGAATACAATTCCAAGAGTTCCTGCCACTACCAGTACTGATGAAATCCCTGCCCGAAAAGTTCCAAAGCTAAGGGAAAATTGGAATGATGAGGAAAAGGCCAAAGTTGAACTTTCCAAAAAGGCGAAAACTCTTATTATCATGGCTATTCCGAATGAGATTTTTCAATCTCTGGATTCTTGTGATACTGCTAAGGAATTATGGGATCAGTTAGAAAATCTTCTGGAAGGTGGTGTGAAAATGAAAAAAAATCGAAGAGCTCAAGCTCTGAACGAATACAACAGCTTCCAAGCCATTGCGGATGAATCTCTGGAACAGACTTTTCATAGATTTATTAATCTGATAAATCTATCTAAACGATGTGATATTGTTCGATCAAAGGAAGACAATAATGTCTTATTCTTAAAGAGATTAAATCCAGAATGGTCAAATCTCTCCATGTCTTTACAAGCTAATCAAGATCTTGAGCAATGGTCTCTACACGATGTATTTGGAACTCTTCAAGCTCATGAGAAGGAGGTTGTACAAAAGAAAACAACTATAGGTGGACCTCTGGCCTTGATTTCTGAAACAAAGGGAGCTACCAAAAGAAAAAGTGAAGATAGAAGAGTGAAAAGCAAGGCATTCATGTCAGAAACTGTTCCAGAAGAAGATTCTGATTCTGATGATGAAATAAAGGCATTTGCTGATTCCTTGGCTCTTATTACCAAACAGTTTACAAACCGGTTTGGAAATAGGGCATTCCAAGGAAATAGAAGGTCTGATCTCTCTAACTATACTCCTAAGCAAGAGGTTCAGATATCTGAGAAGACTGAAACAGAAAAGAAGGAAGAGGAAAAGAAGAAAAAGAAAGATGTATATTACAGATGTGGCAAGCCGGGTCATTACTCGAAGGATTGCAGAGGGGCTCTGGATAAAGACAAAACATATTACAAAAATAAATACAAGTATAATGTTACTGAAAGAGCCCACTATGCTGAGAAAGAAAACTGGATCGGAGATGAGTGCAGCGGTGATGAGGCCATGTTTTGTGGAATGGCAAGTACATATGAATCAGAAGAACAGCGTTCTGAATCACCGGTTAGTACTCTTTCTGAATCATCTGAACTTGAGAATACAATTGTGCTTTTATCAAACAATTTTGAGGAACTTAAACAAAAGCTTACAATTGAAAAGAAGTTACGAAAAAACATTGAGAAAACTCTTTCCACAATACAAAGGGAAAAAAATATTTACAAAAGAGAGATGGATATCTTAACAGAAGAAAAACTGGAACTTGACACGGAAAAAGAAAAGATTTCTAAAACCTTGAAAGACACGGTAGTTTTGTTAAAAAAGGAGCACTTGAGTTATAAGAAACTTCTGGAAGAAAAGGACAAGGAAATTCAAGTTAAGGAAAGTGACAGATTAAATTCTGTAGCACTTAAAAACTACTTTCAAAAGGAAAGAGAATTTCTGTACATTGAACTTCAAAACAAAACGCACCAGATCAAAACATATCTGGATGCTCAAAAAGTTCATGAGAAAATAAGTACACAAGTAGGAAGATCTGGAATCGGCTTTGAAGATTTAGATCCCTATACGTGTGAAAAGAAGTCTGGTTTAAACTCTGTTTTTTTGTATAGGACAACAACAGAAGCCTGTATTTCGAATTATTTTTGAACAATCATGTTTTAAACGATCTAAAATTGAAAATGGTCATCATCAACGAAAACTCAAATTTAAAAATATTACATATTCTTCTGAAAAGACTAACATTAATCTAAATCAAATTCAGAAGAAGGATGACATTTTCAAGTTTGGTTCAAGTGTTCTTATAAAATTGAATCCAGAGGCTGATGCGTTTATTCCTATTCAAGCAGAGGAGGACTTAAGACTTAGTTTTGAAAAAGATCTTCTCTTGACTCTGGATAATTGTTTTAAATTTGAGAATGACAAACAAAAGTTAGAAAATAATCCAGAGATATTTCCTTGTTCATTTATTGATTTAAATCTTTCTGAAACTCAAGAGGATTTAGAAGAAATCACATATCCATGGGAAAATGATGATCAAAGTGAGGATTTCTTTGACAATTCAGAAACATATCTCTCTCATCTTGAACATCAATCTCCTATTTATGCTAAAACTCCAGAGATCATAAAAACAAAGACGCTCCATTTCTCCTTACAAATGAATCTCTGGAGATAAGAGCTTCTGGAATGAATGCTCAGAACTATTCAAGTGAAATTCCGATTTCATCGATTCCTTCTGAACAACGAAAACCTGTTTTTATACATCCAGATTTTATAGGAATGGGTCTGAAAGCTAAATCTTGTCTTGAATTTGAAAAGGAAGAAAAACTTAAAAAGAAGATCCGTATCCACACTCCTAAATATTATCCTCCGAAACTTTCTTATGTTCAGAAAGGTAAATGGAAATCTAATCTCTCTGTTCCTGTTTCAGTAAATACAAAAGCTTCTGAGAAGATAAATCCGAGGAAATCTCCGCTGAAGAATATTTCAGATTCTAAACATATGTCTAGTCTAGATAGGAAGTTCTTTAGAACAACTGATACTAGAAAAGACAGTTTTAAGAATAATTGTAATTATCATTATCACAATGAAAATTCAATAAAATCTTCTATGTTTCAGAATTCTGAATGTTTTTCCCTATTCTTAAAATTACAGAAATTTTTCTCAAAAACTTCAAATTCCTTCACTGCCAACCATTCGTATTTCAATAAAAATAAAACAAATTAAAACAGAAACACAAAAAATCCAAATAATTCGTCTTTACCTTCTGTCAAATCAAATCAAAAGCAAATACAAAAGGCTGATAAGACAACAACTAACGTTAAAGGACCCATAATGGTATGGGTACCTAAGAAACTCTGATCTTGATTGCAGAAATAGCGTGTGCATATCTGGTATCTTGACTCTGGATGCTCGAGGCACATGATTGGTTCACGAAACTTACTCTCCAAATTTAAAGACAAAAGTGGTGGAGTTGTAACGTTTGGTGATAATGGTAAGGGTCAGATTAAAGGCTATGGTACTTTACAGGAAGGTAATATTACCTTGTCTAAAGTAGCTTATGTTTCTGGTTTGAAACATAACCTCCTAAGTGTAAGTCAACTATGTGATTCTAAGATACTTGTCGTATTTGATGAAAAACATTGTTACTTATTTTCTAAGGCAGGTGAGGAACTTTGGAGAGCAGACAGGAAAGGTAATCTCTACATGATGAATTTTACCTCCAAGGATGGTAAGGAGACCTTATGTCTTATTTCCAAAAAGAGTGAAGTTGCATGGCTCTGGCATCATAAAATGTCTCACTTAAACTTTGATAATCTTGAGATGCTTGTAAAACATAATTTGGTATCTGGACATCTAGAAGTTCATTTTCAAAAAGATCACCTCTGCCCTACATGTGAAATGGGAAAGATAAAACGCGCATCTCATAAAACAAAAAGTGATCACTCTTGCATAAGACCTCTGCAATTGCTATACGTCGATCTCTGTGGTCCCATTGCAACTCAGAGTCTTTATGGTAAAAAGTATATTTTGGTACTTATCGATGAATTTTCCAGGTATACTTGGCTTGCTTTTGTTTGACAAAAGTCAGAAGTTCCTATTGTACTTCAAAATATGATGACCAGAATCCAAGTTCTTTTACACCAGAAGATTCAACAGCTGAGAAGCGACAACGGTACTGAATTCAAGAATGCCAAACTTGAAGCATACTTTGTTGAAAATGGAATTTCTCAGAACTTCTCTGCTGTACGCACTCCCCAACAGAATGGTGTCGTTGAACGTCGCAACAAAACCTTGGTCGAAGCAGCCAGAACAATGCTTGCAGCTTCTGGACTCCCAATTCACTTCTGGGCGGAAGCTGTAGCCACTGCTTGTTTCACTCAGAATCGTTCCATAATTGTCAAGAGGCATCTCAAAACCTCTTATGAGCTTATTAACAAAAGAAAACCATCTGTCAAATTCTTTCATATTTTTGTCTGCAGGTGTTTTATCTTAAATGACAGAGACAAACTTGGCATGTTTGGTCCAAAATCAGATGAAACAAAATTCTTAGGCTATTCTTTCAATTCCAGAGCCTTTCGTGTTTTTAATCTAAGAACTAAAACCGTTATGAAGAGCATTAACATTGATTTTGATGAACAAACTCAACTCACCTCTGAATATTCTTCTTCAGAACTCAAACTTAATACTGTTACTTCTGACTTTCTTTCAGGATCCAGCGAATCCGAGATTGATGCCCTTTTTCAAGACTTTCTGGGCGAAGAAGTAATGTCAGAACCTGTTGTACCTAATCCTTCTTTCAGTATACCTGAAGTTCTTCATGCCTCTGGCATAACTTTATCTGGTCCTACCTCTTCTGAACCTAGCTCTTCAATTCCTTCTGTTCCTGTTTCATCTGATTGTTCAGAAGATTCTTCTGTTCCATCATCTGAGGGGGAGACTTATGGATCAAGAGTTTTAGAGTCAATATTTCAAGATGAAGTTATCTCATCTTTTGACACCGAAGTTCAGGCTCAACCAATATCACAAACAAGGATGACGAAATGGACTAAATCACATACTCCAGATCTCATAATTGGTAATCCTTCTGAGGGTGTCAAAACACGATCCGCTACTGCAAATGAAGCTTTCTATGTCAACTTTCTAAGTATAATTGAACCCAAGAAAGTTCATGAAGCCTTAGCCAAACCTAGTTGGGTAGAAGCAATGCAGGAGGAGTTACTACAATTTGAACGCAACAAAGTTTGGAACTTAGTACCATTACCAAAAGGCAAAGTTGCCATTGGTACTAAGTGGGTTTTCAGAAATAAAAAGGATGAGGACGCAATTGTGATCAGAAACAAGGCTCGTCTGGTGGCAAAAGGATATTGTCTAGAAGAAGGTATTGGTTATGATGAAACCTTTGCTCCTGTTGCAAGACTGGAGGCGATAAGACTTTTTCTGGCATTCTCTGCTTACAAAAACTTTAAAGTCTATCAAATGGATGTTAAATGTGCATTTCTAAATGGAAATCTCAAAGAGGAAGTGTATGTTGAACAACCAGCTGGCTTTAAAGATTCAAGACATCCAGAATATGTATTTCTTCTTGACAAAGCTCTGTATGGCTTAAAGCAAGCACCCAGAGCCTGGTATGAACGTTTATCCAAATTTATGATCAACAAAGGATATGAGAAAGGTAAAATTGATACCACACTTTTCATCAAAAGAGGCAAATGTATGTTAACTATTGTTCAAATTTATGTAGACGACATAATTTTTGGCTCTACTCATCAAACAGAAGTTGATTTGTTTTCTAAGTTGATGGAAACTGAATTTGAAATGAGTATGATGGGAGAATTAACTTTCTTTCTAGGACTTCAGGTTAAACAAAGTACCTTTGGTATTTTTATTAATCAAGCAAAATATGTCTCTGACATGTTAAAGAAATTCCATTTTCAGAACTCATCAACTATGAAAACACCTATCTCTCCTAGTATGAAACTAGGTCCTGATCCCTCTGGGAAACCTGTAGATATCACGAGCTACAGAGGTATGATAGGTTCTCTTCTCTATTTAACAGCAAGTAGGCCTGATATTATGTTTGCCACTTGTCTTTGTGCTCGTTATCAAGCTAATCCTAAAGAATCCCATTTGGCTGCTGTCAAAACTTAAAGGGAACTCCTTCATTGGGTCTCTGGTATCCTAAAAATTATGGGTTTGATTTAATGGCATATACAGATTCTGATCACGCAGGATGTAAGTTGGACAGAAAAAGCACCTCTAGTAGCTGTCAACTTCTGGGTAATCGACTTATCAGTTGGACATCCAAGAAACAAAATTGTGTTTCAACATCTACCACAGAAGCTGAATATGTTGTTGCTGCTAGCTGCTGTTCCCAAGTTATTTGGATGAAGACCCAACTCAGAGACTACG
The DNA here is from genome assembly GCA_036898165.1 of Silybum marianum. NCBI lineage: Eukaryota > Viridiplantae > Streptophyta > Magnoliopsida > Asterales > Asteraceae > Silybum > Silybum marianum. Next base: position 6,337,260 of record CM072539.1, read on the forward strand.
ATCTGATCTATGATAAGATTCCCATACTCTGTGATTCTGAAAGTGCAATTGCCATTACTGAAAACCCAGTTCAGCACTAAAAAACGAAGCATATTGATTTCAGGTATCACTTTATCAAAGATCACGTAGAAAAGGGCACAATGGAAATGTATTTTGTCTCTACTGATTACCAACTGGCTGATACTTTTACAAAAGCTCTGGATGAGAAGCGTTTTAATTTTTTAATCAGCAAGTTGAGAATGCTAAATATGTAAATCTTATTCTTAACGGTTATCAGAGACCTCTTATCTTAGATGGTGATTCAAAATTGACATGTTTTTCAAAATATTTTTCTATGAATCAAAATATTCTAAAAATTTTATTGAACATATACATTTTATTAACTCTTGCCGTCAAGGTTATTTAAAATTTCTCTATTCAATTTTAATTTTTCTTATTATTTTATTTTCATGAAAAATCAAACTTTCATTTGGTTCAACAATTTTTTTTTTCTATTCACCGAATGACTGATTTTAAATCTAAATAAACAGATTTATATATTTCAAATTGTTTTTAATCAATTTTTTTGATTACTTAACAATTTGTTTTATATTTTCTTTTTATTTACTTATGGGATAATCAACCGATTTTAGGCCGATAACCCTTCAGTTTTTTTTTTCAAATATCGTGTCTTACTCATCACTCCTACTTTCCACGTGCCATCCAACGTATGACTGCATGTATCCACGCTTGCGTGCTTACATCATCCCTCGTGAACCGTTTTCTCCTACTCCCAATACATAAACCTCTTCCAATTCCAAATCGGTATCATATAAAATCCCCAATTTCAGAAACCCATCTTCTTCCTCACCACTGTTACTGCTCACACTCTCCTACTAACGAACTTGCTTACCAACTTCACCAACTCTCATCAATGGCTTCTCATCTTGCAAATCCAGTTCTTAACGATGACGAAGGACGTCTCGTTGATTCCACTGTCGATAGTGCTCCGTTTGTCAAGCTGCCATTGAAAGCAAACAATTTGCAGGTTCTTCTTGATCTTAACACCTACCAGTCCGAATTCAGAATCATGGTTGAATTTCTCCAACAACATCCACTAAACCGAGCCCTAACTCTGACAAACCCAAATGTTCCTGAAATTTACGTTCAAGAAGTGTGGCAGTTGATGTATATTCGTGATGACGAAACTTTGCTTGGAAACTTCAGCCATCCTAATCAACCTGATAATGCTGTGGAAATCCCCATTACCAAAAAAAAATTAGCCAGGTATTTTCATCTATCCCCTTCACAGGTGCAAATTGATGGTGAATTTGTGCCAAATCCAGCCCTAGAAACGAACCCATCTGCTGAAGCTCTGTTATCCTTCATTCTCTTTCTTGGCTATAATGAACCCTTAAGCAAACTATCTGAATTTAAGAGAAAGCAGTTGCCCCCAATGTGGAATCTCCTCGTCTCCATCCTGAACAAGAGTCTCACTTGTAAAATTGGGTCTCTCGATCAAGCAAGCAGGAACATTCTGACCATCATGTATGGTATGTATTTTAATCGCCCTTTGGACTACGCAAGCCTTTTTTCCAAGAGATTAAAGTTGCTATGCACACTAAGGTAACCCATCAAACCTAAGGAAAATCTCTCCCAGCTTTGATGTTTCCAAGATTCTTATCCCTGGTTACCTATCCTGCAATTGGTGCACTCAAGGCCCCATTAGTTCAACCATTTTACAAAATTGCTTCAATGAGCTCTCATCGACCAACTATCGACCGCAACGGCTATCCCTCTCCCAGAGAGCTTTCAAGGTACATGCTAAACCTAATTCCATCTAGCTCTTCTTATCTCCAATCTTATAGAAGCTCTATGATTTTCTCAGAACAGAGAATTTCTACCCCAGAGCACTTAGAGCCAGTTTTAGGAAGTGAGGGGTCAAGTGAGAATGAGGCTGAAAATAATATGAGTGATCATCCGAGTGGTTCTACCCATGCTGACCTCTTATTAAAAGAAGGTACTGAAGATGTCCATCATGACACAGTTGAGCGAATCTCTCCTACATCCCAAAGGGTAACTTCATTTACTGAGGTAGATGTCAACACATCTACTTTCATTGACCAAGGACAACCCAGTCCAATCCACCCAGAAACTATCCGATCAGAGGATAATTCTTCATCCTCTGCATCAAGCACAACCGGGGGAACCTCCTTTTCATCATTCTCTCAACAGAATGATGATGAAAATATAAGAGTTCAATTGCCCCAGAACTCGCCTCTTTCCACACATAATGTCGATGTCTTCGTGACCGACACTGTCTTAGAAAACCCAGAAGATAAGTCCATATCTTCTGATAGTATAGAGGCTGAGGAAATCCTATCAGAGGGGTTACAGCCACAAGACGCACCACTTACCGGAGTGTTCACATTTCACCAAGGTAAGCACATTGTCTTCAGCACCTCATCCTCTGATGATGAGGACTCTGTTGAGACAATCAGAACAACCGAAGAGGTGCCTGTTAACCACAGCCCTCGAAGACAGGTTGGAAGTGCCTCCACACTCAACGTCAACACAGGTGTGAATGAGGGCCTCTCTGAACGCGAGAGTAAAGGGGCTCCATGTGTTGGAGACACACCGATTACACCTTCTGAGTTTGTCACAAATGCAGCGTTCCAGGCATTTGCTGATAAGATTCAGGGATCTATGGAAGATCTAATATTATCCATCTCCAATAATCACTCTCTTCTTCTGAGCATCCAAGCTGAACAAGCAAGTCAAGCTACTACTCTACATGACATTCAAACAGTTCTCTCTGGTAATTCAGCGGCCCAGAAGAAGTATCTTGATGATCAGTTCAAACTTCTGAATGACAAGATCAACGCCAATGCTGATGCCATCTTCCATATCCCTGACTCTCTTCCACCTTCAGCAGTTACAATTTCTGTGGCCGAATATAGCCCTCTGGCAGCTGATTTAAACAAAATTATCAAAGTAGTCACTTCTTCTGACGATCCTTCTGGCACCACTTTGGTTAAGAAGTCAGACATGGCGATTTTTCGAAAAGCCATGATTGATAGCATCAATAATATATCTTCCAAGTTTGCAAGGCTACAACCTCGAATGTAGATCAGAGGCTCTCTTCCATGGAATCCACTCTTTCTCAACTTATAACTCTGGTAAGCTCTATCTCTGATACCTTCAATGCCAAGAAAAAGGCTAAGGAAGAACGTGCTTGCAGAAAAGCTGAGCTGAAACGACAAAGGTCTGAGGATCAGGATCCTGATTCTCATAAGGGGGAGAAAGAACCAGCAGCCAAGAAAGCCAAATCTACCAATGCTGAAAGCTCCAATCCAACATCTACTCCTTCTGACCAACAACAACCACCTTCTTCCAGGCAAACCTCTTCTGCTCAACCTTCATCAACACAAACTCCTCTTACTCCAACTCCGTTAGCTACTCATTCAGGACCTCTTCCAAAAGATCCAGAGATAGCAAACTTTACTCTAGAGGTAGTCGGAAACACAAGAAAAACACCGTACTCTTCATCCACTCAAGCAGCAATAGCCAAGTAACAGGAAACTAGAGCCAGAGCTGAGGCTTCAAAGGCTAAAGTTGAAGCCTTAAAAAAAGAAGAGAAGAAGAGCGAATAGAGGCTGAAATCAGAGCAAAAGCTGAAGAAGAAAAAGCCTCTGCAGAAGCAACAAGAGTACAAGAAGAAAGAGAGAAAGAAAATGAAGCCAGAGAAAAGTCAAAACAAGAAAAGGCACAGAGAAGGGCTATTCGTGAAGAAGCAGCTCAGAGAATGGGAAATCTTGATCTTCCAAAGCTCGAGATTATCAGAAACAACATGTATGCTCCTAATGATCAAAAGATTTATTTAATGCTGCCCAACTTCTCCAATTCCTATAATGTGAGTGATGCTGTGAAAGACAAATTTATGGCACACAGACAAGCAAGAAAGGATGTATACACCTCTATACCTGTCAAACGTATCTCTGCCATTAAGCACTCACAATTTGAAGATACAGAGATCTGGTACACTATATATGAAGTAGTAAGAGATGATAATCAAACCAGGTACTTCTATGATAATGATTTATTATCTGTTCATCCTTCTGATCTCCTATTTCTGGAAAACTTCATGAAAGCCCAAATGGCCAGAGGTATTGATAGTCAAGACAAAGTTGCCTATTCAAGAATCATTGAATGCATTAAGTCTTTGTTAAGATACAAGAGACAAGTCGACTTCCAGATAGGACTAAACTTCAATGTTGATCATCTTGCCATCTCTGCACCAAATGAGGAATTAGAAAACATAACTTCATTCAGAGTTGGCAAGTTCTTACTGCAGCCAGAAGAAGGGGTCATTTTTAGAAGAGCGGACAGAAGAAGCTTTTTCAGAATTAAGGATGCACATCGATATTCCTCAGAAGTTGTATACATTGCAAAATGTTACATATCTACGAGTGCAAATGAACACAATCCAGAAGTACTTGAAAAGCCAATCAAACGACTTGACAGCCTATTATCAATTAGAGAGGTTATCAACAAACTTGCAAAGATTGTCTCTGAAGTCGCTCCGTTCTGCACAGACTTCACTCTTCTGGTTTCATACTTAGGGGGAGATTGTTACACATATGAAAGTATGAACCATAAGATGAAGAGGATGACGTGGCACATTCATCCAACATGTCTACCTTTTGCAACTGATTAGTCTGTTACACGCTCCCATCTCACACGTGTCAGTTTGTAATAGGTTAGAATATTGACTTTTACATTATGTTATTTGTATAAATAGATCTCCTCTTTGAATGTAAAAGTTGTCGATCTAATTGTAAGATTGAAGAAGATACTGTGCATAATTCCAAATATCTGTAATCATGATTCAAGTTATATTACAAGTTAATTTGTTCTTCAATCTTTGATTGTTATTATTACTGTTGATTAATCGATATTAATTGCTTCCGCTTATTACTCTGTTATATGAATTTTTCGATTGATCTATGAAGTAGAGAATCTGGAACCAACAAACCGGTTATTCCCGAGTCAAAGAAGTAGGATATCTTTACCTTAGTCAGACCTTTATTTAATTTTGATCACCTATAACCATTTAATAAACACTACATTAATGGTCAACCTAATTGTTAAGGTCCTAAACAAAAAATTGACAACACATTTGGACCTACAAAACAGAAATTCACAGCTTTTAACATTTTATGTTCCAACATTTTTCTCATATATAGAAGCCAAATTAGGTGTTAACATCTAAATGATAGTTGTAGTTTAACCTTTTAGGATTTTAAATAACCTGGAATCACATCAATCGGAGCTACGAGCAGTGCGCAACTTCATTGAAACACTGTGAGTCGATGCAAAAACTCACTGTACACACTTGCACTCTTCATAACAGTTCTAGAGAACATTCTAAGCTTTCAAACGGTATATCGTACACCTCATTTGGACCAATGGTTGAATTTATACGAATTTAATAAGAACAGGATAGAAACTTAAAACTACAAATGTTTCCCACACATTTCATCAAACACTTGATGTGAAACCTAAGCTCCAATTCGTATTTAATTATATCAACATCAATCCTTGACCATATTGGATTATTCTAACCACAATTAAACAATGCCAAACATATTCATCAATAATCATACATCATAAAGCACAAAACCAAAATTTTCTAACATAATGAACTTTATCATCAGTTATGTGAAGAATGCTCATCACAAATGATCAAAATCTCTCCAATTTGATTTCTTCAATCTCTACTTGAACTTAAACAACCCCTAATAACATATTATAGAGGCTTAACATAATTTATATCAATACAAAACAAGAAATAGAATCTAAAGTGAAGGTACCTTGATAATCTAACTTCAATTTTTCAAAACCCACCTTAGTTCCTCAATATCTTCACCAAATTTTATTAAAACCCTAAGCTCTCTATCTCTCCCAATAGCTCTTAATTGGTTTTAGAACAATTGAGAAACTTAGTTTGATTATTTAGGTGGAAAAAAATCTATATGTAGGATATTTAGTAATTAGTCCCTATAGTTCACACTTATAACCCTTCAACCTTTATAGTTCCTTTCTTCATACTTTTACCCCAATTAAACTTAGGTATAACTATCTAGCCTAAGGTACAAGTCGTGGAAGCTTTGATTCTAAAATATGAATACTACATAGAATAGAAACATGCATCCGGATTATCGAAATTAAGGTTATTATAGCTTCACATCACAAAGAGAAAATTAGGCGACTTTTTAGTCAGCTTATAAAACCTAAGCCTCACCTTTTTGAAGGAGAAAAAGAAGAAGGATAAGATGAAGAAGGTTTTCCATTGATTTCCCTTCTTTGTTATCTTCTTTAAGGAACTTCGCCACCCTCTTTTTCTCATCAACAAAATCTGGTTTACCTTTTCTCTTAATCAAACAACGAATCCCTGAAAGCCTTTGGTAATTCTCCAGTTTCAAAATGTGAAGATAGAAAAGCATAGTATTCAAAGAACGTGTTAGAAGTTAAAAGTGTAAATCAGAACTTGATCAAGAAGAAACAAGATTCTCTCTAGAAGCAAGCGCGTTAGAAGTTCAACTTTTCAGTAATAATAGTCCAGAAGCTATATCGTCAATCCAGAAGATTGGGCATCTTCTTGAATTCACTTTATGGACTAACATGGGCTTAAATGACGTGGCATGTCATCCGTCCTGTGCGTAACTGATTCTGTTACTAGTACAGCTGACATGTCCACCAGTGATAGGCTACCTTGTTGAATTTTCCTATGTATTAGTATAAATAGGAATATCCTTCACTGAGTAAATTGTCGATAGAATTGGAGAGAATACGATAGAGTAATTTGTATACTAAAATCATCGTCTTATTAAGTGAAATACAAGTTACCATTGATCTTCGTAGTGTTCTTCATTTTATTGCTTATAATTCTATTACTGTTGATTAAATTGCTTCCGCTTTACACTCTTACTGTCTCTATTAATCAACTGTATTTTGAGTATTTGGGGATCTGGGTTCCAACAATTGGTATCATAGCCATCTAATCAATCTATTGATTATTTAATCTCATCCAGTATGGAGAAGTCCCCACTCAATAAGAATTATCTCGTTTTTAAGCTACTGTGTTTGATTCTACCCTATTTTACGAGTTTTCATTGTTCTTACACAAAGTTTCTCATATTCACTGGTATTTCTAGCTAAAATCTGAGTTTTATTGTTTATCGACAAGCAAATTCAAGTTCAAGTTAATAGAAATCGTTATTAAACCTTTCATTTTCTCTCAGAATCATCATACTCTGTTTTTCTCAAAATGGCAAATCCAAATCTCAATGCCATGTATAGTTCTGGCTCTCTCACAAATCCACCCACTCTATTAAGGGAGGAATATCCCCAATGGAAAATTCGTATGATTAACTTCCTTGGAGGTCTAGATCTTGATCTATATGCTTCTGTTCTAAATGGCCCTTTAATCCCTGTAACCACCATTCCTAAGGTACCTGCAACTGCTACTACTGAAGAAATTCCAGCAAGGCAGCTTCCCAAAGAAAGAAAAGAATGGACTGAGGATGATAAAAAGAAGAATGAGATTGATCAATAGGCGAAGAGACTTCTTATCATGGCTCTTCCAAATAATATCTTTCAATCTCTAGATCAATGTGTTTCTGCCAAAGATCTATGGGATCAGTTTGCAAATCAACTTGAAGGAGGTTCAAAGATGAAGAAGAATAGAAGAACTCAAGCACTGAATGAATACAACAACTTTCAAGCCCTTCCAGAAGAATCTCTTGAGCAGTCATTTCATCAGTTCAACACATTGATTAATCAATGTAAAAGATGTGACATCATTAGGTCACAAGAAGATAACAATGTTTTGTTCCTAAAACGTCTGAATCCTGAATGGTTAAATCATTCCATGTCATTACAAGCTAACCAAGATCTGGAGATATGGTCTTTACATGATGTGTTTGGAACCCTTCAAACGCACGAAAAGGAAGTAGTGTTGAAGAAAGCAAGTGTTGGTGGTCCCTTGGCCCTTATCTCTGAATCCAGAAGGTCAGGGAGGAAAAATTGAGATACTGAGAAGAAGGGGAAAAACAAAGCCTTAATCTCAGAAGCTGATACAGAAGTTGGTCTTTCTGGATCAGACGACGATGATATCAACTCATTTGCTGAATCTTTGGCTCTTATTACCAAACAATTCACGAGAAAGTTTGGCAATCGTTCGTTTCAAAGCAAAAGAAGATATGATAACAGAAATGAATGCTCTACTCCCACCTATACACCAAGGCCAGAAGTTAAAAAAATTGAAAAGACAGAGGATGAGCTAAAACAAGAAGAGAGGAATAAGAAGAAGGATGTATGTTACAGGTGTGGCAAGCCAGGTCACCACTCAAAAGAATGAAAGGGTGCTCTCGTTAAAGATAAATCGTATTACAAAAACAAATACAAATATTATGTTGATGAGAGAGCACACTATGCTGAACAAGATAACTGGCTATCAGACCAGTCAAGTGATGCTGAAGCCATGTTCTGTGGAATGGCTATGACTAGTGATGCAGAGGATCAACCTTCTGAAACTCCGGTTTGCACAAATTCTGAATCCTCTGAAACCTCTGAACTTGAGAAAACTATTTTAAACCTAACTTTTGATTTTGAAATTCTGAAACAGAAACTTCTGTTTGAAGAGAAAATAAGACCTTGAAAAATCCTTTTCTCTTGTTGAAAGAGAGAGAAATATTTTCAAACGAGAAATAGAAATTCTTATAGAAGAAAAGCAAGAACTTTGTGTGGAAAATCAAAAGATTTCTGATCTCAAAGCATCCTATGAAAGTTCTTTAAAAAATAAAATTGATAAGATAAATAAACTTCTCTTGGTTAAAGATAAAGAGATTAAAGCAAAAGAAAGTGACAGATTAAATTCTCTAGCACTTAAAAACTACTTTCAAAAGGAAAGGGAATTTCTGCACATTGATCTTCAGAAGAAGGAGCTCTTGATCAAAAATTATCAAGATGTTTAGAAGGTGCACGAACAGATAAATACACAAGTTGGGAAAACAGGCCTTGGTTTTGAGGATCTGAATCCCTACACTTGTAAGAAGAGATCTACTCTAGATTATGTATTTTGTATGGGCAAAGAACAAAAATGTATTTTTCCTATTCTATATGAACAATCAGTGTTTAAAAAGTCAAAATATGAGAATGAATCAAGTTTGAAAACTGAAATATAAAAATATCAAGTATTCCTATGAAAAGATGAGCCAAGTAAATTTTGATCAAATTCAGAAGAAGAACAATATTTTTCATTTTGGTTCATTTACTAATATAACTTTAAACCCAGAAGTTGATGTGTTCATACCCACAAATACAGAAGAAGAATTAAGACTCAAATTTCAAAATGATATTCTTCAAACTTTCGATGAGTCTGCACACGCAGAACAAAAACATTATTGTTACAAAAGGAACAAAACAAAATATCTTTACCTTCTGAAAACCATCGAGAAGTTATTCCCTGTTCCTTTGTAGATTTAAATCTATGTCAAGAAAAGGACGATGATCAGTTTGACATCTATCCCTGAGAAAGCGTTGATCAAATTTATGATGATCTTTTTGATATGTCAGATAAATTACTCATAAATTTTGAAAATCGTATGCCTTGTACTTATGTTCCGGTAAAAATTTGTATCAAGGATAGCAATGCTCCCTTTTTGTATACAAATGAACCACCAGAAGTAAGTGCTGTTGGACCGAAAGTTGAAAAACTTCTGAATGGAATACCTCTGAACTCTGTTCCTCCCAAGAAATAGAGAAAAGAGTTTCCTATTCATCCAGATTTTCTAGGTATGTGCATTCAAACTAAGACTTATCTGGAACTTGAGAAAGAAGCGGAAATAAAAAAGAAAGTAACACTTGAGCAAAAATCTCAAATCTCAAAACCTCAGAAGGATATTAAGTTTACCAGATATCAGAAAGCTAAATGGAAGATTAATGATTTTGGTTCTTCTGTTTCAGTAAAGCAACAAAGTAGGCAAAGAGTGTGGACACCCAAGAAGAAATCAACAGAGAAGAATTCACCAGTTTCGACGCATAACTCTATGCTATATAAGAAGTTCTTTAGAACAACTAATGCTAGAATAGACAATAATAAAAAATATTGTAATTATCATTCTAGTAATGAAAATTCAATGAATTCTTTTATGTCTCAAAACTCTGAATGCTTCTCTCTATTCCTTAAACTAAAACAATTCTTCTCAAGTCCACCTAACTTTACTTCTGATTTCAATAAATGATCAAACTTCAAAAACTAGAAGAGAAAGAATTTTAATCTAAAACAGAAAACCAGAAGTCTCTGAAAATCTGCAAAATTTTATGAATCAAAAGAAAAATCAACAAAGAATCTGAATTCTAACTACAAAGGACCCATTACGAAATGGGTACCTAAATTTCTCTGATTCTCATTGCAGAAACAGCGTGTGCACGTCTGGTATCTTGACTCTGGATGCTCGAGGCACATGACTAGAACGAGAAACTTACTCTCCATGTTCAAAGATAAATCTGGTGGAGCAGTAACGTTTGGTGATGATGGTAAGGGTCAAATAAAAGGCTACGGTACTCTTCAAGAAGGTAATATTACCCTATCAAAAGTAGCTCACGTTTCTGGATTGAAACACAACCTTTTGAGTGTAAGTCAACTGTGTGATGCAAAAATATTAGTTCTTTTTGATGAAAAACACTATTACTTACTTTCTAAAGCAGGTCAAGAGCTATTGAGAGCCGATAGAAAAGGTAACTTGTATATGATGAACTTTACTTCTAAAGACGGTACAGAAACTCTCTGTCTCATCTCCAAGAAGAGTGAAGTTGCTTGGCTCTGGCATCATAAGCCTTCACATTTAAATTTCCAAAATCTTGAAATACCTGTAAAACATAACCTGGTCGTGGGCCTCCCAGAGGTTCACTTCCAGATGGATCATATTTGTCCTACTTGTGAAATGAGAAAAATTAAAAAAGCTTCCCATAAAACCAATAGTGATCATTCATGCATAAGACCTCTGCAAATGCTACATGTTGACCTCTGTAGTCCCATTGCTGTGTAGAGTCTTTCTGGCAAAAAGTATATATTAGTACTAATAGATGAATATTCCAGGTATACTTGGCTTGCCTTTATGCAACAAAAGTCAGAAGTCCCAGTTGTAGTAATCAACATGATGAAGAGGATACAAGTGCTTCTAAAGAAGAAAATCTAGCAGTTGAGATGTGACAATGGTACTGAATTCAAGAATGCCAAACTTGATGAGTACCTAATAAATGAAGGAATCTCTCAAAACTTCTCAGTTGTACGCGCTCCTCAACAAAATTGTGTGGTAGAAAGAAGAAATCGCACTCTAGTTGAAGCAGCAAGAACTATGCTTGCAGCTTCTGGTTTTCCCACACACTTCTGGGCTGAGGCTGTCTCTACTGCGTGTTTTACACATAATAGATCTATTATTGTCAAGAGACATCTCAAAACTTCTTATGAGCTTATAAATAATAGAAAACCTACAGTTAAATATTTACACATTTTTGGCTGCAGGTGTTTTATTCTGAATGACCGTGACAAACTTGGAAAATTCGATAAGAAATCTGATGAAGCTAAATTCTTAAGATGTTCTATGATCTCAAAAGCTTTCAGAGTATACAATCTCAGAACCAACACAGTCATGGAAAGCATTAACGTTGACTTTGATGATAAAGCACAAATGACTTCTGATTATTCTGATTCAGTACTCAAGCTCAACAATGTCACTTCTAACTATTTATCAACCCCCAGAGAATCCAAAATTGATGTCATATTTAATGATTTTCTTGTAGAAGAATCTGCATCTGAAAATATAGTCAGAAGTCCCCGAGTAAATATATCAGAAGTACTTCAAGCTTCTGGTATCACTATCTCAGGTCCCTTAGTGTCCACAAACAAAAATGAAGCTCTTCAAGAACCTAGCTGGATCGATGCAATGCAAGAGGAAATCCGTCAATCCCTCGATTGTCAAGAAGAAGACACTGATTATGATGAAACCTTTGCCCCAGTAGCAAGGTTAGAAGCAATCAGATTGTTTATGGCTTTCTCTACATACAAGGATTTCAAAGTATATCAGATGGATGTCAAATGTGCCTTTCTGAATGACAAACTTAAAGAAGAAGTATATGTTCAACAACCCCCTGGCTTTGAAAGCGCAATTCATCTAGATCATGTCTATCTTCTAGATAAGGCTCTGTATGGTCTAAAGAAAGCTCCCAGAGCCTGGTATGAACGATTATCAAGGTTTCTGATTGACAACAAGTATGAAAAAGGTAAAATTCATACTACTTTGTTCATCAAAAGAAGCAAAGGTGCATTGACTGTAGTTCAAATCTATGTGGATGATATTATATTTGGTTCTACAAGTCAAGCAGAAGTTTAGTCGTTTTCAAAACTAACAGAAAGTGAATTTGAAATGAGCATGATGGGAGAATTAACCTTCTTCCTAGGGCTTCAAGTCAAACAAACCACCTCTGGCATTTTCATAAACCAAACCAAGTATGTTTATGATATTTTAAAGAAATTCAAACTTCACAATTCCACTACAATGAAAACACCAATCTCACCTAGCACAAAGCTTGACACTGATCCCTATGGGAAACAAGTTGTTGTCAAGAACTACAGAGGCATGATTGGATCTCTTTTGTATTTAACTGATGGTAGACCAGATATAATGTTTGTCACCCGTCTTTGTGCAAGATATCAAGCCAATCCAAAGGAATCCCATCTGGCTGCTGTGAAAATAATCTCTAGATATCTAAAGGGAACACCCTCTTTGGGCCTTTGGTATCCTAAGAACTCTAGCTTCGATTTACTTGCATATGCTGACTCTGATCAGGTTGTAAGTTAGACAGAAAGAGTACCTCTGGTAGCTGTCAACTTCTGGGAATTCCACTAATAAGCTGGACATCAAAGAAGCAAAATTGTGTGTCAACGTCTACAGCAGAAGCAGAATATGTTGTTGTTGCCAGCTGTTGTTCACAAGTCATCTGGATGAAGACACAACTCAGAGATTATGGTCTTGTTTATGAAAAAATTCCAATTCTATGTGATTCAGAAAGTGCAATTGCAATCATAGGGAATCCAGTTCAGCATTTAAAGACCAAGCACATCGATGTCAGGTATCATTTCATAAAGGATCATGTGGAAAAAGGCACAATTGAAATGTATTTTGTCTCCACTGATTACCAACTTGCTGATATCTTTACTAAAGCCTTAGACGAAAATTGTTTCAATTTTCTTGTCAGCAAGTTGACATGCTTAATATGTGATACAAATTCAGAAGTTATTCCCCAAAAGCATGTCTGTAGTCTTATCTTTCTGCTTCTGAACTAATCTTTCTGTTAATTGCATACCAGAAGCCTCCGATTACATTTTATTTATCTCTGAATCTTAAGTTGTTTATTTTTCACGATTTTAATATCTAAACACAATTTAAGGGGGAGCAGAGATTTAAAATATGCACATATCAAAGGGAAGCAAACCTTAATGCATATCTCAAGGGTGAGAAATTCCAAATTTCTGAATAAACTTCAAACTCCAGAATTTAACATTTCTAGAACTTTTGTTTTAACTCTTGTCGCCAAGGTTAACCAGAAGCCTCTGACATGCATATCATTCTTTCTGATATCATTATTTTCAAAGGACCTAATACATCTAAGACTTTAGCAAGAAGATTTAACAGTCTCCATCACTAACGCCTCTGGATTGTATTAGAAGCCAGTTGAATGCATCATTCTCTGAAAATTCTTGCAAATCATTCTCTTCTGGACTAACTCTTGCCGTCAAGGTTATCCAGAAGCTTTTGATTTCATAAATTTTCTTCTGAATCATCATTCAAACTGGTTCAAACCTTCTTTTGGTCCCAAAATATTTTTCTCTGACCAATTGAATGATTTTAAAGTTGCTTCAAAATTACTGATCTAAATCGATAACGAAAGCAAATGGCTTTGAAGGTAGAAACAGTCATTCAGAACCTTTGTACTAGCTCTTGCCTTCAAGGCTATACAGAAGTCTCTGGTATAAATGCCAAATCTTCTGTAAGAATACTTTTAAAAGAATTATTTCTTTTTATTTCTTTATTTCTAAAATGTCTCTTATTAAAACTCTCTAACTGGTCCTCAAATAAATTTTTCTTCAAACCAGCTAGATTGATTTTAAATAAATTTTCTGAGGTAAACGATTCAAATTCAAAGGATTATAGAAAACGTTTGGGTTTTTGTGAATGCAACACACACCGATCCAGATGGATCTCTTACCTGACAGGGATACATGTCAAAACCCTATTAATGCCAAATACGAACTGTCAAAACACGTGTCATCTTTCTAGGTCCGCATGCATTTTCACCAGCTAGCCCACGTCATAAAAACCATTCTTATCCTTTTTACCACTCGAGTACAATTTTAACTCTCGGTATTTAAAGTCGATTTACAGTCATTTTGAACTTTTTACCGTCTCTTTGCTCTCGAATCTCTTGCTTTGCACGAATCTCCCTTGTTGAAAACCTGCAACTTCATTAAAACCCTAGCTCTCAAATGGCCGCTTCAAGTGCAATTCCTGCAAATGTGAACATTCAAGATGAACAAATGGTCGACGCAACTGCTGAAAGTTCCCAACTAATAATCCTACCCAGCAAGCCTAACAATTTTCAGGTAATACTCGATCCCTCTTCCTTCCCTGAAGACTATTGAATAATGATCGAAGTTCTTCAAAACCACCCACTTAACAAAGCTCTCACAATTGCAAACCCATATATCCCTGACATTTTCATCCAAAAACTATGGCAAACCCTCTACTTAAAAGACGAATATACTCTCGAGTGAAGTTTTTGATTGCCAAGTGACGAAGAACATGTAGTAAAAGTGCCAATAACTAGGAAAAGGATTGCCAAACTCTTTCAAATATCTGATTCACACATCTGGGAAAACGAGGTCCCCACACCAAACCCAGCTCTCGAGAAGAACCCAACTTCTAAAGTATTGCTAAAATTTCTGGAATTCTTAGGGTACAACGAACAGCTGAACAGACTCTCCGATTTTAAGAGGAAGTCTTTACCTCCAATGTGGAATGTCCTGGTATCCATTCTGAACAAAAGTCTCACCTGCAAGATTGGATCGATGGATCAAGCTGGCACCAACATCATTACAATAATGTATGGGATATTCTTCAATCGCACTTTAAACTACACGGATTTAATCTTTCAAGAAATTTGTGGGGTTGTACATAATAGAGGACTCTCTCAGAAAAGAAACAAACCTCTGCCCGCTCTCATGTTTCCACAATTTTTAGTTTTGTTTATACAAGGAGCTATTACAAAGTTCAAAATCCCCTGTGTACAACCGTTTAGAAAGATACACGTGATGAAGACTCATCGTCCCACCATCCACAAGGACGGCTACACGACAAAGCGTGAACTCTCTAGGTATATGCTAAACCTTGTACCTCCAACCTCTTCTATCCTCCAATCATATAGGAACCCAATGGTAATCTCAAAACAGAGGTTACCTACCCTGAACTCAATGGTAATCATATAGGAACTCAATGGTAAACTCAATAGAAGCCAGTGTAGAAAGTGAGGGGTTGAGTGAGGATAAGCTTGAAAAGAGTTCGAGTAACCAACTGAGTGCTTCTAACCATGCTGAGCGAATCCAGCCGAGTCCATCCAGAGCTACCACATCTACTAGGGTTGATGCCAACATCTTCTCCTATTGAAACAGGACTTGAGCTCAGTCTAAACCCCAACCCTGAAACCTTCCGAGCAGAAGATATTTCTTGTTCTTCTGACTCAAGAACAATCGGGGAAACCTTCTCATCATCTTGTTCTCAAAAGGATGATGATGTAAATACAAGAGTTCAATCGCCCCAGAACTCGCCACCTCCCACACGAAACATCGACGTCTCTGTGACCGATGATGTAGACTGGATGGCAGTTGGCACGTCCATGCTAACTACCAATCCAGAAGCCAATGAAGTCCCATCAGAGGGGTAATGGCAACAGGGCACTAAATGTACCTCAATTTTTGAATTATTTAAAGGTATGCACATTGTTATTGATTCTCCACCCTCTGATGATGGAGTTCAAGTCAAATCAGTCAGAACATCCGAATAGGTGCCTCTTAGGAGCCCTCAAAGACAGGATGGAAGTCCCTCCATCCTCAACGTACAAAACAGATGTGAATGAGGGCCCCTCTAGACGCGAGAGAAAAGGGTTCCATATGTTGGAGATGCATCGGTTACCCCCCCCCCCCCAACCTGATTTTGTCACAAATGTTGCGTTCCAAGCATTTGTTGATCAAATGAAGGGATCTATGGTGGATCTAAAACAAGCCATTGAAACCTGTACATCTAATTTCATTACCGAACAAAACAATGTAAATTTTTCTCTGAATGAAATTAGAGATACTCAGTAGGAACATACTCAAGCTCTGAAACAGATGAAAAAATTTCTGATTCATGCCCATGATGCTCAGGGAAACTTATCTGTTGATCATTTTCAGAAGCTGGAAAACAGTTTAAAATCCAATGCAGAAGCTATTTCAAAGATCCCCTCTGAACTTCCATCTTCCCAAGCTACCATCACTTACAGAGGATCTTCAATTATTTGCTGTAGATATCAAGAAATTGGTTGATACTGTTATTCCACCAGAGTCATCATCATCTTCTGGATTCATCACCAAAGCAGATTTGGCCAACTTCCAGACAGCTTTGATTGATAAATTCAATAATGTCAATGCAAAGTTTGTTTCAAATATCAATACAGCCCCAGCAGGTGAACTAACCCAGAAAGTATCTTCCCTAGATACTTCTGTGATCTCACTCTATAGCAGTTAAATCCATTTCGGCACATCATGAAACTTAGAAGAAAGCAAAAGAAGAAAGAGCATGTAAAAGGCCGAGCTTAAACGAAAACGATCCGAGGATCAGGATCAAGATCCTTCTAATCCTCAGAAGGGGGAGAAAAAGAAGCATACAGGTCCTTCTTCTGAACCAACAAAAGAACAATCAACCTTTGAGCCTGTCCAAGAACCAAGGTAACAAACAGAGCGACCACAATCACAAGAGTACGTACAATCACAAGAACCAAATCCTTCTGCTCTAGTAGTTGATGCAACTCCATTGGCAATGCGCCCCTTGCCAAGTGATCCAGAAGCTACCACTTTTATTTTAAGTCTAGAAAGAACAAGAATCCAGATTCCAAGAAGGCAAAAAATTAACTACAAGACCCAAAGCTTTTGCAGCTGCTCAACCATCATCCTCTCTACCTCAACAAGAAGCATCTACTTCTGCACAAAAGGATAAAACCAATCCTCCAGAAGTAAATATCTCAAACGCTCTAACTTCTGACTATTATTCAGGTAACCATGTCAATACCTGTTGCAAACGAACCAGAAGGTCCAAGCACTAGACTTCCAACCTCTGCAAATCAAGAGTCGAATCAACCACCAAAGGAAACAATCCCAGAAGGCAACAATATCACTGAATCTGAGAGAATTCTAAGGAGGACTGCTGTTAAAAGAAATATGGATCCAGAGCAACTCTGAAGAATTACTCCATCTCAAACTTCTACAGTAAGGGAAACAGTCTTCAGATGTATGTATGCTGAAACGGAGGAAAGAGTTGCATTAACCATGCCAAACTTTGGAAAGGACTACAATGTAAATGATGAAATTGAGTAAAAATTCCTACAACATAAGCAAGATCGAAAAGATGTCTTCTCTTCTTCACCTATCAGAAAAATTACTGGAGTAAAGCATGTGAAGTTTGAAAATTCAGAAATTGTCTAAAGTATCTATCCCGTGGAAAGAGCAAATACACAAACCTGTTATTTCTGTGACTATGATTTGCTCTCTTTAAATCCTTCTGACTTAATACCTCTAGGAAGGTTTATGAAGCTAAAGAAAGATTCAAGCACAGAAGGCCAAGACAAGGTTGCATACTTAAGAATTCTTTCATGCATTGAAGCATTTGTTGATATAGAAAGAAGGTTGACTTCCAGATCGGGTTTGAACGACAAGTAACCATTCTGAGTATAACTGGTCCAAATGAAGATAGGGAAGGTATTGAGCATCTCAAAGATGGCATATCATTATTGAACCAGAAGAAGGAGTGGTATTCAGAAGCCCAGGAAAAAGAAGATATTTAGCTGGATTATTGGAAATTATTAGAGGATTGGTAGCTGCATAGAAAGAAGATACAAGCATTGAAGTAAAGATCACAATAGTTGCAGAGAGAATAGAGAAACATTTCAATGGAGTTGTCAAGTTGATGGAGATAACCAACCAGTTTTATAAAGTGCTTTGTGGTCACCCTCAGGCTCCTTTTTTAGATTCTATATTCTGTATCTTTTTTACTTTCAAAATTCTTGTAAAAAAGTTTTTTTTTTAATCTTGTTTCTTTTCTAGTTTGTATGTTATGGTTCTGACTTCACACTTAGAGTGAGATTGTTAGAACTTAAAAGTGTAAATCAGAACTTGATCAAGAAGAAACAAGAATCTCTCAAGAAAGCAAGCGCGTTAGAAGTTCAACTCTTCAGTAATGATAGTCCAAAAGCTATATCGGCAATCCAAAAGATTGGGCATCTTATGTCACTTTATAGACTAACATGTGCTTAAATGACGTGGCATGTCATGCGTCCTGTGCGTAACTGATTCTGTTACTAGTACAGCTGACGTGTCCACCACTGATAGGCTAACTTGTGGAATTTTCTTATGTATTAGTATAAATAGGAATAGCCTTCAATGTGTAAATTGTCGATAAAATTGGAGAGAATACGATAGAGTAATTTGTATACTAAAATCATCGTCTTATTGAGTGAAATACAAGTTACCATTGATCTTCATATTGTTCTTCATTTTTTTTCTTGTAATTCTATTATTGTTGATTAAATTGCTTCCACTTTGCACTCTTACTATCTCGATTAATCAACTGTATTTTGAGTATTTGGGGATCTAGGTTCCAATAGAACGCCTCTAGATAATAGAGAGTTCCTAGTGAAGGTGAATCATCCATTTCCTTTGTGCACTCCAACATCTCAATTGTGTCTTCGATTCTGCATATTTAAACCAACATAAATATGTTTAGATCTTCCATTTTTCTTTTGTGGGACCTACAAAACTTGTAAGCTTTAATTAGGTAACTCGGTCAGTAAATCAAGATTAATTGAAAAGAAAAGCGCTAGGAATCCCTCTTTTTCCTTAATGCACAAAATCCTAGTTAATGCCCTAGGTTTTTAACTTAAAAAAAAATACATGTAACTCATTAAAGTTCAAAGATGACACTAAGTATCAAGAAACATGATTTCAAGAAGAGAAAATCTAAATAAAAATGTTGAACAAGTTGGTTCAGGATTTTTGGTTACAGAAGGTCCTACTTGTTCGGTTACAGGTTTAGATGGTTGAACAGGTTGGGATTGAGGAATAGAAGAAGGTATTTCAGGTATTTCTCGGTTGTATACGAGGGTCAAATTGCGTGGTTGAAATTCAGGTTTCAGCTTGAGAAATTACTTCTGGTTCAGGTAAAATGGTGGTACATTCAGCTTCGGCTTCATCAGTATCGATAGCAAATTCTAAAAAGAAATCTTCAGAATTAAAATTTTACAGGATTTCATCCAACTCCTCTTTAACTATCCAGAAAACCGTTGAGATGCGATACCGCAACCTCAAGAACTCGCGATATCGTGACCTAAATAAAATGAAGAACACACGATATTTCAGACCTGATCCAAAATCTAATTCAGATTTTACAAATCTAACAAAATTGAAATATCACTTGTTCTAAGATCGGTTTTTCATTATAAACAACTTTAAGTCTTTAACAAAGCTAATTTGTCCAATTCTAACCTAAACTAATTCAATTTTATCAAAATTGAAAACCTAGAGAATTCGAAAACTTCAAGAACTCGATCCAAAAATTTCAAATTGACGCTCAAATCTTGAAAGTGGGGAATAAAGATCAAACCCAGATGATTCTATTATCAAAACTGAGTAGATTGATGTTAATTATCAGATCAAAACATCCACAATTTTTAGAGTCTTCAAGAAATTGGAAACAAAAACTTCACAAACATCAAAACCTCAATAATCTTCAAAAATCTTCATTCTGGATTGTTTGGATTCACAAAAACAATTCGAATTCTTTCTCTAATACCAAATGTTAATCCCAATATCAGGTATATGAATCAAGAAATGTAGAAACGAAGTCACATGTGCATTCATTTTGAGAGCAAATGATATGGTGCGTGTTTTACATGAAGAATAAAAGTGATGAATGACTTACAAAATACAAAGAAGAAAATCTATTTATACCACTAAGGATATTTACACTTTTAGTCCCTAGACTCAAATACAATTTATAGTCTGACAAATCTCATCTAATTGCTCTTGCAAAAATGTCTTTTCTTCTTTATATCGCTCTTTATCTTTGATTGCCCCTGTAGCACAAATCGTAATTTTGAGCATTTTCTGCAATAACTTTTAGAAGATAAGTATTTTTCTTTTTCAAATTAAACTCCAAATCTTCAATATTTTCATTTAGTCTAGAAAGTAGGATTGTTAATCAAGATGATTGTCAGAAGATTTGAAATTTTTGACAAAATATCACACTTGAAAAGTCAAATCCCGGAAAGTCAACTTAAAATTCAAACCGCGGAAAAAATATAGGCAATTTTTGAAAGTTATTTCTAGAAATAAAATCTGAAATCTAACTTAGAAAGTCAAAGTCTAAAAAATCATAATTTGAAAATTCCATACCTTTTGTAATCTATGTCGCACACTGACTTGTCAGGTAGAAGGTTGTGACACAAGAGTTGTGCAAGGAATTACTGTTAACCCTTAGAGTCGTGCGATAACTTTGAATCCTTTGTCGTGCGATAACTTTGAACCCTTTGTCATGCGAAAGCTTTGAATTTGTCGCACAAGGGTTGTATGATAAGAATGAATGTTCTTCAAATCTGATCCCAAATTTCGATTTTAACCCTGAAACTTATCCAAAGGTTCTGAAATTTGTGTATGATACTCGAAACTTTTAATTCAGCAAATATCACCAAAAACAACCTAAATCTCTGATTTTAATCCCAAAATAGTAGGTGTAGTTCGGACTCTAAAACTCCCAAAAAAAATCCAAAAATCTTGATCAAATCTTTTTCAAGTCAAATTGAATCAACTCTGATACCAATTGATAATTCCAAAATATTCAGATACCAATTAATACAAACAATCAAGAATAACAATGGAGATCAAATCATCATTTAATTGATATAAACTCTCTCTACATGAATCTTTCTCTCTCTAAAATATTATAATTATGAGTTCCAGTTATAAAGTACAATAGGCAATCTATTTATAGTACAACTATTACAACAAGGTAGACTACAATTAAGCTCATGTTGACTATATGTTGACTTTAAGCTTTGATTCTTCACGTCTTTAATAGTTGTGATCTCGAATACAATATTTCAGACCTTACATAATGGTATAATACCAAGATCGTATTCTTATTAAGCAGATAATATTAAACCAAAGCCTAATGCCGTTGATTATGTGAATTCATGGGAAGAACCTATCCTAAAGTGCGTTCATTCATTGAATATCGAACTTTGGGCTTCAAATCTGAATTCACTATGAGCTCAAAATTTGTGAAGAAAATGGATGTTCTTGAATTTATAGTTTGACCATCCAAATTATACAAACATGAGGTAAATAAGAAGGCTAAAAATATAGAAAAAAGACTGGTTTGAACATAAAAGCTCAAACGAAAAATGTAAATAGTAGTGAGAAACAAAAAAAAGGTCCAAAAACATGCCTAAACAACTTTTTTAGTCCGAAAAACCCCATAGGCCCTTTTAGACGTGCTCCTGGCTTCAAGCTTTGAATCCACTGGTCATGGGCCTGAATCCGAGTTCGTAGCAAAAGTTTTAGCCGTTTTAAGCAGGATGGCCCGTTTAACCAGATCATGGGCCCCCAAGAACAATAAGGCCTGATCCTCCACGTCCACGCCAAGGCCCACATCATATCCACAATGACTCGTCTACTAGAAATCTAAGATTTCCACAAACTTCCGGTGCAAGTTTGAGTTTTATCAAATTAATTGTTTTAAGAGTGATTTGGTGATTTTTAATATTTGCTAACAACAAGTAATAAAAAGCGGGACGGGTGAAAGTTTTTCTGTAAGAGTACACGACAAAATTACTCATCATGATGTCTTTTTCTCGAATGTAAATCGTGACGACTATGGCCACAGCTACTAACTACCAGTTTGCTAACTTTACTAAGTAGATCTCAAAAATCGTGGTTAGTTTGGAGAGATGTGCATATCTCCAAAACACACTAACTAGGCCTTTTGTGAAAGATATGAAAAACCCATATCTCAATGTGATTGTAAAAGATTTCCTCTAACAACCGTGCATCATTCAAGTTGTATCTCGAATCCGCTTATCTTTTGGGTGCAAAACCTAATATTAATACTTACAAGTGATCAGTTTGTATGCATTGAGTAAAAACTTCAACTTTAGTCACCACACCGAAAAGGTTGCAAAAAATGATAACATCCAAGTATTGCATATTGTTTGGGGAAAAATCTACAACCCTCGACTGTTGACTAAAATGTTCGACCAATGACTTTCCACGACTCTCAAATATCGGCCAAGACTTAAGAAAACAATGGTCGAGCATAACTCTCGACAGCAGGGTAAAACGTGCGACCAAAGCTGTTTCACGACATGCGAATATTGACTGAAGCATCATAAAACGACAGTCGAACGAAATTCCCAGGCAAAGTCTCCGACGTACGATGGGCCCGCGAAGCGCCTTAAGCCCGGCCTTTAACGGGCCGATCGTTATTATTTAAGCCGTTATCTATTTTCCAGGACCGTTAGAGAGTTACAAACAGTGTCATCAAGAGCATTTACGAAGGAAATCAATGTCGATCAACCGTTACAAGCAGCCATTTATATAAAAGCAACACGCAAGTTAACAAAAGAGAATAAACACATCCGCGCTCTCGAATCGGAGAACACACAACAGTCTTCTAATATTCATATGCTAGTTTAGCTTTTACATACATTTTTCACTTGTAATCGTACGACCATAGCTTTAAAGGACGATGCCCCTGTTTGGCGTCACTTTTCAATAGTGCATCGACGATACTAACCAATCGTTCGCGGGTTTTTCCCTCGTCCAAGGGTTTTTCCACGTCACGAAATCTCTTGTCTTCGTCTATTTTTCTTTGTTTTATATACGTTTGTTGGGAGAATCCTTTCTTTGATCGATCAGGTCCACAAGCACCTTAAGTTAATTTTTGGCATCAACAATTTGGAGCCATCCATAGGACCCGATTAGAGGAACTCTCCGATGAACCCCGTGCTACTAATGATTTTCTTTTGTTTTGTTTCAATGGCATAACACGGAGATAACCCTACTGAAGCAAACCTGAGAGTTGAGCTGAATGCTGCAAATCTACGAATTCAAAAGCTGGAGGATCAAAGATTTCCTCATGGAAACCCCGGCCAGACGCCTTCGCCACCACCGTTTGGACCAAGGCAGATATGGGCCCAATACGTCAGACTTCGGTCGCATACCGACGACTTTCAACATCCTGAGAATCCACCCTACGACTTCGAAGGAACGGTATTCAAGGGACATCTGCGAGAATTCCCAATTGACGATAGCCCATGTATGATGCCTAAACCCCCGTCTCCGAACGCCGCTAAGACGGTGAATTGTATTACAGGTGGAACAAACGTCTGCGGACTAACCCATTCAACCGCCAAGAAGCAAGCGCTGCATCGGCCTAATAATCCTATCGCCTGCCGGATACGCGAACCAGGAGTGGGTGTCGATTCGAGAAACGAGCACATCACGTTCGACGCTCGCGACTTAGGCGATTTACGACCAAAACATCACGACGGTCTGGTGATCTAATTGACAATTGGGGATTGCTCGATGAAAAGAGTTCTCGTGGATGAAGGCAGCTCGGTCAACGTGATTTTTCTCAACACCGTGAAAGCAATGGGGGTAAATGAAACCAAGGTCACACGGCGAACGACGATCTTAGTGGGATTCAGCGGAAATGCTGCCCACATCTTCGGGGAAATCAGCCTCCCTATCTATGCCAAGGGAGTCAGCAAGTCGACTAGGTTCAACGTTGTTGATTGCTCCTCTGCATACAATGTTATCCTCGGGGGACCATGGATCCACGAAATGAAAGTCATTCCTTCAACTTATCATCAGGTGCTAAAATTTCCAACGCCGTGGGGGATGCAAGAAATTAAAAGCAAACCGAAGGTGGCGCGAGAATGTTACAAAGCAACCATGAAACCTCGAAAGAAGCACCTCAACCAACTGCAAGGTCAAGAAGACTCGAGCAACGATCTACAACTAGCAGAGGTCGTACTTGATCCAAACTACTCCGAACGAAAGATTCGCGTGGGGGCATCACTTGGACCCGACATCAAGCAAAATTTGATCGACTATCTTCGAATGAAAGTCGAATGCTTCGCCGAGTCGCACGAAGATACGATCGGGATGGACCCAAAAATCATATCGCATTAGTTATCCATTGATATGTCGTTCAAACCTGTGAAACAGAAGCGCCGGAAGTTCGCTCCGGAAAAGAACAAGGTTATTAATGACGAAGTCGATAACCTGTTGAAGTCTGGCAAATTCGAGAAGTGAAATACCTGGAATGGCTAGCGAACGTCATGGTCGTCAGAAAAAAAAAATGGAAAGTGGCGGGTCTGTATAGACTTCACCGATCTCAATAAAGCTTGTTCCAAAGATCCATTCCCGTTGCCCCACATTGACGCTTTTGACTTTCATGGATGCATATTCAGGATACAACCAAATTCTTATGCATCCGGACTATCAGGAAAAAACAGCGTTTATGACCGATAGGGGGATTTACTGCTATAAAGTAATGCCCTTCGACTTAAAACCGCAGGCTCCACCAATCAGTGGCTCGTCAATAGAACGTTGAACCGCACGTGGGGGATACGATGGAGGTATACATCGACGACATGTTGGTCAAATCTAAACAAGCAGTAGATCATACAGATTACTTATGCCAATCATTCGAAATACTGTGGGATTACCAGATGAAGCTGAACCCGGCGAAATGTTCCTTTGGGGTACGTGCAGGAAGATTTTTAGGACATATGGTGACCCAGCAAGGGATCGAAGCCAGCCCCGATCAGATCAGAGCAATTCACAAACTAAAATCGCCTCAAAATTTCAAAGAGGTCCAAAAACTCACGGGCCGAGTAGTTGCGCTTAATAGGTTCATTTCCAGATCGTCCGATAAGTATTATCTATTCTACAATGTCTTAAGAAAAAACGAAGGCTTTGACTGTAAAAGCGACCATGAGAAAGCGCTTCAAGCTTTGAATGACTACATGGCATCGCCACACCTATTATCAAAACCCAAGGATGAGGAAGAGCTTCAGCTGTATCTCGCCGTAAGCGAAAACTCAGTTAGTGTCGTTCTTGTCCGAGAAGAAGACAGGCAGCAGTTCCCAATTTACTATGTTAGTAAATCATTACTCGACGCAGAAAAAAGATACACATCAATGGAAAAATTGCTTCTGTCATTGGTCACCGCGGCTAAAAAACTCCGACATTATTTCGAGCCACATGTTATCAACGTCATCACCAACTTCCCGCTGAAATCGGTCCTAAGGAGACCTAGAGCTAACGGGGTAATTGGCGAAATGGAGTATTTACCTCAGCAACTATGAAATAAATTTCAAACCCAAAACCGCAATTAAGTCGCAGGTTTTAGCCGACTTTATTGCGGATTTTAGTCCCGAACTGGAATGATTAGTGTTGTTAGATATTGCTATCCCTTAAATTAACACAAAAATACTCCTGGGTGCAAGTATACACCTCGAAATACTGTCGTATCGTAACAAGTAATAACGGTACAAAGTACCGGATTTATCATTCCCACAGAGAAGGTAGTTAAAGGTTTTAAAGATGAAAAGCCCGGTTTTTAACGGTTTGATTTCAGAGGACGAAATTGAGAGGATTTTTTATTAACTAAAATTGGTTTTGTTGGTTGGTAACTGAGAGAAATACTTTTATAAAGAACAAGCTCAGGGTGTAAGGATAAATTGAGCCGGAGATGAATAATTAGATACAAAAATGTTTTATAACGATAATTATTGTCTTAGAAAAATAATATGTTATATAACCTCATTAAGGTTAAGCCGCTTAAATACCCAAAAGTTGGTTGTCAATTAAGCTTAGAGATATTTTTACGAGGTATTAAAATCTAAACATGACAAGTCATAAAACTATCGGTGTAAAGTCGATTACATCTTTTAAATCGTATTATCCATCTCTTGATCTCAATCTATTACCTTACACCCCAAACTAAGGTATTTAGCCTTCCATTGTAGATGGGTTTTTATAAAGTATTTTGACGAAAATAGGTAAATATACACTTGCGAGAATGATTAAAATACGAAAGTAACCAATTTAGACGTAAACAATAAAGCTAAATATAAATGACTAGGAATTATAAAGCAAGAACAAGTTTACCATTGGTAATCTTGAGTTAATATAAAAAGAAACTAGACGGAAACGTAAAGCAATGACAAGTTCACCATTGGTAATCTTGAGTCAAATTAAGCCGGACAAGTTTACCGTAAATATTCTTGAGTTGAATGCTTTGGACAAGTTTATCATTAGTAATCTTGAGAGCAAACGAGGACAAGGATATTACAAGTAATCTTGAGGTACTATTAAAGAAAAATGCGAGGAAAACAAAAGATGAAGTTTTCGTGAACGTAAGGTGGAAACGATGAACTTGGTTGGGATCCTTGAGATTTTCGAACAACAAGTAGCACTTGAAAACTTGAAGAACTAGAAATAAATTAGAGAGAACCTTGATGTCAACTTACAATAATGAGAGATGGATGATGATGGTAACTTCAAACTTGCATGAACAAAATAAAAGAAAATTTAGTGACTAACTTTTTTATTGATTAAGATTTTTGAAATAAAATATTAGTAACTAAGAAAAGAAGAAAGACTACGAAGGGAGAGAGGAAGAAAGAAAGAGAGAAAGAGAGAAAATGAAGTCATCCCCTCTTAAGATTTCAAGAACTTAGTACATATATAGTAATATTCTCACACTTGCATGCCCACTTGCCAAAAGTAAAAAGAGAAGTGTTCCTTACACTCAACAACCTATTGCACACTCTTCCTACAACTTGTACATACAACTTGCAAAAAGAAGACTTAGCGTGTGCCAAACATTGTTGGTTTTTGTTTTTTTTTATCCAACTTCCCTCTCCAACAAGAGATAAGATGAAAACATGATAAGTGAGGAGTGCTAAGTGATGTCTCATTAGTTCTCCATCCATGCTTATTTATAGCTAAAAATTCAAGAAAAAGACAACACAATGGGCTTGGCTTCATGAATAAGCCAATTCGGTTTTGGATCTCAACCCATGGACCGAATTTTACAACTTAGCCCAAGTATATTTTACTCAATAATACTAATTAAAATTTAAGCTTAATAACACAAAGTTTGACCATAACAAAAAAAATTACACAAAAAATTCACCCAAACATATTATGGGACTTCGACTTATTCCCGAGTTTTGGTCAACTTTCTTCTACCTTCCTTTTTCTTAAATTACCTGAAATAAGCACAAGACGAAAATATGAGTATTGGTGCAAATTTTAACAATTTGAGATCAAAATACATCTTTTCTTTTATGATACAAACTATGTATTTTATACTCAGAAAGCATTATAGAAATTGTAATAACTTTATATAATTATCTAAAAATAAGATAAAAAAAATTCTAAAATGAGATATAAATTTGGTCAATAAATTAACCTTATCACATCTCCAAACTTAAACCATTGCTTGTCCTCAAGCAATAAAAAGAAGAAAGAAAATGACTCAAGAAACATGATTAACCAACCCAACTTCTATGTTAAAAAAAAATCTCACACCAAAATGTACCACACAAATTTTTTTTTGCTCATTCCTTTTCATCTCACAAATGCTTAAGTTGGAAATTTTGTATAAAACCCATTTTTGCTAAAACACCATAACCTTAGCCATAGATTCAATCTTAGGTTCAATATGTGTATGGCTATTTCTTCCTTTTGATGGTACGGCTTTTATGCCATCAAGTATAAGAAATTAGGAAGAAAATAATGTTTGAGAGGTTCTCATGCATTTTTGTAGAGACTATGTCTCTTTTGAATGTGTGTATGCATGGGTTTACCTCTTATGCACTATCGAAATGAAACGATATTTGAGAGTTTTCATGCTATGCTTCTTTTGCGTATGGATATGCATGATTTTATGCTTTACGTGCTATCTAAACTTTTGAAATTTTGTGCACTTTTGAGTTTTTGGGTGTGCGATAGAGGCTATGCTTTTTTCGAGTTACAATATAAAACGTTCCCACATCTCCAAATTTGAACTATTCAATGTGCTCATTGAATTTTTGAGAGACATTTGCTTATGGGAAGAATGAATTATGAGCTATATGTTATGTTGCACAAAAATAAGATTTATACCAAAATTTTCAACTTCTTATAATGTGAGGATAAGCTAGTTTGAACATTTGTTTTTGGTGTACAAATATTGTGTA
This sequence comes from Silybum marianum, assembly GCA_036898165.1. Taxonomy (NCBI): domain Eukaryota; kingdom Viridiplantae; phylum Streptophyta; class Magnoliopsida; order Asterales; family Asteraceae; genus Silybum; species Silybum marianum. Next base: position 6,365,925 of record CM072539.1, read on the forward strand.
AAAATCTTTATTTAATAAACATGGACACATGGGTTGATCACCAACATCGGGGTAAAAAAAATTTCAAATGAAAAGCACACCCTATTGATACACAAAAGACTCTAGAAGCAATTAAAATCCTAAAATAGCAAAATAAAAATTAAGACCTAAAGATTGGAAAATAATATTGTAGCCTAACAATTCTAAAAAAAAGCATACCTGTTAAGAAGCAATTTGACTTTACACAACTTAGTATATATGCACGTTTTTTACTCAATCAAATTTAGCCCAAACATGCAATCACGGAAAGCTACAAATAACGAAAATAATAAAAATATTAAACATAAACCAAAGTTAAGAGTGTAGAAATACCAAAACCTACTCCGAATGAGTAGGTTGATTCACCACCGGTGCTTGAGTCTTTAACAACCCTATTGTCATATCCAAGTTTTTGATGGTTTCTTTTTGAGCTAGCACTTGCGCACTTAGATCCATCACCTCTTTTTGTAGTCTTGAGTTGGACTCATAATACCGGGTCGCCGCGTTCCTTTCTATTTCATCCAAAACTTCTTGTGGTATGTGTTCCCTTGAACTTGATCCGGCATCATATTTTGGATTGGTTTCGTTACCACTCTTTTCCTTTTTCACTCTCCTTGGTACTTTCTCTATGCTCCGGATTTCCTTGACGATTTTCTTCAACCGGGTTGATGATAACCGACATTTGGTGTATTCTCGGCCGCTTTCGTTCATAGCTAATGTGGGTGTCGTTACTTGGTTGGTTGGTGGTTAAGGTGTTGGTTTGCATGGCGCAATTTTGAGTTATGAACCTATCCAAAGTTGCTTCCCAATGTCTCAATGACGTTGATGGTTCGATTCGGGTTGTTGGGATGGGAACGAAAGTTGGTCCAGTGGCTCCATACATCATTGTTGTGGGTGATGGTGCTTGAAAAACTCAGGCATTTTGCGGTCGAGGACTCACGTCGGTACTATATGGTCCGAAGGAAGGAACAATGGGCCTTATCGAAATAAACCACCCATTCCTTCCTCGACGTCGGTTCAATGGAACCCCATCGGCGACTGGTGGTTGGTGGTGGCGGCTGCCGAAGGTAGCCCAGATTTGGGGTTGGCGGGGTTAGGGTTTTGAGTGGGACGGTTTGCTAAGGTGAGTTCAAGATTGATCTCGTGGCTAGGGTTTATCATGGTGGTGAGTGGTGTGCGTGGGGGAGGGGGGGCTGTGGGTGGCGGTGGCGTGCGTAACTGCCGACGGCGGACTAGAGGTCGGTGTCGTGGTGCGGTGGTGGGGTGTGGTTGTGTTGTGTCGCCGGCAATGAAAAAGAAAGAATGGGAAAAAGAAGGGTTTGAGATACACAACCTTGCTGATTTCTGATTAGGGTTTTCCTCCTCATATGTGATTTTAAACTTCTTGATCAATGTGAGAAGCAATCAGAACAATGGAGCTAGGTTAATGATTTGCTTGGGTTCCTTATGCTCTCTCTTTCTTTTGGCCGTTGTTTAGAGAAAGTGAGAGAGAGAGAAAAATCAGCATTAAATGCAATCTTTATTGTGCACGTTATGTTAGGAGAGAATTCAGCCGTAATTGGAAATAGCCCATAATTACCTAAATTGTTTTAAACTTTTTATTTATATTTTTTTTCTTTCATTTTCGTATATGTGTATATATATATGTTTTGTTTTTATTTTTATTTTTTTTCTTTTTTTTTGTATTGGGACACCCCCAAATCGTTGCATACTAGAATTCAGTTTACCTGGAACGAGTTTCAAACGCGAATTGAACAATAAAACCTGTTGTCCTTCAGCGAGTTCCTTGGGATGAATTCTTTTAGCATGCCATTTCTTTGTATTTTCTTTGTAGAGTTTGGAATTTTCATAGGCACAATTCCTCTTATGTTCCTCTAATTCGTTCAGTTGCAGAAATCATTTTCTGCCTGCTTCATCCAAGTTCATATTCAGTTCCTTTAAAGCCCAGTAGGCTTTATGCTCCAATTCCACTGGTAGATGACAAGCTTTTCCATAGACCAACCGGTACGGAGACATGCCAATCGGAGTTTTGTAAGAGGTACAATATGCCCACAGAGCCTCATCCAGCTTTGATGCCCAATCTTTTTTATATGGCTTGACTACTTTGGCAAGAATTCCCTTGATCCTCCGGTTTGAGAGTTCTGCTAAGCCATTAGTCTGTGGATGATACGCAGTGGCCACCCGATGCTTGATATCGTATTTTTCTAACGTCTCATCCAGCAGGTTATTTATGAAGTGGGTCCCTTCATCACTGATTAAGGCATGTGGTGTGCCGAATCTGTTGAAAATGTGTCGGTGAAGGAACTTGATGACTGTCTTTGCATCATTAGAGTGGCAAGCCATGGCTTATACCCATTTTGATACATAGTCGATGGCTACTAGGATGTACATGAAATTGTTGGAAACTGGAAAAGGTCCCATAAAGTCGATGCCCCATACATCGAATAATTCTACCTCCAGAATTCCATTAAGTGGCATTTCGTTGCGCTGAGAAATATTTCCGCTCCTTTGGCATTCGTTGCATCTCCTTACAAAATCTTGTGCATCCTTGTACACATTCGGCCAAATGGATCCTGACTGCAGAATTTTAGCAGCGATCCTGCTACCTCCAAAATGACAGCCACAAGGTCCCGAATGACAGTGCTCCAGTATTGAGACTGTTTCTTCTTTGGGTACACACCTTCGAATTACCTGATCTACACAAATTTTAAACAAAAACGGGTCATCCCATAAATATTTCTTTGAGTCAAAGATCAATTTTTTCCTTTCATGTTTATTTAACTCTTTTGTAATAACACCGCCTGCCAAATAATTCACAATGTCGGCAAACCAGGGAAGGGTTTTAACTGACAAAATCTTTTCATCTGGGAACATTTCACAAATTTCCTCTGTTGGCAGTGGTTTCTCCTGCTTTTCCAGTCTAGACAAATGGTCAGCCACCTGATTGTCAGTGCCTTTCCTATCAATGATTTCCAGATCAATTTCTTGTAGAAGCAAGACCCACCTAATTAGCCTTGGTTTTGCATCGTTTTTGGTAATTAAGTATTTGATGGCAGCGTGGTCGGTGTGAACAATAACTTTAGTGCCAATCAAGTATGATCTGAATTTTTCGAATGCAAAAACCACAGCTAATAATTCTTTTTCTGTGGTGGTGTAATATATTTGGGCATCATTGAGAGTTTTACTGGCATAGTATATAGGATGAAAAATCTTTCCCTTTTTCTGGGCTAAAACTGCCCCAACTGCCCAGTCGCCAGCATCACACATTAACTCAAAAGGTAAAGTCCAATCAGGTGTGACAACTACAGGTGCAGTGACCAAAGCTTCTTTTAGTATTTGAAAAGTTGTTTTACAATCTTCATTAAAATTGAAGACTTGGTCATTCTGTAGCAGCATACAGAGAGGTTTTGAAATCTTTGAAAAATCTTTGATGAATCTCCTGTAAAAACCAGCATGACCTAAGAAACTCCTAATTCCATTTATAGTGGTTGGCTCAGGTAATTTTTCAATCACCTCAAGTTTGGCCTTGTCAACCTCTATGCCTCTTTTGGATATTAGGTGTCCTAATACAATGCCCTCTTTTACCATAAAATGACACTTTTCCCAATTTAAAACCAAATCAGTCTCCTCACATCTCTCAAGACTTTTCTCGAGGTTTTTCAAACAAATAACATATGATGAACCATATATAGAAAAATCATCCATGAAAATTTCCATGGAAGTTTCTAACATATCAGAAAAATGGACATCATACATCTTTGAAAAGTGGTCGGGGCGTTGCATAATCCAAAAGGCGTTCTTCTAAAGGCAAAAGTTCCATAGGGACAAGTAAAATTGGTCTTTTCTTGGTCATCGGGAGCTATGGCAATCTGATTGTACCCTGAATATCCATCTAGAAAAAAATAAAATTCTTTTCCAGCTAACCTTATCCAGCATCTGGTCAATAAATGGTAAAGGAAAATGGTTTTTCTGGGTAGCTTTGTTAAGCTTTCTATAGTCCATACAAATCCTCTAACATGTTACTGTCCTAGTAGGAATAAGTTCATTTTTCTCATTGGGTACTACAATAACTCCTCCCTTCTTTGGTACACACTGTACTGGGCTGACACAAGTACTACTGGCTATGGGATAAATTATTCCGGCATCTAACCATTTCAGGATTTCTTTCTTGACAACCTCTTTCATCACAGGATTGAGCCTTCTTTGAGACTCAACTGAGGTGAAATTTTTATCCTCTAAAATGATTTTGTGCTGGCAGATTGCAGGACTTATGCCCTTCAAATCTGCTATGGTCCATGCTAAAGCTTTAGTGTGAGATTTCAACATGGTGACTAGTTTCTCATCTTGATCTTTGTCTAGTGATGATGAAATGATGACTGGAAACTTCCCTAGCTCTCCCAGAAATACATATTTCAAGTGTGAGGGAAGTTGTTTTAACTCTAGCTCTGGGGCCTCTTCCAAAGATGGGACAAGTGCTGGCCTATCTTTAGTGTCTAATGCCTCAAAAGCAGCAATATCTTCAACTGGTTCTAATTCCTCAAAATTGGTCTCTTCTTTTTCCTTACTGTCAGATTCCTCTTTACTCAACATCATCTCCAAACTTTGTTCTTGACACAAAGTTTCAATCAAACTCATAGAAGAACATTCTTCTCTATCCTCCGGGTACCTGAGAGAATCAAAAACACTAAAAGTCACTATCTGGTCATGCACTCTCATGGATAATTCTCCCTTTTGAACATCTATCAGGGTCCTTCCAGTTGCTAAAAAAAGGTCTTCCTAAGATGATGGGAATCTCCTGATCTACTTCACAATCTAAGATGATAAAATCAGCTGGAAATGAATTTCTCAACTTGGACGAAGACATCCTCAATCTTACCCTTGGGGTAGGCTATGGATTTATCTGCTAACTGTAATGTTAAAGTAGTAGGTCTAGCCTCACCTATACCTAGGGTCTGAAAAATGGATAAAGGCATCAGATTTACACTGGCACCTAGATCACATAAAGCTCTTCCTATCATCTTACCTCCTATAGAACAAGGGATAGTCAAACTACCTGGATCCTTCAACTTAGGGGGTATCTTCTTAGATATTAAAGCACTACATCCCTCAGTCATTGCCACAGTCTCATACTCTTTCAGTTTCTTTTTCTTGCTCAAAATATCTTTTAAAAACTTTGCATATGTTGGCATTTGTTCAATGGCCTCGACTAATGGTATGTTAATATGCAGTTGTTTGAAAACATCAAGAAACTTTTTAAATTCAGCTTGCTCCCTTTGATTTCGTAACCTCTGTGGCTAAGGAATGTACGGAGGGACAGGTACGGTGGTTGTGCTTTTCTGAGCTGTAGATGTAGTCGGGACAACTGGTGGTTTAACTTGAGTTTGATTTCCCAGAATTACAATTACAGCTGGACTGCCACCAGAGTGTGACAAATCCACAATAACTTTCTCTTGGGATTTTTTAAAGGATGGTGATTCTTTTGTTGAAGAGGGGCCTGACTCCTTGGGTGCACTTGAGGTGTTAGTGGGCTTACTTGTGGTTTTGGGCTCAGTGACATCAGAAGTTTGTACTGAAGTTTCAGAGTACAAAACTGAAAATTTCTTTTTAGTCTCGGCTTTGATTGGGACCTCTAAATTTTCTTTTCAGGTTCTGCTTTTATTGGGGTTTCATAAACTTTTTGTTTTACTTCAGGCAACACCTTTCCGCTTCTCAAGGTAATAGACTTAACGTTCTCCTTTCCTTCTCTATGTGGTATCTCAGTGTCACTAGGAAGAGCTCCCACAGGTCTTTTCCTAATCTTTAAAGCCATTTGACCTACCTATGTTTCTAGGTTCTTTATTGATGCTTGAGTTTGGGTCATAAACCCTTTCATCAATGTCTCCAGGGAAACAGATGACTCAGCATTCTGCTTAGGTCAATTTTGGTAATTTGAATGATTATTTTGAAAATTTCCCTGTTGGGTGTTATGATTACCTTGGTGGAAATTGGACTGCCCGTGGTTTTGAAAGTTGGGGCTGTCTTTGGTTTTGAAAATTGGACTATCCTTGATTTTGAAAGTTGGATTGTCCTTGTTGTTTTTGTACTGGTGGATTCAAAGCTGGACCGTTCAATGAAAAATTTGGATGTTGTCTCCATTCAGGATTATATGTTTGAGAAAACGGTCCAGTTTTGTTTACAAAATTTACCTACTCAGGATTTCCAGGACAATGTTCAAAATAGTGTCCTTCACCACAGTATACACATTGTAGTGGTTGGACATTAGATTATACAGCCATGACATCAGATCTTACTTGTTGGCTGGAAGCCAGATTTGCAACTAATTTAGTAAGTTGTGCTGTCAGGGCTGTAACCGCATCAACTTCTGATCCTTCAGATGTCTTTTTCAGTGGTGCAGCGCGTGGATCAGACCATTGATCATTGTTATTGGAACTTTTTTCAAGTATTTCAATGCCTTCATTATAGGTACAAGCTGTAAATGATCCACCTGCATTAGCATCTAGCATCTGTTTTGCGGTGGCATTTAAGCCGCCATAAAACGTTTCTAGTTGAATGCAGTATGGAATGCTATGATGAGGGCATTTTCTCAAAAGTTCTTTGTACCTTTCCCATGCATCAGGAACTGCTTCGTCGTCCATTTGTTTAGAAGTGCAAATCTCATTTCTGGACTTAGCGTTCCTCGTGGGTGGAAAATATTTTTTTAGAAACTTTTCCGCCATTTGGTTCCAGTTGATCACAGAGTCTGGCGTTAAAGAGTTGTACCATGCTCTTGCCCTATCCCGTAGTGAAATTGGAAAAAGTTTTAATCTCAGAGCATCATCTGAGACATGTGGGATAAGAAAAGAGTCTGTGATTTCCATGAATGATCGTAGGTGAGAGTGAGGATCTTCCGATGGCAATCCAGCGAACTGGCCATTGGCTTGCAACATCGTAAACATTATTGGTTTTAAAGAAAAATGAGTGGCATCAATATGTGGCCTACTGTTGGAACCCAGATCTCTTTCTATTAAGCAATCTATAAATTAAATAAGTAATTATGAGCGGAAGCAAATAGATCTAAGATTAATAGTAAGATTAGTAACAGTAAGTACGAAGAACAGTAGTAATTGATATTGAATTATACTGGAATGATCGACAATGGTATGCTCACAACAACAGCTCTATATTTCGTATTCTCAATCGATAGTTTACAATCAGTGAATAGAGCTATTTATACGAATACAACAATAAAAGTCAACTATTGGACCTATTACAATGAGACACGTAAGCAAGGAAGTAACTAACTAATAGACATGCGAAGGATGTTCTTGCCACGTCATCTGATCTTAGTAGTTGCTTAATTCTGTTTCATACTTTCCCAAATTGAGTTCTAACAATCTCCCCCTGAGTATGAAAAACAGAATGTTGCACGTGTATCAGAAGGGAGCTGTATGAGAAATGACTTTGTAGATAGCATCAGTAACTTCTCTGAGCTTCATGATTTTCTCAAGTCTCTTAACAATTTTGTCTCTGATTTCTTCATCTTGATTGTCATTTGTTGCAGAAGCAAAACATTTTGCGATGTAGACAACCTCTGTAGAGTATCTGTGAGCATCTTTGATTCTGAAGAAACTTTTTCTGTTAGGCCTTTTGAATACAACTCCAACTTCTGGTTTGGTTATTGCTTTCCCAATCCTTTGCATATTAATCCCCTCCAGGTCTTCATTTGGTGCAGTGATACACAAGATATCAACATTGTAGTTTAAACCCGCTTGAAAGTCTACTTGCCTTCGATATCTGATGAACGACTTCATACATTCAATGATACGAAGGTAAGCAATTCTGTTTTGATCTTCACTTTCTCTGTTCATATGAGTCTTCATGAATTTCCCCAGAGTAAGCAAATCAGAAGGATTTATTGACGGAAGATCATTATCACAGAAAAATGATGCCTTGTTATCTTCTCTGACCACCTTATAAATTGTAAACCAAATTGGAGTTTGTTCGAACTGAGTATGCCTGATCGAGATAGTTTTGATTGGGATTATGGAATAAGCCTCTTTTCTTGATAGCCTCTGAGTTATAAACTTGTCTTTGACTTCATCACTGACTTGATACTAGTTTGAAAATTTAGGCATCATCAGATATATTTTCTGATCTACAGGAGCATACAGATGCTTATTCTTGATTTCCAAGACAGGTAGCTCAATTCTTCCCAATTTCTGCATTCTTTCTTCATTTGCAGCTTCGAATCTTGCAGATTCTTTCCTTTTCGCTTCTTCAAAGTTTTCACGAGCCCTTTCAGCAGCTTCTTTTGCCTTCTCAGCTTCTGCTCTTTCCTTTTCTGCCTGAGCCAAGGCATGCTCTGCTTCAGCTTTAGCTTTTAGGGCCTCTTCCTTAGCTTTTTCAGCTTCAGATTTAGCCTTTTGTTCAGCCTCAGCTTTTAATCGAATTTCTTCTTCTTTTTTGGCTGCCTCGGCTCTCGTTGTCTTAGCTCTGGCTTCTTCTGTTATTTTTGCATGTTCTCTGGCTTCTGCTTTAGCTGCCTCTTTTCTGGCAGCATTTTCTTTGGATGGATTATTCTGTGTTCTTGTATTCCCCATTACCTCCAAAATAAATTTGGCAATTTCTGGATCCTTGGGCAGAGGACCCTTGTGAGTAGCTAGAGGAGTGGGAGTTAATGGAGTTTGCTTTGTGGGAGGAGGTGCAGAAGGTGAGGAGGATGATGCTTTACCTTTTTCTTGGTCCATCTTTTGACCCATTTCAGCTTTCATTTTCTTGATTTTCTCCATGTTCTCCCCCTTCTGAGAATCAGGATCCTGATCCTCAGACTTTTTGCGCTTTAGCTCTGCCTTCTTGCAAGCCCGTGCTTCTTTAGCTTTTTTTTTATCTTCAAAGGAGGAGGACAGAGCACTTACCAGAGAAGAAAGCTTTGACACTGTGGTTTCCAAAGTTGTAAGCTTCTGATCCATATGAGCATTGCTGGAATTGGTTTTAGAAGCATACTTGGAGGTCAGAGAGTTAATGCGATCAATCATTGCCTTCTGAAACTGGGCCATATCCAACTTCTTGACCAAAGACGAAGCAGAAGTAGACGCATCTTCTGAAGGGAAAACAGCCTTGATTATTTTGTTGATGTCAGCAACGAAAGATCCATATTCTTCAGTTGTGATGGTGACTTCAGGAGTAGGTATCTCTGAAGGAAGATTGAAAATAGCCTCTGCATTGGATTTGATGCTGGCGTCCAGAGCCTGAAGGTAAGAATGAGCAGAGTTTTGTTAAGCCACTGAATTGTCATAAAGAAGCTTTCTGATCGCCTCCAATGATTGATTATGCGTTGCTTGCTGAGCTTGAATAAAAGTGAGAAGTTGTTGCTGAGTAACCAGGGATAATTTTAGATCTTCCACAGATCTCTGAATTTGATCACCAAATGCCTTGAACGTTGCATTGGTGACAAAGTCAGAAGGGGTAACCGGTGCATCTCCAACAAATGGAGCCCCTTGTCTCTCACGTTTAGAGAGGCCCTCTTTCACACCTGTGTTGACGTTGAGTGTGGAGGGACTTCCAACCTGTCGTCGAGGGCTGTTATTCACAGACACCTCTTCGGTTGTTCTGAAAGGTTTAGCTTTATCCCGATCATCAAAGGATGGGGAGCTGAACACAATGTGCTTACCTTGATGAAGTGTAAACACTCCGGTAAGTGGTGCATCCTATGGCTGTAACCCCTCTGATGGGATTTCATCAGCATCTAAACTATCAGAGGGCATGGACGTACCCTCTGGTAGCCCTATGACATCGTCGATCACAAAGACATCAATGTTCTGTGTGGGTGGTGGCGAGTTCTGGGGCGAATGAACTCTTATATTTTCATCACCACCCTTTTGAGAGGATGATGAAGATGTGGATTCCCCTGTGGTGCTTGAGTCAGAGGTGCAAAGAATTCCCTCTGATCGGTTTGGCTCTGGGTGGTTTGGACTGGGTTGTCCTTTTTCAATGAGTGTAGATGCGGTGAAAACTACCTCAGGAGATGTGGGTACCCTTGGGGATCTTGGAGAAAATCGCTCAAATGTGTCTCTATGGACATCTTCTGTACTCTCTTGTATTAAGAGGTCGGGATGGGTAGAAGCTCTCTGATTGGCACTCGAATTCTTTTCAGACTCAGTCTCACTTGACCCCTCACTTTCTATTCTAGGCTATCACTGCTCTGGGGTAGGTACTCTATATTCTGAGAATACCATAGAGCGTTTATAAGAAATGAGAATAAGAGAGGTTGAAGGTATAAGGTCAAGCATGTACCTGGAAAGTTCTCTGGTAGCAGGATAACCGTTGACGTTGATGGTTGGCTTGTAAGAGCTCATCGAGGCTATTTTGCAGAAAGGTTGAACCAGAGGAGCTTTCAGTGCACCAATCACTGGGAAGGTGAAGAGTGATAAAAACCGTGCGAACATCAGTGCAGGTAATGGTTTCCCTTGGCTTTGCAGAGAGGTCTTAGGCTGAACGGCATCATTCATTTCCAGGAAGAGGAGACTGGCGTAATCCAGAGGTTTGTTAAAGAACATCCCATACATGATGGTGAGAATGTTCTTACTGGCTTGATCGAGAGAGCCAATCTTGCAAGTAAGACTTTTATTCAGTATTGAAACAAGGACGTTCCACATGTTCATTGTAGCCCAAAAAACGAATAAAGTCCAACAGAGCTTCAGGAGTGGGATTGGGTTCAAGGGCAGGGTTAGGAATGGTTTGGTCTTCAGTTTCAAGGAATGATTGAGGAAAATGGAAATATTTAGCAATTTTCCTGCGGGTGATTGGTATTTGGACTGCGGATTCAGATTCATTAGGGTGCCCAAAGACTCCAATTAGGGTGTGTTCATCCTTTATAAACATTGTTTTCAAAAAGAAACACAGAGATAAAGAATATCTGGTCATGGAAAGATTTTTTGACCATAATGTCAAAGAACATCTTTTCAGAAGAATTTAAGTTGAATCTGAAATGTCTTTGTAACCTTGACGGCAAGAGTTAGTCAAAAGAAGCAAATTCAAATAAAATTGTTAAGTCAAGAGAGGTTCATAAGACAGCTAACTGAAGTTAGACTTGATAATCTCCCCCTGGAGCTTGTAAGATGTGCTCCCCCTCAAAAATTGCATATTGCTCCCCCTAGAAGATAGCACTCTTCTCCCCCTCGCAAGTGTAAGAGTTGGACCTTTCTGTAAACACTTGGATCAAACAAGGTAAAAAAATTGATACAAAGGTGTCCTGAGCCTTCTGTGTGCCTCTAAGAAATCTACAGAAGCAACCAGAGACTTCTGGTTGATTTTGAGATGTATCGAACAAAAAGTGAGACAAAAATAAATAATTTGACAAAATTCTAAGAGAAGCAGAGAATTGAGTAAAATTACATATTAATCATGCCCAATTTGCTAATTAAGAAATTAAAACGAACCTTTTGTGAAGATATCAGCCAGCTAAAAGTCCGTAGGGACAAAATACATCTCAATTGTGCCTTTCTCTACATGATCTTTGATGAAATGATACCTGACATCAATGTGCTTTGTTTTCGAGTGCTGAACTGGATTTTCAGTAATGGCAATGGCACTTTCTGAGTCACACAAAATTGGAATTTTGTCGTATATGAGTCCATAGTCTCTGAACTGAGTTTTCATCCAGATAACTTGTGAGCAGCAACTAGCAGCGGCAACATACTCAGCTTCTGTTGTGGATGTTGACACACAGTTCTGCTTCTTAGAAGTCCAGCTTATAAGTCTGTTACCCAAAAGCTGACAGCTTATAGAGGTGCTTTTGCGATCCAATTTGCAACCTGCATGATCAGAATCTGTATATGCCATTAAATAAAATGCAGAATTTTTCGGATATCAGAGACCGAGTGATGGAGATCCCTTGAGATATCGAAAAATTCGTTTAACAGCAGCCAAATGAGATTCTTTGGGATTTGCTTGATAGCGAGCACAAAGGCAAGTGGCAAACATAATATCTGGTCTACTGGCAGTTAAGTACAGAAGTAATCCGATCATACCTCGATAACTCTTAACATCCACTGAATTTCCAAAAGGATCAGGGCCTAGTTTCATGCTAGTAGAGATAGGAGTTTTCATTGGAGAGGAATTTTGAAGATGAAATTTTTTAAGCATATCAGACACATACTTAGCTTGATTTATGAAAATGCCAGAGGTATTTTGTTTAACCTGGAGTCCTAGAAAGAACGTTAGTTCTCCCATCATACTCATATCAAATTCTTGTTCCATTAACTTAGAAAACAGATCAACTTCTGAATGATGAGTAGAACAAAATATTATGTCATCCACATAAATTTGAACCACGGTTAACATACGTTTACCTCTTTTAATGAACAGAGTTGTATCGATTTTACCTTTCTCATAGCCTTTACTGATCAGAAACGTAGATAGGCGTTCGTACCATGCTCTGGGTGCTTGTTTTAGACCATATAAAGCTTTATCAAGGAGATAGACATATTCTGGATGTTTAGCATCTTTAAATCCAGCAGGTTGTTCAACATACACTTCTTCTTTAGATATTCATTTAGAAATGCACATTTAACATCCATTTGATAGACTTTAAAGTTTTTGTATGTAGAGAAAGCCAGAAATAGTCTTATCGCCTCAAGTCTTGCTACAGGGGCAAAGGTTTCATCATAATCAATCCCTTCTTCTTGACAATACCCCTTAGCAACCAGTCGAGCATTATTTCTGATCACGATGCCATCTTCATCTTTTTTGTTTCGGAAAACCCATTTAGTTCCAATAGCAACTTTGTTCTTTGGCAGAGGAACAAGATTCCAGACTTTGTTTCTTTCAAATTGTAGCAATTCTTCTTGCATAGCGGATACCCAACTAGGTTCTTGTAAAGCTTCATGAACTTGTTTTGGTTCGATCATGCTAAGAAAATTTACAAAGAATGCTTTATTTGCAGTAGCAGATCTAGTCTTAACACCTTCAGAAGGATTGCCAATAATGAGGTTTGGAGTGTGAGACTTGGTCCATTTTGTCATCCGAGATTGTGTTACTGGTTGAGCATGTACTTCTATTTCAGAGGATGGAATTTCATCTGGTGGAAGAGAGTTAGAAACAGAAGGCATATGAGTAGCTTCTGGACATTCACTTGTGAAATCAGGAAGGACAGAGGGTTCTGTAGTGCTCTCAGCAGTCGATTCAGGGACAGACAAGGAAATGCCAGAAGATTGAAGAACTGCTTCAACACTTGGAGATTGAGGGATTGAACTTCGTTTTGTGAATATCTCTTCGCCCATAAAATCTTGAAAAATAGCATCTATTTCAGATTCTCTGCTTCATGAAAGATAGTCAGAAGTAAATGTGTTAAGTTAAAGTTCAGAAGTAGAATACTCAGAAGTTAATTGAGTTTGATCATCAAATCGATGTTAATGCTTTCCATAACAGTCTTATTACGTAAGTTAAAAACTCGAAAAGCCCTTGAATTTAACGAATATCCCAAGAATTTAGCTTCATCTGATTTTTTGTCAAACTTGCCAAGTTTGTCTTTGTCATTTAAAATAAAACACCTGCATCCAAAAATGTGAAAAAATTTAACACAGGGTTTTCGATTGTTAATTAGCTCATAAGAGGTTGAGATGCCTCTTGACAATTATCGAACGATTCTGGGTGAAACAGGCAGTGGCAACAGCTCCAGCCCAGAAGTGAATGGGTAGTCTAGAGGCAGCAAGCATTGTTCTGGCAGCTTCGACCAAGGTTATGTTGCGCCGCTCTACAACCCCATTTTGTTGAGGAGTTTGTACAGCAGAGAAGTTCTGTGTAATTCCATTTTCAACAAGGTATGCTTCAAGCTTGGCATTCTTGAATTCAGTACCATTGTCACTCCTTAGCTGTTGAATCTGTTGATTTAGAAGAACTTGAATTCTAGTCATCATATTTTGCAGTACAATGGGTACCTCTGATTTCTGTCTGACAAATGAAAGCCATGTATACCTGGAAAATTCATCAATGAGTACCAATACATACTTTTTGCCAGACAAGCTTTGAGTTGCGATAGGACCACAGAGATCAACATGTAATAGTTGCAGAGGTCGTATACAAGAATGATCACTTTTTGTTTTATGAGATGCTCGCTTTATTTTTCCCATTTCACATGCGGGGCAGAGGTGATCTTTTTGAAAATTGGACTTCTGGAAGGCCAGTCACCAGTTTATGTTTAACAAGCATCTGAAGATTTTCAAAATTTAAGTGAGACATTTTATGATGCCATACCCAAGCAATTTCACTCTTTTTGGAGATAAGACAGAGGGATTCTTTACCGTCCTTTGATGTGAAGTTCATCATATACAGATTACCTTTTCTGTCTGCTCTCCAGAGTTCTTCTCCTGCCTTAGAAAATAAGTAACAGTGCTTTTCATCAAATACAATAAGTATCTTAGAATCACAAAGTTGACTTACACTTAATAGATTATGTTTCAGTCCAGAAACATGAGCTACTTTTGATAAGGTAATATTACCTTCTTGTAAAGTACCGTAGCCTTTTATTTGACCCTTACCGTTGTCTCCAAATGTTACAGCTCCACCAGATTTGTCTTTGAATTGCGAGAGTAAGTTTTTCGAGCCAGTCATATGCCTCGAGCATCCAGAGTCAAGATACCAGATATGCACACGCTGCTTCTACAATCACAATCAGATTGTTTTAGGTACCCATCTCATTATGGGTCCTTTAGTGTTAGTTTTAATCTTTTCATTCTTTTTAATTTGTGCATGACTGGATATTGTAGAATTTAAAGATCTGACAGTTTTGTTTGAAGTACTGTTGATTTTCTTTGGTTTAGCTTTAAATGATAAATTATTATAAGAACGATCAGAGGATCTCGAGAAAAATTCCTTTAGTTTTAAAAACAGAGAAAAACATTCATATTCTGAGACATAAAAGATTTCATTGAATTTTCATTAGAATAATGATAATTACAATTCTTCTTATTCCTGTCTATACTAGTATCAGTAGTTCTGTTGAACTTCTTAGCTAGGCTAGACTTATGCTTAGAATCATAAGTGTTCTTCTGTTGAGGCTTCCTCTGCTGAACCTACTCTAGAGATTTCTGACTTACTGAAACAAAAGTAGAAAGATTAGATTTCCATTTTCCTTTCTGAACAGAAGTAAACTTTGGATAACAAGATTGAGATGATTTTATCTGATCAGAACAGTTCTTTTAAGACTTTCTTCTTTTTCAAGTTCAAGATAAGATTTGGCTTTAAGACACATCCCAATAAAATCTGGATGAATGATCACAGGTTTTCTTTGTCCTGTTGGGGGAACAAAAAAAGTAGGTATTCCACTAGGATGTCTTTCGATATGTAAACCAGAAGCTTTGATTTCCAGAGATTCATTAGTAAATAAGAAAGGAGCTTCCTTATTCTTAGTTACTTCTGGAACCTTTTTGTATTCTGAGGGAAAATGATTTTCTAGATTTGAAAGATATTTTTCTGAGTTAAAGAACTCATCATCCTGATCATTGTTCTCCCAAGGATATGTAATAGTTTCAAAACAGTCTTGAGACTCAGAAGGATTTAAGTCTACAAAGGAACATGGAACTATTTCAGGCTTATTTTCTGAAGGACGTTTCTGAATATTTTCAAGTTCAAAACATTTATCCGGAGTGGATAAAATATCTTTTTCAAAGCTTAGACGTAGCTCTTCTTCTGCATGTAAAGGTATAAAAACATCTGCCTTTGGATTCAAAGTAATATGAGCTTTTGATCCAAATCTGAAAATGTCGTCCTTCTTTTGAATTTTGTTCAAATCAACTTTTGTTTTTCTAGAAAAATATTCAATGTTTTTGAATTTGAGTTTTCGTTGACGACAATTATTTTCAAGCTTTGGTTTTTTAAAGATTGATTGTTCATATAAATTTTGAAACACAGGCTTTTGTTTAGTCCTAGACAGAAAATAGAATTCAGAGTTGATCGTTTTTCACACGTGTAGGGATCCAGATCCTCAAAACCACGTCCAGATCTCCCTACCTGTGTATTTATCTTGTCATGAACTTTTTGAGCATCCCGATAAGTTTTAATCTGTAGCTTTGTCTTTTGTACTTCAATATTCAAAAACTCTCTTTCCTTCTGAAAATAATTTTTAAGTGCAACAGAATTTAGTCTGTCACTTTCCTTAGTACTGATCTCATTTTCTTTGTTTTCCAGAAGTTTGTTTAATCTCAATTTTTCTTCTTTAAACTTGACTTCTGTATTTCATAAATTTTCAGAAATCTATTCATTTTCAACATTTTGTTCTAGTTTTTCTCCAATTAGAAGATTCATTTTTCTTTTATAAATCTCTCTCTCTCTTTGAGTCTCGACGAGAGTTTTTTCAATTTGTTTTCTCAATTTCTTTTCGACTGTAAGCTTTTGCTTAAGTTCTTCAAAATTCTTTGATATTTCAAAAATGGTGTTTTCAAGTTCAGATGTGTCAGAGAGATTACATACAGGTGTATCAGAGGGCTGATCTTCTGATTCATTTGTTCTGGCCATTCCATAGAACATAGCTTCATCACCACTTGATTCATCTCCCAGCCAGTTTTCCTTTATTCTTGTAGTACAGATTGTCTTTGTTCAGAGGTCCTCTGCAGTTCTTTGAGTAGTGCCCTGGCTTGCCATATTTGTAGCACACATCCTTCTTTCTCTTCAATTCTTCATCCTTCTTCTCTGCATCTGTTTTTTCAGACCTCTGGATCTCTTGTCGAGGTGCATAATTGGGAACAGGGCGATCAAACTTTTTTGCTTCCTTGAATATTTCTATTACCAAACCTTTTTGTAAATTGTTTGGTAATAAGTGCCAATGAATCAGCAAAAGCTTTGATATCCTCATCAGAGTCAGAATCATCTTCTAAGATTTCTTCTGACATGAGAGCCTGGTTTTTCCCTTTCTTTTCAACCTCCCTACTCCTTCTGACTGATCCTCTGGACTCAGAGATTAAAGCCAGAGGTCCACCGATAGTGCTTTTCTTCTGAACAACTTCTTTTTCATGGGCTTGAAGAGTTCCAAAGATATCATGAAGAGACTATTGTTCCAGATCCTGATTTGCTTGTAAAGACATAGAGAGATTTGACCATTCAGGATTTAGTCTTTTGAGAAATAAGACATTATTGTCTTCTCTGGATCTGATGATGTCACACCTTTTAAATAGATTTATCAGAGTATTAAATCTATGAAAAGTCCGTTCTAGAGATTCTTCAGGGATGGCTTGAAAACTGTCGTATTCATTTAGAGCTTGGGCTCTTATGTTATTCTTCATCTTTGCCCCACATTCCAGTATGTTTTCCAATTGATCCCATAGTTCCTTGGCACTATCACAGAAGTCCAGAGATTGAAATATATCATTCGGAATAGCCATGATTAACAGACTTTTAGCTTTTCTGGACAATTCAACCTTAGCTTTCTCTGGATCCGTCCAATTATCCCTTGATTTTGGAATACTCCTAGCAGGGACTTCATCAGAAACTGCTGTAGCAGGTACCCTTGGGATAGTTTTCATAGGAACGAATGGACCATTTTGAACAATGGGATATAGATCAGCATCTAATCCTTCAAAAAAGTTGATAATTCGAATTTTCCATTGTGGATATTCATCACGTATTAGAATGGGAGGTTTAGTCAGAGAACCAGATGTGTATACAACGGTCAGATTTGAATTCACCATAATGTCAGAAACAGAGATTTTGAAAATGACAGAAGATTTGTTGAAATTTGAACCAAATTAATTTCAAAATGAGATAAAATACTTACTAAACTCAATTTTAAGCAGAAATTACCACAGATTTAGAGAAAATTGTAATGAATTTAACAAAATCTCGTAAAACAGGGCAGAGTGAAGAACAGGTGCTTAAAAATGGAAAATACTGTCGAATAGAAAAGAGATTTCTCCAAATGGAAGAGATCTAAATATAAATAGATTGATTATCAGGCTCTGATACCAATTGTTGGAACCCAGATCTCTTTCTATTAAGCAATTTGTAGATCAAACAAGTAATTATGAGCGGAAGCAAATAGATCTAAGATTAACAGTAAGATTAGTAACAATAAGTACGAAGAACAGTCGTAATTGATATTGAATTATACTTGAATGATCGACAATGGTATGCTCACAACAACAGCTCTATATTTCGTATTCTCAATCGATAGTTTTACAAACAGTGAATAGAGCTATTTATATGAATACAACAATAAAAGTCAACTACTGGACCTATTACAATGAGACACGTAAGCAAAGAAGTAACTAACTAATAGACATGCGAAGGATGCTCTTGCCACGTCATCTGATCTTAGTAGTTGCTTAATTCTGTTAGATTAGGAATAGCATAAGACATAATGGCACCGTCTCTTGTATTTGCAAGACGAAAAATGTTTTGTTCCTCATCATCACCTTGGTTTTCTGGTAGATCGTTTCTGGGTTGATTATTTCTTGGTGGAATAATTCCACCATTCCTAGGCTAATTATTCCTTGGTGGAACATTGCCGCCATTTCTTGGTGGATTTACTCCTTGATTTCTGGGAATATTATTGTTAACATTGTTGTTAATAACTTCATTGTGCATAACATTATTAGCGGGGTTACCGTTAACGTTATTACGAACAACTTCATTATTGGCACCATTGTTGACACGAATATTCCCAACATTATTTCTAGGATTACCATTAATATAATTAACAAAACAGTTGAAGGAATTGCCTTCATTATTAACGCCAACATCATTGTTCCGAAATGTTGGTTGACAGGTTGTTAGCATTAATAAAAACTCCATCATAATCAAGATGAGGAAGTTCATTATTAACGACTTGTTCATGCAAGGCTTCTATATTTTCTTCGAAATGGTTCTCAGTGTCTCAAACATCCTCTTCGTCAGACATCGTAGGAGAAGATAAAGATGGTGAATTTTGTTGAATTCTTCCACGCGATCTGCGATTTTGGTCGTTTCTAGAGTTTGAGAACAATAACTGATTGGATAACCTAAGCATGAACTGTTTTTTATTATTATTTTTTTTCTTCAAGAGGTGGTAGAAAAATCAAACGTATAAAAATTCGTGTTTTTCAAAACTTTAAACTTTAGCTTACTGTCTCCGGCAGCGGCGCCAAAAACTTGTTGTTAGATATTGCAATCCCTTAAATTAACACAAAAATACTCCTCGGCGCAAGTATACACCTTGGAATATTGTCGTATTGTAACAAGTAATAATGGTACAAAGTACCGGATTTATCGTTCCCATAGAGACGGTAGTTAGAGGTTTTAAATATGAAAAGCCCAGTTTTTAACGGTTTGATTTCAGAGGACGAAATTGAGAGAATTTTTGATTAACTAAAATTGGTTTTGTTGGTTGGTAACTGAGAGGAATACTCTTATAAAGAACAAGCTTAGGGTGTAAGGATAAATTGAGCCGGAGATGAATAACTAGATACAAAAATGTTTTATAACGATAATTATTGTCTTAGAAAAATAATATGTTAACCTCATTAAGGTTAAGCCGCTTAAATACCCAAAAGTTAGTTGTCAATTAACCTTAGAGATATTTTTACGAGGTATTAAAATCTAAACATGACAAGTCATAAAACTATTGTTGTAAAGTCGATTACATCTTTTAAATCGTGTTATCCATCTCTTGATCTCGATCTATTACCTTACACCCCAAACTAAGGTATTTAGCCTTCCATTGTAGATGGGTTTTTACAAAGTATTTTGACGAAAATAGGTAAATATACACTAACGAGAATGATTAAAATACGAAAATAACCAATTTAGACGTAAACAATAAAGCTAAATATAAATGACTAGGAATTATAAAGCAAGGACAAGTTTACCATTGGTAATCTTGAGTTAATATAAAAAGAAACTAGAGGGAAACGTAAAGCAAGGACAAGTTCACCATTGGTGATCTTGAGTCAAATTAAGCCGGACAAGTTTACCGTAAATATTCTTGAGTTGAATGTTTTGTACAAATTTACCATTAGTAATCTTGAGAGCAAACGAGGACAAGGATATTACAAGTAATCTTGAGGTATTATTAAAGAAAAATGCGATGAAAATAAAAGATGAAGTTTTCGTGAACCAACGATGAACTCGGATGGGATCCTTGAGATTTTCGAACAATAAGTAGCACTTGAAAACTTGAAGAACTAGAAATAAATTAGAGAGAACCTTGATGGCAACTTACAATAATGAGAGATGATGATGATGATGATGGTAACTTCAAACTTGCATGAACAAAATAAAATAAAATTTAGTGACTAACTTTTTTTTATTAAGATTTTTGAAATAAAATATTAGTAACTAAGAAAAGAAGAAAGACTGCGAAGGGAGAGAGGAAGAAAGAAAGAGAGAAAGAGAGAAAATGAAGTCATCCCCTCTTAAGATTTCAAGAACTTAGTACATATATAGTTATATTCTCACATTTGCACGCCCACTTGCGAAAAGTTAAAAGAGAAGTGTTCCTTACACTCAACAACCTATTGCACACTCTTCCTACAACTTGCAAAAAGAAGACTTAGCTTGTGCCAAACATTGTTGGTTTTTCTTTTTTTCTTTTTTATCCAACTTCCCTCTCCAACAAGAGACGAGATGAAAACATGATAAGTGAGGAGTGCTAAGTGATGTCTCATTAGTTCTCCATACATGCTTATTTATAGCTAAAAATTCAAGAAAAAGACAACACAATGGGCTTGGCTTAATGAATAAGCCAATTCGGTTTTGGGTCTCAACCCATGGACCGAATTTTTCAACTTAGCCCAAGTATTTTTTACTAAATAATACTAATTAAAATTTAAGCTTAATAACACAAAGTTTGACCATAACAAAAGAAATTACACACAAAATTCACCCAAACATATTATGGGTCTTCGGCTTATTCCCGGGTTTTGGTCAACTTTCTTCTACCTTCCTTTTTCTTAAATTATCTGAAATGAGCACAAGACGAAAATATGAGTATTGGTGCAAATTTTAACAATTTGAGACCAAAATACATCTTTTCTTTTATTATACAAACTATGTATTTTATACTCAGAAAGCATTATAGAAATTGTAATAACTTTATAAAATTATCTAAAAATAAGATAAAAAAAATCTAAAATGAGATGTAAATTTGGTCAATAAATTAACCTTATCAATTAGCGACTGACGAAATGAACATTGTGGCGATCCAAGACGACCAGCCATGGATACTGCACGTTGATGGGTCCTCCAACACGCCAGGGTCAGCATTAGGCATCGTCTTGATATCCCCACAAGGGGGCATGATGGTCTATTCCGTATCCTGTGATTTCAAAGCCACCAACAATGAAACAGAGTACGAGGCCCTAGTCATAGACATGGATATAGCGTACGATTTGGGCGCAAGAAATCTTCAAGTCATGAGCGACTCCCTACTCGTCGTTAACCAAATGAAAGGAGAATTCGCAACAAAAGATTCAAGAATGGCAGCATATTGGCAAATCGCCCTGAGTTGAGCGAAAAAATTTGAAAAATTCAGCATTCAACAAATCCCCAGGGAACAAAATGCTCGAGCCGACAAGCTTGCCGATCTAGGGTCTGCACTGGCAAAATCATCATTCGATATGATAATAATAATCCACTTGACAAGTCCATCGACAGAAAATTAGCATGATCAGGTGTTAGTACTGGACGAATCGAACGAATGGCCAAAGGAAATTCTTGATTACTTATCGAACGACCGCCTGCCAGAAGACAAAGTGAAGGCCCGACAAATCCGATTCAAGGCCTCCAGATATGTCATGATCACGGGAAGACTCTATAAACGATCTTCTACCGGGTTGAACATGCGATGTCTCATCCCCAGCGAAACCCAAAAAATATTACGAGAAATGCACGGTGGAGAATGTGGAAATCATTCTGGAGGACAAAGTCTAGCAAACCGAATCTCGGGCCAAGGCTACTACTGGCCTACTCTTCGACACGACGCCATAACATACGTACAAAAATGTGACACCTGTCAGCGCCACTTAGGTATGACTCACCAGCCTTCTGAATTCTTACATTCATCCCTGGTCCCAGGGCCTTTTATGCGATGGGGTATGGACATTGCCGGCAAATTGCCACAAGCGCCTGGGCAAAAGGTGTACCTATTAGTCCTTACAGATTACTTCTCGAAATGGATAGAGGCCGCTGCTTTTTCTCAAATACGAGATAAAGAGGTGATATCTTTTATACGGACTAACATTATCTACAGATTTGGCGTTCCCTCCGAGATTATGTGTGATAACATATCTCAATTCATAAGTGATAAGACAAGGCGATTCTGTGAAGAGTGGGGTATAAAACTCATGACCTCCACACCTCGCTATCCCCAGTCCAACGGACTCGCCGAGTCGAGTAACAAAACAATTATCAATTCACTCAAGAAAAGACTCGGAGCCGCCAAAGGACGTTGGGTCGAGGAGTTACCCTTCGTTTTATGGGCCAACCGCACGACTCCACGTACCTCGACAGGACAAACACCGTTTTCACTAGTTTATATATGTGAAGCCATCCTACCAATCGAAACGAGCCTACCGACCGCGGCATGCCTCTGTCAAACAAAATCTAGTAGACCTTAGCTATGATGTGGAAGCACTCGAAGAATTAAGAGACTCAACTTACGTTCGATTGGCATCTCAACAGCAGTCCGTCGCACGATATTTCAACAAGAACGTCAGGGTAAAGACCTTCGGAGTAGGAGATTACGTCTTGCGACGTGTCTTCCAGAACACTCAAGAACGAAACGCGAGCAAGATGTCAGTAAAATGGGAAGGCCCCTATTGAATCACTTCAGTAGTCGGAAAGGGCGCCTACCAATTACAAGCCTTGGACGGTCAAAACATCCCACGTAGCTAGACCGCAACTCATTTGAGGAAATATTTATTTTAAGTTATTATACGCACGATTATATCTATTTTTTTACCTTACTAACTTAAACATCGAAGGGTCGTTGGTCAAACCAACGACCGCCCCTAATAATTTTTGTCGCAGGAACGCATGGCAAATAAACGTCGCTAAAACGCACGACTTACAGATTGAATACTCAATCTTCTGGAAGTTTCGAGCTTGGTCTTTCAAGTCTCAAAACAAATCATTTTAAACGGCTCGATCGCCAAGGATAAAATCTCTTTTCTCGCAAAATTTGTACTGTACGGTCATACTTATTTCGTTTGTTCTTTAAACAGATAATCAATCGTTATGAAATAAATTTCTCGTTAAATAAACTTGGATGAGTTAAAAAAATAAGGCGCGACCCCGAACATCGCCCTAATAAGCAGAGAGGCAGAAAATCGGACGGCACCGGTCGTACAGATGGCCCGGCGACCCCTTGGGCTCGATTCAACTGGATCTTTAGATCGTTGACGTCCTTGATCTTCTGGGAAAGAGCCTCCCTGGCCACCCCCAGCTTAACCTCCAGTGCCCCTATTTTTTCCAAGGCCTCCGCCTAACGATACCTTAGGTCAGAACTGATGCCCCGTTCACGCGCAAGTTCATCCCGAGCCTCCTCGAGCAAACGACGGAAATCGTCAGCTCTAACCACGGCTTCCTCCTCCTTCGCCTGTAGGGCAAATTCATGCTCTCGCACGACTTCCTCCGCTTCGGAGGCAATGGTAACAACATAGCCAAGCGACGCATGTATGGCCTGAAAACAAAGACTATCTAGTGTCAGAATCTCAAGTACGCACGACGCACGTCGCACGAAAGTGGGAGTCATGACCCCATAAAAAGCAGAACGGAATGTCGAAACTCACCTGGAACGGGTTGACGACAGAAGATCCTGCCAATGGCTTTTTTCCCCTGTCTCGCGACGGGGGAGGGAAAATAGACGCGCGCGAAGGCATAACTGCTTCTGGCGCCTTGGCCTTCTTAGAACCCTCGGCTCTAGAAGACGGCTCCCTCGGATCGGGCCCCAGTGGCCTCCTTCTATCTACACCCCGTTGGGCGGGGAGAATCCTGCGACCAGCAGACAAAGCCACAGTTCCTTCTGAAAACAAACGTAGAAAATTATCTGGAGGAAAAAGGCAAGAAATCAATACGAAAAACCGAACAAAACTCACCACTCTCCGCCGGAATGGGAGGAGATTCAAAAGATAATGTCCCTACGAAAGCTCCATTCATGAGTTGAACTGGCTCTGCTCCTTGCTGGAGGAAAAATGAACGATATTCTGTATGTGTTTCCGACGAAGGTGAAGTCCTCATCTTCCTCGCCCCTAGTATCATAATCTCCCTCATCCCTGGCATAGGGCTATACACGGAGAACACCCGGTTCAAGATCTGACAGAATAGCTTGACCTTGGCCACCGAGTCATGAAGGGGAAGAATTTTGCACGTCACCGCTGCATGAAAAATATACAAGTCTGAAAAGACAAGAGGCACCCGAAAACGTAGGGTAACGCCGCTACCTTGCTTGGGCCAGCCATGGACAACCCATTCCTCATTTTTGGCGGAATCCGACAGCCGGCAGAAGACGAAGCGCTCCTTCCAGCCGCGATCGTTCACCCCAGTACCTGAGATCAACGCTTGATCTCGATGCCCTCATACATAAGGGTTATACCGATTATTGACGTCCGCCTTCACTGCATAAGCCAACAAGAACTCATGAACAGTGAAAGGGGAATCCCAATCACGGGTTAACCAGTCGATCATCATCATAACTCTCCAGAACCGGGGCATCATTTTCCCAGGAGGAATGCCAAACCGGCTCAGAAGGTCCCTGACTAACGTAGAAAAACGCCACGTGAACCCTATCTTGAAGGGATACTCGTACAAGACAAAGCAATCCTCGGGGCATTCCTCGT
The DNA here is from genome assembly GCA_036898165.1 of Silybum marianum. Taxonomy (NCBI): domain Eukaryota; kingdom Viridiplantae; phylum Streptophyta; class Magnoliopsida; order Asterales; family Asteraceae; genus Silybum; species Silybum marianum. Next base: position 6,390,725 of record CM072539.1, read on the forward strand.
CCGTAAGATCTCCAGGGCACTCCAGATTGACGTAAGTGCGAAGCCAACCAAGATCGTGGAAAGCGAGCAGATCGCTGGAAGAAATGGTACTCTTAGGATTCGATATTTTTTAGAAAGAGTTGCAGGTTTTGGGAAGAAATACTAGTTTAAAAGAAAGGGAAAAGACGATCATTTCCTTTTATATCTGTGCAGAATCGCCCTCCCGTCTCCCTGTGACGACACTTGTCCACTCCTCTTTACATTCCATCGATGGATGGGCGACACATGTCCATACGTGCTCGTACGTACGCATGACGTCATCGAAACCCATCGTCTCCCAAACAGATATCTTCGCCTCGTTAGACTAGGCTAATTGAATGAGTTAGATCCTAACTATTCCCGCCCGAAACCGAACGATTATGTTTCCCCCAAACGCACTCAGCGAACCAGCGACATGTGTCTCGACAAAATTCAAAAATGAAGCTACCGCTTAAAATTTTGAATTTGGGGGTAAACTGTTTGGGCAAAAATCTCAAACCTTCGACCGTTGACTAAAATGTTCGACCAATGATTTTCCACGACTCTCAAATATCGGCCAAGACTTAAGAAAACAATGGTCGAGCATAACTCTCGACAGCAAGGTCTCGAACGAAACTCCCAGGCAAAGTCTCCGACGTACGATGGGCCCACGAAACGCCTTAAGCCTGGCCTTTACTGGCCGGATCGTTATTATTTAAGTCCTTATCTATTTTGCAGGACCGTTAGATGGTTACAAACAGCGTCATCAAGAGCATTTACGAAGGAAATCAATGTCGATCAACCGTTACAAGCAGCCACTAATATAAAAGCAACACTCAGGTTATCAAAAGAAAAAAACACATCCACGCTCTCGAATCGAAGAACACACAACAGCCTTCTAAATTTCATACGCTAATTTAGCTTTTACATATATTTTTCACTTGTAATCGTACGATCATAGATCCAAAGGACGAAGCCCCTGTTTTGCGTCACTTTTCCATAGTGCATCGACGATACTAACCTATCGTCCGCGGTTTTTTCCCTCGTCCAAGGGTTTTTCCGCGTCACCAAATCTCTTGTCTTCGTCTATTTTTCTTCGTTTTATTTACGTTTCTCAGGAGAATTCTTCCTTTGATTGATCAGATCCACAAGCACCTTAAGTTGACTTTTGTTAAGTTAATTTTTGACATCAACACATACTACCTGTTATGTATGACTTACACCCACACCCAAACTCAATTTTCCGAAAGACGATGCAAAAAAAACATAAAGATCTTTTTTGGTTGTACCATACAAACATGAGTAAGACTATATTTATATACTTCTATATAAATATAATAATATATAGTTTACACCTTAGGTTGTATTGACATTATCATTCTAAACAATTTTAGAAACAACTTATTGTTGTTAATCATTCGTCCGGGACGTCGCTTGGTCTAAATACTAGATTTGAGGATGTCAAGATGAAAGACAACCAAAGCTCATAAACATGTTTAAATATATGATAAACGTTGAACACTATTAATACATCAAAAACTTGATAATAAGATTGAGAGTATGAGTTTTTGCCTTAAGAATCAAGATATATGGTGAAGGTTATGCGAGCACAATTCTAAATAAATAAATAAATAAAAAATTCTTTAAATTATTTCTTTGACAAAAAATATGTCCTTTTACACAAATTTAACATGAATACAAAAACATTTATTTAGAAATTATTAAAATATTTTGCATTCAATAAATCTAAAAGTCATAGGATATTAATTAATAAAGAAGCGATGACATTTTTTAATTCGAATTTAAAATTAGCACCATGTCTGCAACTTTACATTCATTGGAGTGGATATGTTACATGGTTTGTTTGGTATTATAAAATAACGCAATATGTTTTCATATATTCTCAATCTCAAAGTGTAAGTTTATAGAAAAACAGATATATATATATATATATAAAGTACTAGTACATGATCGAAGTTGATTTTGTATACAAAACCCAAAGTAAATAAGTGTACAGGAAACTGAACATAAAGACTGCATTCGGATTTCGGGGATCCATATGATTCTTGGGTTCACAAAACGTTTATATTATATCCGAACTTGGTTTAGGCCGCACTTCTCGTCAAGTCGCCTGGAGAAGAACCTGATAACGTAGTCTCTTACCGTGAATTCGGTGTACATCTGAGGACTTTCTTTCGTTATAAGCTCCTCGATAGGTCCATAAACTTTTGGAGGTGTTAACACACCATTAAAAAAACATGCAACCGATGTTCTTGTTCGACTTACATTCCCAATTACACGGTGGATCACACTTTTGAACTTGTCATTTGATACGATCTGCATGGAATCAACACAACTTCATAACCAATTAAGCACCATATTCATTCAAATTTGTATGTATGTATAAATAGATATATATACATGTATGTATGTACATATCCTTTTCATTTCTTTGTATTATTACAAGAAAAGAACCTGAAGTAGATCTCCAATATTCACAGTCAGAGCACCAGGAACAGGTTCGACATCGGCCCATCCGTTTTGATGCAGAACTTGTAGTCCTCCAACCTCATCTTGTAGAAGTACAGTGATGAAAGATGCATCTGTGTGCTTGCTGACTCCTAGGGTCTGGTCAGGCATAGGGCATTCAGGATAGTAGTGGCAAACCAGACTTCGAGCTTTCCCACATTCCAATAGATTCAAGTGGTTCGTTTCCAGCCCCAAAGCTTCAGATAATAACCCAAAAAGGGTCTCTGCCAGCTTCTTCAGATGATTTAGGTAGTCTAGAGTAGGATCTCTGCACACGTACACGAATACTAGTAAGCAAAGTAGCCAAAAATTAGTATGGATTAGAACTCCAAAAATTAGTTTAAAATTGTACCTGCAAACCGATGGCAGATCTTGAGGATTAACATCATAGGAATTCAGCATGTTGATAAACAGCGTATCCCTCCAATTAGCTGATCTTGACATGTAAAGATCGTAGTTGGAGCTGAACCTCACCAACTTCTCTGGATCCCTCGAATAATAATCTTTTTTCACCTCCATATCCTTCTCGTTAAACTCACGTACCCCATTCAGCATTTCTTGGAGCAATTTTATGGGTATCCCATGATTAACCACCTGGAAAAACCCCCATTTTTGTGCAGCAAACTTAACTTCTTCAACAATTTTCCCTCTCGGCGAACTTCCCTTATCGTCAACTCCATTAAGATCTATCACAGGAACTCGTAAACTTGTTCGGGCAAGTTCCAGATCTTCGGCGAGTTCATCAGGTGGTCGGATAAATATTTTTGGAATAGCGAGAGACCCACCAGCTGCAGCATCAACCAGTCCTTTGACACCCAGTTTTGTGTCATCAAAAGCCTTCAGTTGTTTCATGCGACCATCTTGTGAGATGTTCATTCGATCTTTGATGAAAAATACGTTAATTGAAATCGACTATAAATCCACGTTACGATTGGAATCCAACTTGAGGCGGCTTCCTGAGCTACCTGCCAACTACATAGATCTATTATATCTGTTTAACATTGATTACTTAGTTAACCGGTAACTGTCCTGTATATTAAACCCCGCCAATTACATATGTATATAATTTGTTTAGATGTGGATGCTTAGGGTGTCATTATGGTGTTCCTCGGTTCTATAATTTTTTTGTTGCCCTTTGAACCGTCTCACCATCCTCTCTCTCTCTCTCTCTCTCACTCTCCATATAGATATATATACACACATACACACACATTGGGGCGGGTTCAAATGAGAACTCAAATTTGGTTGTTAACGTAAGGACAAATGAGAGCGCGACACGCAGTGGCGGAATACAATGGTGGCCTATGGGAGCCCTGACCACCCCGCTTTTTACCATAAATAGCATTTAAAAAGATTTAACTAAACATGTGATTGTGTAGCTGGACTGGTTAACGCTTTGTGGCCCCTGTACCAGGTCCTGAGTTCTAATCTCACGTACTTCACTTTAATTACTGATACTAATTGTATGTAAAAAATAATTTTTCATAGTGTTTATTATTAAAAAAAAACTAATATATAAAAATAATGTTTAATAGACTACATAAATGTTTATTATTAATTTAAATTTTTTTTATATTAATTTATAGTAGTCCAAAAACCATAGAAAACAAAATTGAGTTTATAAAACATCACTAATTTATACATTTTAATAGATTATTTCATTAGACTTGGTTTATAAGACCGAAAAATAGCGTCATATCATCAATTTTAAGCATCCTAATAGAATCTTTAATAAGACTTCATTTATAGGACCAAAAACTAAAGTATGATATCTAAAGACGTTGTGATAAGTTTATAGGACCTCCCTATATGTAAGAAATAATATATTGTAAACTAGCGTAGAAATTGACCGGAATTGTGTTTTTTATTAATTTGGTTCCCTACAATTGTTAGTATGTGAATACATGGAGCCGAAGATGCTTTGATGAGTTTATATTTCTCATTCATTATTAAAGAAGATACACTAAGGGCACGTTTGGTTCGCGGGATTTAATTGGATTTGGAGGGATTTGGATTTCAAATCCAATCCATTCCGGTGTTTGGTTTGCCTAATGGTAAGAATTTTAAATCCATTGATTCATTTAAAATCCCATGAACATTAGATTTTGAAATCCTTGGCGGATGCTCAGGATTTCACGGGATTTCGTAGGATTTCTATGAAATAATGTTTTTAAAATGTTAAAAACATTTGTTTTGTAATAATTGATTAATAAAAATGTAATTTAATTATTTTTATATTATTTATATTTTTATATAAATTATTTATAAATAATGGAAATCGAATTCCATTCCAAATCGTACAAACCAAACACACCTATGATTTTCAAATCCATTCTAATCCAAATCCCTCCAAATCCAAATCCTTCAATGAAATTCAAATCCCTCAAAAACAATCCCGCAAACCAAACGGACCCTAATGATCAGGTTGGAATTTTTTTTATTATATATTTTTATGAGATGTATTGATAGGTTTGGCCCCCTTGATATAAAGACTTGTGTTCCGCCCCTGGCGACACGTGTCATATGAAGATTAAATAATCAAAAAATATTCAGACCGAATAAAATTGAATATAGTATTTATTCAGTCTGAATAATGCTTATTGAATAACCATTATTCACACCGAAGAAATACAATATTCAATTTTATTCGGTCTGAATATTTCTTTGATTATTCAATCTGAATAATTTACATTTTGACACGTGTCGCGCTCTTATTTGTCCTCACGTTCACAACCAAATTTGACAACCCATCTGAACTTTCCTCCCCACACACACACACACACACACAAACATATATATATATATATAGAGGGAGGTTCAGCAGAAAACGTTCAAAAAAGAGAAAACTGAAGAACACCTTGGAAGCCTCCATCCAGTATGCAAAAATGTATACAAGCGATTAAAGCTGTTTTTTCCATGCACTGGTGCATATATATGCATTAGTACATATGCATAAATGCATGTTAGAAATTAAATTACCGATATGCATTTGTGCATACCGTCAAGATGGAAGGCTTCAAGGGTGTTCTTCAGTTTTTTTTTTTGAGTTTTCCCTGAACATGAACATACATATATATATGTATATATATATATAAGCAGCGGAAAACGATAAGAAAAAAAGAAAACTGAAAAACACTCTGGAAACCCTCCATCCAGCAGACAGTATGCACAAATGCATACAAGCGATTGAAATTGTTGTTTTTCCTATGCACGAGTGCATATGCACAAATGCATGTTACAAATTACCATTATGCATTTGTGCATATCGTCCGGATGGAAGGCTCGCAGGTGTTCTTCAGTTTGTTTTGGCGTTTTCCCTTGAAACTGACCATCTATACATAAATATATATAGAGGTTGGTTCAAATACAAACCAGTTGAAGGTACAAACTATATAAACTGATTCAAATTAATATAAAACTAATTTTTTTCATGATTTTTTTTCAATCAAATGATATGATTTAAGATATTATTGCACATATGAAAAAATTACATATGAAACTTTTACATTATGAAACAAATACATGTGAAACTTTTCCATAAAAACATATATGAAAAACTTTCAACTTATTAAAACAAATACATGTGAAACTTTTACATTTTAAAACAAACATATGTGTAATAATATTTTAAATAATAACATTTTATGAAAAAAATTATGAAAAAAATTATGAAAAAAATTTGTTTTTATATTGATTTGAACCAGTTTGTATAGTTTGTACCTTTCAATTGATTTGTATTTGAACTTCCCTCTCTCTCTATATATATGTGTATATATATATTACTAGTAATGTACCCGTGCACGTTGCTACGAAAAACAAATGCATCTTGAAACCCATAACCTGAAATGACAATCATGTTTCATGTTTGTTTAATTTTTTGTAGCTCTGGATGTTAATTTATAGGCACTTTCTATATAAACTTGGTACTTTTTAGAAAATTCATTTTCAAATATTATTATCTTTTAGGACATTGACAAATTACAATCTTAATATGTCAATTAGCAACACATATGTTGTCCTTAGCTAGGAATGAAAAGAAGTAAAGAAATAGTCTTTCGTTCCCAAAGTTTTGAAAAATGAAGATTGAAGAAACACTTGATTGGACATAAATTTTGAAAAATGAAGATTGAAGAAACACTTGATTGGACATAAATAGAAGTATGACATCAAATCTATGATGAAATATTATGCAGGTTATAACGTTAACTGCCTCGCTCAATATAAAATATTTGAAGCAACAAAACCTATTAGTTTGCTGGAAGCCGTTTGTTTTACTTTTTTTTTTCTATAAAAAATCTATGTTTGGCTTGGTCATTTATCTTTACATATACACTTAAAAATACAATATATCATAAGCTATATAGATAAACTTAAATAAAATCAATTATCAACGAGTAGATTGTTTGCATTTAAGAAATACCGGTTAGACCTGATGGCCTCAAGTCGACAACGAGCATTTTGTGAAATTCGTTCAATGGTATTAGTTTATGCAGAGTGAGATAACCGGACCATATGCCTTCTTGACAACCTCCATTCCTTCAAGTCCTATCGAGCTCAATCATAGGTGGTTTTATAATTCTCCCATTAGGAGCAAATAAAACTCAAGCAACAGACTACAAAAAGAAACATGGGAATATGACTCTATCGTACTTTAACATTTGTGCTTAAAAATTGAAAATATTGGCATTTCAGTTTACAACAATCCTTTCCTTACGATCATTTTCAACGATGAGTCCCACTTATAAATATGTACCATGTCTTGCAATATATATAAAAAATTACCATCTTTACTCACAAATTCCATTGTAACCTACCTAAATTGATATAATACATAAAGATTAGTTTCTCCCACTCTAGTGTCTTCTCTATCTTTTGGTCAGAAGTACTTTTCAACTTCAAACTGTATATTACAGCATTCGTAAACACTACATTTGAATCTTTAGGAAATGTTAGATCCATAGAAATATGAGGAGCCCTCTTTTAGGGGGTATTTGTATTAGCTTATTAACCTATAATTTATTGACTTCCTCGAAAAAGTCCTTGTCAAAAATTTATAAGTTAAAAAATTTAACTTCCTAACCGGTTTGACATCGGATAAGATATTTTTCCAAACACTCAAAATGACTTATTACCGGTGCAACACCGGAATAAGTCAATAAGTTGTTTTTATAAGCTAATCCAAACACCCCCTTAAATCCCCCCCCCACACACACACACACACACACATATATATATATATAGGGAAGGTTCATACAAGAACACCCCCAATTTAAAGAACAAAGGAACGCATTTACACTACAAAACAAATGACTTTTACCCACAAAAAATTACCCAAGGAAATTTTAATCGGTGATTACCTACAGATCATCCAGAAAATACTAATAGTTTCGTAAAATCCGATGTTTTTCGACAAAATACCAACGGATCACCCAGAGAATCACTGGGTAATCTGGCACTGATTTGAATTACCCACCAACAATTTAGCCACCAACTTTTGTGACGGTTTTGTGAGGAATCACTCTTTAGTAACAGATTTCCCAGGGAAAAGTCCGTAGGAAAAAGTCTTTTGTTTAGTAGTGTTAGGAACACATATAATGCGAGTCCCACACAATATAATATCATATCTGATTCAATGGGGCCCACCATTGAATCAGATTTGATTTTATATTGTGTGGGACCCACATCATATATGGTCCTAAGGGTGTCCATTTATTCATTTAAATATGCAGAGTTCTCATTTGAACCTCCCTCTATATATATATATATATATATAGAGAGAGAGAGAGAGAGATGGAGGTTCAGTGGAAAACGCTAAAAAAAGAAACTCAAGAACACCCTAAGATCCCTTCATCTGGACGGTATTTTTTTCTATGCATTAACGTATATATATGCATTAGTGCATATGCACAAATGCATGTTAGAGCATACCGTCCAGATGGAGGCCTCATAAGGTGTTCTTTAGTTTTCTCCTTTTTTGACGTCTTCCCCTGAACCTGACCCTATATATATACATATATATACACACACACACACACACACTACAAACAAACCACATATTACCGACGACCATATCCGTCGGTAAATGGCCTTCGGAAAACCGGTGGTAGGAATGGTTGTTCATAGTGTTCACAACCCAAACCATAAGTGTATTTTTTAAAAATTTCGCCATCATAACAGTATAAAATGAATATTTCCAAATTAAATCAAACCTAATGTTTGCCCAACAAATGATAATCCAACTATCTAAAATTTATAAACTTGAACACTCAATATAAACTATTATACATATTAATCTATCATTTAATCCATACAAATACAAAAGTATTGTACAAATAAAAAAGTGTTTTTGCATCTCATAACATTCACATATACATATTAGTCTATCATATTAATCAATACATATAGTTAACCATCATATTAATCCATACATATATATTAATCCACAACTTAATCAATACACATAACCAAAACTTAACCAATACACATAACCATCATACTGATCCATACATATTTTGATAATCAAAATCTAAACCATTTTTCATCACATTCACATACACATATTATAAATCCATCATATTAATCAACTCGCATATTAATGCATACAAATTATAAATTCATCATATTAATCGGTTCACATATTATAAATCCATAAATGCATATATATTAATTCATATATATATTAATCGTCCAACTTAATCAATACACATAACCAAAAATAAATAGTGACCACTTAATGGTACCTTAGATGTAACAATGGTAACTCGTGGAAGTCGGAGGTTTCTGTTGACAGTCCCTGGAGGGTTCTTCTGCCGGAGGGTTTCGTCGCTGGAGGTTTAATATACGGAGAGGTTTCTTGTTTGTCGGTATCGACGGTGGTGGACGGTGGTGGAGATTGACGACGGTGGTGGCGATGGATGACGGTGGTGGTGGTTTTGTGGTGGTATCGACGCTGGTGGTGGCGATCGACGATGTATTGGTAGGTAGTGGTGGTTTCGTGGTGGTATCGATGGACGACGGTCGCCGGAGGGGTTTAGAAAAGGTTAAGTCTCGATAAAATGAAAAATGACGGCTAGGGTTTTCATATATAGGGTCAGTGTTCCGGCGGATATTAAAATATTAATTATTAAATACATAAATTATTTAGTCTTTAAATTTTAATAATAATTATTTTTTAATTACGTAATCAATTAACTTTAATATGTTAATTAAGGGGTTTTAACGATTCTTAACGAAAACCCTAGTCCTTGACGATAACGACTCTTATCGACCTACAATGGGTCTTAATGGGTATGGGCTTTAACAACTCCTAACGAACTACAACGGGTCTTGATGGGGTTTAACAATTCCTAACGAACTACAATGGGACGTGATGGGTGTATGACTCTTAATGGTTTACAATGGGCCTAATGGGTTTTAACGGCTCTTAACGAGCTACAATGAGCATTAATGGGCCTTAATGGACTTTAACGAACAACAATGGGTACAATGGGCCTTAATGGGATTTAACAACTCATAACGAACTACAATGAGTCTTGATGGATATAACGACTCTTAACGGGCTACAATGGGCCTTGATGAGTATTAACAACTCTTAACGGCCTACGATGGGCCTTGGTGGGCTTTAACAACTCCTAACGGCTTACAACGGGCCTTGATGGCTTTAACGACTCTTAACGAACTACAACGGGTCTTGATGGGCTTTAAGGATTCTTAACAGTGTACAATGGGCCTTCATGGGTTATAACGACTCTTAACGATTTACCATGGGCCTTCATGGGCTTTAACGACTCTTAACGGCGCCTAAATCGACTTTAACCACTACTACGCCCTATAATGGCCCTTTATGGGCTTTAACAACTACTAATGAACAACAGTATGCCTTGATGGGTTTAACAACTTCTTAACAAACAACAATGGTGTTTGACGACCCTTAACGAACGACAATAGGCTTGATTGGTTTTAACGACTATATTAATACACACATACATACAGAAAAATACAAACATATATAGATGTACATGCATACAAATACGCATTACAAGTTATATATGCATAGTATACATATATATATATATACTTTTATGTGTACACATGTATATATGTACTACTCGTAACATATATATACATACAATCAAGTGACATATAGGATACACACGCATACATATACATATACACTTGTAAAAATAGCGAGTTACACAAAGTAATTTAAGATCTAGGTCATTCGAATAAGAAAAAGTTGGAAAATCGGGAAAAACGGGAGAATTGGCCCAAAACCGTCGGAGATTATTGAAGGAACTGACGGCCGTCGATAATTTTCCGACGGTTTTGACCGTTTTATTGAAGGAACTGACGGCCGTCGATTCCGTCGGTAATTTCCGACGGATATTTATTGTTTTGTTTTCTATTTTTTAATTGTCAAATACATTGGAAATCCATCGGAAATTTCCGACGGCAGTCAGATTCGTCGGTAATTTTCGATGAATATTTATTATTTTATTTTTAAGTTTTTTTACTTGCATCTGTCGGAAATTAGCGACGGAAACACGTCCGTCGATAATTTCCGTCGGAAATGCCCTATTTTGTGGTGGTGATATATATATATATATAGGGGAGACATCATAGAAGAACACCTTTTATTTAAAGGAACAAAGAACAATTTCTTTGATTATTCAATCTGAATATGACATGTGTCGCGCTCTCATTTGTTCTCGCGTTCACAACCAGATTTGAGTGTGTATATATATATATATAGAGAGAGAGGGGGGGGGGGCGGGGGGGGGGGAGGGAGGTTCAAATGAGAACTTTGCATTTAAAAAAAAACAAAGGAACACTTTATGGACCACATATGATGTGGGTCCCACATAATATTAAATCATATCTGATTCAAATGATTTTATATTATGTGGGAACCACATCATATGTGGTCCATAAAGTGTTCATTTGTTTTTTAAAAATGCAAAGTTCTCATTTGAACCTCCCCCCCCCGTTCTCTCTCTCTCTCTCTCTCTCTATATATATATATATATACACTCAAATCTGGTTGTGAACGTGAGAACAAATGAGAGCGCGACACATGTCATATTCAAATTGAATAATCAAAGAAATATTCAGATTGAATATATTATTTATTCAGTCTGAATATATACGACTGAATAAACATTTTTCAAACTGAATAAACATTTTTCAGACTGAATAAATATTCAGACTTGAAGGTATTGAAGAAGACGATTATAACCATATAGTTTATAAAAAATCAAACGTTTTTCTTTAACGTGTTTTAGTTAATATACGATTATGTATGTTAATATGAAAATGATGTTAAATGAAAAATGAAAAAGTAAAATATATAAAAGTTAATTAATTAACTATAATGTATAAACTGTAAGTTCTAAAAAATAGTTCACTGCATATTTATGTTATTTGATAATATGATTAAGTCTAAAAATATACTCATTCGAAAATATTGACAAGACGATTATAATTGTATAATTTATAGAAAAAGAAACGTATTTTTTTTAATGTAATTTAGTTCATATATAATTATTTATATTAATGTGATAGAGGTGTAAAATAAAAAATAAAATAGTCATGGATATGAATCAAATTTAAAAACTAATTATAATATAGATAAGGGTGTAAAATAAAAAGGTAAAGAAATAAAATAAATAACTATAGTGCATAAAATGTAACTTTTTTGAATATAACTCGCTACATGTATATAACAATATGATTAAATCGAAAATTATTCTAGCTCATTTTGAAAGTTTTGACGACACGATTATAATGGTATAATTACTACAAAAGAAAACGTGTTTTTTAATGCATTTTAGCTCATTTAAGATTATATATGTTAATATGGAAAAGTTGTGAAATGAAAATTGAAAAAAGAAGGGATATAAACTAAATTAAATAACAAAGTTAGAATATAAAGTGTAATTTAAAAATCAAAATTAATTATATTCTAATTATAATATTGAACGTGGAAGTTGGCATGCATCAAAAGGTTGTACATGAGGCAACAAAACATGTACCTCTTAATTTTCTAAATAAAACCGTAATACATACTTCATAAGTAGTATAGATACAAGAAACTTACTCCTGTAAATTGCAAGGATGATTCTTGTCATCTAGGTAAGTGTTCTCTTAACCATCCCCACTTTTGCAATCTTGGAGGAAACTATATTATATGAACTTACATGATATAATGAGCCCCAAAGCTAGCATTTACGATGGAAAATGGAGAACATATATATATTTTATGTGAACTGCTTCTCATATTTATTTCTTTTTCAAGACTCTTAAGCAATATCAAGTTGGATTTATATTTTAGCATTTTGCTTAAATTGTTGCATGCTATATCGTTTTGATAGACTACAATCTTACTCATTAGAGTAACTTAGAGAGATTACTCTTACCCGTAAGCACTTGGGTAAACAGCCCCTATATCTTTTTTAATGTCACATAAAACAGATAAGCAATATATACATAGATATCTTCAACAAACCAACAATGAACGTGGTCGAAATTAATAAACATCAAATGCTTCTAAAGAAACAAATATGAACTTTAGTAAGACTCAATGTAACTAATAAAAAACTATATATATCCAAAATCCTATCAATTCAAATTGATTAAAACCAGAAAGCAAATGTCTATTTTATATCAAACGAAATCAAGAAAGCAAATGTCCATAGTTTACATCAAACAAAATCCGGAAAGCAAATGTCAATAGTTTATATCAAACAAAATCCAGAAAGCAAACTGATTAAAACCAAACAAAAAATATAAAATAAAAATAAAAAGTCTAACAAGGAAGTAGTGAAAGGGGCTGTACAATAGATACACTACTTTCATGTTTACAATGTAAATCAATACAACCTACAATCTATTAACTTGAAAAGAAAAGAAGAGTCATCCTTACATTTCTCAAGCTCCTCTCCATGCTTTCTTGCACTCTCTTCATGTAATAAGTGATGAAGCATAGCCCTCCTATGTTAGAACCAATCCAACGATAGTTTATAAACTTAACAAAAATAGTAACAAAACATAATCATACACAAAAGTAAAGGAAAAAAAAGCAAAACCTTATATGATGAAATTGAATTCTTAACGGTAGATTAATCAGATAGAGGCCTGCGAAGCAGAGTCCTAAAACGAAATTTTGTCCCCAATCGTGCACAGGTGTAGGACGTCATCTTGAGGATTCAACTATCTAATTGGATTGATGTACATCAATCCAACTCGCGAGAATCAGTTGGACCCGAGAAGCATAGGATCCGAGATCCTATATCATGCGACAACCCAGGGACCCGAGAACCCATATGATCCGATAACCAATGTAATCCAAAAGCCCATGGGTGCGAGATCCGATTTTCGTAAAAATGAATTTTCGGTTTTTGATCAATATAGCCTAGGAGCCCAGTCTTTGATCGTTTAATATACACTGAAATCCAGCCCAGACCACTTACTTGGGCTTTTAACCATTATGATTAGTGTTATGGCTTGAACCTTATAAACTCACTTCTAATTCAAGAAGTTTCCTATATGGGACAATTTTGCAAGGCAAAATCCCAACATCCTATGACCTGTCTCCCAATGATCAATAAAAATTGATGAAACTGTCAATACCAAGCAAGAAGTCCACAAATAGCAAATCAAATTCTAGAAACCTCAGTCTTTTAAAATTGTCCATCTGAAAGCAAAATGATAGACACTAATTTAAACAAGTGTTACAACTTGCGAAATTTAGAAGCCTATTAAAATTTAAATAGCTACCTTTACAGCTTTACATGATCATAATTTAGGAAAGTACAATAAACAATAAGAGAATCTCATTGATAATGAATCAATTAATAATTGTTTCTAAACTTCTTTGCTGTAAGATCAGTGGATTCGTTTATGTGAGGAACGGTAAACATCAACTGATGTAAAAGTAGCATCCATAACTGATGTAAAAGTAGCAACCAAACAGGTGGTCAAACCTGACAACATTCCATTTCAATTCCTTCAATGCCAAATTCCATTGACAAATTTCATTCCATCCGAAAACATTATGCGAACCAAACGCCCCCTTAAGGTTTCCTAAAGTTTGAAAAAGCACCACTATTACAAATATGACTTTTATACGCGCCTAATTATACACGTTTTTCATCGTTTTTACAAAAACCGTGTATAAAAGATGGACCCTTTTTACACGGTTGAAATGGAACCGTTGCTAAAAATAAGGTTTTATACACGGATCTGGAATAAAAACCGTGTAAACAGGGTATTTGACAATTACAAACGGTTGCAGCAATGAAACCGTATACAAAAGTCACCTTTTATACACGGCTGTCTATAAAAAACCGTGTAAAAAAAGTGTGTTACTTTGATACACAGTTGTGTAAAAAACGTGTATAAAAGTTACCTTTATACACAGTTTCTTATATACAACCTTGTATAAAATGTTGTACCTAGGGTTATCCATATTATATATATAGTGGATATTTTAAATACAAACCAAACAATTTGTACAAACTGTACAAACTCCATTCAACCAATCATTTTTTTTACATTTTTTCTTAATTATGGGGGTTGATTAGTCAATAATATGTGAAAAAATTTCATAAAGAACACATAAGGGTTGCTTAATCAAGAAAATATGAAACAAGATTCATCAAAATGAGAAATACATGAAACATTTTCATTTTCATATACAAACAAAAACATATGAAATAATTTCATGAAAAAAAGAATTATACGAAACAATTTCATTATATTAAACACTTTAATGAAAAGAATTATTCAAAAAAATAAAATGAAACCATGGAATTATATATATCTATACTACCTTATAATGCATTCATATCAATACTTTTAATTTCAATCCACCAAGCATAATGTACAACCCTTTTATGCTTAAATTTAAAAAAAACTATGAATTACTAGTTGAGAAGCATGATATATAAGATGTTAACGCATGGTTTTAAAACCCTCAACAAACCAAGTTTGGTATACACAAAGTATTCTTTCTGAAACGTCCAGAATTTTCATTCTCCCTTTAGGAACATGGACTTTTTCAAAATTCAAAAGTTCATGCTTCCAAATTGGTAAATCCCCAAGGTTCCCTCAAATGTTTCAAACATCTTTCCTGCCTGATTCAGCCGAACTCACTTTTCATTTTCCTACTGAATTCAAAATTTGTAATCATACCACCACTATTCCCGTTTCTCTCTCATCACTCAATCCGTTCTGATGAAATCTCTTCCTCCTCCTCCTCCTCTACATGATACCATTCAAACTACTCATCCCATTACTCTAATTTCCATCCAACGAAATTCTCATTAATCTAGGTCATAATTGTTTGTTTTGTTGTTTCCTCTTCCTTACTTCATTAAGTTACTGATCGGTTAAGTAATGCGTATTTTGCAAATTGCAAAGATAAAGGTGTCGATTTACGTCTGTAAGACCTACATCGGGTCCGTTAAGCCTTGGTTCGTGATTACATAGTGGTAAGTTGTAATCGAGGCCCATTTTTATCTTTAGGGTTTTCTTATTGTTGTTTGCTTGACTCAGGAAGTGACGAATTATCGAAAAGCAGATGAGATCAACTCAAAGAAGGTTTGTGATTCACCTTTCTTAATACACGATTCCGGGTTCTCAATTTTGTTTTTGAAGGTTTGAGATCAACTCATGCTCTACTTTATGGCTTAGGTTCTCATTTTCATAAAGTGTGTGCCGGGTTTCTTTAGAGTTTTATTTGTTCGTCTATTCCAAATCTTTTTGCTTTCTTACTCGAAATATTTGTTGATTACATTCTATTCATATTTTTTTCTAATGTTAAACACCATTTTAACGTTTTACAGGAAGATGTTTTACAGGAAGGATAGCAAGATGTGTAAGCTTCTCTAGGCTACGGATGTGTATTACATTTGAATTGTGTGTTTTTGGTTTTACTATCAAGTTTTTGGTTTATTTGTAAAAGAATCCCTTCAGAGTCGCGACAAACCTTGGATTCTTGGGGTTCACAAATGTTGATTCTCTATTTCCATTAGGTTTGTTTTGCTTGATTTTAAGTTTGAGGTTCATGTAATTTTGATCTTGAGATTAGCTTAATGTGATTCAATTGCGTATTTTTATTATCTTTTGGTTAAAATACTAAAAGAAAACTGAGACTATGAAGGAGAAATCGTCTCATTTCATATCTTAACGAGATTGAAGTGACTAGAATAAGTGCATCTAACAGGTAGGCCGTAGGGGATTCTGCAATTGTATTGAGACGTGTTTCATATGATCTTTACCTTTTTTTCATTTACTTCCTTTTTGTGTAGCATATTTATTATTGATTATGCTAATTGGAATATATCACTAGAGTATCATACAAGTTATGTATACTACCAATAGTGAGCTTCCCTACTTATTTATTCCTATAAAACCTTTAAAGAAGGGATACATATGACTCCCAAAATATTAACCGATTACTACTTACTGATGGGTGGTATTATGGTTGCCTTTTATGTCTTATATATATATATATATATGCCTCCCAAAATATTAATTGATTATTGCATATTGATGGGTGGTATTATGGTTACCTTTTATGTCAGGATTGAACTAGACATGTTGTTAAAATCTGTGAATGTAACAACCAGATGTGTTGAAGAATTTTGCATAAGATCAATGGTATCTCGATCAAGATAGACAACATGGTTCGCTTGGAAGATCATTTTAAAGGTAAGAAACTGATCATTTTAACTTATTTAGTCCTTTCAATAATATAACATATACCCACCTTCCTGTGTGAATAAATGTCCGATTCTCATAGAAATTGACTGACTTGGTAACAAAAGACGATATATCTTCCATTTGAAACAATTCTTGGTGACGATCTTTTCTTGATTTTGCTTCAATTTGAAACAATTCTTGGGAAACCATCACCATCTAGATTTTCTTACGCTGTTAGAATGAAAAACAAATGGATTCCGTTTGTTAATTTGATGTTACTAGATTTAGATCTTGGCAATGCGGTACCCTAGGAGACATGTCTTGGTGGGTTGCCTTACATCTCTAATCGTGAGATGTTCTTTTGTCTTGGCACCTTTCTCCTTTTCTCACTATATTTGTAGATATGAACTCCAATCTACATCTTAAAAATTCGATGCACTTATTTATGTAAGTTATGACCACTCTATCTGTTTATGTTGGAATGGCTGCTCCAAATCTGAGATGTTTCTTACTGCTTTTCTATAGACAATTACATCTTTCTTTCTTATAGATACCAGAAAATTGCAGATTTACAACATAATGTATCGTGGAATATGATATTGTACTCTCTTGAAAGAGTTGCATTATGAAGGGCATTTTTATCTTTTTTTTGTGTCAACTACGTGTTTCTGAATTATGTAGATGTCGTGAACATTGACTATAAGCACATAACTACTGGATTGTTTTTTGGTTTTTGTTAGTCCCAAAGGAGTCTACAAGAGTTCAATGATATAGAAACAATTTGTAGAAGGGGGGTTGAATACAAACTCACAGATTTTTAGATTTTTAGTTTTTAAATTAGTTTATATTGAATAAACAAATTTACAGTTACAAGCGGAATTAGAACAAGTAAATAAACCTATCCTATTGTAACTTAAGAAATCACACAGATTGATGCACAAGGAAGTGAGAAAGAAAAGAGGTAGAGGTTTAAGAAATAGAAAGTAGCATGCATAAAGATGAAGAAGGGATCTTCATCTATTTATACCCGTTTGCAATTAATGCAAGACAAAAGGTATATGCCACATGTCAAGCTCTCATTGGAAGCTTATCCTTTGTTCAAAAGCAACCATGCTTTTGGCCGCATGTGAACAGTACCATATCAGATTTGATGGGGATATAAGAGACAATCCGTACGTCCGACATAGTATAAGGTTTTGACTTTTGTGCATCAAGGATAAGATCAACATAGATCTTGCTTTATAGACTTCATTTGATCCCTCAAATTGAAACTTCAAGGATGAACTTTCAAAGTATCGCTGAGACATAGCAAAACTTCACACTTCTATTTAGACAATCCTTGCTATCACTGAACCGCTTCAGATCACTAGCTAATTATCTCTATCTTTAGCTTGGTCTTCTACTTTTGCTGAATATTATTGTGGTGTGAATGTTGTTCTTCAGATCTTCAAAGATAAGATTAAGATTCCTGAGTTTCAACGATCGCTGAGTGCAATCAGCGTGTGCTATCGCTGAATTTGAACTTAAGCTTATAAATGGAATTTTTACTAAGTATACAGAGGAATCATATTCAAATTACTGAGAGGTGTTATGATCAATAGTTTTGGTCTATGGTCTCTGTGGGATGCATTTACCGAAGGGCACGTGCCACCGTGTGCTCAATATTAGTTCCGTCCATGGTTCATTGTACCTTTTGTTCTTAGGTTTCTGGATCCGGAAAGTTCTGTTTTATTCTTATGTTTTCTTTCTTGAAATTTTGGTAATATTTCACCAAGGATGTTTCCTGGGGGCTTGAGCAACTTTGAGGAAAAAACTGAAGTAAAAATATAAATATACTTGTAAATTCATGTGATTGCTTTCCAAGTTTCAAATTGAAGCAACTATTTTTGTTTATTATGTATGCCGTGGCATGATATTCAGGAAATTCAAACAAAAATTACTATTTATAATCATGCATAGACGTCTATATTTAAAATAATGTCAATCTATTGTTTTTTTTTGAAGTATATATAATATTTATATACGATAAATGAAGAAAATAAACTCATACACCCTACTACCTTTGGGGAGGTTTGAACCCCCGACCTCCTAGAAGGCCAAGGGCTCACATACTGCTAGGCCAAAGGCCCTTAGTATGTCAATCTATTGTTAGATATACATTTTAATTAGTTTCAAGATTGTGTTGAGTCCATCATGGAGTTTCTTTGTTCTTTACAAATGTATATAGTCCTCTTCAGAGTACAATTCAATAGACTTCATACATCTATTTAGACAATCATTGCTATCAATGAACCGCTTCAGATCACTAGCTGATTATCTCTATCTTTAGCTTGGTCTTCGACTTTCGCTGAATGTTCTTGTGGTGTTACTGTTGTTCTTCAGATCTTCAGAGATAAGATTAAGATTCCTGAGTTTCAGCGATCGCTGAGTGCAATCAGCGTGTGCTATCGCTGAATTTGAACTTAAGCGTATAAATGGAATTTTCATTAAGTATACAGAGGAATTATATTCAAATCACTGAGAGGAGTTATGATCAACAATCTCCCCCTATTTCATTATGATTAAGCAACATAGGAAATTTGCTTGAAAGATTTAGTAAGGACTTAAAAATATTAATGTAAAATTTCTAAGTACTAATCTGTGAGATATTTTTCAGCTAGTCTACTTTAATAATTGAGTTTCATTTATAAGGATATGAAAACACAATTTTTTACAAGTATAGAAGCTTAAAGTACATTCACTGATTAAGTTTCAGAAAGAAATATCATTGAGTAGAGAATTTTAACAGAGAGTAGAACTCTTATGTTCATTGTCCCATTTACTGTTTTAAGGGATCTTTTCAGTACACAAATGGAGTAGAGTACTTCGTTGAAATTTCATTATAGATAATCTGAAGAATTACATTGAAATGAAATTACAATAGCAAGTAAAGTACAAAATACTGAAAAATGCTACAAAGCAATAGAAACTAAAAACTAGTCAGATAGTCTCTCTTGTCTTCTTCGTAGCTCATTTAGATACATCTTCTTTTGTCTCACCATTAGCCCAGTATTTGCCCAGCAGTGATAGAATATTACTTTGACAAATCTTGAGGAGGCCTTTAAGATCTCTGAGTTTCTGAGGAATCCAAGGAAACCATCATTATCTAAGAAAACCATGCCAGCTTCAGGGAGTGTGATGATATCGCCTTCTGCTAGCTGTAGACCTTGAGGAAGTGAGACGTTGAGATTTGAGATTTCAGGGATATCTAGATGCCCAAGGATACCGTCGTAGGTGAACTTGGTCTCATATTCATTTTTGTTGGAGGGGCCTTCATCAGCGCTTGATCTTTTTCTTCTTGAAGACTCAGGGAGAGGGGGAACTTGTACGTGTTGTGAAATCCTTTGCAAAAGTTGATCCAACAATCTTTCAACCACAGCTTTGAATTTTGATTTGGAACCCTGAATGGCGTCTCTGATTTCCAATCATTCAGAGTATCCATAGAACTTTAAAAACATGGCTTCTTCCTTTTTGCATGACGAGTGCCTGTACATTCGTACATGTACCTGCATACCACTTTTCATAGAAGTGCATCCTTCAATAGTATCACGAATGATTTTTGAGGCAGACACTCGATAGTTGAAACGTTCAGTGCACCAGCGTAGTTCATTTTCTTTGTGGCTTTTGTCTTCATTTGTCAGCACATTTAGGATCCTCTCTTGAGCACAAACGGGATTCACATTCAGATTTTTTTGAGACAGCTCCCTTTATGCCAGAGCTTCCGTGACTCTTTCACTTTTCTCGTTTAGCTTCCTAGTCGCTTCATCTCTTAAGGCATCCTCCCTGAGTATTCTTCTAGCCAATTCAAGATCATTCTCTTTTTGATTTCTTTTTTCATCCCTGATACGCTGAGCCTCAAGGGCTTGGGCTCTCTCTTCCTTTGATAAAAAGTCGAATTCATCCACCACACTGATTGGTATGGGTTCTTCTGGTTCAACGGTGTTGGGCGCCTTTATTCTTTTAGCTTCTAATTCCCTTAGGAAGTTTATTCGCCTTTCCTCTTCTTCTGGCTCGCTTATTGGTTGCCTACTGTTAGATCTAATTAGCCCTAATTAGATATAAAGTTTTATAAAGTTAGCATAATTAATTGTAGTCCATTTAATTGTAATTGTAATTGGACTTGGGCTTGGGCTTTGAATGTAATGGGTCATATATAAGGAGTCTTAGGGTTGAGAGGAAAAGTAATGAGAGTCGACTCCTAATTTCGTGTGTGTGTTTTCCACGGTGTTCTTGGTGTAATTGCAATTCTCCAATCAATAATATGAGTTTGCCTTAATTCATCTCTTCCTCTACCTAAATCTGCATGTGTATCTTTCTAACAATTGTGCACCCCTTATCCGGATGCATCAGATCTTGAATGCACCTACCCGAAAGTGCCAAAGTTTGGATGAGTAAGAACCTTAATCAGAACTCATTCGGATCAGAAGAAATCAGAAGATGTTGTCAATCAAAGCTCATTCAGAAGCATGCTTATTAAGAAACTTAATTCAGAGGACCGGATCAGAAGATACAGCATTCCAGAAGATGTTGCAGAAGCATAAAATCCCAGAGGCATTCAGAAGCCTCTGAGTGCTTCTGTCTGTCTGAAAAAGCTGTCCAGAAAATGCAACCCAGAAGCTATATCTTTCCTGAAGCTTCACTATTTTTTAGGCTTATCATCCAGAAGATGTATTCAGAAGCTTCGTTCCGGACGATAAAACATATCAGAAGGTACTGGTCCAAAAGGATGTCCAGAAGCTACACAGCTTTTTGCAGAAGTTCGGAAATACATAGGCATTCTTTATAAATGAATCAGAAGCCGTATAGAGCTTCTGGTATATCAAAATTCAGGAACCAATTCATACACAGTCCACGTTGATGAGCCCAAAATCCATCAGTGGCTAATTCAAAGCTAAAGTCTGATAGTGATCGGATTTGTAGATAAATTCCAATTTACATTCAAAGTCCGATCCCTTCTAAATCCGATAAGTTCCTGTTTGATCTCAAGAATTATAGAAACTCAAATCTGCTCATAAAATCTTCAAATTGGTGATCATATTATGTTTAGAAACATAAATAATGAAACTCTTGAGCTCAAATCAGATTAGAACATAGTAAATCATTGAGAATCTCCATAAATGATCAAAACCAGTTCGTGTAAGAGTATTCTCAAAAACTTTCCAGATCTGATTGAATACGCTCAAATTAATCCAAAATTTTGAATAATAATTAATCCATACTTATAGTCTAAGATAATGGAATCAATTTAAACATGAAATACTGTCAAAATCGGATCAAATCACCAAAAATTGAGACCGAAAACACTGTTCTTCGAGAAAAGCCCACTGTTCATAAAATAATCATCAATTACCTGAATCTGTTGTGTAGAAGGATCGACTAATCAAAAGCTTGATTAGAAGGCTCTGATACCAATTGTTGGAACCCAAATCCCTTTCTATTACGTAATCAACAGATCAAAATAAGAATGTAAGAGCGGAAGCAGTAAGATCTAAGATTAACAGTATGATTAGTAAGAACAATAATAGGAAGAACAATCGTAATTGAAATGTAATGAATCACAACAATATGCGCAAAACAATAGTTCTCAATTTCGTATTCTCAATCGATAACAATTACAATCAGTGAAAGAACTATTTATATGAATACAATCAATGAAAGTTAACTATCTAGCCTATTACAATGTGCCACGTAAGCAATGAAGTAACAAACTAAGTGACACACGGATGTTGTGCTTGCCACGTCAACTGAGATATGTTTGTTGCTTAATTCTGTTTCATACTTCACCAAAAGTGAGGTCTAACACCTACGTACACGCCGTCTTGGAATAAGACCTTCTTCATCTTTAGAGTCAGATTCAGATATATACAGGAATTGCTCCTCTGATGAAGGTTCCCTAAAAAATGTAGAGTCCTTTGGGGGACTAGACTCACTAAGAATGGGGGATGGAGAAAGAGGTTCATCAGATCCAAAGTTTGGTGGAGGAAAAGATGGATAGGTTGGGGGTTCAGAGATTGGAGTATATGGAATAAGAGGAAGAGTTCCCTCTGCGTTGGTCTCCCCTTCAGATATTGTTGTGGTGGAGTCAAGATCCACCACTGTCTTGCCTTTCCCTGAGGTATCGGATGGTTCTTCAGAAGGAGGTGGTCCGTCCCCCAAAGGATCTCTATAGATGATTTCAGGCATGAAGTTTCCTGGACCACTTTGATTCCAAAATTGATTGACATTTGGGGGAATATCGTCGTCATCATCATCATCTTTTCACTGATGAAGAATATCCTCATCATCTTCAGCATCATCTTCTTCCTCTTCATCATCATCATGACGGTTTCTGGCTAATGGGGTTGCTGCTGGGGCTGTTGCTGACCTTAAGGAGATATAGAAGTTCTAGGGGTTACTTCATTTACTCTTCCTATTATCTCGTCAGCGAGCTCTTTGGCGCATCTCTCCCCCTCAATGCTGTCAGCAGGTAAGACGTGCACCATGACAGTACGCACTTTAGAGCCTATATCATTATGACTCGTAGTGTGCACAGACTGGTTCTGGGTGACTTAATTCAGCGTGCTCCTGTCTGCAACAGTAAAAGAGGGGCCCCTGTCAGCGATGCTCTGTAAGAGCAGCATCATTGCAGCTTGAGTCTTCTGAATAGACTCAATTGCCTTGCCCTGAGCTTTCACGGCCTTCTCCAGCCTGTTGAGGGCCCTTCCGTTCGCCAAAGTGTCATCCTTTAGTGTTTGAGCGTCAGTGTAGGTGTTGTTCACTGTAGCCTTCATCCCAGGGACACAAGCAACCGTCCGGAAGATGTACTCAGAAGAGAGTTGAAGAGTGTCCACCTTGGCCCGTGTAAGGGCACTCTCTTGTACCAGAAAATCAATCGCTAGGAAAGAGGGGTTTGGAAGGACAATCTTAGGAATATCCACAGGAAAGGCAGGAAGCTTAGCAGGAAGCTTCTCCTGTTTGATATTCCTTAGCTGCTTAGGAGATTTCAGCGGCGGCCCTTTGCTTCCACTGACAGAGGTGTCAGTGGTCTTGGTGGTGGTGGTGGTCGCTGACGTGGTGCGATGTGGCGGAATACCTGATGATAACATGGACAAAGAAGCCAGAAAGAGCTCTGGATTAGACGAAGAATGAAGTGAAGAATTGTTAGAAACCTTGAGAGTATCGTGAGGATTACTCTCAAGGATACCACAGACGAGGGTAGTGTCTAGAGGATCACTAGCCTGTTTCTTAGAATGTTTGTGAGAAACATTTTGAGGTCCTTTATTAACGGCCTTCCATAATTCAGATTGTCGAAACAATAATGAAGTGTGGACAGCGTGCACTTCAACCTCAATAGAGATAGGGACAACTATCTTTGAATCACGAGTTGATGTGAGAACCAAAGAAGAGATGGTGGAAGAAGAAGAGAGGGCTGTGAATGTATTACCTGATCCAGCTTCAACGTAGCTGGCTATTACATTCTCAGTGACCGGAGTCGCTGAAGATGGTGGTAGACTGATGAAGCGGCAACGAATGTAGAGACCATTGTCGTGGCAGGGGCTGAGGATGGCGTTGGTAATACGCTTTTGTTAGAGAGGGAAGTCTTTTGAGGGACTCCCTTCTTTTGTTTCTTGGCGTGGGGCTTTTGAGCGATGGTATTCTTGTGAGCTTCACTCGGCTCCTTGCGTTTCAGAGGGGAGGAGGTGCCTTGGATACTCACTGATGGGTTCGTCATTGAGATGGGCACATGATCAGCCTCGCTGTTGAGCTTCAACATGTAGGAGGTGTAAGGAGCATCTCCTGGATGTTTAGCGACATCAAGCAATTTCTTGCCTAGCATCGAGAAGCTTTGGTTGGCAACAGTTAGGTACTCATCATTGAAGGCCACCTCCAGAATGGTAGCGAAGAACATTGGATAGGGAATCAAATTCTCCCTCTTTGTAGCGCCCACCTTGTTGTACATGTCGCTGAAGATGTAGTCAGCGTAATTCAGTGGATAGTTGGTGCTTGCTTGCTTGGTCTTGAGAGCCCATCTTAGAACCCAGGCATTGTATCACCTGGGTGAAGATGTATTGCCATCTTGCAGGAAATCTCTTTTTCTCCATCTTCGAGCCGACATTCTTATCAGTTGGATTTTCCCCAGCATAACCAATAGAATCTAGGAAGTCAGCGATTTGTTCCTTGGTGGGCTCAGGGCCCATTTCTGATTCTTGCCTCTAGCAGGGAGGCGGAGAGCGTTTCTCAGGAAGCCAGCAGTGAAAGAGAATAAACCATGAGTAGGAATCTGAAACCCAATTGCAGGGAGTTTGTTCCCCTTGTCTGTTGTGTAGTGTACCATAAGGCTTGAAGATGAGCAGTTATGCCTATGGGGTTGTGAACAAATGCGTACATCAAAGGGCAAGTCTTGATGAACGTAGCACCATCATTGTATTGTGGTTTCTCAGCGGGGATGTTCACCAAGGCTAGATAGTTGCATGACTTGAATGTTGTCTGTTCTAGAGAGAAGGCGCATGCAGGTGCTCGCTGAAGGGTAATCTAGGAAGATTCATCAGCTTGAGTGTTCTTGCTTGAAGATGCCATTGTTGTTTCATAAATAGGAACACCAAATAGAAAAATTATGGTTTAATACTTGATGTTTAAAACTAGAATGAGTTCTTGGTATGAAGAATACCAAATGTGAAGAATCAAGACCAGTATTATGATGAACAAAGGTCAAAATACTTGTTATTTGGTAGATAAACACAAATTTAGAGTAGTTTTTTTAAAGGTTTTAAAACAAGTGTGATTACAAATACCAAAACTGGTCTTCTATTCTAAGAAGGAACCTAGAACAAGTCTTTGAAGAAAAACAAGATTTTAGGGTTTTAGCAAAAGAGATTAGATTAACATGCAAGATCTTTATAACAAGAAGTTATAGAAGATACCATAGAGAAGAACTTAGAGAAGAAAAGATTAGATCAAACCTTAGGAGTGAAAAACAAAGAAAAACGCACAAGTGCGTGTTCTTGGTGTTCTTGTGGAAAACTTGAAGATTCGAAGAGATTCTTGCCTTTTTGAATATTATGAGTGCATAAAGAAAACGAATGAGGAATAATGTTGCTTAAATAGCAAGAGGAGAGAGAGAATGCTAAACGACGATTTTAGCTTTCTGAAAAGTAATGATGACCTAGCGCACGTTTCTAAAGAAGAGGTCAGAATGGAAACGTCATGGCCGTCGTGTGTCAGATAAAAGTCTGACGTGTCCTTTTCTTATTTGAAAATGATTATCATTTAAATAAATGTTAATCATTATCCTTAAATTCTTCATCAATTAGACAATAAAGGATTGTCAGTGATGGGTTTTAATTTTAAGATCCATTCTCTGAATATGAAGATAGTTAGAGAGTGTAAAGATTTAGGAGTTCATACCTGAGCGAGATAAATCAAGTATCGCTGAATTAGAGTTCAGAGAATAGATATTTGAAGGATTCATTTGTATGTCACTGAATATTTATTTGTCGCTGAATAGAATTTACTCAGCGTTTAACATACCAAGTTCACTTATGAGTAGATTGAATCTAGTCTCATCACGAGGCTTGGTGAAAAGATCAGCGAGCTAATATTCGGTTGGTAGAAAATGACGTTCAACTTCACCATTCATCACATGATTTTTGATAAAGTGATATCGAATCTCAATGTGCTTGGTTTTGGAATGAAGTACAGGATTATTTGCAATAGCAATAGCACTGATGCTATCACAGTAGATGGGGATTTTAGAAAGTTTGAAATCGTAGTCTCTTAGTTGATTTCTCATCCAAAGGATTTGAGCACAATAGCTACCAGCGGTTACATCCTCAGCTTCAGCGATAGATGTATACACAGAGTTCTGCTTTTTGCTTGTCCAACTTATTAACTTACCACCTAATAGCTGACACCCACCAGTGGTGCTCTTCCTATCAATCTTACAACCTGGAAAATCACTATCAGAGTAACCAATTAGGTCGAACCCTGAGCCTTTGGGATACCAAAGACTCAGATTTGGAGTTCCCTTTAGATATCTGAAGATTCACTTTATAGCGATTAGGTGAGATTCCTTTGGTTAAGCTAGATATCGAGCATAGAGACAGGTAGAATACATGATATCAGGTCTACTCGCTGTAAGATATAGCAGAGATCCGATCATCCCTCGATAGGCAGTGATATTAACAGGTTTCCCATTTGGGTCCTTTTTCAAAGTCAGAGGAGGTGCTATAGGGGTCTTCAGCTGAGCATTGATTCATATCAAATTTGTTCAGCATGTCCTTAACGTATTTACTTTGACAAATAAAAATTCCTTTGTCAGATTTCTTAATCTGCAAACCTAAAAAATATGTTAGTTCACCCATCATACTCATTTTGTATTCTTTCTTCATTCTTTTTGCAAAATGAGTGCATAGTTTGAGCCTTGTGGAACCAAATTTAATGTCATCAACATATATTTGAGCAAGAATAGTAGACCTTTATATTTTCTTAAAAATAAAGTTTGATCATTTTTTCCACGTACAAATTTTTCTTTAAGAAGGTATTTTGAAAGAGTATCATACTAAGCTCTAGGAGCTTGTTTTAACCCGTAAAGAGCTTTTTGGAGTTTGAAAACATAACCATGATGGTTTGGGTTAGTGAAACCAGGAGGTTATTCAACATAAACTTCCTCACCGAGTTTACCATTTAGAAAAGCACTTTTTACATCCATTTGAAAAACTTTGAAGTCTTTATGGGCAGCATAAGTTAAGAAAAGTCTTATGGCTTCTAATTTAGCAACAGGAGCGAAGGTCTCATCATAGTCAATACCTTCTTCCTGTCTATATCCCTGATCAAAAAGTCTAGCCTTATTACGGATAACAGTGCCATTTTCATCTAGTTTATTTCGAAAAACCCATTTGGTTCCAATCACTGTTTTACCAGATGGACGAGGTACAAGATTCCAAACTTTGTTTCTACGAAACTCAGTTAGTTCTTCTTGCATGGCAGAGACCCAGCTAGGATCAGAGATAGCTTGATCTATCTTCTTAGGTTCAAAGAGAGAAATAAAATTAACATAGAGGCATATATTACCTGTACCTACGAGTCTTGATACATGCATTTGGATCACCAATGATTTGATTTATTGGATGATTTGCAGTCCATCGCTGAGCTGGTGGTTGAGGAGATTGATCAATAGTAGATTCAATGACTTGTTCTTTTTCAGGGATAACGTTGGTTGTTTCAGCAACAGGTACTTCATTATTTAGTATCAACCCTGGAGATAACTCAGAGGTTTGATCAGTAGAAGATGAAGCTTGGTGTTTCACTGAAGAATTTCCGAATGAGGTATTAGAAGGAGGAATCTGATTGAGAGGAGTGATGTTGACCCCTGATGATGATGGATCGTTGCTTGAGGTAGGAATATTAGGGATTCCATCATCATTATTTTCAACATTAGGTTGATTGCTGAAATAAGTTTCAGGCTCCCCATAATGAGATTTCATCCATTCATTCAATTCCTAATCTTCTTCAGGGATAGGAGTAGAATTAGTTGGACGAGATTCATCAAACTTGACATGCATTGATTCTTCAATGTGTTGTCTTCTTTTGTTGAAGGTTCTGAAAGACTTAGATACATAAGAGTAACCAAGAAATATTCCATCATCAACTTTTGGATCAAATTTACCCAAATGATCTCTATCATTCAGAATGTAGCATCTACATCTAAAGATGTGTAGGAATTTCAGAGTGGGTCTTTTTCCATGAAATAATTCATAGGAGGTTTTCTTGAATTGTTTTACTATCAGGGATCGATGTTGTGTTGACTACTTCAGCCCAAAATTTAGTAGGTAGATGCGATTCGCTGAGCATTGAGCAAGCTGCATCAATGATTGTTCGATTTCTTCTTTCAGCGACACCATTTTGCTAAGGAGTTCTTACTGATGAGAAATTATGAGTGATACCCTTTTCTTCAAAGAAGTTGATCAGGGTACTGCTTTTGAATTCGGTACCATGATCACTTCTTATGGAGCGAACAGTGAGATTGTTAAGGACTTCCATTCTTTTAATGAAAGAGATAACTATAACAAGTGTGTCAGTCTTGGATCGAAGGAAGAATACCCAAGTATATCTGGAATATTCGTCAACTATCACAAGAGTGTACTTCTTACCAGACAGAGATTGGACATTTACAGGTCCAAATAGATCTATATGAAGAAGTTGAAGAGGTGAAGTCACTGAGGAGACTTGTTTAGATCTGAAAGGGGCTTTTGTCAGTTTTCTCTTCTCACACACTGAACAAAGAGATTCCTTTGTAAATGTATGGTTAGGGAGATCCCTGACAAGTTCTTTTTGAGATAATTCATTCATCATCTTAAAATTTAGATGAGAAAGTCTCTTGTGCCATAACCAGTTTATATCAGAGGAGGCTCTGGTGTGGATCCCAGAATATGATCAAGTACTACCGCGATTAAGTAAAATACGAAGAACACGCAATTTAATGAAGATCTGAAGTCGGATATTTTACTTGTATTGATTATAATAATAGATCTCTCTCTAGCAATTTAGCTCTCAATGATATGTGTTAGATACCAAATATCAAGAATGTAGAAAGTTTAAAGAATAAGAACAAGAAATGTATCACTGAAGTTGTATATCGTATTGATTATGAAAACAATATTACAAAATGTGTATCTTTACAAGCTTTATCTATCAACGTTAGTCCTAACAGTCTAACAAGCTTTCTATTTATATACTAATGCAAATGCTAAAGATACAGTACAAAAGTGACAGACAAGTTCAGAACTGCTTCTGAACTTCTTCTGAACTTCTTCAGAAGTGTCTTCAGATGATCTTCAGAATCTTCAGAACTTCTGAAGTAGCCACTTCAGAAGTTATGCCTTAGGCTTTACTGCACTTGTCTTCTGAGTTATGAACCTTTCTCTTCAGAACCCAATATTCTTTTGAATCTACTTCTGATATCTATCAATCTCCCCCTTAGCTTCAAAAGTTCAAATCATAACTCCAGAAGTTTAAGATTTGTCTGACATACTTCAGAATAAAACTTCTGTATTCAAGCAAGGATTCAATGTGTAACACCCGTGATTTCGGACTCCTTTTTAGGTCAGTCCTTTTCTGAGAACAAATAAGTTGCTTGGTGTGTGTTTTTCGTATAGAAACCATGGGATTAAGTTTGGGATAGCCTCGGTGATTGTCATGGGGTGGAGGGGTGCTAGTTGTTGCTTCAGTGAAGAAAGTGGGTTCTAGGCGGCTTTAACCCACTTGAAACCCACCTGAGATCCTTTTTGGTTGGCCAAACAGTGAAGAAAGTGGCTTCTGCGCGACTTAAACCCACTTGAAAACCCACCCGATGTCCTGGTGTGCTCGGGTGACTTTCTGCGCGACTTTAACCCACTTGAAACCCACTTAAACGGCTGTTTGGTCTTGGTTCTTCATAAAAACGGGATTTTCACCCCATTTCTTATATCTTCTTCTTCCTCACTCGTTTTTCTCCCATCTCTTCTCCATAGCTCCGATTTTTGGAGCCATACTTCATCTTCCCCAACCAATCCAATGTGTTGGTTCATCTTCAAGATTCAAGATTCATGATTCAAGCTTCCTTTGGAGTGTTCTTCAAGTGTTCTTCACCATTTCCACCATTTTAGGAGATTTTCTAGGGTTTACCTAACCCTAGCTACGTGAGTTCAAATCCAAACCTTATAAACTCAAATACTTGTTATAAATGTTGTATTTACTGATTTTAAACTTGGGTTTCAAGTATTTATGTACATGGGTAAGTTTGGAGATTTTAGGTCAAAATGAGAAGTTTGGGTATTTTATTGTAGGTGATGAACTGAGTATCATGAATGGTTTTAAATACTTGGAAAGGTTATAAAATGAAATAATCTTTGGTTTTGAAACTCAAAATGATTTAACCTAGTTTTTTTAAAACTTCGATTTGAAAGGAAATTGTTTATTGAAAGGGGTTTTCAAGGTTGGAAAACAAGTAGTACGTCTCGTTGATGTATTCGGTCGTAGGACTAGTATGTAATGGATCCATAGGCATATAGTCGTTTAAAAGAGGGATTGTTGTACCTTTTTGGTTGCATAACAGTCTAGTAGGGTCTGGTACCGTTGGGTATTAAGTTATCTGTCACTAAGGATGGAACATCGGGTCTCCCCCGGTTGCTTTTAAAGGATCCTTGTTCATCAAGAGTAAGTTATTTCAAGTGAAGTTAAATAGGATAAATGCACTGTACCTTACCTTTTAAATGTTTTAACTGCTTTATCCATTTAACTTTTTGTTCTCACTAGGCGTAAGCCTAACACTTGATTTTCAAATGTGGTTTAGCAGGAAAGCAGGTTGTTGGGGCTCTTTAGAGAAGAGCGGGATGATGTGTCGGGAGAGAGGACACCTTTTTGGAGATACGCTCATAGAGTATATATATATTGTTGGTGGCATAACATAACTTTTTGAGGATATTGTTAACACCCAATTGTGATCTATATTCTGAATAATATAGATTAATAGGTTGTTATTTTAATGTCCATGTTTAGATGTAAACTCCTATACTCTATCCCCACTTATTGGGTGATTTTATTTATATTTCGCATTTTATTTCGGTCCAATTTTACTCTAAATTTTAGGGAGTTACAAGTTGGTATCAAAGATTTAGTTTAAGCGAACTAGATATGAACCTAAGATGCCTAGACTTAAGCTGAGACTTTAAGTGATGCTGTGTGAGAATGGGTAGACACTTTTGAGATAGTAGAGCTTTAGAGTCGACATAAATGCACTAACTATGAAATGTGACTTTGGTTATAAGAATTCTTATATGTATGATATATTCAAGATATCACGTAGCTAATGCTATTTTGGATATATTTTTATGTGAGTATACTTATTACTATAGTTACGATGATTGGTGAATGTGTTATGCGTATTTATGTTAGCCTTGTCTTACTCCTATTCTATGATTGTGGCCGACTAAGATGATAAATACGCGTACTAGATCGTGTAACGAAGATGAGGACGCGAACGACAATATTTCTACTCCGGATCTACAAGTGACAGTGGAAGTCACTCAATCACCTATGATCCCTCTTGTTCCATGAAGAGATGTGCCAGAATGGACCGTCTGCTTGAAGTCAACCTTGATCGGGGTAATCCCTTAATGGTAGAAGCGGGCTTACAAAATGAGTTCTGACTCAGTATGTTGCAGGAAGTTAATTTCGTTATAGCACAACAACATGAAAATGTGCTCAAGATGTTCTAGGAAAGGGGTACCAATAACCGAAGGCATGAGGCAACTACTCAGAACATAGTAATGGGTTCCGGGAGTAACGGGACAGGTTCCATTACTGAAGAGGCATATGTGACAAAATTGAGAAGAACAAAAAGGGGGTGTTCATACAAGACTTTCAAGTGTATTAAACCACCCGAGTTCTCCGGTTCAGATGACCCAGTAATGTGCATTAGGTGCTTGCGAGAGATCGAGCAAGCGTTTGGCTCGAGTGATTGTGAAAAGAAAAAAAAAGGGTGAAGTTTGCTTCACAAATGCTACGAGGCGAGACCCTTACTTGGTGGAACGTCACCACGGCTACTCTTGGGTCCTTCATCGTTTCTATGCTCACTTGGGGGATGGTCAAAGCGAAGGTTTGGAAGAATCTTGCAATGAGGGAGCTATTGATGGTATCGCGGAGGAATTTTCGGGCTCTCAAGAAAGGGAACAAGACGGTGAGAGGGTATACTGGTTCATGTTCTTTGTTT
Source organism: Silybum marianum (assembly GCA_036898165.1). Taxonomy (NCBI): domain Eukaryota; kingdom Viridiplantae; phylum Streptophyta; class Magnoliopsida; order Asterales; family Asteraceae; genus Silybum; species Silybum marianum. Next base: position 6,423,720 of record CM072539.1, read on the forward strand.
TCGGTGCTACTTCTCCTTTTGTGTCTTCTACTTTCCATCCAAGACTTTATGCACCAATTAGCATTTTAGAAGATGCTTAAGTTGTTGAAATAGCCGATGGGAAGCGAGTCTTAGTTCAAGATATTCTCAAAGGTTGCACGTTAGAGGTTGAAGGGAATAAGTTTGGGTTAAACCTCATGCCTAGGGCAATAGGAGGTTTTGATGTGATAATAGGGATAGATTGGTTGGCCGAATACGGGATGGTGGTAGTATACGGGAAAGAAGAAAAGGGGAAATTGCATTGTTGACTTTGACAAAGGCACAAAAGTGCCTAACCAAAGGATTTCCTTCATTATTAGCGTATATTCTGGATGCTAAGTTAGAAAAAAAAAGCTTGAAGACGTTCAAGTTGTTAATGAATTTCCGGATGCTTTTCCCGAAGACTTGCCCGGTTTGCCACCCGATGGACAAATAGAGTTTTAGATGGACCTTGTACCGAGATCCGCTCTAATAGCTAGAGCACCTTACCGGTTAGCACCATCCGAAATGCAAGAATTGATGTCAAGACTACAAGACCTTGTAGAGAAATGTTTTGTGAGATCAAGCTCATCGCCATGGGAAACACCAGTGTTGTTCGTAAAGAAGAAAGATAGCACAATGAGGATGTGCATTGATTATAGAGAATTAAATAAATTTGGCATAATTTCTTGAACATACCGGTAAAACCTTGAACTCATTAGGAAACCTTGGACGTAAACACTTTATTGCAGTGAGTATGGCGGATGTAGAACCACCGAGTCTATGCGAAATTTAGTGACGAATACGTTGTCTGGTAGTTGATTTTGAAAATTCGGGACTTCAGTATGAACAGTCGGTGTAAAAAGGAGATTTTAAGGAATCAGACTTTGAGTTATTCCGAGTTATGTTATGTGAGGGTCTTCTTGTTTAATTAACCTTCAGGTCGAAGTTTATGGGATTGATTGCTTCAAGGAGTTGTTTGGTTGGTGTTGGTGGTTGTGTGATATGGATGTTTCATCTTGGCGAGTTTTAGTGAATGAGGACGATTTGTTGGGTTGTCCATTGGGGAGTATAGCTTGGATGTTTCAGCGCGATTGGAAAGAATCACGGGATCAAGTACTAGGGTGTGGTAATTATGGGATTCGACTTCTCATATTAAGTGTCAACTTTGAGATGACACTGTCGGTCGAGGCATACTTGTGGTACTGACCTGTTACAAACTCAGGTGTCAACTCCAACTTTTCTTGAGGTCAAGAATCATTGATGTATTTGGGGTAACTAAGTTGAATTCTAGTAACAGTTCAAAAGCTTTACGCGATGAACTTGAGGAGAATCCATTATAGTGAATGGTGATGCTTGATAAGGATCAATTAAGTTGCTAAAGAAGTTTGGTAGTTTTTAGGGATTGTCATGCCTTGTATTATTTTAGTTTTAGTTTACGGTGGAGTTGACCTGGATCGAACTCATGAATAGTGTTTCGTCATGGAAGTGACAGTAAATATTCTACGGTAATTTCTGTTGGAAAAATTGAGTGTGAATGTAAAGATAGGACGTAAGAGGAAAGCATATTTTGTAAGGAAACTTTGTTTTGATTGAAGTTAGAGCACCTACATGGTGCTGATCCGTTTGGAGTTGTTGTGCGGGATTTCTTTACCATCCCGGTAAAGCTAATGTAATAGCGGATCTTTGAGTCGAAAAGAGTATGATAGTGGAACGCGTGCCATGCTTACCCGAATAGATGTGATGTCAAGTTTGATTGACCGAATTAAAGTATCCCAAATGGAGGTACTTTTGGAAGAAAACCTCAGGAGTGAAGTGATGGTGAAGCAACACTTACTTTAACGGAAGACGGTCGTGGTTTGAAGTTATTTCAAGGTCGTATTTGGGTGCCCAAGTTGGGGGGCAACCGTGAGTAACTTTTAGAGGATGCTCACAAATCGAAATATTCCATTCATCCGGGTAGCACCAAAAGGTATAGAGATTTGAAGTTGACTTATTGGTGGCCCGTTATGAAGTTGGATGTGGATAGTTATGTGGAAAGATGTGTGACGTGTTTGCAAGTGAAAGCGGAACATCAAAATCCGTATGGAAGTCTCCAATAGTTAGAGATACCAGAATGGAAATGGGAGCACCTTACCATGGATTTCGTTACTAAGTACCAAGAACCTTGAAGGGTCATGACGCCATATGGGTAGTGGTGGATCGTTTAACCAAGAGTGCTGACTTCTTACCTATGTGTGAAGTCGGTCCCGTTGATAAACTTGCAAAGTTGTATGTGGACGAGATCATCTCAAGACACGGCGTGCCTTTGGCTATTTGTGTCGGATCGTGATAGTCGTTTCATTTCCAACTGTTGGGACTTCAATTTGAACGACCGATGGATATAGGAACTTCTAAGCAATTGGACTTTTGGGTCATTTCGAGTTAGTTACGTGATGATCCTCTAGTGTCATCAGTCTTTGGGTTGGAAACTTTTATGCAATTGCTCACCTCGAGGAGTTTTTGGGTTGACGCCAATCTTGGTTGTTCTTAGGGACATGGCATTAGAGCGATTGGAGCAATTTGGTTGAATTCCAAGTAGGGTTGAAGACCTTGTATGGTGATCTCGAAAGAGATGAATCGAAATAATTGGTGTTAAATAGTAGAAATCTTTTAAGTTGCTAAGAATCTGGGAAGTTTTGGAGTTGTCATACTTTGATAGTTTGAGTTTTCAGTTTCAGTCAATAATGTTTATTGGAGAAATTTAGTGTGATTATTAAGGTAGACCTTAACTGAATTCAATTGTTAAATAAAACGTTGTTTAGTCGAGGTTAAAATATTGACGTGGTAGTCGTCTATTCGGAACTGTTTATGCTGGATTTTCTTTACCACCAAGGTAAGTTCGATATGATAATGAGTAATATGATTTGAAGGGAATTTGTATGGTTATATCTGGATGAACTTTTGCAAAAGAAATCGAAATGTTGAATGCAAAGCTAAAGAGGATCCGGACATAATAGAAGTGGTTTGAACATTTAAGGAGTTTTTACATTTTGTGCATCAATTATAGAATTGAAGTATTAATTCATATGCTACTCCTAAGGTGATATGAACCACCTAAGGTTGGGAGGCAACATCGAGCTTAGATCCGAAGTTTGGTTCAACGTGGTTCAGTGCTCTTTCCGATATTAGTGTTATGTATTGATTATAGCGAGCGGGTAGTGATGACTCGTTATGAGAAGTGAAATGTCCGTCGTAGCAAAGAAGTTTTACGTATCGTAATTGATGACAAGTTACGTTTAAGCATTCCTTTAGAAGTAAAGTTATTGGAATGCTAAGGTATAGAATTTTGAGGTCTCCTTTTCGTGTTATTGTCATCCGGTTGGGATGGATGGAGCGAGTCATCTGTGTAGCTTGTGCTCGGAGTTGTATGACGTTCTATGTTTTTGAAATCAACATTTGATTTCGAGGACAAAATCATTTTAAGGTTGGGAGGATTGTAACACCCGTGATTTCGAACTCCTTTTTAGGTCGGTCCTTTTCTGAGAACAAATAAGTTGCTTGGTGTGTGTTTTTCGTATAGAAACCATGGGATTAAGTTTGGGATAGCCTCGGTGATTGTCGAGAGGTGGAGGGGTGCTAGTTGTTGCTTCAGTGAAGAAAGTGGGTTCTAGGCGGCTTTAACCCACTTGAAACCCACCTGAGATCCTTTTTGGTTGGCCAAAAAGTGGAGAAAGTGGCTTCTGCGCGACTTAAACCCACTTGAAAACCCACCCGATGTCCTGGTGTGCTCGGGTGACTTTCTACGCGACTTTAACCCACTTGAAACCCACTTAAACGGCTGTTTGGTCTTGGTTCTTCATAAAGACGGGATTTTCACCCCATTTCTCATATCTTCTTCTTCCTCACTCGTTTTTCTCCGATCTCTTCTCCATAGCTCCGATTTTTGGAGCCATACTTCATCTTCCCCAACCAATCCAATGTGTTGGTTCATCTTCAAGATTCAAGATTCATGATTCAAGGTTCCTTTGGAGTGTTCTTCACCATTTCCACCATTTTAGGAGATTTTCTATGGTTTACCTAACTCTAGCTTCGTGAGTTCAAATCCAAACCTTATAAACTCAAATACTTGTTATAAATGTTGTATTTACTGATTTTAAACTTGGATTTCAAGTATTTATGTACTTGGGTAAGTTTGGAGATTTTAGGTCAAAATGAGAAGTTTGGGTATTTTATGGTAGATAATGAAATGAGCATCATGAATGGTTTAAAAATACTTGGAAATGTTATAAAATGAAATAATCTTTAGTTTTGAAACTCAATTTGACCTAGTTTTTGGTAAAACTTGGATTTGAAAGGAAATGGTTTATTGAAAGGGGTTTTCAAGGTTGGAAAACTGGTAATACGTCTCGTTGATGTACTCGGTCGTAGGACTAGTATGTAATGGATCCATAGGAATATAGTCGGTTTAAAAGCGGGATTGTTGTCCCTTTTTGGTTGCATAACAGTCTAGTAGGGCCTGGTACCGTTGGGTATTATGCCGGTTCATTACCGGATGTCATTGACTTTATGTATGCGCTAGTAGGGGTCTAGTAGGGCCGTGTACTAGGGTACATAATTGGTTGTTGTCGGTTGCCATTGACCCATTGCGCGGGCTAAAGTAGGAGTCATCGGGGGCCGTGTACTAAGGTGCATAATCGGTCGTTGCCGGTTGCCATTGGCTCTTACGATTAGCTCAAAAATCGTGTAGTGACCTACTTATGGTATCTGTCACTAAGGATGGAACACTGGTCTCCCCCGGTTGCTTTTTAAGGATCCTTGCTCATCAAGATTAAGTTATTTCAAGTGAAGTTAAATGGGATAAATGCACTATACTTTACCTTTTAAATGTTTTAACTGCTTTATCCATTTAACTTTTTGTTCTCACTAGGCGTAAGCCTAACCTTTGATTTTCAAATGTGTTTTAGCAGGAAAGCAGGTTGTTGAGGCTCTTTAGAGAAGAGCGGGATGATGTGTCAGGAGAGAGGACACCTATTTGGAGATATGCTCATAGAGTATATATATAGTTGGAGGCATAACATAATTTTTAGAGGATATTGTTAACACCCAATTGTGATCTATATTCTGAATAGTATAGATTAATAGGTTGTTATTTTAATGTCCATGTTTAGATGTAAACTCCCATACTCTATCCCCACTTATTGGGTGATTTTATTTATATTCCGCATTTTATTTCGGTCCAATTTTACTCTAAATTTTAGGGTGTTACACAATGATTCTAAACATCTCCTGAGCAAGCTTTTTGTATTTCTCCCATTCTTCATCACTTAACTTTTTCTGTCTTTTATTTTGTCTCTTTACCAACCTGTCTCTTATGGCCATTAAAGTTCCATTACATCACTTATGAAGTTCTTCAAACCTTATAAATAGCAACTCTTCAAAACATTTGCAAACAAATCCTGGAGGCTGAATAACCAGTGTGCTTCTTTTGAGATTATCTATATTTGGCAACTTGAAGTTTGGCCTGCTTAGATGAACTTTCTCTTGATTTTGAACATATGCAACTTGGAAATCAGTCTTTGCAGCCCAAATAAATTCTCTGTAGAGGCCATCTCTGAGAACTGGGAAAGATTTTCTGAATTTAGCAATGGAGTCATGAATCTGCTTTTGAGAATGTGGAGATTTCACCATTCTTTCTTTCCACAGTGAAGAAAGCATACTTGTAATTTGTTCTGGTCTTTAAATCTGCTGTAATTACTTTCACAATTGGACTTTCTTTTCTAGCTTCATTTACAGGAATTCTGATCTTCCTTATAACATCTGAGTACCATTGCTTCCATCCAAAAGATTTCTTAACCCAACAATCAATATAATTGAATTTCTGTTCATACTCCATCAACATTTCTGGATGAAAGTATTCAAGAAACATAGTGAAAGCACTCTCTTCAATTCTCTGTTCTTGCAGATGTTCAAATTCAGAAACTTGTGTAACATGAGCTATTTCTTCAGATATATGTTCAGAAACCTTTTCTTTTCCTTTCTCTTTTTCTTTGAGGCTTTCTTCTGAACTTACAATCTTCTGAATCTTCAAGATTTCTTCTATATGTTGTTTCTTGGTGTGAATCTGAAAGTCATATACATTGCTCAAAATATAGTCAGCTTCTTTAATTTGATTTACTTTTCTATGGCCAGCAAGATAACTTTTCTGATAAATTCTCTTAAATTTATTCTTTCCTTGATCAGATAGACAATCTCTTCTTTTATATCAGATGCAGGGACAAACCATTCAGCATATTTCAAAAGCCAATTCAGAGTAGAAGTAGAATACTTAGGTATATCAGATACAATAAAAGTTCTATAGGTTCCTTCTACTTCATACATGAAATCTATATCTGGTTTTGTAAATATTTTAGTTAGCCAGTTCTTTCAATACTAACTGGCTCTAAAAGATTCACTTTATTTAATCTGAATTCCAAGGCTAACTGAAAATCATGCTTGATCAGATTTCTGATATAAATTCCCAAGATTCTTCTAATTTCTGAAACAAGTTCAGAATCTTCTCTTTTAACTCACAAAGCCAGAAATGCAAGTTTGTCTTGTAATCTCAACTTACAAAAGTCAAATAGAGAGAACTCGGTTAGAGTACCATCTCTTCTTTCAGCTCCAAACTTCACAATATAAAGATATCTATAAATGTTTTTGAAAGTCATCTGATCTTCTTAACCAAAGTAGAATCATATAGGTCTTGAATTCCATACTTTTGAACAAACTCCTTCACCGTTGAAATATAATCTTCAGACCATTCATCATTAAGAAAATCTTCAAGAGTTGCATGCTTCAAACTTCTTCTGTACAGATTGCTGTAAGAATCTTCTGGAAAGATGAGTTGGCTGGCTTCAGAAAAATCATACAGATTTTCCTTTTCATACACTTGATCAACAACAGGTTCTTCAAGTAAAGGCAAATTAATCAAAGGTATACTAATGCAGGGTCTGAATCTTACTTTCCAACTTTTCAGAAAATGTCATCAAGATCTCATCTGATACTTCCACATCATGCATATGACATAAGTCTATTTCTATGTCAAAATACCCAGATGGTTGATTTATAAATTCTTTGAAAACAGTCAATTTGTCATCCAAGAATCTGCACTCCAGATTCCTTGGACTGTTCAGAATTAGATATACCCAGCAGAATTGGCATATTAACTTCCAAAGGTTTTCAGAAATTTCATCACTATCCAATCTGTTCAGAATTTGTGGTTTCCAAATTACCACTTCTCTATGTACATTTTCTTCTTCATCAACATTCTCCTCCATCTCTTTATCATCTTCAAACATTATCACATCTGAAAGATCACCAGGTTCTCCAAGTGTTTCTTCAAAGGCCAAATATTCATTTAGCATCTCTTCATTAGAATCTGGAATAATGTCTGTGTCTTCTGAGCTTATATTCTTTTCAGAATCATGAGACACCTTTTCAGTCTCATATCCTTCTTCAACCAGTTCTTCAGAAGTAATATGTTTAGCCTCTTGACCTTCTGTTTCAGCATGTAAAATGTCATCAATAGCTTCAAAAACTCTGTTAACATCTTCACCAATAACATTCTGGGTTTCTTCAGAAGATTTTTTAGAAGATTGATTTTGTGGTATCTCAACATCTTCAGATACTTTCTGTCTCTTCTCCCCCTATTGATTATCAGGATCCTGATCATCAAGACTCCTTTTGGAAGTATCTGCTTGAGGCCTACACTCTAAGACAGAGAGTCTATTATTCAAAGATGATTGAGAATTCTGAATTGAAGACAGTTGATTCAAAATCTGAGAGATATCTTCTTTTGTAGCAAACTGGGAAGAGTCTGGCTGAGTAGAAGAAGTAGAAGGCATAGAAGTTTTCAGAGAAGCCACTGTAGAAACAACCTCAGAAAAAGCATTTAGAATTGCCTGCTTGAAAGATTGTAGATCATTTGAAGTTGATAGCTGAAAATCATTCAAGTTATTTACCACTCTAACCTCCTGCTTATCCAACCTATCCTCCAACACCTTAGAAGAGTTATTCGTCAAATCCTTTATGTCCTTCTGAATCTTTGCAAATTCAGAAGTACATAAATCTTTGAATTCTTAGAAGTCAGAAGATGTGGGAAAAGGTCCAAGACCAACAAATGGTCTTGTTTGCAGTCCTTCAAAAGAAGGCTGGCCTGTAGATGCCACAGCATCATGAACCACATATGATTCTGTAAATGTATCTTTAATGATGTTCACTCCACCAGGACTTCCAACCAATCCTTGATAACCAGCAATAGGTATATCTATGGTTGTTTAGGCAATGTGACTAACACTTTGCTTGTTTACATCTGAAAGATGTTTGCTAGGGTGAAGAAAATCCACATTTAGTGGTTCAGAAGACCCAATGTTGAGTGGACTCTTAGACTCAATGTGCTCAAAACTGTGAAGGGGGGACATATATCCTTCTTTTTCAACAATAGGTTCTTCCAAATGGGAAGCTATTGGTAAATTAGCTGTTTGCCCCATATGTGTTAGTGAAACACCCTTCTGTTGAGAGATGGGTGAGTGGCTGGAGGGGTTAACAAGATTTGCCATGGGCTCACTGGATTTTTCAATATTACCCACCAAAGAATGTGAAATAATAGATGATGTGGGGCTCGGCTTAGAACAGTTGGTTCACAAGTTTCTTTATCTTTTACTTGTGTTCTCCCCTCTTCAGTTCTTTTTCTTACTCTTCTACCCAACCTCTCATTTACATTTTTCCTTTTCACACCATGAGGTTGTTCTCCCCCATGAATAGCCTCCCCACTCTCCCTAGGAATTTTAGACACCTCACGATGCTCACCACTCTTGTTAGAATCAGGGGAAGATACTACTGGTTTTGGTAGTCCCATTGATTCACAATACTCATTCAAAAACCTATTTGATGTTTTTACATATGCAAGTAAGGAAGCTGGTAGTGGTAAAGCATTGGGAAATTGTAATTTAGCACTTGGTGGCCTGAGATTATCCATAGAGAAAAGGGGAACATGTACCTCATGAGTTAAAACAGGAATAGCAGGAACAGCTTTCATGGCCCCTTTGATAAAGGTTTGAAAAAATCTCTGAAATGGTATGTAGTTGTAAGTAGATTTCTTCAAAACTGCAGATTTGAGTTCTTCAAAAATAAGTGAAGCATAATCATAATGTTTGTTTAACGCCACACCATGCAAAATGATCGTCCCATTTGTTGATGCTTGATCCAGACTTGAACTTTTCCCAGACAAGCAAGTGTTCAGAATTGTAAATAAACAGTACCAGATTGGGGGTAAACACTTCCTTTTGAATGAGCTTAAAGCATTCAATTGTTCAGAATATCCTAACTTCATAAAATCTGAGATCATCTCAGAAGAGGATGGAATAGGATCAAATGAAGTTTTCCCAACAACTTCATCATCCTTTGGAAGAAAATGAATACTTCTAACATCTTCAATAGTGATACAGACTCTATAGCCGTGTACATATGAGGAAATATCATCTGTCTCTTCATCGACTTCAGCATGAAACCACCATTGTTGCAGATACGAAGCAGGAACCAAGAATTTTCTGGATAGCAAAGATCGAAGGGGATGTTTCTTCAAAATTTCAATCAAAATCATTTGATCTTCCTTGAAATCAGTAGACTTAAGGTTCAGGGTGCAGTTGTTCTTTTTGATGTCAAGTAATTTCTCTTCAGGGACATATAATTTGGACAAATCAGGACCATCACTGCTTTGTGCACGAGAGGAAGAGTCAGCAACACCAATATTCGACTCAGAAGCCACTTCAATAGGCTCAATTTGAGTTTCCTCAATTTTGTCAGTGCGCGGGTTAGGGTTAGGGTTTGGATTCGAAGGACCAGCTTCAGAAATTTCAAGATTTGTTCATCTTCTAGATTGATCTCCATTGATCCAACTATTATCTTCTTAGGAACGATTTTGAATGAATAATCACTTGAGGAGCCATTACTGTCACTGAAATAGGACTTTGTAGATTGAACATTCAAGTCGACATAGTTGAAAATGAGGAAACATTTGAGTTTGATTGAAGATCAATGAATACAGAGAGATTTTGGAGGGAAAGATTGCTAAAAAATGAAGACGAAGATGAATCCGTGGATTATAAATGTCTGGATAATCGTGGATGGACACATTGCCGAAAGTAATGGTGATTAGAGTAGTAATCATCATTTATTCTGATAAATGAACCGTTTAATCGACGTGTTTAAGGATTGACCAATGAAATTAAAACACGTGGCGCACGATTAGTCTTTACAACGGGAAGAAAAGTTCTGAGAACAAGTTCAAAGACTTCAGAAGAAGTTCAGGACTTCTGAGAATGAGTACAGAAGTTTGAATGAAATAATTCAGAAACACTTCAGAACTTTCGAAATAAGTTCAGAACATGACTTTTAATAGTTCAAATTCAAAGAAAATCATTTAAATCTACAAACTTCTGAAAAATATAAAACATCTGAATAATTCAGAAGTAGGTTTGAACAATATGAGAGAAAAAAAAATTATCTTCAGAAGTTTGTCCATATTCCTCAGATTTGTACGATTTGATGTTTTACCCACCATTTCAGATCTTGAGTGTTATAGGAGAGTTCCAAAAACTTGGATTTGAGTATGACTCCCCCTTGAATCAAGAAAAAGTATGATTCTCCACCTTAAACAATGCTAGACATCAAAGTTATTAGAGATAAAAGATAGAGAAATGAATAAAAAATTGCAAGTATTGTAAGACAATCAATGTTTGAAAAATTAAGAAGGAATTATGCCTCTGAATCATGAAATATAAAGTTCTGAAAACATAACTACAGAAATTCTGAAGTTAAGATTTCACAGAAATTTGATGAAATAAACTCAGAACATAAAATATTTAATTTTGAATGGAGGCTTAATACTTGCACAGACATATTCATCATGCCCAATTTACTTACCAAAAAATTAAAACGTTTTTCATCAAGTGCTTTGGTAAATAAATCAGCCAATTGATAATCAGTCTGAACAAAAAACATTTCAATATTACCTTTTTCAACATGATCTTTGATAAAATGATATCTTAAATCAATGTGCTTAGTTTTTGAATGTTGAACAGGATTTGCAGTAATTGCTATGGCACTTTTTGAATCACAATATAGAGGAATCTTTTTGAATGTGTAGCCATAGTCTTTTAGTTGTGTTTGCATCTAAATAACTTGTGAGCAACAAACTGCAGCAGCAACACATTCAGCCTCTGCAGTAGAAGTTGAAACACAATTTTAGTTTTTTGAAGACCAACTCACAAGTCTATCACCTAAAAATTGACATGATCCAGATGTACTGTTTCTGTTTAGTTTGCAACCACCATGATCTGCATCTGTGAAAGCTGTTAGCTCAAAGCCAGAATCCTTTGAATACCAAAGTCCTAATGAAGGAGAACCTTTGAGATATCTAAGAATTCTTTTAGCAGCAAGAAGATGACATTCCTTAGGATTAGCTTGATATCTAGCACAAATACATGTAGCAAACATTATATCTGGTCTACTAGCTGTTAAGTAAAGCAAAGATCTAATAATGCCCCTATACATTTTCTGATAAACAGATTTTCCATTTAAATTCGGTTTTAATTTTGTTGCAGTGGCCATTGGAGTTTGAATACTAGAACAATCAGACATGTCAAACTTTTTAAGTAAGTCAGAAACATACTTAGATTGATTAATGAATATGCCATTTGGCAGTTGTTTAACTTGAAGACCAAGAAAAAATGTTAACTATCCCATCATACTCATTTCAAATTCAGTTTGCATGATTTTCTCAAAATTTCTGCAAAATTTTGGATTAGTAGAAGCAAATATAATTTCATTTACATATATTTGTATTAAGATCGTATCATCACCTTCCTTTTTCAGAAATAAAGTTGTATCAACAGTACCTCTTTGGAACTTGGAATTTAGAAGACAAGTTGTGAGAGTGTCATACGATGCTCTTGGTGCTTGTTTTAGTCCATATAAGGCTTTGTCTAAGATGTAAACATGATCTGGAAATTCTTTGCTTACAAAGCCTTCTGGTTGTTCAACATACACTTCTTCATGAAGAATTCCATTCAGAAATGCAGACTTAACATCCATTTGAAACACCTTCAAGTTTTTGTGAGCAGCATATGCAAGAAAGATTCTGATAGCTTCTAGTCTTGCAACAGGAGCAAAAGTTTCATCATAATCAATTCCCTCTTGTTGACAACACCCCTTAGCTACAAGTCTTGCTTTGTTTCTCACAACAATCCCATGTTCATCTTTTTTATTTCTGAAAACCCATTTGGTGCCAATGATTGATTTACCTTTTGGTTTTGCAATCAATCTCCAGACTTTATTTCTTTCAAATTGATTTAACTCATCTTGCATAGCTAAAACCCAGTCTGGATCTTGAAGGGCTTCATATGGCTTTTTGGGTTCCATACTGCTTAAACAATTCACATACAAACATTCATTTGTTGTGGTTGATCTTGTTTGTACACCTTTTGATGCATCACCAATAATCTGGTGAATTGGATGACTTGATGTCCATTTGTTCACATTTGGCAATGGTTGAACAGATGAAACATTGTTGAAAGAGTCATAATCATCAATGGTTGCTTGAGTTTCAGTATCATGATTGATAGCTGAATGTAAATCTAAAGTCTCCCCCTCAAATTGAATATTCTGTACTGGCTCAGAAATAGTATGCATAAGTTCAGAAACAGGGACAACAGGTTCATAAATGACTTGAGTTGTTTCTGAAATAACTTGTACAGGTTCAGAAGTAGGAAGTTCTGAATTTGAGGTTGAGATAGGTGGTCCAGAAATATTTGATATTGTAGGTGCTGTAGATTCTTGTTCTGGAATACTTCTGAGTAAAGAAGGATTTTGATAATCTGCAGAAACATTCACAGAAATATCAAATAAGTCTTGGCATAAAGTATCTAAATTTGATTTAAGTAAAGTTTGAGATCTAGAAGTATGATTTGTCTTGTTGTTTTCTGAATCCAAAATTTCAGAAACTTGGTTAAGTTTGAGTTCTGAACTGTCTTGTTCAGAAGTCACTATTGGCTCATGAAATCTAATATTTGATGTCACAATAATCCTTTGAGTTCCTTTGATGAGTACTCTGTAAGCCTTGGATCTTTGAGAATGGCCAACAAAGATACCAGCTGTACCCTTAGGTGCAAATTTATCTAAATGTTGTGTATCATTCAGAAGAAAACACCTGCAACCAAAGATTTTATAATAATCAATAGAGGGTTTTCTTTGCATAATAATCTCATAAGGAGTTTTAAGTAGTTTTCTGTTAAGAAGAGCCCTGTTCTGAGTAAAACATGCAGCTGCTATTCCTTCTGTCCAAAGAGATAAAGGGAGTTCAGAATAGGCTAGCATGGTCCTTGCAGCTTCTACCAAAGTTCTATTTTTCCTTTCAACAACACCATTCTGTTGAGGAGTTCTGGCAACGGAAAAATTATGTGATATACCAATAGATTCCAAAAAGTTCTGAAGTGTAGAATTTGTAAATTCTGTGCCATTATCACTTCTGATCTTTTGGATTGGTAGTTGAAGGAGAACTTGAATTTTCTTCAGAAATGGAATGAGTCTTTCAGAAGTATCAGATTTGAGTGTTAAAAATTCAACCCAAGTATATCTAGAATATTCATCTACAATAACCAGAATATACTTCTTTCCACCCATGCTTTGAGTCTTCATTGGTTCACACAAATCCATATGTAGCATCTCAAGCGGAGCTTTGCATGAAGATAACATTTTCAGAGGATGGGAGCTTCTTTTTATCTTCCCTAGTTCACAAGCATAACATAAGGAATTCTTTTCAAGTCTGATCTTTGGTAGTCCTTTTACAGAGTTGTGTCTTTCCAGTTCAGAAATAGCTTTGAAGTTCAGATATGACATTCTTCTATGCCAAAGCCAACTATCATTTCTCATAGTTGTGGAAATATAACAAACTCCTTGTAATTGACCATCTGCAGTGAAAGTTGCAGTGTAGATATCTCCATCTCTATAGGCAGCTAACTCATTTTTGTTTGCTGAACTCAGGACATGACAGTAGTCTATATCAAAGTTGACCTTCCAGTACTTGTCACAAAATTGACTTATACTGAAGAGGTTATGTTTTAGACCTTCCACATAGAAAACCTTCATCACTTTGACATCTCCTTTGGAAAAAGTTCCATATCCTCTCACATAACTTTTTGCATTATTTCCAAAGCTAACTGTTCCTCCATATCTTTCATGATAATCAGTTAGAAGCTCTTTGAAAGGTGTCATGTGTGTTGAACATCCAGAATCTAAGATACACACATGACATATCTGCAAAAATGATTATTGAGATTTAGGTACCCATTTAAGATTGGGTCCTGTGAGATTAGTCAAAAATTTAGAAGTTCTGAACTTTGACTTAATCTTTTGAAAATCAGAAGTTTGTTCAGAACTTTTGGATTTATCATTCTTAGTATTATTTTTATTTTTCTATTTATATTTATTTGCCAATGTTGCTGAGAAGTTCTGAATTGATTTCTCAAGATTTTTCTTATTTGTTTTTTAGTTCAGATGAAAATTATGATGACCATAACTAATGCAGTGAATATGATTCTTCAGAATATTTAAGAAAGTAGTGGATGAACAAGAATCAACACTATTTGATTTGTCAACAGAAGTTCTTTTATTCACTTTATTAATCTTTGGTACATCAATTTTCTTTGAAATTGAAAAACTATCTAATTTGTCAGTCTTTGATAGTCTTTCACCTTTTTTGTCCAAACTAAAATGGATAGCTCTGTAAAAGATAAGAAATGAGGATTAGGATAAGTAATTTTGTTACTAACTTTGAATTTAAGTTATGAATTTTGAACTTTGAAGACTATCCTTTTTCAAACAATTTAATTCTGGTTACAATCAGATGATGATATAGAAGATTTTCCTGAAGTCAAAGATGTATTTTTAGAGATAGGAGTTTTTAATAAATCTGAAGTCTTGGTATTTAGAAATTCTGCTTTCAGAAATACAGGATTGAACATTTCTGAAGGCAATTTAGGAGCTTCAGATTTTAAAATTTCTCCATCAGTCAAACAAGATTTTGATTTGTATATTATATAACCATCTTTATCAATGACTTTAACCTTATGATCATTATCATCTTCTGAATCTGAAGCATTCATTAAATCTGAGAACATATCCTGATTCATGCTAGATGCAAAAAAAATTGATTTGAAATTTTTTTAGACTCATCATCAGAATTATCAAAAATAATTTCTGAATTCTCATCATTATCTTGTAAAGATTCAATATCTGAGAATTCATCATATTTTTCTTCATATTCTGATTTATTCTCAGAATTATCTACTGGTTGAACGTCAGAGAATAACTCAGAAAGAAGTTCAGAAGTTATCTCAGTTTTAATAGATGGTTCAGATTTTTCTTCAGAAACAGTTTTTGATTCAGAGGTAAGTTCAGAAATATTTTCAGAAATGTTTGTAACATTTTTATTTATTAGTTCTGTTTCAGAAACTATCTCTGTTTTACCAGAACTAGTTGTATACCCGCGCAATGCGGCGGGGTGTATAAATTCTATAAGGAGTTGTTTGGTTCATGCAATTTTATAGGAAGGAATTGGAATGGACAAATTCGGTTGACAAAATTAAATAGATGAGACCCTTTCAATTCTAGTGGATTCCTTTAGTTAAAGAATTCATCATCTTTTCGCATAAGGGAAAGAATTGAATTCCATCTCTTTCAATCGAACCGAACATGTGGTAAAGGTTTATTCAATTTTGAAATGTTGGTTTTACCAACTTAGACATACCAATATATGAAGAGGATGATTAGCATGTATGCATACCATCATTTTATGAGTAACAGCTTTGCAAATGGCTGATATATTAACACAAGATTAACATTGTTAAATGTCCAAAGATTTTGAGATGATGTGATCTTATAAGGGTTCGTTTACTAAACACTTACCCGATAACTAATTACCTTATCGAATAAACATGACAAACATTGAACATTTTAATTGGTAACAGTGATAATGAGGACCAAAAGGTTTAACCGGTAACGAAGAGTGGCGGCTCTATCCTGGTAAGTGCTTACTTGATTAAAGTATTCCGTACGACACCGTTTTAATTGTGACTAAAATTTTACTTTGTAAGTTAAATGAAATTGTTTACTCCTTCCGTGTAAGAGGTTGTTTGTTTGACAAAGACAATCTCCATAAAAGAATTTAAATCATGAAATTTAAGGTCAGTGATCTAAAACCTTGGCAAAAGTTAAAAAATATTAATATATTTGACTTGTAAACATTATCAGAAACCTTTAAAAACCTTTACAAACATTTGCACATACTTGGTACACCTCCCTTGTAAAAATAATCATAAACCATTGCAAATAATTAGTACAATTCGCTTGTAAAAATGTGCATAAAACTTTGCAACAAAGAATTTTTTTTGAAAGGCCACATTGTCATTCCATAACCATAAAAGTCTTACACCACAAAGACCCATACAGAGCCATATCAACCACGTAGGAACCACATATGATGATACAAGAGTATGGTTTACAAGAGGGAAACCCACCTATCTGTTTATTGCCTCCCTACTCAAAGATCACAAAACACAGCAACCCCTAACAAAATTAAACAACAGCAATCAGCAGCTTGCAAACAGACCCATTTACTGTTTCACCAGTTCTGTTTGTTCACTGTCCACCTCCCTGCCTCCTCTTCTTCTTGCTTCAATTTACAGCTACCCGTCACCTCTCCACTTGATTTTCTGGTTACCAATTCTTTTCGATATCCATTCGAAGCTCTTTCTTTGTAACTCACTAAATCAGCCCTCTAAATTTCTCTTGTCGTTTTTGAATACTATTTGCAACAAAGAAATGACTGATACAGAGATGCAACCGCTGAGCTACAGAAGATGCATGCCACTGAGATGCTAGACTATTGATCCTAGCTTACAATTGAGCTACAGAGTGTTTGATTCCAAAGTGTTTGATGAGTTGCCCATAAGGTGGAGGCCCTTACAGTAAAAATAATTATCTTGAAATCACATAGGATTCTAGCAGGTCATGCCATTCATGCTAACGGCAAAGAAACATTAGTTGGATAACATATCACAACAAAAACTACAAATCTTTTCAAAGAATTCTTGAAGGAAATGCAATATATATATATATATATATATATAAATACATACACATGCATACAAACACATACCTGATCTATTTAGATCACCTATGCAAAAATCTTGTAGGGGCTTGGGTTCACATAACCTTTTTTACATATTGGTTTTACTTATTTAAAAAAATCATAGTATTTTTTTCCGATTTTTAATTTTAATTGGTTTTACTTATTTAATTTGCTTGGATTAATAAAAGTATGATCTAAATGAAAGTACAAATTGGATCCTTCTTAAACTCTACAATGATTGACAGATACAAAATACATTAGACATCCGAGTTGGAACTTGGAAGCATGAAAACAAAGTCACCACCAATTTCCAAAGGAAAAAAACTCACTCAGTAACATATAAAAAAATAGGACTCAAACAAAGTCACCTACAATCATTGTATGACCTGCGTTCACCAGAAACACTCCCAAAATCATTCTCAAGAATCAAGAAGCTACAAAGAAAGTTGCATTTGCATACAAGTGCAAGGCTACAAAGTTACAAACTTCCAACAACAATGAAGCTGTCTCTAAAAACCTGAAATGTGCAAAATTCAAGATTCTCAGTTTCAAACATAAAGACATAATACATACACAAGCTGAATGAAATTATGAATCTCAAAGTAGAAATCAAACCAATTTCAAACTCTACTTAGAAAAAAACAAATATTAAACTAAATAAAATCTTACAGGGAGGTGAAATGTTACTTCTTTAGTTTGATATGACTCGATCATGTAGACTCGAAACGCCATCTTTCAGTTATAGAAAATGTAAATCGGTGCCTTTCCTGTATCGTTGATGGAGTCGGAGATTCTTGATATGTCTTTATCAACCTTTTAAATCAACAATAAAAATTGAAAATCAATTAGAGAATGGGACCAAATACCACAAAACTAAATGCTTAATGTCATAACTATACACAACTTAAAAGAAAAACAAATCAACATTAATCTATTACAACATCTCAAAAGAAGCATCGTGGTTTACATTAAATTTAAGTCGCATATGTTCAATCCTTCAACATATGTATTCAAGATAAATATTAGTTCTAAACTTGATCAATCTAGCATAGTTAGGACTTGAGGCAGAAAATGTTTGTATTCAATGTGAGAATCAGATAATAGATGAACGAATTGACAAATTAAGATATAAAAAATTATTAGTTACGTTTATTATTGACGAAGTTCAAACTCATGGAAGCACGGAAACAAAATCTTTGACGCAAAAATATGAACAGAAGGTTCTTGATGTGACTTTAGCAACTTTTAAACAGGAGGCTCTTGAAGAGATTTAGGTTTGATTTAGGGAAGGCGACCTTTTAGCAACCTATTAAACAGGTTAAACAAAATCAAACAAGTTAAACCAATCTCAATGCAATCAATCATAATTTCAAGAACTTCAAACTCAATAGTTCCAAAACTCACAATGAAGAGGGTTCTTTTTGGTATGGTCAAAAGTGCATCTACAAACCTGACCAAGATTAGACTGGTTTATACCAAGCGACAGGACCAAAATCGTTGCCTTCCCTAAATCCCCAAGCCAGGGATGAAATCGCTGCATTCCCGAAATCAAACATACATATGCATTCCCGAAATCAAACATAAATCTGCTTCAGGAACAAGATCAAAATCGATAACCACAAATAAAACGATTCGTGTCTTCGTCGATAACCACAATCAGATAATCAAGAGGAACAAAATCACAATCAATGGTATATCTGATTTATGTCTTCGTCGAGAGAAGCAAGAAGAGCGAGAGGAGCGTAGGAGCGAGTATGAATGCCTGAATCTACAACCACAAATAAAACCATTCCTAGAATTACTTATTCGTTGAGAAAATAAATTGATACGACATGCTAATTTTTCCATTCATTCCCTTTCAAGATCAGTCGTGGTCTTCCAAACTTTACCGATGGTATGGACCTTAGGTCTTCCTTGTAGAACCATCAAATGAAGTAGCATCTAACCACCCGTCCGTTTCCATTAGCTGCTTGGGAAAAAGGAACCGTCCGCTGCTTGGAAAGGGAATCGTCTTTTTGGAGAGGGTGAATCGTCACTTTGGGGGAAACGATGAGAGTGCTGGGAAGGTGTTTTAAGATTTAAGACTTTTAAGACTTGTGCATAATTTAGTAGTACATTGTGTAAAAAAGGTTGTTTTTTAAGACTTTTATAAAATTCGATTTATAAAGTAGTATAGATTAAGAGGTTTTTCTTCAGAAAATAGAGTCTCTGATTTTACAAATGGAATTCTTTCAGGCAGAGAGGAATTAAATGTTTTGAGTATGACACCTGTATTTGTTTCATTAAAAATCTTCATTTTTGAGAGATCATAAAGATTTGCAGGTGCCTTTTTCAAGATTTGACTTTCATTATATCCCAAACTTGCTTTTATATTGTAAAATTTTGAATTTTGAGCTTGATTTGTCAAAATATTCAGAGTTTGTTCAGTTTGTCCTCTTTTAAAGTTCAGATCTTCTAATTCCTTAATCTTTTTGTAAAGATCAAGTCTTTCTTGATTCAGAAAGTTCATTTTTACATTCAGAACTTCTTTTTTCAGATTTTTCATTTAAGATTTCCTTTTGTAAACCATCCATCTTTTCTTTTAATAAGGATTTTTCTTCAAAAAAAATTTCAAGAATTTGTTCAGGTTCTTGGCAGTTTTGTTTATAGATTTGGCTTTCAGCTCTGAATTGATTTACCAACATTCTTTCACCTTTGATTCTGTTTCTGAGATTTTCAAATTCAGAAAACATATTCTGAACTTGATTTTGTATTTCAGAATCTCCAGAAATTTATTCAGAATTTAGTTCAGAATTTGGTTCAGAAGAGGAATTTATTTCAGAAGATGAAGAAGTTACCTCAGAATCATGCGCATGTTTATCTTCTGGATCCATTTGGCACATATAGCAATTTGAGGCATAGTGAGCTACTTCTTCATCATATTCACCATCACTCCAGTTTAACCAATCCTCTTCATAGTTGGTCACCAGAGCTGGATTAAGCTCCTTTTTGTTAGCAAGAAGATGCTTATTCTCATAGTAGCCTGAGTTTTTAACTTTGGGCATTTTGCACTGTCTTGCATAATGTCCAGGCTTACCACAATTAAAGCATCTTGCTGGTTCAGATGTCTGAGTTTGACCAGCATCTTGACTTTTCTTAAGTCCAACTTCAGATTTTGGTTTATTCTGATATTTTTGATTATATCTTTGAGTGAATTGCCTTGTCATAAAAGCGATATTATCAGAAATTATCTTAAGCTCTTCATTTGATTCATCCCCATCACACAGAATTGTCTCTGGGATTTCACAAACAGAAATGTTCATGGAGTTGTTGTACTTCTTACTTAATAAGGCTACTGTTTCATTTGCCTTTTTCTGTTCATACTGTCTAGTCTTGATCTTGTCCTTTTGTTGGAACAGAATGCCATAGACATCATGAATAGATTTCCTAGACAGGTTTCTAGTAACCATATTATCAGAGAAGCTTGACCATTCAATTACCCAAGTTGTTCAGAAATTTGTTGTTTATCTCAGAGTTTGCTTTCCGAACACCATTTCTTCTCAGATCATTCAATATATTGTTGAATATATGATAAGTATCAGTGATTGATTCATTTTCTTTATATCTAAAATCTTCATAAGTACCCACACAGATATTCAATCTTTGTGCTTGGGCTTTTGTGCTACCTTGCATCTGGGCTTCAACCTCATCCCACATAGCTTTGCCAGATGTTAAACTATCTACCCTATTGAATATTTCATTAGGAATGGCAATTTTGAGTAGAGTTAATGCCCTTTTGTCAACCTTAGCTTGAAGTTTTTCAGCTATACTGTACATACCTGGACTTTTCTTGATTCGCGATGCAGGAATCTCAGGAGTAGACTCAGTTCTTGGGACCGCCGGAATTTCCACATAGTCCTCCAGAGGGCCATTTACAATTGATTGCATTAGAGCTTCATCGATATTGTCCAAGAATTGAATCATCCTGATTTGCCACTGATGATATTCACCCAAAAATAAAGTTGGTGGTTTAGTTTCTGATCCGATGGAGACGATTTCTTTCGACATCTTTGATTTGAAGTAGATCGAGAATTCACCTGAAATTGAATCTTGAATTTACCAATCAAGAACACCAAGAACTGTTAGATCTGACAAGTTCTTCTCTGAATTGTCAAGAACAGATGAATTGGCTCTGATACCAATTGTTAGATCCCTAATATCAAGAATGTAGAAAGTTTAAAGAATAATAACAAGAAATGTATCACTGAAGTTGTATATCGTATTGATTATGAAAACAATATTACAAAATGTGTATCTTTACAAGCTTTATCTATCAACGTTAGTCCTAACAGTCTAACAAACTTTCTATTTATATACAAATGGAAATCCTAAACATATAGTACAAAAGTGACAGACAAGTTCAGAACTGCTTCAGAACTTCTTCAGAAGTGTGTTCAGAACCATTTTCAGAACTTCTTCAGAAACTTCAGAAGTTATGCCTTAGGCTTTACTTCACTTGTCTTCTGAGTTCTGAACCTTTCTCTTCGGAACCCAGTCTTCTTTTCAAGCTACTTCTGATATCTATCAATATGCACCAATGTTCTTCTTCTCTAAAGCTATCCCGAACCCTCTATTTATATGTATAGGAAATACGGTATAAGGAAATTAAAGATTAAGGCATTATACACTTGCCTTATCAACAAAATAGAATGTTTCCTTATTTTAAACATTAAATCTTTCCTAATTAAAGACTTTGCTAACTTTTCACTTTAGCCCTTCACGTCTTCAATAGTTATCATATCGGATACAATATTTTCAGACCTAACAATCTCCCCCTTTGTATTCGATATTACAATTCAACAAATCAGCACTCTTTTGAAGACGGTGAAACTTTTGTCAACAAATCTTTCTTCTTTATTCTTTTGCTCCCCCTACGAAAATGATCTCTTGTAAGCTCCGTAGCTCCCCCTTAACATTAGCATGAAAAGAAAATCGAAGGAGCCGCGAAGTCGTAGGGTATAAAACTTGTCGGGTAAAAAAGCATGTCGGGCCAGGTGATGTGACGAAAAAAGATCTCGGGCCAAGTAGATTCGACAAGAATTGATGTTGGGCCAAGATGAGTCGATCAAATCAGGTGTCGGGCAAAATGGACGCGATGAAAACACTTAGTGTACTTGTCAATCCTTTGTTGTTCGACAAGAAATTTTGTCGGGTTTTAAGCAGTCGAAAAGTTTTCAAAATTGTCTTCACTTGTCGATAAGTTTTCAACTTTTTCTTCTTTTGACTTTGAAACACATTTTCTTTCCTTCACAATAAGCATTCTTCTTTGATATACCTTTTCTCTCCCTCAAAATTATATGGAGAATCCGAATCATTATGAATAATATCAAAGACAATAAGCGTGAATGTGATCAAATGTAAATGTGGAATATCGGGTAATGGGCTAACAGACAGAGGCACAAGTAGCAACTGTTATCACTTAATCAAAAATAAATTTAATTAAGTGGCCTATATTCAGTGTTGGCAGCGGGTTGGCACTGATAAGACTTCCAGTTATCACAGAAGTAAGTTATAAAACTAACTTATCAAACTGTTCCGGCATAAACACAAAGATATGCATGTGGAGTCACAAAGACTCGTGCAAAGTATCAAAGAAATATTAGTATATCTTTTGGCTCAAATTAGACTCGATGTGCACAGAATAATGAAATTCGAAAATCGGAGGTGTGTCTTCTTGTTTCAATATCTAAATCTTCCGAGTGAAGAATAGATAGATGATATGCTAAATCCCTGTGATATACGAAACAAACATCTTTTGTGAGATACTTGACTAGTTGGGTGGGGTGACACAAGTTATCGACATTGGGTCCATGTCTATTTCAATATTCATCTTCAAAGAATCGAGAATGAATAGATTATGTGGCTACCCGGATAACTATTTAGGTTTGGTAAGGACCAAATTTCTTTTAAGTCCTGTCATACTCTCACAATTTTCTTTTATATCACAAGCACTCAATTTTGAACATACCCTTTCAAAATATATCTAACCTAGAGATGTGTTTCATGGGGAGGTCCTTCCGGCTCTGTATTGACCATTGAAACATCTAAAGCATAACACACACAAAGAGTTTGAAATGGGTTAAGAGCAGGTCCATAGCTGAGATACTATGAAGCTAATTAAATGAAAAAAAATGTGGTACTCCCCTCAAATGTAGCATAACTTTTTGAAAGATTGTCATGTGAGGTGAATATTTGGAATTTAGAACACACATGACGTACCTACAAAACAGATTAAAAAGATTTTGGTACCCAAGTTTTGTTGGGTCCTCAGAAGTTAGCTTCAGATGCAATAAATGAGGAAGTGGGGATACTGTAAGTACCATAGCATTTATGAATGAAATTTTGATTGACAAAATCATTTGTTCCACATGTAGAACAACAAATCTTTGTGCCACTTAGACGAGTTAGCTAACTGATAGATTTGACAAAATAAAGCAAATTAGTCTTAGAAACAAATGATCTTGTATCAACTACAGGAGCTGTATGTGACATGTTTCTAACACTATCACTTGTAGTTGATTTCTTCCTCCAAACCATTTTAAACTTCTTAAAATTACCGGAATTAGCAACAAAATCATTGTAAAACCGGTTAGAATTATGAGTCTGAGAATTTGAAGAACCATATGATTTGGAGCTGTTAGAATAACTATGTGATTGAAAACTTGAAGAATAGTTATTTTTACAGACACAATCAGTAGAAAGAGAAGTTATCTTATGAATTGAACTTGAAGCACTTTTGTATGAGAGAACAGAATCAGAATCAGAATCAGATGAAATATCATGTGGAGAAAGAACAGTAGTATCAGGATTAAACTGTTTAAGAATTTCAACTTTAACTGAATTCTCTTTATTGTGTTTTGAAATTGCATCTTCAAGTTCTCTAATTTTGCACAAAAGATGGTCTCTTTCTTTATCAGACAAACTAAAATTAAAAGTCGTTTTATTTTCAAAAACTTTTTCAAGTTTCATGAGTTTGTCAGATAAATAATCTCTTTCTTCTGTAATCAAATCATATTTACCTTTTAATTCAGATCTCAATTTCTTTTCGGTTACAAGATTTGATTGTGTTTCAGACAATTTCTTTGAAAGTTTAGAAATTTCCTTTTCAAAAACATCATTTTGCTTTTCTAAACGTTTATTTTTGTTAAAAATTAAAACACTTTTATTTAAAACATTCTTTTTATCATTTTCAAACATTTTTTTTATCATCATCTAGAATTTTCTGAAGCTCAGAAAGTTGCTTTGATAGCTTCAGACATTTCATTTTAGATGATTTTCTCTCTAAAATCACAATTTGTTCAAAATTAGACAGTTGTTTAGAAAGTTTTTGAATGGTTAGTTCACAAGTTTTAATTTTGCTTTCAAAATCTTTTCGCTCAATATCAAACTTGCGTTTCTCATCAGAAAAAAAATCTTTTTTTTATTCTCAAAGTCTGTTCTTTCAAAATCTAAAAACTTTTCAGGTTCTCCACCAGTCGTTGCAGAATCTTTTCTTCTCTCTAGCTCAGAAATCTTGTTTTTCAGATCAAAAATTATTTTTATCAACTCAAGATTTTTCTTTTTGCAAACGTCTTCATAAAATACATGATGTGTATTCCTAATATGCTCGGTGAGTTGTTCTTCCAAAAACTCATTTTTGCTTTTCAATTCTTTACTTGTGCATTTGAAATCATTTAGATAAACATTGTCTCTTAAGAGTTCATTAATCACTTTCATATTATTCGTGTGTCTTGCTTCAAGTTTTTCAATTTCAGCATTGAGATCAGAAAATTGGTTTTGAGAACTCATCTTGAGGAATAAAAAAAAATAAAGTACTTGTTACCTGATAAAGTGATCTCGATCGGTGAGTTTTGAAAAAGTTCTAAGAGTTTTGTGAATTTAAAGTAAAATCTCGATTTTGACAGAACATAAATCTTATCAGCTAATACTGGGGCGATAAAAGTTTTTATCGGGTTAAGTGCACTTGACAAGAAAACTTATCGATTTAAGAAGAATCGAGAAGAATTTATATCGGGTAAGAATGAGGCGATATCTTTTTATATCGGGCCTTAAAGAGTCGATAAGAAAATTTATCGGGTCTTAAGGGTGCGATTTTAAAACATGATTCTGAAAATCCTTTTTATCTTAATTTTTAAACTATTTAAGAGCAAGAACGAAGCCTTCGTCGACAAAAAAAGAACGATGTCTTTTTAAGGAAGAGAAGATATAAGTTCCCGAGTCCCCAACAATATAAAAAATAAAATAAAAAGATTTACTTTAAAGTTTTAACAATGTACTTGAGAACTCTTAAACTAGAAAAGTTGCAGAAGTCAGAGACTATGAGTTTTCCAATAAGAGTGAAGCAAAAGTAGTAAAATTTAAACTAAAGTAAAAGAATTCGAATTATGTTAAAATTTAAGACTGGTACTTGAGAACTCTTAAACTAGAAAAGCTGCAGAAGTCAGTGACCCTGAGTTTTCTAATAAAAGTGAAGCAAAAGTGCTCAGAATTAAACAAAAACAAATTTGAATGAAAAACAGAATCTTATCGGGATATAAAGATGCGATATAAAAAGTTATCGATAGACAGAGATGAGATATAAATTACTTATCGATAATTTTTTTTTAATTCTTATCGGTGCTTAAGATGCGATATAAATTTTCTTATCGACACAAAGAAGTGCGATAAGAATTTTTGTCGATAAGCAAAGGGGCGATAAGAACTTCTTGTCGATTAGCTAAGGTGCGATAAAAAAACTTCTTATGGAAACAGGCTTTGGAAGCTTGTGGCGACAAGTTTAAGCAGAAAACAGAAATCGAGAATTTTACTTTTAATTTGTCGAACTCGATCAAAATTATGGATCCCAGAATATAATCAAGTACTACCGCGATTAAGTAAAATACGAAGAACACGCAATTTAATGAAGATCTGAAGTCGGATATCTTACTTGTATTGATTATAATATCAGATCTCTCTCTAGAAATTTAGCTTTCAATGATATGCACCGATGTTCTTCTTCTCTAAAGCTAGCCCTTACCCTCTATTTATATGTATAGGAAATACGGTATAAGGAAAGTAAAAATTAAGGCATTATACACTTGCCTTATCAACAAAATAGAATGTTTCCTTATTTTAAACATTAAATTTTTTCTAATTAAAGATTTTGCTAACTTTTCACATTAGCCCTACACGTCTTCAATAGTTGTCATCTAGGATACAATATTTTCAGACCTAACATCTGGAGATGAAGCACATATTCTCAGAGTGAGAACTATTCATATTAATGACATACACATTTTCTAATCTTTTTCCTGTTCAGGCAAGTTTGTCATTAATGTTAGTGACAACACATCTGTGAGAATAAATCCAGGGATCTTCTTCCTAATTTTAGGATGACTCACTGAAGGAATAGAGGAGTTTTTCTTGTGTTTCTGAAAGTTCTTGATTGTAGGAACATGGTCAAGAAACTTGTTCTTGATCATTTTTTTAGAATCATTAGATTTAGAGATAGGAAGCTTCTCGTTTAAATGAGGTTTCTATGAAGAAGGATCAGGGTTTGAAGAAACAAACAATCCAAATTTTAACATGGAACGATCATTCTATGATTCTACTTTGTCAGGGTTATATCCTAAACCAATTTTGACTTTCATGGGGATCTAGGTATTGATAATCTTGCTGAATTTATCCGAGGCCTTACACCATCCTTCAATGGTAGCTTTTTCAGCCTTGAGATCAGCGATAGCCTTCTCCCGATCAGTGATAGCTTGTTGTCTCTCAATGCTTATCGTTTGATTTACAAAGACTTGGTCTTTTAGGGTATCTTTAATCTTTGTAAGTTCTTTGATTTTTAAATGACAATTTTTCAGTTGTCTGATAGATCAACATTGATTTATTCAGCTTTGATCTTTCCATTTAAAGCATTGTAAAAATCAACAGTCATAGCATCGAGAGCTGACAAGTTATTACTTTCAGGTATAGAGGAGTTTGTAGAGATGTTTACCTGAGTTGAAGGAGACTCTGAGGATGATGTTTCAGAAACTTCTTCAGCTTCCTCGATTCTGGCCATTAGGCAGAGGAAGGCAAGATCTTCTTCATCGGCGCCTGATTCATCATAGGTTTTGGCCCAATCATCTTCTTGATCCCAATCAACTTCTTCAGCAATTAGACCTTTGCCTTTTTGCTGGTTCTTTTTCAGATCTCTGTATTTATTCTTCAACTTAGAATATTTTTCCTTTTTATCAGAGTTCTGAGAGGTGGTGGGTGCAACTACTTTCTTAGATCTGCACTCACTTGCAAAGTGACCCTTTCGCTGACAATTATAGCATATAGCAGATGCTTTTTCAACAGGCAGAGTCTTTGACTTGTCAGAGTCAGCGATAGCAGGAGATTTTCAAAAGTTACTCTTTCTAGCAAATCTTCTAAAATTGTTAGTTAGAAGAGCTAGAGAGTTATCAATCTCAGAGATGTCAGCATCAGTGAGTTCTTCTGAATCAATTTGATTTAATTCAATGATAGAGGTGACAGAAGAAGAGACTTGTTTTGAAGGATCTACCTCTGAAGTCACTAGTGCCAAAGAAGTACTTTTGGCACCCTTGATATATTTATGAGGTTTTTCCTTAAAACTTAATATTGCTCTTCATTTAGGAGCATTCCATATAAAGCACTAAGAGAGAGAGTTTCAAGATTCTTTGACAATTTAGACATGTAGTGTATACTTCCCATTGTTCAGGTAGTGGCTCCACGAATTTTGTCAGAATTTTAGCATTAGAATATTCTCTGTTGACAGTTTCATATCAATCAAGACACTACAAGAAAATTGAGTATTTTTAACAGAATTTTTCCAATGGAAAATGTCGTTGAAAATTTTCTACGAATTTTAGAGGTATCATTGACAGAACATAAATATTCTACGAATTTTCAACGATTTTCCCTTGAAAATCTCTCAAAAAAACATGCATTTTCAACCAATTTTTTTTGACGAGACATTCCGTTGAAATTTTTTTGGTTGAAAATGCATGTTTGTGAGAGATTTTCAACGAAAATTCGTAGAAAATTTTCAACGACATTTTCCGTTGAAAAAATTCCGTTGAAAATACTCAAGTTTCTACTAGTGAGAGATAGTTAAATCTTTGATGAATTTGAGAAAGGGTTTCACCTTTTAAATGCATAAAACTTTCATATTGTCTTACCAAATTTATACATCTAGTGATTTGAACTTCATCAGTTCCTTCATATTGAATACATAAAGTATCCCACATGGTTTTAGATGTTCTCATCTTCATCACAGAATGATAGACTTCATCTGGTAAAGACATTGCTATTATGGATCTAGCTTTAGAATCTATAGCTACTTCCTTTTTCTCATCTTCAGTCCATCGATCTGGAGTTTTGACAATCTTCCTTTCAGCGATGGCTGGAGTGGTTGTGGTGGCGGGAACACCCGGGACCAGGGCTGTAGGAATGAATGATCTATTTTCTATATAGTAGCGGATCTTAGGATCTGACCCTTCTAGGAATTGAGTCAATTTTTCCTTCCATAATGAAAAGTTATCCCGGCTAAACCTAGGAGGTTTAGCTAAAGGTCCTTTATCAATGTAGTTTGTACTAGTATTAGTCATTTTAAAATAGCTTTGTAAACAAGTATTTTAAAGATAAGTAGGCAAGAAACACTGCTCTGATACCATTTGTTGGTCCCAAAAGAGTCTACAAGAGTTCAAGGTTATAGAAACAGTTTGTAAAATGGGGGGGGGGGGGTTGAATACAAACTCACACATTTTTAGATTTTTAGTTTTTAAATTAGTTTATATTGAACAAACAAATTTACAGTTACAAGCGGAATTAGAACAAGTAAATAAACCTATCCTATTGTAACTTAAGAAATCACACAGGTTGATGCACATGGAAGTGAAAAAGAAAAGAGGCAGAGGTTTAAGAAATAGAAAGTAGCATGCATAAAGATGAAGAAGGGATCTTCATCTATTTATACCCGTTTGCAATTAATGTAAGACAAAAGGTATATGCCACGTGTCAAGCTCTCATTGGAAGCTTATCCTTTGTTCAAAAGCAACCATGCTTTTGGCCGCGTGTGAACAGTACCATATCAGATTTGATGGGGACATAAGAGACAATCCGTACGTCCTTCTCTGACATAGTATAAGGTTTTGACTTTTGTGCATCGAGGATAAGATCAACATAGATCTTGCTTTATATGCTTCATTTGATCCCTGAACTTGAAACTTCAAGGATGAACTTTCAAAGTATCGTT
Source organism: Silybum marianum (assembly GCA_036898165.1). NCBI lineage: Eukaryota > Viridiplantae > Streptophyta > Magnoliopsida > Asterales > Asteraceae > Silybum > Silybum marianum. Next base: position 6,453,209 of record CM072539.1, read on the forward strand.
GAGGCCTAGCAAGACTTCACACTTCTATTTAGACAATCCTTGCTATCACTGAACTGCTTCAGATCACTAGTTGATTATCTCTATCTTTAGCTGAATGTTTTTGTGGTGTGAATGTTGTTCTTCAGATCTTCAGAGATAAGATTAAGATTCCTGAGTTTCAGCGATCGCTGAGTGCAATCTGCGTGTGCTATCGCTGAATTTGAACTTAAGCTTATAAATGGAATTGTCACTAAGTATACAGAGGAATCATATTCAAATCACTGAGAGGAATTATGATCAACAGTTTTGGACTATGGTCTCTATGGGATGCATTTACCAAAGGGCACGTGCCACCGTGTGCTCTATATTGGTTCCGTCCATGGTTCATTGTACCTTTTGTTCTTAGGTTTTTGGATCCGGAAAGTTCTGTTTTGTTCTTATGTTTTCTTTCTTGAAAATTTGGTAATATTTCACCAAGGATGTTTCTTGGGATAGCTTGAGCAACTTTGAGGAAAAAACTGAAGTAAAAATAGAAATATACTTGTAAATTCATGTGATTGCTTTCCAAGTTTCAATTTGAAGCAACTATTTTTGTTTATTATGTATGTCGTGGCATGATATTCAGGAAATTCAAACAAAAATTACTATTTAAAATCATGCCTAGACGTCTATATTTAAAATCAATGTCAATCTATTTTTTTTGAAGTATATATAATATTTATATACGATAAATGAAGCAAATAAACTCATACACCCTACTACCTTTGGTGAGGTTTGAACCCTCGACCTCCTAGAAGGCCAAGGGCTCACATACTGCTAGGCCAAAGGCCCTTCAGTATGTCAATCTATTGTTAGATATACAATTCAATTAGTTTGAAGATTGTGTTGAGTCCATCATGGAGTTTCTTGGTTCTTTACAATGGTATATAATCCTCTTTAGAGTAGCTGGCAACCAGACCAAGATTTTTTGCAACTTAACTTTTGATGTCTGTATTTAGTAAAGTTGATTAAAAATCAATTTTTTGATTTAGATTTGCTATCGTTTAAGTGTGTGACGACAACTTTCTTGGATTGTGTATTGATGTGGTTTTAGAGGCGTGTAATTTCATCCATAATCGCAACATGTTGTTGCTTAAATTTCATGATTTCGATCAATAATCTGCAAAGGTTTCGACTATGTTCATAAGTTGTGTATATCAAATATTTGTTAACGTTTAACTATTTTAATTGTACCTTAACATCCCCGAAGTGCCTAACTAAATGATTACAATTTGCTCGTTATTTTGATATGGTTTGTGTTTGTCTATGTTCAAAATACAAAACTTCTAAATTTTAGACTATTTTATTTTCGAACAAACAACTTTGAAGAAATTCTAGTAATGAGACTTATTTTTATTCAACCATATTAACTTTGAAACAAATGTAAGGTTCGCCATACATTTATCCTCTGAGACCCATGCTATGGGTGGGGTATACTAGGTTTGGTTGATTTGGAGTATACATTTGCACTCAGGTTGTACTTTTCACATAAAATGTAGTTTTGTGATTGTTAACCAATAAACCTATGTAAATATTCTCGTAATTTGAAGTCATCTATTTAGCCTGTAAATCTATTTTCCTGTAGTACGGGTTTATATTTTGACTTACCATGTCATGCAATGGTTTCAAAATATAAAACGTAACAACCAACATGATTGTGGGTTACATATTGTCTTCAAAATTGTGATCCACCCGCGCTGCATCGCACAGGTACACAACTAGTATATATATGTGTGTGTGTGTGTGTGTGCGCGCAAATCTTTTTTTATACCCAATACGGCTTATTTTCGAAAGTTTGATGGTTTTGGAGCGTTTTTGATGGTTTTTGGCATTAACTTCACAAAAAAGTAAGGCATGATCACCATTTTAAACAAATAGTTCATTAATCACTAATTTTATATGCATTAACATCACGATTTTAACTCGTATAGGCATACCAATTGGATTGGAACGACCAACCGAGCATACTGATCGCATATTATACTACACATTAATTATATTAATTTGTACATGATTGCTAGAAACTTTAACTTTCATGCACTACTAAACGAAATACTTTTACCTATTGACTTTTCCCTGCCGCTAAAGGGTGAGGAGATTCCTCACAAAAATGTTACAAAAGTTGGTGGGTAAATTGTTGCCGAGTAATTTAAATCAGTGATAGATTACCTAGGGATTCTTTGGATGATTCGTTGGTATTTTCCTGAAAAACATCGGATTTTACTGAACCATTGGTATGTTTTGGGTGATCTGTGGGTAATTACCAACATAAATTTCCCTGGGTAATTTTTGTGGGTAAAAATCATTTGTTTTGTAGTGATACATTCATTATATACACAAGTCCATGAATTTGTCATTAGGTCGCCCTTCCGAATTTTGATCTAATAGAGATTAATTTCGGATAGTCCCTTGTTTGGGACTGATTTTTGAATATTTTGTCTCATTTAATATGTGAATGCACATAAAAATTGGTTATTTTAAGAAACATTCAGTAGATGTTTCCATTTACTGCTACGAATATGTGTTTTAATTCTACACATATTTGGGAACATAAGGGGAAATACGGTCAATTTTTTCTTAAATAATCAAGTTGTTATACGTATTCACATATCAGACAAAATATTCATTTGAAACAACCAGAGGAGTTGGGCGGGATTCATGACACCTTCCACGTGTCAAATTTAAGGAAATGTTTGGCTGATAAATTAGATATCGTGAATCTCAAGGATGTCGAGACCAACAACCAACTAACCTACGTAGAAGAGCCTATTGAAGTATTAGACAAGAAGACAAAAAGACTAAGGCGTAAGGTCATACCCTTATTTTTCGTTTAATGGAGATTCCACAAAGTAGTGGAGATTACCTGGGAGCCAAGAATAATTCTGAGGATGTAATTCTTTTGAAGGAGGAGAGTTGTAACACTCTAAAGGCAAACAAATAGGGCAATGGCTTCGGTTAGAGCAGCTTTTTGATCTTCTCAATTTAGAATTTCAAATAATGGTAAGGTTTTTATTTTTGGGGAATATTAATAAATAATATTATTATCTTATTATTATGGTAATAGAATAATGATTAGTTTGGAAGTAATTCAAAATATGGACTTGGTTTATAATATAATCGATGAAGAGAGACTGGTTTCAATATTTAAAGAAAGTTGGTATCGAAGAGATTCATGCCATTAATGGGAGTTTCCATATTACGAACCCTTCCATATTACAAGGGATGTTGACCAATCCTTTGGGGTTTTCATATTACCGAGAAATTAGAGAGAAAGTCTCTTTCGCATGCAAAAGGTTTTTGAGTGTGTGGGTTAACATGCATTAATGGTGTATAACCCGGGGTATGGGATATCGACACGATATGTTACACTGTGGGGAGGCACGACCGGAAATGTGCGGTAGTTCTTTGTGGACTTATACGCCCAGGGAATGCCTATGACATAGCAGGTTCCTACCTAACAGAGAGTAGTAAGAGATCTCGTTGGGGTATATAATTTGGTAAAATTGCATATCATATTTATTTGAGATCTATATGTAATTGTATGTCTGTCAAATGGTTGCACGTAAACCGTGAACTCACTAAGCTTTTTTAGCTGACTATAGTATACATCTCAGAATCGGGAGGTTTAGGATCAACAAGGGAAAATGACACGCTTTATCATTTCTAGCTTCTTTTATTTTATTTAATGTACGATTTAATTTATTTCGGAGTTTGTTTGGGTTTGGATTTTAGTGACCCGGTATGGGACGGGTTATCTTTTAATATTTGTTTTAATTTGATGTTTAGACTTCCGCTGTAAACGTTTTGGTTTATTAAAATGGAGTTATCAATGAGGTGTTTTAATGACGTAACCTTTCATTTGGAGAAACAAAATGGGGTGTTACATAGACCCTCGGTCTATAATGATGGCAAGTATCCTACAGGCGATGAATTCGACCATGGACAAACGAGATGAGAGGTTTATGAAGATTTTGGAAGATAGAGATGCTAGCAACCGGAGGCATGAGGGAGTTGCTAAAAACGTCGTGGGTGGTTCGGGAGGTGTTGCTCAAGTCATTAGCACCGAAGAACAAAGAGTTGTGCGCGTGAGACAAGTCGAACGAGTTGCTCATACAAGAAATCTTTATGGAGCAAGCCACCCGAGTTTTCGGGAACCACTGCCCCGATTGCCTGTATGAATTGGATATAGGAAATGGAGCAAGCCTTCGATGCTACTGATTGAGGGGGAGCAACAAAAGGTGAAATGTTCTTCTCAGATGTTGAGGGGTCAAGCCTTAGGTGGTGGAACGTTACAAAGTTCACCCCTTGGTCGCCCTTGGAGCCGCCATCATCCCACTTCTCACATGGGAAGTTTTCAAAGGAAAGATCGCATCGAGGACGAGTTCCAAGCCCTTAAGAGTGTAACACCCTGAATTTCGTGTCTCACGATCTTCCTTTAATAATAAATACAAGTTTGGTATTTATATTGGGTTGAATGTTAAAGTCACTATGGAACCTCCCAGACGTGAAGTGAGACCGTAAGGTGCGACCTGGCCAAGGCCATGGTTGCAGTCCCCTCGTCGCAATTTCTGTACCGTAACTCATGTTGGAAAAGTGCGACCTGGCCATGACTTCGTCGCAGTTGAACGTCGCAATTGTTGACCGTAGGTCGAAGTCGAAAAGTGCGACCATGGCAAGTGCGACCTTGCCATGGCACCATTGCAGTCCCGGATCGCACTTTATGTATCGAGAGTTGATTTTGGGAAAGTGCGACCAAGCCACTGCGACCTGGCCAATGCCCGCGTCGCAGTTCGTGGTCACAGTTGGCAGCTGAGGTATAAAAAGAAGGGTTTGGCTGATATTTTCATTTATTACAAATCAGGATTGTTTCTCTCATCATTTACTCTCTACACCAAACCCTAAGAGGCGATTGTTAGGGCATTTATTGCTCACTCAAGAAGGAAGATCATCTTTGAAGCTCTAGAGTTAGGATTCAAGATCTAGGGTTCAAGCCTTTAGTGTTCTTCATCATTTTCCTCTAGAAGTGCAAGTTGTTAGTTGGAAGTTTTCTAGGGTTTCCTCAAACTCTAGTATTGTGAGTTCATTCTTACCTTCTTAAACTTTATACATGTCAAAATGATGTATTTTACCTTAACATGATGTTTAAAATGTGTATATCTATACTTGGGGGATTTTGGTAAAACTAGGTCAAAATATATCGTTTAGGGTTTCCTTTGAAATGATGAAATGGAAGTCAAGAACGGTTTTGGAATACTTTTATGAGTTTTAAATGCAAGAAAAATGATGTATAAACCTAAATGATTATTTGACCTAATTGTTGGAAGGAAGGTTTTGGAAGCATGATGTTATACTTCATAAAGGTTTGTGAAGAGAAGTTAATACATTGGAAACAATTGTATTAGGAAGTTAGACTAGTGTAAATGGATCCATAGGCCCATATAGTCAGAAGTATTTGGGGATGGCATTTGTAATAGATCCCAGTTTGGGGTTGAACTTGTGTGGAATAGTAATCGAAGTGATAACGGGTCATTCCCGTAGCAGTTTCCCTCAAAATAAGTAAAGCTTATCTTTTAGTTGTAAATCACGGAAGTAAGAAAAAGAGATGCTTTAGAAAAGCTTTTGGTTAAATGTTTGTTTACCGTTTTCGAAGTTTAAATGGCTTTTCTGTATTTGAACTGTTTGTTCTCACTAGGATTTTAAACCTAACACTTTTTCTTAAAATGACATGTATAACAGGCGATCAAGCGGGTGGAGCTTGATGGGATGAGTGAAGCTAGATGCCGATAGTGGTATCCTTTTTGAACTGCATCCTCGAGTGTGTAGATGGAGTTACATAGAAGATTATTTTGAGGATTTTCGTGACACCCGAACTTAATCTGTATTTTGAATTGTATAGATTAATAGGTTGTCATTTAACATTCCTATAGAAGTTGTAAACTCACTCTAACCTTCTCCCCATCTTTATGGGTGATGTTTTATGTAGTTGAAGTTATTCCGTATTTTATTTGGTTTAAATTAACTCCCAATTTTAGGGGTGTTACAAGTTGGTATCAGAGCTCTAGTTTAAGTGAACTAGGTATGAACCTAAGATGCCTAGACTTAAGCTGAGACTTTAAGTGATGTTTTGTGAGAATGGGTAGACACTCTTGAGATAGGAGAGCTTTAGAGTCGACGGAAGTACGCTAATCATGAAATGTGACTTTGGTAACGGGGATTCTTGTATATATGATATATCCAAGATATCACGTAGCTGATGCTATTTTGGGTGCATTGTATTCTTCGTATGCTTATTTCACTATTGTTGCAATGATTGGTGAACGTGTTAAACGTATTTATGTTAGTTTTATCTTACTCTCGTGGTATCATCTTCACAGACTAAGATGGTAAACACGCGTACTAGATCTCAAGCGGAAGCGGGCGGCGCAAATCATAGCACAGCGGATGTCACTCAACCACCACTGATCCTGGCTATCTCAACCATGCCTATACCCAGAATAGATAGTATACCGGAGGTAAACCTCGGTCAGGGAAATCCGCTAATGGTGGTGACGGGTTCTCAAGATGAACTACAAGTACATTTCTTACAGGCGGTAAATGTTGTCATAACCTGACAGCATGAAACAATGATCAAGATGTTTGAAGAACGCGATGCCAGTGCCCGAAGGCACGAAGCCACTGCTGAGAACATCATTGTGGGTTCCGGGGGAAATGGAACCGGGCAGGCAACTGAGGAGACGCTTGTGACTGAGGTAAGGCGAGCGGGAAGAAGTTGCTCGTATAAGTGCTTTATGTGTACTAATCCAATCGAGTTTTCTGCTTCAGATGACCCGGTAAAGTGTATCAGGTGGTTGCGAGAGATCGAGCAAGCTTTTAGCTCGAGTGATTGTGAAGAGAGGCAAAAGGTGAAGTTTGCTTCGCAAATGCTACGGGGAGAGGCCCTAATATGGTGGGACGTTACCACGGCTACCCTTGGGTCTGTGATCGTCTCTATGCTCACATAGGAGATGTTCAAGGCGAAGGTTATATAAGAGTATTGTAACGAAACGGCTATCGACCGGATTGCTGATGAGTTTCAGGCTCTCAAGAAGGGGAACAAAACTATGAGGGAGTACACCCGGTTGTTTGTAGAGAAGTTGAGTTTGGTTGGGCATGTGGCCCCGGATGAGAAAGAAAAGATAAAGGCTTACATCAAAGGGTTACCAGCGGATATGATGGATAGGGTATGGGCTTCAAAGCCCTCTACTCTTCGTGAGGCAATTGAAGAAGCCCAACATAAGGAAGATGCTATTAGCTTGGGTATTGAAGAAAGGTTGGGAGTTGGAGAAAAGAGGAAGTGGGAAGGGCATGCGGCGCCTTCCAAGAAATCAAACTACAACACCACAAGCAACAACAACAATCGAAGAACCGATTCTAGAAGGGAAGCTAGTTGGTGCTCTAAATGCCGGAGCAAACACTTTGGAGCTTGTATCCCGGTCTCGGGTAATTGTTATAGATGTGGGAAGAGTGGGCATCAAATTCGTGATTGCCCGGTCAAGATGGCCACGTGTTTTGAATGCAAGGAGTCGGGCCATTACAAAAGTGATTGCCCGAAGTTGAATACCGGAAATTCCCAAGTTAAGACTAGCGGGGGTCGGAAGGCGGTGGGAAGAGCTTTCAAGATTATGGCGGAAGAAGCGAAGGCGTCGGCGGACGTGGTGTCGGGTACGTTCGTTGTTAACTCCGTACTCGCTCATGTTCTTTTTGTTTCTGGTTTTACTTTTTCTTTTGTGTCCACTTCTTACTACCCAAATCTGCATATACCTATTAGTACTTTGGAAGATGCTTTTATTGTTGAAATTGCCAATGGTAAATAAGTTCTAGTTTGAGACGTCCTTAGGGATTGTGTGGTAGAAATCGAAGGAAGTAAGTTTGGGATAAACCTCATGCCTATGCCAATAGGAGGGTTTTATGTGGTAATTGGAATGGATTGGTTGGCCAAGAACCAAGCCGAGATTTTGTGTTCCAAGAAGTTGATTCGAATTCCGTTATCAGATGGTAGTGTGGTGTTAGTCTACGGGGAAAGAAGGAAGGGTGAGGTTGCATTGTTAACCTTGGCAAGGCACATAAGTGTTTAGCCAAGGGATGCCTATCTTATATAGCCTATGTTTTAGATGCGAAGTTAGAGAAGAGGAAGTTAGATGATGTTCGAGTTGTTAATGAATTTCCGGATGTGTTCCCTGAAGATTTACCTGGCTTGCCACCCGATAGACAAGTGGAGTTTCGAATAAATCTAGTACCAGGGGCCGCTCCGATTGCTAGAGCACCCTACCGGTTGGCACCATCCGAGATGCAAGAAATGATGATGCAATTGCAAGATCTCCTAGAGAAGGGTTTCGTGAGACCAAGCTCGTCACCATGGGGAGCTCTGGTCCTATTTATGAAGAAGAAGGATGGCACAATGAGGATGTGTATAGAATATAAGGAGTTGAATACGGCAACCGTGAAGAACAAGTACCCACTCCCGAGAATCGACGACCTCTTTGACCATACAAGGAGCGGGATGCTTCTGAAAGATCGAATTACGTTCGGATTACCACCAAGTGAAATCGAAGGAGGATGATGTAGCAAAGACAACGTTTAGAACGCGGTATAGACATTATGAATTCCTAGTAATATCGTTTGGGTTGACCAACGCGCCGGCGGTGTTTATGGATTTGATGAATCGTGTATGTCGACCATTTCTAGATCAATCGGTAATAGTGTTTATTGATGATATCCTTGTCGACTCTAAGAACGAGTTAGACCATGAACAAAACCTTCGAGAGGTTCTCGAAGTATTAAGGAAGGAGAAGCTTTATGCCAAAGTTCAGTTTTTGGGGCATGTCGTCACACAAGATGGAGTGAAGGTGGATCCATCAAAGATAGAAGCAATGATGAATTGAGAACCGCCTAAGAGCACGTCCGAGATCCGAAGCTTCCTAGGATTGGGGGGCTATTATCGGAGGTTTTTTCAAGACTTCTCCAAGGTTGCATCTTCTTTGACGGCTTTGACACGGAAGAATGTGAAGTTTATTTGGACCGACAAGCAAGAAGAGGCTTTCCGGACTCTTCAAAGGAAATTATGTTAGGCACCAATTTTATCATTGCTGCAAGGATCTGAAGACTTTGTGGTTTACAGTGATGCTTCAAAGATGGGATTGGGGTGTGTGTTAATGCAAAGGGGCAAGGTGATTGCTTATGCATCAAGACAACTCAAGTAACATAAGAAGAATTACCCAACCCATGACTTGGAATTGGCAGCGGTGGTATTTGCATTGAAATTATGGCGACATTATCTTTACGGAACTAAGTGTATACTCTACACCGATCACAAGAGCTTGAAGCATATTTTCGATCAAAAGGAACTAAACAAGAGGCAACGCCGTTGGCTAGAGCTGCTTAAAGATTATGATTGTGAGTTGCTATACCATCCGGGTAAAGAATGTAAGGGTTGGTCGTAGTTACAAGATCGTATTACAAAGTGATTTACGGTCCCAAAAATTGATAACAATAAATCACTGTGCAAACTGACCCGATACAACGAATGCGGATTATCGAGATCTAAATATTGTATATTACTGTCTTAATAATTCATACCGATCCACAAACATAAATTAGCAGTTAAAAGAATTTTACGATCAAATAACGAAAGCGGCACGTAAACGAGACAACGAGATTTAATGTGGTTCCACTATCGAGGTGATAGTGTACATCCACCAAAAGGGAGGGAGAGCACAATATATTGCCAACTGGGAGAGATTACAACATGTTTACAAAGATACTTGGATCAACAAATCTGCTAGCCAATATTTCCTTGGAACAAAGTTTCCTAAGCTGGAAACTAAAACTAAAAACAATATATATATATATATGTATATGTTTTGCCGTGGGGAATGGCTAAGCAAAAGAGAAAGTCTTCAAATGTTTATATGTTTATATATATCTCTCAAATTCACATGCATCATCTCCAATTTATTGGAAATCCTTAACTTGGACCCTAAGTTAAATGTTAAGATGATGGATGCCATGCATACATCAATATGCATACATGACGTATGCAAGCCGGCAAAAATGATCTTCATTTGAAACGTAAATCTTCCAAGGAAACATGTGGTGAATTGTAGTCCACATAATATATGTGGCTAATATTAAACCTTGGTTTTATGTTTCATCGACTTGTACCATATGCTTGGTGAATTGTACAGCATCCAAAAAAAACTTACCAAAATTAAGTTTTTCAACACTCCACCATGATGCGCAAATCACCCGACGAAACCAAATACGAACAAATCCAACGAGGTAACAAAATGCATTTTGACCGTGACGAGCTTCGACATGGCCATCACCCGTCAAAACCAAAAGCAAAAATCCTCAACTAAGCAATCTCAATAAAACGAAACGAGTTAAGCAACCCAAAACACGTACCAAGTAACATCTCCCCAAGAATTGTTTTTCGATAGAGCTTCCATTTCTTCCTGCATAGCTTCTAACCACTTAGCAGACTGGCTCGAAGCAAGGGCCTCCGAATAGTCAAACGACTCATCCTGTATAACATGAAAAGCATACTCAAGTTGGTCAGTAAAACTCATATTTGCAAAATCCCAATCACCATACCTATTGGGAGGACGAATAGTTCTTTGGCTTCGTCTTGTAGGTACTGAAGCTGGAATTGTATCGCCTTGACCTCCACCATCATTTGGAATTTCTTCTTCAACTGAACTAATTGGATCAGAAGTAGATGTATCTGGTGGACTAACATCTTCTTCAGATTCTGACCCCAAAGTAAAACCACGAGCAGATGAGCTGGGTACAATACAACTGACAATTATCTCATCTCCATCGGCTGTGGGAGAATCAGAAGAGATAATTTCCGATTCTGGAGTGGGTTGTCGATTATGATTAGACTTGAACATAATCGACTCATCGAAGGTAACGTGTCGAGAATGAATCACCTTTAGGGTGACCGGGTTCCAGATTCGATAACCCTTGATTACGTCTGTGAAGCCGAGTAAGAATCCCTTGGCGGCTCTGGTATCCAACTTTTCCTGACCTCTCACATGAAATAACACAGGATAAACAAATACACGTATGTATTTCAAACAGATATTACCCTTCCCCTTCCAAATTTCTTCCGGAATCTTTCCCCCAATGGCTGAACATGGTAACCGATTCACAATGTGTACAGCAGTGTGCAGTGCTTCAGCCCAAAATATTTTAGAGAAACCAGATGTAAGTAACATACATCGGACTTTATATAACAAAGTCCTATTCATCCGCTCGGCGACTCGGTTTGATTGCGGATCGCCAGGTGTGGTGTAGTGTTGGTGAATACCTCTACGTGAACAAAAGTCTTTAAAATTACCACTAGTGTATTCCCCACCATTGTCAGATCTTAGCACTTTCAGTTTCCTACCGGTCTCGACCTCATCTAATGCTAACCAAGTTTTGAATATTTCAAAAACATCTGACTTTAACTTAACCACATACACCCAAAGTTTGTGTGAGAAATCATCAATAAAAGTAACATAATATTTACCTCCACTGAGAGACTGTGTCGGAGATGGTCCCCAGACGCCTGTATGAACATAATCGAGGATCCTTTTGGTGTTGTGTTTTACAAAACCAAAAGAAACACGCGTCTGTTTACCTGAGACACAATCTGAACAAAAATCCAGACTCGTAGGCGTATCTGTCTGCAAAGAGTTTCCGCTTGGGCAGAATCTCCAAATTCTTCTCTGATGTGTGCCCCAATCTAAGATGCCATAAATGAATAACATCTAAATTTTTCGAACTGTCTGTGACACACGCTTCAGATCTGATTGTTTCGCCTACCAAATAAAACAGGTTGTTTTCTACCTATTCACCTTTCGTCACAATGAGATTCCCTCTGGAGATGCGCATACTCGCATCTGCAAATTGAACCTTATAACCCAATTTGGATAGTAGTCCAAGAGATATCAAAGAACAAGCCATAGATGGTACATATTTAACATTTAGTAAAGTTCGAATACTACCGTCAAACATCTTGATTCTGACAGAACCGATACCCCGAGTGACACACGATGTATTGTTCCCCATATAAATATAGTTACCTTCGAATTTTTCGAAAGTAGTGAAACAATCTCGAAATGGTGTCATATGGCACGAAGCTCCGAACACCCAACGCCTGTCGCCTTGCGGTGGTGTACCCGTTGCTGAAAAGCCTGTATCTTCTTCAGTTGCTACGCTGAAGATTCTGCTTTGTCCTTGCCTTTGTTCTTCAAGTTTGGAAATTCTCTGACCCAATGACCTGGTTAGTGGGAATAATTACAATTGCCTCGTTGCTTAGATTTCCCGCGATAACCAGGTTTACGAGACTGGGAGCGGCCACGACTTCTTCCTCTATTTTGCTGATCGTCATGGTCTCTTTCGGCAAAAAGACCCTGACTGTTGTGGTTGTTTTCCCGCGAACTGTTACCGATTTCATCTGAATTCTTTGTTCTTCACATATCATCCCTGCTTTCACGTCAGACAACGAAATGGAATCTCTTCCATAAATAAAACTGTTAGTGAACTGGGAAAATCTTTCGGGAAGTGAATACAACAAAATCAAAGCAAGTGCCTCATTATTTGTGGCAAAAATAGAATCTGTTGCCTTCAACTTCATAAGAATGTCTTGGAATTCAGTCATGTGGGATTGAATGGTCGTACCATCCTTCATTTTGAAGAATAAGCACGACCTCATTAGTAACAGTCAGTTAGTCAAAGTTTTCTTGAGATAAAGATTCTCAAGTCTCTTCCATACCTGCGACTGTCTTTTCAGAAACGATTTCAGAAATTACATTTGGACCCATAGCCATCTGTAAGGTAGTGAAGGCCCAAGCCTCCATTTCCTTAGCTTCCAAAGCTGACATGTCCGGATATTTTTCTTCCGGAGCAAAGACTACGGGGTGAACATCGTTTTTTCTGAGTGCTGCTGCGGTAGTAAACTGCCATTTACCAAAGTCACCTTCTCCGTTCCATTATCTCCGGACCCCGATAATTTAAACGCACCTTTCTGATAAATATTCGGGTCCGAGTTGGAAACGGGAGGGGCAAACGGATTTCCTGAATCATCAGACATTTTACCAAGCACTAGAAGTGCAAATCAAAATATACAATATATTTCAAATTTAGATCTAATAAGCTCTGATACCAGTTGTAAGGGTCAGTCGCAGTTACAAGATCGTATTACAAAGTGATTTACGGTCCCAAAAATTGATAACAATAAATCACTGTGCAAACTGACCCGATATAACGAATACGGATTATCGAGATCTAAATATTATATATTACTGTCTTAATAATTCATACCGATCCACAAACATAAATTAGCAGTTAAAGGAAACTTACGATCAAATAACGAAAGCGGTACGTAAACGAGACAACGAGATTTAATGTGGTTCCACTATCGAGGTGATAGTGTACATCCACCAAAAGGGAGGGAGAGCACAATATATTACCAACCGGGAGAGATTACAACGTGTTTACAAAGATCCTTGGATCAACAAATCAGCTACCCAATATTTCCACGGAACAAAGTTTCCTAAGCTGGAAACTAAAACTAAAAACAGTATATATATATATATATATATATATATATGTTTTGCCGTGAGGAATGGCTAAGCAAAAGAGAAAGTCTTCAAATGTTTATATGTTTATATATATCTCTCAAATTCACATGCATCATCTCCAATTTATAGGAAATCCTTAACTTGGTCCCTAAGTTAAATGTTAAGATGATGGATGCCATGCATACATCAATATGCACACATGACATATGCAAGTTGGCAAAAATGATCTTCATTTGAAACGTAAATCTTCCAAGGAAACATGTGGTGAATTGTAGTCCACATGATATATGTGGCTAATATTAAACCTTGGTTTTATGCTTTGTTGGAACCCAGATTCCTTTCTACAACAGGTAATTGATATATTTGACAATCAAAGTGTGTGCGGAAGAAGTTTAATATCAATTAACAGTAGTAATAATTTGAACAGTAAGAAAGATGAAGAACAGATGGAATTTGTATTAATAACCTTGAATCACGATTACAAATACTTGGAATGACGCGCAGTATGTTCTTCAATTGAAAGTACTCAGATCGACAACTTTTACATTAAGAGAAAAGATCTATTTATACAATAACAGAATGCAAAAGTCAATATGCTAAGGGAGCGTGTAACTAACTGATCAGCTGTATAAGGGTAGACATGCTAGATGTATGTGCCACGTCATGTTCTTCATTTTATGGTTCATACTTTCAATGTCTAACAATCTCCCCCTAAGTATGAAACTAGAAGAATGAAGTTTGTTCAGAAAGTAGCAACTTCAGAGACGATCTTTGCAATCTCATTGATGACCTCTCTGATTGATAATAAACTGGTAAGCCTATTGATCATCCTTTCAAGTACCTCTGGATCATGTTCATTGACACTAACAGAGATGTAACATTTTGCAATGTATACAACATCTGAAGAGTATCGATATGCGTCCTTTATTCTAAAAAAGCTTCTTCTGTCTGGTCTTCTAAAGATGACCCCCTCCTCTGGTTGAAGAAAAATTTTACCAACTTTGAATGAATTGTTGTTTTCTAATCCTTCATTTGGTGCAGAGATTGCAAGACTATCAACGTTGAAGTTTAGCCCTATCTGGAAGTCGACCTGCCTCTTGTATCTGATCGAAGACTTCATGCATTCAATGATTCTTGAGTAGGCAATGTTGTCTTGGCTATCAATACCTCTGGCCACTTGGACTTTCATAAAACTTCCCAGGACCAGAAGATCAGAGGGGTGAACATACAGTAGATCGTTATCGCAGAAGTATCTGGTTTGATTGTCTTCTCTGATTACTTCATAAATCGTGTACCAAATCTCTGTATCTTCAAATTGTGAGTGTTTTATAGCAGAGATCCGTTTGATTGGTACAGAAATATAAACATCCTTTCTTGCTTGTCTGTGTGCCATGAATTTGTCTTTTACAGCATCACTTACATTATAGGCGTTCGAGAAGTTGGGTAGCATCAAGTAGATCTTCTGATCGTTTGGAGCGTACATGCTTATAGGAGTTTCTGATGATTTCAACTATTGGAAGTTCAAGTCTCCCCAACCTCTAGACTGCTTCTTCACGGACAGCTTTTCTTCTCTGTGATTTATCGTGTCTTGCTTTCTCTCTGGCTTCCTTTTCTCTCTCTCTCTCTCTTCTTCTGCCTTTGCCTTTTCTCTTTCCATTCTTTCTTTTTCTAAATCAGCTAGTCTTCTTTCTTCAACATTGGCTATTTCTTCTTCTGCTTTAGCTTTTAACTCAGCTTCTCTCCTTTATTTATTTAGGGCTTCAATTTTAGCTTTTGATGCCTCAGCTCTGGCCCTAGCTTCTTTTTCTTTGGCTATCTCTGCTTCAGTGGATGTAGAATATGGTGTTTTCCTTGTATTGCCAATTACTTCTAGAATAAATTTGGCTATTTCTGGATCTTTTGGAAGAGGCCCAGAATGAGTAGCTAACGGGGTTGGAGTTAGAGGAGTTTGCGTTCATGAAGGTTGAGCAGAAGGAGTTTGCTTGGTAGAAGGTGGTTGTTGTTTGTCAGAAGGGGTAGATGTAGAATTCGTTGGATTTGAGCTTTCAGCGTTGGTAGTGGATTTGGCTTTCTTGGCTTCTGGTTCTTTCTCCCCCTTCTGAAAATCAGGATCCTGATCCTCAAACCTTTTTCGTTTAAGCTCTACTCTTCTGCAAGCTTGTTCTTCCTTAGCCATTTTCTTGGCGTTGAATGCGTCAGATATAGAACTTACCAGAGTTGTAAGTTGAGAAAGAGTGGTTTCCATGGAAGAGAGCTTCTGATCAACATTTGAAGTCGTTGTCTTTGATGCAAACTTTGAAGATGTGGCATTCATTCTGTCAAGCATGGCTTTTTGAAAAATAGCCATGTCTGACTTCTTAACTAGAGTAGTGCCAGAAGGATCATCAGAAGGAATTACTGTTTTGATAATCTTTTGTAAATCAGCAACCAGAGAACTATATTCTGCCACAGAGATGGTAACTTCAGAAGTTGGGAGAGAGTCAGGTATGTGGAAGATAGCATCAGCATTGGCTTTGATTCCTTCATGCAGAAGTTTGAACTGGTCATCAAAATAATTCTTCCGGGCCTCTCAATTGACAGAGAGAACCTTTTGAATGGCTTGTAAAGTAGCAACTTGATTTGCTTGTTCAGATTTGATGCCCAGAAGAAGAGTATTATTATCGGAGACGGATAATTTTAGATCTTCCGAAGATCTCTGAAGTTTATCAGCAATTGCCCGAAACGCTGCATTTGTGACAAATTCAGAATGTGTAACCGGTGCTTCTCCAACACATGGAGCCCCTTTACTCTCGCGTTCAGAGAGGCCCTTTTTCACACCTGTGTTGGCGTTGAGTCTGGAGGGACTTCCAACCTGTCTTCGAGGGCGGTGATTAACAGGCACCTCTTCGGTTGTTCTGATTATCTCAACAGAGTCCTCATCATCAGAGGATGTGGTGCTGAAGACAATGTGCTTACCTTGATGAAGTGTAAACACTCCGGTAAGTGGTGCGTCCTGTTGCTGTAACCCCTCTGATGGGATTTCCTCAGCTTCTGAACTATCAGAAGATATGGACTTATCTTCTGAGGTCCCTATGACATTGTTGGTCACAAAGACAACAACATTTTGTGTGGGGATAGGCGAGTTCTGGGGTAATGGAACTCTTATATTTTCATCATCATCCTTTTGAGAGAATGATGAAGAGGAGGTGCTTTCCCCAGCAGTGCTTGATTAAGAGGATTGAGAAGTATCCTCTGAATGGATGGTTTATGGGTGGATTGGACTGGGTCGTCCTTGGTCAATGAGTGTAGATGTGTTAGCATCTACCTCAGCAAATGAGGTTACCCTTTGGGATGTAGGATTGATTCGCTCAAATGTGTCTCTATGGACATCTTCAGTACCCTCTTTCATCAAGAGGTCGGCATGGGTAGAACCACTCAAATGGTCACTCATATTCTTTTCAACCTCAGCCTCACTTGACCCCTCACCATCTAAAACTGGCTCTAAATGCTCTAGGTAGGAAGTTTCTGTTCTGAGAAAAGCATAGAGCTTCTATAAGATTTCAGATAAGAAGAGCTAGATGGAATTAGGTTTAGCATGTAGCTGGAAAGTTCCCTTGGATAGGAATACCCATTGCGGTCGATGGTTGGCCGATGAGAGCTCATTGAGGCGATTTTGCAGAAAAGGTTGAACTAATGGAGCTTTGAGTGCCCCAATTGCAGGATAGGTAAACAGGGATAAAAATCGTGGAAACATTAAGGCTGGGAGAGGTTTTCCTTGAGTTTGATGAGATACCTTAGTGTGCACAGCAGCGGTTGAAATACATACCATACATGATGGTCAGAATGTTTCTGCTAGCGAGATCGAGGGACCCAATTATACATGTGAGGCTCTTGTTCAGAATGGAAAAAAGGAGATTCCACATTGGGGGTAACTGCTTTCTCTTAAATTCGGACAGTTTGATTAGGGTTTCGTTGTAGCCAAGTAAATGGATGAAGGATAGCAGGGCTTCAGCAGATGGATTCGATTCTAGGGCTGGATTTGGCATTAAATGACCATCAATTTGCACGTGTGATTGGGGTAAATGAAATACCTGGCTAATTTCTTCTTGGTGATGGGTATCTCCACAGCATTTTCTGGTTGATCTGGATGGCTGAAATTGCCAATCAAAGTTTCTTCATCACCAATGTACATCGATTGCCAAACTTGTTGAACATAAATTTCAGGGACATTTGGGTTTGTTAGAGTTAGGGCTCGATTAAGTGGATGCTTTTGGAGGAATTCGACCATGATCCTGAACTCGGCCTGGTAGGTGTTTGGATCAAGAAGAACTTGCACATTGTTCGCTTTTAATGGCAGTTTGACAAATGGTGCACTATCTGCAGTGGAATCAACGAGACGTCCTTCGTCATCGTTGAGGGTTGGATTTGCAAGACGAGAAGCCATTGATGAGAGTTGGGTAAGCTGGTGAGTAGATTCGTCAATAGGAGAGTTTGAACAGTAACAGTTGCGAAGAAGAAGATGAGTTTCTGAAATTTGGGGGTTTTATATCAGAGAGAATGTGAACAGTTTGGAATGGGAAGGGGTTTTAGTTTTGGGAGTTGGAGAAAACGGTTCAGAAGTGATGATGTAAGCACGCAGGCGTGGATACATGCAGTCACACGTTTGGTGACACGTGGAAAGTAGGAAGGTGAGCTAGTAATGATTAAAGCACGATATTTGAAAGAGATAACTGAAGGGTTATCGGCTTAAAATCGGTTGATTATCCCAAAAGTAAATTGTTAATTAATCAAATAAAATTGTCATTTTAGTTGACTAAAACAATTTTTGAGAATAATAAATCTTTTTATTTAAATTTAAAATCAGTCATTCGGTAAATAGAAAAATGTTTTGAACCAAATGAGAGTTTAATTTTCCATAAAGAGAATAATAATAAAAATTAAAACTGAATATATAAATTTTGAATAACCTTGACGGCAAGAGTTAATAAAATATATATATTCAATAAAAATTTCAGAAAATATTGATTCATAGAAAAGTAATTTTAAAAGAACATGTCAACGTAGAATTATCATCTAAAATGAATTTGGAATGAATCAAAAAACTTCTGAGAAACCTTGACGGCAAGAGAAACACAGAATAAGAAGATTCAGAAGAAATTTAAAGTAGATAAAACATTCAGAAGACAGCTAACCAGAGTTAGACTTTGAAAAGGTCCCCCATGATAAGTAAAATCCCCTGGAAAAGTAAACCTCCCCTCGAAAGGTGAACTCCCCCTTGATTGAATCACAAAGACTTCTTGATTATATAAAAGTAAGCTTCTTCCGTCGCATTTTGCAATATGTGCTTTGCTGACATCACTTGGAAGATAAAAAGATTATCTGGATAATGAAGGTCAGAAGAGTTCAGAAGCTTCTGATGGCTTCTGGAGAGTGACCAGAATTAATCAGAGACCTCTGGACAGTTCTGATAAAAAAAAATAAGTGAAGGATGTTACATATTAAGCATTCCCAACTTGCTGATTAAGAAATTAAAACGCTTCTCATCTAGAGCCTTTGTGAAAATATCAGTAAGTTGATAATCAGTAGAGACAAAATACATTTCTATAGTGCCCTTTTCTACATGATCTTTGATAAAATAATATCCGGCATCAATATGCTTCGTTTTTGAATGCTGAACTGGGTTTTCAGTAATGGCAATTGCACTCTCAGAATCACAGAGTATGGGAATCTTATCATAAATCAGACCGCTATTAACCTGAGAACAACAGCTAGCAGCAGCAACATATTTAGCTTCTGCGGTAGATGTTGAAACACAATTTTGTTTCTTGGATGTCCAGCTGATAAGTCGATTACCCGTGTTGACAATACCGGAAGTACTTTTTCTGTCCAACTTACAACCTGCATGATCAGAATCTGTATATGCCATTAAATCAAACCCAGAGTTTTTAGGATACCAAAGACAGAATGAAGGAGTTCCCTTTAAGTATCTAAAAATTCTTTTGACAGCAGCCAAATGGGATTCTTTAGGATTGGCTTGATAACGAGAACAAAGACAAGTAGCAAACATAATATCAGGCCTACTTGCAGTTAAGTACAGAGATAACCTATCATACCTCTGTAGCCCGTGATATCAACTGGTTTCCAAGAAGGATCAGGACCTAGTTTCATACTAGGAGAGATAGGTGTTTTCATAGGTGATGAATTCTGAAAATGAAATTTCTTTAACATGTCAGAGACATATTTTGCTTGATTAAGAAAAATACCAGAGGTACTTTGCTTAACCTGGAGTCCTAGAAAGAATGTTAGTTCTCCCATTATACTCATTTCAAATTCAGTTTCCATCAATTTAGAAAACAAATCAACTTATGTTTGATGAGTAGAGCCAAAAATTATGTCATCCACATAAATTTGAACAATAGTTAACATACCTTTGCCTCTTTTGATGAAAAGTGTGCTATCAATTTTAACTTTCTCATACCCTTTGCTGATCAGAAACTTGGATAAACGTTCATACCAGGCTCTGGGTGTTTGCTTTAAGCCATACAGAGCTTTCTCAAGGAGATAGACGTATTCTGGATGTCTTGCATCTTTAAAGCCAGCAGGTTGTTCAACATACACTTCTTCTTTGAGATTTCCATTTAGAAATGCACATTTAACATCCATTTGATATACTTTAAGGTTTTTGTATGCAGAGAATGCCAGAAAAAGTTGTATCGCCTCCAGTCTTGCAACAGGAGCAAAGGTTTCATCGTAATCAATGCCTTCTTCTTGACAATAACCTTTAGCCACCAGACGAGCCTTGTTTCTGATCACAATTCCGTCTTCATCCTTTTTATTTCTGAAGACCCACTTAGTACCAATAGCAACTTTGCCTTTTGGTAATTGTACTAAGTTCCAAACTTTGTTACGTTCAATTTGAAGTAACTCCTCTTGCATTGCTTCTACCCAACTAGGTTCAACTAAGGCTTCATGAACTTGCTTGGGTTCGATCATACTAAGAAAGTTGACATAGAAAGCTTCATTTGCTGTAGCAGATCGTGTTTTGACACCCTCAGAAGGACTACCAATGATAAGATCTGGAGTGTGTGGTATTGGTTGAGCCTGAACTTCTGTGTCAGAAGATGAAAGGACTTCTTCTGGAGATACTAATTCTGAGTCTCTTGCTTCTAACGTCTCCCCCTCAGATGATGGAACAGAAGAAGCTTCTGGACAATCAGATGGAACAGAAGGAAAGGAAGAGTTTGGTTCAGAAGAAGTAGGACCAGAAAGAGTTATGCCAGAGGCATGAAGAACTTCAGGTATACTTAAGGATGGAGTTGGTTCTGACAATATTTCTTCGCCCAGAAAATCTTGAAAAATAGCATCAATCTCGGATTCTCTGGATCCTGAAAGATAGTCAGAGGTGACAGTATTATGTTTGAGTTCTGAAAAGGAATATTCAGAAGTCAATTGTATTTGATCATCAAAATCAATGTTAATGCTTTCCATAACTGTTATAGTTCTTAAGTTAAAAACACGAAAAGCTTTGGAATTTAAAGAATAGCCGAAGAATTTAGCTTCATCTGATTTTGGATCAAACTTGCCAAGTTTGTCTCTTTCATTTAAGATAAAACACCTGCAACCAAAAATATGAAAGAATTTAACAGATGGTATTCTTTTGTTAATAAGCTCATAAGAGGTTTTGAGATGCCTCTTGACGATTATGGAACGATTCTGAGTGAAACACGCAGTGGCTACAGCTTCTGCCCAAAAGTGAATGGGAAGACCCGAAGCTACAAGCATCGTTCTGGCTGCTTCGACCAAGGTTCTGTTGCGACGTTCAACGACACCATTCTGTTGGGGAGTACGTATAGCAGAGAAGTTCTGAGTAATTCCATTTTCAGTAAAGTACGCTTCAAGCTTGGCATTCTTGAATTCAGTACCATTGTCGCTTCTTAGTTGTTGAATCTTTTAGTGTAAAAGAACTTGGATTCTGGTCATCATATTCTAGAGTACGATAGGTACATCTGACTTATATCGAACAAAGCAAGCCAAGTATACCTGGAAATTCATCAATAAGTACCGGTATATACTTTTTACCAGAAAGACTCTGAAATACAATGGGACCACAGAGATCGACATGTAACAATTGCAGAGGTCTAATGCATGAATGATCACTTTTTGTTTTATGGGATGCTCGTTTTATCTTGCCCATTTCACATGCAGGGCAGAGGTGATCTTTCTGAAAATGAACGTCTGGAAGTCCAGATACCAAATTATGTTTGACGAGCATCTCTAGATTATCAAAATTTAAGTGAGACATTTTATGAGGCCAGAGCCATGCAACTTCACTCATTTGGAGATAAGACATAGGGTTTCTTTACCATCCTTGGAGGTAAAATTCATCATGTAGAGGTTACCTTTTCTGTCTGCTCTCCAAAGTTCCTCACCTGCGTTAGAAAATAAGTAACAATGTTTTTCATCAAATACAACAAGTATCTTAGAATCACAGAGTTGACTTGCACTTAGGAGGTTATGTTTCAATCCAGAAACATGAGCTAGTTTAGATAAGGTAATGTTACCTTCCTGGTAAAGTACCGTAGCCTTTGATCTGACCCTTACCATTATCACCAAACGTTACAGCTCCACCACTTTTCTCTTTGAATTGGGAGAGTAAGTTTCGTGAACCAGTCATGTGCCTCGAGCATCCAGAGTCAAGATATCAGATATGCACACGCTGTTTCTGCAATCTAGATCAGAGTTTCTTAGGTACCCATTTCATTATGGGTCATTTAATGTTAGTTTTTGTTTTATCATCCTTTTTTATTTGCTTTTGATTTGATTTAACAGAAGGTAAACACTGATTATTTGTAATTTTTGTTTTTATGTGTTTTTTTGTTTTATTTTTATTGAAGTGCGAATAGTTTGAGTTTGATTGATCAGAGGTCCGCGAAGAAAATTGTTTCAATTTTAAGAACAGAGAAAAACATTCAGAAGTCTGAAACATAGAAGATAGTATTGAATTTTCATTGCGATAATGATAATTACAATTATCCTTAAGACTGTCTTTTCTAGTATCAGTTGTTCTAGAGAACTTCCTATCTAGACTAGACTTATGTTTTGGATCAGAAATGTTCTTCGGCGGAGACTTCCTCTGAGTTTTCTTCTCAGAAGCTTTTGAGATTACTGAAACAGGAACAGAGTGATTAGATTTCCATTTTCCTTTTTGAAAATTAGTAAATTTTGGAAGATTTGGTTTTGGAGAATTCTGACTTTGTAAAGCATTTTTGAGTTTTGCCTCTTTCTCAAGTTCAAGGCATGATTTGACTTTAAGACACATTCCAATGAAGTCTGGATGAATGGATACATGTTTTCTCTGTCTAGTTAGAGAAACAGAGATTATCGGTATATCACTAAAATGTTTGACAACATTTTTATTAGATACTCTGATTTCCAGAGGTTCATTAGTATATAAGAAAGGAGCATCCTTATTTTTAACTACCTCTGGAGTTTTAGTGAAGATTGGTGAAGATAGATTTTCGAATTTTGAAAAATATTCATCTGAATTGTCAAAAAACTCTTCACCTTGATTGTCAGTCTCCCAAGGATATGTGATTACCTCCAAATCATCTTGAGATTCAGAAAGATGCAAGTCTACGAGAGAACAAGGAAATATCTCTGGATTGTTGTCAGAGAGAATAGTATTTTCATTTTTAAAACATTCATCCAGAGTTGAGAGAATATCATTTTCAAAGTTAAGTCTTAAATCTTCCTCTGCCTAAATAGGAATAAAAACATCAGCCGCTGGATTCAAAGTTTTATGTACATTTAAGCCAAATTGGAAAATGGCATCTTTCTTCTGAATTGTATTCAAATCAACAGTTGTTTTGCAAGATGAGTATTCAATATTTTTGAATGTGAGTTTTCGTTGATGATGATACTTTTCATGTTTTGATCGTTTGAAAATTGATTGTTCATATAAGATTGGAAACGTTGGCTTCTGTATTTGTCCTATACAGAAAACAGATTCTAAGTCAGACCTTTTTTCACACGTGTAGGGGTCTAAGTCCTCGAACCCAAGTCCAGACCTTCCTACTTGTGTATTGATCTTGTCATGAACTTTCTGAGCATCCAGATATGTTTTAATTTGTAGCCTTTTGTGTTGAAGTTCAATGTATAAAAATTCTCTCTCCTTTTGAAAAATAGTTTTTAAGTGCTACAGAGTTTAATCTGTCACTTTCTTTAGCCTGAATCTCCTTATCCTTTTCTTCCAAAGTTTATTAAAATTCAAATTCTCCTTTTTGAGTTTAACTTCAGAATGTTTTAAAATCATGGAAATCTTTTCTCTCTCAGTACTTAATTCAAGTTTTTCTTCTGTTAGGATATCCATTTCTCTTTTAAAAATATCCCTTTCTCTATCTATTGTAGAAAGAGTCTTTTCAACACTCTTTCGTAACTTCTTTTCAGTTGTAGAGCTTTTGTTTGAGTTCTTCAAAATTGTTTGATAAAAGCACAATTGTAGTTTCAAGTTCAGATGATTCAGAAAGAGTACTAACCGATGATTCAGAAGGTTGTTCTTCTGATTCATTTGTTTTTGCCATCCCACGGAACATGGCCTCATCACCGCTGGACTCATCTCCGAGCCAGTTCTCTTTCTCAGCATAATGGGCTCTTTCAGTGACATTATACTTGTATTTGTTTTTGTAATATGTTTTGTTTTTATCCAGAGCTCCTCTGCAATCTTTCGAGTAATGTCCCGGCTTGCAACATCTGTAGCATACATCTTTCTTCTTCTTCATCTCATCTTCTTTCTTTTCTGCTTCTGATTTTTCAGATCTTTGAACCTCTTGCTTAGGAGCATAAGTAGGGCGATCAAATCTTTTGTTCCCCTGGAAAGACCTATTCCCAAACCTATTTGTAAATTGTTTAGTGATGAGAGCCAACGAATCAGCAAAGGCTTTAATATCATCATCAGAGTCAGAGTCATCCTCTGGCATTGTCTATGGTACAAAAGCCTTGCTTTTTCCTCTTCTTTCTTCCCTTCTTCTTCTGATCGTTCCCTTAGATTCAGAAATCAAGGCCAGAGGTCCTCCAATATTTGTCTTCTTCTGGACAACTTCCTTTTCATGGGCTTGCAGTGTACCAAGTACATCATGCAAAGACCATTGCTCCAGATCTTGATTTTCTTGAAGTGACATGGAAAGATTTGACCATTCTGGATTCAAACGTTTAAGAAATAAAACGTTGTTGTCTTCCTTTTAGCGAACAATGTCGCATCTCTTGCATAAATTTATCAAGTTGTTAAATCGATGGAAGGTTTGTTCCAGAGACTGATCAACAATTGCATGGAAACTGTTGTACTCATTCAGAGCTTGAGCTCTTCTGTTTTTTTCATCTTTGCTCCACCTTCTAGAAGATTTTCTAGTTGATCCCATAATTCCTTAGCCCTATCACATGAATCCAGAGATTGAAAAATCTCATTTGGAATAGCCAATATTAAGAGAGATTTAGCCTTCTTAGCCAATTCAACTTGTGCTTTTTCTTCTTCAGACCAACTGTTCCTTAATTTGGGAACCTGTCTTGCTGGTATTTCATCTGTGGTTGCAGTGGGTGGAATTTGTGGAATAGTTGTCATGGGAACAAATGGACCATTTTGAATAATTGGATATAGTTCAGTATCCAAACCCTCGTAAAAGTTAATCATGCGGATTTTCCATTGGGGATATTCATCACGAACAAGAGTAGGTGGTTTAGTCAGAGAACCAGATGTGTAAACAGCATTCAAACTTGAATTTGCCATTTTCAGCAGAAAAACAAAGAATCAAGAAATAAAATGAAGATTTATTGAAATTTAGAACAATTAAATTTCAATTGAATTGAAAAACAGGTCGCTAATCTTACTTATCCTTCAGATTTCAACACAATTACCACTATTTTGAAGAAAATTTATTATTAATTAACAAAATCTCGTAGAACAGGGTGGAATTATGAATAATAGTTTGAAACTGAAAATTACTGTTCTATAGAAAAGGAATTTCTTCAAATGGAAGAGATCTAATAATCAATAGATTGATTAGAGGCTCTGATACCAATTGTTGGAACCCAGATTCCTTTCTACAACAGGTAATTGATATATTTGAGAATCAAAGTATGTGTGGAAGTAGTTTAATATCAATTAACAGTAGTAATAATTTGAACAGTAAGAAAGATGAAGAACAGATGGAATTTGTATTAATAACCTTGAATCACGATTACAAATACTTGAAATGACGCACAGTATATTCTTCAATTGAAAGTACTCAGATCGACAACTTTTACATTAAGAGAAAAGATCTATTTATACAACAACTGAATACAAAAGTCAATATCCTAACCTATTACAGACTGACACGTATGAGATGGGAGCGTGTAACTAATTGATCAGCTGTATAAGGGTAGACATGCTAGATGTATGTGCCACGTCATGTTCTTCATCTTATGGTTCATACTTTCAATGTCTAACAATCTCCCTCTAAGTATGCAACCAGAAAATTGAAGTCTGTTCAGAAAGGAGCAACTTCAGAGAGGATCTTTGCAATCTTGTTGATGACCTCTCTGATTGATAATAAACTGGTAAGCCTTTTGATCATCCTTTCAAGTACCTCTGGATCGTGTTCATTGACCCTAACAGAGATGTAACATTTTGCAATGTATACAACATCTGAAGAGTATCGATGTGCGTCCTTTATTCTAAAAAAGCTTCTTCTATCTGGTCTTCTAAAGATGACCCCCTCCTATGGTTGAAGCAAATTTTTACCAACTTTGAATGAATTGATGTTTTCTAATTCTTCATTTGGTGCAGAGATGGCAAGACTATCAACGTTGAAGTTTAGCCCTATCTGGAAGTCGACCTGCCTCTTGTATCTGATCAAAGACTTCATGCATTCAATGATTCTTGAGTAGGCAATGTTGTCTTGGCTATCAATACCTCTGGCCACTTGGACTTTCATAAAACTTTCCAGGACCAGAAGATCAGAGGGGTGAACATACAATAGATCGTTATTGCAGAAGTATCTGGTTTGATTGTCTTCTCTGATTACTTCATAAATCGTGTACCAGATCTCTGTATTTTCAAATTGTGAGTGTTTTATAGCAGAGATCCGTTTTATTGGTACCAAAGTATAAACATCCTTTCTTGCTTGTCTGTGTGCCATGAATTTGTCTTTTACAGCATCACTTACATTATAGGCATTCGAGAAGTTGGGTAGCATCAAGTAGATCTTCTGATCGTTTGGAGCGTACATGCTGTTTCTGATGATTTTATCTATTGGAAGTTCAAGTATCCCCAACCTCTGGACTGCTTCTTCACGGACAACTTTTCTTCTCTGGGATTTATCGTGTCCTGTTTTCTCTTTGGCTTCCTTTTCTCTCTCTCTCTCTCTCTCTCTCTCTCTCTTTTTCTGCCTTTGCTTTTTCTCTTTCAATTCTTTCTTTTTCTAAATCAGCTAGTCTTCTTTCTTCAACATTGGCTCTTTCTTCTTCTGCTTTAGCTTTTAACTCATCTTCTCTCCTTTCTTTATTTAGGGCTTCAATTTTATCTTTTGATGCCTCAGCTCTGGCCCTAGCTTCTTTTTCTTTGGCTATCTCTGCTTCAGTGGATGGAGAATATGGTGTTTTCCTTGTATTGCCAATTACTTCTAGAATAAATTTGGCTATTTCTGGATCTTTTGGAAGAGGCCCAGAATGAGTAGCTAACGGGGTTGGAGTTAGAGGAATTTGCGTTGATGAAGGTTGAGCAGAAGGAGTTTGCTTGGAAGAAGGTGGTTGTTGTTTGTCAGAAGGAGTAGATGTAGAATTCGTTGGATTTGAGCTTTCAGCGTTGGTAGTGGATTTGGCTTTCTTGGCTTCTAGTTCTTTCTCCCCCTTCTGAGAATCAGGATCCTGATCCTCAGACCTTTTTCGTTTTAGCTCTGCTCTTCTGCAAGTTCGTTCTTCCTTAGCCATTTTCTTGGCGTTGAATGCGTCAGATATAGAACTTACCAGAGTTGTAAGTTGAGAAAGAGTGGTTTCCATGGAAGAGAGCTTCTGATCAACATTTGAAGTCGTTGTCTTTGATGCAAACTTTGAAGATACGGCATTCATTCTGTCAAGCATGGTTTTTTGAAAAATAGCCATGTCTGACTTCTTAACTAGAGTAGTGCCAGAAAGATCATCAGAAGGAATTACTGCTTTGATAATCTTTTGCAAATCAGCAACCAGAGAACTATATTCTGCCACAGAGATGGTAACTTCAGAAGTTGGGAGAGAGTCAGGTATGTGAAAGATAGCATCAGCATTGGCTTTGATCCCTTCATGCAGAAGTTTGAACTGGTCATCAAAATAATTCCTTTGGGCCTCTGAATTGACAAAGAGAACCTTTTGAATGGCTTGTAAAGTAGCAGCTTGATTTGCTTGTTCAGATTTGATGCCCAGAAGAAGAGTATTATTATTGGAGACGGATAATTTTAGATCTTCCATAGATCTCTGAAGTTTATCAGCAAATGCCTGAAACGCTGCATTTGTGACAAATTCAGAATGTGTAACCGGTGCTTCTCCAACACATGGAGCCCCTTTACTCTCGCGTTCAGAGAGGCCCTCTTTCACACCTGTGTTGGCGTTGAGTGTGGAGGGACTTCCAACCTGTCTTCGAGGGTTGTGATTTACAGGCACCTCTTCGGTTGTTCTGATTGTCTCAACAGAGTCCTCATCATCAGAGGATGAGGTGCTGAAGACAATGTGCTTACCTTGATGAAGTGTAAACACTCCGGTATGTGGTGCGTCATGTTGCTGTAACCCCTCTGATGGGATTTCCTCAGCTTCTGAACTATCAGAAGATATGGACTTATCTTCTAAGGTCCCTATGACATTGTTGGTCACAAAGGCAACAACATTTTGTGTGTGGATAGGCGAGTTCTTGGGCAATGGAACTCTTATAATTTCATCATCATCCTTTTGAGAGAATGATGAAGAGGAGGTGCTTTCCCCGCCAGTGCTTGATTCAGAGGATTGAGAAGTATCCTCTGAATGGATGGTTTTTGGGTGGATTGGACTGGGTCGTCCTTGGTCAATGAGTGTAGATGTGTTAGCATCTACCCCAGCAAATGAGGTTACCCTTTGGGATGTAGGATAGATTCGCTCAAATGTGTCTCTATGGACATCTTCAGTACCCTCTTTTATCAAGAGGTCGGCATGGGTAGAACCACTCGGATGGTCACTCATATTCTTTTCAACCTCAGCCTCACTTGAGCCCTCACCATCTAAAACTGGCTCTAAATGCTCTAGGGTAGGAAGTCTCTGTTCTGAGAAAATCATAGAGCTTCTATAAGATTTCAGATAAGAAGAGCTAGATGGAATTAGGTTTAGCATGTACCTGGAAAGTTCCCTTGGAGAGGAGTACCCATTGCGTTTGATGGTTGGCCGATGAGAGCTCATTGAGGCGATTTTGCAGAAAGGTTGAACTAATGGAGCTTTAAGTGCCCCAATTGCAGGATAGGTAACCAGGGATAAAAATCGTGGAAACATTAAGGCTGGGAGAGGTTTTCCTTGAGTTTGATGAGATACCTTAGTGTGCACAGCAGCTTTGATTTCTTGGAAAATTCGGGACCCAATTTTACACGTGAGGCTCTTGTTCAGAATGGAGACAAGGAGATTCCACATTGGGGGTAACTGCTTTCTCTTAAATTCGGACAGTTTGGTTAGGGTTTTGTTGTAGCCAAGGAAATGGATGAAGGATAGCAGGGCTTCAGCAGATGTATTCGATTCTAGAGATGGATTTGGCATTAAATGACCATCAATTTGCACCTGTGATTGGGGTAAATGAAAATACCTGGCTAATTTCTTCTTGGTGATGGGTATCTCCACAGCATTTTCAGGTTGATCTGGATGGCTGAAATTGCCAATCAAAGTTTCTTCATCACCAATGTACATCGATTGCCTAACTTCTTGAACATAAATTTCAGGGACATTTGGGTTTGTCAGAGTTAGGGATCGATTAAGAGGATGATTTTGGAGGAATTCGACCATGATCCTGAACTCGGCCTGGTAGGTGTTTGGATGAAGAAGAACCTGCACATTGTTCGCTTTTAATGGCAGTTTGACAAATGGTGCACTATCTGCAGTGGAATCAACGAGACGTCCTTCGTCATCGTTGAGGGTTGGATTTGCAAGACGAGAAGCCATTGATGAGAGTTGGGTAAGCTGGTGAGTAGATTCGTCAATAGGAGAGTTTGAACAGTAACAGTTGCGAAGAAGAAGATGAGTTTCTGAAATTTGGGGGTTTTATATGAGAGAGAATGTGAACAATTTGGAATGGGAAGGGGTTTTAGTTTTGGGAGTCGGAGAAAACGGTTCAGAAGTGATGATGTAAGCACGCAGGCGTGGATACATGCAGTCACACGTTGGCTGACACGTGGAAAGTAGGAAGGTGAGCTAGTGATGATTAAAGCACGATATTTGAAAGAGATAACTGAAGTGTTATCTGCTTAAAATCGGTTGATTATCCCAAAAGTAAATAAAAAGAAATTAATAAAAAAATTTGTTAATTAATCAAATAAAATTGTCATTTTAGTTGACTAAAACAATTTTTGAGAGTAAATCTTTTTATTTAAATTTAAAATCAGTCATTCGGTAAATAGAAAAATGTTTTGAACCAAATGAAATTTTAATTTTTCATGAAGAAAATAATAAAAAAAAATTAAAACTGAATATATAAATTTTGAATAACCTTGACGACAAGAGTTAATAAAATATATATATATTCAATAAAAATTTCAGAAAATATTGATTCATAGAAAAGTAATTTTAAAAAAACATGTCAACGTAGAATTATCAACTAAAATGAATTTGGAATGAATCATAAAAATTCTGAGAAACCTTGACGGCAAGAGAAACACAGAATAAGAAGATTCAGAAGAAATTTAAAGTAGATAAAACATTCAGAAGACAGCTAACCAGAGTTAGACTTTGAAAAGCTCCCCTTTGATAAGTAAAATCCCCTGGAAAAGTAAACTCCCCCTCGAAAGGTGAACTCCCCCTTGATTGAATCACAAAGACTCCTTGATTATATAAAAGTAAGCTTCTTCCGTCGCATTTTGAAATATGTGCTTTGCTGACATCACTTGGAAGATAAAAAGATTATCTGGATAATGAAGGTCAGAAGAGTTCAGAAGCTTCTGATGGCTTCTGGAGAGTGACCAGAATTAATCAGAGACCTCTGGACAGTTCTGATAAAAAAAATAAGTGAAGGATGTTACATATTAAGCATTCCCAACTTGCTGATTAAGAAATTAAAACGCTTCTCATCTAGAGCCTTTGTGAAAATATCAGCAAGTTGATAAACAGTAGAGACAAAATACATTTCTATAGTGCCCTTTTCTACATGATCTTTGATAAAATGATACCTGACATCAATATGCTTCGTTTTTTAATGTTGAACTGGGTTTTCAATAATGGCAATTGCACTCTCAGAATCACAGAGTATGGGAATCTTATCGTAAATCAGACCATAGTCTCTTAGTTGAGTATTCATCCAAATAAGTTGAGAACAACAGCTAGCAGCAGCAACATATTCAGCTTCTGCGGTAGATGTTGAAACACAATTTTGTTTCTTGGATGTCCAGCTGATAAGTCGATTACCCAGAAGTTGACAGCTACCAGAAGTACTTTTTCTATCCAGCTTACAACCTGCATGATCAGAATCTGTATATGCCATTAAATCAAACCCAGAGTTTTAAAGATACCAGAGACCGAATGTAGGAGTTCCCTTTAAGCATCTAAAAATTCTTTTGACAGCAGCCAAATGGGATTCTTTAAGATTGGCTTGATAATGAGCACAAAGACAAGTAGCAAACATAATATCAGGCCTACTGGCAGTTAAGTACAGAAGAGAACCTATCATACCTCTGTAGCCCGTGATATCAACTGGTTTCCCAGAAGGATCAGGACCTAGTTTCATACTAGGAGTGATAGGTGTTTTCATAGGTGATGAATTCTGAAAATGAAATTTATTTAACATGTCAGAGACATATTTTGCTTAATTAATAAAAATACCAGAGGTACTTTGCTTAGCCTCACTTGACCCCTCACCATCTAAAACTGGCTCTAAATGCTCTGGGGTAGGAAGTCTCTGTTCTGAGAAAATCATAGAGCTTCTATAAGATTTCAGATAAGAAGAGCTAGATGGAATTAGGTTTAACATGTACCTGGAAAGTTCCCTTGGAGAGGAGTACCCATTGCGTTCGATGGTTGGACGATGAGAGCTCATTGAGGCGATTTTGCAGAAAGGTTGAACTAATGGAGCTTTAAGTGCCCCAATTGCAGGATAGGTAACCAGGGATAAAAATCGTGGAAACATTAAGGCTGGGAGAGGTTTTCCTTGAGTTTGATGAGATACCTTAGTGTGCACAGCAGCTTTGATGTCTTGGAAAATGAGGCTTGCATAGTCCAAAGGGCGGTTGAAATACATACCATACATGATGGTCAGAATGTTTCTGCTAGCTTGATCGAGGGACCCAATTTTACATGTGAGGCTCTTGTTCAGAATGGAGACAAGGAGATTCCACATTGGGGGTAACTGCTTTCTCTTAAATTCGGACAGTTTGGTTAGGGTTTCGTTGTAGCCAAGGAAATGGATGAAGGATAGCAGGGCTTCCGCAGATGGATTCGATTCTAGGGCTGGATTTGGCATTAAATGACCATCAATTTGCACCTGTGATTGGGGTAAATGAAAATACCTGGCTAATTTCTTCTTGGTGATGGGTATCTCCACAGCATTTTCAGGTTGATCTGGATGGCTGAAATTGCCAATCAAAGTTTCTTCATCACCAATGTACATCGATTGCCAAACTTCTTGCACATAATTTTAGGGACATTTGGGTTTGTCAGAGTTAGGGATCGATTAAGAGGATGCTTTTGGAGGAATTCGCCTGGTAGGTGTTTGGATCAAGAAGAACCTGCACATTGTTCGCTTTTGATGGCAGTTTGAAAAATGGTGCACTATCTGCAGTGGAACCAACGAGACGTCCTTCGTCATTGTTGAGGGTTGGATTTGCAAGACGAGAAGCCACTGATGAGAGTTGGGTAAGCTGGTGAGTAGATTCGTGAATAGGAGAGTTTGAACAGTAACAGTTGTGAAGAAGAAGATGAGTTTCTGAAATTTGGGGGTTTTATATGAGAGAGAATGTGAACAATTTGGAATGGGAAGGGGTTTTAGTTTTGGGAGTCGGAGAAAACGGTTCAGAAGTGATGATGTAAGCAAACAGGCGTGGATACATGCAGTCACACGTTGGGTGACACGTGGAAAGTAGGAAGGTGAGCTAGTGATGATTAAAGCACGGTATTTGAAAGAGATAACTGAAGGGTTTTCTGCTTAAAATCGGTTGATTATCCCAAAAGTAAATAAAAAGAAATTAATAAAAAAATTTGTTAATTAATCAAATAAAATTGTCATTTTAGTTGACTAAAACAATTTTTGAGAGTAATAAATCTTTTTATTTAAATTTAAAATCAGTCATTCGGTAAATAGAAAAATGTTTTGAACCAAATGAAATTTTAATTTTCCATGAAGAAAATAAAAAAAATAAATTAAAACTGAATATATAAATTTTGAATTACCTTGACGACAAGAGTTAATAAAATATATATATATATATATATATATAAAATAAAAATTTCAGAAAATATTGATTCATAGAAAAGTAATTTTAAAAAAACATGTCAACGTAGAATTATCATCTAAAATGAATTTGGAATGAATCATAAAAATTCTGAGAAACCTTGACGGCAAGAGAAACACAGAATAAGAAGATTCAGAAGAAATTTAAAGTAGATAAAACATTCAGAAGACAGCTAACCAGAGTTAGACTTTGAAAAGCTCCCCTTTGATAAGTAAAATCCCTTGGAAAAGTAAACTCCCCCTCGAAAGGTGAACTCCCCCTTGATTGAATCACAAAGACTCCTTGATTATATAAAAGTAAGCTTCTTCCGTAATTGCTTTATTAAATATTTTGAAGAATCATATTCACTGCATTAACTGTGGTCATCATAATTTTCATCTAAACTCCAAAACAAATAAGACTAATCTTGAGAAATTAATTCAGAAATTTTCAGCTACATTGGCAAACAAATACAAAAATAAAAAGAAACCTCAAAGTAATACTAAAATTGACAAATTAAAAAAGTCTGAATTAACTTCTGAAACTCAGAAGGTTAAGACAAAATTCAGAAATTCAAATTTTTTGACTAATCTCACAAGACCCGTTCTTAAATGGGTACCTAAATCTCAATAATTTTTTTTGCAGATATGTCGTGTGTGGGTCTTAGATTCTAGATGTTCAAGACAGATCACACCTTTCAGAGAACTTTTAACTGATTATCATGAAAGATATGGAGGAACAGTTAGCTTTGGATATAATACAAAAGGTTATGTGAGAGGATATGGAACTTTTTCCAAAGGAGATGTTAAAGTGATGAAAGTTTTCTATGTGAAAGGTCTTAAACATAATCTCTTCAGTATAAGTCAATTCTGTGACAAGTACTGGAAGGTAAATTTTGATATAGACTACTGTCATGTTTTAAGTTCATCAAATAAAAATGAGTTAACTGCTTATAGAGATGGAGATATCTACACTGCAACCTTCACTGAAAATGGTCAATTACAAGGAGTGTGCTACATTTCCACATCAATGAGAAATGATAGTTGGCTTTGGCATAGAAGAATGTCACATCTGAACTTCAAAGCGATTTCTGAACTGGAAAGACACGACTCTGTAAGAGGACTACCAAAGATCAGTTTTGAAAAAAATTCTTTATGCTCTGCATGTGAACTAGGGAAGATCAAAAGAAGCTCCCATCCTCTGAAAATGCTATCTTCATGTAAAGCTCCACTTGAGATGTTACATATGGATTTATGTGGACCAATGAAGACTCAAAGCAGGGGTGGAAAGAAATATATTCTTGTGATTGTAGATGAATATTCAAGATATACTTGGGTTGAATTCTTAAGACTCAAATCTGATACTTCAGAAAGACTCATTCCTTTTGTGAAGAAAATTCAAGTTCTTCTTCACCTACCAATTCAAAAGATCAGAAGTGATAATGGCACAAAATTTACAAATTCTACACTTCAGAATTTTTTGGAATCTGTTGGTATTTCACATAACTTTTCCGCTGCCAGAACTTTGGTAGAAGCTGCAAGGACCATGCTAGCATATTCAGAACTTCCTTTATCTCTCTGGGCAGAAGCAATTGCAACTTCATGTTTCACTCAAAACAGGACAAATCTGAATAGAAAACTACTTAAAACTCCTTATGAAATTATTAAACAAAGAAAACCCTCTATTAATTATTTTAAAAAACTTGGTTGCAGGTGTTTTATTCTGAATGATACCCAACATCTAGATAAATTTGCACCTAAGGGTACAGCTCGTATCTTTGTTGGCTATTCTCAAAGATCCAAAGCATACAAAGTACTAAGCAAAGGAACACAGAGAATTATTGAGACTTCAAATATTAGATTTCATGAGCCAACAATAACTTCTGAACAAGACAGTTCATAACTCAAACTTAAACAAGTTTCTGAAGTTTTGGATTCAGAATGCAACAAGACAAAACTCTCTTCTGACTCTAAAACTTTTCTTAAAACAAATTTAGATACCTTATGTCAAGACTTATTTGATATTTCTGTGAATGTTTCTGCAGATTATCAAAATCCTTCTTTACTCAGAAGTATTCCACAATAAGAAACAACAGAACCTACAATATCAAATACTTCTGGACCACCACTCTCAACCTCAAATTCAGAATTTCCCATTTTTGAACCTATATAAATTATTTCAGAAACAGTGCAAGTTATTTTTGAACCTATTATTCCTGTTTCTGAATCTGAGCAGATCATTTTTGAGTACAGAATGTTCAATTTGAGGGGGAGACTTCAGATCTACATTCAGCTATTAATCATGATACTGAAACACAAGCAATCATTGATGATTATGATTCATTCAACAATGTTTCATCTGTTCAACCATTGCCAAATGTGAACAAATGGACAAAAGGTGTACAAACAAGATTAGTCACAGCAAATGAATGTCTGTATGTAAATTTCTTTAGTAGTATGGAACCCAAAAAGCCATGTGAAGCACTTCAAGATCCAGACTGGATTTTAGCCATGCGAGATGAGCTAAATCAATTTGAAAGAAATAAAGTCTGGAGATTAATTTCTAAACCAAAAGGTAAATCAATAATTGGCACCAAATGGGTTTTCAGAAATAAAAAGGATGAACATGGCATTGTTGTGAGAAATAAAGCAAGACTTGTTGCTAAGGGGTATTGTCAACAAGAGGGCATGGATTATGATGAAACTTTTGCTCCTGTTGCAAGACTAGAAGCTATCAGAATCTGTCTTGCATATGATGCTCACAAAAACATGAATGTTTTTCAAATGGATGTTAAGTGTTCATTTCTGAATGGAATTCTTCATGAAGAAATGTATGTTGAACAACCAAAAGGCTTTGTAATCAAAGAGTTTCCAGATCATGTTTACATTTTGGACAAAGCCTTATATGGACTTAAACAAGCACCAAGAGCATGGTATGACACTCTCACAACTTTTCTTCTGAATTCCAAGTTCAAAAGAGGTACTGTTGATACAACTTTATTTCTGAAAAAGGAAGGTGATGATATGATATTAATACAAATATATGTAGATGATATTATATTTGCTTCTACAAATCCAAAATTTTGCAGAAATTTTGGGAAAATCATGCAAACTGAATTTTAAATGAGTATGATGGGAGAGTTAACATTTTTTCTTGGTCTTCAAGTAAAACAACTATCCACTGGCATATTCATTAATCAATCTAAGTATATCTCTGATTTACTTAAGAAGTTTGACATGACTGACTGTTCTAGTATTCAAACTCCAATGGCCACTGCAAAAAAATTAGAACCTGATTTGAATGGAAAATCTGTTGATCAGAAAAAGTTCAGAGGCATTATTGGATCTTTGCTTTACTTAATAGCTAGTAGACCTGATATAATGTTTGCTACATGTATTTGTGCTAGATATCAAGCTAATCCTAAGGAATCTCATCTTCTTGCTGCTAAAAGAATCCTTAGATATCTCAAAGGTTCTCCTTCATTGGGACTTTGGTATCCAAAAGATTCTGGTTTTGAGCTAACAGCTTTCACAGATGCAGATCATGGTGGTTGCAAACTAGACAGAAAAAGTACATCTGGATCCTGTCAATTTTTAGGTGATAGACTTGTGAGTTGGTGTTCAAAGAAGCAAAATTGTGTTTCAACTTCTACTACAGAAGCTGAATATGTTGCTGCTGCAATATGTTGCTCACAAGTTATTTGGATGCAAATACAATTTAAAGACTATGGCTACACATTAAAAAAGATTCCTCTTAATTGTGATTCAAAAAGTGCCATAGCAATTACTGCAAATCCAGTCCAACATTGAAAGACTAAGCACATTGATGTCAGATATCATTTTATCAAAGATCATGTTGAAAAAGGTAATATTGAAATGTTTTTTGTTCAGACTGATTATCAACTAGCTGATTTATTTACCAAAGCACTTGATGAAAAACGGATTAATTTTTTGGTAAGTAAATTAGGCATGATGAATATGTTTGTGTAGGTATTGAGCATCAATTCAAACTTCAAAATTTTATGTTATGAGTTTATTTCCTTCAAATTCTGAAAAATCATCTCTTCAGAGTTTCTGTAGTTAAGCTTTCAGAAATTTTTTTACTTAGAGGCATAATTTTTTCATAAACAAATTGATTGCTTTCAAATACTTACAATTTTTTTTTCATTTCTCTATCTTTTATTTCTGACAATTTTGATGTCTAAGCATTGCTTAAGAGGGAAAATCAAAATGTTTATTGATTCAAGGGGGAGTTAAAATTCTAATTCAAGAATTTACCACTTCTCTATAACATTCAAAATCTGAAATGGTGGATATTACATTCTGGTTGTCTACATCTGAAGAATCTGAACAAAATTCTGAAGATAAACTATTTTTCATATTGTTCAAACCTACTTCTGAATTTTTCAAATGTTTTATATTTTTCAGAAGTTTGTAGTTTTAAATGAGTTTTGTGATTGTGAAGGGGTCCAAGTCAAGTTCTAAACTTATTTCGAAAGTTCTGAAGTATTTCTGAATCATCTCATTCAAATTTCTGAACTTATTCTCAAAAGTTCTAAACTTCTTCTGAAATTTTTTTAACTTGTTCTCGGAACTTTTCTTCCCGTTATAAAGACTAATCGTGTGCCACGTGTTTTATTTTCATTGGCTAATCCTTAAGCACGTCGATTAAACGGTTCATTTATCCGAATAAATGATGATTACTACTCTAATCACTCTTACTTTTGGCCACGTGTCCATCCACGATTATTCAGTCATTTATAATCCATGTTTTCATCTTCGTCTTCACTTTCTAGCAATCTTCCCCTCCGAAGTCTTTCCCTGTTTATTGATCTACATTCAAACTCAAGCTTTTCTTCATTTTCAACTATGTCGACTTCCAATGTTCAATCTGCCAAATTTCGTTTCAGTGACAGTAATGGATCATCAAGCAATGATTCATTCAAAATAGTGCCTAAAAAGATAATGGTTGGATCAATGGAAATCAATCTCGATGATGAACAGATTGTAAAAGACACTGCTACTACTGTGATTTCTGAAGCTGGACCTTCAAATCCTAAATCAAACCCTAACCCTAACCTGTGAACTGACAAAATTGGGGAAACTCAAATCGACTCTATAGATGTGGCTTCTAAATCAAACGTTGGTGTTGCTGACTCTCAATCTCGTGCACAAAGCATTGATGGTCCTGATTTGTCCAAACTATATGTCCCTGAAGAGAAGATCCTTGAAATAAAGAAGAACAACTGTGCTCTAAATCTCAAGTCTACTGATTTTAATGAAGATCAAATGATCCTGATTGAAATTCTGAAGAAACATCATCTAAGAGCTTTGTTATCCAGGAAATTTTTGGTCCCTACCTCTTATCTACAACAATGGTGGTTTCACACAGAAGTTGATGAAGAAGCAGATGATATTTCTTCCTATGTTCATGGCTACAGAGTCTGCATTTCTGTTGAAGACATCAGAAGTATCCATTTTCTATCTAAGGAGGATGAAGTTGTTGGGAAAACTTCATTTGATCCTATTCCATCATCTTCTGAGATGATTTCAGACTTTATGAAATTAGGATACTCTGAGCAACTTAATGCATTAAGCTCATTCAGAAGGAAGTGTTTACCTCCTATTTGGTATTGCCTATTTACAATTCTAAACACTTGCCTTTCTGGTAAAATCTCAAGTCTGGATCAAGCATCTACAAATGGAAGAATCATTTTTCATGGGATAGCATTCAACAAGCATTATGATTATGCTTCTCTTATTTTTGATGAACTCAAGTATGCAGTTTTGAAGAAGTCCACCTACAACTATATACCATTTCAAAGATTTTTTCAAACCTTCATCAAAGGGGCAATGAAAGCTGTTCCTGCCATTCCTGTTTTGACTCATGAGGTACATGTTCCCCTTTTCTCAATGCATAATCTCAGACCACCAAATGTTAAACTCCAATTCCCAAATGCTTTACCTTTACCATCTTATTTACTTGCACTTGTAAAAGCATCAAATAGGTATTTGAATGAGTACTGTGAATCTATGGGACTACCTAAACCAGTAGTCTCTTCCCCTGATTCCAACAAAAGTGGTGCGCATTGTGAGGTGTCTAGAATTCCTAGGCAGAGTGGGGAGGCTTTTCATGTGGGAGAACAACCTCATGGTGTGAAGAGGAAAAATGAAAATGAGAGAGTGGGTAGACAAGTGAGAAAAAGAACTGAAGAGGGGAGACCACAAGTAAAAGATAAACAAACTTGTGAACCAACTGTTCTAAGCCGGGCACCACATCATCTATTACTCCGCATCCTTTGGTGGGTAGTATTGAGAAAGCCAGTGAGCCCATGGCAACTATTGTTAACCCCTCCAGTCACTCACCCATCTCTCAACAGAAGGGTGTTTCATTAACACACATGGGGCA
The DNA here is from genome assembly GCA_036898165.1 of Silybum marianum. Taxonomy (NCBI): domain Eukaryota; kingdom Viridiplantae; phylum Streptophyta; class Magnoliopsida; order Asterales; family Asteraceae; genus Silybum; species Silybum marianum. The sequence continues at coordinate 6,492,873 of CM072539.1, forward strand.
CGCAGCTAATCTACCAATAGGTTCCCGCTTGGAAGAACCTATTGTTGAAAAAGAAGGACATATGTCCCCCCTTCACAGTTTTCTGCACTTTCAGTCTGAGAGTCCACTCAACTTTGAGCCTTCTGAACCACTTAATGTGGATTTTATTCACACAAGCACACATCTTTCAGATGTCCACAAGCAAAGTGCTAGTCACCTTGCCACAACAACCATAGATATTCCTATTACAGGGTATCAAGGATTGGTTGGAAGCCCTGGTGGAGTGAACATCACCAAAGCTCCATTCACAGAATCACAAGTGATTCATGATGCTGTGGCATCTACAGGCCAGCCTTCTTCTGAAGGACTGCTAACAAGATCATTTGTTGGTCTTGGATCTTTACCCACATCTTCTGAATTCTCATAATTCAAGGATTTCTGTACTTCTGAATTTGCAAAGATTCAGAAGGACATAAAGGAATTGACGGATAAAAACAATAAGGTGATGGAGGCTAGGTTCGATGGACAGGAGAAGAAAGTGGTGGATAAACTAAATGAATTTCAACAGTTCAGTCATTAAAGACTTCTATGTCATCTTCTTCTACTCAGCCATCAGTTTCTGAATTTGCAATTAAGGATGACATCTCTCAGATTCTGAACCAGTTAACCACTATTCAGAATTCTCAGGTATCCTTGAACAATCGTCTTTCTGCATTTGAGTGTGGTTCACAAGTAAAGACTTTAAAACGTAGTCTTGATAATCAGGATGATCCTGAAAATCAAGAGGGGGAGAAGAGACAAAAACTCTTTGAAGATGTTGATATTCCACAAGGTAACACTTCTGAAAAATCTTCTGAAGAAGCTCAAGTTCAGACTTCTGAACGATCTTCTGAGAAAACATCTGAAGAAGTTCAGAACACTGAAAACGATGAAACCAATAGAACTTCTGAAGCAATAGAAGATATTCTACATGCAGAAGATGAAGGTCTAGAAGTTGAAAAAGTTATTTCTGAAGAAACCATGGAAGAAGGGTATGAGACTGAGAAAGTGTCTCTGGATTCTGAAAATAAGCTAAGTTCTGAAGATACAGATATCATTCCTGACTCAAATGAAGAAACGTTGAATGAATATCTTGCCTTTGAAGACATCATTGGAGAGCCAAGTGATTTATCTGATGTAATTCTCTTTGATGAAGAGATGGAAGTTAATGAAGAAATGATTGAAATAAATGAGAACAGAGAACTGATTATATGGGAACCTCAAGGTCTGAGAATAGTTGAAAGAAATGAAGTTTCTGAAAACTTGTATATATTGGTTAGTCAATATTGTTGGAGATACATTATTCTGAATCACCCAAGGAATCTGGAGTGTAGATTCTTGGATGAAAGACTAACAGTTTTCAAAGAATTCATCAATCAACCAGCTGAGTGGTTTGAAATTGAAATTGACTTAAGTCATATGGAAGCTTTTGACTTTACAGATGAATTTCTGATGGTTGCAGCAGATAAGCCACATGTAAGATTTAGAAACTGCATAAATATCCCTCAGATTGATTTTCCTATTCTTGAAGAACCTGTAGTTGATCAAGTCTATGAAGGTGATATGATTTTTGTTATCTCTGGAGAAAGCCAGCTGATATTTCCTGAAGATACTTATCTCAGCATGTATACAAGAAATCTAAGGCATGCAACCTTAGAGGACTATGTGAATGATGAATGGTCTAAGGATTACATTTCAAAAGTGAGATCTTATGTACAAAGATATGGGGTACAAGAATTGCATGATTCAACTTTAATCAAGAAGATCAGGTGTATATCGAAAGCTTTTGAAGGTGATCTGTATGTAATAAAGTTTGGAGCTGAAAGAAGAGATGGCACTTTTGTCAACAGAATTTTGATTATTTGATTTTTACAAGTTGAGGTTGCAAGATAAACTTACTGTTTTGATTTTTTGTGTCAAGAGGGAAGATTCTGATGTTGTTTCTGAGATAAGAAGAATTCTAGGAATCTATGTCAGAAATCTAATTAAACATGATTTCCAATTGGCATTAGAATTCAGATTAAAGAGTGTCAATCTCTTGGAGCCTGAAAATATAGAAAGACAGGAATTTACAAAGATTTTCACAAATCCTGATTTGGGATTCACTTACAGGATAGGAGCATTTCTGTCAAAGACATTTATAGTTTCAGACATACCAAAGTACTCAACTTCTACTCTGAAGTGGTTAGTAGAATATGCTGAACAATACCTTCCTTCTTCTGATGTTGTAGAAGAAATAATATACTTGATCAAGGAAAGGATATCTTTCAGAGAGTGTGTAAGAAAGAGTGCTTTGGCTGGGCACACAAGAATAAACCAAATTAAAGGGGCTAATTATCTTCTAAGCAATGTCTATGATTTTCAGATTCATACTAAGAAACAAGACATTGAAGAAATTCAGAAGCTCTCTTAGAAGTTGGAAATCTCATAAGCTAAAGAAGCACAAAATGGAAAAGAAAAGTTTCTGAAAACACTCTAGATGAAGTAGTTCCTATTCCTCAGAAGTCTGAATCTGAACAATTACAAGACCAAAGAATAGAAGAACATGCTTTGACAATGTTCCTTGAATACTTTCATTCTGAAATGTTCATGGAATATGAACAAAAGTTCAACTATTGACTGCTGGATTCAGAAATCTTTTGGATGGAAACAATGGTATTCAGACATCATTAGAAAAATCAGACTTCCTGTAAGTGAAGTAAGAAAAGAGAGCCCAATAATGAAGGTAATCATAGCTGATTTGAAACAGAAAAACAATTACAAGCATGCTTTCTTCACTGTTGAGAGAAAAGATGGTGAGATCTCAACTTTTACAGAAGCAGATTTTCAAAATGTCTATCTCAGAGATTTGATAAGAGTTTACAGAAGTTTATATCCTTTTCATGATTCTATTTCCAAGTTCAGAAAAGCTTTCCCAGTTCTTAGAGATGGTTTGTACAGAGAATTCATTTGGGCAGCCAAGACAGATTTCCAAGTACATATGAGTGCTCCAAATCTAAGCTTACCAAATATTGAAAATCTCAAGAGCAGTACTCTAGTCATTCAGCCTCCAGGTTTTGTTTGCAAATGCTTTGATAGATTACTATTTGTAAGATTTAAAGAATTCCACAAGTGCTGTAATGGAACTCTCAAGATTATAAGGGATAAGCTAGAGAAGAAGAAAAATAAAAGACTGAAAAAGCTTAATGATGAAGAACGGGAGAAGTACAGAAAGCTGGCAAAAGAAAGGATAAGGATCATTGAATCTATTCTGGAATATAGGAAGCTTATTCTTAAAGATGTTAGAGAAATTCTGAACTTCTGGAAGTATGACTTGAACTTTTGAAGCTAAGGGGGAGATTGTTAGATATTAGAAGTAGCTTCAAAAGAAGATTAGGTTCTGAAAAGAAAGATTCAGAAGTCTGAAGATAAAAGGAGGAAACCCTAAGGCATAACTTCTGAAGTGACTACTTTAGAATCTGAAGATTCTGAAGAAGTTCTGAAGAGGTTTCTGAAGACACTTTTGAAGAAGTTCTGAAGATGTTCAGAAGTAGTTCTGAACATGTCTGTCATCTTTGTACTGTAACTTTAGTCTTTCTAAATGTATATAAATAGATAGTTTGATTGTTTGTTATAAAAAACGTTGATAAATAGAGCTTGTAAAGATACACACATTGTAATACAGTTCACTAATCAATACGATATACAACTTCAGTGATCTAATTCTTGTTCTTGTTCTTTAATCTTTCTACATTCTTGATTGTTTGGGATCTAACACGACACATCTCAGAAAAGGCCAGAAGTCTCTGGTTGCTTCTGCACATTTCTCAGAGGCACTCAGAAGCCTCTGGAAACCTCTGTACAACTTTTTACATTGTTTGCTCCAAGTGTTCACAGTATAGGTGCAACACTAACACTTGCAAGGCGAAACATAATGCAATCTTCAAGGGGGAGCAGATCTTTTAAGAACAAATTTTTTTTAAAGAACAGAACAGAATGCAATTTTTGAGGGGGAGCTCATCTTACATGCTCGAGGGGGAGTGTGCAGAGACTATCTTCTGATAGATGTCTATTGAACCTCTCTTTACTTACCAATTTTCTTTGAATTTGTTTCTTCTGATTAACTCTTGCCGTCAAGGTTACAAATATGTTTCAGATTCAACTTAAATTCTTTTGAAAAGACGTTCTTTGACATTTTTTTGGTCAAAATTACTTTCTATGACCAGATATTCTTTACCTCTGTATTTCATTTTAAATTTTTTTTAATAAGCCTATTTTATTTAACTCTTGTCTTCAAGGTTATCTAAATTTTTCTTATTATTTTTAATTTTTTATATCAATACCTGGTTTCGAATTCAAAACCTTTCATTTGGAACAAAACGTTTTTTCTCCAAATGTCTGATTTTAATGAATTTAAAAGGAATTCATTACTCTAAAAAAAATTAATCAACAGTTTATCTGTTTTTTCAATAATAATTTTCTTTTAATGAATTTCCTTTTAATGTTCTTTTTAAGGAGGGAACACTCAATCGTTTTTAAGCGCCAAATCCTACTCCATGTCAGTTCTACTTTACACGTGTCCTTTATCGTGCCCTTGCATGTTGACACGACTGTGCGCACTCCTCTAACCCGAACCCTTTTTTTTGTTAGTCCCCAAATTAAAACCCTTCCCATTCAAAAATCACTTAAGTACTCTCTCCCTCTCATATATAAACCTCCATTTAGAACTTTAAGAGTACTGTGCTTCATCTTCTTCCTCAAAAATCATCAAATTTCCTAATCGGCATTTGCTTCTCATCAAGCTTTCTTCATCAATGGCGTCTCCAGTTACAAGCCTTAATCCCCAAATTGATGATGGCAACTTGGTCGCCTCCACGGCTGATAGTGCTCCTGTCCTGAAGCTACCATTGAAGTCGAACAATGTTCAGGTTCTTCTTGATCCCAATACTTATCTCTCAGAGTTCAGAATCATGATTGAATTCCTGCAAAACTATTCCTTGAACCGAGCCCTAACCCTGACAAACCCTAATGTTCCCAAAATTTATGTACAAGAGGTCTGGCAAACTATGTTTATCAAGGATGAAAATACCCTAATTGGAGTCTATGGTCACCCCACTGAATCTGAAACTGCAGTCCAAATCCCAATCACTCGCAAGAAAATAGCCAGGTATTTCCAACTTCCTCAACCATTCATTGAAGCTGAAGGACAAGCAATTCCAAACCCTGCACTTGAACCAAATCCCACACCAGAAGCTATGTTGGCCTTTATTCGTTTCTTGGGGTACAATGAACATATCCATAGGCTTTCTGAGTTCAAACGCAAGCAGCTACCCCCAATGTGGAACGTTCTCGTCTCAATCCTAAATAAAAGCCTTACCTGCAAAATCGGGTCTCTCGATCAAGCCAGCAAGAACATTCTCACAATCATGTATGGGATGTTCTTTAATCGACCTCTGGACTACACAAGCCTAATCTTCCAGGAAATGAGGGTTGCGGTTCAGACCAAAAATTCTCTCCAGAGCCAAGGGAAACCATTACATGCATTAATGTTCCCACGATTTTTATCACTCTTCACCTTCCCAACAATTGGTGCACTGAAAGCTCCTCTGCTCCAGCCCTTCTGCAAAATAGCCTCGATGAGCTCTCACAAGCCAACCATCGACATCAACGGTTATCCTGCTGCCAGAGAACTTCCCAGGTACATGCTTGATCTTATCCCTTCAACCTCTCTTACTCTCATTTCTTATAGGCGCTCTATGGTACTCTCAAAACAGAGAGTATCTACCCCAGAGCAGTTAGAGCCCAGATTAGAAAGTGAGGGGTCAAATGAGACTGAGTCTGAAAAGAATTCGAGTGCCAACCAGAGAGTTTCTACCCATCCCGACCTCTTAATGCAAGAGGGTACATAAGATGTCCATAGAGACACATTTGAACGATTCTCTCCAAGATCCCCATGGGTACCCACATCTCCTGAGGTAGATGTCAACATATCTACAATCATTGAAAAAGGACAACCCAGTCCAAACCACCAACAACCAAACCGATCAAAGGGAATTCTTTGTTCCTCTGCATCACGCACATCCGGGGAATCCACATCATCATCATCATCCTCTCAAAAGGGTGTTGATGAATCTGTAAGAGTTCCGTCGCCCCAGAACTCGTCACCACCTACACAAAACGTTGATGTCTTCGTGACCAACGATGTCATAGGGCAACCAGAAGGTAAGTCCATGCCTTATGTTAGTTAAGATGCTGATGAAATCCCATCAGAGGGGTTACAGCCACAGGATGCACCACTTACCGGGGTCTTTACCCTTCCTAGAGGTAAGCACATTGTGTTTAGCTCCCCATCCTCTGATGATCGGGATAACGTTGAACCTTTCCGAACAACCGAAGAGGTGTCTGTGAATAACAACCCTCGACGACAGGTTGGAAGTCCCTCCACACTCAACGTCGAAACAGGTGTGAAAGAGGGCCTCTCTGAACGCGAGAGACAAGGGGCTCATTCGTTGGAGATGCACCGGTTACCCCTTCTGAATTTGTCACCACTGCAGCGTTAAAGGCTTTTGGTAATCAAATTCAGAGATCTATGGAAGATCTAAACTCATCCCTTCTCTCCTAACAACAAACTCTGTCAGCCATACAAGCTCAACAGGTCTCTCAAAATCAGACTTTGGAGGACATTAGAAAGCTTTTTTCTGAAACTGCAGAAGCCCAACAAACCTCTGCAACTGCTCATTTCCAGGCTTTGGACGCTGTAATTAAATCAAATGCAGAGGCTATCTTCAATCTACCTTCTGAAATACCCACTCCAGAGGTCACCATCTCTGCTGCTGAATATGGGTCATTCGTTGCTGACATCCACAAGCTTATCACTGTTGTCTTTCCTTCAGAGGATGCATCTGCCTTTGCCTCTTTGCTGGGTAAAAAATCGGATATGGCACAGTTTCAGAAAGCCATGATTGACCGTATCAACTCTTTGACATCCAAGTACGCTTCTAAGACTAACTCAAGCAACTGTCACATGGAACAGAAGCTTACTACTTTGGACAACACCATATCTCAGCTCTCTTCTTTGGTAAGTGCCTTATCCTCCTCATTTGCCGAAAGAAAGAAAGCTAAAGAAGCACGAGCGTGCAAGAAGGCTAAACTGAAGCGTAAAAGATCTGAGGATCAGGATCCTGATTCTCAGAAGGGGGAGAACATGGAAAATATCAAAAAGATGAAAACCGAAATGGGTCAGAAGGAGAATCAAGAGAAAGGTAAAGCATCAACCTCCTCCCCTTCTGCACCTCCTCCTCCTAAGCAAACTCCATTAACACCTACTCCTCTGGCCACTCATCGAGGTCCCGGCCTAAAGATCCATAGATTGCTAAATTCATACTAGAGGTAATAGGGAATACCAAAACGCAATCTTCTCAACAAACCAGAGCAGAGGCAGCTAAAGCAGAAGCTGCAAGATCAAAAGCAACTAAATCAGAAATTGCCAGGGCTGAAGCTATGAAAGCTGAAGAAGCCAGAGCTAAAGCTGCCAAAGCAGAAGAAGAAGAAGTCAGAGCTAAAAGAGCAGAAGCTGCTAGAACAGAAGAAGAGAATAGACTAAGGTCTGAAGCTGAAAAAGCAAAGGAAGAAGCTCTGAAAGCTAAAGTAGAAGCCGAGAAAGCCATGGCGCAGGCAGAAAAAGAAAGAAAAGAATCAGAAATGGCCAAAGAAGCTGTTGAAAGGGCTCGTGAAAATTTTGAAGAATCAAAAAGGAAAGAATCAGCAAAATTCAATGCTGCAAATGAAGAAAAAATGCAGAAGTTGGGGAGACTTGAGCTACCCAACTTAGAAATCAAGAATAACTATATGTATGCTCCTGTGGATCAGAATATATATCTGATGATGCCAAATTTCTCAAACGATTATCAAGTCAGTGATGAAATCAAAGATAAGTTTATTACTCACAGGCAATCAAGAAATGAGGCTTATTCCATAATCCCAATCAAGACCATTTCCGTCAGGCATACTCAATTCGAACAAACTCCAATCTGGTACACAATTTATAAGGTTTCCAGAAAAGATAACACGGAATCATTCTTCTGTGACAATGATCTATTGTCAATAAATCCTTCTGATCTGCTCACTCTAGAGAAATTTATGAAGACTCAGAAGAACAGAGAAAGTGAAGATCAAAACAGAGTTGCTTACTTCCGTATTATTGAATGTATGAAGTCTTTCATTCGATACAGAAGGCAAGTAGACTTCCAAGCGGGTTTGAACTACAAAGTTGATAACTTGTGTATCGTTGCATCAAACGAAGATTTGGAGGGTATTAATGCTCAAAGGATTGGAAAAGTAATAACCAAACCAGAAGTTGGAGTTATGTTTAGAAGGCCTAACAGAAAAAGCTTCTTCAGAATCAAAGATGCTCACAGATACTCTGCGGAAGTTTTCTACATCGTAAAATGTTTTGCTTCTGTAGCAGTTGACAATCAAGATGCATAAATCAGAGACAAAATCGAAAAGAGACTTGACAAACTTATGAAGCTCAGAGAAGTTACATAGGTTATCTACAAAGTCATTTCTCATACAGCTCCCTTCTGATACAATCACAATCAACTACATGTGCAACATTTTGTTTTTCATACTTAGGGGGAGATCGTTAGACCTCAATTTTGGGGAAGTATGAAACAGAATTAAGCAACTACTATGCATCAGATGACGTGGCAAGCACACCCTCCGTGTGTCTTTTAGTTTGTTACTTCCTTGCTTACGTGTCTCATTGTAATAGGCCATGTAGTTGACTTTCATCAATTATATTCGTATAAATAGTTCTTTTACAGATTGTAATAGTATCGATTGAGAAATACGAAATAGAGAGCTATTGTTTTGTGCATATGGTTGTCAATCATTCAAACTAATTCAATATCAATTACGATTGTTCTTCCTATTTTGTTCTTACTAATCGTACTGTTAATCTTAGATCTACTTGCTTCCGCTCATATTTACATATCTGATCAATTGATTATTAGAAAGAAAGGGATCTGGGTTCCAACAATATGCAAGTTGGCAAAAATGATCTCCATTTGAAACGTAAATCTTCCAAGGAAACATGTGGTGAATTGTAGTCCACATAATATATGTGGCTAATATTAGACCTTGGTTTTATGCTTCATCGACTTGTACCATATGCTTGGTGAATTGTACAGCATCCAAAAAAAAACTTACCAAAATTAAGCTTTTCAACACTCCACCATGATGTGCAAATCACCCGACGAAACCAAATACGAACAAATCTAACGAACACGAACGGTAGCTGATTGAGATTGACACGAGGTAACAAAATTCATTTTGACCATGACGAGCTTCGGCATGGCCATCACCCGTCAAAACCAAAAGCAAAAATCCTCAAGTGAGCAATCTCAATAAAACGAAATGAGTTAAGCAACCAAAAACACGTACCAAGTAACATCTCCCCAAAGATGTCGCTATGTCATCTGTAGTAATATTTGTCATCTCACCCACAAGGTGCCGAATGGCACTAACACAATCTGAGCTAAATTAAATTCGAGCAATGCTCGAATTTAGCTGGCGGTAACGATTTGGTAAACATATCGGCAGCATTATCGTCAGTGATGATTTTCTTCAAGTACACCACTTTCGCATCATGCAAAGCTACCAGAAATGCATCATGCACATTAATGTGCTTCGTACGAGAGATGAACGCCAAATTTGTAGCCAAGTGAATAGCACTTTGGCTATCACAATTAATACGAACAGTAGACTGCTTCAAGCCCAAACCAATAAGTAGTTCCTGTAAGTGAACCGCTTCTTTAGCAGACTCAACCGCCGCAATAAGTTCAGCTTCGGTAGTCGATAATGCAACAACAGACTGTAACCGAGATCTCCAACTGACAGTTGTTCCACCTAATGTAAAAACATAACGAAATGTGGATTTCCAACTGACACGATCACCTGCGTAATCTGAATCGCAGTAACCAACAATATCACAGTTGTTTTGCATACCATAGATGAGACCGTGAGATTCCGTACCTTTCAAGTAACGAAATACAGTTTTCACTACTGCCCAATGTGACTTACCTGGGTTCGATAGAAACCGGCTAATCACTCCAATGGAATGTGCAAGATCGGGACGAGTGCATACCATAGCATACATAAGGCTCCCGACTGCACTAGCATATGGAATCTTCGCCATCTCAGCTTTTCCAATATCGTCTACCTGACAATCGTCTTTTGTAATCTTGATGTGTCTTGGAACTGGCGTAGATGCTGGCTTTGCTTCATCAAGATTAAACCGCTTCAGAATTTTCTGAATATAGCCCTTCTATGTAAATCTGAGTGTACGGGACTTTCTGTCCCGAACAATTTCCATGCCGAGAATAACACGAGCTTCACCGTGATCCTTCATTTCAAATTCTGATTTCAAGCTATCTTTCAAACGGTTGATTTCAGATCGATCCCTGCAAGCTATCAACATGTCATCAACATAAAGAAAGATAAATAGAATTTCCACCGCTTGATCTATGATAGACACAAGCGTCTTTCTCACTACGCTCAAAACCCAACGAGAGCATAAACAAATCAAACGTCTAATACCACTGTCGAGGCAACTGTTTAAGTCCATAGAGGGACTTAAACAATTTATAGACCCAATCTGGTTTGTTGTCAAAGATGAAACCATCGGGTTGCTTCATAAAGATGGTTTCTTCTAGATCTCCATGCAGAAAAGCTGTTTTCACATCTAACTGTTCGAGCTCCAGGTCATGAGTTGCCACAAGGGCCAGAAGGACCCGAATAGATGTGGGTCGAACCACAGGGGCAACGATATCGTCATACTCGATACCCTTTCGCTGTGCAAAGCCTTTCGCAATGAGACGAGCCTTGTAACGCTTATCGTCTTTGACTTTATAGACCCATTTGCAGCCAATAACACGGCTGCCTTTTGGTAATGGACAAAGCTTCCAAGAATTGTTTTTCGATAGAGCTTCCATTTCTTACTACATAGATCCTAACCAATTAGCAGAGTGGCTCGAAGCAAGGGCCTCCGAATAGTCAAACGGCTCATCCTGTACAACATGCAAAGCATACTCAAGTTGGTCAGTAAAACTCATATTTGCAAAATCCCAATCACCATACCTACTAGGAGGACGAATAGTTCTTTGGCTTCGTCTTATAGGTACTGAAGCTGGAATGTTATCGGCTTGACCTCCACCATCATTTGGAATTTCTTCCTGAAATGAACTAATTGGATCAGAAGTAGATGTATCTGGTGGACTAACATCTTCTTCAGATTCTGACCCCAAAGTAAAACCACGAGCAGATGAACTCGGTACAATAGGACTGACAATTATCTCATCTCCATCGGCTGTAGGAGAATCAGAAGAGATAATTTCCGGTTCTGGAGTGGGTTGTAGATTATGATTAGACTTGAACATAATCGACTCATCGAAGGTAACGTGTCGAGAATGAATCACCTTTCGGGTGACCGGGTTCCAGATTCGGTAACCCTTGATTCCGTATGTGAAGCCGAGTAAGAATCTCTTGGCGGCTCTGGGATCCAACTTGTCCTGACCTCTCACATGAAATAACACAGGACAACCAAATAAACATATGTATTTCAAACAGATATTACCCGTCCCCTTCCAAATTTCTTCCGGAATCTTTCCCCCAATAGTTGAACATGGTAACCAATTCACAATGTGTACAGCAGTGTGAAGTACTTCAGCCCAAAATATTTTAGGGAAACCAGATGTAAGTAACATACATCGGACTTTATCTAACAAAGTCCTATTCATCCGCTCGGCGACTCCGTTTGATTGCGGATCGCCAGGTGTAGTGTAGTCTCGGTGAATACCTCTACGTGAACAAAAGTCTTTAAAATTACCACTAGTGTATTCCCCACCATTGTCAGATCTTAGCACTTTCAATTTTCTACCGGTCTCGACCTCAACTAATGCTTACCAAGTTTTGAATATTTCAAAAACATCTGACTTTAACTTAACCACATACACCCAAAGTTTGTGTGAGAAATCATCAATAAAAGTAACATACTCCACTGAGGGACTGTGTCGGAGATGGTCCCCAGACGTCTGTATGAACATAATCGAGGATCCCTTTGGTGTTGTGTTTTCCAACACCAAAAGAAACACGCGTCTGTTTACCCGAGACACAATCTGAACAAAAATCCAGACTCGTAGGTGTATCTGTCTGCAATGAGTTTCCGCTTGCGTAGAATCTCCAAATTCTTCTCTGATGTGTGCCCCAATCTAAGATGCCATAAATGAATAGCATCTAAATTTTTCGAACTATCTGTGACACACGCTTCAGATCTGATTGTTTCGCCTACCAATTAAAACAGGTTGTTTTCTACCTGTTCACCTTTCATCACAATGAGATTCCCTCTGGAGATGCGCATACTCTCAACTGCAAATTGAACCTTACAACCCAATTTGGATAGTAGTCCAAGAGATATCAAAGAAAGAGCCATAGACGGTACATATTTAACATTTAGTAAAGTTCGAATACTACCGTCAAACATCTTGATTCTGACAGAACCGATACCCCGACTGACACACGATGTATTGTTCACCATATAAATATGGTTACCTTCGAATTTTTCGAAAGTAGTGAAACAATGTCGAAATGGTGTCATATGGCACGAAGCTCCGGTATCCAACACCCAACGCCTGTTGCATTGCGGTGGTGTACCCGTTGCTGAAAAGCTTGTATCTTCTTCAGTTGCTACCGCTGAAGATTCTGCTTTGTCCTTGCCTTTGTTCTTCAAATTTGGACAACCTCCGACCCAATGACCTGGTTTGTGGCAATAATTACAATTGCCCCATTGTTTAGATTTCCCGCGATAACAAGATTTAATAGACTAGGAGCGGCCACGACTTCTTCCTCTATTTTGCTGATCGTCATGGTCTCTTTCGGCAAAAAGACCCTGACCGTTGTGGTTGTTTTCTCGCGAACTGTTACCAATTTTCATTTGAATTCTTTGTTCTTCACATATCATCCCTGCTTTCATGTCAGACAACGAAATGGAATCTCTTCCATAAATAAAACTGTTAGTGAACTGGGAAAATCTTTCGGGAAGTGAATACAACAAAATCAAAGCAAGTGCCTCATTATCTGTGGCAAAAATAGAATTTGTTGCCTTCAACTTCATAAGAATGTCTTGGAATTCAGTCATGTGGGCTTGAATGGTCGTACCTTCCTTCATTTTGAAGAATAAGCACGACCTCATCAGTAATAGTCGGTTAGTCAAAGTTTTCTTCAGATAAAGATTCTCAAGTCTCTTCCAAATCCTTGCGGCTGTCTTTTCAGAAACGATTTCAGAAATTACATTTGGACCTATAGCCATCTGTAAGGTAGTGAAGGCCCAAGCCTCCATTTCCTTAGCTTCCAAAGCTGACATGTTCGGATCTTTTTCTTCCGGAGCAAAGACTACGGGGTGAACATAGTTTTTTCTGAGTGCTGCTGCGGTAGTAAACTGCCATTTACCAAAGTGACCTTCTCCGCTCCATTTTTCGATTCTGATCCCGGACCCCAATAATTTAAATGCACCTTTCTGATAAATATTCGGGTCCGAGTTAGAACCGGGAGGGGCAAACGGATTTCTTGAATCGTCAGACATTTTACCAAGCACTAGAAGTGCAAATCAAAATATACAATATATTTCAAATTTAGATCTAATAAGATCTGATACCAATTGTAAGGGTCGGTCGCAGTTACAATATCGTATTACAAAGTGATTTAGGGTCCCAAAAATTGATAACAATAAATCACTGTGCAAACTGACCCGATACAACGAATACGGATTATCGAGATCTAAATATTGTATATTACTGTCTTAATAATTCATACCGATCCACAAACATAAATTAGCAGTTAAAAGAATTTTACGATCAAATAACGAAAGCGGCACGTAAACGAGACAACAAGATTTAATGTGGTTCCACTATCGACGTGATAGTGTACATCCACCAAAAGGGACGGAGAGCACAATATATTACCAACCGGGAGAGATTACAACGTGTTTACAAAGATCCTTGGATCAACAAATCAGCTACCCAATATTTCCACGGAACAGAGTTTCCTAAGCTGGAAACTAAAACTAAAAACAATATATATATATATATGTTTTGCCGTGAGGAATGGCTAAGCAAAGAGAAAGTCTTAAATGTTTATATGTTTATATATATATATATATCTCAAATTCACATGCATCATCTCCAATTTATAGGAAATCCTTAACTTGGTCCCTAAGTTAAATGTTAAGATGATGGATGCCATGCATACATCAATATGCATACATGACATATGTGTTAGACCTCAATTCTGGGGAGGTATGAAACAGAATTAAGCAACTACTATGCATCAGATGACGTGGCAAGCACACCCTCCGTGTGTCTCTTAGTTTGTTACTTCCTTGCTTACGTATCTCATTGTAATAGGCCATGTAGTTGACTTTCATCGATTATATTCGTATAAATAGTTCTTTTACAGATTGTAATAGTATCGATTGAGAAATACGAAATAGAGAGCTATTGTTTTGTGCATACGGTTGTCAATCATTCAAACTAATTCAATATTATGATACGATTGTTCTCCATATTTTGTTCTTACTAATCATACTGTTAATCTTAGATCTACTTGCTTTCGCTCATATTTACATATCTGATCTATTGATTATTAGAAAGAAAGGGATATGGGTTCCAACAATTGGTATCAGAGCCTGATAATCAATCTATTGATTATTAGATCTCATCCATTTGGAGAAATCCCTATTCTTACAGTTGAAAAGAAACTAAGGAAACAGACTGAGAAAACTCTCTCCGAAACTCAAAGAGAGAGAGAGAGAGAGATTTATAAAAGAGAAACGAATCTTCTAACTGAAGAAAAACTGGAACTCAATGTTGAAAATGAGAAGATTTCCGAAAATCTACAAAACACAGAAGTTAAGTTTAAAGAAGAGAAGTTGAGATTAAACAAACTTCTGGAAAACAAAGAAAAGGAGATTAGTGCTAAAGAAAGTGACAGATTAAATTCTGTTGCACTTAAAAACTACTTTCAGAAGGAAAGAGAATTTTTGCATATTGAACTTCAAAAGAAAAAGCTACAGATTAAAACATATCTGGATGCTCAAAAAGTTCATGACAAAATTAATACGCAAGTAGGAAGATCTGGACTAGGTTTCGCGGATCTGGACCCCTACACGTGTGAAAAACGATCAACTCTGAATTCTGTTTTCTGTCTAGAACTAAAACAAAAGCCTATGTTTCCAATCTTATATGAACCATCAATTTTTAAAAGACCAAAGCTTGAAAATAGTTGTCGTCAACGACAACTCAAATTCAAAAACATCGAATATTTTTCTGGAAAAACAAAAGTTGATCTGAACAAACTTCAGAAGAAGGACGACATTTTCAGATTTGGCTCAAATGTTCATATGACTTTGAATCCAAAGGCGGATGTATTTATACCTTTACAAGCAGAAGAAGAGCTACGTCTAAGCTTTGAAAAAGATATCTTATCCACTCTGGATAAATGCTTTGAAATTGAAAATATTCAAAAACTTTTGATAGTCCCATATTACAACAGATCTAATATAGAATGCTCAATGAATCCTCATTTTATTAGAACTGTAGAAAGCTTTACAGAGAAACACACACTTACACCTTTAAACGACTCTCATGTGTGGTGTTCTATTAATGTTCAACTACTAACCGTCTAACAGACATTCTATTTATACTACAAATGTAAAGCTACAGTTACATGTATTTAAATCACAGCCCAATATCAATGAGACACGTCATCAAAAACTCTATTCAGAAGTTCTTCAGAACTTCTGAACTGTCTTCAGAATTCTGAACTTTGCTCTTCAGAACCACTTCTGAATTGTCTTCAGAATTTCTGACTTTTCACTTCAGAACCTATTCAGAACTTCTTCAGAACTTCTGAATATATATTTTGCACTTCTGAAGATGACTTTGTTTATCTTTCTAGCACTAGTTCAGAACTTCTGAACTATTCATCTTCAGATTCTGAAGTTCTTTTCTTTACAAAACATTTCAAACATAGGATCCAAATTCATAGGATTCTTTGGATCCTAACAACTTTCTTCAGAAAACAATCCAGAGATAGTTCCATGTTCTTGTAGACTTAAATCCTTCTGAATATCAAGATTGTTTTGAAACTATTACATATCCTTGGGAAAACGATGATCAAGACGATGATTTCTTTAACTCAGAAAAATATCTCTCAAATCTAGAAAATCATTTTCCTTCAGAATACAAAAAGGCCGCAGAAGTATCTAAAGATAAGGAAGCTCCTTTCTTATTTACTAATGAACCTCTGGAAATCAGAACCTCTGGTCTGAATATTGAAAAACATCCAAGTGGAATACCAACTTTCTCTGTTCCTCCAACAGGACAGCGAAAACCAGTGCCCATTCATCCAGATTTCATTGGGATGTGTTTTAAGGCCAAATCTTGTCTTGAACTTGAGAAGGAAGAAAGTCTTAAAAAGAAATGTTTTGTTCAGTCAAAATTATCTCAACCTTGTTATCCAAAGTTTACTTCTGCTCGGAAAGAAAAATGGAAATCTAATCTTTCTACTTCTGTTTCAGTAATTCAGAAAACTCAGAGAAGGTCTATCAAAGGAAGCCTCAACAGAAGAACACTTATGATTCTAAGCATAAGTCTAGCCTAGCTAAGAAGTTCAATAGAACTACTGATACTAGTATGGACAAGAATAAGAAGAATTGTAATTATCATTATTCTAATGAAAATTCAATAAAATCTTTTATGTCTCAGAATTCTGAATGTTTTTCTCTGTTTTTAAAACTAAAGGAAATTTTCCTCGAGGTCCTCTGATCTTTCTTATAATGATTTCTCATTTAAAGCTAAACCAAAGAAAATCAATAATATTGCAAACAATAAGATCGGATCTTTAAATTCTGCAATATCAAGTCATATGCAAATTAAAAAGAGTGAAAAGATTAAAACTAACTGTAAAAGACCCATAATGAGATGGGTACCTAAAAAACTCTGACTGTGATTGCAGAAGCAGCGTGTGCATATCTGGTATCTTGACTCTGGATGGTCGAGGCACATGACTGGATCGAAAAACTTACTCTCCCAATTTAAAGACTAATGTGGTGGAGCTATAACGTTTGGAGATAATGGTAAGGGTACTTTACAAGAAGGTAACATTACCTTATCAAAAGTAGCTCATGTTTATGGACTGAAACATAATTTGTTAAGTGTAAGTCAACTTTCTGATTCGAAAATACTTGTTGTATTTGATGAAAAACATTGTTATTTGTTCTCTAAGGCAGGAGAAGAACTCTGGAGAGCAGACAGAAAAGGTAATTTGTATATGATGAATTTCACATCAAAGGACGGTCAAGAAACCCTCGGTCTTATTTCCAAAAAGAATGAAATTGCATGGGTATGGCATCACAAAATGTCTCACTTAAATTTTGATAATCTTGAGATGCTTGTTAAACATAATTTGGTGACTGGTATTCCAGAAGTCCTTTTTCAAAAAGATCACATCTGCCCTGCATGTGAAATGGAAAAAATAAAACGAGCTTCTCATAAAAAAAAAAGTGATCATTCTTGTACAAGACCTCTGCAGTTATTACATGTTGATCTCTGTGGTCCTATTGTAACACAAAGCTTATCTGGCAAAAACTATATACTGGTACTCATTGATGAATTTTCCAGGTATACATGGCTTGCATTTGTAAGACAAAAATCTGAGGTACCCATCGTATTGCAAAATATGATGACCAGAATCCAAGTTCTATTAAATCAAAAGATTCAGCAGCTAAGGAGTGACAATGGTACTGAATTCAAGAATGCCAAACTTGAAGCATACCTTGTTGAAAATGGAATTACACAGAACTTTTCTGCTGTACGAACTCCTCAGCAAAATGGGGTTGTAGAGCAGCGCAACAGAACCTTGGTTGTAGCTGCCAGAACAATGCCTGCTGCTTCTGGACTACCCATCCATTTCTGGGCAAAAGCTGTAGCCACCGCATGTTTCACCCAGAATCGTTCGATAATTGTCAACAGGCATCTCAAAACTTCTTATGATCGAACCAAAACATGTTCATGAAGCTTTACAAGAACCTAGTTGGGTATCAGCTATGCAAGAAGAATTGCTACAATTTGAAAGAAACAAAGTTTGGAACCTTGTTCCTCTGCCAAAGAACAAAGTAGCTATTGGAACTAAATGGGTTTTCAGAAACAAGAAAGATGAAGATGGCATTGTGATCAGAAATAAAGCTCGACTGGTTGCTAAGGGGTATTGTCAAGAAGAAGGAATCGATTACGATGAAACCTTTTCCCCTGTAGCAAGACTTGAGGCAATACGCCTATTTCTGGATTTCTCTGCTTACAAGAACTTTAAAGTCTATCAAATGAATGTTAAATGTGCATTTCTAAATGGATATCTCAAAGAAGAAGTGTATGTTGAACAACTTGCTGGATTTAAAGATGCTAAACATCCAAAATATGTCTATCTTCTTGACAACGCTTTATATGGTCTAAAACAAGCACCTAGAGCATGGTACGAACGTCTATCTTTTTCTGATCAGTAAAGGATATGAGAAAGGTAAAATCGACACTACTCTGTTCATCAAAAAAGGCAAAGGTATGCTAACCGTTGTTCAAATTTATGTGGATGACATAATCTTTGGTTCTACTCATCAATCAGAAGTTGATCTGTTTTCTAAGTTAATGGAACAAGAATTTGAAATGAGTATGATGGGAGAACTAACATTCTTTCTAGGACTCCAGGTTAAACAAAATATCTCTGGCATTTTCAGAAATCAAGCTAAGTATGTTTCTAATATGCTTAAGAAATTTCATCTTCAAAATTCCTCTACAATGAAAACTCCTATCTCTACTAGCACGAAACTAGGCCCTGATTCTTCTGAGAAATCAGTGGATGTTACGGGTTATCGAGGTATGATCGAATCACTTCTGTATTTGACTGCTAGTAGACCTGATATTATGCCTGCCACTTGCCTCTGTGCTCGCTATCAAGTAAATCCCAAAGAATCTCACTTTGATATCTCAAGGGATCTCAATCACTTGGTCTCTGGTATCCAAAAAATTCTGAATTTGATTTAATGGCATATACAGATTCTGATCATGCAGGTTGCAAATTGGATCACAAAAGTACCTCTGGAAGCTGTCAACTTCTGGGTAACAGACTTGTAAGTTGGACTTCTAAGAAGCAGAACTGTGTGTCAACATCCACAGCAAAAGCTGAGTATGTTGCTACTGCCAGTTGCTGTTCACAAGTTATCTGGATGAAAACTCAGCTCAGAGACTATGGCTTAATATACGACAAAATTCCAATCTTGTGTGACTCAGAGAGTGCCATTGCCATTACTGAAAATCCAGTTCAGCACTCCAAAACCAAGCACATTGGTATCAGGTATCATTTCATCAAAGATCATGTAGAGAAAGGCACCATTGAGATGTATTTCATCTCTACTGACTTTCAGCTTGCTGATATCTTCACCAAAGCTTTGGATGAAACTCGTTTTAATTTCCTAGTTAGCAAATTGGGCATGTTAAATATGTAACTTTTCTCAATTCTTTGATTCTCTTAGAATTCTGACAAAATTATTTATTTCTGTCTCAATTGCTGTCAACACTTTAGTTTCGACACATCTCAGAAAAGGCCAGAAGTCTCTGGTTGCTTCTGCAGATTTCTTAGAGGCACTCAGAAGCCTCTAGAAACCTCTGTACAACTTTTTACATTGTTTGCTCCAAGTGTTCACAGTATAGGTGCAACTTTAACACTTGCAAGGCGAAACATGATGCAATCTTCAAGGGGGAGCAGATCTTTTAAGCACAAACTTTTTTTTAAAGAACAGAACAGAATGCAATTTTTGAGGGGCAGCTCATCTTACATGCTCGAGGGGGAGTGTGCAGAGACTATCTTCTGATAGATGTCTATTGAACCTCTCTTTACTTAACAATTTTCTTTGAATTTGTTTCTTCTGATTAACTCTTGCCGTCAAGGTTACAAAGATGTTTCAGATTCTTTGAATTTTCTTAAATTCTTTTGAAAAGACGTTCTTTGACATTTTTTTGGTCAAAATTACTTTCTATGACCAGATATTCTATACCTCTGTATTTCTTTCTAAATTTTCTTTAATAAGCCTATTTTATTTAATTCTTGCCTTCAAGGTTATCTAAAATTTTCTTATTATTTTTAATTTTTTATATAAATACCGGGTTTCGAATTCAAAACCTTTCATTTGGAACAAAACGTTTTTTCTCCAAATGTCTGATTTTAATGAATTTAAAAGGAATTCATTACTCTAAAAAAAATTAATCAACAGTTTATCTGTTTTTTCAATAATAATTTTCTTTTAATGAATTTCCTTTTAATGTTCTTTTTAAGGAGGGAACACTCAATCGTTTTTAAGCGCCAAATCCTACTCCATGTCAGTTCTACTTTACACGTGTCCTTTATCGTGCCCTTGCATGTTGACACGACTGTGCGCACTCCTCTAACCCGAACCCTTTTTTTTGTTAGTCCCCAAATTAAAACTCTTCCCATTCAAAAATCACTCAAGTACTCTCTCCCTCTCATATATAAACCTCCATTTAGAACTATAAGAGTACTGTGCTTCATCTTCTTCCTCAAAAATCATCAAATTTCCTAATCGGCATTTACTTCTCATCAAGCTTTCTTCATCAATAGCGTCTCCAGTTGCGAGCCCTAATCACCAAATTGATGATGGCAACTTAGTCGCCTCCACAGCTGATAGTCCTCCTGTCCTGAAGCTACCATTGAAGTCGAACAATGTTCAGGTTCTTCTTGATCCCAATACTTATCTCTCAGAGTTCAGAATCATGATTGAATTCCTGCTAAACCATTCCTTGAACTGAGCCCTAACCCTGACAAACCCTAATGTTCCTGAAATTTATGTACAAGAGGTCTGGAAAACTATGTTTATCAAGGATGAAAATACCCTAATTGGAGACTTTGGTCACCCCACTGAATCTGAAACTATAGTCCAAATCCCAATCACTCGCAAGAAAATAGCCAGGTATTTCCAACTTCCTCAACCATTCATTGAAGCTGAAGGACAAACAATTCCAAACCCTGCCCTTGAACCAAATCCCACAGTTGAAGATCTGTTGGCCTCTATTCGTTTCTTGGGGTACAATGAACATATCCATAGGCTTTCTGAGTTCAAACGCAAGCAGCTACCCCCAATGTGGAACGTTCTCGTCTCAATCCTAAATAAAAGCCTTACCTTCAAAATCGGGTCTCTCGATCAAGCCAGCAAGAACATTCTCACAATCATGTATGGGATGTTCTTTAATCGACCTCTGGACTACACAAGCCTAATCTTCCAGGAAATAAGGGCTGCGGTTCAGACCAAAAATTCCCTCCAGAGCCAAGGGAAACCATTACATGCATCAATGTTCCCACGATTTTTATCACTCTTCACCTTCCTAGAAATTGGTGCTCTGAAAGCTCCTCTGCTCCAGCTCTTCTGCAAAATAGCCTCGATGAGCTCTCACAAGCCAACCATCGACATCAACGGTTATCCTGCTGCCAGAAAACTTTCCAGGTACATGCTTGACCTTATCCCTTCAACCTCTCTTACTCTCATTTCTTATAGACGCTCTATGGTACTCTCAGAACAGAGAGTATCTACCCCAGAGCAGTTAGAGCCCAGATTAGAAAGTGAGGGGTCAAGTGAGACTGGGTCTGAAAAGAATTCGAGTGCGAACCAGAGAGTTTCTACCCATCCCGACCTCTTAATGCAAGAGGGTACAGAAGATGTCCATAGAGATACATTTGAGCGATTCTCTCCAAGATCCCCACGGGTACCCACATCTCCTGAGGTAGATGTCAACACATCTACACTCATTAAAAAAGGACAACCCAGTCCAAACCACCAACAACCATACCGATCAGAGGAAATTCTTTGTTCCTCTGATCTACTTACTCTGAAGAAATTTATGAAGAATCAGAAGAATAGAGAAAGTGAAGATCAAAACAGAGTTGCTTACTTCCGTATTATTGAATGTATGAAGTCTTTCATTCGATACAGAAGGCAAGTAGACTTCCAAGCGGGTTTGAACTACAAAGTTGATAACTTGTGTATCGCTGCACCAAACGAAGATTTGGAGGGTATTAATGCTCAAAGGATTGGAAAAGTAATAACCAAACCAGAAGTTGGAGTTGTGTTCAGAAGGCCTAACAGTAAAAGCTTCTTCAAAATCAAAGATGCTCACAGATACTCTACAAAAGTTGTCTACATCGTAAAATGTTTTGCTTCTATAGCAGTTGAAAATCAAGATGCAGAAATCAGAGACAAAATCGAAAAGAGACTTGACAAACTTAAGAAGCTCAGAGGAGTTACAAATGTTATCTACAAAGTCATTTCTCATACAGCTCCCTTCTGATACAATCACAATCAACTATCATGCCTTTAGCAAAACAGCGATGCTACACGTGCAGCATTCTGTTTTTCATACTTAGGGGGAGATTGTTAGACCTCAATTTTGGGGAAGTATGAAACAGAATTAAGCAACTACTATGCATCAGATGATGTGGCAAGCACACCGTCCGTGTGTCTCTTAGTTTGTTACTTCCTTGCTTACGTGTCTCATTGTAATAGGCCATGTAGTTGACTTTCATCGATTATATTCGCATAAATAGTTCTTTTACAGATTGTAATATTATCGATTGAGAAATACGAAATAGAGAGCTATTGTTTTGTGCATACGGTTGTCAATCATTCAAACTAATTCAATATCAATTACGATTATTCTTCCTATTTTATTCTTACTAATCGTACTGTTAATCTTAGATCTACTTGCTTCCGCTCATATTTACATATCTAATCTATTGATTATTAGAAAGAAAGGGATCTGGGTTCCAACAATATGCAAGTTGGCAGAAATGATCTTCATTTGAAACGTAAATCTTCCAAGGAAACATGTGGTGAATTGTAGTCCACATAATATATGTGGCTAATATTAAACCTTGGTTTTATTCTTCATCGACTTGTACCATATGCTTGGTGAATTGTACAGCATCCAAAAAAAACTAACCAAAATTAAGTTTTTCAACACTCCACCATGATGTGCAAATCACCTGACGAAACCAAATACGAACAATTCCAATGAACACGAACGATAGGTGATTGAGATTGACACGAGGTAACAAAATTCATTTTGACCGTGACGAGCTTCGGCATGGCCATCACCCTTCAAAACTAAAAGCAAAAATCCTCAAGTGAGCAATCTCAATAAAACGAAACGAGTTAAGCAACCCAAAACACGTACCAAGTAACATCTCCCCAAAGATGTCGCTATGTCATCTGTAGTAATATTTATCATCTCTCCCAAAAGGTGCCGAATGGCACTAACACAATCTGAGCTGAATTAAATTCGGGCAATATCGTCAGTGATCATTTTCTTCAAGTACACCACTTTCGCATCATGCAAAGCTACCAGAAATGCATCACGCACATTAATGTGCTTTGTACGAGAGATGAACGCCAAATTTGTAGCCAAGTGAATAGCAGTTTGGCTACCACAATTAATACGAATAGTAGAATGCTTCAAGCCCAAACCAATAACCAGTTCCTGTAAGTGAACCACTTCTTTAGCAAACTCAACCGCCGCAATAAGTTCAGCTTCGGTAGTCGATAATGCAACAACAGACTGTAACCGAGATCTCCAAATGACAGTTGTTCCACCTAATGTAAAAACATAACGAAATGGGGATTTCCAACTGACACGATCACCTGCGTAATCTGAATCGCAGTAACCAACAATATCACAGTTGTTTTGCATACCATAGATAAGACCGTGAGATTCCATACCTTTCAAGTAACGAAATACAGTTTTCACTGCTGCCCAACGTGACTTACCTGGGCTCGATAGAAACTGGCTAATCACTCCAATGGAATGTGCAAGATCGGAACGAGTGCATACCATAGCATACATAAGGCTCCCGACTACACTGGCATATGGAATCATCGCCATCTCCGCTTTTCCAATATCGTCTACCTGACAATCGTCTTTTGTAATCTTGATGTGTCTTGGAAGTGGCGTAGATGTCGACTTTGCTTCATCAAGATTAAACCGATTCAGATTCTGAGTGTACGGGACTTTCTGTCCCGAACAATTTCCAGGCCGAGAATAACACGAGCTTCACCGAGATCCTTCATTTCAAATTCTGATTTCAACCTATCTTTCAAACGGTTGATTTCAGATCGATCCCTGCAAGCTATCAACATGTCATCAACATAAAGAAGTAGATAAATAGAAATGCCACCGCTTGATCTATGATAGACACAAGCGTCTTTCTCACTACGCTCAAAACCCAACGAGAGCATAAACAAATCAAACTTCTTATACCACTGTCAAGGCGACTGTTTAAGTCCATAGAGGGACTTCTTAAAGATGGTTTCTTCTAGATCTCCGTGCAGAAAAGTTGCTTCATAAAGATGGTTTCTACTAGATCTCCGTGCAGAAAAGTTGTTTTCACATCTAACTGTTCGAGCTCCAGGTCATGAGTTGCCACAAGGGCCAGAAGGACCCGAATAGATGTGTGTCGAACCACAGGGGCAAAGATATCGTCATACTTGTAACATCGGAGTTACACTAAGCTCATTACTATAAACCCAAAACCTTTTTTTTTATAATATAATCTTCAAAACAAATACGGGATATAAGTTCTAGATTTTCACCAAAAAGTGAAGTTCGGTTCAACCGAACAAAATAAACATGTCAACCCAAAAGTTTAACGAAAGTTAGAACCAACGATTTTTGTACTAAAAGTCGGGACAAAATATTTATAACTATCCGACTTCAAAAACTACATAATTACAACCCATGACGATATATATTTACATGACAAGTACCAAAATGTCGTCCGGGATCTTGAAACCTTCTACTGAATCTACACCGCTTTATCTTTACCTTTCCCCATTACCATTCTTCCTGAAAATAAAAAGTTTGTTCTAATAGAATAAGCGACAAGGCTTAGTGAGGTTATATCGAAGCGTATAAATATGATGTAAAATACATATATTAACCGGAACAAAATAGAAAGAGTAGTTTAACTGCAAACCGAACGATCAACATATCATGCCAGCATCAACTAAAGCATAACAAACATATCAAAACAGAAATATCATTATCTCGAATAGGGTATACATGTGCACCACACCCTCTCTTCGTCTACAGGGCCCGTGCAAAGTACTCACACCCGACTCCTTACCAATCGGGATACGTGAGTACGAAAAACCAATATGCCACACCCAACCACCCTCTCCTTGGGATACGTGGTCAAACTCCATGCTACAACATATCACCCGAAGTGATACCCGTAGATCATGGTTTACCAAAAGGCCAAAAAAAACAGTCTCGGATCCGGACTCAAATGATAACACGAAATGAACAACGAATACCAATACTAGGGCAGAGGACTCAACATACTCAGTAAAATATGAATATTAAACTAACTTACAGTAAGAAAGCATATACATATATTACACATAAGTGTACGTTCGATATAAACTCACTGTGCTTCAATGTAAACAACCGAACGCGGCAATATCCAATTCTAACCAACAATAGAATTAGACCTTCACAAGCTTCAAATATCCTTAATATAACCCCTGGAGTAAACATTTCAAATATCATTATCAATCTATAAACCAATCTCAAGTTATACACTTTTAAACTTTGACTATCCTACTTTTAATTTCTCTTGCATAACCCTCTGTTCAGCCCCTGTTTTACCTCATTTAAACACAAAATTAGACACTGACTTCTGAAGATGAAATAAATTATACTAGCATATCTTTCTAATGCAACTAACCTCACATTTTTTTGATTTTTCTGTGATTTACTATGCATTATACAACACAGCAGCTCAAAGCTGTCAAAACTCAGCTTAACAGCACAGTACTTGTTGCTGTTTTTACCCATCTTAACTTCAATTTCACATTTTCAGGTCTGAAGATGAATTGTAGTTAATTTTGTTATCTTTCCAAGGACACTAATCTCACATTCATAAGATTTTTCTTCAATTTTCTATGAATTTTCAAGAATAAAGCTGCAACCATACACTTCATGACCAATTCACTCATATTATCCATTATAGAGACCAATTCTCTTGTATTTCAATATCATTTTCTTGTTTTCATCTCTTATATTACATACTCATCATAAAATCTCAGAAACTCTATTATTAATAGCATATAAACATGATTTCCTAAATTAATCATCATTAACATCACTAACAATGTTTAACCTCATGACTTTCTTACCAACACAAACAATTATTCCAAGTTTCTTTCAAAATAACAAGATATTAACCATCATATAACCTTAATCTTACAAAATTATCCATTAATCTCAAACATGCAAGCCCTAATATCCTTAATAACACTAATTACAAAGATTAAACATAGTAGTATTAAGAGTATACCTTGAATGGTCTTCACATATATATCAAGAAGCAACAATTTGAGCTTTGATTCTTCAAGAATTGGGTGTGTTTGGGCTTAAGTGTGTGAAAATCGCACCTTGAGTGTGTGTAGAAGTTCTAAAACTGACTTGGGGGATAATGAGTTGATTTTCGTCCTTTTCCCCCTTTAAATCCGGTTTGGGTCGGGTTTGACCCGGTTTTGACCCATTTTGACCATTAAACACTAAAAATATCATAACTTTTAGCTCGGAACTCCGTTTTCGATGAGGTTTTCGCCTACGCGTTCGTAATAACATTACCTATAACTTCCAATAAAAATATTCCAGTAAAGATCTCCCAATAAAAGCAGTTTTACACATTTGTAGGTTTTATGCTTTCCTTTGTAATTTTGCGTTCGTGATTTTGAGCTCGGAATCCCATAAAAATTTTCCGACACCTTCAACAACTTCTAATAGGTCCACAACTTAGTTCCAAAGCTTAAAATTCCATCAAACACCTACCATTTGAGTTTTGCGCACGTAGGTTACCGAAATAGCAACGTATTTTGTAAAGTTTGCATAAAGTGCAATCTACACGACTTTTTCGATCTCCGTCAATTCTAACACTTCACATTAACTTATTCAAAGGTGTTCCAACTTTTACATCACCATTTAGATCATCCGTTCATGTTTTGGGTAGATTTTTCCTATTTAGGCATTCTAGTTACCTACCCAATTTCCATTTAGGCCATGTACTTTGTAATTTAAACATTTACATCACCTAATCATCTTAATTCTGAGGTGTTGGTAATAGTCACTTGTCCCAAAAATCATCCTACCTATGGGCCCTCTTATATACTCTATTACTCACACTTAGCAAAATCTAACATGTCATTTTACTCAAAATAGTATATTATCCAAGTAATACACAACATTTTCTTTTAAACACTATATTTAAGAAAGTTTAGAAAGTTGGATGTTACAAATACCTCCTCCTTTTGAAGATTTCCTCCCCGAAATCATAGTTGCGAGAATAGAGAAGGGTACTTGGACATCATTTCATCTTTCCGCTCCCACGTCAAATTTGGACCACGATGATGCTTCCATTTAACTAAAACCAAATCAACTTCTTTGTTGCGAAGATTCACCGTGCGTTCATTTAAGATTGCTTCAGGCTCCTCGATATAATGCAATTTCTCGTCCACTTTCACTTCAGACAAAGGAACAACTTCTTCGTGTTTACCTAAACATTTCCTAAGATAGCCAACATGGAATACATCATGTATACCCGTCAACTCTTCAGGTAATTCCAATCTGTAAGCCTGTTTTCCAACTCGTTCTAATATCTTAAAGGGCCCAATGAAACAAGGGCTAAGTTTCCCTTGTTTTCTAAATCGTAGAACACCACGCCAAGGAGAAACTTTTAACATCACAAGATCACCGACCGAGAACTCGATCGGCCTTCTACGACGATCTGCGTAAGACTTTTGTCTATCTTGGGCCGCTTTCATTCTTTCTCTAATCACTTGAATCTTATCATTTGTAATTTGCACAAGTTCGGGCCCCGCCAACACTTTCTCTCCAGTTTCCCTCCAACAGAGAGACGTACGACACTTACGTCCGTACAAAGCCTCGAAAGGAGCCATGTCGATTGTCGAGTGATAGTTGTTATTATAAGAGAACTCGATTAAGGGCAAATGAGCATCCCACTTACCACCGAATTCCAAAACACACGCTCGTAACATATCCTCAAGTGTTTGAATGGTACGTTCAGATTGACCATCGGTTTGAGGATGATAAGCCGTACTAAACGCATGTCGTGTACCCAGTTCACGCTGAAAACTGGTCCAGAAATTGGAAGTAAATCGAGAGTCTCGATCAGAGACAACTTTCACAGGAACTCCATGTCGAGCAACAACTTCATCTATATACAACTGAGCCCACCGATCCATGGAGTACGATTCCTGAACGGGAAGGAATAACGCTGACTTAGTCAACCTATCAACGATAACCCATATACTATCATGTTGTCGAGAAGTCTTTGGCAGTTTGGTGACCAAATCCATAGTTAACTCCTCCCATTTCCACACGGGGACATCAAGAGGCTGAAGGCTCCCATATGGCTTCTGGTGCTCTGCTTTCACTTTCAAACATGTGATGCATCTTTCAACGTAACGCCCGATATCCGTTTTCATCCCCGGCCACCAATAATTTGTGCGTAAATCATGGTACATCTTAGTACTTCCCGGGTGAATGGATAATCTTGATTTATGCGCCTCCGCTAGAATCACTTCTCGCAAACCACCAAGTCTAGGGACCCAGATTCGAGTCTGAAAGACTTTCAGTCCACGATTGTCCTCAAATAAGGAATCAACGTAACTTACCATTCGTTCTGACTTAACATGCTCAGACTTCAAAGCCTCAAGTTGCCATTTCTGCAGATCATCAAATAAAGTCGACTTTCCCATCATATGAGTGATAACATAGCACAAAGATCCAGCATATATTTTCCGACTTAACGCATCTGCCACTACATTGGCTTTACCCGGATGGTAGAGTATTTCACAATCATAGTCTTTAATGAGCTCCATAGCACGTTGTTGTCGCATATTAAGAGTCTGTTGGTCGAACAAGTACTTCAAACTCTTATGATCAGTATAAAGTTTGCATTTCGTGCCATAAAGATAATGTCGCCACAACTTTAGAGCGAAGACTACAGCTGCCAACTCAAGATCATGGGTGGGGTAATTCTTTTCGTATTCCTTCAATTGACGCGATGCATAAGCGATAACATTTCCTTTCTGCATCAATACACAACCAAGCCCCATTCATGAGGCATCACTATAGACTACAAAATCTTCACTGCCATCAGGTAATGCAAGAATTGGTGCGTGTGTCAAACAATCTTTTAAAGTCTGAAAGGCCTTATCTTGGTCATTGGTCCACGCAAACTTTGCATCTTTGCGGGTAAGAAAAGTGAGAGGAACGGCAATCTTAGAAAAATCTTGAATGAAACGTCGGTAATAGCCCGCTAGGCCGAGAAAACTCCGAATCTCTGAAGCATTCTTGGGTTGTTCCCATTTCTGCACTGCTTCAATCTTAGCAGGATCCACGGAGATACCGTCACCGGATATGGTATGTCCCAAGAATTGTACCTGACGTAGCCAAAATTCACATTTTGAAAATTTAGCATAGAGACGTTCTTTTCTCAACAACTCCAATATATGTCGAAGATGTGTTGCGTGGTCGGTCTCAGACTTCGAGTACACAAGAATGTCATCAATGAATACAATGACATACTTATCAAGCATCGGACGACATACTCGATTCATTAAGTCCATAAATGCAGCTGGGGCAATTGTGAGACCGAAAGGCATCACCAGAAACTCATAATGCCCATATCTCGTACGGAAGGCAGTCTTAGGTACATCCTCCTCTCGTACCTTTAGCTGGTGATAGCCTGATCTGAGATCAATCTTGGAGAAGAAACTTGCACCTTGAAGCTGATCAAACAAGTCATCAATACGGGGTAACGGATACTTATTTTTAATTGTTACCTTATTCAGCTCTCGATAATCAATGCACATCCGGAAAGATTCGTCTTTCTTCTTGACAAACAGTACCGGAGCACCCCAAGGTGAAGTACTCGGTCGTATGAAGCCTTTATCCAATAGATCTTGTAGTTGATCCATCATTTCTTTCATCTCTGGAGGTGCGAGACGATAAGGAGTCTTCGTTATTGGTGCTGCACCCGGTATCAAATCAATTCTAAACTCCACTTGCCTATCTGGTGGTAATCCAGGCAAGTCTTCAGGAAACACATCTGGGTATTCACGTACTATTGGTACATCGTCCACAGTCTTCTTCTTCATCTATTTTGTCGTATCTAGGACATATGCTAAGAAAGACGAGTATC
Source organism: Silybum marianum (assembly GCA_036898165.1). Classification (NCBI taxonomy): domain Eukaryota; kingdom Viridiplantae; phylum Streptophyta; class Magnoliopsida; order Asterales; family Asteraceae; genus Silybum; species Silybum marianum. The sequence goes on from CM072539.1 coordinate 6,523,269, forward strand.
CTTTAGTTAGATAATGTCGAGCCTTGAGTACAGATATTACCTTAAGGTCTATCACTTGTCGTTCACCATAGACATATAAGAATTCTTCATTTTCCATGAGGATCCGTATCATTCGCCGCGAGCAAATGATATCTGCTCGCTTTTTTGTCAACCAATCCATACCAATTACCACGTCAAAGTTATGAATATCCATTGGAATCAAATCGACTGTGAACTCATGATCATGTAAGTCTAACTTACAGGCTTTGTAAAGTTTATCAGCTACAACTGTTACTCCGTTCGCAGTGTCGACAGAGAAAGGTTTTTCAAGCATAATTGGCACGGAATCAAGGTACCGAGTGTAATAAAGTGACACAAAAGAATTTGTAGCTCCCGAGTCAAATAAAATACGTGCAGGTCTATCATTGAGAAGAAAAATACCAATTACGACATCTGGTTCCTTCAATGCCCCCTCCGCTGTGATTTGAAAAGCCCTGGCTCGTGCCTTGGGAACCTCCTCCTTTTGGGCTGAAGTACCCACTCTCGTTGGTTGATGTACCGAGGCTTTGCTTTCATCCCTTTTTATACGGGGACAATCTTTGAGAAGATGCCCTAACACTCCGCAAGAAAAGCACGCACGATCTCTCTGGGGGCAATTCATCCTAACATGACCCGCTTCACCGCAACAAAAGCATTTAATGGCAGATCGGTCTGTATCACACCGACCTTGGTGTGTCTTTCCGCACCTCCGACAATCTCTTGGTGTGCTCGACTACAATATATAACATTAGTTAGTTACATTTTATATCACAATATTCACTTAATTTACATTTATACCTGTAGGCTAAATGCCTGAGATGATGTGCGTGGGGTATTCTGAGATTGAATTCTCCGCTGGTTGGAGAATCGAGAGAATCGCTGTGTTGGGGTAGACATCATCCTTTCAGTTCGCGAACGTTTTGAAACCGGTTCATTATCATCGGGAATGGATAATTCATGCTCACAACGCCGAGCATATTCAACAACCTTGCTATAACTAGAAACATCACGGCTTACTATAAAACTTCGGATCTCCTTCCGTAGTCCTCCGACGAAATGTTCGATTCTATCCTGTTCGGTGGTCAGAAATCGCTGTGCGAATCGTGCCTTCTTGTTGAATTCAGTTTCATAGTCAAGTATAGTCATCTTACCTTGCTTCAGATCCAAGAACTCCTTTTCAAGTCGCCTTTGTAAGTTGACAGGGCAATACTGTTCAAAAAATCTTCCCCGAAAGTCATCCCACGTCAAACTGTTACGTGTCGTCGCGGCTAAGGATTCATACGTGGCATCCCACCATATAAGGGCTCTCTCCACGAGCATCGCAGAGGCATATTTTACTTTATCTTTATCTAGTACCTCGGTAATTCGGAACACTTTTTCAGTGTTCTGGATCCATTGCATAGCTAATACGGGATCTGATTGCCCCGCATATTCTGTTGCACCGCTGCTTCTGAAAGTTTTAAATGAAACCCGATCGGTCTTAGGTTTTGGTGCATATTCGTCTTGGTTCAAATTCTTACCACGATTGTTGGATTCTGGGGGATTGTTTTGATTACGTTCTTCCTCAAAGCGTCGCTCCATTTCCTCACCCTGTCGTTCTGAAGCTGTATTCAATCGATCATCCAAAAGTTTCAATAATCGTTCTGTACGAGGGGACAAAGCAGGATTTTCATTGTTCCCAGCACCTCCTAAAGCATTTACATTCACTGTGGGGTTACTTTCCCCAACATGTTGCGTTTGACTTTGCTCATCATGCTCCAACATTTTGCTGAAAATTACAACACAAATATATTAAATAAAATCCTACCTTTGGTCCCAACCCAACTTAGTTCTCTCCTATTGGTCCATATCCCGTATAAATCATCGCCTAGTTACTATACGATCTCAATGCCTAGGTTAAGGTCTAGATACCATTTCTGATATCAAGATTGCTTAAACCGCTGCTCTGATACCATAATTGTAACATCGGAGTTACACTAAGCTCATTACTATAAACCCAAAACATTTTTTTTTATAATATAATCTTCAAAACAAATACGGGATATAAGTTCTAGATTTTCACCAAAAAGTGAAGTTCGGTTCAACCGAACAAAATAAACATGTCAACCCAAAAGTTTAACGAAAGTTAGAACCAACGATTTTTGTACTAAAAGTCCGGAAAAATATTTATAACTATCCGACTTCAAAAACTACATAATTACAACCCATGGCGAAATATATTTACATGACAAGTACCAAAATGTCGTCCGGGATCTTGAAACCTTCTACTGAATCTACACCGCTTTATCTTTACCTTTCCCCATTACCATTCTTCCTGAAAATAAAAAGTTTGTTCTAATAGAATAAGCGACAAGGCTTAGTGAGGTTATATCGAAGCGTATAAATATGATGTAAAATACATATATTAACCGGAACAAAATAGAAAGAGTAGTTTAACTGCAAACCGAACGATCAACATATCATGCCAGCATCAACTAAAGCATAACAAACATATCAAAACAGAAATATCATTATCTCGAATAGGGTATACATGTGCACCACACCCTCTCTTCGTCTACAGGGCCCGTGCAAAGTACTCACACCCGACTCCTTACCAATCGGGATACGTGAGTACGAAAAACCAATATGCCACACCCAACCACCCTCTCCTTGGGATACGTGGTCAAACTCCATGCTACAACATATCACCCGAAGTGATACCCGTAGATCATGGTTTACCAAAAGGCCAAAAAAAACAGTCTCGGATCCGGACTCAAATGATAACACGAAATGAACAACGAATACCAATACTAGGGCAGAGGACTCAACATACTCAGTAAAATATGAATATTAAACTAACTTACAGTAAGAAAGCATATACATATATTACACATAAGTGTACGTTCGATATAAACTCACTGTGCTTCAATGTAAACAACCGAACGCGGCAATATCCAATTCTAACCAACAATAGAATTAGACCTTCACAAGCTTCAAATATCCTTAATATAACCCCTGGAGTAAACATTTCAAATATCATTATCAAAATATAAACCAATCTCAAGTTATACACTTTTAAACTTTGACTATCCTACTTTTAATTTCTCTTGCATAACCCTCTGTTCAGCCCCTGTTTTACCTCATTTAAACACAAAATTAGACACTGACTTCTGAAGATGAAATAAATTATACTAGCATATCTTTCTAATGCAACTAACCTCACATTTTTTTGATTTTTCTGTGATTTACTATGCATTATACAACACAGCAGCTCAAAGCTGTCAAAACTCAGCTTAACAGCACAGTACTTGTTGCTGTTTTTACCCATCTTAACTTCAATTTCACATTTTCAGGTCTGAAGATGAATTGTAGTTAATTTTGTTATCTTTCCAAGGACACTAATCTCACATTCATAAGATTTTTCTTCAATTTTCTATGAATTTTCAAGAATAAAGCTGCAACCATACACTTCATGACCAATTCACTCATATTATCCATTATAGAGACCAATTCTCTTGTATTTCAATATCATTTTCTTGTTTTCATCTCTTATATTACATACTCATCATAAAATCTCAGAAACTCTATTATTAATAGCATATAAACATGATTTCCTAAATTAATCATCATTAACATCACTAACAATGTTTAACCTCATGACTTTCTTACCAACACAAACAATTATTCCAAGTTTCTTTCAAAATAACAAGATATTAACCATCATATAACCTTAATCTTACAAAATTATCCATTAATCTCAAACATGCAAGCCCTAATATCCTTAATAACACTAATTACAAAGATTAAACATAGTAGTATTAAGAGTATACCTTGAATGGTCTTCACATATATATCAAGAAGCAACAATTTGAGCTTTGATTCTTCAAGAATTGGGTGTGTTTGGGCTTAAGTGTGTGAAAATCGCACCTTGAGTGTGTGTAGAAGTTCTACAACTGACTTGGGGGATAATGAGTTGATTTTCGTCCTTTTCCCCCTTTAAATCCGGTTTGGGTCGGGTTTGACCCGGTTTTGACCCATTTTGACCATTAAACACTAAAAATATCATAACTTTTAGCTCGGAACTCCGTTTTCGATGAGGTTTTCGCCTACGCGTTCGTAATAACATTACCTATAACTTCCAATAAAAATATTCCAGTAAAGATCTCCCAATAAAAGCAGTTTTACACATTTGTAGGTTTTATGCTTTCCTTTGTAATTTTGCGTTCGTGATTTTGAGCTCGGAATCCCATAAAAATTTTCTGACACCTTCAACAACTTCTAATAGGTCCAAAACTTAGTTCCAAAGCTTAAAATTCCATCAAACACCTACCATTTGAGTTTTGTGCACGTAGGTTACCGAAATAGCAACGTATTTTGTAAAGTTTGCATAAAGTGCAATCTACACGACTTTTTCGATCTCCGTCAATTCTAACACTTCACATTAACTTATTCAAAGGTGTTCCAATATTTACATCACCATTTAGATCATCCGTTCATGTTTTGGGTAGATTTTTCCTATTTAGGCATTCTAGTTACCTACCCAATTTCCATTTAGGCCATGTACTTTGTAATTTAAACCTTTACATCACCTAATCATCTTAATTCTGAGGTGTTGGTAATAGTCACTTGTCCCAAAAATCATCCTACCTATGGGCCCTCTTATATACTCTATTACTCACACTTTGCAAAATCTAACATGTCATTTTACTCAAAATAGTATATTATCCAAGTAATACACAACATTTTCTTTTAAACACTATATTTAAGAATAGAAAGTTGGATGTTACAATACTCGATACCCTTTCGCTGTGCAAAGCCTTTCGCAACGAGACGAGCCTTGTAACACTTATCGTCTTTGAGTTTATAGACCCATTTGCAGCCAATAACACGGCTGCCTTTTGGTAATTGACAAAGCTTCCAAGAAATGTTTTTCGATAGAGCTTCCATTTCTTCCTACATAGCTCCTAATCACTTAGCAGAGTGGCTCGAAGCAAGGGCCTCCGAATAGTCAAACGGCTCATACTATACAACATGTAAAGCATACTCAAGTTGGTCAGTAAAACTCATATTTGCAAAATCCCAATCACCATACCTATTAGGAGGAAAAATAATTCTTTGGCTTCGTCTTGTAGGTACTGAAGCTGGAATTGTATCGCCTTGACCTCCACCATCATTTGGAATTTCTTCCTGAAATGAACTAATTGGATCAGAAGTAGATGTATCTGGTGGACTAACATCTTCTTCAGATTCTGACCCCAAAGTAAAACCACGAGCAGATGAGTTGGGTACAATAGGACTGACAATTATCTCATCTCCATCGGCTGTAGGAGAATCAGAAGAGATAATTTCCGATTCTGGAGTGGGTTGTCGATTATGATTAGACTTGAACATAATCGACTCATCGAAGGTAACGTGTCGAGAATGAATCACCTTTCCGGTGACCGGGTTCCAGATTCGGTAACCCTTTGTTCTGTCTGTGAAGCCGATTAAGAATCCCTTGGCGGTTCTGGGATCCAACTTGTCCTGACCTCTCACATGTAATAACACAGGACAACCAAATACACGTATGTATTTCAAACAGACATTACCCTTCCCCTTCCAAATTTCTTTCGGAATCTTTCCCCCAATGGCTGAACTTGGTAACCGATTCACAATGTGTACAGTAGTGTGAAGTGCTTCAGTCCAAAATATTTTAGGGAAACCAGATGTAAGTACATACATCGGACTTTATATAACAAAGTCCTATTCATCCGCTCGACGACTCCGTTTGATTGCGGATCGCCAGGTGTGGTGTAGTGTCGGTGAATACCTCGACGTGAACAAAAGTCTTTAAAATTACCACTAGTGTATTCCCCACCATTGTCAGATCTTAGCACTTTCAATTTTCTACCGGTCTCGACCTCGACTATAAGTTTTGAATATTTCAAAAACATCTGACTTTAACTTAACCACATACACCCAAAGTTTGTGTGAGAAATCATCAATAAAAGTAACATAATATTTACCTCCACTAAGGGACTGTGTCGGAGATGGTCCCCTGACGTATGTATGAACATAATCGAGGATCCCTTTGGTGTTGAGTTTTCCAACACCAAAAGAAACACGCGTCTGTTTACCCGAGACACAATCTGAACAAAAATCCAGACTCGTAGGCGTATTTGTCTGCAATGAGTTTCTGCTAGTGCAGAATCTCCAAATTCTTCTATGATGTGTGCCCCAATCTAAGATGCCATAAATGAATAGCATCTAAATTTTTCGAACTGTCTGTGACACACGCTTCAGATCTGATTGTTTCGCCTACCAAATAAATTAGGTTGTTTTGTACCTGTTCACCTTTCATCACAATGAGATTCCCTCTAGAGATGCGCATACTCCCATCTGCAAATTGAACCTTACAACCCAATTTGGATAGTAGTCCAAGAGATATCAAAGAACGAGCCATAGACGGTACATATTTAACATTTAGTAAAGTTTGGCTACTACCGTCAAACATCTTGATTCTGACATAACCGATAACCCGAGTAACACACGATGTATTGTTCCCCATATAAATATGGTTACCTTCGAATTTTTCGAAAGTAGTGAAACAATCTCGAAATGGTGTCATATGGCATGAAGCTCCGGTATCCAACACCCAACGCCTGTCGCCTTGCGGTGGTGTACCCGTTGCTGAAAAACCTGTATCTTCTTCAGTTGCTACCGCTGAAGATTAAGCTTTGTCCTTGCCTTTGTTCTTCAAATTTGGACAATCTCTGACCCAATGACCTGGTTGGTGGCAATAATTACAATTTCCTCGTTGTTTAGATTTCCCGCGATAACCAGGTTTACGAGACTAAGAGCGGCCATGACTTCTTCCTCTATTTTGCTGATCGTCATGGTCTCTTTCAGGAAAAAGACCCTGACTGTTATGGTTGTTTTCCCGCGAATTGTTACTGAAATGGAATGGAATCTCTTCCATAAATAAAACTGTTAGTGAACTAGGAAAATCTTTCCGGAAGTGAATACAACAAAATCAAAGCAAGTGCCTCATTATCTGTGGCAAAAATAGAATCTATTGCCTTCAACTTCATAAGAATGTCTTGGAATTCAGTCATGTGGGCTTGAATGGTCGTACCTTCCTTCATAAGCACGACCTCATCAGTAACAGTCGGTTGGTCAAAGTTTTCTTGAGATAAAGATTCTCAAGTCTCTTCCAAATCCCTGCGGCTGTCTTTTCAGAAACGATTTCAGAAAGTACATTTCGACCCATAGCCATCTGTAAGGTAGTGAAGGCCCAAGCCTCCATTTCCTTAGCTTCCAAAGCTGACATGTCCGGATCTTTTTCTTCCGGAGCAAAGACTACGGGGTGAACATCGTTTTTTCTGAGTGTTGTTGCAGTAGTAAACTGCCATTTACCAAAGTCACCTTCTCCGTTCCATTTTTTGATTCTGATCCCGGACCCCGATAATTTAAACGCACCTTTCTGATAAATATTCGGGTCCGAGTTAGAACCGGGAGGGGCAAACGGATTTCTTGAATCGTCAGACATTTTACCAAGCACTAGAAGTGCAAATCAAAATATACAATATATTTCAAATTGTAAGGGTCGGTCGCAGTTACAAGATCGTATTACAAAGCGATTTACGGTCCCAAAAATTGATAACAATAAATCACTGTGCAAACTGACCCGATACAGCGAATACGGATTATCGAGATCTAAATATTGTATATTACTGTCTTAGTAATTCATACCGATCCACAAACATAAATTAGCAGTTAAAAGAATTTTACGATCAAATAACGAAAGCGGCACGTAAATGAGACAACGAGATTTAATGTGGTTCATCTATCGCGGTGATAGTGTACATCCACCAAAAGGGAGGGAGAGCACAATATATTACCAACCGAGAGAGATTACAACGTGTTTACAAAGATCCTTGGATCAACAAATCAGCTACCCTGGAAATCAACAAAGATCCTGGAAACTAAAACTAAAAACAATATATATATGGTTTGCCGTGAGGAATGGCTAAGCAAAAGAGAAAGTCTTCAAATGTTTATATGTTTATATATGTCTCACAAATTCACATGCATCATCTCCAATTTATAGGAAATCCTTAACTAGGTCCCTAAGTTAAATGTTAAGATGATGGATGCCATGCATACATCAATATGCATACATGACATATGCAAGTTGGCAAAAATGATCTTCATTTGAAACGTAAATCTTCCAAGGAAGCATGTGGTGAATTGTAGTCCACATAATATATGAGGCTAATATTAAACCTTGGTTTTATGCTTCATCGACTTGTACCATATGCTTGGTGAATTGTACAGCATCCAAAAAAAACTTACCAAAAAAAAAACTTACCAAGTGAAAGTAAAGGAGGATGATGTAGCAAAGACGACGTTTAAAACGCGGTACGGGCATTATGAATTCCTAGTAATGCCGTTTGGGTTGACCAACGTGCCAGCAGTGTTTATGGATTTGATGAATCGTGTAAGTCGACCATTTCTAGATCAATCGGTAATAGTGTTTATTGATGTTATTCTTGTCTACTCTAAGAACGATTTAGACCATGAACAACACCTTCGAGAGGTTCTCGAAGTATTAAGGAAGGAGAAGCTTTACGCCAAATTCTCGAAATGCGACTTTTGGTTAAACGAAGTTCAGTTTTTGGGGCATGTCGTCACACAAGATGGAGTGAAGGTGGATCCATCAAAGATATAAACAATGATGAATTGAGAACCGCCTAAGAGCCCGTCCGAGATCCGAAGCTTCCTAGGATTGGCGTGGTATTATTGGAGGTTTATTTTATCCAAGGTTGCATCTTCTTTGACGGCTTTGACACGGAAGAATGTGAAGTTTATTTGGACCGACTAGCAAGAAGAGGCTTTCCGGACTCTTCAAAGGAAATTATGTTAGGCACCAATTTTATCCTTGCCGGAAGGATCTGAAGACTTTGTGGTTTACAGTGATGCTTCAAATATGGGATTGGGGTGTGTGTTAATGCAAAGGGGCAAGGTGATTGCTTATGCATCAAGACAACTCAAGGAACATGAGAAGAATTACCCAACCCATGACTTGGAATTGGCAGCGGTGGTATTTGCATTGAAATTATGGCGACATTATCTTTACGGAACTAAGTGTACACTCTACAACGGTCACAAGAGCTTGAAGCATATTTTCGATCAAAAGGAACTAAACATGAGGCAACGTCGTTGGCTAGAGCTGCTTAAAGATTATGATTGTGAGTTGCTATACCATCCGGGTAAAGAAAATGTAGCGGTGGATGCTTTACGTAGGAAGGAGTATGGTAGCGGGACGCGGGCCGTGCTCACAAGAATTGACATAGTGTCAAGTCTGATCGACCGAATCAAGACTTCTCAAGTGGAGGCATTACGTGAGGAAAACTTAAAAGATGAAGTTATGGTGAAACAACACTTGATGTTAACAGAAGATAGTCGTGGTCTGAAGCTATTTCGAGGACGTGTTTGGGTGCCTAAGATTGGGGTTAACCGAGAACTACTATTGGAGGTTGCTCATAAGTCTAAGTACTCCATACATCCGGGTAGTACCAAGATGTATAGGGATCTAAAGTTAACTTATTGGTGGCCCGTCATGAAGTTGGATGTTGCTAGATATGTGGAGAGATGTGTGACTTGTTTGCAAGTCAAGGTGGAACACCAACGGCCGTATGGAAGTCTTCAATCGTTGGAAATCCCGGATTGGAAATGGAAACACCTTACTATGGACTTTGTGACGAAACTACCAAAGACCTTGAGAGGTCACGACACCATATGGGTAGTGGTGGATAGATTGACGAAAAGTGCTCACTTCTTAGCAATGCGAGAAGCCGGCTCAGTTGACAAACTGGCTAAGTTGTATGTGGACGAGATAGTTGCAAGGCATGGAGTGGTTTGACTATCGTGTCAGATCGTGATAGTCGATTCACTTCTCACTTTTGGAATGGATTACAAGAGGGGTTAGGCACCAAGATAAACTTAAGTGCGGCATTTCACCCCCAAACAGATGGTCAAAGTGAAAGGACTATTCAGAATCTCGAAGACATGCTTAGGTCACGTGTTATAGACTTTGGTGGGAATTGGGATTCGCATCTACCCCTGGTAGAATTTGCCTACAACAACAGTTACCATTCTAGTATTGGAATGGCGCCTTTCGAAGCTTTGGATGGGCGGATATGCAGGACTCCGGTATGATGGATAGAAGCGGGCGAGAAGCAATTCTCCGGGCCCGAGATTGTGCAGGAGACGGCAGACAAAGTGAAGGTCATCCGAGAACGACTGAGGGTGGCGCAAGATCGTCAAAAGAGTTATGCCGACAAAATGAGAAGACCAATGGAATTTCAAGTGGGCGAGCGGGTTGTGTAACACCAAGGTTACTAACCCAACACTTACCGAACCAACATTAAATTAATTCAGTTTTAAAAACCTCAAAATATGGGATAACAAATTACAACCCATAATACATAATTTAAGGCTTGACAATTTTATAACAAACCATGACATAATCATTGGGGACATGTCTACCCGGAAAGTTCAAACTATATACAACCCAAAAGCATAACATATATTATACCAAAAGTAGGCTACACACGTCAAATCCCTAATCGATCACCCAACCTTGTTCTTACATTTGCCAACTTGCCCTGAAAAGTTGAAAACACTAAAAGGTAAGCTATAAAGCTTAGTGAATTCATGTGGAAATATGTGGTTACAATGTGATTAATGAACGTACATACTAGAAACGGAAAATGACTCGAAACAAAGTTCGTATAACGATACAACAACTTATTTATAGCATACGATGTCATATATAGCAATGTACTTTCAATGTGGGAATCACAAAGGAATTTTCAATATAGAATGACATCAATACAATCAAAAACATACTCAATATCATGCAAGGTCAAATATCAATTAACTTCATACACAAACATAAGACTTGACACCAAATCCGCCCTCTGTCTCCCGGATTGTGCCAAAGTACTATATTCTCCCCCTGACTCCCACTGGGCAATGACTACGGCAGCCCCTCCGATTGTCTCACCCGCATCCATGAGATGTCGACAAACGGCACCCAAAACGTACCACAAGACCATACAGGCAATAATACATTTTCAGTGGATACTCAAGAAAGCACACAAACATCCATAATGACAAAGTACACGCATATGTCCACATAAACTCACAGTGTTGCTTAATTTATTCGGTGGATCCAAACCGAAAGCCTCAATCCAACTCCGAGTTTCCAAAGTGAAAATAATTGTCACAAGCTCCCAATGTGATTTATATAACCCCTTGAATACACATACCAAGTATCATAAGCAAATATTACCATTTACTCCATCTAATCTCTTTACAATAAGACAATTACACTTTAAAATCTCATGTACAACTCTGTTTTCGAGCATTGATTTACCCTATAAAACCTCCGAATCACAGAGTAGTGTTCAAATACAATTTGTAGTACTATTTCTTATCTTTCCAATGCCGCTGACCTCATATTTTTGTGATTTTTCTATGATTTTATACTAATTTTATAAAACAGAGCTGCAACATGACTTTCAAACTCGAAAAAAAAACTATATTTCACAATTTCAAGATAAACCTCAAACCATCTTGTACCAAATTCATATATTAGTCTTATATGACCATAACTTATACAAAATCATCATGAATCCACCATTAATTTACCAAGCATCCACCTATTTCATCATTATACAATGTTGACTATCAAAAGTCAAACTTTCTCAAACTAAACTTGTATAAACATCTATTTTCTTGAAAGTTAATCAAGATTTCTACAATATTTGTTATCTATCTTACATAATATCAAGATTTCAACTCATAATCCTCAATATGCAACCCTAATTTCAAAGTTTGAAGAACTCAATAAAAACATATAATCAAGAATGGAGATATACCTTTGAAATCTTCAATTAATAAACATCAAGAATTGATTTAGTCAATCTTTGATTCGTCAAGAATTGAGTGTGGTTGGGCTTAAGTGTGTGTAAATTGCACCTTGAGTGTGTGTAATGTTTCTGGAACTGATCTGGGGTGAAAATGAGCTTATTTTCGCATTTTTACCCATTAAAACCGAGTTGGGTCGGGTTTGACCCGGTTTTGACCCATTTGACCATCAAACACTAAAAATGTCATAAGTTTTCGTTCGGACCTCCGTTTTCGGTTAGGTTTTGCCTACGCGTCCATAATAAGATAATCTATAACTTCCAATAAAGAAAATTTCAGATAAGATCTCCCAAAGATAGCAGTTTTTATATTTGTACGCGTTATGCTTTACTTTGAAATTTTGTCCTTTTTTTATTTTGGGCTCGGAATCTCGTAAAACTTTTCCGACACCTCCAACAACTCCTAATAGGTCTAAAACTTAGTTCCAAAGCTTAACATCCCATAAAACACCCACCGTTTAAGTTTCGTGCGCGTGACATACCGAAATAGCAACGTACTTTGTAAAACGTGGATAAAATGCAATCTACACGACTTATTCGAATTCCGACACTTCTAAAACTTCATATTAACTTATTCAAAGGTGTTCCAACCATTACATCACCATTTAGATCATTCGTTCAAGTTTTGGGTAGATCTTTCCCATTTAGGCATTCTAGTTACCTGCCCAATTTCCAATTAAGCAATGCACTTTGTATTTTGAACCCTCACATCATCTAATTAAGTCATTTATGAGGTGTTAGAACCAACCTTACCTTCTACATCTCGTTCCAACTCTGAGTTCAACTTATAACTCACTAGAACACTTAGCATTTTAGCAAAACTCTCCTTTTCTTTTTAAAACATAATTAACACATAAAGCATGCTTTAACATATAATGCATATTTAGAATTACAAGGTAAGCATATTTAGTAGAGTGGATGTTACAGGTTATGCTCAAGGTATCCCCGTGGAAGGATATCATTCGATTCGGAAAGCGTTGAAAGCTTAGTCCGCGATTCCTTGGGCCATTCAAAATTCTTGACCGAGTGGGGCGTCAAGCAAATAAGTTGGAATTGCCACCCGAGTTGGCCGGAATTCATAACACGTTCCACATTTGTTACCTAAGAAAGTGTTTGGCAGAAGAAGAGAGCGTAATTCCTCTCACAGAAATTCTGGTTTATAACAACAACCGTTGTGTGGAAGAACCGGAAGCAATCCTAGAAAGAAAATCAAAGAAATTATGTCACAAGGAAATTGTTATGGTTAAAGTCCAATGGAAACATCATAGAGGGTCGAACGTGACTTGGGAAGAGGAATGAGATATAAAGAAGAGATACCCGAGTTTGTTTGTATAGACTTAGATTTCGAGGACGAAATCAATTCCAAGGTTGGGAGGATTGTAACACCTTAAATTTTGTGTCTCACGATCTTCCTTTAATAATAAATACAAGTTTGGTATTTATATTAGGTTGAATGTTAAAGTCAATTTGGAACTCTCAGACGTGAAGTGCGACCTTAAGGTGCGACCTGGTCAAGGCCATGGTCGCAGTCCCCTCGTCGCAATTCCTGTACCGTAACTCATATTGGAGAAGTGCGACCTGGCCATGACTTCGTCGTAGTTGAACGTTGCAATTGTTGTACCGTATGTTGATGTCGAAAAGTGCGACCATGGCAAGTGCGACCTTGCCATGGCACCATTGCAGTCCTGGATCGCACTTTATGTACCGAGAGTTGATTTTGGGAAAGTGCGACCAAGCCACTGCGACCTGGCCAATGCTAGCGTCGCAGTTCGTGGTCGCAGTTGGCAGCTGAGGTATAAAAAGAAGGGTTTGGCTGATATTTCATTTATTACAAATCAGGATTGTTTCCCTCGTCATTTACTCTCTACACCAAACCCTAAGAGGCGATTTTTAGGGCATTTATTGCTCACTCAAGAAGGAAGGTCATCTTTGAAGCTCAAGAGTTAGGATTCAAGATCTAGGGTTCAAACCTCTAGTGTTCTTCATCCTTTTCCTCTAGAAGTGCAAGTTATTAGTTGGAAGTTTTCTAGGGTTTCCTTAAACTCTAGTATTGTGAGTTCATTCTTACCTTCTTAAACTTTATACATGTCAAAATGATGTATTTGACCTTAACATGATGTTTAAAGTGTTTATTTCTATACTTGGGGGATTTTGGTAAAACTAGGTCAAAATGTATCATTTACGATTTCCTTTGAAATGATGAAATGAAAGTCAAGAACGGTTTTGGAATACTCTTATGAGTTTTAAATGCAAGAAAAATGATGTATAAACCTAAATGATTATTTGACCTAATTGTTGGAACGAAGGTTTTGGAAGCATGATGTTATACTTCACAAAGGTTTGTGAAGAGAAGTTAATACATTGGAAACAATTGTATTAGAAAGTTAGACTAGTGTAAATGGATCCAGAGGCACATATAGTCAGAAGTATTTAGGGATGGCACTTGTAATAGATCCCGGTTTGGGGTTGAACTTGTGTGGAAGAGTAATCGAAGTGATAACGGGTCATTCCCGTAGAAGTTTCCCTCAAAAGAAGTAAAGCGTATCTTTTAGGTGTAAATCGCGGAAGTAAGAAAAAGAGATGTTTTAGAAAAGCTTTTAGTTAAATGTTTGTTTACCATTTTCGAAGTTTAAGTGGCTTTTCTATATTTAAACTGTTTGTTCTCACTAGGCTTTTAAGCCTAACACTTTTTCTTAAAATGACATGTATATATAACAGGTGATCAAGCGGGTAGGGCTTGATGAGATGAGTGAAGCTAGACGCCGATAGTTGCATCCTTTTTGAAGTGCACCCTCGAGTGTATAGATGGAGTTACATAGAAGATTATTTTGAGCATTTTAGTGACACTCGAACTTAATGTGTATTTTGAATTGTATAGATTAATAGGTTGTCATTTAACATTTCTATAGAAGTTGTAAACTCACTCTAACCTTCTCCCTATCTTTATGGGTGATGTTTTATGTAGTTGAAGTTATTACGCATTTTATTTGGTTTAAATTAACTCACGATTTTACGAGTGTTACAAAGAGAGAGGTAAATAAGTGCCCGAACATTCGAGTCTATTCATGGAGAAACTCAACCTTTTGTGGCATCTAGCCTCAGATGAACGGTCGAAGGTCAAGGCTTATCTGAAAGGGTTACCTGTTGAGATGAAGACATCGATGCGAAACTCCAAAGTGTCAACTTTGCAAGAAGCTATGGAAGAATCCCAATTGATGGAGGATGACATCGCCCAAGGCAAGGAAGAAAGAGTTGTCGTCGGAGAGAAGAGGAAATGGATTCGGCCATATGGGCCCGCAAGACTAGTTAGAACTTTTTCTAATAATAAGAATGTTGACTCACACCAAGGGGCAAGATGGTGTCATAGATGTAAAAGCAAACACCATGGCCCATGCAATTCCAAACCAAATCTATGCCCGTTGGAATGTTTCAAATGTGGAAAGAAGGACCACATTAGCCGAGATTGCCCACTCGGTGATTTGTTACGAGTGTCATGAACTAGAATCAAGAGAGAATGCCCGAAGCTTGTAGGAGGCATCCACGGGGTTTCAAGCGGAACCTCAACTAAGAAAGAGAACCTACCAAGATTATCGAGTCGAGCATTCTAAATGACTGTCGAGGAGGCCAACGAGACCGACAACGTAGTATCGGGTACGTTTTTTGATAACTCCTTGCCTGCTCGTGTTTTGTTTGATTCAGGTGCAAATCGTTCCTTCGTGTCAGATTCTTTTTGCAAATAATTTGTTATGCCCATTAGCACCCTAGTTGATGCACTAGTAGTAGATGTGGCTAATGGTGATCAGGTTTTAATTCGTGAGGGTTTTGATAATTGTACGTTAGAAATTGATGGGAAGCAATTCTCGGTGAGTTTGTTGCCTACGTCCATAGGGGGATTTGATGTTGTTATAGGAATGGATTGGTTAGTCAAGAATCACGCGAAATATTTTTCTCTTAAAAGATGATTCGAATACCTTTCCCAAATGGGATACGGTGACCGTATATGGAGAAAGAAGTAGAGGGACTACCACAATTATCTCACTGTTAAAGGCGCACAAGTGTCTATCTAAAGGGTGTCTCTCATACTTGGCTTATGTCCTTGATGCCAAGTTAGAAACTAAGAAAATAGAAGAGATCGATGTGGTTCGTGAATACCAGGATGTCTTTCCGGGTGATCTACCCGGAGATCAAAGTGGTTCATGAATACCAGGATGTCTTTCCGGGTGATCTACCCGGTTTACCGCCAGAAAGACAAGTGGAATTTCATATTGACCCCGGGAGCGGCACCGGTTGCCCGTGCTCCCTATTGTTTAGCGCATTCAGAAATGGAAGAAATGATGACCCAACGACAAGAGTTACTTGAGAAGGGATTCGTAAGAACGAGCTCTTCACCTTGGGGAGATCCGGTACTTTTCTTCATTTACTCACCATCAAAAGAGATACAAATCAAGCAATGGTGGGATAGGGTTTTTTACATCTATTCACTATAAAAAGAAATGATGGCCTTGAGTTTTTTACACATATTATTTTTTTGAACTATATAATATTTATACACGACAAATGGAATAAAGAAACTCACACACCCTTCTCACATTTGGTGAGGTTTGAACCCCCGACCTCCTACAAGGGCAGGGGCTCACATACCGCTAAGCCAAACACTCTTCATTATCAAAATAGAGAAATGGTTGGGGTTTTTTTTCTAGCTTTCTTGGCTTCTTTCCCTTTATTCTTTTTCTTGTAAATAGTTGCTCCTCCTCTCTAAAATTTTCTTTCTTGCTTTCGGGTTCTTGCATTTGGAAAATGGTGGGATCATTATTGGGTTCGTGTTTCTTCTTTTGTTGATCTTTAATTATAGTTGATGTTGTTCCTTTTTGTTGTTTATTGTATTTGACAAATTGAAGGAACATACAACACAGTAAAGTACAATTGTTGTCTAATATATTATAAAAGTGCATTGTTAATAGAAGTGATGAGGGTAAAATTTGTCATTTAATTACATCATTTAGACAAGTTACTCATTGCAACAATAATTTAACATAATCCAAACAGACAACTTAGTCTGTACAAAGCTTAATTAAAAAACAATCGAACAACACCTATGATAGATTAATTGAAGATTTTGTTTCATGAATTACGCAGAGACACACTAATACACTATTAGGTAATCGTATCTTTGTTTTGTTGTTCGGGGTCCGTTGTAACTTTTTTTCAATAATAATCAGCAAGGATGAGCCTCTTAACTTGACTAGATTTCAAACTCCATTAAAAATTTGTGTGTTCTTAGATTAGGGGTATATTTTTGGCTCTACGCTCACGACATCCAAAACCACTGAACCGACCCTGTATATGATACATATATACATGTTGTATATATGAAGAAAAAAAACATCTATTTATGAGATCATTAAAATATTAATTAATTAACAAGCGATGACATTTCTGAATTCGAATTTTGCATTCACTAAATCCAAAACTCATGGAATATTAATTAATAAACAAGCGATGACATTTTTTTAGGCTATGTTTGGCAAACTAGTTGATAAGCTAGCGTATGACTTATAAGCTAGCGTATGACTTATAAACTAGCTGATGACTTATAAGCTAGATGATGAATAAGTTATGTTTGGCAAAAACTAGCTTATGAGCATGTGAAATGATCAAAAAAGGCATGTTAAAAGTAAATAAATAATATTAGTCAGGGATATAATTGGAAAAAGTGTCAAAAAGCTCCTCATAAGCTACTCCAAGTAGCTTATCGATAAGCTAGCTTATAAGCTGACTTATAAGCTAGCTTATGTGCATCCAAACGATTACTCAGAAAATAAAATAAGTTACCTTATAAGCCAGCTTATAAGCTAGCTTATAAGCTAGCTTATGTTTGCCAAACAATGCCTTAATTCGAATTTAAAATTAACGCCTGTCTGCAACTTTAAATTCAAGTGGATATGTTACATGTAGATTTTGTTTGATATCCTCAATCTCAAAGTGTAAGTTTGTAGAAAAAACATGCATATAAAGTACCGGTACATGATCAAAGTCGACTTTGTATAGAAAACCCAAATTAAATAAGTTTACAGGAAATTAAGCATAAAAAGCATTCAAATTTCGGGGATCCGTATGATCCTTGGGTTCAAAGAACGTTTGTGTTATATCCGAACATGGTTCAGGCCGGACTTCTCGTCAAGTCCCCTGGAGAAGAACTTGATAATGTAGTCTTTTACTGTGAATTCAGTATACATCTGAGGACTTTCTTTCGTTATAAGCTCCTCGATGGGTCCATAAAGTTTTGGAGGTGTTGACACACCAACAAGAAAACATGCAACCGATGTTCTGGTTTGACTTATATTCCCAATTGCACGATGGATCACACTTTTGAACTTGTCATTTGATAAGATCTGCATGGAATCAACACAGCTTCATAACCAATTAAGCATCATATTTCAATCGAATTTGTATATACATATATTGTATAGGGTTAAATAAAATGAAAACCACAAATATGTCGCAAAACCACAAAACTGATATAAAAATATTTTTTTAGATCATATTTTTTCATCAAATGCTAAGGTTTAACATGTTCCTTATCATATATTTGTTTCATAATATGACAGTTTCACATGTATTTGTTTCAGCACATGAATATTTTTGTTTCATAATATGACAGTTTCACATGTATTTGTTTCAGCACATGAATATTTTTTAGCTAAATTTTCAATTTCACTTGGTGAACCAATTTTTTTCCCACATGTGATCTTTTCATGATTGAAAACAAACATACGTTAAATCATATGTTTTGAATTTTAATGAAAATAAATCATGTAAAAGAATATTTTTATACCGGTTTTCACGGGTTTGTAACATATTTATGGATCTCATTTGATTATAGTCCGTCTATATATGGATATATGTATATAACCTTTTCTTTGTATTACAATAAAAGAACCTGAAGTAGATCTCCAATATTCACAATGAGAGCACCAGGAATGGGTTCGACATCGGCCCATCGGTTTTGATGCAGAACTTGTAGTCCTCCAACCTCATCTTGTAGAAGTACAGTGATGAAAGATGAATCTGTGTGCTTGCTGATTCCTAGGGTCTGGTCAGGCATAGGGCATGCAGGATAGTAGTTGCAAGCCAGACTTCGACCTTTCCCACATTCCAATTGTTTCAAGTGGTTCGTTTCCAGCCCCAAAGCTTCCGATAATAACTCAAAAAGGGTATCTACCACCTTCTTCAGATGATTTAGGTAGTCGACAGTAGCATCTCTTCACATATGAATACTTGTAAGTAAAGTACCAAATACAATGGTCATTTTAACAAGTTATATGGATTAAAACTTCAAAAATTAGTTGAATGTTTTACCTGCAAATTGATGGCAGATCTTGAGGATTAACATCATAAGAATTCAACATGTCAATACCCAACGTATCCCTCCAATTAGCTGATCTTGAAAGGTAAAGATCATAATTGGTGTTGAACTTCACCAACTTCGCTGGATCCCTCGAATAATAATATTTTTTCACCTCGTCGTCCTTCTCGTTAAACTCACGTACCCCATTCAGCATTTCATTAAGCACTTTTATAGGTATCCCATGATTAACCACCTGGAAAAACCCCCATTTTTCTGCAGCATGCTTAACTTCTTCAACAATTTTTTCCCTTGGTGAGCTTCCCTTATAGTCAACTCCATTAAGATCTATCACAGGAACTCGTAAACTCGTTCGATCAAGTTCCAGATCTTCGGTGAGTTCATCAGATGGTCGAATAAATATTTTTGGAATAGTGACAGACCCACCCGCTGCAGCATCAACCAGTCCTTTGACACCCAATTTTGTGTCATCAAAAGCCTTTAGTTGTTTGATGCGACCATTTTGTGAGATATCCATTCGATCTTTGGTGAAAATTACGTTGTTTGGAATCGAATATAATTCCACGTTACCATTAGAATCCAACTTGTGGCGGCTTTCGGAACTTCCTGCCAACTACATAGATCTATTATCTGTTAATCATTGATTACTTAATTAGCCGGCACCTGTCCTATATTCTAACCCTGTCAATTACATAAATATTATATGTTCTAAAATGTTCACATATATAATTGCTCAGACTAGGGACTATTTTGTAACTGTTTTTTTCAATGGTGATATAGTTACGGGTTTAATCATTTAAGAACCTAAAAACTTGTGAAAATAATAACAATTATTATCGTCGTAAGATATTCTTTCACATTATTGTTTTCCATCCAATTATATAATTTAATATATTAATTAACATATATTTGTTTTATAATTTGTTTATTTCACATATATTCGATTCACAATTTGAAAAAAAGTTAGTAATATTTTTTGTTTCAAAAACACAAAAAATGTTAATATTGTGAAACCAATATATGTGAAATAAAAACGTAATAAAACATTAATATATGTTAATGAATACACTAAATCCAAGCCGTAGATGAAAAAAATCGCATAAAATAACATATGATACACCAGCTTTTTTTGGGTTTTCACCATTTTTGTGTTCTTAAATAAAGACCCTCAATTGATATATACATATATATATATATAACAAATAATGAATAAATTATAAGTAACTATATCATACAGGTCCAAGTTTTTCAAGTGCAAGTATCTACTTTTTAGAGGCACAAGTAATTGTTGCATTAACACAAGTTATTAATTATTGTTAAATCACCTGGAGGTTTTTACAAGTAGATGTGGCTAGCATACATATATGAATATATGATTGATGAATTTTTATTTTTATTTTGCAGTATCTAGTTTGAGGGCCGGCGGTATGACTAAAGGCATTTGGACATTTGCTTTTAGTTTTAAAATACAATATCAGACGTTTAAAGGGTGTTCTCTTTTGTTCTCATTTAGTGGTTAAATATGTTTAAGTGTTTTAATGATAATAAGTTTTCATAATAATGGCGTCTTTGTTTTTAATTTTGATCGAAGAACTTTATGTTATGCAAATGAATTCATATATCATATTTTCATTGTTATAAAAACAAGTATGTTTTTAATTTTAAGCAATACAATTAATTATAGTAGAAATTAGGAACAACTTTTATTTATTTTCATAGTTTAGGAAAATAGCTTTATTTCACCGAAAGGTCTTTGATCTAACGATATCGTAACCCTTGTTCCACTACAAGAAATCGACTCTATAGCGACGAAGGCTATAGCCACGACTAGGAATCGTCGCTATAGATATTAAAATCATTTTTAGCATATATTTGAAGAGTTTAAATTCTTTATTTTACAATAAAACCCTACGGCGACATGTCGTTAAAATAGGTGTCTAATTTTTTTTTAAAATGGTTTTTAACAAATAAAAGTATATTTTGAAAAAATAAAAATTTATTAGAATCAGCAGCGACGATATGTCGTTGCTGTAAGTGTTCAAAAAAATATATAATCCTTTTTTTTGGTAAATGAAAATTTGTTTTAATTCTGGAGAATCAGCAGTGTCGACTAGCAGTGTCGACTTATCGTCGTAGTAGAGTAATTTTTTTTCAAAAATAACAAAATACAATATTCTTAATATATTTATTAAGCAACTTTAATAATTTTGGGAATATGAAAATTTGACACTGAAGAGTCGTCTCTCTTCTCGATTAATTGAAACCCTAACTCCTCGGCTTCTGTCTTTAACTTATGCAATCCTCATCAGGAACAGAGATTTTTTATCCCAGATCTGTAGAGTATAAGGTTGACGAAGAAATTCGCATCGAGGTATGAACAACGGTTCGGATTCTTCAATCAAATCTTTGGTATTTCGATCAAAATCTTCAAATTTGTTTATCGTTTCCTTTCAATTTATCTTATTGCGATGTTCTGCATCTCATGCTTATTTATGTTTTTCGATAATTTCGACCTCTATTGATATTTGAGCTGGTTACTTATGTTTAGAGGGAATTGTTTTTTGAGAGGGAGTAATGCAGAAGGGGAGGGATTTTCACTAATGGAGAGAACAGTGATTGATTTTCTAATATGGCTAATCAAAATTTAGGGTTCTTAGTTATTACCTGTTGAGGTTCTTATTTTGTTGTTTATGCTTAGGCATTTCAATGGCATCAATGCAGGTGCTACCAAGCTGAGTAAATCGATCATTTATATCTAGTTCAGAGTTCGTTGTAATCATTCCTCTTCTCATCGTCGTGCACTCTCACTACACATCTTCATCATCGTCTATCTGGAAATCAAACCAGGTACATGTACTGGAACTCCTCTCTGTATCTAATTTTCTCTATTTCATTTTTTCTTTTCATCTTTTTCTATCTCAATTTTTGTTGTGTCACTCATCTCTGTATCTAATTTAACTTTAAACCGAGCTGCATTTATTTGTTCGGTTTGCCATATATTAAATTGAAGAAGTATAATCTGTGTATATGCTCCTGTCCGCAAAGACCATAAAATCTGCATTTCTATTCCCATTATTCTCAAAGTCATGCAATTGGGTAAAGTGAAATGGAAGTTGATCATAACGTATAAAGTTGAGCTTAACTTGTGTTTACATCATGTGTTTTGTATCTCTTTGGTTTATTTCTATCGTTGAAATTTTAACGAGATTTGTATCTCTGATTTGGTGGTGGTGGGGATTTATTCTATCCATTGCATTATCCTTGTGTCATTTTGGGGATGAAACACAACAATATATTTTGATATGATGTGATAGTTGTAGTTATTTCTGGCCGCTGTTTGGTTTCTGCGGTTTGACAGCAGGCTGTTTGGAGCTGACAATTTTGCAGTATAGGCCAAGTGGTGGATGGGTAAACTATCTTGTTTGAGAAAATCCCTCAAAATCGGCAAAAATACTAAGTCATATTCTAAATCATTAAGCCACTACCAAACAGTCTTGTATTGTTGACCGAATAAGTTGCAAGTCCTGTTAAGCTCATTCAGCTGCTATCAAACAGGTCTTATTGAACAAGTCACTTTCTGTATCATTAAGCAACTACCAAACAGATATGTAGCTGACCAAATAAGTTGCGGGTTCCATTAAGCTTATTAAGCTGCTAACTAACAGACCCTGAGATGACTCTATATAGTATAAGTAGCCGAAAACAAGAAAGCAAACCTTCGGCCACGTTTTCCTCGATTACGGGGGAGTCTACTTGTTCAACTGAGCTCTTGATACTATTTTCCTCCTCGGGTGTTATCTCTACTTTCATCAGATGTCAGGGGCATCTACTCGTTCTTTTGAGCTGATGATTTCACTTTCGCTCAGGTATCTCTTCTTGTTCTTCAGGGGTAATTTTGTCAGAAACGGGTTCAACTTCTACAACTAGTTCAGGATAAGAAATTCAGCCTCTTCACTAGATGGTTTTCATTTTATGGTTTATGGGTCCGTTTGATTTGGTTTTTCTATTAAGTGGCTTAATGATGTAGAAAAATATCAAAATAAAAACAAAATGCAAACTCTGTTTTGAATTACTTTTTATATCTAGATTAGAATGTGGTCATCTTATTCTCATATGGAAATCATACAAACATTAAGGTCCGAATCCACAGTCAGATTGATAAAATGCAAGCATTGGAGCAAGAAAACTTGGGTCTGTTTGTTAGGAACTTAATAAGCTTAATAGGATTCACAACTTATCCGGTCAGCTATACATGACTGTTATTGTTTGGTAGTGGCTTAATGATATAGAAAATGGCTTATTCGATAAACTTCTAGGGAGGAGCTTTATGCAAAAACCAACCAAACAACCCCAAATTGCCTCTGTTGTCAGCAGCTTAATGGACTCACAACTTCTTTCTCTCTTATATATATAGATCCCTCTCTCTCTCTCTCTCTCTCTATATATATATATATATGTGTGCTGAAATCTAAAAACACTTACTTTCATTTCTTGTTTATGCTGTGAATTATATATATATGTAGATTGATTTGTGCTTGATGATGATAATATATATATATATATAGAGAGAGAGAGAGAGAGATAGGGGTTTTAGAGGAAGTAGAAGATATATATAAGTAGAAATACCTTTTTATAGTTAAGAGTAAACATCAGCACTAATGAAGCAGAGTAAACAGCAGCCATCATAGACCAAATAAATAGCAGATCATAATATTCACAGTAAACATAGCAGCTTAATGAACATAGTAAACAACAGTAGTAGCAGTTTAGGAACTATGGCAGGTTTTAAAACATGGATGTAGAAAATTCAAGGATCATGGCAGGTTTTATCTCTCGAATTCAAGAATTATGGCAGGTTTTAAAACATAGATGTAGAAAAAACACCCATAGATGGCAGGTTTTAAAACATTATTCAACTACCCATATATGAGATTATGGTAGGTTTTAAAAAAGATATCACAATAACACATTTTTATCTTAAAATCAATTGTTTTTGTAGCTAAATACCGAAATCTAACAGAGGTTTGATCTAATCATTTGTTGTTTTTCCCTAAAAATTTGAGGAAATTGAGTCATAAGGTTCTAGAACACAGCAGCACCAATGTGACTTAGAATCCAATTGAAATTTAGTGGTGCCTATTGTGAGTGTGTCTTTTTTTTTATCAACGTGGGCTTGTGACAGTGTGTTTTCACAGAGCATTTATTTTTCCTCTTTTTTTTTACTTTCTTATCCACTTTCCTTCTATTATGGTTGACAATTTTTTTTGATTGTAAAGTTAAGGACTTTACTTATATGTTGGTTTATATCAATTTGTTTTTGTCCTGAAACTCTAATGCAAAAACTCTATTCAGCCCTCAATTTTTTCTGTGTGTTTCATGGTAATCTTTGCAAGAAACATAGTTCAAAAAGTTATACAGGATGGTAGACTTGATGGTATTTCATATTGGAATGCATAACTCAATTATTAAACAAGCATCATGCTTGAACACTACTTTGAAAAAATATATGAAGCTTAAAAATGATATTATTTTCTTTACTAGGCCTATACCCAATGATTTGCACCTGCAACTCTATCTTGCTTGGCTTTCTTTGCATATGATGCTAATGTCAAGTTTTTGATTTATGGCTACTCAATTATTCTTCAGGTGATTGTTGCTTTAGGTTTAGTCGTAGACTTTATCGGCCTCCAACAAGTTCAACGTAAGTGGTTCTGCTCCTCACAACATATTTATTTTCCTTCGGACTTACAAGCTTCTGTTTTGCTATTTATTTAATCTGAGTCGGACATGAAAATGCATGTGACTGGTCTTCTTTTTTTCTATTATTGATCTTTTTTGTTTTTGGTAAATTGCATGAAAATATAATTGTTTCTTGTTTAATTGAACTGAATCAATGAAAATAGGAGATTGATCCTGCAAGAAGACTTGGTGCAAAATTCATGTAAGGTTATTTACTGCTCCTTTCGTTATTTGCTCCAATATTCTCCTTCTGATGTGTTCTAGGTATTAATCGTTGTTGCTCGAGGACCACACATGCGCGACAACCACCACAACACAACAGGATGATGAAAAGAGAGAGAGAGATAGAGAGTGTGACTATACACAATAAGTAGCTATTTATGTATTAATACATTTGAAACATTAACGTTTATTTTATGTTAATAATTTTATATTATGGTTTTCAAAATTATTGTATATTTATTTGAATATCGAATTATTTGATTAAAATAGATTTTACAACCAATTTTAAAAAGCTAAAAAAATTACCTACTGCGACGACATGTCGTTGCTAAAAGTGAAAAATAGAACAACTCATTTTTACCTACAGCAACGACATGTCGTCGCAGTAGGTAAAAAAGTTTATTTTTTATTTTTACCTATAGCAATGACATGTCGTCGCAATAGGTAAATTTTTTTTATTTTCTATTTTTATCTATAGCAACAACATGTCGTGGCAATAGGTAAAAAATTGAATTTTATTATTTTTTAGCTTTAGTGACGACTTGTCGTCGATATAGAAAGCTACAGCAACGGGCCAACAGCAATGAGATCTACAGCGACGACAGTCATCGCAATAGATCTTTAGCGACGAAATTTTGATCTTTAACGACGACATTTGTCGTCGCAATAGGTCATATTTGTTGTAGTGTTCTCCTAGAAAGTCAAAGTTTCAAACCTCACAAAAGGTAAGAAAAGTATCGGTATGTTGCATTTGCCGTATACATAAAAAAAAACTAGCTTTATTTCGGTCACTATTCCTAGCAACTAAATGTTTATGGGATTGCCTTAGTGGGTGGGTACGAGGAGGACCAAAAATCTTGTATGGTAATAGCATAACAGGACCTATAATCTTACTCGGTAATTATCGAGTAAGCTTTTACCGGATACAAGATCTTTACCAACAAGCAATTTCGATGACCAAAAATGTTACTAGATAAGATAAGTGACAGTGGTGATTATTGCTAGTGTTTGATAAACGGCCTCTAACAACCATTGATGTCGATGATCACATATTTGGTCATTAATGAATGTTACACTACAACAAAATTGAGTTTATTGGACGCCACTAATTTCAAAGCGTCCTAATAGACTGTTTTATAGGACTCAATTTATAGGACCAAAAAATAAAAAATCATATATAAAGGTGTTGTAATAAGTTTATAGAACGTTTTTGGACGTCTTTAACAAGTTTTTAAGACAATTTTAACATAAATCGTACTATTAGCTATTTTATAGGATATCTTTGGACGTTTTAACAAGTTTTTAAGACGTTTTTAATATAAAGCGTCTTATTAGATATTTTATAGGACACTTTTGAAAAGGTGTCCTATAAACCCATTTTTTATAGGATACTTGTTTTTGTAAGATGATTTTTAAAGTAATGTCCATAAAAAAGCTAATGCGATGTTTTTTTTTACTAAAAAACTTGTTAAGACGTCCAAAAACGTCCTATAAACTTATTACAACGTCTTTAAATAGGACTCTTTATTTTTTTTGGTCATATAACCTGAGCACTATAAAACAGTCTATTAGGACGCTTTTGATATTGATGACGTCATATTAACCTAATTTTTTGCTAGCATTAACAACCATTAACGTTGTTAGAAATCAAGAACACTGATACAGATAATTGAAGAAGATGAGATGTGCTGAAGGATCGCAACCTTTTCTATTGATGTGAAAAGTGTGTTTACAAGTTAACATAATCTAAGATTACAAGAGATTATATAGCATCTATAATTAAGGTAACAATACAATAGAGCCCATGGGCCTCTGGGCCTGTTATACACGCTAATACCCCCCCCCCTCCCCCTAAAAGTCAATCGGGGGAAGAATGAGCCAGTTTGAGTTTGGAAATCAGATCTCAAAAACGTCCGGAGAGATGAGCTTTGGTGAAGATATCAGCCAGCTGATCAACGGTGGAGATGGGAAGCAGTTGTATAGTGTGACGAACCACATGTTGACGAACAAAGTGACAATCAATCTCTATGTGTTTCGTACGCTCATGGAAAACGTCATTATGAGCAATCTGAATAACGCTATTATTATCACACCACAGCGAGGTTGGGGAACTTTGAGGAGCTCCCATGTCAGATAATAACCATCATAGCCAGACAAGTTCTTGTGATGTGTCAACTAATACTCGATACTCGGCTTCAGTATTGGATCGAGATGCGAGGGATTGTTTCTTGCTGCGCCAAGAAATAAGCGAGTCCCCTAGAAAGAAGCAATAGCCTGTAGTAGATCGACGATCAGTTATATCACTATCCCAATCAGCATCAGGAAACCACGCAGGGTGTAATACCTATATTTTTACCATGCGATGTTACGTATTCTGAAACAAATTCTCCAATAAAACTTCAAAATGACGACTAAATTAAAACCTTTTTACAGTGGAAGACTTAAAAACAAAAAATATGTAACTTACAAGCTAACCTATCCCATACCGGATTGCGGTTACAAAATTTATCCATAAAAATATTTGAACTTAAATATTGAACTTAAATGGAATAGACAAGTCTCTATGTGTGCCCCTTTTTCCTTTGTCCAACCTGAAATCTTCTGTCCCTGAGATGCATACTATAGTCAGCTTATAAAGCTCAGTGAGTTCATGGTTTGCGTGTATAAAATCATTTATCATCATACATATCAACTTGTAAACTCTTTATCAAATACTATGCATTTTCTGAAAAAACGCAAAACTGAAAGAAAAGAGATCTCATAAACTGTCAGGTCAGGCATATTTGGAGAAAAACCTCTTCTCTCTCCTACTTTATCCATTTTGGAGATAGTTTTGTGGAACTGTTGGAGCAAAAAAATGGCTCAAAATCCTCATTTATTTCATTTTCTCCATTTTGGAGAAGCTGTTAGAGATGCTCTAAGTACTATACGTAAACACACAATTGTAATATATGAAAGATTACTAACTGCATTTGGATTTGTAAATTCGTGAGCTTCATTTGTTGAACATCCAAAGCAAAAGCTAAGGCGAATAAAAAAAAATTCTCTTCGATTTGAATTTAAACATTTTACATTAAGACAAAAACGGAGGAGTTTTACCTAAAATATATTTTAAATCATTCATCCAAATTCTAAAACAAATACTACAAAAAGTGTGAAATTGAAGACATGGATAAAGGAGTCATTCACCAAAAGTTTTTCACGTAAACATTCACCGGCAAGGCTCACCATCATCCTTTACCATATCTGATAACATTCTTAGCTATGAAAATGAATTGTTTGAAAAAAAATCTTACTCAGTAAGTGTCAACCAATTCTTATTATTTGGGTTAATTGTAGATAACAACTTATTCGGATTTTCTAAATTGAAACGTAAAATTAGAAGTAAAATAATTTAATGTGACCATTACAAGATCATTCATATTGAGATGATGTGATACCAGGTAGAGTCTATTAAAAAAGTGTTGGCCATGTATTTGAATATCTGAAAGGGTTAAGGGGTGTTCAGGATTGCTTATTTGAAACAACATATGTTTTTCCTACAAAAGTCCTTATTAACTTTATGAAATACTTATTACCAGTTTGGCACCGATATAAGGTTTTTATACAAACACTCAAAGTGCTTATTCCGGTGTGGTATCAATAATAAATCAATAAGTTGTTTTTATAAGCAATCCCAAACACCCCCTTATAAGTGAAACAAATGAAGAACAGAAGAACAAGGATTACATAGGTAAAGAACATCTCGTATAAACACATATTCTGTCTCTATCGTACAATAATGTAATCATGTATTCATCCAACCATGAAAATGTTGGTTGCTTCATTTTTTTTACCATTTTACACACAAAATAACCCAAGTAATAAAAATACAAATTAATGAGCATGTGTACGTGTCCTCAAACAAGCACAGGGAGACCACAGATTTACTCCAACACTCAAGTCTTTGGGTAGAAAATGTATTTCAGATTGTGATCGGTATGCTTATCGACATAACATCATTCATTCTTCTGCCTGAGCATTGGCCTTCATGGTAAGATTCTCAGACAAGTCGTGCTTCACTCAAGCACTTAGCCGCCAATCACTATAGACCCTTCCAAAAAGCATCACCTTTGGGACACCAAACACGATTATCAAAGTGAGACTAATGGCTATAACAAAAAATTTATTTAAAGAGCAGTAAATCACCTACCCTTGGGTCTATAAGTTAGCACCAAACACATACTTTGCAGCAGGAAGTTTAATAGTTTCAGCAAATTGAGAAGGAACTTCCTTAGGTACCATAACATTAACAATACTGGTAAGTTGAAACCAAATACTCAACAAATCAACAAGGTATATGAACTCATACTAACTAAAAACAAGTTCATTGTGTAGCTGGTTACCTATGAATTATTGAGAACTTCTGATTGAGACCCTTGGTAAAATCAACACGCATACCCTAAAAATGATCAGGTTTCAAGGACACTGCAAAAGAGTAGTATTCAATATAAGTGACGATTAACATGTAAGTTAAAACTTGTAATATTCTTTTATAATGCCAAAAAAATTGATAAGAAAACAAAACAAATGTTACCGCTCTTTGTGCCAACACGATCCAGGAAATGAGGCAATTGCTCATTTTGTTATCTTCAACCCTTATGGATAGTATTCTTAACTTAATCACATCTAGGCATCAATAACTTTTTTGAGGCTGTATCATTTACATTTTATGCTGCCTTGTGAATCTGATAACATTTCCTCTTGAAAATGCAAATTAAATAGTTCCAAAATCACAACTAAATCAACTGGAAAGCATGTTTTTTTGTATAAATTAACTGTTTCCTTTTAATAAAGTAAGATTTGATCTGGCTAGGGTTTAGACTTGGGGTTTAATAATAGGGAAAATTGCGTTAAAAGGGTACGTACTTTCCTTTAATTTCTATTTTGGGGATTGTACTTTTAAAATTCACATTTAAGGGTCTATAACAAAACTTTACAACCAAAAAAGGGACTTAGTAACCTGTTCTCCAGGTAACCGGTAATAGTTGCTGACTTGTATTTTTATTTTATTTTGTTTAATTATTTAGAGATATTACGTGTAAAACCAGAATCAGGGAAGAAGGGTCCCAAAGAAAATCCCGCTCAAACGCATCGACGTTTCTGTTTCTTCATCATCTCGTCCCAAAGAAGAATCCCGCTCAAAATCGATCGAAATCTCCCATTCTTATCTTCTTGCTTGATGAAATCAACGTATCAGGTATGTATTTTGTTTGTAATTTTGTTAGTCCACACAAAAAACCCTAGAATTGAAGTGTAATGATTTTGAAATAGATATGTTGAAATTCTCTTTTTATAAAGTGTAATGATTTTGAAATAAATATGTTGAAACCCTAGGATTGAAGTGCATATCAAGTATGTGTTTTAGTTTTTCTTGGTGCAATTCATTTCTTGTTTTGATTTTTAAGAAAGCATACCAGATGTTGTGTTTACTTGAATATTACTTGTTTTCGTGCAATTTTACAACACCCACATTTTTCTTACTGTAATTTGTTTCTCTTTTGATTCTGCAATCTGCAATTTGTTTATTTGGATACAGCTAATGACCTTTATTTTTCATACAAATCATAGGTAACGTTGTTCACATTAGTGTTTACTTGAATATGGATGACGAAAACAATGTTGAGCAATTAGAACAAGAAGAACATGGTTGCACCAGTGATGATGATAATGGAGGAGGATTAGACTTGAACAAAGAATGGGTGAACATGGTCCCATTAAGCCGTCTGCGCAGCAGCAGCCGTTTGTTGCTCTGGTCCAAATTTAGCTTTCTGAATAAGCTGATAGTTTATGTTTTGTGTTCAGATAGCTGCCCATTAAGTTGCAGGTTGGGTCCTTGGGATATTTTTTGATATGCTTGACTGTTCAGATTAAGCTGCAGGTTCTTATCTGTGTTTCACACGTTGATCAACCTTTTGGCATCGAGGTCACTGTATCAAATAGTTATTTGGGGTGTATGGTACTCAGATAATTTGTGATGGGGGTGAGTTTACTCCTTGTAAACTCGTGGAAAGAGGACGGAACCTCTGGCAATAAATAAAATAGGAAAAAACAAAAAACAAACAAAACACCCAGCCAAAACCAAGGAAAGGACAAGCCCAAACTCAAGGAAAGGCCAAACCCAACCAACCAAAGACAACAACCAGCCAAGCCTCCCACCACCGAAACCGAAACCAGAATTCAGGAAAAAAGTACATCAAGAGACAATATAATCCCCAGCCTCCCGAGTATGCAAACTAAACTTGTATCTAGTAGCCATAATGAACATTTTCACCTCCAGTTTAAGCTCTTTCGCCACATCCATAGGATCCCTAGCAATATTCTGAAAAATCCGAATGTTTCTTTCACGCCAAATGTAGTAGACAGCAGCCGCAAATAAGATCTTTGTCCGTATTGATAGATCATTACCGTCCAAACTTTGCAACCCTTGCAGCACTTCCTCCCAATCATCCGTCAATTGTATTGATCCAGCTCTCTTTACTTCACCCCAAAGACTTTTTGCAAACGCACAATCGAAAAATAAATGTTTTATAGAATCTTGCGTATTCTTGCAAAGGGGACATACCATATCAGGTGGGACTTCCTTCCATTGTGCAATACGGTCTTGTGTTGGGAGCCGGTTTAGGATAGCGCACCAAAGAACAAAGGAATGTTTAGGTATACTTGGTGTCGTCCACACAATCTTATGCCACGGTCTCACAGCTTCTCTTGAACGGATAGTGTCATACACAAGTGATACCGAGAAATCCTCTAGCTCATCATCATTATTCTTCCACATAAGGCAGTCTTTACTTCCTTTTATAAGCGTAGGGAGGTCAACCAACTGAATTTCGGGGAATTCTTCAATCCATCCATTCGGCCATCTCGATCCCAAAACCTGCAAAAATTCAAAAATAGTTGCTTGAGGCAGCAACCCTAGGTTAGAAAACATCCTTGGAGTGATGTAGGTTCGAAGTGGCCCACAGGGCAGCCAATTTGAATATAGAGCCGAGAAAGATCGGCCATCTCCAACCCGAACACAGAAATAATGTCTCATACTCTCTCTTAAAGAAAGTATTTCCCTCCATATGGCTGTACACTTGTGAGGCACCGACACCTCCCAAAACTCAACATTCTTTAACCGATGCTCATATATCCATTTCACCCATAATGAGTCACGTTTACTAAGAATATCAAACATATTTGGAAGTAGTAAAGCAGTATTCCAAGTTCCCAGCTCCCTCATGCCTAATCCCCCTTCATGTTTAGGTTTGCATATTAATTTCCACGCCACTTTTGCCTTACCTTTCTGAAGTTCTCCTTGCGACCAAAGAAAATCTTTCATTATCTTTTCCAACTCCTTTAAAACAGACTTCGGAAAAGGGAGTACTTGCATCCAAAAGAGTTGGATTGATGCCAACACAGATTTGATAAGCTGCAATCTCCCCGCATATGACAGTGCCTTGTTTTTCCAATTGCTAACTCTTTTCCGCACATTATCAAGTACCTTGGAATACTCAGCCGAAGTAAGCCGCTTAGCCGAGAGAGGGATGCCTAGATACCGTGTAGGGAGAGTTCCTTCTCGAAACGCCAAGTGATCCAAAATACTTTCTTTAACTCCCCTAGGAACATTACAAAGAAACACAATGCTTTTAGCTTCGTTTGGAATAAGCCCCGAACATAACCTGAAATCATTTAATGCTTCTTTGACAGTAAGTACAAATCGGACATCCCCATGACAAAAAACCAATAAGTCGTCCGCAAAGCAGAGATGAGTAATCTTCAACCTATCACAGCCCCGATGATACGTAAACATATTAACTTCTCTAACCCTCTTATTCAAAAGTGCCGAATATACTTCCATAACCAAGGTAAAGAGATATGGCGATAACGGATCACCTTGGCGTAGGCCCCTTTTACCTTGAAAAAAACCATACGGTTTCCCATTAACCACAACCGAATAAGCTGTTTTGGTGACACGTTCCATAACAAGATGAACCAAGAACGGATGTACGCCAATGCACTTTAGAACATTTCTCAAAAACACCCAATCAACCGAATCATACGCTTTCTGAATATCAATTTTTAATGCACATCTTGCAGTCCCTTTATTATTCCCATAACCCAACATTAATTCCTGAGCAAGAAGAATATTATCAAAAATTCTTCTTCCCGGGATAAATGCCGATTGCGATTCAGAAACCACTTTATTCAGACATGATTTCAATCTAGTAGCAAGAATTTTGCTAATGCATTTGTAAATGACGTTACACAATGCTATAGGACGAAAATCCGAAACCCGTTGTGGATTAGGGATTTTAGGAACTAAACATATAAGGTATGATTGATCTCCCTTAAGAGTTTGCCCCTTAGAAAAAAATCTTGCACAGCGTTTTCCACATCCTTTCCCACTATCGGCCAAGCATTCTTATAGAAGCAAGAAGAAAAACCATCCGGACCCGGGGCCTTTTCACTAGGAAAACCAAGCATGGTTTGCTTAACCTCCTCTTTAGTAACCGGTATAAGCATAGAACAAGACTCATCCGTTGTAAGAATATTAGTGAAGAGAGTTGGGGTAATATTTTCTTGCGAACAAATATTCGAAGTACCAAGAAGGCCTTCAAAATAGTTCACAAACTGATTAGGTACATCATCCCCCTCAAAATACGTACCTTGGCTATCCAATATAGAAGTAATACGCCCCCGTGCTTTCCTTTCTTGCACCACCCGATGAAAGTACTTTGTATTGGCATCCCCATCTTTTAACCATCTTACTTTAGCTTTTTGCGAGTACCAAGTTTGCTCATCCCATAGAGCTTGTTGGAAAGCTGAAACCAAGTGAGCAACATCCTCCCGCAGTTCCACCGAAAACGGATCATTTTCCAACTCCGTTTGTACCACCTCTACTTCCTTTCGAAGCTTAGTGACTCTATTGGATACATTACCTCTTTGGGAGCACAGTTGCCGAATCGGTTTCTTTAACCCCTTGAGTTTTCGAGTCAATTCATACATAGGAGCACCGTCCACCCTCCCTTGCCAAGCTTTTTCAATAACCTGCAGAAAGTTATCATGTGATACAATGTGATTTGGAAATTTAAAAGATGGGTGGATGTCCGTATTACCACCCCGGAACTGAACCACCACCGGAGAGTGATCAGATATTCCAAAAGGGAGAAATTGCGCATTTGCATCCGCAAATGTCTGCATAAAATCGAGGTTAATCAAAACCCTATCTAGCTTTCGAAGAAGCCCATCCATTCCTCTCTGTTTTCTAGTCCACATATAATGCAAACCATTGGACCGTATATCATCCACCTCTAGGTCCGTAATACAGTCACCGAAATCAATCATGTCCCCAGTGCCCATAGAGCAACCCCCCGTACTGTCCGACAACCACCGAACAGTGTTGAAATCTCCCATAATCACCCATGCATTAGCACCCACCACACACTTCACAGTTTTCAGTTCTTCCAATAACCTCCTCCTATCCCCTGAGCTGTTTGATGCATACACAACCGTCACATGCACTCGTCTACCATCCTCCCGAATTTTGCAGCTAATATGCATCTCTTGATCAGAGCTAGATACCAGATTAGCTTCCATTTTATCATAATCCCAACCCACCAGAATTCTTGTACCCCCCTCACAAAACGATTGGTTTGAAACCCATTGCCATTGCCCAAACACCCTACAACTCACCCCAATTAGATTTCTCCCCTCCACCCTAGTTTCAAGAACCCCACAAAAATGCAGATTATACGACCTCACCCATTGTTTCACTTCTCCTTGCTTTATGGGGCTATTAAGTCCCCTAATATTCCACGCACCAAACTTAATCATTTAATTGAGTCATCCACTCCAACCCCTCTATCTTTCTCTGCCCCATTCAGCAATTCCACTCTATTAAGATCCTCCTCCAGGTTTATGCCCTTCTCTCCCAATTCCGATAAAGCCTCAAAACGATTACTTTGCCCTCTCTTGCGAACATGTGGAGTATCTTTTCGAATTTTAAAAGCATTTTTTAAGTCATAGACTAATTTACCTGGAAGGTGGTCATTTATCTCCCCCATCTCCACCTCCTGTTGGACCTTAGGGGCATCCACAGTCGGTGATTTCTATATTGACCCGTTGCTAGGAGATTCCCTAGGGGTGTCCTCCACAAATTCATCTTCATCTTCACTTTCAATAATCAGGCTTCCGGGAGGGCTATTGAGAGCATCACTTTCCAGCTCCCCGTTTGCCTCCATCCCCTCACTGACCGTGTTTTTTACATTTCCAGCCCCTTCCTCGTTCTCCGTGCAGCTTGGTTCCTCCTCTCTTCTTACTTGTCTATAGACGAAATTAGATTGAATATTCATACCACTGCTTGTAACCATATGTCGGGCTACCTTTCGTTCATCAACACGCTGGAACTCTCCACTTTTGTCCTCTTTTGCACCCGACGGTGTTGGTTTTTTGACACAATCTTTCTGATCATGGCTAAAACAGCAGCAAATAGGGCATTGTTTCGGGATGCCACTATATTCCACTCGGAGCACATTTAGACTCCCATATTCCCCTTCGAGATTCGGAATCGCCACCCTAATCCCAAATTTTGGTTTGCCACACGCCGCTACGTTTACCAAAACCCTTGCAAAAGAAATTTTCCCACTAGGCTTGTCACAAAAATTTGCCGCTGGCACATCCATACGGATAGGTATCCCAATGTGGCTTGCTATACGACTAATCCCTTCCCTCGAGAATGCCAACTTCGGGGTATCCAAAAGCTTCACCCACACCGGGCAATGCTTGTGGTCTTCTTTTTTAACCACTTTAGCCGCCTGCCACATGTATACAAATAATGGCATTCCATGAATCATTCAATAAGCAGATTCTAGGACTTGGTTTGCCCCCTCTTTCGTCGCAAACGTGAAGAAAAAGAAACCCATCTTGTTCACCGTTACTTCCTCCAGCCCATACTTTGCCCATACTTGTTTGATGGTGTTAATAATCATAGGAAGCCCTGTACGAGCACATAAAAAATACCCATAAAGAGTTCGTCCAAATTTACCTACTTCCTCAATAACTTGCACAGGAAGTCGTACAACTTCCTCATCTGTAGAATGAGGATAGAACTTCAATTCCACATTCACCGTACTCGCCCCTGTCTTTGAACTATCACCATGAACAACCGCTGCAAACGACACTCCATCTGTCGTCTTTCCTCCCTCGTTGTGTTGTACCCCGGATAACCTGTCAAACACCGACGTTCTTCCTTGTTTCGACCCATCAACAGTAACGTCACAGTTCCTACGTACTTCCTCCCCATGCATGAAACCCTCCTGCGGATGCTGCTCACCACCCTCGCCCTTCTTCCTGATCAAACCTAATCCATCATCCCCTACAAACAGCGCTGCTACAAAGGTTTCGTCACCCCAAATACGGCTGTCCGCCGCCATGGGCCTTAACGTAGAGAGAAGACCCCTCCGTTGTCAGAAACCCTAAATCCTGCACCCTACGTAAAGCAGCCCTAAATGCACCAATCAACCTCCACAAATTTCAGCACCCTCACAAAAGATTTCGATTGAAGCCAAGAACACGAACCACAAAGGAACCAATCCAGAATCCCAACACTGTCGGGTAGGGAACGAAGGCCACAATGCGGCGCTGAACCCACGACGATGGTTTCTTGCGATTCGGTCTTAGAAACACAAACAAAATCAATTTGAACGGCACAGAAATCTGCTTTGATATTCCACACACAAAGAAGAAAACCGAGCAACAGCAGGAATCACGATCGAAATCAGTGCACAGCCTTGGGATTCACGATTGAGAATCCCAAAAAACCCTAGATCCAGCCACGAAACCTAGAGAGAAAAAGTCAATGACGTTTTTTACTCCTTGTAAACTCCCTCTGCCATATTGAGGAATTATGTCAACTGTGTTCATTCCTCTTGTCTCCTGTTTTAAAATTGTATTTTGGTGGGAGGAGATGGTAATTGGTTTTGTTGGGTGTTTGGGTTGGTAAAGGGATAAAGTGCCACTGGATGTTTGATTTGTAAAGGGGTGGGTGAATTGTTGGTTTTTTTATTAATTGTGTGAGTTGTCTTTTGGTGGAAAATGCATGAAAAAAAATTATTTTGCAAACTGGGTTCTTTTATTAGTTGTTGTCAAAAATTTGGTGGTTGGGTTCAAGGATGGACTCCACTTTTTTTGTTTGGTGGTGTAAATTGTGATTGTAAATTGTGGTATTTCCTTTTGAGTGGTAATAAAATACTTGTGCAGTTCAACAAAAAAAGGAACGACAGGGAAGGGGGAATGGGGATTGGGATTTAGAAGTAGGAAATAAATGTTAATGACGTGGAATTTTATTTAATGACATGGAAATAATTTCAATGACATGGCAATATTAATGATGATTTGTAATTTTTGAAATAGTATGATTAATGACATGTCATATATAACCAATTATATTGGTAATTGGTCCTTTTTTTGGTTGTAAAGTTTTGTCATAGACCCTTAAATGTGAATTTTAAAAATACAATCCCTAAAAATAGAAATTAAAGCAAAGTACGTTCCCTTTTAACGCAATTTCCCCTTAATAATATTCGAGATTTCACATATTGACATATACACAACAGTTTCACGCCGTCAAGAGATACAATCAACTACCAACACCATTTACATCAATTAAAAACAAAACACATATAATGAATGAGGTTGAAGAAGATTGAGATGCTAACTCATAGCCTTGCGGTGGATTTCTTCGTAAGGAATAGGGGATGGTATGTCCATGTAATCAACTTTCTCTGGCTTGTATTGAGGAAGTGAAATCGACTACAATTGAAACACTGCACAATAGAGTTTTCCAAAGTGATTTTTCAGTCACATATTTCCAACTAAACAAATGGAAATTCTGGATCGCAAACCTAAAAGGTGTTGGATTAAAGACAACAAAATAAGAAGAGTAAACTATGACTTTGGTCCCTGTGGTTTACTGTTTATAACGATTTTGGTCTCTGTGGTTTAAAAATTGCTTTTTTGGTCCCTGTGGTTTCATTTTGCTACTATTTTCATCCTTACATCTAACAAAGTTAAAATATGTTGTTAAAAAGTTTCAAAAACTTACATATTTGGTCCTTGTGTTACATAAGCTTTATATATTCAATCCTAAATTTCATTATCATCTTAATAAACTCTTACTTTGACACTTATAAATATATATATATATACACACACACACACATATATATATATAATCATTTTTGTTTTTTTCTTTTATTATATTTTAATACTATAAAAGTTATATATATTTTTATACTTTTTCTTTCTTTTTATATAGTTATGATCATTTTGAAAACATACCATGTAATTAATAAAAATAAATAATTTTTTTGATGTTTTAATTGATAATTTTTTATTGCTATATAAAATCGAAGTTTTATTTATTTATTTGAAACCGGCTGGTATTTCTAATTAAATTTCTTTTAAAAACAAATTTGTTTAAAATGGAAAAAATTGTGAATCTTTAAAATTACTGATAAATACGTGATATCTTTTTTTAAGTTTTATATTTATTTTAAATTATCATCTGAAAAAGTTTAATATAATTCGAGAAAAAAGTAGTTTTATTTATACTCAATCGATTGTTTTATTAAATGTATTTAACTCTCACTATTTTTTTTAAAAGTACTTATTTTCATATTTTTCCACTATTTTTAATAGCCTGTTGGGTATAAATAAAATGCATTTAATTTATAATTTGAGTAAAAAACATTTAATAAAAACAACCGGTTGGGTATAAATAAAATTATTTTTTTCTCGAATTTTATTAAACTTTTTCAGATTATATTTTAAAATAAATATAAAACTTTGAAAAAAACAAAATATCACTTATTTATCAATAATTTTAATGGTTCGCAATTTTTTCCCATGTTAAACCAATATTTTTAAAAGAAATCTATAGAAATACCAACTTGTTTCAAACAAATAAATAAAACTTCGATTTAATAATAAAAAAAGTTATTAGTTAAAATATCAAAAAAAAATTTATTAATTATATCGTATATTTTCAAAATAATTATATAAAAAAAGAAAAAGTATTAAAATATATATAACTTATATAGTATTAAAATGATATATATGTATAGTATTAAAAAAATAATAAAGAAAGAAATAAATGATAATATATATATAAGCGAAATATCCGTTATTAGTATCAAATTAAGAGTTAATTAAGATAATAAATGAAATTAGGATTAAATATTTAAAGTTTATGTAACACAAGGACTAAATATGTAATTTTTTGAAACTTTTTAACAGCATATTTTAACTTTGTTAGATGTAAGGACGAAAATGGTAGCAAAATGAAACCACAGGGACCAAAAAAGCAGTTTTTAA
The DNA here is from genome assembly GCA_036898165.1 of Silybum marianum. NCBI lineage: Eukaryota > Viridiplantae > Streptophyta > Magnoliopsida > Asterales > Asteraceae > Silybum > Silybum marianum. Next base: position 6,562,965 of record CM072539.1, read on the forward strand.
ACCACAGGGACCAAAATCGTTATAAACAGTAAACCATATGGACCAAAATCGTAGTTTACTCAAATAAGAATTTATCAAGATGATAGAAAAGGTAAAACTTGCAGAAAATGTTTCTGCGCAACCATCTATATCTATATATGCACAAAAGGGTTTCTGCACATAACTTTATGTATGGAGAATGGATTTCATGTGATAGAGACAATACACAAATAGTCAACTTTTATTATCAGGAACACATATTACAAATCATACAGACTACTATATATAGGGAACCAACCATTGTGACTTTTCACCAAGGGTTGTAACCTTTTACCCTACGGTTATTACCTTACGGTTATAACTGTTGACAAACACATAAACATAAACTACCATATTTAAACTTTTAATAGAGGCTATATTTATGTCTAGCTTACTATTCAACAAAAGGAAGTGCGAAACCCAAAAATGAAAAAAAAAATACATGGAAGGAGAAGGAAGAGCAAAATCCAAAACCCACCATTGTAAAACCCAACCGCATCCGCATGTGAAAGACCTAACCTGAGAACAACAGGGTAAAACTCACCCGATGAGGAACAATCCAGTCGAAATCTCGAAGCCGAAGAAAGTCTGATCACCAATCAAAAACGAACAAAGATGGATGAGGAACAATTGAACTTCTATTTTAACGTTGAGAAGAAAGCGTGAGATGAACCTGAGTTATACCGCCCGCACCTTGGGAGCATGGATAGTCGTTCTGGGAGAAGGAACCATAGGAGAATGAATGGTCTTTTTAAGAAATGGTGCTAAGAAATCTTGTACACCATGCATTAGTGACTTGTAATTAAGACTTTTAAGACTTTATGGATGGATTTGTAGTACTCTATACAATAAAAGTTGTTTTTAAGACTTTTAGTAAATTTAGTTTATAAGATAGTATAGATATTTGTAAAATCACATGTGATTTGTCGGGTTCTTATTTATTTACTATTCTCATATAAATATATATGATTCTCTCTCTAGTATATAATCTATATCTATATATATATTAAAGGAATAACCAAAAGAAGTGAGGTGGCACCTCCTAAGGATTAGAACTTCTTCTATCTTTTTTCTCAATTTTTTGTTTTTTTTAAACGTTGAGAATGTTAAAGACATTTTTGCCCCTGTATGGAAAATGTGTATATCATTATCAAAAGGATTTTTTTGTAATTTTACATACTCAAGTTTAACCTCCAACTCTTGATTTACCCTTTCATTTACTTTCTTTTATTTTTTAATTAAATATGTTTTTCAAAGTTGAAATAATAAACATAGGAAATCCTATAAATTTCTTGGGTGTAGGATGGAGAAAATGAGTATTGAAGAAGAATTGGAAGATTTTAAGGTATGTAGAAATTGTATTCTTTAAAAAATGTGTTTTGTTGTTACGTATTTTTTCTTTACATATTGTTGGATTTGTTGTTATTGTTGGACATGCTTGTGTTAACGATTGGTGACAAATTCGTAAATTTCTTTTGTGGGGAATGAAGAAGATGAGAGTTGAAGAAGACTTAAAAGTTTTAAGGTATGTAAAAAAAAATTCTTTAGAAAAATGTTATTTGTTGTTACATATTTCTTCTTTGCAATATTGTTGGTTTGTTGTCGTCATAAAACATGATTGTGTTTACGATTGTACCATATAAATTCGAATAAAATTTTGACATTTTATTTTTACAAGACATGATAAGAAAATTTGAATTAAAGCTCCATTGACAATAATTGTTTATATGTGACTGATAATTATGTTAAAATTTTGACTACTTCAAGATTTTTGTATTGATAGAAATTTCTTTGGTGGGATGAAGAAGATGAGAGTTGAAAATACTTGGAAGATTTTAATCATTATGTAAAAAATTATATTATTTGAAAAATGTCAGTTGTTATAACATATTTATTTCTTTTCAATATTGTTTGATTTGTTGTTATCCTAGGACATAATTGTGTTTACAATTTGATCATATAAATTTGAATAAAGTTTTGGTATTTTTTTATTATAATGCATGATAAAATTGGATCAATTTTTATATGTGACTTCATAATTACGTAAAATTTTGATTATTTCAAAAAAAAAATCTTATTATTGAAGTGAAAATTTATGGCGTATATGATTTCGTCCTCAAAAAACATTTTACAAATCTTAGTGGATCAAACATCAAAAAAAATATTTTTGTTGAAAAATTTTATAGATTTGCTTTGTAACAGTCTAAAAGTTTGTTTACTTCTACGTTTTCTACCTATCTTATACATTGTTTATTTATAAGTTTAAAAAAATAGTTTTACTTTTTATTTTTTCATAATATAATATTGCATTTTGAGAGTTTGAAATATTATTTACTGTTTTCTTTGATATATGAATTAATTTAAAATAAAAAATATATCATTAAATGAATATTTTTTTTTCATTTTATAAACTCAACACATTAATTATTAAACATTTTGTTTTTTATTTACTTAATGATTAATATGAATAATTTTTTATCGTTCTTTATTCTATTAACTTAACAATCAATATAACTAAAAGTTTTTGGTTGTATTTACAATTATTTGTAATTATTACGAATCAATATACTCATTAATTGATCCAACTTTTCGTATTATTCTTTTGATTATTACAAGTCATTATCTATAAATTAAATATTTATGACAATTTAATATATTTAAATATAAATGATATGAAAAGTTAATGAGAAGACTCAATTATTTTTTTTCTTTCAATCATACTTATATTTTTAATCTAAACTCAACACATTAATTTTCTAAAAATTTAATTTTTTATTACATAACAATTGATATATAAAAAAATTCATTTATATTAGTGACAATCAAAATAATCAAAACTATAAATATTGTGATAAAACGCAATTTTCTTATTATTTCTCTCATTAATTGAAGAAATCGTTCATTAATTTTATAAAACGTTTTATTATATTTTATAGGAATAACCATAGATAATGATATATGATTTGATGATAGATTAGAAAAATATATGTATAACATGACGAAGTATAAAACACAACCGTGCTATATAATTTATGTGGTATTATATAATATTTATTTTGCCGTTAAAAAAAGGCAAGAACATTAATCCATGAAAATTTTCAAAGCTATATTATATAATTTATATGATATAAATAATTCATTATATAATAAAATATTTTTTAATGTGATATATCTATTATCTACTATATCTATTAAATAAAAGAACTCACCAAACCTAAATGTGTTTTATTTTTATTATCTCACGTTGGTGGAAAGATAAGTTTAGAAAGTAGAAATTAGATGTGTCAAAAGAGAAGATGATTCATCTTTGTTAAATCATAGGGTTGAAAATAAATAGATATATCAAAAAATGAAATGATTCCTTTGTATACACTGAAATTGTGTTTATTTTAGTCGTAGTTATCCCACATTCGTAAAAACTTAAAATACCGGAATAAAAAGGTGTATAACATAAGTGGATTGAATGACGTGGCATCAAAATAATTGGGTATATTTAAACATTGAAATGTGGCATCGTTTTCGTCTATCTCATGTTGGTAAGATGTTAAATTGAAATAATGATGTGACTATATATAGATAAGATGATGCATTTGTGACAACTTATAGAGTTAATATTAATCTTATTTCTAAGGGTAAGAGTTATTATAAATTTACAATAGTTAAAGAACACTACTAGAAAATTGAGTATTTTCAACGGAAATTTTCAATAGAAAATGTCGTTAAAAATTTTCTACGAATTTTAGAGGGATTATTGACAAAACATAAATTTTCTACGAATTTCCGTTGAAAATCTCTCACAAAATGCATTTTCAACCAAAAACTTTTTGACGAGACATTCCGTTGAATTTTTTTTGGTTGAAAATGCATATATGTTTGTGAAAGATTTTCAACAAAAATTCTTTGAAAATTCGTAGAAAATTTATGTTCTGTCAATAATCCTCTAAAATTCGTAGAAAATTTTCAACGACATTTTCCGTTGAAAATTAATTTCCGTTGAAAATACTCAATTTTCTAGTAGTGGAAGAAGGGATGCATTTGTGACAAAATAATATAATTGAAATTAATCTTATTTTTATGGGGAAAAAATTAGCTATTAAGATTTGCAACATGATCCATCTTTGCATATTGATCAACTAATTTTGTATCTTTATAATATTTTCTATATAAGTGATATGATCATTCGACTTGTCGCTTGAGTTTTAAATAACAAAATTATTACCTATGTATCACAAACTTATCGTAATAATAAATGAAAATGAATACATATAAGATAATCACTTATGAAAAAAATACCTTTATTTTTTATATTTTATTTTAATATATATTAGCTAAGGATTATGTTTGATTTTAGTTCGGTTCAACATTCACTTTATAAAGTTAGTGTCATCGTGCAAAGCGCGCGGGATACAAAGAGGGGTTCAAAGCCAACAAAATTGTAGAAGCGAGGAACACCACCATAATGACACCCTAAGCATCCACATTTAAAAAATTATATATGCACATTTTAAAACAATGTAATTGGTGGGGTTTAAATATAGGAGAGTTGCCCGCAAATTAAGTAATCAATGATAAACAGATAATATAGATGTATGCAGTTGACAGGAACCTCCGAAAGCCGCCACAAGTTTGAATCCAATGGTAACGTGGATTTATATAAGATCTCAAACAACCTATTTTTCATCAAAAGATCAAATGGAAATCTCACAAGATGGGCGCATCAAACAACTAAAGGCTTTTGATGACACAAAATTGGGTGTCAAAGGACTGGTTGATGCTGCAGCTGGTGGGTCTGTCACTATTCCAAAAATATTTATCCGACCACCTGATGAACTCGCCGAAGATCTGGAACTTGCCCGAACAAGTTTACGAGTTCCTATCATAGATCTTAAGGGAGTTGACGATAAGGGAAGTTGGCCGAGAGAAAAAATTGTTGAACAAGTTAAGCATGCTGCAGAGAAATGGGGGTTTTCCAGGTAGTTAATCATGGGATACCCATAAAAGTGCTTAATGAAATGCTGAATGGGGTACGTGAGTTTAACGAGAAGGACGTCGAGGTGAAAAAAGATTATTATTCAAGGGATCCAGAGAAGTTGGTGAGGTTTAACTCTAACTACGATCTGTACATGTCAAGATCAGCTAATTGGAGGGATTCGCTGTTTATCGACATGCTGAATTCTTATCAAGTTGATCCTCAAGATCTGCCATCGGTTTGCAGGTACAACTTTCAACTAATTTTTGGAATTCTAATCCATACTAATTTTTGGTCACTTTGCTTACAAGTATTCGTATGTGCAGAGATCCTACTGTCGACTACCTAAATCATCTGAAGAAGTTGGCAGCTACCCTTTTTGAGTTATTATCGGAAGCTTTGGGGCTGGAAACGAACCACTTGAACCAGTTGGAATGTGGGAAAGGTCAAAGTCTGGCTTGCCACTACTATCCTGAATGCCCTATGCCTGAACAGACCCTAGGAGTCAACAAGCACACAGATGCTTCTTTCATCACTCTACTTTTACAAGATGAGGTTGGAGGACTACAAGTTCTGCATGAAAACCGATGGGTCGATGTTGAACCCATTCCTGGTGCTCTCATTGTGAATATTGGAGATCTACTTCAGGTTCTTTTCTTATAATTTATACAAATTCGAATGAATATGATATGATGGTTAATTGGTTATGAAGTTGTGTTGATATAAGAGGCTCGTGGGATTGACGTGAGGGGGCAGGGATGGCTATATTTCTTTTTTGTTTCTTTAAATTTGGGTACACGTACATATTTTTCGTCAAAGAAACAAAAATAACTTTATTTTAATTAGAATTGTACTTGCTTAACGTTCACAATACATGATATATCTTGATTCCGAAGGCAAAAACTCAAAGTGTCAATCTTAACTCAAAGTTTATCAAGTTTTTGGGTGTATTAGTAGTGTTCAGGGGTTATCATAAAAATGACATGCTTATTAGCTTTGGTTTTCTTTTATCTTGACATCCTCGAATATGATATTTAGACCAAGCGACCATTAGGCTGAATGACTAGCAGCAATGAGTTGTTTCTAAATGATACAGAGAGGTTCCGAGGCTTAATGGGATTTTTATTTGATCTTTGGAGAAAAAGGAAACGAGCTCGAAGGAAGCCCGAAAGTTGGCAACCGAATAAAGAAAACAAAAACGGATCCATCTGCAAAGTTGCTCGACCCGTACCCAAACCGCCCTGGCGGGTAGCCATGCGGCTATACCCGCATTCATGGCCGCCTAACACACTGTTTGGTGGCTGAGTTTTCCATACATTGACCAACCAAGTGCTTTCCATTTTCCATGCATAATTCCACACCTCAACATCCACGTTGCCATCTAAATTGGAGAGTTTTACTTATTAGTTTCCTTTCCTTTTTTAGTATTTGATTTGTTTTAATTTTTAGTAATTATCTTTTTTAGTTTGATAGGATATTAAATTTAGTCATTATCCTTTTCTTAATTAAGTTGATTTATTTTTCATAATTTAGATTATAAATAGGACTTGAATTCTACATTGTAAACAACATTATTATTGATTCAATTTCTTCTCCTTGAGAGTTTTTAAGAGTTCCTCTTAATTTCTTGAGTTTTACTGTTTGTAATTCTCAACCCTAGAGGGTTTAGACGCTTGTCGATCCTTCCGCAAACCTCCGCTGCGTCAGTTGGTATCAGAGTAGGATTCGCCTGTCTTTTCACTAACAATGGCAGATCAGCAACCGCCTACCAAAACAGATTTCGCCGAGATGACTGCGGCCATTACCACAGCTCTAGACGATCTGACAGCGGTTGTCAACCGACAACTCATCCAACCCGACAACGGCTACCGCCGAAGAAGGGACAGGCACGAGAAACCGATCAGAGTTCTGTGCGGCCATATGTACAACAGTTTTATGGATCCGGTTTCTCTCCTGGGCAAACAACCATCTGTTCGTAAAAGGCTGCCCGAAAAAGATGAAATTTTATGCCACAAGAACGAAGAAAAGATCAACCTCATACTCCAACGAGTACTCTTTTCATCTAAAGAAGAGGGACAAAGGAATAGTATTTTTCGGTCTCATTGCTCCGTCGATAAGAAGGTATGTAACCTCATCATCGATAATGGTAGTTGTGAAAACCTTGTGTCTCCAAAGCTAGTCGATCATCTCGACCTACCCACTCAACCACACGAGGCTCCTTATTCTCTTGGGTGGGTCAACAAAGGCCCGCAAGTTAGGGTCGCCCAAACTTGTCGGGTACCGATATCAATCGGAAAGCATTATCGAGAGGAGGTATTATGTGATGTCGTTGACATGGATGCCTGTCATATCCTATTGGGCCGTCCTTGGCAATTTGATAATGATGTCACCTACAAGGGACGAGACAATGTCATGTTGTTTCGATGGGGCGACCGAAAGATCGCCATGGCACCTGTAAGTAGTTTTGAAAAGGTCCCCGAGAAGGAAAAACAACAATCTTCCCGTCCTGACTACTTACGAGCAAGAGATGAAGGAAGATGCGAAAAAAGATATAGTCTTACCGGACAAAGTTCAAGATTTTGAGCCAACAATAAAAGCACCCAAAAGTGAGCTAGTTGATGACATTCCCGAGCCACCGAAACCCTTGTTACAAGAAGTCAAGAAAGGTGAACTTGAAGATAATGTTTCTATTATTCCAGCACCTAAGGCTCCGGATCAAATCAAAATAGTTTCTACTAAAGTTCCTATAGCCTATTACTCTTTCGAGTTAGATAAAGTATCTCTCGTATGGAGGCGATCACGACGACAGTCTTTCGGAATTGAAGATTGGTTAGCCTCTTCGAATTTGGAATACCGAGTTGTGAATCGGCACACATTGAAAACAAGAAAGTTGTATGATCCGGCGTTGCATCGAAGATTAGGCGATGTTAATTTTCAAGTGAACTCGAGGACGAGTTCTTTTCAAGAGAGGGTGACTGATACAGAGAGGTTCCGAGGCTTAATGGGATTTTTATTTGATCTTTGGAGAAAAAGGAAACGAGCTCGAAGGAAGCCCGAAAGTTGGCAACCGAATAAAGAAAACAAAAACGGATCCATCTGCAAAGTTGCTCGACCCGTACCCAAACCGCCCTGGCGGGTAGCCATGCGGCTATACCCGCATTCATGGCCGCCTAACACACTGTTTGGTGGCTGAGTTTTCCATACATTGACCAACCAAGTGCTTTCCATTTTCCATGCATAATTCCACACCTCAACATCCACGTTGCCATCTAAATTGGAGAGTTTTACTTATTAGTTTCCTTTCCTTTTTTAGTATTTGATTTGTTTTAATTTTTAGTAATTATCTTTTTTAGTTTGATAGGATATTAAATTTAGTCATTATCCTTTTCTTAATTAAGTTGATTTATTTTTCATAATTTAGATTATAAATAGGACTTGAATTCTACATTGTAAACAACATTATTATTGATTCAATTTCTTCTCCTTGAGAGTTTTTTAAGAGTTCCTCTTAATTTCTTGAGTTTTACTGTTTGTAATTCTCAACCCTAAAGGGTTTAGACGCTTGTCGATCTTTCCGCAAACCTCCGCTGCGTCACTAAAATTGCTCAGAATGATATTGTCAATATAACCTAAAGTGTAAACTATATATTATTACTATTAATATAGTAATATATCTATACTATATGTATAAGCACCTTAAACGATTAATTGTTGAATTTGAAGAGGTTTTCATTTTTGTGCATGATGTACGCCTCCAAAGCCAAGTCTGATTGTTAAAACCTTTTTTGTGCTCCATATGTACAACTACATCGATGTCCCTCCCCTTAAACCGCTACCCACTCCCATCAAATTCCTACCCACTTTCCTGCGCTGGTGATATAGAGGACTTAGCTACCCACTTTGAAAAGTTGATCGATCAATGTCGCAAGGTCCATAAACGATGAATAATAACTTCACTAATGAATAATAAAACCGATCAATAATAACTTCACTGATGAATAATAAGGCTCACTGTTTCACGGATTCAAGACCTGGTCAAAGGAGGATTCTTAGTTTATTATTATTTCCTTTTTTTAGTAAGTTTCGATAAGTTTAGTTGTTATTTTATTTCCTTAGATAAATTTCCTTTTCTTAGTTTCCTAGCTTACTTAGGTTAAGTTTTTCATCCTTATTTAAGGACCCTTTTGCTTCTTTATTATGCATTTTTCAATTTATTAATAAACTTTTATTGAGTGTTATATCTAAGTTCTTGAGATCTTTCGTTGTGAAGACTCGTTTTCCCTAGGGTTTGACGTCTGTCGACCTAACCGCACTTTCCACTGCAATGGTTGGTATCAGAGCAGGATTCGCCTGCCCTCCACTAAATATGGCAGACCACCAACCCGCTACCAAAGCAGATGTAGCTCAGTTGTCTACGGACCTCACTGTAACATCTTTTTTTAGAGATTAGATTAAATATTTGGATGTTTGAAAGTTTGCGGTATATAAAATTGTGTTAAAGTGAAATCTAAGGGGTTTATTGTGCCAACCTCTTGATTTTGTAATAATATAAATAAGAGTTTTAAAAGAAAAGAATAAGAAATTAGAAGAATTTTGAAGAGAGAAGACATGAGAAGAAGAGGATGGCGATGGAATGCATCTAGGGCTTCAAAATTCGATTTCTTGCCATATAATCATCAAATTAAGGTAACTTCTTCATATTTAGTTTTGATTTCTTGTTATATTTGATGTTTAGGTTAGTATTGAGTTTGATTTTTGGGTTTTTAGGGCTCACATTGAGTTTTAGCGGCTGCCATGAGAGGACAGCTGTGTATATGTGTAATTTATGAGATAAACTCATGTTTTTATGATGTATATTTAGCCTCAATTGAGTTCCAATGTGTTATATCTTCATCTTGATGCATAGAACCTAAAATTCTTCAAGGATTGGGACAAAATTGGGTATTATACATGTTGAAAAACTTAATTTTGGTAAGTTTTTTTGGGATGTTGTACAACTCACCATCCACAACGTACAAGTGATTAAAGCATGTGATTGGAAAATAATATGAGCCACATATTAGAGCATCTTCATGAGAATCTCTAAAATTTCTCCAAAATGTAGAATCAAAATCTAAAATCTCTAAAAATATTTACATCCATCTCCAACAATTTCCCCATTTTGGAGAACCCATCATTGATTATAATATTAAAATATTATAATTATCTATTAAAATATTATTTTTTTCTCTAAATATTTATTTTCAAGAATTTCAATTGGTTGTTTCACATTGTAATCATTTTTGGAGTGATCTCCATATTTGGAGAAAACTCACTCTCTCTCTCCTACTTTCTCCATTTTGGAGATAGTTTTGAGTAATCTCTTGAAGCAAATTTTTGACTTAAAATCCACATTTTCTCCATTTTCCCCATTTTAGGAAAGCTTTTGGAGATGCTCTTATTTGTTGATGCCAATCATGTTTGCCAACCATGCCTAGTAGCTAGATGTCACCTTTCACCAAGAGTACACTCAATTGCCAACTAATACAACATGTTAGGATTTGCAAAACTTGTAGCCAAAGCATTCACCTACTATAAATATGGCATGTGGCATGCATGCAAAGGCAAAAAGTACCAAGAACTTCTCTTCCTCTAATATATATATATATAAAATATATATATATATATATATATATATTTAGTTTAGTTTCCAACTTAGGAAACTTTGACCAAGGAAGATTTGTTTAGCTGATTCGTAGATCCAACGATCTTTGTAAACACGTTGTAATCTCTCACGGTTGGTAATATATTGATCTCTCTATCCCTGAGGATGTACACTACCACCTCGATAGTGGAACCAGTTAATCTCGCTGTCTCGTTTTTATCTGCCGCTTTCGTTTATTTTGATCGTAAATACGTTTAACTGCTAATTTACGTTTGGGGATCGCTATGACTTATTAAGACCATAATATACAATATTTAGATCTCGATAATCCGCATATGTTGTATCGGGACAGTTTGCACCGTGATTTATTGTTATCAATTTTTGGGACTGTAAGTCACTTTGTTAGTAGAAGTAATTTGTTTTATATTTAGTATAGTATTAAGCTCATGTAAGGTGTTCTATTTTAAGTTGAAGTTGAAAGTTGTAATCTTCGACAATCTTTGAAAGTCAAAGTTTATATATTGAAATCATCATGTATGTGTTAAGATGTTTGATATAGTTGTTTTTGGTATCATTAGGATGATATTAGATTGAATGAACAAGAATTTTTCAACCCAAACATGTTTTTGATGGTAGATTAAGGATTATGTTCAAAACAGTTGACTTTTTCCAAAAATTCAAAGGGTTTTGCATAATTTTAAAATTTAGTTGTTTTATGCAAAATTAAGAATTTAAATTCGATGGGTATGGTTATTTTAAGTATATAAAAGTGTTATAATGATTATATCGATATTTCTTATGAGTTTTGATGGATTTTCAAAGTTAAAGAATGTTTTTGTTAAGTTTGTACTAAAATATGAAAGTCTATGTATTAGTTAGGATTTAAGTGATTAACCAACGTGTGAACCTTCTAACCATATTGTAATGCATATAGTAAACATATTTTGAAGGTTAATATGTAAGCAACGAACCTCATAAGAAATATGGGTATGTGACCGGATTAAAGTTAGTTTGGTGCTGGAAATTGTAAAATTCATATAAAATCACTCGTAACTCGGATTTAGACGAGTAATGCCAATCTGGAACCATTGAAAAGAGCTGCAATCAATATGTTTTAAGTATAAGGTAGTTCAAACTCTAAATAGGTCAAAAAAATAGGTCTGTGCAGAGCTGTCCGTTTTAGAGGCAAATAAAAGATTTTTTTTTATCTTTTAAGTTCATCTTGAATGATTCCTGATGGTATATTAAGATAAGAAAGTTTTCTAAATCATTTTTTTAGAATGCTTGTATTGATATGTGAATTATATGTGGATTGTTCAGGTAGCACGACAGATAAACAAGTTGGGCATCGACGGGATCTCAACTAAATAGGCTAAAGGTGAGTGCAAGTAGTCTTAAAACTGGGTGCACATCAAATGTATGTATTTTACATAACCGATTCATTCCGCTTATGTTTGAATAGTAGTTGAAAAATGCGTGATTCAAATGAGTATTATGAAATATGGTTATTTATTTCTTTTTACATAGAAAGTAAATTTTAGGTGAAAACTAGCATGCTAAATTATTATGAGAAACTATGTAGAATATGGTTTGATGTTTTGAAACTTGTTTATGAAGCATGCTATTGATTAATTTTTTGGAAAATAAACTTTATATAAAAGAGGTATTGTGAGCTACTTGTTTGCTCACCGACATGGCGTATTTAGATCCAGATCTAGTGACTTAGGGTCACCCCTTTGTTGCGTTTGTATTGGGGTCGCTCCCTTTACAATTAGATGGGTTGCTCCCATTTGGTGTTTATTGAGTACTGTGCACCCTTCGTGCCAGATACTCGGCTAATAGGTATAGTGTCTACAAGACACATCGTGCACATGGTGATTATGCTGAAAATTAGCCTAACGGATAAGTGGACTGCTGAGTGGTGCTTCTTCATTGATTCCGGTATTTCTCGTGGGTCTCCCCCATTTGGTATGATGTTTATTACCTCATTATAAAAAATTAATAACCACACTTTTATATATTTTTTTTAGTGAAAAAAATAATATGTTAACTTGTATATTACAAGTATTTACCCGATATGTATTGTTTGAATTTACGAATCAGTTAAGTTTTTATTAAATGTTTTATGATGTATACTCTTGAACTCACAAGTCTGATTGTTTTTATTTTTGGACGTGTTTCCCAGGACTAGAACCGGGTGCTGAAGGTTTTACTAAGGGTAAGGAAGGCTAGAACTTCATAGTGGTGGACGATAACACTATGCAATATCTCTTTTGTGACGATGATTAACTACTTTTAGTATTTTGGGAAATTATGTCATCATCGTCTTTGTAATTAATTGTATAAATTTAGATATTTCCCGTTATGTGGCTTTGTACAAAATCATTTGGGAAATCGTTAGATATATGTATATATATACTAGTTGTGTACCCACGCGATGCGACGGGACATAAAATTCAAATAAATACAAGCAGGAATGTGAATGGAGTTTAAACATGATTTTTTAAAAGTTATACATATACAATAATAACTTATACACTTGAATGGAAAACCAATAACAAGGAATTAATAAAATGTTTACAAGTGAACACAGTCTAAAAATAAAAATTATCAAAGAAATAAATAACAGTCTGATGATGATCAAGTGTTGTGGTTTTGGGGTCTGTCTTTGTGTTCGATAATTCAGAGCTTAAAGACTTAATTTTGACCAAAACACATAACTCTATGTTTTCTTGCACAACAACAACTTGTAACACCCCTGTCCCGCGTGGTTTGAAGACGGAAGGTGCCACAATTGGTTTTAAAATAATAATAACAACTGGTTAGAGCAACTAACGTAATTTACCCAAATATAATATTTACATACCCATAAACGGGGATAACACTGTACATAAAAATATGGTCCTAAAGTATAGGTATATAATATCTACATTAGTCTTTAAGACCTTAACAAAAATAGGCAGTTTGATTTTAAACCAAGTGGCTGTAGTGTACGGTTTGAGGTGTGGCAAGAAAGAAGTGAAAATAAGCTTTAATGTTTGGTTCTCTTCTGTATAATTTGTAAGAGTTAATTTTCAGTTTGGATATGGTTAAACCCTTCTTGGAGACTTGTAGTTATCTTAAGGCCGTTTAACAAATACTTATCCGGGTAAACACTTACTAGTATTACCTTACCCCATAATATGACAAAGACCAAGAATCTTATTGGCTAATAGCGAAAGAAAGGACCACGAGTCTTACCCGGTAACCGAGAGTGACGACTCTTACCACGGTTAGCGCTTATCGAGTAAATTGTTGCATACGATACCATTTTGGTAGACTAAAATCTTAACGGTAAGTAAGTGACGGTGTTGAATTTTTCCGATAAAAGTCCATTTCTTTGATTATAGCAAACACCCATCTAAGAGGTCGATCACCAAACACTTACGGAAGCGCATACCGGAAAGATAAATCACCCTCACTTGCCTTATCATGAAACATTCTTGGCCATCAAAACAAAACAGATTGATGGTAGTAAGCTCTTACCGGGTAAGCATTTCGTAAACGGCCACTAAGTATTCACTCCTGATCACATATTGGAACTTACAATTTCATTAGCAACACGATGGATAATCTGAGCAAGAGATGAAGGCACACCCCTTCACTGTCCATCATAGAACACCCAAACTACCAACTATAAATTATGAAAATGGAAAACTATTTTCTTTTTTGGTTTGAATATGAACGTGTTATATTTAGACGAATATAGAACTTTTGGATAAAATACCTTCTACAACATTACAGCCTGACAATCCTAGGCCATAAATCAGTACCAATGGTCCATTTATGGAAGTTCCTACAATCACAAAATGAAACAATGATTACAATTTAGAACTTCAAAATCAAAACCAAGAAATTATACCAGACATCCAAAAAAAATTGCAACTTTTATCAAAAATTTGGAGTAACAAAGATAAAAGAGATTTCATTAACACAAAGTTTGTATCTAGTAAACCATACCATTGATTTGGAGGGATAAAATTTTGAAGCAACTACCTGTAATATTCTAATAGTAGCATTAATGAGACATAATTTACAAACAATACAACTTACGGTAATTACCAACAAAAATAATTAGAAAAGATTGCATAAACAATATTGATATATATTTTCTTAGAGGGCCACAAAATAGCACTTAGGATGACGTGCAAAAGAATTTATGCATTTAATACATTAGAGAGTATTAAACACAAAAATCCGTCTTTATAACTTTTTCATATAAGAAAAACAAATAGCAACAAGAAATTCAAACAGACAACATAAGATAAACCATTCACCTGTCAAAACAAATTATTACCTGGGTAAGCTTTTTATATTCTATATTCCACAAAACTACTAAAAGCACCAGCTCAAAATGAAAACCAGCTGCTTCTTATTGGATTGAACTAATTGTACTCCTGCAGAAATAAATTAGACAGGTGATAACAAGCCCAAATTCAAAAACCCATTAAACTATAAATTAAAGATAATCAGGTAAAGAAAAAGAATGAGAATGTGGGGCAGAGATGATATCACCTCAAATCTAAAATCTTCGTTAACTGAAAATCTAGAAGCAGAGAAGGAGTTGATGCAAAGATGAAGTTGCGGAGATGATTTGGGGGCAGAGATGGGCAAACAACAGAAAAAATCAAATTCAAGCTTTAGCTAGAACCAAGAAACAGATGTTTGCAATCGATTATGACTAGAAAATTTCAAGCTCAGAGCATAGAGAGGGTAGATTTTAGTTAGCTCAGAGCATAGAGAGGGCGTTTGTTGTGAACACAAATTTTGATAAGCATGGATACATTTGTTACATGATATTTAAATTTGAGATTTGAATTTGAAGAGGTGGAACATATATATTAGATTAGCGGAAATACGATTGTTGGGAACACAAACTGATAAAAGCAAGGAAACAACCCCTACATGAAAAAGGAAACTATGTGTCTCTGCGGTCTGCACACAAGAAAGAAGCTCTGCACATACCATATTCTATGGGTTTAACAGAATGCATTAGGTGTTTGTACATCATGCCTTATGGAGATAAATCAAAACTTCTTGCATAAGTTGGTAGTACATTATGCATTGTACATTGTAATTAAGAGTTTTTAAGAATTTATGCATAAATGGGTTGTACCTTATGCAGTATGGTTGTATTTAAGACTTTTTGTCTAAATGGTTATTAATGTAGTATATATATATATATATATATATATATATATACTAGTTGTGTACCTGCGCTGCAATCACAGTTATGAAGTTTGAAGTCTATAATTCATTCATCGATCATGTTTTGTTGTTTCGTTATATTATATGTTCCCTTAAATGTAATTTTTATAGGTTTGTATGCATGGACGAACCCAACATATCAACATTCAGCTTCACAAGCACTAAATAATAAAATGTCATATTAATCTAAAGGTTTACAATAAGTTTATAAGATGCTTTTTGACATATTAATCTAAAGGTTTACAATAAGTTTATAAGATGCTTTTTGACGTCGTTACGTGGTAACAAGTTTTGTAGAAAAAATTTAGAATTTCTGGTACTTTAAAATAAAATATCATATTAGTACTTTAAAATGACACTTTTGAGAAATGTCATATAAACCCGTTTTTTTTAGGATACTTGCATTTACAGGCACATTTTCAAATAATGTTCTACAAAATTGTTGTACTGTCATTTCAAGTGATAAAAGATTATAATCATTTGTAAAATCAACATTCATGTTTTTTAAATTCATCCTTCAAAACAAAAAGAACATGTGATAAAGAAACGGTTTTATAAGTATGATGGTTAACTGCATAATTTTGAACTTCCGTCAATAAACAATGCACAATATGCGACATAACTGGAAACAAGAGAATAGGCAATGATTTAGAGGGAAAAAAAATGTAAAAACACAACATAGAACTTGGTAGATATCAAATCTTTCAAGTAATACAAGAAAAGTCCGCCAACCTTATAAAATTTTTAGAGAATCCATCGTTAATCATATTATTAAAATATTATTTCTCTTTCCTACACATTTAAACTTCAATAATTTTGATTGGTTGGATGTTGTTTCTCTCTCCTATACATTTAACTTCAATAATTTTGATTGGTTGGATATTGTTTCTCTCACATAATTTAGAGATTTTAGAGATTTCTCCCTAATTCTCAAAACATTATTAGCAATGATGTTGGAGCATTTTTAGAGGAGAAAAAGTCATTTTTTTTTCTATTATAGCAATGCTGATGAAGATGCTCTTACCGGATAAGTGCTCAATAATCTCCAAATCAACTAAAACAATGGGAGGAAGCTTAAAAATCTCCCAATTCTATCTCCCAAAAGAGTGTGAAATGTCATTATGTCACAATGATCTCTCCAACCTCTACCTCAATGAGCAGATTGGTTGTTTTTTAAGACCCCAACTTGTGCAAAATGCATGAAAGAAAAAAAATATATAAAGAACAACAAAAATTATAAAATAAAATTATGAAAAAAAACGTGAATACTTTCAATATCCATCCCTTTAGACCTTGGGAGTCCATCAAATTATAAAACCGGTTAGGACACCAAATTTTGGGAGCCCAAAATCAATCAACTAAACCATGATTAAATTGTGTATGATTAACACAAAAGTACAATAACTATTATAGTGAATCGTAAATGATAAAAACATATTACAAAGATGGATTACATATATTATATAAGCTAGCAGGACCACTATTTTTCTAGTTAGCAACATGAACGACCACCAAGCTCAAAACATTCTCATCCATCTGATGAAGTTTAGATGGACATGGTGCTACAAGTTTAGCTACAAAATTGTCATTTAAGTAATTCAAAATTGACAAAACAATGTGACATGAATGTTGTACATTTTATTATCATGCATTATAGATATTCGATAGTACCTGAATACCATTTTTGTCTGCACATTGTCTGAATGTAGTGTGATTTATTGTACCACCACCCCTTGTACCTGCTATGCATCAACACAGTGGAATCAATAGCAATCTTTAGATCAAGAAAATGAAGCTATCACACTATTTATATTATCCGTTTCTCGATTTTATTTTTATTGTTTTGTGTGTTTTTTCTTCTTGTCAATTGGCGGTCCTAGAGATCATATTCGAGGATGCAAATTAGATAACAAACATATCCCTACTTTCCTTGTGGCAAACAAGGGCAATCTACTGCACATAAAAGCTGAGTAATCTCCTGCACATAAAAAAAATATTTAGTTCATATCTAACTCTTAGATTCAGTGAAATAAGAAATAAAAACAATGATAGAAGATGTTTGCAAAATCAAGACACCCAAAACTATATCATAAATTTTCCCAAGTAGATTTATGTGTCCAATCACGAGTATATACATCATTTAGCAAGTATTTATAAACCTTTCTAGTCCCCAAACCTCTAATACTTGAAAAATCCAACTTGGATTCACATATATTGAGAGTATAGATTACAAAAGCAATTGGTTTTTAAATATCCTTCCAGGTTACAAAGATGATTGGCATCATCATCATCCTTATTGGCCACCATTTTGAAATTGAAAAAAGATACTTTCATCATCATTCTTCATCATCGTTTGACTCAATAGAGAAAATATTGTAAATGGAATCAGGAACATTTCATTGTAGAAAAAGGAATCTAAACCACAAGTAATGGAAAACCCACAAGTCAATCGTTGTAGGAATCCATTAAAAAGCATAATCAACCGAGAAATCGGATATATATTGAAAAAACAAGATAAAAGTAGTAAATCAGAAGGTTTAAATCAGGGAAGAACTTTTAAAAGAAGACAAGACTTACAAACCCAACTTCAGACGAAAATTATAGACAAAAACAGATTTAGAACCCTATTATACAACGAAATAGACGTAAATCCTTCTGAAATTCCAATTTCTTCACCATCATCAACGAAAGGGAAAACCAACAAAAACCCTAATTTTGACATCGTATTATCTTGAAGCCTGAAACACAAGCCAACATAAAAATGGAAAATCGTAAATAGTAGAATCAAACCGAAGTTTACATTATAGGGTCTAACCAACTTTGAACAAACAAATAATAAGTGAAAAAAAAGAGGAGTAGAAACCAAATACAAAAAGTATGGATTGCCTAATTTGTGAGGAAAATGAAGAGAGCAAAGATGGAAGTGAGTCTGGCTCGATGATACCATCTAGAGGATATCTTGTTGGGAATCTCAATTTCGATGGTGGTGAAGTTTGGTGTATGTGAAGGAAGATTTCAAATCTTTCTTTTATAGGTGGGATTAGAAATAATCAATGTAGGAGAAAGAAAACTCTGACCATGGGGAAAGTAAAGACTGAAGCATAACAAATTTGGTGGTAGAGCGGGTTAAAAGAATCTTGAAAAAGGCATGCATTGATAAATTATACATCTTGTTTCATAATTTGTACTTAATAAATTTTCAAATTTAATGCATAAAATGGTAGTACATGATGCATTGTTAGTTGCAATTCATAGTTTTTTGAATTCCATTCACTGTTTCAGCATTTCGGAGTTTTTACTTAAAGGTTAATTAAGTGGGTCAAGTGGTGTCTTAGCCTAAGGGGTAGGTAGGATGTGTGGAAGTATAATTGGGCGGCGATGAGCGGTGGTGATCAGTGGCCGGTGTTGATTATAGATGACTTAAGATGGTAGTGGTGGCGGTGATGGTGGTGGTCGGCGGCGGTGGTGGTGGTGGTTACGGTGGAGGTGAGGTGATGGGTTGATCACTTTGATAGTGTTAATGTGCAAAATGTGTTAATTTTAGAGGAAATGTCTACCTTATATATGTTCCTAATAAAAAAATCAATCCCCTCTTGCATTTCCTTTACCTCCCAAACAACACCCTTCAGCGGGCAGAGTTTTTGACATATCAGAGTCAGTGATAGCAGGAGGTTTTCGAAATTTGCTCTTTCTAGCAAATCTTTTAAAGTTGTTTGTTAGAAGTGCTAGAGACAATTGAACGACAATTTAAATTTGAAAACAAGTCAACAATGCATGGAAATACTTGAAGTCTACCACTCATGCATCCAACATTTTGCTAAAGCGTTGGCTGTATGAGGTTTAGACTTTCAGTATTGGAACGGGCAACGTCGTGCGGGCAAACCAAAAATGTGAATGAAAGATCCCACTGAATTGAATTGGGTATACCAACTGATTCGAGAAAGCTGTCAAGAGTGCGATTTTTGAATTCGGTTCCATTATCAGTGCGGATTGTTTGAGCGGTAAGCTCCAATTTAACTTGAATGGCCTTCAAGAAATTGATGGTCGTCTCCGGTAAGTGGACCATCCTATGGCTGTAACCCCTCTGATGGGATTTCGTCAGCATCTAAACTAACAAAGGGTATGGACATACCCTCTGCTGTCCCTAGGACTTTGACGAACGGTTGATCAACATTTGATTGAGACATGATTGATAAACTTGCAGCTTCTGAGAGTTGTGGATTTTCAAAAATTGCAGAGAATAGATTTTGGAGGGAAAAATCTGAGTAAAATGATGAAGATGATCCCCAAACTCCTCCACCACTATCCCGTTCACGGCGGCGCTCGCCAACGCCGTCGAAATCGCCAGGAAGCAGGTTGCCGGAGATGGTGGTGGGAGGAAGCATTTTAGTAACCATAAATGTTCTGACCTGAAGTGACAACTAAGAACGTTGGTGGTAGAGGTGAACCGGAGAAAGAGCCCAATTATTCTTGTTTTCGAGGTGACTTAAACAAACAGGGGTTTCTTGACTTAAAACTATTTATATATTGTTTGATGCGAGTCTTAAAAATAACTAACTTTTAGGGAAAATGTGGTTGTTTAGTAGCAATAAAAATGTTTTTTTAAACAAAATAGCAATATACGAACACACCAGCAGGTCTTGGGTAGTAGATGGCCTGAAAATGAAGGCAAGAACATCAGAATTTTCGGAACTGGTACCCGGAGTGACCACTCCGCCATTCAGATTCAGCCATTCGATTAAGCCAACTGCTGGAGGCCTTCTAGGTGCTGTATGGGAGACACAAAAGGTGAAAAGGTGGCTCACAAGTCCTACTTTCTGAAAGATCCATTTCGTCTGAAGGATGATACAAACCAACTGCAAAATCGTCAGCAACAGAGCACCGCACATCGCGCGGTGTCCGATGATTATTTCTTCTAATCAATATGACTGAGAAGTATAACAATGTAATTCATAATTTTAGAAACAAAATTAGTCCCCGTGCGTGGTTAAGTTTGTCAAAAGTAACACTTTTCGTCCCTGGAGTAGTTGAACTTAATGAATAAATTTAGAGGAACAGTGGTTTAGCTGATGAAGGTGATCGACTTAACCACCAGATTCAAGAACGATGCGGGATGAACCGGAAGCCGGGTTACGGTGCCAAACTGCACGCTAACCTAGAACCCACAAAGGGTGTTGGTCGATTAAGACAGCAGGACGGTGGTCATGGAAGTCGAAATATGAGGAGAGACTCTTGGTGTTTGATGTGGGTCCCACATAATATTAAATCATTTATGATTTAAGATACCCTATCCCAACAAAAAAATTATATGCGGTTCTCGGAATATCACAATCACGGATACGAAGTTGATGGTACCCGGATCGAAGATCTCCAAATGGAGGGCTCCCAGGGTGTTATTCAGTTTTTTTTATTTTTAACCCTTAGCGCGAGTTCTTGTCTAAGACCTCCGGAGTTCATACTCGGTTGTGTGATGGGCGGTAGATTCTGAAGAAGTTCTGAGAAAATTTATGTTTTGTCAATAATTCCTTCAGATAGATACGTGTTAGGGTCCAAAAGAACTTGGACGTTGTTGGGTTTGATGGGCAATCGAATGATCAGAGCACTAGCCATAAGTTTTTTATCAATGAAAATACACTTTTTGATGAAACCCGGTTCAACCGATTTTTTTTATTAAGCTCGTCTGGGTCAATCCAGGTCAGAAATTGCCAAAAATCCGGCCCCCTATGGTTTGTTAATAATTTCAATTCCTTGATGTCCAATAATAGGAACATCTATGGAAGTTGTTGCAATGTGACAAACACTTTGCTTATTGACATCTGAAAGATGTGTGCTTATGTAAAGAAAATCCATTTCAAGTGGGTCATTAGGCTCTATTATGAGTATACAGGTTAGGGTTGAATATTTTAACCCGCCAACCGGCTTGGATTCCTAGCACGTTGCCTTGGTCACTTAGCCTACTACTATGGCTAGCAGTTCCGACCCTTGAAGTTTTCTTGGATGGGTTAAAATTGAATATTGAGAAACAACCAACTTGGAAAAAAAAATTGATACTCATGCGGCGTGGGATGAACCTTGAAGCGGTCTTTGTGGAGGCCAAGCCAAGATGCTAGGAACGTGCAAAGTCGTGCGTGAAAAAAGGTGACCCGGAAGTCATTGAAACGTCAGAGCTCTCCTCACCAAATCACCGCCTTCTACAGTACCTATACGGACTAGCGAGTTTGTCATCGCCGATCTCCGTTTTTGGTTGGTTTAGGGGGATTTTTTTAAGGGAGGGAGTACTTTTTTGTAAAAATCGGGTAGGGTCAAGTTTTGTAACACTCTAAGAAAAATACTAGAAAAAAACACAAGTCCCTGGAATCGACTCAGTCGGAGGTAGGGTCCAGCGGCTGGAAGAGCACCGCCGACTTCCATTGTTTTGGTGTTAGACGGAGTCAGCAACACCAACATTCGACTCAATAATATTCTCGCATCGTTACAGGTTTCCTACCCCTTCCTGAGGTAACCTCTGGGAATATAACAACTACCAAAAATCTTACACGGTAAGAGCGTCGGGCTTCCACTTAAGGGTACCACTCGACTAATCCCCAAGCATGGACTTCTTTTAAGACATGAATGACAAATGCTTGGCCGCACGACGTTGCCCGTTCCTAGCATCTTGTCTTGTCTTCGTCCTAATCTTCTTCATCATCATTATCATCACATGCTTCAGATACTTTGTGTCTTTTCTCCCCCTCTTGATCATACCATTCCTTCTCTCAGCACCAAATCTTACAACATGTAAATCATCCCACCACGGCATCGGCGTTGATCCCTGAATTCAAATCCTTCTCACAATGTAATGCTTATATTCAGTCTGAATATAAGCAACAATTATACTTCCCTCCCGACAATTTCAAGCACTCTTTGACTTTCTTTTCAAAGTCCTTTTCAGCCGGGCGTCGAGGGGGTCGGGCGTGAGTTAAGTTATGTTAACTTCTGACGAGACTAACGATAGTAACGGAAGAATCGATTTGGTAAGGATTGATTGAGAGAAATGATCAATTAAGGTCATCGATAGAGAAATGTCGCTGGCATCCTAGCACGTTGCCTTGGTCTTGTGGCCTAGGCCTTGGTTGGCTTGGCTTGGCCTCCTAGGACCTTTCCTTTGATAAAATACATCAAGATAAATTGCACCGGATCAATCACCAAAGGCCCCCTGCCGACGTCTCCGGACTCCCTAACGTTGCTGTCAGCCGCCACGTCCCGGTTCAGGAATTTTAACCCGATTCCCTTTAAAAAAAATTGTTTATCATAATCACTTTCGATTTACAATCTTGAAGATTATTATACAAAGAAATCCTATGAAATATAATAAAATACCAACTACCCCATGATATTTCTAAGTCCTTGAAATCATAACTCATAAAAGAAATTTTTAAGATAAGAATCACTCATTTTGAATGAGTTAATACAATTTCATGTAACTTGTATTACTAGGCTCTAACAGTTTTTCTTCTGAAGTAGCTTCAAAAGAAGACTGGTTTCTAAAGAGAAAGGTTCAGAACTCATAAAATAAGTGAAGTAAAGCCTAAGTAAAATATTCACCACGTCAAATAAAGAACCAAAACCAAAAGGTAAATCAATTATTGGCCCTGTGTCCTAACTCCTTTAACTTGTCCTTGTTAAATAGAAGGATATTTTAGGCCTTTGAGTTTCGACCAAAAATGGGCATTTTTCAAACTGAATATAGGTTAATATTATAAGCTAAATCTTATCCACTCCTTTTCTGGGTCCGCACTCGCCGGAGAAGATGAAGTTATGCCTTTATATACTTTTCCCTCTAATCTCGGGCTAGACTCGATTGCAGAAAAAATTCAAATGAAAGTTGATCACCTCTACCCGACGTTGCCCGTTCCTAGCATCTTGGCTTGGCAGATGATCCAGGAAGGTCGTTTATCCCGGGTCAGCTCAAAATGTTACACTTGCAATATTTCTTTCTAATTGCCAACGATGTATAATGATGACAACTTTAAACGTTTCAATGACTTCCAGGTCATGTTATCTGATAAAGTAAGCAAGTGCTTTGGTCGTGCCGGTTTCATCCCCACCACCGCCAGCTCCACCGTTTGGCGAGGCGGTGCACCGTTTTATGGACCGTCTATAAAAAAGTTCAAATTTTTAGGCTGTTGTAAATAACAACGGTGCGACACCACTTCTCCACGTATCTGTACCTCGTTCTAAATAATTCATTATGGTCTTGTTGGCAACGAGGCTTGGCTTTGCACTCCTTGAATTTGACGTCAGCATTAAGAAAATAATCAAAAATGGCAACTGAAATATAATCAATTGTTTACAAGGGATTAGACTAGTATGTAATGGATCCATAGGCATATAGTCGGTTGACAGAAGTTCAGAAGTGGAGAATCGAGGGAGGTTTAAATGAGAACTTTTTGGGTTTAAAGAAAAACAACCTAACACACTAAAGTTGAGAAGAAAGTAGAAAAAAATATAAAATAAAAAATAGACATTTTTTTTGAAAAAAACACAGATACATATACAAACAGAAGAACTTAAGGAAGAAACGAGCCGACCAAAAAAACTCAAGAAATCGCAACCGTGGATTGGCCTTTGGAATGGATGTCGATTTCTCCCTTGTAAATCTTCAAGATTTCTTCTACATCTTGTTTCTACGCTCTCGCCGCAGAAGCAACTCGAGCAGTCCTGAGGGTACTTTGTTATTTATCAGTTCATAAGAAGTTTACACAAACTATTAAGCCATTAACAATCCCTTAGTGTGGAACTTGGTTGGCCTTGGTTCGTTTGCCCGTTCCTAGCATCTTGGCCTGACATCCTGAGTTTCGACCAAAAATGACCGTTTTTGCAAAGGCACGGTCGGTCCAGACGGGAAAACCCCGTGTACCGCCTCTAATCATTTTCGACCAAAAATGGGTGTTTTGGCTAAAACGATCATAGCTTTAGCTATGGGGCTTCGCTCTAGACCCATGACCAGTCAAATCGAATATATGAACAAACCTTTAATATGCAGCGATTCCAACTGAACACACACCCTCCACATAGCTAGTTAGCAGGCTGAGGTCTCGTTCGTTAACGGAGTTTACTAATATTTTTGAAGTTCAGGTGAGAGAGTCCCCGCTCAGGCATAGTTCACCATCTTTCGGGTCCCGACACCTCTTATCATTAAGAACAAAAGTGTTCTCATTGATGAGTTTTCTTTTTAGAATTCATTCCCTGATCTCCCCATAACCTATGTTAGAAAGTACGTACGGAGACTTTCCAAGATGGTCTCTTACTCACCCGTTGACTCGCACACATGTCATACTCCTTGGTCCGTGTTTCAAGACGGGCCGAATGGGGTGCCCGACCTAATTTTAAAATCTTCAGCGATTTTCTTTTCCCTCCATAAAAGATCATCTGAACTTACTGTTTTTAGCAATATTTGAATGCAAATGAGTGGCTCCGATAATTTCCTGTACGACAACAGTGTTTGGAAACCCTAGATTCAGAAATGGATGAAGGACACCTGTGATCTTCTTGATGGGAGAGGTTATTTGAGAATTTTCAGCGGAATTGATTGCAGCAGAGACTATTGCGCCCTCTTCATCAACTTCCTCTCGGTCCTCTATAATGACTTGGATTCCTAACACGTTGGCTTGCTATTGGCCTAGAAAATAGAAAAATAACCATGAATGCTTTCAAAATTAGAGTGATTTAGGTTCCCATTTCACAATGGGTCCTTTCCCTACATATATATATATATATATATATAGGGGAGTCTTACATGGGAGGAATTCAAGAGAATGCTCAAAGAAGAATGTAGGTATTTCTGGGTTAAAAATGAGTCAAGTGTGTATATGGGTGTGGTTGTATGATAACTTTTCAATGTCATCCAATATAATATCAATTGATTTTACAAAATTTGTGGCTTACGCCTCTTGATTCATCTTATGGTTTCACTACGCATAGCACCTCACTTCTATCACTCGGGCTGACAGCTTCCCCTTGCCATTACCCGAACATTCTACCATGTGCTTTCCTGAAAAGGTTTTCCAGTTTTATAAAAAAGAGAGGGTTAGACCATAAGGTCTAGTGACTTGTCTTTAAGAGTTTTGTATTGAATGCTAAGGTAGTAATATATATATATATAGAGGGGG
The DNA here is from genome assembly GCA_036898165.1 of Silybum marianum. Classification (NCBI taxonomy): domain Eukaryota; kingdom Viridiplantae; phylum Streptophyta; class Magnoliopsida; order Asterales; family Asteraceae; genus Silybum; species Silybum marianum. The sequence continues at coordinate 6,588,994 of CM072539.1, forward strand.
AGGTTCAAGGGAAAACACTAAAAAAGAGAAAACTAAAGAACAACCTGGGTGGCTTCCATGTGGACGGTATGCATTAATGCATATCGGTAACTTGTAACATGCATTAATGAATATTCATCAATGCATCTGTGATGATAGATGCATTGATGCATAGGATCAAAAATTACTGGTATGCATTAGTGTATACCGTCCACATGGAAACCTCCCAGGGTGTTCTTCAGTTTTCTCTTTTTTTAGCGTTTTCCCTTGAACCTCCCTCTATATATATATATATATATATATAGAGGGAGGTTCAAGGGAAAATGCTAAAAAGGAGAATATATATATATATATATATAGGAAGGTTCAAATGAGAACTTTGTAAATTTAAAGGAATAAAGGAACACCATGTGGACCACATACGATGTGGGTCCCACATAGTATTAAATCATTTCTGAATTAATATGATTTAATATTAAATCAGAAATAATTTAATATTATGTGGGACCACATCATATGTGGTCCACAAAGTGTTCCCTTATTCCTTTAAAAAGGGGTGGTTATCGTATGATCCCTCCCCTATATATATATATATATATATATATATATAGACTTAGGATCATGTGAGACCACCCTGTTTTCGTGAGACCTGTGAGACCTGTGAGACCACCCTTTTACACTTGAAACTTCACAGCAAAAACACTATAAAGGTAAAAAAAATATGAATCTATAAAGTATTTTTGCTATGAAAGTAACTTTCACAGTGTTTTTGCTCTGAAGGTTAAGATTTTTTTTACGTTCACGGTGTTTTTGCTGTGAAGTTTTCAAGAGTAAAAAAGTGGTTTCACGGGTCTCCGATGGGTCTCATGGAAACAGGCTGGTCTCACGTGAACCATCATATTTTTTTTACCTTCACAATGTTTTTGTTGTGAAGTTTCAAGTGTAAAAGGGTGGTCGCACGGGTTTCACGGAAACAGGGTGGTCTCACGTGATCCCAACCCTATATATATATATATACAGGTTTAAAAAAATGGCAAAACATGAATTTACGAACGGGTCATGGCGAATTTTTGCCAGAATCTTTAGTCTAAAAGTTAGGGTGTTTCAATTTGGTATCAGAGCAATGGTTTAAGGGAATTAGGTTAATAGAACCTAAACTTAAACCTATGGTTGTTAATGCCAAAAATTGCTTAAGAAATAACTTAAGGTAAGGGTGCGGACTTTTTCAACTTTAGAATAAACGTTCGGAAAAAGAAGAAAAATAACGGATAAAAAGGAAATAAGACAAACGATTTTGGTGTTAGCGGAAAAACCCTTCAACGAGGGAAAAAACCGCGGACGATAGAGATTACCGTCGTTGCACTATGGGAAAGTGACGTCAAACAGGGACGTCGACCTTTTATGCTTACGATCGTACGATTACAAAGAGAAGACTATGAAGAATAGTAAAGAATCTAGAGAGCGAATGTATATTCTTGATATCGAGATAGCAATGTTGATTGAATGGGGGACTTTTCGTTATCTTGAGCTTGGATTTTATAGTCGGTGTAGTTTGTAACGTCCGTGCGTCATTAATTACGGCCTTGAATGTTCTTAATGATATTAGTTGTAACATCCAATGGTCACGTCATTAATTGCGGATTTGAAGGTCTTTTAATGGTGTATGACTGTGACCGTCCAACGGTCATCCTGATTGGTTGTCGTGAGATCTCGGGTGTAAGACCGTGGACGTTAGACAGGGGACGCTGGACAGTGGACGCTGGACCGCGGATGCTGGACTCTGGACCATGGTATAAGATCATGACTTTTCAGTTGTGACTTTTATTATTTTTTACCTGGACAATTGTCGCATATATTTATCCTTGTTGATCAAGGGTTTGACCGTCGTGGGTATTACCGTCATCGGTCGAGGGTTTGATTTTTTACCCAAACAGTTAGCCCCCCGAGATTTGGATTTCAAATCTTGTAAAGAAAAATTCAACTATCGGAGATATGCATTGTTTTTGAATCGTTGGACTATTAATTTAGCCAGTCGGACGATGTGATCAATAAAGGTGATAGTTTCAAACGTTTTCAGCTGGTCGGTCACTTATGACGTGTGGTTTAGCGTTGATCGTTTGTTTTCACGAGATTTATGCGATCTGCGACTTTTGCGACATGTGACGTGCGTTCGAGCGTTCGATCGACATTGATACTCTTCATTAATACTCTTGAATTTGAAGAGGTTCCTAATGATTGGCTATTCATTACGCATCAATGAAGTGTGAACTCCTTCCTTCCCTCGATTCAGCGACGATAATCGAGCGTTTCCGAAGAATCCCTGATCGTACGTTCCTCATTCAAACGTCAGAGGATGAGGAAGGCGAAGACGTTGTCTTTATTGGAGCTTCCGGGTCTTCCCTCCGTCCGGAGGGGATGGAGGAAGAGGAGAGGGCAGATAATCATTTTCATTTGCTTCCATACCCGTTTTCTTTCGTTTGTACTTGATTTCAGAAGAAACTTGTGGTCTTTTGGCCGGTGGTAGGAATCTCCCCGCTTGACGGGGTTTAGATAGAAGGAGGTTGTTGGGGTCAACCGTGAGGGAACCGTCTGCTAGCACCGAGAGTTCTAAGAAAGCGAAGACGTCGAAAGCAGTCATGCCTTCGAGCGTATCTACTCTTCCCAGGGGGAAGAGACCTATAGCGGGGGCTTCCGTTGATAACCCGTTCCATGTGAGTTGTTTGTTTTGTGAGGTCATGACTCCCACGTATTCCGTCCGTCGTGCGTTCGAGCGTTCGTGCATCCTTGCAATATTCGTTCGATACAGGACTTGCAACAGAGGCAAATTTCGTCCGATAGAGGACTTGCGATAGAGGCAACTTGCGACAGAGGCAAATTTGAAGTAATTTGCGACAAATACAAATTTAATGAGACCGCCGACTATTAATGGTTAGACAACTGATTAGATTCACGTCACAAGAATATTCTTTATGAATTGCGGCAATCATATTTGACCGACAGGGGTCCTCAAATGACGTTTGCTTGACAACGATTCGTTTTGAATAATGAAGTAACTTATGATTGGACTCGCAATTTGTATAAGTTACATTTGACATCATTTGATAGATCATTCGTTCTATATAGTTTCTCGCGATACTGTAGAAGATAAATATTATTTGGGTGGTCGTTGGTTTTACCAACGATCCTCGGACGCATAAGTCAATATAACTATTGAAGATAGTTTATATAAGGTACGGTAATCATGAAAGTCATGACATGTAAGCCATCGATAGAAATAAACTTTGGATTAATAATCACAAGTAACGTTTGACATCACAAACATTTATAACTTTTGAAAAGTTTTGACAGAGGTTTTCGATAATCATATATTGAAAAGAATTCTTTCGCTATTGATCATAGAAGATCGTTTGTGCGTTCCTACGACAAACCAAAGATAGTGGTGGTCGTTGGATTGACCAACGACCCTCCGATGTTTAAGTTAGTAACGTTTCGTTAAAGAATAATTATAGCATATTAGAAGAAATAACTCACTAATATGTGATCGACAGATGCGTGTCGTGCAACTGGTAAGCTTATTTCGATTTAGTAAAATGGCTTCACAACCATATACAAAAGTAAAAAGATTTTGACCGGTCGAGGTTTGGGGAGTCGTCTTTGTTAGCGATCATGAGTTTTAATTTGCGTCTTCCCATTACCGGCGATCATGAATTTAACTTGTGAATTGTCTATGTTAGTGACCATGGAACTTGTGGTGATGAAACTGCCGACGACGGAACTTGCGACGTTGGAACTTGCGTCCCGTTATTGGCGACTATTTATTTTTACCCTGTGTTTTGCCGTAACTCGTAATCATGTGATTCTACAAGAGAGAAGTTACGAGGTGGTTTTTGGTTGAACCAATGACCTTCAAATGTTCATAGTTAGTACCCGTTTCTTGCATCTTGAACGTTAATAACAATTGAACAACGGATAAAGATTATAAAAATTAATTCTTTTAAGTGTACCGTATTCCATTGAATGGGATGTCGCCGTTATCTGTGTCTTGGTGTCGATAATGTCTTTTCTAAGTTCTTTTTGGAATTGCTACCTGTCTGGTGACTTTTCGGCGAACGGGGAAAGGAAAACGAATCTGTTGATAGGACACTTGTGGTGGTACTTGTGATCGTCTTGTCGGGGGATTTTGTCAAAGATATATAATATCTCGATGTGATTCACAGTTTTGCTCATTTGATTAAGCGATTCTTTCGATGAGCGTCTTCGAATTTTTGCTTGTATCCTTGCGTCTATGATGAAAACTTGCAGTCGACACATTAGAAACTGAGATCTTCAAGAAAGATACGTTAGTAAAAGTTTCTTATTTATTTCGAAGGAAATCCTTAGTTGAGTCCCACGGATGGCGCCAAACTGTTAATGCCAAAAATTGCACCGCTCATTATTTTAGCACAACCGTATATGCCGAAAATTGCTTCAAAAACAACTTAAGGTAAGGGTGCGGACTTTTTCAACTTTAGAATAAACCTTCGAAAAAAATAAGAAAAATAACGGATAAAAAGGAAATAAGACAAACGATTTTGGTGACGCGGAAAAACCCTTTAACGAGGGAAAAAACCACGGACGATAGAGACTACCGTCGTTGCACTATGGGAAAGTGACGTCAAACAGGGACGTCGGCCTTTTATGCTTACGATCATACAATTACAAAGAGAAAAGACTATGAAAAATAGTAAAGAATCTAGAGAGCGAATGTATATTTTTGATATCGAGATAGCATTGGTGATTGAACGGGGGACTTTTCGTTATCTTGAGCTTGGACTTTATATTCGGTGTAGTTTGTAACGTCCGTGCATCATTAATTGCGGCCTTGAATGTTCTTAATGATATTAGTTGTAACCGTCCAACGGTCACGTCATTAATTGCGGCTTTGAATGTCTTTTAATGGTGTTTGACTGTAACCGTCCAACGGTTATCCTGAGTAGTTGTCGTGAGATCTTGGGTGTAAGACCGTGGACGCTGGACAGGGGACGCTGGACAGTGGACGCTGGAACGCGGATGCTGGATGCTGGACCACAGACGCTGGACGTTGGACCGCGGATGCTGGACTCTGGACCGTGGTGTAAGATGACTTTTTAGTCGTGACTTTGATTATGTTTTACCTGGACAATTGTCGCAGATATTTATCCTTGTTGATCAAGGGTATGACCGTCATGGGTATTATCGTCGTCGGTCGAGGGTGTGATTTTTTACCCAAACAATGGTTGGTATAGTTATGAACTATATGATTAGAATTAGAAGTTTATATAATCGAATTGGAGTTTATATTGACCATTTGTTATGATTATGTAACAACTCGGTATGGATCCAAATGAAAATCATCCTTTGGATCAAAGGGATGGCGAAGAGATTAATAGCTCAACTCCAATTCAAAATCCAGACATTCCAGAGATGGATCTTAGGATTTCAATCATGTCAGATATGATGAAATTGATGGAAACTGCTATGAGTAAACAACAAGAAGCATTCTTAAATATGTTAGAGGACCGAGATGCTGCTAACAATAAACAAGAAACAACAAGAAAGAATGTAGACACAACAGACACAAATAAGGGAAAAGAAGTGGTGAATGAAAGTCAACCGAAGAAGACTATCTCATTTAAAACCTCCAGAATACATGGGTGGTGTTGATCCAGTGAAGTGCATGAACTGGTTACAAGAAATAGAATAAGCATTTGACTAGTGAATGTGATGAGTAGCAGAAAGTCAGATTCGCTACATAGATGCTATGTGGAGAAGGTTTGAGTTGGTGGACAGTGACTAGACAAGCTCTTGGTCCAACCATTGTGTCAGAAATGGCTTGGGCAGTGTTTAAAAGTAAGATACTGGAAAGGTATTGTAGTGAAAGAGCTCGAGACCGTATTGAAAAAGATTTCAAAAATTTGAAGAAAGACAATTTGTCATTGGCCGAGTATACAAGAAGATTTATGGAAAAGTTGGGATTGTTAGAACAAGTGGCTCCGGATGAAAAGAGTAAGATAAAGTTTAATTTAGCAGGTCTCCCATTACTAATGAGATTTTTTATCCGGCCTGCACGTATAGAGACGTTGCAAGAAGCCATGGAGGAAGCTCAGCTGATTGATGATGACGCAACTGAAATGAAGGAAGATACAACGGTAAAAGGGGAAAAGAGAAAATGGGAAGGAAAGACAAACAAACAAAGTAACCTTAGACATGTTACTACTCCAAGTGAAAGAAAGTTTAACTTAAGAATGGAACCAAAGACATGTCCGAGTTAATACAAAAAGCATGTGGGATCTTTTATACGGCCTGCACGTATAGAGACGTTGCAAGAAGCCATGGAGGAAGCTCAACTGATTGATGATGACGTAAAACAGACAACGGTAAAAGGGGAAAAGAGAAAATGGGAAGGAAAGACAAACAAACAAAGTAAGCTTAGACATGTTACTACTCCAAGTGAAAGAAAGTGTAACTTAAGAATGGAACCAAATAGATGTCCTAGTTTTTACAAGTGTGGGAAGCCGGGACACCTTAGCAGAGATTGTGACAGTAACAAGCCTCGATGCTATGGTTGTGGAGTTGAAGGACATATCCGTCGTGACTGCCTAAAGTTCAAATAGTCTGGGAAGGGAACACCAAGTAGTAATCAACCAAAGAGGGATTTGAGACACTACTAAAATCGAAGGCTTTCACTTGCGACCATTTCCCTGGGAAATCTGTTGCTAAAGGGTGATTCATCACAAAACCGTCACAAAAGTTGGTGGCTAATTTGTTGGTGGGTATATCAAATCAGTGACAGATTACCCAGAAAATTCCTGGGTAATCCGTTGGTATTTTCTTGAAAACATCGGATTTTACCAGAACCGTTAGTATTTCCTAAGTGATCCGTGGTAATCACCCAAGGAAATTTCCCTGGGTGAATCTTTGTGGGTGAAAGTCATTTTTTTTGTAGCGAGAGCCCCTGGTAGCGCATTTCAGATGACAGCGGAAGAAGCTCGTGATGCAGCTGACGTAGTCATGGGTACGTTTCTAATCAACTATATACCCGCTCGTGTTTTATTTGATTCAGGAGCTAACCGTTCTTTTGTTTCCAAGACATTTGTAAGCAAATTGACATGCCAATTAGCAAGTTAATAGAAGCATTATTGGTAGAGACAGCTAATAGGGGGCAAGTGTTACTGTGTGCGGTTTATAATGGATGCTCGATTGAAATTGAGGGTATCTCATTTTCAGTTAGCTTGTTACCTATGACAATAAGAGGATTTGATGTTGTGATAGGTATGGATTGGTTGTCTAAACATCGAGTAGATATTTTATGTTCAAAGAAGATGCTTTCTATTTCTAGACCAAATGGAGAGACACTATTGGTTTATGGGGATAAGAGAAAGAGTGACATAGGGATCATCTCGGTGGCGAAAGCACAAAAATGTCTCATTAAAGGTTGTTTTTCATTTTTTGCATATATTGTGGATGCCAAAGTGGAAAAGAAGAAAATTGAAGAGGGGCGGGTAGCTTGCGATTACCCTGATGTCCTTCATGATGACCTGCCCGGTGTACCACCAGACCGTCAGGTAGAGTTTCGTATAGACCTCATTCCTGGGGCATCACCGATTGCTCGTTCACCATATCATTTAGCTCCTTCAGAAATGAAGGAAATGATGACTCAATTGCAAGAATTGTTCGACAAAGGTTCATCCGACCTAGTTTCTCGTCGTGGGGTGTTCCAGTATTATTTGTAAAGAAGAAAGATGGTACGTTGAGAATGTGTATCGATTACCGCGAACTGAATAAAGTGACGGTAAAGAACAAGTATCCCCTTCCTCGTATTGATGATTTGTTTGATCAATTCCCGGGAGCTAGTTGTTTCTCCAAGATTGATCTCCGGTTGGGTTATCATTAGTTAAAGGTGCGAGAGGAAGATGTTGCCAAAACTGCTTTTAGAACCAGGTATGGCCATTACGAGTTTTTGGTTATGCCTTTCGGATTGAAAAATGCTCCAGCTGCATTTATGTATATGATGAATCGAGTTTGTCGCCCTTTCTTAGACAAATCAGTTATAATGTTCATTGATGACATCCTCATTTCCTCCAAGAATTAGGAAGAACATGAAAGACATTTGCGAGAAGTTCTGGAGTTAATGAGACGAGAGAAACTCTATGCAAAGTTCTCTAAATGTGACTTTTGACTATCTGAAGTACAATTCTTGGTCACGTGGTTTGCAGTAAAGGTGTGAAAGTAGACCCGTCCAAGATAGAAGCAGTAATGAGTTGGGAGGCTCCAAAGAATCCTACAGAGATAAGAAGTTTTCTGGGACTATCGGGATATTATCGTAGAAAGACTTGATACTCGAAAGAATGTGAAATTCGTATGGACCGAAAAACATGCAGATGCTTTCAAGACGTTGAAGAAGAAATTGTGTGAAGCACCTGTGTTGTCTTTGCCAGAGGGATCTGATGACTATGTGGTATACACTGATGCATCTGGGTATGAATTAGATTGTGTTTTAATGCAACGAGGCAAAGTAATTGCTTATGCTTCTAGACAACTCAAGGAGCATGAGTAGAATTACCCGATACACGATTTGGAGCCTGCTGCAGTTGTATTTGCATTGAAGTTATGGCGACATTACCTCTATGGTACATTATGTACTATTTTTACTGACCATAAAAGTTTAAAAAAGGCAGATTTCAATAGGGGCCCAACCAAGACAGCAGTATTTCCCTCATCAAGGAAAAACTATGTTCCGCTCCGGTCCTAGCTCTACCAGATTTTGATAATGTCTTCGAAGTCGAATGTGACACTAGCGGTATAGGCATAGGGGCTGTCCTTTCCCAAGAATGGAAGCCCATTGCCTTCTTTAGCGAGAAGTTGAGCAATGCAAGACAAAAGTGGAGCACTTGTGAGCAAGAATTCTATGCGGTAATCCGAGCCTTACGACAATGGGAGCATTACCTCGTACAAAAGGAATTCGTGTTATTTACCGATCATCAAGCCTTAAAATTCATCAATAGCCAGAAAAACATCAACAAGATGCATGCCCGTTGGGTTAGTTTCTTGCAGAAATTCCCATTCGTTATTAAACGCAAGTCTGGCACCCTTAATCGAGTGGCGGAGGCACTAAGACGGAGAGCAACCCTGTTCGTTTCCCTCGCCCAAGATATTGTCGAGTTTGAAGTCCTCAAAGATCTCTACAAGGATGACCCATATTTCAAGGATATTTGCGCCATGTGTAGCCAAGGAATTCCTAGCAAAGACTTCTATATTCAAAACGGTTACCTCCTCAAAGGAAGCCAATTTTGCATTCCAAACTCTTCACTAAGGGAAAAGCTCATCTGAGACCTACATGGAGAACCCCTTAGTGGCCATCTTGGGCGTGACAAAACCATCACTAGCTTGGAGGAACAGTACTATTGGCCGCAATTAAAGTGGAACACGAGTAACCTAGTCCAAAGAACGTTCCTAACGACATCTGGCAAGATCTCTCAATGGATTTTGTCCTAGGGCTACCTCGAACGCAAAGAGGCATCGACTCCATCTTTGTCGTCGTCGAAAGATTTTCCAAAATGTCCTATTTTATTGCCTGTAAAAAAACCGCGGATGCTAGCAATATTGCCCGGTTATTCTTCAAAGAAGTGGTCCGACTCCATGAAGTTCTGAAATCCATAACGTCCGACCATGACATCAAATTCCTCAGCCATTTCTAAATCACCTTATGGCGCATGTTTGGAGCCACCCTCAACAAGAGCAGTACCGCACACGCGCAAACGGACGGGAAAAACGAAGTAACCAACTAAACTCTGGGGAACATGTTACAAAGCGTTTGTGGGGACAAGCCAAAATAATGGGACCTAGCATTGGCTCAAATCGAATTCGCCTACAACAAGGCCACTCACACCGCTACTGGTTGCTCACCATTTTCCATCGTATACACCACTCCCCCGAAACATATGGTTCATCTCATTCAACTCCCACACTCTCCAGAATTTAACACCACAACTACTCACATGGCCAAAGACATACACGCCACCAAAGAAGCTGTCAAAGCCAAACTCGAAGCCACGAGACTAAGCAACAAAGCTAGAGTTGATCCACACCGGAAGCACAAAATCTTCAAAAAAGGCGACACCGTCATGATTTTTCTACGAAAGAAAGATTCCCGGTAGGAACTTATGGTAAGCTACAACCACGCAAGTATGACCCTTTCAAAATCACAAGGAAAATCAATGACAATACTAATGTTGTTACCCTCCCGGACTGGTTGCACATCTCCAACACCTTCAACGTTGCGGATATTTATCCATACCATGAAGACAAGACCATCTATCCTCAAGAGAACTCAGGGTCAAGCTCTTCCGAGGTGGAGAAGACTGATATAGAGGACTTAGCTACCCACTTTGAAGAGTTGTTCGATCAATGTCGCAAGGTTCAGAAACGATGAATAATAACTTCACTGATGAATAATAAAACCGATAAATAATAACTTCACTGATGAATAATAAAATCGATGAATAATAACTTCACTGATGAATAATAAGGCTCACTGTTTCACGGTTTCAACACCTGGTCAAATGAGGATTCTTAGTTTATTATTATTTCCTTTTTTTAGTAAGTTTTGATAAGTTTAGTGGTTATTTTATTTCCTTAGATAAGTTTCATTTTCTTAGTTTCCTAACTTATTTAGGTTACATTTTTCGTCCTTATTTAAGGACCCTTTGGCTTCTTTATTATGCATTTTTCAATTTAATAATAAACTTTTCTTCAGTGTTTTATCCAAGTTCTTGAGATCTTTCGTTGTGAAGATTCGTTTTCCCTAGGGTTTGACGTCTGTCGACCTAACCGTACTTTCCGCTGCATCAGTTGTGAATCTATGATCTTCAAAACCCCAATCCCGGCTATTCCCCTCCATTTCAACCAATGCAATATCTCACCCTCTACTAATCGGTCGCCAATGTCGTGCAAAAATCAAGAAATTTAGCCTCTGCTTTCTTTTGGTGGTAAACAATGTAACCCTTCTTTTGGTTGGTAAACAAACTAACCTTCAATCCCCTTCTTCTTTACAAATCACAACCAACCGATGTAGCATATAGTTCTAGTCTTTTGCCACTACCCGATTAAGCGGATCAAGAAGCTATGCTTTTAGATTTGGGTTCCATGTTCCATGTTATAATTTTGAAGGTTATGATTTCTAGTGTTTATTTATTGCCAAAGACAGGGATCGGATAAAACTTATACGTGAAAATTTCTTAAAAAAATCTACAACTCATCCACAAAGATCACGATCGATTGGTGAATATAAAGGTTTTTCTCTTTATCTTATAAATCCGGGTGATGTACTAGTGGGTGGCTCCAATCCGATTTTCTTCGACTAAATGTTGCTTCAATTTTATTGCAGGTGTAGTTTTATGAATTTCTCTATAAGCATTCGGTGCATGAAATGCAAACCTAAGACGGTTGGATATAATGATGATACTCTAGAACCCATATATGATTCATCAATTAACAAAAACGATAAAAATGAGATTTGAGGGAGAAATCATCATCCTCATATTATATATTTCTTGAAAGCTCCATTACATTCTGTCAAACCTCTCTCTAGCTTTCTCTCTCTAACTCTATACATTGTGTCTAAACTACTTACAAATGATTACAAGGAAAACTATTTATACAAGTCAACTATACTAAAGTCAACATGATGACTTCACATAACATTCAATATGAATAGGACATTTCTAGTCATAACAGATATTTTCTCCATCGAACTCCCTATCTTAGACTCACTTCCTCCTCCATCTCTGCCTTTATTTCTCCCTCTCTGTTCATGAGCAGAAAGCATTGGATCCCCCCTCTTTTGGGAAAGCTATTAGCCACGACCCATGTGTGAATTATTTTCAAGGCAAGGGGCGACATCAAATCAGGTAAGCCATATTTTATGTCTTATGTTTGTGTTCTTTCATGGTTATTTTCATTTTAACAAAAAAAGTGTCTATGCTTATGAGCTGAAGAAGAAGTTCATCAAGAAACTTGAGATTAGGCTCGGTCAATTTCCTCTAAGGTTATGCCTTTAAGGTAACCAATGGTACATATTATATTGTTTTAATACTAATCAATTACTTGCATTGTGAATGCTCTAAATGGAATTTGGAGCCATCCACATATTTAGGCATCTTGTTTATCACCCACTTTTGGTAATTCATTAGTGTTCTAAAACATAAGAAACCATCCAGAATGCTTCTGTTGGGTGTAGTTGTTGTCATTGTTTCCTTACTGGGTTTCATTTTGTTCATGTTCTAGATTGAACAAACTCCATCATTAATGGTTTAATCCAATTTATTTTTGTCATCAATCATATATCAACATGGTTTAATCAAATTTATTTGGCATAAATACTTTTTAAGTCTTTGTTTTCTATATGGTATGGAGTTTTTGGTTGTGCATGAAGATCATCACTGAATCGATGGGTGTGTACATCTAGGATCAAGGTTGCTTTAGAAATGACGGTAAATCGTAGCTCCCCATATTTAGCTATGTGTTTGATTTATCTGGACTTGGTTGATGTTTGTCAACCAACTCTTTGGAACCTGCTATTTTCATCGGCTACACCGATTTGCATAATTCTTAAATATGTATGTATTTTTCCTCAGTAAATGTATATTCTTTTCTCGTGTTTATTTGTACTTCTTTTAAATACATCACTTTAAATATTGTAGTTATCTTGAATTTTTTAAGTCGTATACATCCTATTTACCTCTTCATTTGATTTCATGCTAGGGTTGCAATTGTTTCGCTCGTCTATTTTTATGGAAATATCTATGGAATGACTGAGAACATATAAAAAAATCTTTGTGATTTGTAGTTGTAACAATGACAAAAGCGATTCTTCACAAGGGGTTGCATGGAGTATTACTTGAAGCACCTGGAGTGCTTTGAAGTTTACAAGGTTAGGCTTTGTTGCAATTCTTGAAAGTTTTCTAGGTTTTGTTTGATTTGGTTTTGAATTTTTATAACAAAGGAATAAAATTGTTATTTGTTGTGATTTCGGATTAGGCTGGCAGAATTTTTATAATTTTTAACATTAGTTTAGTTATTGATCTTTAACATGAATATGCAGGTTAATTGGTAAGTTTGGTTAATGATATTTTAACATTAATTTGTATTTTGTATGTGCATGCTTTTGACTCCAAATTGGTTATGTTGTTGTCTATTCATGAAAAGTTTGATCCCTTAGGCGTTTATATGGTCATTTCAAGTTGTGTGCAAAAGCTGTAGATCATATTATTCACAAAATATTGACGACTACTGAAATATTGGAAATTCAATCTATCAAAAAGGGACTTAATGAAACTGAAAGTGAATAACCCAAGTAGTTCAATGAAAAGGAACTTGAAACCGGTCATTTCTCCATGGATTCCTTTTTGGACAAAAACCACTTTGAGTCGTTTGATTTAGAGAAATTAGACCCTAGCCTGGTCTCAGTTTTGTCCCCAAAAAGCCACATAAAACACATTCATGCATATGCCAATTTGTGCTTGCACTTTGTACATATGTTATAAAGTAATCCTATATGTTTTCTTGATTGTTATTCTATTCGGGTGCAGTGAGGCATGGGCGACGTGCAAGGCCTTTTTTATATGGGATAAATTTGGGACTTCATGAATTCTTATTATAAACTGAGTTAGGATTTACATGTGATTAGGTTCCTTTTATATGTTTTTGTTTATTTTACAATTGCCTGTTTATAGATCACAATACATGTGTGTATCACACATCTCATATTATGTTGATTGTGTAGTGGCTTGAAATAGAGGTTTTCCGCCTTAGTCATCTTCGTGATCGAGCAAGTGACTTAGGCCATAAGAAGGAATATCCTTTGTTTATTTAAAGTTCACTATTTCATATCATTATGGTTAGACATCCTAGGTTTTTGAATTTTGCACATCCGAATGGTATATACCGAGTACATTTTGTTTTAAATTTTAATACTAGGTTTTTGAGTTTTATAGAAACCATTTTTACCTTTCAATTACACTAATAGTCGAGAATACACCATAAATACGGTGAAGAATACATCATAAATTCATCTATTCTTGCCAAACTTGGTAATTTCATCACAATGCCTCAACTATATGGTGATGATTGAGTATCATTTAGGAAGAATGAGTATCATTTAGGAATAATGAGTGGGGGTGATGAAAGATACATGGTGGGAATTGCTAGCAATCCAATTTGGTTGACAACATGCGCTTTGTGTAGTCCTTTATTCAAAGTGTATGCCTTAAAACACAATTTTGGCGAGTGCCTTCCATGTTTCATGTGCATACTTCTAATATGCTTCTTTTTCTCTTCAATATAAATGAGAGCCCCTCAGCCTTTCATAGTAAATACTATGTCAGTCTTGGTTGTATGTGTGGAACTGTGTTTTGGTGATCCTCAACTTCATCTACGCTTAGAGAATGTGTAGATAAATTAGAAGTTCCGAAGACATGTTGATCCTACCATGGATCAAAATTGTGGGTCCAAATATGACACAGGCGAAGAAAAGAAGAAAAAGGTATGTTGTGCTCTATTGAAAGTTCTATGCTTTTAATTGTTTCTCCGATTTTGAGATATTATCATATATAAATCTTTGCATATATTACAATATGGTAATGTTGGGTTACGATAGAAACCATGTGAGGTCCCTTCTCTCTCTCTCTCTCTCTCTCTCTCTCTCTCTCTCTCTCTCTCTCTCCCCCCCCCCCTTTTCTTCCACATATATAATGGAGCACTAGTGAACGACTTGGAGCGTACTCCTTGACCTTGGAGTATCAGCTATAAACATTTTACATTGTATTTCTTGTATTTCCTTTGGTTAGAAGCTTGGAGTAATTTTATTTTCCAAGTATTTCAATTTCTAGCACTCTATCACAATGGAGACCTTCTAGCTTTTCATCTTTAATGCAATTTATTTTTAGTCACTTATACTTTTTCATAATGTCTTCTCTTGTAAGCATAAATTAAACCCCCCTTTAGGTGTTGGTGCAAGTCATTCCTGAAAGGTAGTATGCAATACTTTAGTGTTACGACTTTTTGCGACTATTTCGGTTTGGTCACTAAAGTTGACCTTTTCAGTCAATGCATGCATGATGATCACTTGTAAGTGTTAGTATTAGATCTTGGACCAAAGATGAGCGGACTTAAATATGGCTTGAATGATGTAAGGTTGTTAGAGAAAATCTTTTATAAGAACATTGAGATATGGGGTTTTGCATAACTTTCACAAAGGTTCAGTATATCGGTCAAGTTGGCATGTCTTGGAGATATGCACATTCTCCATACTAATTATGATTTTCGAGATCTACTTAGTAAAGTTGGCAAACTGGTAGTTAGTAGTGGTGGACAAATAGTAACTGGACTGTGGCCGTAGTCCTTCACGATTTACTTTCGAGAGAAAGACATCATGATCAGTTATTTTTTCGTGTCCTCTTACGGAAAAACTTGCACCCATACCCACTTTTTATTACTTGTTGTTAGCAAATATTAGAAATCAATAAATCACTCTCAAAACAATTAATTTTATAAAACCCAAATACCCATATTTCTTATGAGGTTCCTTGCTTACATACTAGCCTTAAAAACATGCTTACTACATGCTAATATAATACGATTAGATGGTTCACATGTTGGTTAATCACTTAAATCCTAACTAATGCATAGACATTCATATTTTAGTTCAAACCGAACCAAAACATTCTTTAACTTTGGAAATCCATCAAAACCCATAAGAAACATTGATATAATGATTGTAACAACTTTATATACTTATAATAACTATACCCACCGAATTTCAATTCTTAATTTTGCATAAAACAACTCAATTTTAAAATTATGCAAAATAGTTTGACTTTTTGGAAAAAGTCAACTGTTTTGAACATAACTCTTAACCTACCATCAAAAACATGTTTGGGTTGAAATTTTCTTCTTCATTCCATCTACTATCATCCTAATGATACCAAGAAACAACTATATCAAACATCTTAACATAGTCATGATGATTTCAAAGTCTTAAAGTTCAACACTACACTTTGACCTTAAAAGATTGTCAAAGATAACACTTTTCAACTTCAATTCATAATGGAACATCTTAAATGAACTCAAAACTATACTAAAATGAAATATACTTATCTAACAAATTACTTCTACTAACAATATGTATAATACCCAAATTGTGTCCCAACCTCTGATGGATTTTAGGTTCCATGCATCAACATAAAGATATAACACAAAGGGACTCAATTGGGGTTAAATATACATCATAAAAACATGAGTTTATCTCATAAATTACACATATACACACGGCTGGCCTCTCATGGCAGCCGCTAAAACTCGATGTGAGCCCTAAAAACCCAAAAATCAAACAAATTACTAACCTAAACATCAAGTATAATAGGAAATTAAATATGAAGAACTTACCTTAATTTGATGATTAGATGGCAGGATATCGAATTTTGAAGCCCTAGATGCATTCCATCGCCATCCTCTTCTTCTCCCATCTTCTCTCTTAAAAATTCTCCTAATTTCTTTTTCTTTTATTTTAAAAAACCCTTTTATATTAATACAAGATCAAGAGATTGACACAATAAACCCCCTTGAATTTCACTTTAACAAAATTTTCCCCAAACTTTCAAACATCCAAATATTTAACCTAATATCTAAAAACAGGATGTTACAATTCTTCCCCTCAAAAAGGAGATTTCGTCCTCGAAATCTAAGTCTTGAGAAACAATTGTGGGTAACGCCTTCTCATTTCATCTTCCGGTTCCCAAGTGACATTAGCACCTTGATGATGCTTCCATTGAACTTTAACCAACCCAATCTCCTTTCGCCGCAAATTCTTTGTCTTTCGTTCTAGTATCGCTCCTGGCTCTTCAACGTACCGCATTTTGTCGTCTATTTGAATTTCGTATAATAGAATTACATTTTCTTCCTCTGCCAAACACTTTCGTAGGTAACACACATGGAAAGTGTTACGAATTCCTTGCAACTCTGGTGGTAAGTCTAGACGGTAGTCTTGAGATCCGATCCTTCCAATATTGTGAAAGGTCCAAGGAAACGAGGACTGAGTTTCCCATGCTTCTTGAATCTGATCACTCCTTTCCAGGGTGACACTTTTTACATAACTCTTGCTCCCACTTGAAACTCTTTAGGTCGTCTCTTTTGATCTGTGTAGCTCTTTTATCGATCTTGTGCGGCTTTAAGGCGTTCTCGGATCACTTTGACTTTGTCTGCAGTCTCTTGTACAATCTCCGGACCTGCAAACTGTTTCTCCCCAGCTTCTAACCAACAAACGGGTGTTCTGCATTTGCGCCCATACAATGCTTCAAAGGGTGCCATCCCGATGCTAGAATGATAGTTGTTGTTATATGCAAATTCAACCAAAGGCATGTGCGCATCCCAATTCCCGCCAAAATCGAATACACAACAACGAAGCATATCTTTGAGAGTTTGGATCGTCCTCTCACTTTGTCCATCAGTCTGGGGATGGTAGGCATTACTCAGATTCACTCTTGTCTCTAATTCACGCTGAAGTCCCTCCCAATATTTGAAGGTGAATCGACTGTCTCTATCTGAAACAATAAATAATGGTACTCCTTGTCTCGAGATAATCTCGTCAATATACAATTTAGCCAATCTTTCCATTGACCAAGTTTCCTTCATCGGTAAGAAGTGTGCACTCTTCGTCAATCTGTCTACAACAACCCATATCGCATCGTGACCCTTCAATGTCTTGGCCAATCCAATCAGGAAATCCATAGTAATATGATCCCATTTCCATTTTGGTATATCCAATGGTTGTAGACTCCCGTATGATCGTTGGTGTTCGACTTTCACTTGTAAACATGTCACATACTTCTCAACATACTTTGCTATATCAAGTTTCATGACAGGCCACCAATAGTGCAACTTCAAATCCCGGTACATTTTGGTGCTTCCTGGATGATTAGAGTATTTTTATTTATGTGCATCATTTAGTAACAACTCACGGTTACCCCCAATCTTCGGCACCCAAATTCTACCTCAAAATAATTTTAGACCACGACTGTCTTCTTCGAGTGAAGATTGTTGTTTCACCATGACTTCATCTTTTAATTTTTCCTCCAATAAAGCCTCCTTTTGAGCTTCTTTAATTATTTCAATCAAACTTGACATAACTTCAATTCTGTTAAAGTTAACCAATACATCCCCACTTCGTTCTCTACGGCTCAAAGCATCTGCAACTACATTAGCTTTTTCGGGATGATATCTGATTACACAATCATAGTCTTTGATTAACTCCAAACAACGCCTTTGCCTCATATTTAGCTCCTTCTGATCAAAAACATATTTCAAACTTTTATGATCAGTAAAAATAGTACATCGTGTACCATAGAGGTAATGTCACCATAACTTCAATGCAAATACAACTGCAGCTAGCTCCAAATCGTGTATCGGATAACTCTTCTCGTGCTCCTTGAGTTGTCTAGAAGCATAAGCAATTACTTTGCCTTATTGCATTAACACACAACCTAATCCAGACCCATATACATTACTGTATACTACGAAGTCATCAGATCCATCTAGCAAAGACAATAGAGGTGCTTCACACAATTTCTTCTTCAACGTCTTGAAAGCATCTGCATGTTTTTCGGTCCATACGAATTTCACATTATTTCGAGTCAAAGCAGTCAATGGTGAAGCAATCTTCGAAAAGTCTTGTATGAATCTACGATAATATCCCGTTAGTCCCAGAAAACTTCTTATCTTAGTAGGATTCTTTGGAGCCTCCCAACTCATTACTACTTCTATCTTGGACGGGTCTACTTTCACACCTTTACTACAAACCACATGACCAAGAAATTGTACTTCAGATAGCCAAAAGTCACATTTCGAGAACTTTGCATAAAGTTTCTCTCGTCTCAGTAACTCCATAACCTCTTGCAAGTGTCTTTCATGTTCTTCCTCATTCTTGGAGTAAATGAGGATGTCATCAATGAACACTATAACTGATTTGTCTAAGAAAGGGAGACAAACTCGATTCATCATATCTATAAATGCAGCTAGAGCATTTATCAATCCGAAAGGCATAACCAAAAACTCATAATGGCCATACCTGGTTCTAAAAGCAGTTTTGGCAACATCTTCCTTTCGTACCTTTAACTGATGATAACCCGACCAGAGATCAATCTTGGAGAAACAACTAGCTCCCTGGAGTTGATCAAACAAATCATCAATACGAGGAAGGGGATACTTGTTCTTTACTGTCACTTTATTCAGTTCGCGGTAATCGATACACATTCTCAACGTACAATCTTTCTTCTTTACAAATAATACCGTGAGCACCCCACGGCGAAGAACTAGGTCGCATAAAACCCTTGTTAAGCAATTCCTGCAATTGAGTCATCATTTCCATCATTTCTGAAGGAGCTAGACGATATGGAGAACGAGCTATCGGCGCTGCACCAGGAATGGGGTCTATGGTAAACTCCACCTGACGATCTGGTGGTAAGCCGGGTAAATCTTCTGGGAACACATCAGGATAATTACACACTACCCGAACATCTTTAATCTTCTTCTTTTCCACTTTGGCATCAACAACATATGCCAAAAATGAAGAACAACCTTTATTTAGGCATTTTCGTGCTTTCATCACTGAAATGATTCCAATGTCACTCTATCGTTTATCCGTATAAACTAACAGTGTCTCCCCATTCGGCCTCGAAATAGAAAGCATCTTCTTTGAACATAAAATGTCAACTCCATGTTTGACCAACCAATCCATACCTATCACAATGTCAAATGCCCCTATTGTCAAAGGTAACAAGCTAACCGGAAACATGATATCGGCAATTTCAATCGCGCATCCATCATAAACCTCATGTATTAACACTTGGCCTCCATTAGCTATCTCTACCACTAATGCATCTAATAGTGTACTAGTCGATATGTCAAATCGATCACAAAATGTCACAGAAACAAAAGAACGATTGGCTCCTGAATCAAATAGTACACGTGCAGGTATGGAATTGACTAAGAACGTACCGGTGACTACATCATCTGCATCACGAGCTTCCTCCGCGGTCATCTGAAATACTCTACCTGGAACTCTCAAATCTTTCTTTAGTTGATTTCCTTTCGGTGTCCCCTTTCCGGAATCCTTGAATTGTGGGCAATCACAAAAAATATGTCCTTCAGATCCACACTCATAACATCGGTTTGAATCGCTGTCACAATTTTTACTAATGTGCCCAGGCTTCCCACACTTGTAACATGTTACTGGAAAATCAGAACACTTCCCGGTATGCTTTTTGTAACATCTTGGACACGTCTTTGGTTCCATTCTTTTTGTTCCACTTGAACATGTCTGTGTTTACTTGAGTTATTAGTCTTTCCTTCCCACTTTCTCCTTTCTCTTTTATCAGACATTTCTTCCTTTATCTTTGCCATGTCATCTTCAAATTAACTGAGCTTCCTCCATAGCTTCTTGTAGAGTCTCAGTACGTGCGGGTCGTATGAAGGATCTCATCGGTGATGGTAGACCTGCTAAATAAAACTTTATCTTACTCTTTTCATCTGGAGCCACTTGTTTTAACAATCCCAACTTTTCCATAAATCTTCTTGTATACTCGGCCAATGACAAATTGTCTTTCTTCAAATTCCTGGACTCTTTTTCAATACTGTCTCGAGCTCTTTCATTAAAATATCTTTCCAGTATGTTGCTTTTAAACACTGACCAATCCGTTTCTGACACAACAGTTGAACCAAGAGCTTGTCTAGTCACTATCCACCAAGTCAAAGCTTGGTCATTTATCATTTGTTTCCCTTTATCCATGTTTGTTGTTCTTTTCACCTTTTCTGTCACTATTTCTTGTTTACTGTTAGCAGCATCTCGATCTTCCATCATCTTGGCAAACACTTCTTGTTGTTTACTCATAGTAGCTTCCATCATATCTGACATGATTGAGGCCCTAAGATTCACCTCTGATTGTCTGGATTTTGAATTGGAGTTGAGCGACTAATCTCCTTGCCATCCCTTCGATCTAAAGTATGATTTTCATTTAGATCCATACTTAGCTGTTACATGATCATACCATATAGTCAATATAAATTCCAGATTCAATCATATAAACTTCTAATTCTAAACATATAGTTCATATAACTATACCAACCATAGGTTTAAGATTAGGTTCTATTAACCTAAATACCAAATTGAAACACCCTAACTTTTAGACTAAAATTTCTGGCAAAAATTCGGCATGACCCTCTCGTAAATTCATGTTTTTCCATTTTTAAAAAACCTATATATATATATATTTAACGATTTCCCAAATGATTTTGTACAAAGCCTGATAGATATCAGAAGATAGCTTCAAAAGAAGACTGGGTTCTGTCTGAAGGAAGAAAGGTTCATAACTCAGAAGACAAGCAAAGCAAAGCCTAAGGCATAACTTCTGAAGTGGCTACTTCAGAAGTTCTGAAGATGTTCTGAAGAAGTTTAGAAGTAGTTATGAACATGGTTGTCGTTTTTGTACTACAACTTTAGCATTTCTGTTTGTATATAAATAGATAGTTTGTTAGACAGTTAGAACTAACGTTCATAGAACTGGTAAAGATACATACTTTGTAATACTATTCAGTAATCAATACGATATACAACTTCACTGACATAATTCTTGTTCTTGTTCTTTAATCTTTCTACATTCTTGATATTTTGGGATCTAACAATTGGTATTAGAGCCAATTCATCTGATTGATCAATTTAGAGAAGAACTTGTTAGATCTGACAGTTCTTGAAATTCTTGATCGATAAAATTCAAGATTTAAATTCAGGTGAATTCTCGATCTATTCTAAATCAAGATGTCTAAAGAAATCGTCTCCATCGGATCTGAAACAAAACCACCAACCTTGTTTCTAGGAGAGTATCATAAATGGCGAATCAGAATGATTCAATTCTTGGACAATATCGATGAAGCTTTAATGCAATCGATCGTAAATAGTCCTCTGGAGGTCTATGTGGAAATTCTTGCAGTTCCAAGAACTGAATCTACTCTTGAGATTCCTGCATCGCGAATCAAGAAAAGCCCAGGTATGTACAGTACTGCTGAGAAAAACCAAGCCAAGATTGACAAAAGGGCACTGACTCTTCTTACAATGGCCATTCCCAATGAAATATTCAATAGGGTAGATAATTTAACCTCTGCTATGGCCATGTGGGATGAGGTTGAAGCTCAAATGCAGGGAAGCACAAAAGTCCAAGCCCAAAGGTTGAACATCTGTGTTGGCACTTATGAAAATTTCAGGTATAAAGAAAATGAATCTATCATAGAGACTTATCATAGATTCAACAATATCCTGAATGATTTGAGAAGAAATGGTGTTCAGAAATCCAACTCAGAAATAAATAATAAATTTCTGAACAATCTGAGTAATGAGTGGTCAAGCATTTCTAACAATATGGTTACTAGAAATCTGTCTAGAAAATCAATTCATGATGTTTTTTGGCATCTTGTTTCAACAAGTGGATAAAATCAAGACTAGATAGAATGAGCAAAAGAAGGCAAATGAAACAGTAGCCTTATTGCGCAAGAAGTATAATAATTCCATGAACATATCTTCTAAGAGCAAGGTTTGTGAAATCCCAGAGACAACTCTGTGTGATGGAGATGAATCGGATGAAGAGCTTAAATGAATTTATGATAATATTGCTTTCATGACAAGGCAATTCACTCAAAGATGTAATCAGAAATATAAGAACAAGTCTAAATCTGAAGATGGACCTAAGAAAGGTCAATATGCTGGTCAAAATGAGATACTAGAACCAGCAAGATGCTTCAACTGTGGTAAGCCTGGACATTATGCAAGATAGTGCAAAAT
Organism: Silybum marianum; assembly: GCA_036898165.1. Taxonomy (NCBI): domain Eukaryota; kingdom Viridiplantae; phylum Streptophyta; class Magnoliopsida; order Asterales; family Asteraceae; genus Silybum; species Silybum marianum. The sequence goes on from CM072539.1 coordinate 6,611,873, forward strand.
GCCTAAAGTAAAAAAATTCTGGCTACTATGAGAAGAAGCATCTTGTTGCTAAGAAGAAAGAACTTAATCCGGCTCTGGTGATCAAGTATGAAGAGGACTGGTTAAACTGGAGTGATGGAGAGTATGATGAAGAAGTGGCTCACTATGCCTCACATTGTTACATGTGCCAGCTGGATCCTGAAGATAAACATGCACATGACTCTGAGGTACTTTCTTCATCTTCTAAATTAAATTTTGAGTTAAGTTCCTCTTCTGAACAAAATTCTGAACCAAATTCTAGAGAACCTGAAATGCAAAATCAAATTCAGAACGTGTATTCTGAATTTGAAAGTCTCAGAAATAGAATCAAAGGGGAAAGAATTTTGGTGAATAAATTCAGAGCTGAGAGCCAAATTTATAAACAAAATTGCCAAGAAGCTGAACAAATTCTTGAAGAAGTTTCTAAAGAAAAATTATTATTAAAAGAAAAGATGGATAGTTTACAAAAAGATATCTTAAATGAAAAATCCAAGAAGAAAGTTCTGAATGTTAAAATGAACTTTCTGAATCAAGAAAGACTTGATCTTTACAAAAAGATCAAGGAATTAGAAGATCTGAACTTTAAAAGAGGTCAAACTGAACAAACTCTAAATATTTTAAGAAATCAAGCTCAGAATTCAAAATTTTACAATATAAAAGCAGGTTTGGGATATAATGAAAGCCAAATTTTGAAAAAGGCACCTGCAAATCTTTATGATTATTCAAAAATGAAAATTTTCAATGAAACTAACACAGATGTCATATCCAAACCTGTTAATTACTCTTTGCCAAAAAGAATTCAATTTGTAAAATCAGAGACTTTATTTTCTTAAGAAAAACCTCTTAATTCTGGTGAAACAAAGAAAAAGTCTGAAACAGAAGTAACAAATAAAGATGTTTCAAATATTTCAGAAAATATCTCTAAACATACTTCTGAATCAAAAATTATTTCTGAAGAAAAATCTGAACCAATTATTAAAACTGAGATTACTTCTGAACATACTTCTGAATTATCTTCTGGACATACTTCTGAGTTATCTTCTGAAGTTTTTCCAGAAGATCATTTTGATAATAAATCAGAACGTGAAGAAAAATATGATAAATTCTCATATATTGAATCTTTAAAAGACAATGATGAGAATTCAGAAATAGTTTTTGATAATTCTGATGATGAGTCAGAGAAAATTTCATATCTAAATTTTTTTGCATCAAACATATATCTACAAGAAAAATTACTTTTAGAGACCAAACATTTAGAGACCACACTGTGTCGTCTCTAAAAGTAGACTTTTTGGGACGACTTGTTGTCTTTGTATCCATTTTAAGAAAGCTAAATATTTTTTCAACGATTAGGACCACAAGTCGCCTCTAATGACTTAGCGGGAAAATTATCCCCCAAATTTTTAAGAGGCGCCAATAATCTGAAAATGCAGAGACAATATGTGGTATCCAAGAAGTAAATATTTATTCTGATTATATATATATTTTTTAATTCATAATTTGTAGAGACTACATATCGTCTCTAAAAATAAAAATGTTATTCTAATTAAATATATATTTTTATTCATAATTTGTAGAGACTACATGTTGTCTCTAAAAATAAAAAGAAATCATTTGATTATATATATATATATATTTTTTTTTATTCATAATTTGTAGTGACTACACGTCGTCTCTAAAAATAAAAAATTTATTCTGATTATATATATTTTTATTCATAATTTGTATAGACTACAAGTTGTTCTAAAAATAAAATAAAAATTCTGTTTATATATACATTTTTATTCATAATTTATAGAGACTAAGTGTCGTCTCTAAAAGTAAACAATTTATTATAATTATATTCAATAAGAAGTTTATATACTTTAAATAAATATTTCCGTTACAAAAAATATTTACCAAAATACTAAACCACACTACTAAACAAATGACCTTTTCCGACGGATTTTCCGTCGGAAAATTTTCCGACGGATTAAACCATAGTCAACAAAAGTCAATACTTGCAAAAATTCGTCGAAAATCCACCACTAACCTTTTTTATAAAAATAAATAAATACGATCTTGATACATTTGTGACGAATTTCAAATGAAATACCAATTTGATGGAAACTCGCTACAAAGCCGTCGGAAATGTATAGATTAAATTACTTAATTAAACTAATTAGTAATTAATAAACCATTTTCACGAAATTTTTTAAAAATAAATACCTTCCGTCTTATTGGGCTATCGTGGTTTGTAGTGGACTTTAATGAATCTATTGGGCTTTATTCTGTTCAAACATGTAATAAGTAAATAAGGCACCGTTAGTGTTATTGACCCTTAATAAATCATAATAGGTTTTATTGTGCTATAGTGGTTTGTAGTGGGATTTAATGAATCTATTGGGCCTTATTCGGTTTAATTGGGCTTTAACGGGTACTATGGCTTTAATCGATCTTAATGGGCTTTAATCGATTTTAATAGGTTTTAATCAATCTAGTGGGCCTTATTTGCTTCAATTGGGTTTTAACGGGTGCTATTGGCTTTAATCAATCTTAATTGGCTTTAATGAATCTATTGGGCCTTATTCAGTTCAATTGGCTTTAACAGGTACTATTGGCTTTAATCGATCTCAATGGGTGTTAATGAATCTATTGAGCCTTATTCGATTATATTGAGTTTTAACGTCTACTACACCCCATGAACGTCCAATATAGTTACTTAATCGTCATTGAAGCACACAAATACCCTATGAAGTTGATTAACAGTCACTAGGTCCAATGCGACCCATCAAGGTTCAATACCACCCAGTAAGAATAGTTAAAGCCCATCAAGGCCCAATCAAGCTTCTTAAAGTAGAACTAAGCCCATGAAGGTCCATTAGTTCATTAAAAGACATTGAAGCATATGAAGATCCAATAAGGTTAAATAACAATCACTAAAACCAATTACAACCATTTAGAATTTAATGGATTTTAATACTTGTGTTAAAGTCCATTAAGGCCCAATTAAGTTCCTCATTGAAACCAATACAATCCATTAGACTTTAATGGATCGTAGTGGACTTTAATAGATGTATTGAGTTTTATTTGGTTCAATTGGGTTTTAATGGGTAGTATTAAACTTTAATTGGACGTATTGGGCCTTATTCAGTTCAATTGATCTTTAACGAGTACTATTGGGTTTTAATAGATTTTAGTAGACTTTAATGGACATATTGGGCTTTATTCAGTTCAATTGGATGGCTGAGATGCATCCTCATGTTCACAATCAAAGATAGGTTCACATTTGAACCCACCCCTATATATATATATATATATAGTTTAATTAATTAATTTTTAAATATTTGATTTTAATGTATATAATATAATTTTAAGATTAAATTATAAAAAGAAAAGAAAAGAGTGAAAATTTGGTTCCCTCTTTTTTTTTCCTTCTCCCGCTGTCCCCTCCCTCTCTTTTTCCCCAATCTTTTTTTCATGTAAAACTAGGTTTAATTTATTACTTTTCAGTTTTCACCATCTCACTCTTCCATCCTTCCCTTCTCCTGTCCCAATCGCTCTCACCATCACCACTGGTTATCGTTGACGAAGCAACACCACCATGATCAAAAAAATGCCCCGTCTCTGTCGTCTTCGAGCACCCCTGTCTCCATCCCTTGTTCATCTACGTTCAAAGAGGTAGATATGTTTTCCCTTCATCTTTTGAATAGTAAAATCTTAAACCCTAAAAGATTTGGTCTTTTTTTCTGAATCAGACTTCGCAGATCCATGGTTGCGATTCAAAGAGGTATATATGTTTTCCCTACTTCTCTCTTTGCCTTCAAATCGGTTTTGTTGTTGTTACATCCATGTCTATTGTCTATATATTAAAAGGGGGTGGTTGTTTAATGGCTTCCTATTCGAACGCTTCAATTTTGAGGCACTTGCTGCTTGGATAATGCAATTGAATTGCTATTCTATTTTGATTTAATTCATTAATTGCTTATAATATGGAAGATGATCGGATTGGTTTGATTAGTTTGGATCTTTTTTACTTATATGAACCAAGTGCTATATTATTAATTGATTATGCAAATCTACATTACAAAATATATTACCAACTTATTCAGAATATAGGGCCACATAGTATTCTTTGTTATGCACACAACAATCACTCGAACTTCCAATAAAAATTTATATGAGCTTTTGTATTGGTTTTGAGCAAATATGCACCAAGCACAATTACTTTCTCAAACCCCATAGAAATCCGCTCCTGCCTTGCAGAAGCAAATTACACAAAGCAGGAGAAAAACATCAAAGTACAAAGTCTTGTGGATGTAGACAACATATACTAAAATGAGACAACAAACAAAAGCAATAAAAAAGAAACAAAAACAAAACAAGAGCAACCATATTTACTTCAAAACCTTTTAACCCCATTCAAATTTTGGAAAATTGAAATAATTTCTACTAACAATTATTTCTTCATTTTTGCATCATTCTTTTCTTGATTTTATATTAGAAAATAATATAGTCATATTAAGCACAATATGCTACATAGTATGTATAATATATCATTGATTATTTTTTGTAAACTCTTTATAAATAGAACTCTATATATCTGTGTTTGAATCGAGTTGCTGTCGTGCTTCGAAGGTTGCTGTCGGTTGGAAACTTCGGAACGTAAGCCACTATAAGTTTCATAATGGCCTCCTGTTTCCCTATAGTTGTTGAATTATTATATACTCTTGTCTAGAAGTAATCTTGGAGGGTTGAAGTTTGATTAAGTAAAGAACCGACAAGAATCGATTGGTTTTAAAGATCGTCTCCTTTGGTACACAGACCAAATGAGACGAGACTGGACTAACTAGTAACTACTAAGGGCATGTTTGTTAGTAACTTATATGGTCAGCTATAAATGACTGTTTGGTAATGACTTAATGATAAAATTTTTTTGGCTTATTTGGTAAGCTTTTAGGAGGAGCTTTATTGGTACAGAAAATTCGAGTATCGATAGATAATAATTGGTACGACATGCATTATAAGTCGATGAGTTGGTTGATAAACTAGCAAGCGAAAGGTGATTATGTAAGTAATTAAGTTTGATGAATTACATTATGTAATAATTGTTTAGTTTTGATAAATTATTGAATTGACAGTTTGTATCGCTAACCATCCTCATTTGAAATTTTTAGGAGAAGTTGGTTGGAGAGTTGCAAAGTCAGACTCAAAACGTATCGTCATCATCTAACCCAGATGGTTCGTCATTGTTAAATGAGCAAGAAGGTGATTTGTGAATGCTGTGGTCACAATGTCAGATTGCAAGATATGATACGCGCTGCACAAGAAGTTTGGGAAGCAAGAGCAAAAATGGTACCAAGACTTGGTTGTGTACTTCTCAAGTATAATCCCTAATTATAATATAGCCAATCTACATCAACACCGACCCCTCCATTTGACTATAATGCATGTAAGGGAAGTCAAGCATCCCGGAATGACGATGATGTGGAGGATTTCGACGACGATGACGAGAAAGATTAGACGATGATGATTAGTTAGTTTAACAACTTTGGATTATGTTGATTAGTTGGTTTAACAACTTTAAATATTACTAAACTTTTTAATATTGGTTTTGTGTTTTATGAAATCATGATTTTTATGTTGATTTATCGTTTGTATTAGTTGATATGTAATATTTCGGGGACTTTTGTCACGACAAAATGGTCTCTAAAAGTAACTATTTATTTTTATTAGCAGTTATTTTTTGCCAGGACACGTGGTCTCTAAAAGTAACTCTATTTTTATTAGCAGTTAGTTTTTGACAGGACGTGAGGTCTCTAAAAGTAAATATATATTTAAAGTTAAAACTGTTTTTAGAGACCAATCGTCGTGACAAAAAGTGTTTAATAATTTAAATTAATAATTACAAGAAATTCATAATTTAATTTCATAATTACTTTTAAAAATGACATGTCGTGGCAAAAAGTGTTTATTTTTAGAGACAACACAATGTGGTGGCAAAAGAAACTTTTAGCCACGAGGCTTTAGAGACACGGGCATTTGGGACGACCGTGGTCTCAAAAGAGTTTTTGAGACGACTTTTTAGCTTTTTGCCACGACTTTTGTGGTCTCTAAAAGTCATTTTTCTTGTAGTATGACTCAGAACAAGTTCTTAGATTTAATGAATGCTTCAGATTCAGAAGATGATGATGATCCTAAAGTTAAAGTAATTGATAAAGATGGTTATCTTGTATACAAATCAAAATCTTGTATGACTGAAGGATAAATTTTAAAATCTGAAGCTCCAAAATTACCTTCAGAAATGTTTAATCCTGTATTTCTGAAAGAAGAATTTCTGAACACTGACAAATTCAAAATTCCTATCTCTAAAAATACATCTTTGACTTCAGAAAAATCTTCAATATCATCATCTGATTTTGTAACCAGAGTAAAATTGTTTGAAAAAGGACAGTCTTCTAATTCAAAATCTGAAGTTCAAAATTCAGAACTTAAATCTAAAGTTGGTAAAAGAACTTCTTATACTAATCCTCATTTCTTATCTTCTACAGAGCTATCCACTTTAGTTTGGAGAAAGATAGATGAAAGACTATGAAAGACTGCCAAATTAGATAGTTTTTCAATTTCTAAGAAAACTGATGTACCACATATTAATAAAGTGAATAAAAGAAAGGCTTCTGTTGCAAAATCAAATACTGTTGATTATTGTTCATGTACTGACATAATAAATATTCAGAAGAATCATATTCATTGTATTAATTGTGGTCCTCATATTTTTCATCTCAACTACAAAACCAACAAGCAAAATCTTGAGAAATCAATTTGGAACTTTTCAGCAAAATTGGCAAATAGGCATAAAAATACAAATAAAAATAAAAACAATACTAAGAAAGACAAATTCAAAAGTTCTGAACAAACTTCTGAATCTCAAAATGTTAAGTCAAAATTCAGAATTTCAAATTTTTTAACTAATCTCACAGGACCCATTCTTAAATAGGTACCTAAATCTCAATCATTTTTGCAGATATGTCATGTGTGGGTCTTAGATTCAGGATGTTCAAGACAAATGACACCTTTCAAAGAGCTTGTAACTGATTATCATGAAAGGTATGGAGGAACAGTTAGCTTTGGAAACAATGCAAAAGGTTATGTGAGAGGTTATGGAACTTTTTCCAAATGAGATGTCAAAGTGATGAAGGTTTTCTATGTTGAAGGTCTAAAACATAACCTTTTCAGTATAAGTCAGTTTTGTGACAAGTATTGGAAAGTAAATTTTGACATAGACTACTGTCATGTTCTGAGTTCTGCAAACAAATGAATTAACTATTTATAGAGATGGAGATATCTATACTACAACTTCCACAGCAGATGGTCAATTACAAGGAGTTTGTTATATTTCCACTACAATGAAAAATGATAGTTGGCTTTGGCACAGAAGAATGTCACATCTGAATTTCAAAGCAATTTCTGAACTGGAAAAACACAACTCTATTAGAGGACTACCAAAGATCAGATATGAAAAGAATTCCTTATGTTCTGCATGTGAACTAGGGAAGATCAAAAGAAGCTCCCATCCTTTGAAAATGCTATCTTCATGCAAAGCTCCACTTGAAATGCTACATATGGATTTGTGTGGACCAATGAAGACTCAAAGCATGGGTGGAAAAAAGTATATTCTTGTCATTGTAGATGAATATTCAAGATATACTTGGGTTGAATTTCTAAGACTCAAATCTGATACTTCTGAAAGGCTCATCCCTTTTCTGAAAAAAATTCAAGTTCTTCTTCAACTACCAATCCAAAAGATCAGAAGTGATAATGCCATAGAATTTACAAATTCTACACTTCAGAACTTTTTGGAATCTGTTGGTATATCACACAACTTCTCCGCTGCCAGAACTCCTCAACAGAATGGTGTTGTTGAAAGAAAAAATAGAACTTTGGTAGAAGCTGCAAGGACCATGCTAGCATATTCTGAACTTCCTTTATCTCTTTGGGCAGAAGCAATAGCAACTGCATGTTTTACTCAAAACAAGACTATTCTTAACGGAAAACTACTTAAAACTCCTTATAAAATTATTAAGCAAAGAAAACCCTCTATTGATTACATTAAAATCTTTGGTTGCAGGTGTTTTCTTCTAAATGATACACAACATCTAGATAAATTTGCACCTAAAGGTACAGCTGGTATCTTTGTTGGTTATTCTCAAAGATCCAAGGCATATAGAGTACTCATCAAAGGAACTCAAAGGATTATTGAAACTTCAAATATCAGATTTCATGAGCCAACAGTGACTTCTGAACAAGACAGTTCAGAACTCAAGCTTAACCAAGTTTCTAAAATTTTGGATTCAGAAAACAGCAAGACAAATCACACTTCTGAATCTAAAACTTTACTTAAATCCAATTTAGACACATTATGCCAAGACTTATTTGATATTTCTGTGAATGTTTCTGCAGATTATCAGAATCCTTCTCTTCTCATAAACATACCAGAAAAAGAATCTACAGAACCTACAATATCAAGTCTTTCTGGACCACCTATCTCAACCTCAAATTCAGATTTTCCTACTTCTGAATCTAATCTTCAATTTGAGGGGGAGACTTCAGATCTACAATCAGTTATCAATCTTGATACTGAAACTCAAGCAATCATTAATGATTATGACTCTTTCAACAATGTCTCATTTGTTACCATTACCTAATGTGAACAAATGGACCTCAAGTCATCCAATTCATCAAATTATTGGTGATGCATCTAAAGGTGTACAAACAAGGTCAGCCACAGCAAATGAGTGTATGTATGTGAACTTTTTAAGTAGCATGGAACCCAAAAAGCCAAGTGAGGCTCTTCAAGATCCAGACTGGATTCTAGCTATGCAAGATGAGCTAAATCAATTTGAAAGAAACAAAGTCTGGAGATTGATTCCAAAACCAAAAGGTAAATCAATCATTGGCACCAAGTGGGTTTTCAGAAATAAAAAAGATGAACATGGGATTGTTGTGAGAAACAAAGCAAGACTTGTAGCTATGGGGTATTGTCAACAAGAGGGAATTGATTATGATGAAACCTTTGCTCCAGTTGCAAGACTAGAAGCTATTAGAATTTTTCTTGCATATGTTGCTCACAAAAACATGAAGGTGTTTCAAATGGATGTTAAATGTGCAAATCTGAATGGAATTCTTCATGAAGAAGTTTATGTTGAGCAACCAGAAGGCTTTGTAAGTAAAGAATTTCCCGATCATGTCTATATCTTAGACAAAGCATTATATGGACTTAAACAAGCACCAAGAGCATGGTATGACACTCTCACAACTTTTCTTCTGAATTCCAAATTCAAAAGAGGTACAGTTGATACCACTTCATTTCTGAAAAAGGAAGGTGATGATATGATATTAATACAAATATATGTAGATGATATTATATTTGCTTCTACTAATCCAAAATTTTGTAGAAATTTTGAGAAAATCATGCAAACTGAATTTGAAATTAGTATGATGGGAGAGTTAACATTTTTTCTTGGTCTTCAAGTACAACAACTTCCTTCTGGCATATTCATTAATCAATCTAAGTATGTTTCTGACTTGCTTAAGAAGTTTGACATGTCTGACTATTCTAGTATTCAAACTCCAATGGCCACTGCAAATAAATTAGAACCTGATTTGCATGGAAAATCTGTTGATCAAAAAAGGTATAGGGGCATTATTGGATCTTTACTTTACTTAACAGCTAGTAGACCTGATATAATGTTTGCTACATGTATTTGTGATAGATATCAAGCTAATCCTAGAGAATCTCATCTTCTTGCTGCTAAAAGAATACTTAGATATCTCAAAGGTTCTCCTTCATTGGGACTTTGGTATCCAAAGGATTCTGGTTTTGAGCTAACAGCTTTCACAGATGCAGATCATGGTGGTTGTAAACTGGACCAGGAAAAGCATATCTGAATCATGTCAATTTTTAGGTGACAGACTTGTGAGTTGGTCTTCAAAGAAACAAAACCGTGTTTCAACTTCTAATGTAGAAGCTGAATATGTTGTTGCTGCCATATGTTGCTCACAAGTGATCTGGATGCAAACACAGCCAAAAGACTATGGTTACACATTCAGAAAGATACCCCTGTATTGTGACTCAAAAAGTGCCATAGCAATCACTGCAAATCCTTTTCAACACTCAAAGACAAAGCACATTGATGTAATATGTCATTTTATCAAAGATCCTGTTGAAAAAGGTAATATTGAAATGTTTTTTGTTTAGACTGATTATCAATTGGCTGATTTATTTACCAAAGCACTTGATGAAAAATGTTTTACCTTTTTGGTAAGTAAATTGGGCATGATGAATATGTCTATGTAAGTATTAGACATTAACTAAGATTAAAAGTTATGTTCTGAGATACATTCTATCAAAATTCTGAGAAATTTTCACTTCAGTATTTATGAAGTTCACTTTTCAGAAGTTTATATTTCATTACTCAGAAGTATTAATTTTTATTTCCCAAGTTGTTTGTGTCTCGTTACTTTCAATTTTTTTTTCATTTCTCTATTTCCCTTCTTTTTAACAAAATTGATGATTCGCACCGCTTAAGGGGGAGAATCATAGGTGTTCATGATTCAAGGGGGAGAGATACTAAAGTCTAACTCTTTGGTACTCTCTTATGTCATCAAGATCTGAAATGGTGGATCAAAGTTCAAACCTTACAAATCTAAGAAGTATGGACAAACTTCTGAAGATAAAATCTTTTCCATATTGTTCAAACCTACTTCTGAAATATTAAAATGTTTTCTATTTTTCAGAAGTTTGTAGTTTTAAATGGTTTTCGTGGATATGAGGTAATAAAAGTTAAGTTCTGAACTAAATTCGAAAGTTCTGAAGTATTTCTGAATCTTTTCATTCAAACTTCTGAACTTATTCTCAGAAGTTCTGAACTTATTCTGAAGTTTTTTGAACTTATTCTCAGAAATTTACTTCTCGTTGTACTTCATTTAAACGTGTGCAACGTGTTTTAATTTCATTGGTCAACTCCTAAACACGTCGCTTAAATGGTTCATTTATCTACATAAATGATGATTACTACTCTAATTACCATTACTTTTTGGCCACGTGTCCATCCACGATCATCCAGTCATATATAATCCATGGCTTCATCGTCGTCTTCATTTTTTTAGCAATTTTTCCCTCTAAAATCTCTGTGTGATCATTGATCTTCATTCAAACTCAAATCCTTACTCATTTCCAACAATGTCGACTTCAAATGTGGATTTACCTGTTCAATCTGCCAAATCGTGCTTCAGTGACAGTAAGGAATCATCAAGCGATGATTCATTCAAGATTGTTCCTAAGAAAATAATGGTTGGATCAATGGAGATAACTCTGGAAGATGATCCGATGTTAAAGGACACTGCTACAACTGGTAATTCTGAAGTCGGACCTTCAAATGCTAACCCTAACCCTAACCCTAACCCTAACCCGTGTACTGACAAAATTGGGGAAACACAAATTGAGCCTATTGATGTGGCTTCTGAATCAAACACTGGAGTAGGTGATTCTCATTCTCGTGCTGAAAGCAGTGATGGTCCTGATTTGTCAAAATTATATGTTCCTGAAGATAAGCAATTGGATATCAAAAGGAACAACTGCGCTCTGAATTTCAAATCGGCTGGTTTCAGTAATGATCAAATGATCTTGATTGAAATTTTGAAGAAACATCCCCTTCGTGCTCTCTTGTCAAGGAAAATTTTGGTTCCTGTCTCATACCTACAACAGTGGTGGTTTCATGATGAAGTTGATGAAGACGTAGATGATATTTCTTCATATATTCATGGATACAGGGTATGTGTTTCTGTTGAAGATGTTCGCACCATTCATTTTCTTCCTAAAGAAGACGAAGTTGTGGGGAAAACTTCATTTGACCCTATTCCATCATCCTCAGAAATGATTTCTGATTTTACGAAGTTGGGCTATTCTGAACACTTAAATGCCTTAAGCTCCTTCAGAAGGAAGTATTTACCCCCAATCTGGTATTGTCTTTTCACCATTTTGAACACTTGTCTTTCTGGGAAAAGTTCAAGCCTGGATCAAGCTTCTACAAATGGGAGGATCATTTTTCATGGCGTTGCATATAATAAACATTATGATTATGCTTCCCTTATATTTGAAGAACTCAAGTCTGCTCTTCTGAAGAAATCTACCTACAACTACATACCTTTTTAGAGATTTTTTCATACTTTCATCAAAGGTGCCATGAAAGCTGTTTCAGCTATTCCAGATTTAACTCATGAGGTACATGTTCCACTATTCTCTTTGGATAATCAAAGGCCACCAAGTGCAAAATTGCAATTTCCCAATGCATTACCATTACCTGATCATTTACTTGCTCATGTAAATCCCAAAAATAGGATTCTGAATGAGTATTATGAATCAATGGGACTACCAAAACAAGTAGTCTCTTCCCCTGATTCTAACCAGAGTGGTGAGCATTGTGAGCAGTCTAGAATTCCTAGGAAGAGTGGGGAGGTTGTTCATGGGGGAGAACAACCTCATTGTGTGAAGAGGAAAAATGTAAATGAGAGCTTGGGTAGAAGAGTGAGAAAAAGAATTGAAGAGGGGAGAACACAAGTAAAATAAAAACAAACTTATAAACCAAATATTACAAGCCGGGCAGCCACATCATCTATTACTCCACACTCTTTGGTGGGTAATATTGAACTAGCCAGTGAACCCATGGCAACTCTTGTTAACCCCCGAGCCACTCACCCATCTCTCAATAGAAGGGTGTTTCAGAAACACTTATGGGGCAAGCAGCTCATTTACCAATAGGTCCCCATTTGGTGGAGCTTATTGTTGAAAAAAGAAGGACATATGCCCCACCTTCACAGCTTTGAGCACATTGAGTCTGAGAGTCCACTCAATCTTGAACCTAATGAACCACTAAATGTGGATTTCTTTCACACAAGCACACATCTTTCAGATGTCCCAATGCAAAGTGTTTGTCACATTGCCACAACAAATATAGATATTCCTAGTACAGGATATCAAGGATTGGTTGGAAGTCCTGGTGGCGTGAACATCTCTAAAGCCCCATTTACAGAATCTTTTGTGGTTCATGATGCTGTGGCATCTACAGGCCAGCCTTCTTCTGAAGGACTACAAACAAGAACATCTGTTGGTCTTGGAACCTTTTCCTCATCTTCTGAATTCTCAGAATTCAAAGATTTATGTATTTATGAATTTGCAAAGATTCAGAAAGACATTAAGGATTTGACGGATAAATCTTACAAGGTGATGGAGGATAGGTTGGATAAGCAGGAGATAAAGGTGGTACATAAGTTGAATGATTTCCAGTTGTCAACTTCCGATAATCTACAAACTTTTGAAGTGGTTTCTGAATGTAGCATCTCTGAATGTAGCATCTCTGAATGCAGGCAATTCTGAATGCTTTTTCTGAAGTGGTTTCTACAGTAGCATCTCTGAAGACTTCAATGCCTTCTTCTTCTTTTACTCAGCCAGATTCTTCCAAATTTGCTACAAAGGAAGATATTACTCAGATTCTGACTCAACTGTCTGCAATTCAGAGTTCTCAGTCATCTTTAAATGAAAGACTCTCTGTCTTAGAGTGCGGGCCTCAAGCAGATACTTTGAAAACAAATCTTGATGATCAGGGTCCTGATGATCAAGAAGGGGAGAAGAGACAGAAAGTATCTGAAGATGTTGTTCAAACTTTTGAAAAATCTTCTGAAGAAGTTCAGAATGTTGTTTGTGAAAATACTAACAGAGTTTCTGAAGCTATAGATGATATTTTATATGCTAAAACAGAAGGACAAGAGGCTGAAAATGTTACTTCTGAAGCAAATGTTGAAGAAGGATATGAGACTGAAAAAGTGTCTCATGATTCTTAAAGAAATCAAGGTTCAGAAGATACAGACATTATTCCAGATTCTAATGAAGAAATGCTGAATGAATATTTGGCCTTTGAAGAAGTACTTGGAGAACCTGGTGATCTCTCAGATGTTATAGTATTTGATGATGATGTGGAGATGGAGGAGAATGATGAAATAGAAGAAAATGAACATAGAGAAGTGTTGATTTGGAGACCACAAGTCTTGAATAGAGTGGATAATGATGAAATATCTGAAAACTTTTGGAGGTTAATAGGCCAATTCTGCTGGGTATACATAATTCTGAATAATCAAAGGAATCTGGAGTGTAGATTCTTGGATGAATGATTGGTTATTTTCAAAGATTTTCTGAATCAACCAGCTGAATATTTTGACATAGAGATGGACTTATGTCATATGCATGATGTTGATATTTTAGATGAAATTCTGATGGTCTATTCAGAAAAATTAGAAGTCAGATTAAGAGCATGTATTACTATTTCTTCAATCAATCTTCCTATTCTTGAAGAACCTATTATTGATCAAGTATATGAAAAGGAGACACTGTTTGATAATTCTGAAGATAGTCAGCTTATCTTTCCAGAAGATTCTTATAGTAACATGTACAGAAGGAATCTGAAGTATGTAACTCTTGAAGATTTTTTAAATGATGAATGGGCTGAAGATCAAATTTCAAAATTGAGAATGTATGTACAAAAGCATGGAATTCAGGAATTACATGATTCTACTCTGATTAAGAATATCGGGTGCTTAACTAAAACCATTGAAGATGATCTATTCATTGTGAAATTTGGAGCTGAAAGAAGAGATGGTACTCTAATAGAGTTCTCTCAATTTGATATATACAAGCTGAGGCTACAGGATAAACTTGCTATTCTGGCATTTTGTATGGAGAAAGAAGAATCTGAAGTTATTTCTGAAGTAAGAAGGATCTTAGGAATCTATATCAGAAATGTTATCAAGCATGATTTTCAGCTAGCTTTGGAATTCAGATTATCTAAAGTAAACCTTTTAGAGCCAGTATATATTGAAAAACATGAGATAACCAAGGTGTTTACAAATCCAGATATTGGTTTTATGTATGAAACAGAGGGTTTTATTAAGAAGACTTTCATTGTGTCTGACATACCAAAGTATTCAACTTCCACACCGAAATGGCTTTTGAATTATGCTGAATGGTTCATTGCTGCATCTGATGTAAAATAAGAGATAATCTATTTGATCAATGAAAGGATCAATTTCAGAGATTGCATTAGAAAGAGCTATCTTGCTGGACATACAAGAATGAACAAACTCAGAGGAGCTGATTATATTCTGAGCAATATGTATGATTTTCATATTCATACTAAGAAACAAGATATTGAAGAAATTCTGAAGCTTTCTCAGAAGATAGAAAGTTCAGAAGCAAGTTTAAAAGAAATAGAAAAAGGGAAGGAAAAGATCCCTGAAACCAATCCAGAAGAAAATGCTCCTGTCACTCAAGTTTCTGAATCTGAACATCTGCAAGAGCAAAGAATTGAAGAAAATGCTCTCACAATGTTTCTTGAATATTTTCATCCAGAAATGTTCATGGAATATGAACAAAAGTTTAATTACATTGATTGCTGGAACAAGAAGTCTTTTGGATGGAAGCAATTGTATTAAGATATAATCAGAAAGATCAGAATCCCTGTAAGTGAAGCAAGAAAAGAAAGTCCAATAGTGAAAGTTATTACTGCAGATATAAAGTCAAGAAACAATTATAAGTATGCTTACTTCACTGTGGAAAGAAAGGATGGTGAGATCTCTACATTCTCAGAAGCAAATTTTCAGAATGTTCATCGTAGAGATTTACTCAGAGTCTACAGGAGTATCTATCCTTTTCATGATTCTATTGCCAAGTTCAGAAAATCTTTTCCAGTTCTCAGAGACAGTCTTTACAGAGAATTCATTTGGGCTGCTAAAACAGATTTTCAAGTTGCCTATGTTCTGAACAAAGAAAAGGTTCATTTGAGTAGTCCAAACTTTAGCCTGCCAAACATTGAGAATCTTAAAAGAAGCACTCTTCTTATTCAGCCTCCACGATTTGTATGTAAATGCTTTGAAGAGTTGCTGTTCATAAGATTTGAAGAATTACATAAATGTTGCAATGAACTCTGATGGCTATAAGAGATAGATTGGAGAAGAGACAGAACAAAAGACAAAAGAATCTAAGTTATGAAGAATGGGAAAAGCACAAAAAGCTTGCCAAAGAGATGCTTAGAATCATTGGATCTTTGTTGGAATACAGAAGTCTTATTCTTAAAGATGTCAGACAAATCTTAAATTTCTGGAGTTATGATTTGAACTTTTGAAGCTAAGGGGGAGATTGATAGATATCAGAAGATAGCTTCAAAAGAAGACTGGGTTCTGTCTGAAAGAAGAAAGGTTCAAAACTCAGAAGACAAGCAAAGCAAAGCCTAAGGCATAACTTCTGAAGCGGCTACTTCAGAAGTTCTGAAGAAGTTCTGAAGATGGTTCTGAAGATACTTCAGAAGAAGTTCTGAAGAAGTTCAGAAGTAGTTCTGAACATGCTTGTCGTTTTTGTACTGTAACTTTAGCATTTCTGTTTGTATATAATTATATAGTTTGTTAGACAGTTAGAACTAAAGTTCATAGAACAGGTAACGATACATACTTTGTAATACTGTTCAGTAATCAATACGATATACAACTTCAGTGACATAATTCTTGTTCTTGTTCTTTAATCTTTCTACATTCTTGATATTTTGGGATCTAACAAAGCCACAAAAGGGGGAATATCTAAATATATACAACTAATTACAAAGAAGATGAAAACATAATTTCCTAAAATACTATAAGTAGTTAATTATCGTCACAAAAGAGATATTGCATAATGTTATCGTCCACGATTATGAAGTTCAAGCCTTCCTTACCCTTAGTGTAACCTTCTGCACCGGTTCTAGTCCTGGGATACACGTCGAAATATAAAAAAAATCAGACTACACGTTTGGTGAGTTCAAGAGTATACATCATAAAAACATGTAATGAGAACTTAACTGATTCATAAACTCAAACAATGCATAGTAGGTAAATACTTGTAATATGCAAGTTAACATATTATATTTCAATAAAAAGAACATATAAAAGTGTGGTTATTATTTTTATAATGAGGTAATAAACATCGTCCCACGTGGGGGAGACCCATAATAAATACCGGAATCAATGAAGAAACACCACTCAGTAATCCAGTTATCCGTTAGGCTAATTTCAGCATAATCACCATGTGCACGATGTGTCTTGTAGACACTATACCTATTAGTCGAGTATCTGACACGAATGTGCACGGTACTCCATAAACATCAAATGGGACCAACCCATCTAATTGCAAAGGGAGCGACCCCAATACAAACGCAACAAAGGGGGTGACCCTAAGTCGGCAGATCCGGATCCAATTACACCACATCGGTGAGTAAACATATAGCTCACAATACCTCATTTATACAAAGTGTATTTCACCAAAACTTAAGTTAAAAGCATGCTAGATAAACTTCAAGTTTCAAAACGTCTAAAACAATGTACACATCAAATAACCACATTTCATAAAACTCATTCAAATCATGTATTTTCAACGACACATATACAAACATAAGTGAAATGAACCAGTTATATAAAATACTTAGTTTGACGTGTACCCAGTTTTGAAACTACTTGAACTCACCTTAGCCTATTTAGTTGAGATCCCGCCGATGCCCAACTTGCTTGTCTGTCGTGCTACCTAAACAATCCACGTATAATTCACATATCAGGTGCTTCACACAATTTCTTCTTCAACGTCTAGAAAGCATCTGCATGTTTTTCGGTCCATACGAATTACACATTCTTTCGAGTGAAAACAATCAATGGTGAAGCAATCTTCGAAAAGTCTTGTATGAATCTATGATAATATCCCGCTAATCCCAAAAAACCTCTTATCTCAGTAGGATTCTTTGGAGCCTCCCAACTCATTACTGATTCTATCTTGGATGGGTCTACTTTCACACCTTTACTGCAAATCACGTGACCAAGATATTGTACTTCAGATAGCCAAAAGTCACATTTAGAGAATTTTGCATAAAGTTTCTCTCGTCTCAGTAACTCCACAACCTCTCGCAAGTGTCTTTCATGTTCTTCCTCATTCTTGGAGTAAATGAGGATGTCATCAATGAACACTATAACTGATTTGCCTAAGAAAGGGCGACAAACTCGATTCATCATATCCATAAATTTAGCTGGATCATTTGTCAATCCGAAAGGCATAACCAAAAACTCATAATGGCCATACCTGGTTCTAAAAGCAGTTTTGGCAACATCTTCCTTTCGCACCTTTACCTGATGATAACCCGACCGGAGATCAATCTTGGAGAAACAACTAGCTCCCTGGAGTTGATCAAACAAATCATCAATACGAGGAAGGGGATACTTGTTCTTTACTGTCACTTTATTCAGTTCGCGGTAATCGATACACATTCTCAACGTACAATCTTTCTTCTTTACAAATAATACCGGAGCACCCCACGGTGAAGAACTAGGTCGGATAAAACCCTTGTTGAGCAATTCCTGCAATTGAGTCATCATTTCCATCATTTCTGAAGGAGCTAGACGATATGGAGAACTAGCTATCGGCGTTGCACCAGGAATGAGGTGTATGGGAAACTCCACCTGACGATCTGGTGGTAAACCGGGTAAATCTTCTGGGAACACATCAGGATAATTACACACTACCCAACATCTTCAATCTTCTTCTTTTTCACTTTGGCATCAACAACATATGCCAAAAATGAAGAACAACCTTTAATAAGGCATTTTCGTTGTTTCATCACTGAAATGATCCCCATGTCACTCTTTCGTTTATCCGTATAAACAAACAGTGTCTCCCCATTCGGCCTCGAAATAGAAAGCATCTTCTTTGAACATAAAATGTCAACTCCATGTTTGACCAACCAATCCATACCTGTCACAACGTCAAATGCCCTATTGTCAAAGGTAACAAGCTAACCGGAAACATGATATCGACAATTTCAATCGTGCATCCATCATAAACCTCATGTATTAACACTTGGCCTCCATTGATTGTCTCTACCACTAATGCATCTAATAGTGTACTAGCCGATATGTCAAATCGATCACAAAATGTCACAGAAACAAAAGAACGATTGGCTCCTGAATCAAATAGTACACGTGCAGGTATGGAATTGACTAAGAACGTACCGGTGACTACATCATCTGCATCACGAGCTTCCTCCGCGGTCATCTGAAATACTCTACCCGGAACTCTCAAATCTTTCTTAGGTTGATTTCTTTTCGGTGTCCCCTTTCTGGAATCCTTAAATTTTGGCACGACGAATATGTCCTTCAGATCCACACTCATAACATCGGGTTGAATTGCTGTCATAATTTTTACTAATGTGCCCGGGCTTCCCACACTTGTAACTGTTACTGGAAAATCAGAACACTTCCTGGTATGCTTTTTGTAACATCTTGGACACGTCTATGGCTCCATTCTTTTTGTTCCACTTGAACATGTCTGTGTTTACTTGAGTTATTAGTCTTTCCTTCCCACTTTCTCCTTTCTCTTTTATCAGGCATTTCTTCCTTTATCTTTGCCATGCCATCTTCAATCAACTGAGCTTCCTCCATAGCTTCTTGTAGAGTCTCAATACGTGCGGGTCGTATGAAGGATCTCATCGGTGATGGTAGACCTGCTAAATAAAACTTTATCTTACTCTTTTCATCTAGAGCCACTTGTTCTAACAATCCCAAGTTTTCCATAAATCTTCTTGTATACTCGGCCAATGACAAATTGTCTTTCTTCAAATTCCTGGACTCTTTTTCAATACGGTCTTGAGCTCTTTCATTATAATATCTATCCAGTATGTTGCTTTTAAACACTGACCAATCCATTTCTGACACAACGGTTGAACCAAGAGCTTGTCTAGTCACTGTCCACCAAGTCAAAGCTTCTCCCTGTAGCATCTGTGAAGCAAATCTGACCTTCTGTTGCTCATCACATTCACTGGATTCAAAAGCCTGTTCTGTTTCTTGTAACCACCTCATACACTTCACTGGATTAAACGTAACAGTCTTCTTTGCTTGGTCATTTATCATTTGTTTCCCTTTATCCATGTTCGTTGTTCTTTTCACCTTTTCTGTCACTATTTCTTGTTTACTGTAAGCAGCATCCCAATCTTCCATCATCTTGGCAAACACTTCTTGTTGTTTACTCATAGCAGCTTCCATCAATTTCCTCATATCTGACATGTTTGAGGCCCTATGATTCACCTCTGGATTGTTTGGATTTTGAATTGGAGTTGAGCGACTAATCTCCTCGCCATCCCTTCGATCTAAAGGATGATTTTCATTTGGATCCATAGTTAGCTGTTACATGATCATACCAGATAGTCAATATAAATTCCAGTTTCAATCATATAAACTTCTAATGCTAGACATATAGTTCATATACCTATACCAACCATAGGTTTAAGATTAGGTTCTATTAACCTAAATACCAAATTGAAACACCCTAACTTTTAGACTAAAATTTCTGGCAAAAATTCGGCATGACCCTCTCGTAAATTCATGTTTTGCCATTTTTTTAAAAACCTATATATATATATATTTAAATATTTCCCAAATGATTTTGTACAAAGACACAAAACGGGGAATATCTAAATATATACAACCAATTACAAAGACGATGAAAACATAATTTCCTAAAATACTATAAGTAGTTAATTATCGTCACAAAAGAGATATTGCATAATGTTATCGTCCACCATTATGAACGGACAACTCTACACAAACCTATTTTTTTGAACTATTTAGAGTTCAAACTACCTTATGCTCAAAGCATACCGATTGCAGAAGACTTTCAACGGTTCCAGATTGGTATTACTCTTCTAAATCTGAGTTACGAGTGATTTTATACACTTTTTACAATTTCCAGCACCAAACTAACTTTAATCCGGTCACATAACCATATTTCTTATGAGGTTCGTTGCTTACATACTAACCTTCAAAACAATCTTACTACATGCATTATAATACGATTAGAAGGTTCACACGTTGGTTTATCACTTAAGTCCTAACTAATGCATAGACTTTCATATTTTAGTTCAAACCGAACCAAAACATTCTTTAACTTTGAAAATCCATCAAAACCCATAAGAAACGTTGATATAATGATTGTAACACCTTTATATACTTATAATAACTTTACCCACCGAATTTCAATCCTTAATTTTGCATAAAACTGCTCAATTTTAAAATTATGAAAAACAGTTTGACTTTTTGAAAAAAAGTCAACTGTTTTGGACATAACTCTTAATCTACCATCAAAAACATGTTTGGGTTGAAATTTTCTTCTTCATTCCATCTACTATGATCCTAATGATACCAAGAAACAACTATATCAAACATCTTAACATAGTCATGATGATTTCAAAGTCTTAAAGTTTAACACTACACTTTGACCTTAAAAGATTGTCAAAGATAACACTTTTCAACTTCAATTCATAATGGAACATCTTAAATGAACTCAAAACTAAAATGAAATACACTTATCTAACAAATTACTTCTACTAACAATATGTATAATACCCAAACTGTGTCCCAATATTTGATGGATTTTAGGTTCTATGCATCAACATAAAGATATAACACAATGGGACTCAATCGGGGTTAAATATACATCATAAAAACATGAGTTTATCTCATAAATTACACATATACACGGCTGGCCTCTCATGGCAGCCGCTAATCGATGTGAGCCCTAAAAACCCAAAAATCAAACTCAATACTAACCTAAACATCAAGTATAACAGGAAATCAAACCTAAATATAAAGAACTTACCTTAATTTGATGATTAGATGGCAAGAAATCGAATTTTGAAGCCCTAGATGCATTCCATCGCCATCCTCTTCTTCTCCCGTCTTCTCTCTTAAAAATCCTCCTAATTTATTTTTCTTTTCTTTTAAGAAACCCTTTTATATTAATATAAAATCAAGAGGTTGACACAATAAACCCCCTTAGATTTCACTTTAACAAAATTTTCCCCAAACATTCAAACATCCAAATATTTAACCTAATCTCTAAAAATAGGATGTTACAATATTTGAACTTGCCTCGCCAATGTAAATTCGTGTGACCACTCGCTACACATGTTGCTATCTCATGCATTACAATTCAATCCCCTTCCCTCACCTATGAATCATATTTCCCTTGATACCCTTGTCATTGTACGTGGTGTGGGTTATCGTTCCTTTTTGCACGCACCTTGTTTATTTCCCTTATTACATTGGTGTTGAGATCAAGGTTACATTTCAAACTGTTAAATATGACTAATGGAAGAATACACAAGTATACATACTCATCTCTTATTGTCTATAAACAACTAATAATGGTAAGAATATCACATTATCGTTCGTCAGGTAGATCTTAAAACAAGAGTTCCAAAAAGAGAATTTGAAGGAATGACTTTCTTTTGAGTTAACAATCTACTAAGATATGAAAAAAATAAAGGTAAGCATCGATGCAAGCTTAGGCTGAGATTTCAGAAAGGCAAGTGCAACAAAACTTTGTTACAACATCAAAATTAGATGTTGTAGTACAGCTTTGAACTTCCTATTACTAGTTTCAACAACCTTCTTTCGAAGTTAAGACAGAACACCCTAATGGTAGTATTCAATAATACAAATTCAAGAAAATGGTGTAGATCCTACCATTCTTATAATAACTGGACTTTTATAATGAACTTTAAACGAAAAGTTAGTGTTTGGAGTTAGTCCTTGTTTTGTATGCTTGTACATATAGCATAAAGACTTGAATCCAAACTAAACTTGTCAAACATAACCATGTGAGGGATTAAACATGGAAAATGAAACTAGAATTAAACTTAGATGTAAAAGAATTCACCAATTATGTTAAGGATGCAATTTATGAAACTTGAGCGACTAAAAGTCAAAAACTGAAAAATATAAAAACAAATTGAAATAAATAAAACTCATTTTCAGATTTGTTCCCCTTTGTTCTTCTCCTTCCTTCTTCATGACTAAAACCTAGAACCAAACCCTTCACCATCAAATTAGGGCTAAAATCTTGATGAAAATATGAACTCTTGAAGAATTGAAGTTATATATTGAAGGTAAACCATTGGGTAAGCTTTTAATCTTGATATCTAAGTTATTTGATGTAAACACATACTAAGTGTGTGTTTGTGTGTCTATTTGTGTTATTAGCTGCTGGAAACTGGAGGAGATTGAAGTAACCAACATCTTGAAGATGTTATAATCATCTCTAAGGTAAAAACTTTGAAAATCCTCGAGTTAGATGTTTGGTAACATAGGATTCATGTAAGATTTAGCTTATATGATGTTTGGGGCTGTTAAAACAAAAAACATTACTCTAATTGTTAATAGATAGTTTAGAATGGTTACCAATTCAAGTGGTTGTAATGTGGTAGTGATGGTATCTTCAAATAGCTAAAATGGTGCTGTTGGATGAAATAGAAAACTGTTGTGTGTTTAAAGTATAAAGTCAACATTTGATCCAATTAAGGTGTATGACATGTTTTTGGAAATCTTAGAATGTTTACTACAATTGTTATGAAGAGTCCGTAAGCTAATTGTGAGTCTAAGTGTGTCAAAATGTCGAATTACAGTAGCTGGTCTCTGTGTACTCGGGATTTGCACATTGTTGGAAAAAACTTCATACTGAATTGGTCGTTGCTTAAAATTACATGAATCTTGTTGGTTGAACTCCTAAGACACCTATCTACAACTTTTATTTATAGTGTATCATTTAATTTGGCTCCTAAGCATCAGATAAATGTCCACAAAAGTGATGAACAGAAGCTGAAATATGCAGGGGAAGAATTTCCTTTATAATGTCATGTTTAATTATTAATACCTATCATCCACTCACCAACACTAACAATGAATTATATGTTTATTAGGGTATAAATAAATCTTAACTAAGTTAAAACAAAGGTACATATAGGATATATGGTTTAGACAAACATAGGTGATTATGGTACAATTCTAAATGTACATTACATGTGATAGGAAATCTGACTAGCAAGGGTTGGAAATATTGTCATTCGAGCTTCATCTTTTGATCACCTCAGCTACATAGGGTACGGATCTCTTAGTACCTTGACACGAGAGTGACCTATTGTTAAGGGTCATTCCATTCGAACTTCATTTACCTAATGGTAAACTTGATGTACGAAAGATCTCAATGATGATATATTCTTGGATTTTCATTATTGTTATTCCTTGTTTGATTTCCATTTGGTGTCCCATTAGTTTGAGCACAACTTAGTATTGTTCCAAAGTTAATTGCTCCTAATAAGGACCGTTGGCCCGGTTCTTAAGTTTTACTCCGAATGCTGAGGCGCGATGCATTGTTGATATAAATGATTTATTGACTCCGTCCAAGGAACGAGAGATGATAGAATTGAGAATGACATGACTAGATAGAGTTAAGTCATATTGACTTGTTCATTTATTGTTGATCTATTTTTGTGATTCAGTTACATCTCATTTGTTGTGATTATTTACCCAGACATTTGGTTGGGACACCGACCTTGTGATGTTTCCATGGTGGCTATAATCATTGTGGCGTCCTCGTATATGCGTTGTGAGTGTGTTGGCCTTGATCCGGCCATGGGGGCGGATGGATATCCTAGGAACCGAACATAACTAGGACTACTTTAATAGTAGTCGAGGGCTAGTGGATGTCGTGCCCACACTTCTAGTTCTCACCTATGCCCATAGGACCGTACATACTTTTGGGGACACATGTTAGTGTATTCGGGTGATTATGTGAATTTGAATAAAACGAAACACATAATTGGGTGATTACTTGAACCCACTTGTTATATCTTTCTGATATTCGATTGTTTTCTATCATTTCATTATTTATCCTACGTTGCTTATTATTCATATTTGTAAGGGTCGGTCGCAGTTACGAATCGTACTACAAAGTGATTTACGGTCCCAAAAATTGATAACAATAAATCACGTTGCAAACTGACCCGATACAACAAATGCGGATTATCGAGATCTAAATATTGTATATTATGGTCTTAATAATTCATACCGATCCACAAACGTAAATTAGCAGTTAAACTAATTTACGATCAAAATAAACAAAAGCAGTAGATAAAAACGAGACAGCGAGATTTAACGTGGTTCTACTATCGAGGTGATAATGTACATCCATAGGGAGAGAGCGATCAATATATTATCGACCGAGAGAGATTACAACGTGTTTACAAAGATGCTTGGATCTACGAATCAGCTACCCAAATCTTCCTTGATCAAAGTTTCCTAAGTTGGAAACTAAGCTAAAAATATATACATATATATTTTTGGACGAAAGGAAGAGAAGCAAAGAGGAAGAGAAGTTCTTGGTTATTTTTGCCTTTCCATGCATGCCATATTTATAGTAGGTGAATGCTTTGGCTCCAAGTTTTGCAAATCCTCACATGTTGTATTAGTTGGCAATTGAGTGTACTCTTGGTGAAAGGTGGCATCTAGCTACTAGACATGGTTGGCAAACATGATTGGCATCAACAAATAATATGTGGCTCATTTTATTTTCCAATCACATGCTTTAATCAATTGTACCTTGTGGATGGCGAGTTGTACAATATCCCAAAAAAAACTTACCAAAATTAAGTTTTTCAACACTCCACCATGATGTTCAAATCACCCAACGATATCTCCGGATCTTTTTCTTCCGGAGCAAAGACTACGGGTGAACATCATTTTTCCGAAGTGCTGCTGCTGTAGTAAACTGCCATTTACCAAAGTCACCTTCTCCGTTACATTTTTCAATTCTGATCCCGGCCCCCGATATTTTAAATGCACCCTTCTGATAAATATTTGGGTCGGAGTTGGAACTTGATTGGGCAAACGGATTTCCTGAATCATCAGACATTTTACCAAGCATTAGAAGTGCAAATAAAAAATATACAATATATTTCAAATTTAGATTTAGCAAGCTCTGATACCAATTGTAAGAGTCGGTCACAGTTACGAGATCGTATTACAAAGTGATTTACGGTCCCAAAATTGATAACAATAAATCATGGTTCAAATTGACCCGATACAACAAATGCGGATTATCGAGATCTAAATATTGTATATTATGGTCTAAATAATTCATACCGATCCACAAACGTAAATTAGCAATTAAACGAATTTACGATCAAAATAAACGAAAGCAGCAGATAAAAATGAGACAGCAAGATTTAATGTGGTTCCACTATCGAGGCGATAGTGTACATCTATAGGGAGAGAGAGATCAATATATTACCAACCGGGAGAGATTACAACGTGTTTAAAAAGATGCTTGGATCTACGAATCAGCTACCCAAATCTTCCTTGATCAAAGTTTCCTAAGTTGGAAACTAAGCTAAAAATATATATACATATATATTTTTGGACGAAAGGAAGAGAAGCAAAGAGGGAGTGAAGTTCTTTGTGATTTTTGCCTTTGTATGCATGCCATATTTATAGTATGTGAATGTTTTGGCTCCAAGTTTTGCAAATCCTCACATGTTGTATTAGTTGGCAACTGGGTGTACTCTTGGTGAAAGGTGGCATCTAGCTACTAGGCATGGTTGGCAAACATGATTGGCATCAACAAATAATATGTGGCTCATATTATTTTCCAATCACATGCTTTAATCACTTGTACCTTGTGGATGGTGAGTTGTACAATATCCCAAAAAAAACCCTACCAAAATTAAGTTTTTCAACACTCCACCATGATGTGCAAATCACCCGACGAAACCAAACTCGATGAATCCAACGTCTATATGAACATAATCGAGGATCCATTTGGTGTTGTGTTTTCCAACACCAAAAGAAACACGCGTCTGTTTACCCGAGACACATTCTGAACAAAAATCCAAACTCGTAGGCGTATCAACTGCAATGAGTTTTCGCTTGCGCAGAATCTCCAAATTCTTCTCTGATGTGTGCCCCAATCTAAGATGCCATAAATGGATAGCATCTAAATTTTTTGAACTATCTGCGACACACACTTTAGATCTGATTGTCTCGCGTACCAAACGAAACAAGTTATTTTCTACCTGTTTACCTTTCATCACAATGAGATTCCTTCTGGAGATGCGCATACTCCCGTCTGCAAATTGAACCTTACAACCCAATTTGGATAGAAGTCCAAGAGATATCAAAGAACGAGTCATAGACGGTACATATTTAACATTTAGTAAAGTTTGAATACTACTGTCAAACATCTGGATTCTAACAGAACCGATACCCCGAGTAACACACGATGTATTGTTTCCCATATAAATATGGTTACCTTCGAGTTTCTCGTAAGTAGTGAAACAATATCGAAATGGTGTCATATGGCATGAAGCTCCAGTATCCAATACCCAACGCCTGTCGCATTGTGGTGGTGTACTCGTCGCTGAAAAGCCTGTTCTTCTTTTGTTGCTACTGCTGAAGATTCTGCTTTGTCCTTGCCTTAGTTCTTCAAATTCGGACAATATCTGACCCAATGACTTGGTTTGTGGCAATAGTTACAATTGCCCTGTTGCTTAGATTTCTCGCGACAACCAGGTTTACGAGACTGGGAGCGACCACGACTTCTTCCTCTATTTTACTGATCGTCATGGTCTCTTTCGGCAAAAAGATCCTGACTGTTCTGGTTGTTTTCCCGCGAACTGTTACCGATTTTCATCTGAATTCTTTGTTCTTCACAGATCATCCCTGCTTTCCCATCAGACAACGGAATGGAATCTCTTCCATAAATAAAACTGTTAGTGAACTGGGAATATCTTTCAGGAAGTGAATAAAACAAAATCAAAGCAAGTGCCTCATTATCTGTGGCAAAAATAGAATTTGCTGCCTTCAACTTCATAATGGTATCTTCGAATTCAGTCATGTGGGCTTGAATGGTCGTACCTTCCTTCATTTTGAAGAACAAGCATGACCTCAACAGTAACAGTCGGTTAGTCAAAGTTTTCTTGAGATAAAGATTCTCAAGTCTCTTCCAAATCCTTGCGGCTGTCTTTTCGGAAACGATCACCGAAATAACATTCGAGCCCATAGCCATCTGTAAGGTAGTGAAAGCCCAAGCCTCCATTTCCTTAGCCTCCAAAGCCGACATATCCGGACCTTTTTCTTCCAGAGCAAAGACTACGGGGTGAACATCATTTTTCCGAAGTGTTGCTGCTGTAGTAAACTGCCAGTTACCAAAGTCACCTTCTACGTTCCATTTTTCAATTCTGATCCCGGCCCATGATATTTTAAATGCACCCTTCTGATAAATATTTGGGTCCGAGTTGGAACTTGGTTGGGCAAACGGATTTCCTGAATCATCAGACATTTACCAAGCACTAGAAGTGCAAATCAAAAATATACAATATATTTCAAATTTAGATCTAGCAAGCTCTGATACCAATTGTAAGAGTCGCTCGCAGTTATGAGATCGTATTACAAAGTGATTTACGGTCCCAAAATTGATAACAATAAATCACGGTGCAAATTGACCCGATACAACAAATGCGGATTATCGAGATCTAAATATTTTATATTATGGTCTTAATAATTCATACCGATACACAAACGTAAATTAGCAATTAAACGAATTTACGATCAAAATAAACGAAAGCAGCAAATAAAAATGAGACAACAAGATTTAATGTGGTTCCACTATCGAGGCGATAGTGTACATCTATAGGGAGAGAGAGAGATCAATATATTACCAACCGGGAGAGATTACAACGTATTTACAAAGATGCTTGGATCTATGAATCAGCTACCCAAATCTTCCTTGATCAAAGTTTCCTAAGTTGGAAACTAAGCTAAAAATATATACATATATATTTTTGGACGAAAGGAAGAGAAGCAAAGAGGAAGAGAAGTTCTTTGTGATTTTTGCCTTTGCATGCATGCCATATTTATAGTAGGTGAATGTTTTGGCTCCAAGTTTTGCAAATCCTCACATGTTGTATTAGTTGGCAATTGGGTGTACTCTTGGTGAAAGGTGGCATCTAGCTACTAGGCATGGTTGGCAAACATGATTGGCATCAACAAATAATATGTGGCTCATATTATTTTCCAATCACATGTTTTAATCACTTGTACCTTGTGGATGGTGAGTTGTACAATATCCCAAAAAAAAAACTTACCAAAATTAAGTTTTTCAACACTCCACCATGATGTGCAAATCACCCGACGAAACCAAACTCGATGAATCCATCGAACACGAACGGTAGCTGATTGAGATTGACACGAGGTAACATAATGCATTTTGACCATGACGAGCTTCGGCTCGGCCATCACCCGTCATAGCCAAAAGCAAAAATCCTAAAGTTTGCAATCTCAATAAAACGAAACGAGTTAAGCAACCCAAAACACGTACCAAGTAATATATCCCCAAAGATGTCGCTATGTCATCTGTAGTAATATTTCTCATCTCTCCCACAAGGTGCGGAATGGCACTAACACAATCTGAGCTGGATCAAATTCGAGCAATGCTCGAATTTAGCTGGCCCTAACGATTTGGTGAACATATTGGCAACATTATCGTCAATGATGATTTTCTTCAAGTACACCACTTTTGCATCATGCAAAGCTACCAGAAATGCATCACGCACATTAATGTGCTTTGTACGAGAGTTGAACACCAAATTTGTAGCCAAGTGAATAGCACTATGGCTATCACAATTAATACGGATAGTAGACTGCTTCAAGCCCAAACCAATCAACAGTTCCTGTAAATGAACTGCTTCTTTAGCAGACTCAACCACCGCAATAAGTTCAGCTTCGGTAGTCGATAATGCAACAACAGACTGTAACCGAGATCTCCAACTGACATCTGTTCCACCTAATGTAAAAACATAACCAAATGTGGATTTCCAACTGACACAATCACGTGCTTAATCTGAATCGCAGTAACCAACATGAGACCGTGAGATTTTGTACCTTTCAAATATCGAAATATAGTTTTTACTGCAGCCCAATGTGACTTAATCGGGTTCGATAGAAACCGGCTAATCACTGCAACGAAATGTGCAAGATCGGGAAGAGTGCATACCATAACATACATAAGGCTCCCGACTACACTGGCATATGGAATCTTCGCCATCTCAGCTTTTCCAATATCATCTACCGGACAATCTTCTTTTGTAATCTTGATGTGTCTTGGAAGTGGCGTAGACACCGGCTTTGCTCCATCAAGATTAAACCGCTTCAGAATTTTTTTAATATAGCCCTTCTATGTCAATCTGAGTGTACGGGACTTTTTTTTCCCGAACAATTTCCATGCCGAGAATAACACGAGCTTCACCGAGATCCTTCATTTCAAATTATGTTTTCAACCTATCTTTCAAATGGTTGATTTCATCAACATAAAGAAGTAGATAAATAGAAATGCCACCGCTTGAACTACGATGGACACATGCGTCTTTCTCACTACGCTCAAAACCCAATGAGAGCATAAATAAATCAAATTTCTTGTACCACTATCAAGGCGACTTTTAAGTCCATAAATAAATCAAATATTGCTTGATCAAAGTTTCCTAAGTTGGAAACTAAGCTAAAAATATATACATATATATTTTTGGACGAAAGGAAGAGAAGCAAAGAGGAAGAGAAGTTCTTGGTGGTTTTTGCCTTTGCATGCATGCCATATTTATAGTAGGTGAACCTTTTTGCTCCATGTTTTGCAAATCCTCACAAGTTGTATTGGTTGGCAATTGACTGTACTCTTGGTGAAAGGTGGCATCAAGCTACTAGGCATGGTTGGCAAACATGATTGTCATCAACAAATAATATGTGGCTCATATTATTTTCCAATCACATGCTTTAGTCACTCGTACCTTGTGGATGGTGAGTTGTACAACATCCCAAAAAAAATTACCAAAATTAAGTTTTTCAACAGAAGTGCAAATAAAAAATATACAATATAGAACGTTGCTTATATTCGTATTGTTGATCTGTTCACTGAGTTATTACTCAGCCACGTTTGTTTTCCGTGGTAGGTTCTAATAAGTGACTGGGGTGTATCCATGTTGAGAGACCAGGAGTGAATTTTGGAGGCTAACTTGATAGACAACCACACTTTTGTATAGTTACTTTTGGGATGTAAATATTATGTAACCCAATATTTGGTTGTCTATAACCATGAATATCATGTTATGTAAATTACCTTAGTTGCTCTATATATTTATAATATGATATGGTTAGTATGGGTTCTTACAATTCTCACCATGTAGTTGCAATGTTAAATTAGGTTAGCGGGAGCAGAAGATGGATATCTACAACAATTGAAATTTTATATTAATGTCCTGCTAACAAATTCATATAAGTAAAATATCATGTGTCATCAGGTTAAAGATTACTTGTAAGTAATATTGGAACTACAAGTGTATAGGGGAGTTGATTGCTATATATGGTAAGAGCAATTATCCACATACACTAAAATTTACTCTCTCAACGTGTAGTCACACCCAAGCTAGGGGTTTCAGTCCAGCATTGCTGGTAAAAATATGAAAAATATAAATTTGCGAGAAGTATAAAGTGCGAGAAACATAAAGTAGTGGAAAAGTAAAGATGCGTGGAAAGTAAACTTATAGAAATCATAACTTAACATAACTGTAAATTTGCAGAAAATGTAACTTGTTGTGGACAATATGAACAATGTTGTAGCAATTGAAAGATATTTGCATAAATACCAAAAGAACTAGCTAAGTTTCCACAAGCTTAAGAAATTGTTTCTAACTTGATTTTAAATTGTTTTTAAACTAATAACTGAATTCAAATATCAATATTAAGCTAATATGCCAAATACATCAAATAAATGTAGTTCCCAAGGTTCGATAACGGAATGTAACTTTTAGGGTACAAATGTAAAAGCATCTAAGAGTACTATGGGGGTTACGTCACAAAAGGCAAATAAAAGGTAACATAAAGTGATAAGAGTCAACTTCCAATTCTCTTGAACAAAAAAAAGTTCTTCATCAACTAGACTCCTTACACGATCTGTTTCACATGTTGTGGAATTCTACAATAACATCGTAGTTAGTATATTTTTCCATTTTGCATTAAAACAAGACCAGACTCACTAACTATGCTCCAGACTCAACAAAAATAAATTATGAATAAAATGACTCAATTTGTGAGTAGGATAAACAAATACTATGAGTTAAGGTCCTCAAAATACACTAAAAGTGGATATGAATGTACTCTTATCACAGACCTACACTTAAACTGTTTCTTCTTCCCAAGAAACAAAGATGATAAATAAAAAGACACAATATATAAAGAAAATTAACAAAACTAACAGAACAATCCATAACAATGTCATAACCTTTAAATAAATCCTAGTTCATCCATACCTAAGATTCTAGTTCCATAGAGCAAGATTCAAGCTTCCTGTTTTTAAGAAAATCTCATTGCAAAACATAGAATCAATAGGGCTTTAGAGGTACTTTTCAAAAATTTGGGTTCGTGGTTTCTATCTATAACAACCTACAAGTATTGTCTGTCTTGGTGCAACATGTAAGTATGTGCTTTAGGAGCAAATTTTATCTTTTCTGCTTTGACTTGTTTTATTTTTAACTTTGATATTTTGAGCCAATTTCATGCTCTTTGATCATTTTAAAGCATTTGTGTGATATCCCTCCCCCATACTTGAATTCTTCAACGTCCTCATTCAGGATGTCATTTAGGCATGGTTCAAGGTTGCAAAGGAGTATGTGTTTGGAAACTGTATAAAAAGAAGGCTTAAATCATCTTCTAAGTATTATCAAATGTTGTCAAGTTATTGCCCAGGAAAAGCATTGCTTGGTTCTAGCTCTAGACTTAGAATGGACATGAACATCAACATTATTTGGGCTATAGCATGTATATGACTCTAATGAACATAAAACTAAAATAATATCCCATACTCAAATATCCTAAAAGGTATAAAAGAAATAAATATAAATTAAACTATGTGGATCAAAAGTAACGTGGAATGGATGATTCATATTAAGGTTGAGTAGGTTTAACTCTAGTTGTTATAGCTTCTAGGAGTTCATCTTGCTCCTTCATCAAGATTTTTGGGTAGGGTAGGATGGTGCTAGCTTGATTCAAGGTTCTGGATTCTGTGAGTCCAGTACAAGTGCAATCAAGCAATGTATTAATCAAACACGAACAAGAACGATTGGAATGATTCACGTAGTCGGCTTGATAAATCGAATAATATGAACGTACGATTACAATGATAGATACGGCTATTAGGTTTTCTAATATGAACTCTAGGTTAAATGAAACTAAACCTACTTTATATACCTTTCGGTATTTACACAATTAATCCCTCAACTTTAATTTCCCCAACTTTAATACAATAAACAAATTAACCCTAACAACCTCCCCCTTTGTATCAAAGTTGCAAAGTAGCTCAAGTTACTTGGTCTTGTGTAGATCAAAGATAACAAAGTTAGCTCTAACAATCTTCCCCTTTGAATTGAAGTTCAACAAATACCAGTTTTGAAAAATGGCGTCTTCAGAATATCAATGAACTTTATCTTCAAAACAAAATCTTTCAGCTTGAAATTAATCTCTAGTATCTTCGAAAGATATTTGAAACTTCAACAGTCAACAAACAAACTTTAAACAATAAGCTTCGAATTATATATGAAAGAATCCATCTTCAATACCAAACTTCTTCAAGTAGCTTTGTCATCAGTAAATCTCAACAGTTAAGCACCAAGATCTACATCACATCTACAATATTTGAATCTAACGGATTTTCAACCTTAGAATCAACATATTTAGATTCAAAAACTTTTCAGTTCTGACCGCTCCCCCTTAATATTAGCATCATATCTTTGAATATCTTTTCTTTAAGTTCTGACCGCTTCCCCTCAACATTAGCATCATGCCTTTCAATATCTTTTCTTTAAGTTTTGGCCGCTCCCCCTCAACATTAGCATCATGCGTTTGAACATCTCTTGTTGTTCCTTCTTGTCTTTTCACAATGTCTTCTTTATGTATCTTTGATGTGTCTTTGATATACTTTCTCCCCCTCATGATGATTAGGAGAATCCTGAGCATCATTAATCATCAAAGACTAAATCAAACAGCTGTATCAAACACAAATTTTCTCCCCCTGAAAAACTGCTCTCTTCCGAACAAGTATCTCCTCTTAGAATTATGGGTAACCGGCTAACATACAGAAACACGTTTAGCAACTGTTATCACTACAATTGAAATAAATTTAATTGAGTGCCCTATTTTCAGTGTTGGCCACGGGGTAGCGCTGATAGGACTTCCAGTCATCACTGAAGTAGAGTGATAGAACTAACTTCTCAGACTGTTCCGGCATAAACACAAAGATATGCATTTTGAATCACAAATACTCATGCAAGTGTAAAAAGAATTAAGCATTGTATGCTATTGAAGGCTCAAAAGAAATAAATTCCACAGACTCAATGTGCATCATGGAAGTGCGAAGGCGGGGCAGCCTTCCTTCTATTTCAATATCCAAGTTTCCCAAATGAAAACTAGATAGATGATGTGCTGCATCCCCATGAAAATTGAAACATCTCTTTGTTAAGAAAGAAATGAGTAGCAGGTGGGGTTAAATCAAGAGTTGGCATGGGCTAACTACCTGTTTCAATGATGGTCATCAAAGAATTATGTTGATCATAACTCCTTTTAAATGATTTGAATATGATTCCTTTTTATACTTAGTGAAATTCCATTGTATAAGCTTCTGTTCATATTCAGCGATAGCACACGCTGATAACCATCAGCGATCGCTGAAGATCAAGGAACAACAAGCTTATCTCTGAAGATCTGAAGATCAGCTATCACACCAGAAGACCATTAAGCGAAAGTCAAAGACCCTAGCTGAAGAAAGAGATAATCAGCTAAGTGAACTGAAGCGGTTCAGCGATAGCAGCGATTATCTACTCAAAGTGTGAAGTCTTGTGAAGCCTCAGCGATACTAAAGTTCATCCTTGAAGATTCAGTATCAGCGATCAAATGAAGCTTCCTCTGCAAGATTAAAGATTGATCTTATCCTCGATGCACAAAAGTCAAACCTAGAACCATGTCAGAAAAGGACGTACGACTTGTCTCTTATGTCCCCCATCATATCTGATACGGTATTGTTCATATTCGGCCAAAAGCATGGCTGCCTTATTAGCAAGGACAAGCTTCCTATCCAAGCTTGACACGTGGCAAATACCTTTTGTCTTGCATTAAATGCAAACGGGTATAAATAAGATGGAGATATCTTCTTCATCACAATGCATGCTTCTTTCTAACCTATACCCTCTTTATTCTTTCTTTCATTTTCTTGTGTATCAATCTTAGTGTTTCTTAGTTACAATAGAA
Source organism: Silybum marianum (assembly GCA_036898165.1). Classification (NCBI taxonomy): domain Eukaryota; kingdom Viridiplantae; phylum Streptophyta; class Magnoliopsida; order Asterales; family Asteraceae; genus Silybum; species Silybum marianum. The sequence continues at coordinate 6,647,159 of CM072539.1, forward strand.
TAGGTGTTAAACTTGTTCTTATTCCGCTTGTAACTGTAAGTTTGTTTATTATCTATAAACACATTTAAAAACTAAAATCTGTGTGTGTTTGTATTCAACCCCCCCCCCCCCTTCTACAAACTGTTTACTATTGTTTGAACACTTGTAGACCCTTTAGGGACCAACAAGTGGTATCAGAGCAGTGTTTGCTTCTTAAATCTTTAAAATAATTTTTTCTATAAACCATTTTAAAATGTCAAACCCTAATACAAACTACAATGATAATGGATCTTTAGCTAAACCTCCAAGATTTAGTCATGATAATTTTCCATTATGGAAGGAAAGAATTTCTCTATTTCTAGAGGGATCTGACCCAAAGATTCCCTACTATCTAGAAAATGGACCATTTGTTCCTACAACGATAGTAGCTAGTGTTCCTGCCACCACTGCTACTCCAACCATTCCTGAAAGGGTTATTGTTAAAACTCCTAACAGATGGATTGAAGAAGACAAGAAAGAAATTGCTATTGACTCTAAAGCTAGATCTATAATAGCAATGGCTTTACCAGATGAAGTCTATCATTCTGTCATGAAAATGAGGACTTCTAAGGCCATGTGGGATACTTTATGTATCCAATATGAAGGAACTTCTGAGGTTAAAGTTACTAGATGCATAAACCTTGTAAGAAAATATGAGAGTTTTATGTATCAAAAGGGTGAATCTCTTCCTCAAATTCACCAGCGTTTCAACTGTTTGTTGATTGATCTAAAATCAGTCGACATAGTGTATTCAATCGCTGAAATTCTGACAAAATTGATGGAGGCATTACCCGATCAATGGGCAGTGTACACTACATGTCTAAAGCTGTCAAAGAATCTTGAAACCTTGTCCTTAAGTGCATTATATGGAATGCTAAAAAATGAGGAACAATCTCAACTTCTGAGGAAGAAACTCATTAATGAACTCAAGGGTGCCAAAAGTACTTCTTTGGCACTTGTGACTTCTGAGGGAACTCCTAAAAATGTTTCTTCTTCCACTATCACCTCCATCACTGAATTAGGTCAAACTGATTCAGAAGATCAACTCACTGATGCTGACATCTCTGAGTTTGATAACTCTCTAGCTCTCTTAACTAATAACTTTAAAAGATTTGCTAGAAAGAGCAATTTTTGAAAACCTTCTAACCTCTATGACTCTGAAAAACAAAAAACATTGCCCGCTGAAAAAGCTTCAGCGATATGTTTCAACTGTCAGCGAAAGGGTCACTTTGCTAGTGAATGCAGGTCGAAGAAAGTTGCAGCTCCCACTACCTCCCAGACCTCTGATAAAAAGGAGAAGTATTTGAAATTGAAAAACAAATACAAGGATTTGAAGAAACACCAGCAAAAAGGCAAAGGCCTTGTCGCTGAAGAAGTTGATTGGGATGCTGAAGATGACTAGGCCAAGACCTCTGAATAGTGTGGGTCAGATGAAGAAGATCTTGCCTTCCTCTGTCTAATGGCAAGAATTGAGGACGCTGAAGAAGCCACTGAGACTTCTTCCTCTGAGTCTCCTTCTACTCAGGTAACTATTCCTTCTATCTCTTTACCTTCTAAAACTGATAACTTGTCGGCTCTCGATGCTATGACTGTTGATTTTTACGATGCTTTAAATGGAAAAATTAAGGCCGAGAAAGTTCCTGCTCCCTCTCTGAACAATTAAAAAAATTGCCATATAAGAATCAAAGAACTTTCTAAAATTGAGGAATCTCTCAAGGACCAAGTCTTTGCAAATCAAACAATAAGCATCGAGAAACAACAAGCTATCGCTGACAGGGAAAAGGCTATCGCTGATCTCAACTCTGAAAAGGCAACCATCGAAGGTTGGTGTAAGGCTTTTGATAAAGTCAATGAGATCATTAATGCTCAAATACCTATGAAAGTAAGAAGTGGGTTAGGCTATAACCCTGAAAAGGAAGAATTAGAGAATGATCGTTCCATGCTCAAATTTGGAATGTTTGTCTCTTCTATCCCTGATCCTTCTTCTTACTCCTCTTCTAAAGAGAAGCTTTCTATGCCTAACTCTAAGAAAGTGATCCAGAACGAGTTTCTTAATCAAGTTCCTAAGAATAAGAAATCTCAAGATAGGAATAAGAAGTCCTCAGAGAAAGTTTCTAAAACTGGGAAGAAGGTCTCTGACTTTTCTCAGAGACCAACCCCCAGAATTAAAATCGATCTCACTCCTACCCCTGAAAAGGTTGTTATACCTCCAAGGACCATGGATAAAGGAATTCTTGGACCTATCCCTGAGAAAGTTCCTGCTCCCTCTCTGATTTCCAAATCCTTTAAGTATAGGAAGTGCTTTCACTGTGGTGAAACTACCCACATTGCAAGCAAATGTCCTAATGCTACTACAGCTGATAAACTAGCTCATGGAAAGAAAGTAGCTCAAGCTGATAAATCAGCAAGAGTGAAATCCACCAAGGTTGCAAAACCAGAAAAGGTGAAGATATCCACTAAAGAGAGCTCTTCAGCTAGTAGCTCCTCCGCCAATCCTCTATCTAACCAAGCAGGACCCATAGTAATATGGGTACCTTTAAACAGTTAATCTTTTGTTGTATGCAGAGTGCCAAAGGTATCTGGTATCTTGATAGCGGATGCTCAAGGCATATGACTGGCAGAAAATCTCTGCTCTCTAATTACAAAGAATAAGCTGGTCCATCAGTGACCTTTGGTGGAAATGGCAAAGGATACACTAAAAGCTATGGAATTCTAACCAACAGAGCCACATCGTTTTCTGGTGTTGCCTACGTTGAGGGACTAAAGCACAATCTCTTGAGCGTTAGTCAGTTATGTGACATAGACTTCAAAGTTCTATTCTTAAAGAATAGATGTGCTGTCACTGACGGAAATGATAAGCTTGCCCTTACAGGCAAAAGAGTGGAAAATGTATATGTCATAAATATGAATAGTTCTCACTCTGAGAACATGTGCTTTATTTCTAAAGCATCCACTGACATAAACTGGTTTTGGCATAAAAGACTCTCTCACCTCAACTTTAAGACAATAAATGAATTGCCTTAAAAAGATCTAGTCAGAGACCTCCCAAATCATACATTTACAAAGGAATCTCTTTGTTCAGCGTGTGAGAAGGGAAAGCTAACAAAATCCTCCTTCAGGTCAAAGCAAGTTTCTTCAGTGACCGCTCCTCTTTAACTACTCCATATGGATCTATTTGGACCTGTCAATGTCCAATCTATCTCTGGGAAGAAATATACTTTAATGATTGTTGATGAATACTCCAGATATACATGGGTGTTCTTCCTTCGATCCAAAAGTGATACCCCTGAAATGATAATTTCTTTTATCAAAAGAGTGGAAGTGTTGAACAATCTAATTGTTCGTTCCATAAGAAGTGATCATGGTACTGAATTCAAAAACAGCACTCTGGTAAACTTCTTTGATGAAAAAGGCATCTCTCACAACTTCTCCTCAGTAAGAACCCCTCAGTAAAATGGCGTTGCTGAAAGAAGAAATCGAACTATCATCGAAGCGGCTCGCTCAATGCTCAGCGAATCGCATCTACCCACTCAGTTCTGGGCCGAAGCAGTCAGTGCAGCGTGCTTCACTCAAAATCGATGACATAGATCATTTGGGTAAATTTGATCCAAAAGCTGACGATGGTATATTTCTTGGATACTCCTCTGTATCTAAATCCTTCAAAGTCTTCAACAAAAGAAGACAACATGTTGAAGAATCCATGCATGTTAACTTTGATGAATCTCGTCCCATTCATGCTTCCCATTCTCATGAGGATGATAAAGAATTGAATGCCTAGATGAAATCTCATTATGGGGAACCTGAAACATATTTCAGCAATCAACCTCCTGCTGAAGAATGTGACGATGAAATCACTGTAAATTCTTCAAGTGACAATCATCCATCTTCAGGGATGAATGTTACTCCTCTGAATCAGATTCCTGTTGCTGATTCCTCTCTTTGAAATTCCTCAGTGAATAACCAAACTATATCTGAAAATCGATCCCCTGAATTGATTCTAAATGAAGTACCTGTTGCTGAAACAACAAGTCCTATTCCAGAAACTGAAGAACAAGTCGCTGAATCTGCCGTTGATCTCTCTCCTCAACCACCAGCTCAGCGTTGGACTGCAAATCATCCAATAAATCAAATTATTGGTGATCCCACTGCAGGTATCAAAACACGTAGAGGTACAGGTAATATCTGTCTTTATGTTAACTTCATTTCTCTCTCTGAACCTAAAAAGATAGATCAAGCTATCTCTAATCCTAGCTGGGTTTCAGCTATGCAAGAAGAACTAACTGAATTTCGTAGAAACAAAGTTTGGAATCTTGTTCCTAGACCCTCTGATAAAACTTTCATAGGAACCAAATGGGTTTTTAGAAATAAGCTAGATGAAAACGGGACTATCGCCAAAAACACAGGTCTCCGCAAAGTCGTAAGACCATGTATGGGGGCTGACGCCTGCCCAGTGCCGGAAGGTCAATAAGGCTAGACTTGTTGCTCAAGGTTATAGACAGAAAGAAGGAATTGACTATGATGAAACCTTTGCACCTGTTGCTCGTTTGGAAGCCATAAGACTCTTTTTAGCTTATGCTGCCCATAAAGACTTCAAAGTTTTTCAAATGGATGTTAAAAGTGTTTTTCTAAATGGAAAACTCAGCGAGGAAGTTTATGTTGAACAACCCCCTGGTTTCTCAGACCCTAACCATCCTGGTTATGTTTTTAAACTTGAAAAAGCTTTTTATGGGTTAAAACAAGCTCCTAGAGCTTGGTATGATACCCTTTCTAAATTTCTTCTTAAAGAAAACATTTGTTCGTGGAAAAATTGACCAAACCCTGTTTTTAAGAAAATATGAAGGTCATACTATACTCGCTCAGATATATGTTGATGACATTATCTTTGGTTCCACAAGACCCAAACTTTGCACTCGTTTTGCTGTGAGAATGCAAAAACAATATAAAATGAGTATGATGGGTGAACTAACATATTTTCTAGGTTTGCAGATTAAGCAATCTGACAAAGGAATTTTTATTTGTCAAAGCAAATATGTTAAAGACATGTTGAATAAATTCGACATGAATCAGTGCTCAGCGATGAAAACCCCTATGGCGCCTACTCTAACGTTGAACAAGGATCCCAATGGGAAACCAGTCAATGTCACTGCCTATCAAGGAATGATTGGATCTATGCTGTATCTTACAACGAGTAGGCCAGACATCATGTACGCTACCTGTCTCTGTGCTCGGTATCAAGCTGAACCGAAGGAATCCCATCTAATCGCTGTAAAACGAATCTTCAGATATCTGAAAGGAACTCCAAATCTTGGTCTCTGGTATCCCAAAGGCTCAGGATTTGATCTTATTGGTTACTCTGGCAGTGACTTTGCAGGTTGTAAGATAGATAGAAAGAGCACCACTGGAGGGTGTCAGCTACTAGGTGGAAAGCTAATAAGTTGGACAAGTAAAAAGCAAAACTCAGTGTCCACCTCCACCGCTGAAGCTGAGTATGTAGCTGCTGGTTGTGCTCAAATCCTTTGGATGAGAATTCAACTCAGAGACTACGATCTCAAGCTCTCTAAAATTCCTAAATATTGTGATAGCACTAGTGCTATTGCAATTGCTAACAACCCTGTACTTCACTCCAAAACCAAGCACATTGAGATCCGATATCACTTTATCAGAGATCATGTGATGAATGGTGAAGTTGAGCTCCATTTTGTACCTACTGAATATCAGCTAGCTGATCTTTTCACCAAGCCTCTTGATGAAACTAGATTCAATCTACTCATCAGCGAACTTGGTATGTTGAACGCTGAATAATTTATTATTCAGTGGCCAACTAGGAATACAAATAAAGCTTTCAAACTTTCCATTCTCTGAACTCTGATTCAGCGATATCTGGGCCATCTCCTCAGGTATTCACTACTAGAAAATTGAGTATTTTCAACTGAAATTAATTTTCAACGGAAAATGTCGTTGAAAATTTTCTACGAATTTTAGAGGATTATTGACAGAACATAAATTTTCTACGAAATCTCAACGAATTTCCGTTGAAAATCTCTCACAAATATATATGCATTTTCAACCAAAAAATTTTCAACGGAATGTCTCGTCAATAAGTTTTTGGTTGAAAATGCATTTTGTGAGAGATTTTCAACGAAAATTCGTTGAAAATTCGTAGAAAACTTTCAACGACATTTTCCGTTGAAAATTTTCGTTGAAAATACTCAATTTTCTAGTAGTGATTATCTTCTAATCTTTATCACTCTTTGATATCTTTTATCATCAAAGAATGACTCTCTTAAAATTAAAAACTCCACACTGACAATCCTTTATTATTAGTGATGAAGATTTTTCTAAAAATTATTAATGATAAACCTTCCTTATGGATAAGTATCATTATAATCTTTTAAAAATGAAGAAAAGGACACGTCAGACCTTTTTCTGACACACGACGGACCGCGACGTTTTCATTCCAACTCCTTTCTTGGAACATGCGTCAGGCCATCATTTCTTTTTCAAAAAGCTAAAACCGTCGTTTAGCACTCCTTTCTTTCTCTCTCCTCTTTCTATTTAAGCATCTCTTTTGCCTTACTTTGTTCCTTCCGCTTTCATAACTCTCCTAAAGGCAAAAGAAACCTTCAAATCTTCAAGTTTTCTCAAAACACCAAGAACACGCATTTGTGTGTTTTCTTCTCGAAATCATCTAAGGTTTGATCTAAACCTTTACTTATGAATGGAAACATCTTGTTTCACTTCTTCTTCTCCTTAAAACTCTAAAAATGATATAAAAACATTTCTTAGAAACAAAAATAAAAATAATCTGGATCAAACTTAAAAGGTTTTCCTTTATAAAAACCCTGTTCTAAGTTCTTTCCTTAGAACAGAAGACTTTATTCTTAAAATTTTATCCATTTTTATTTACCTTCGCATTTTTTTAATAATCTTTTCATTATATTCTTTTTATAACAAGCATTTTGATCTTGTTCATCAAAATACTTGTTTCTTTGAATCTTACATTTGGTATAAAACCATGATTTACCTCTTTGGTGTTCCTATGTTTCCTACAGCAATGGCCTCTACAAGTAAGACCGCTGCAACCTCTGCTGCTAAAGACACCACCTTGGTCGCTGCACCAACCTGCCATTTTCCCTTGGAAAGAGTCGTCTTCAAGTCCTGCAACTACATTGCATTGGTGGACATCCCTGCAGATCGCCCTCACTTCGCTGAAGGGGCTACCTTCATCAAGGCATGCCCACTGATGTACGCTTTCGTCCACAACCCAGTGGGCATCTCTTCTCATCTCCAAGATCTATGGTACATGGCTCACTGTACCATGCTGACAACTGATAAGGGAACCGAACTCCCTGCTATTGAATTCAAGATTCCAGATCTTGGTTTCTTTTCTTTCACTGCTGGGTTTCTCAGGAAGGCTCTTCGTCTCCCTGTACGAGCAAAGAATCAACAATGGGGCGCTGAACCCACCAAGATGCAAATCGATGCATTCTTGGACTCTATTGGATATGCTTCGGAGAATCCCTCTCTGAAGACGGTGGGTTCCAAGGTAGAGAAGAAAAGGCTACCTGCTCGCTGGCAATATATCTTCACCCAGGTGATCCAATGCCTTGGGTCGAAGAACGGCTCGCATGACCAAGCGAGCAAGCACTTTCAAGATCTTGCCTACTCCCTCTACACTGACCACAACCTCAACTACGCTGACTATATCTTCAGCGACCTGGTCAGTCGTATCAGCGCCGCCACCAGACATTCGGTCATCTCTTACCCTCGCTTCTTTGCAACCATTATGGAGGTTGCCTTCGGGGAAGAATACCCAAAGGTCGGAGATCACTCCTTCTCTGTAGTAGGGAAGAAGTCCCTGGACATTGAAGAACGTCCAGATGATGCTCTTTTCACGCCCTACATGCTGCAAGTGATCGGGGATCCTCTTCTAGTGTCCGCCTCGTTGTCCAACCCAACAGCGAGCAACCCAGACACTATTGCCGCTGTTAAGAGGAAGCAACCATCCGATGGTCATAAAAAGACCATCGCAACCAAACTTAAGAAGCCAAAGAAGATGGTCTCTCAAAAGACCACTCTCTCTGATTTTGGTGTACTACCAACACCACCTAAAACCTCAGCCACTTCAACGGTCTTTTCAACCGTTGTTGCTTCATCAGCACTACCTACATCATCAGCGACTCCGGTCACTGAGGGTGTTTTAGCCGGCTCTGCTGAAGCTGGATCAGGTACTACTCTCACTGCCTTATCTACTTCTATCTCCTCTTCTTTGGTCCTCACCTCAGCAAGTGACTCAGCGATAGTTGTCCCTTTCCCTGATAATGCTGAAATGCATGCAGTCCAAACCTCAATATTGTTTAGGCAATCTGAGTTTTGGAAGGCCAAATTACAAGGACCTCAGAGTATCTCTCTCAGATACTCTAAGACACTGGTCAGTGATCCTCAAGACACTGCCTCTGCAAATGTGGTCCCTAAGAGTAATCCTCATGATTCTCTCAGGGAGAGACACAGATTTTTTCATCCATCTTCTAATTCGGATGTGTTTTTGGCATCTTTATCTATGTCATCATCAGGTGTCGCCTCTCTTTTCACTTCAGCGACGACAACCACCACCACCAGTGCTCCTGCCCTCGGCAAGGAAAAAGGGAAGTCTCCTCAGGGTCCTCCCAGCGCTGCCCGGCTCAGAGACGTGAAGCAAGAGATGGCCACTCCCAATCTTCCCACTCTAGTCACTGAGCTACCTCCCATTGTCCTTCCCAACCCTACATTCCCTGCTATTGACTATTTGGTCAGGGAATGTGCTCTCACAAGGGCTAGGGTGGACAATCTTCAGACGTCCGCTGAACTGATCTTCAAACGAATCGTTGGAACTCCATCAATCAAGACTAACGTCAACAACCTCATCTCTGACGTTTTCTCCCTGAAAGAAGACAGCAGGGCCTTTCATCAGACCCTGACAAGCCTGGAGTAGAAGGTTGCTGCTCAAGCAAACGTCCTTGAGTCTATTCAAAAGACTCAATCCGATATGATGCAGATGCTCACCAAGCTCTCTGAGGCCAGTTCCTCTTCTTTCAACGCTACTGATCGGACCACGCTTCAAGATAATGATGTGAAGCTCAAGGACGTTCAGACGAATGTTCGCACTCTGATGGTGCATTGTCTACCTCCTGATAACATTGAGGGGGAGAGATGTGCCAAAGAGTTCGCTGATGAACTCATCTCGGAGCATAACCAGAGGTTCCCTGGGGAGAGAATTTCTCCATACATCCAGCGAGCTGGAGCTGAAGCTGAAGCTGAAGCAGAAGAAGAAGAAGCTGAAGCTGAGAGCACTTTAGATTTTCAAGGCCTGGAGTCATAAGCGAGCCTGAAGAAGAAGAAAGGCCAATAAAATTCCTTTGGGAATTCGAGGCTAGAAGAATAAGGGTGTCTGAAGCTGAACCCATTGAAGCCGTACCCATAAGGATGGTAGATGAATTCTACTTTCTGTCCAGAGAAGAGAGAAAACAAGCATTGGAAGCACAAAGAATCAGGGATGAGGAAATAAAGCAAACTGAGAATGATCTTGCTTTAGCAAGGAAATTGCTCAGAGAAGACTCTGCAAGAGATAAGGCGGCCAAAGATCAACTGAAAAAGAGTGAAAGGGTTGCTGAAGCTCTTGTACAGAGAGAACTTGCACAAGAAAATTTGAATGTAGATCAAATTCTTGCTCAACAGAAGATTCTAAGTGCACTATCCGCTGAAGCCACTATGCAGAAAGATAAAGAGCTTGACTGGTGCACTGACAGACTGGAATTTCGAAGATCTGAAGCCAAAATCATTCATGCAACTATCCAAGGGCGACACTCCAACAGAGGTGGTCCAAAGGTATATGTAAGAATGACAAGGATGAACAGAACAGAGAGAGAAGAAGCCAAGTTCTTAAGGATTTATGGATACACTAAATGGTTAGAAATCAGAGACGCCATTCAGGGTTCCAAATCCAAATTCAAGGATGTGGTGGACAGTGTGCTGGATCAGTTGCTGCAAAGAATGTCACAACATGTGCAAGTTCCCCCTCTCCCTGAAACATCTAAGAAGAAAAGATCAACTGCTGAAGGTAGTTCAAGTTCTAAGAATGAGCATGAAACTAAATTTGATTATCAAAGCATTCTTGGTCATCTTGAGCTCCCTGATATATCAATGCTTTGTACCTCTCTCCCTCAAGACCGAAGATATGAAGAAGATCAAATCATCTCACTGCCTGAACCTGGTATGGTATTCTTGGATAATGAAGGATTCTTAGGACTTTTCGGAAAACCAAGAGATCCGCAAGGCCCCATCCTCTCTCATAAAGATCATGCTTTGGCGCTGCTGGTCAGATACTCCTCTGATGAATCCACAGAAGACGCTCTATGAGAATGAGTTACAAAGACGAAACGAGAATATCTCTGATTAGTTATAGATTTCTATTTCCTTTGTAACATTCCTTCAGTGTATAAGTACTTTACTTTTATTATTGTAATTTCATTTCCCTGTAATTTCTTCAGATTATATTTAATGAAATTCAATCAGAGTACTTTACTCCATCCTAGTACTGAAAAGATCCCTGAAAACAGTAAAAGGGACATTGAACATAAGAGTTCTATTTTCTTTAAACTATCTTCATTCACTGATCTTTCACTCTGAAAATTCAATCAGTGAATGTACTTTAAGCTTATTTACTTGTAAAAATTGTGCTTTCATATCCTTATAAATGAAACTTAATTCAGATAGTAGACTAGCTGAAAAAGACTTTACAGATTAATACTTAGAAAATTTTCTTTAAATGTTTCCTAAGTCCTTACTAGTCTCTTAAAGCAATTTTCCTATGTTGCTTAATCATAATCAAATATAGGGAGATTGTTGATCATAACTCCTTTTAAATGATTTGAATATGATTCCTTTTTATTCTTAGTGAAATTCCATTGTATAAGCTTCTGTTCATATTCAGCAATAACACACGCTGATAACCATCAGCGATCGCTGAAGATCAAGGAACAACAAGCTTATCTCTGAAGATCTAAAGATCAGCTACCACACCAGAATACCATTCAACGAAAGTCAAACACCCTAGCTGAAGAAAGAGATAATCAGCTAAGTGAACTGAAGCGGTTCAGCGATAGTAGTGATTATCTACTCAAAGTGTGAAGTCTTGTGAAGCCTCAGCGATACTAAAGTTCATCCTTGAAGATTCAGTATCAGCGATCAAATGAAGCTTCCTCTGCAAGATTAAAGACTGATCTTATCCTCGATGTACAAAAGTCAAACATAGAACCATGTCAGAAAAGGACGTACGACTTGTCTCTTATGTCCCCATCATATCTGATACGGTACTGTTCATATTCGGCCAAAAGCATGGCTGTCTTATTAGCAAGGACAAGCTTCCTATCCAAGCTTGACACATGGCAAATACCTTTTGTCTTGCATTAACTGCAAACGGGTATAAATAAGATGGAGATATCTTCTTCATCTCAATGCATGCTTCCTTCTAACCTATACCCTCTTTATTCTTTCTTTCATCTTCTTGTGCATCAATCTTAGTGTTTCTTAGTTACAATAGAATAGGTGTTAAACTTGTTCTTATTCCGTTTATAACTGTAAATTTGTTTATTATCTATAAACACATTTAAAAACTAAAATTTGTGTGTGTTTGTATTCAACCCCCCCCCCCCCCCCTTCTACAAATTGTTTACTATTGTTTGAACACTTGTAGACCCTTTAGGGACCAACAATTTTGAATCACAAATACTCATGCAAGTGTAAAAAGAATTAAGCATTGTATGCTATTGAAGGCTCAAAATGTGAAATAAATTCCACAGACTCAATGTGCCTGATGGAAGTGCGAAGGCGGGGCAGACTTCCTTCTATTTCAATATCCAAGTTTCCCAAATGAAAACTAGATAGATGATGTGCTGCATCCCCATGAAAATTGAAACATCTATTTGTTAAGAAAGAAATGAGTAGCTGGTGGGGTTAAATCAAGAGTTGGCATGGGCTAACTGCCTGTTTCAATGATGGTCATCAAAGAATTATGAACCAATCAATAGATGTGGTTGCCCGACTTTGAAGAGGTCGGTGCAGAGTTTTATTTTTCTTTTAACTCTATTCTCGCACCGTCTATCTTTTAATAAAATCCTCACTTCTAACCAAACTCTCGTATTTATTTTACCACTCAGCACAATGAGATTACTTAAACGTATGAGTTATCTACTCCACTCGATGATGTAATACCCCTCACCTCTTAATCACTCAGGTATTACTTCTTGGGTAGGGCTACCGGTTCTGGTAGTCCATAGAAGTTCATATAATCTCACACACTGTTCCCGTGAAAATATTTCCTGTCATGATTCAAAGAGATAATACTTTGGAGCATAGAAAATTTACAGAAATCAAATACGTGAAGTACGAGTCCTGAACTGATATGTTCAGAAGTCAAAAAAAAAATTCCACGAGTTTTAAATTTATGTGTTTAGAAGTCATAATTCAAATTTTTTTTTTGAAAAAGACAAACTGCTAGCGTGGAACAATATATGACATAGTAAGCATAGTGTATATCTGGTATAAAAGACTTACCCCACAAATAGAGAAAGTACTTACTCCCCCTCAAACCAAGCATTTGTCTGATCATATGTTTAGCTAATCCGAGTTCAGCACGACACATGATAAACCTGCAAAAGAAATTAAACAGATTTTGGTACCCATACCATCCTGGGTCCTCGAATGTTAGCTTTGGTCTGGGGAATGCTATAAGTTCCGAACCATCTATCTCGATTAGATGTTCTAGCTGTGGATATCATCATTGGGGAAACAAGATTAGACTTATGAACATGGTATGTGCCAAACCAATCAGATGTAGATTTTCAATCAACAAAATCATTTAAACCACATGTAGAACAACGTATATGATCATGAGAGAGTTGAAGCAACTGCTGAATAGAATAAACTTTAAGTGGAAGCACTAAACTTTGTTCAGCAAAAGTACTTGAATGAAAATCATCATGATTATGCGAAAAAGAATCAAATGACTCTGTTTTCTTAATGGCCTGCTTAGACTTCTGTTCTACCCAAACTTATTTGAATCGAACATCTTTTCTTTGAAAACGTTTATCTGAATAATCATTAAATTCGTAGTCAGACGCACTAGAATTGTAAGGATGATGAGCTTTAGGTGTACCAGTGTGTCGGTGTTTCTGTGAACGGTTTCGATTGTTATTTTGAAAAACGTGTTTGTTCACAGAAATTTGTTGGGAGGCGGATGTGGAACATTCACCCTTATGCATGATCACCAGTTCATCTATAGCTTTGTCGGGAAGAAAATCCAAATGATTTAGAAGAATTGGAGAAAATTCAAATAGGTTTAGGTCAACGTCCGTGCAATCATCAGAATTCGAAAAAGTTGAGAACTGACGCCTCTTATCAGATTTAGGAGTCTCACAGTGATTAGTTGAGGAACAGGTATTTTTGTTAAAACAACTTTGATTATCAATGGACAAATAACCTAAAAAAGCCTTACAAGAAGACGCTTCTGAATGTGTGGAGGAAGGTTCAGACTGAGCATTTTTTCCTTTAAGAAGTGTATCATATTTCTTTTTGTTAACCAACGAATTTCTGTATGAAGATTCTCTCTTTCACAATCAGGACGTGGGTCTGACTTGTATGGTATCATAGGTATTTGTGATTTGTTTTCTTTAAAAATAGACAATAATATTTCTCTCTCGAGTTCAAAAGCGGTCGTAGCTCCTTCATAATCCTATTCCAGCTGAACAATACGTTTTTCTAAAATCAATGGGGGAACGTATGGTTTAAATTCAGTCGGTTTTGCTTGAATTTTAGCGTTATAGTAGCTACTTGAAGAATCATTAAAGAGAGTGGGTTTGGGTTCCTTGCTACTATAACTTGCATTGAGATTAGCATATACGAAAGGAACTTACCCTTATTAGTTCTAACACGTCTTCCTGTTCCCTAACCTGTTCCGGTGATAACGTGATATCACCTGGGAATGACTGTGATTCCATGAACTCGATTGAAAATCCGGACCAAGGTTCAGATATTCAAATTTGTATAGAGTAGGGACGTCAACTATGGCTTTCTCGAGATAATGAGGATTGTCAGCACCTAGACCTTCCTTTGATCTATAGGACTTGAACTCCTTGGATTTGATCAAATGAATGGTTTGATCAGTTTGACCTCGTTTGATAAATTTGAGTTCAAGATCCTTTACCTTTTCTAACAAGTCTTCCCGTTGAATATTTAAAAATTCGATTTTAGTGGAAAAATCTCTATTTTCATGTTCAGACTTATCAAGCTTAGATGATAGTTCAGATAATTTATTTGTCAAAGTAGTGTTAGAGTCAACAAGTTTGGCGTTGTGCTCTTGTAAACCTTTGGCCCGACAGGTGTGATCAACACATTCTTCGTTAATTAACAACAATTCTTTGTAGTTATTCGTAAATCGGGCTTCTAACTTACTTACAAGATTCTTTTCTACTTTCAATTTAGCATTTAAGTCATCTAATTTAAGCATCATGGTTTGCATCTGATCAATCAAAGCATTATGAGTTGAAGAATACATACCTGACATTTTGTTTTAGAGTGTGTATTCATCTTGAAAGCACTTGTGTGATCGTGAGACAGTTGTGATTTGATCCAAATGTACGACTGAATAAGTTCTTAAACGTAAACTGACGCAAAGAACTTAACAGAAAATCAGAAAGTCAACACTGAAAAAAAAACAGCTCCGTCAAATAATCCCTGAAAAATCGATTTTGAATCTAATTCTAATCAACGAAAAAAAAAATAAGTCAGAATATTAGTCTCGACGATTTAACCTAAAAAATCAAACTAATAAAGTTAGTCTTGAAAATCAGAGACGATAACTCAAATCAGTCCACTCGAAACTTAAACAAAAAAATTTGATTCGAAAATCAGATACGAAACAATTATGATAATCCGAAATTTACGCGCAAAATTATGTTCACAAGCAATATAAATTTCCTACTTGAACGGTGATCACAATGTTAATCGAAACAATCGATTAAACTCTTACCCGATCAAAAAATCGTGCAAAATTAGCACATGAGATGATAAAGTTTGTCACATAAAATAACAAAATTATATCTTGGTGTTATCGCACGCAGAGCTTGATCACTTGATCACTTTTCCTTAATCCAATAAAGATATTAATGATGGATCAAAAATCCATAAAAGCTAATGAATCCGATAAATGATCGAAACAATTGAAAGAATATGATATTTATCGGATCTGGTATGAATTCCGATAATGATCGGATAAATGGTAAAATTTGATAGAGAGAAAACAAAATCGATATGGACTAAAAAACACAAATCACAAATCCGATAGTGGGAAGAAAACATCAATTGAGATTGGATTCCAATTGGATGTGATTGGGAATAAAACACACTAGTAAAATTCTAACTAAAATTGTGGCAGCAAGACGACTTTTCAATTGCTGCGATCTTTGACTAACGTGGCAGCAGCAACACCTAACCCCACCATTTTAAAATTCTCAAAAACTTTTCAATTGCTGCACTTTGAAGAAAATTTTAATACTTTTCAGTTGCTGCACTTAGAAGAATATTGTGACAAGGAAAAACGTGGCACTAACCTGTAAACAACAGCCGTATGCACCGACCGACTAAGCTATTGAGAATTAGAAAACAAAAAAACTTTAGCTACCAGAATTGTGCCCTCCGACGATAAACAAACCAACCAATGAGATCCAAACAGATCGATTTTGGGAAGATTTCCAATGAAGGTTGAATTCGATGAAAACATAAATCCGATGGTCACACAATGACTTAATCCGATAACCAATTTTTGTGAACAAAAGTCCGATAACCAGGTTGCATAAAAAACCGATAAAGTGAGGTTCAAACACACAAGTCGATAACTTGAAGTTAAAAGTCCGATAAACTCGATTGGACAAGTCCGATGA
Organism: Silybum marianum; assembly: GCA_036898165.1. Classification (NCBI taxonomy): domain Eukaryota; kingdom Viridiplantae; phylum Streptophyta; class Magnoliopsida; order Asterales; family Asteraceae; genus Silybum; species Silybum marianum. The sequence continues at coordinate 6,663,151 of CM072539.1, forward strand.
CTCAGCTTAAAATTGAACCGATTTTGAAGCAAGTCCGATAACAAATAAGTCTGATTGTAAACTAGTCCGATAGAGGGAAACAGTGAGTCCAAATCAAAGTCCAATAAACGATCGAATTAGGTAAACAATTCCAATAACTTAACCCGATGAACACGAAGAACACAGTAGTCTGCTTGATTAATCGAATAAACAACATCTCTCTTCATCTCCAGTCTCGAAGAAAGGTATTTATCTTCTTCATTTACAGCAAAAGCCTCATCTTGCTTTTTCTAGGAGGCCAGCAACTCACCCTCTCTTGTATCAAAACTCTCCTCTAGCTCTTTATTCTGCTTCATCAACTTAGACGCCCATAATGCACTTCTCTCATCTGGTTGGCTTCTACATGAGCTTGATTAGGTGGACAATGATTGAGTGTCCAATATGCAGGTGTTTTGATGGTGGATTGTTCTCCTCTTTTAGTGGCAGTTGTTGCAGCAAGTGTTGTAGCTTGCTCTACAATGTCCTTATGATTCTTCATCCTCTCCTATACATTCTTCCTCTATGAGTCAAGTTTTAATGACGGAATGATAGACATCGCCAGGAAAGGACATAACAATGATAGATCGTGCTTTTGTATCCATTGCTATGTTTTCTTATCCTCGTCACTCCCTTTAGGTGGAGCTTTGGGAATATGTCACTCAAGAATAGCAGCAGAGGTACTAATCTCAGGAACTGCATGCATAGCCTGACAACTCACATGCTGAATGACGTGGATAACCGTCTAACAAGATTTGTTAGTGATTCTTTGTGACGTGTCTTATTGTAATAGGCTAGTCATTTGACTTTCCTTATTTTAGGCTTTAAATAGAAATCCCCTTCCCAATTTGTAATTGTGAATGTGAGATTGTTTCTTTGAACCTCTTCATCTCCAAATACCCTCATTCCAATCATGTAAGATATATGATCACGATTAATCATATGATTACGCTTCTATATTCATATTGTTCTTCATTTGGATTAATCGTTCTTCCATTTATAAATTGTTTGATCTATAATTGCTTCCGCTTTACATATTTTGTTTAGATCATTGATTCAATATGAGATCTAGGTTCCTACAAACTTGATTTGCAAAGAGAGATGATGACGATGTGATCTACCACCAAGACCTGCAACAAATCCACCATCTTTTTTTTTATCTCTCTCCCTCTTTCGCGTTTTCTTGCATTTGGGGATGATTTGATTCCTTAAAAAACCTCAAAAAATTGCACCCATTTTCGTGATTACTTTCTTTTGGTCTATTATATATTTGGTCCATTTTCATGATTAGTTTCTTTTGATCTACCACCAACCAACATCACTTTTGAGTTTTGACAAGTGCCATAGCTACTTTCAACTTGTGTGGCATAAAAAATCAAAACTAAGAAGTTACTATCAAATCCTCTAAGAAATTTTAAGCATTCAAAAAGGGACCATATCAAGAATTATGGGGATGATTACGCAAATATGTAGATTACTTTCCTATTACGTCAAAATTACGAAAAACTCGTACATTTTTTCTTAAAATAGTGTTGTACAACAGTGCAAGTTTCCTTGCCAAGCACTTATGCTACATTGAAGATTTGTCGATATTTAAAATGTGTGTATTGTACTTGCACCATGTCTCAAAATGGCCTATGCTACATTGAAGATTACTTTCCTATGATATTTACAATGTTTTACATGGAATGTAGTATAGAAAAAATAATTTGATGGCTTTAGAGCCTGCAGACTCACAACAACGAAGAAATAATTTTGTACTCTATATCAAAATAAGAAAACCGACACGAGGATAAGAAACGGGAAAACATGTATTAGGCATTCAGTTCAATACCACTCCATTAATTAATTATCCTTCAAAAGAAAATCAAGGAAGTAGAGAATAAAATGTATTCCAATAATTAAGAATTTCATGCTTTTACGAAACAAATGGATTGTTATCATATACCACACACAATTTTCTACTTATATTAGAAGTATTGTAACATCCACCCTCCTAAATATTCTTAGTTAGTGATTCTAAATATGTATTATATGTTAAAGCATGTTTTGTGTGTTAATTGTGTATAAAAAATATAGAACTTGCTAAATGCTTAGTGTACTAATGAGCTATAAGTTGAACTCATAGTTGGAATAAGATGTAAGTTGTAAGATTGGTGTTAACACCTTACAAATGACCTAATTAGACGATGTGAAGATTTCACAATACAAAATACATTGTTTAAATGGAAATTGGGTAGGTAACTAGAGTGACTAAATGGGAAAAATCTACCGAAAACTTGAACGGATGGGCTAAATGCTGATGTAAAGGTTGGAATACCTTTGAATAAGTTAATAAGAAGTGTTAGAAGTGACAGAAGTCGAAATAGTCGTGTAAACTTCATTTTGTGCAAGATTTACAAAATACGTTGTTATTTCGGTAAAGTACGTGCACAACACTCAACCGGTAGGTGTTTGATCAAATTTTAAGCTTTGGGAACTAAGTTTGGACCTATTAGGAGATGTTGGAAGTGTCGTAAAAGTTTTACGGGGTTCCGAGCTCAAAATCAAAAAACGACAAATTGCAAAGGAAAGCCTAACACCTACAAATATGTAAAACTGCATTTATTGGGTATTTTTTCTAAAATACTTTTGTTGAAGGTGATAGATTATCTTGTTACGAATGCGTAGAAGAAAACATCATCGAAAACGGAGTTCCGAGCAAAAAGTTATGATGTTTTTAGTGTTTGATGGTCAAATAGGTTAACCCGGTCGGGTCAAACCCGACCCAAACCGGGTAATCACGACTTTAAGTGAAGAAAACTCCATTTTTACACCATTTTACCCCATTTTACTTCTATAAACTTCTGGAGTTATGGAGGTGTGATTTCACACACATAGAAGATAATCTAACACCATTTATGGTGAATCAAACAACAAATTGAAGGTATAAACATTTATCTTTGTCTTGTTCATGTATTGCTTCATTTGATGGAGATTAGGGTTAGGGTTTGATGTGAAATTGTTAATACCTTGGTATTTTGAGTAGGTTAAGATATATATGTTGTTAATTAGTAAATAGGATGGGTAAAATTACAAGAAGTAGTTGAACTTGTTGGATGAAAGTAAGAATGTTTGACTTTTCAAAGTCACAGATGTCAAAATGATGATTTTGATGGAAAAAGCTTAGATTTCTGAATATTTTATGAAGATTATACTATTTTATGATAACCTTATGGATTTGGTACAAAATGGTATGGAATTGAGCTTGGAATGATACAAATGGCTACTTTGAGACTTGAAAGTCAATGTTTTTACCCTGTTTTAGAAAAATTGTATAAAATCATAGAAAAATCGTATAAAGGGTGAGTCCAGAGGCATTTGAAAGGTATGAATGTCTATTTTATTTCATCTTCAGGTACCATGATCTAATTACAACTTTAAGATGGGCAAAAAGTGCACTTTGTACAGTACTGTCAAACTGAATTTTGACAGCATGTAGCTGCTGTGTTGCAAAATTCATATAAAATCAAAGAAAAATCCTACAAATATGAGGTCAATTCCATATGACAGAATTCAAAGTCTACTATAATTCATATTTAGAAGTGATTAGATGATTTTGAGTTTAAGTGGGGTAAAATAAGATAGAAACAGAGAGTTGTCATGAAAATACAAGTAAGGAGTTAACTAGTTAAGGTACTATCTTGAGTAATTGTTGTCCAAAGCTCATGATACTTGTTGAACTCACTCCAGGGATCATTTGAAACTTGTTGGTTGTATTTGGAATATACCTCAATATGGGATAACGAAATTGGGACATAGCTTCCGAATTGACTTCAGGTTGACTACCGATAACACTGTGAGTTAAATATATTACTTGTTTATATACGTGCTTGTATATATGTGTGTTTTCCTTGTATTATACCTTAATATAAATTCTTTGGTCTTGGTTTGGCATTGAATGTTCCTTCGGTGTCGGTTCTTGTTTCGTGTGGTGTTCCGCAATGTAGGTTGTTTCCTGGATCCATAAATCGTTTGTATATGTTTTATTGGCCTCTTGGAATACCGTGAGTATATATGGGTACTACTTTGTGTAGTATGCCGGATGATCGATGTATGTCGACAGCCCCGAGGTGATGGAGGACGGGTGAGACATACTAGTTTGCGTACTCATTACCGAGTGGATAGGAGGTGGGCATGTACTCATGATTTGGCACGTAACCGGAAGGAGAAGTGCGAGCTGGTGCATTGACTCTTAATATCTTGATTATTCTCATATGGTTATGCAAGTTGTAAGAGATATGGATATTTTGGAAGTTTACCATGGATACGTTCAATGCACTTGGTACGAGATATATGATTCTTGTTTATTAATCGTTTTGTATGCTCTTTACTTACTTGGCTTATGCTCATATGTTGATATTCAGTCAATTAATGTTTGGTTCTTGGATTTTTGGTCGATTTATTTGATATCTCACATGTCTCGGGTTCGGTATGCTTGTTTGGTTTTCTTTGCTTTATATTGGTTTCTTATAATTGGTTCAAATTCCGTTATCCTAGTATATATATATATATATATATATCTATATATACAATCACCATATAACCATGTTAATGTATTTAGCTCACTAAGCAATCGCTTACCGGGGGATTATTTATCATTTTACAGGTAAATTAGGTGACGTTGATAAAGGGAAAAACAAGTTGATGTGATTCGGGTTAAGGTCAAGACGTTGAATCACACTTTTGGTATATGTAGTTATGTTTTGACGTATTTTGTATATATAATAGTATACGGGTAGATTTGTCTCCGATCCTATTGTAATAGTTATAATTTTGGTTTGTATTTAGTTTTCGTTGGTTGGTTTAAATTTCTGGAAAATTTATTTTTTTTGGGGTTGAAAACAGGTTTAACACAAAAATTTAAAACGGACATTTCCGAGGTTGGTTTAAAAACTAATATTCCGTACTTTGGAAGTTAAAAACTGATTAATTGGAGTTTTAAATCATTAAGTGTGTGTTTTCAAAACTAGTGTGTTACAAGTAGGTATTAACGATACACTACAAAATAAATGACTTTTATCCACATAAATCACTGAGGGAAATTTTCATGGGTGATTATTCATGGATCACCTAGAAAATACGTACCAATGTTCCAGTAGAATCCGATGTTTTTTTTAAAATACCAATGGATCACCCAGAGAATCCTTGGGTATTCAGTCACTGATTAGAATTGTCCACCAATAATTTAGCCGCCAACATTTGTGATGGTTTTGTGACGAATCGACCTTTAGCAACACATTTCCCAGAGAAACATTCGTAAGCAAAAGTATTTCATTTAGTAGTGATAAAATGAGAAGAAAATCATATAATTTTGCTTCAATACAACTTGGGCTACCTTTCTTTTAGTTATCCTGCAATTTCAAATTTTGGTCCCATTCAGTTAAGTGATAATAAATTGTGAAAAGAGCTAAGGCTCTATTCTCGAGTTTTTAAAGGAAAGAAAGGAAAGAAAAAGAAAAGAAAGGAAAGAAAATGTAAGGAAAGATAAATTTTTAATTCTGTTCTTGAAAAAGAAGGAAAGGGAAGGAAAAGGAGAAAAAGAAATAATTTTTCATGTTCTTGAGTAGAACAAAAAGGAAAGGGAAAAAATAATTTTTACAAAGTTCCCATATTTTTTTTTTTTTCCTCCAAAAAAAATTCAAGAACACAATAATTCATAATTTATAGCAGTAACATATTAATGCACAACAAAAATTTCATTTTGTAATTGTAAAGTTTTATTCATCATATCCACTAAAAATATATGAAGTATCATCAAATTCTGTAATCTAAATCAAGAAAGAACCACAAACTAAAAATATGAAGTATTATCAAATTATGTTATCTAAACCAAGATATTGACATTCTAATACCTTGCACCCATCATTTTTCTTATAATACTCATCCCCTTTGGAAGAGGACAAGCAAATAGTATTACTGTTTTTCTTGTTTTTTCGGTAGTAAAATATACGTGTCTAATATCACATCAGGTTCCACCCCGATAAGCTCAGGTTTATTGTATATTTTTTTCCTCTGAACACGCATGTGGACACAATCTTTCAAGTACCTTTACAAAAAATAAAATGAAAACAATCATTAATTTAACAACAACCAAATCGAATGTAGATGTACACGTAATATATATAGTAAATAAATCTAAATACCTTTGTACTTTCAGCTACATTATCCATGAAACTAATTATCTTAGTTGTCATTACATCTTCTTCCTCAACCTTTCCTTTCTTAGTTTTACGAAGCTTCATTTGCAATAATGGCCAATTGGTACCTTGAATATCGTCACCACTATTAAAATTCTCCAAGCTTATGTTGTTGGTGGATACCAATTGATTATTTTCATCAATTGTTTAAGATCTTTGTTGATTATTGTCCATTGGATTTCTTCTTTCGTTGGTTGTTTCTGTGGCACTGCGTGTTGCCGTAATTTTAGCAAACAGTTCTTTTATTTTATTCTAACTAGAAATTTGTTTTCTCTTCCATTTTGCAGCATCAGACTTTTCCTATTGGAAAACAAATAATTATCTTATTATAAAGAATAAATAATAAATATCACTAATAATATCATAAGAACACATATTACTATCAACTCTTCCCAAACCTCTTCTTCTACCTCAAATAACTTCGTCTCAGAGTTCTAAGCAAAACCACTTAATAAAACCCCGCAAAAAATGTCATAACACTGGGCAAAATGATCTTTTAGAGTCTTCAAATGGTTTTTGTTGAATTTTTTTGTCAAGAGTTTTACTTAACTCATCCACCATATTGGTATATACCTGAGAGGTGAATTTCCATTCATGGTGTTACCTTTATCTTGTTTCTTAAACATCGTCTGCATCAATGCATCATCCATCTTAGGGATCCAAGGAAATGGCTCCCCTTTGTCGGTATTCCATCAATTAGCTTCTTTACTCATGGACAATTACTGCATAGTAATCATGGATATTAAACTTAACAATATTAATTTAAAAAACATTGATAAAAAAGTAAACATAATACACATTTTAAATAAATCCAAACATAAATCATCCATCAAATTCAAATATCACCATACACTATTAAACAACTAATTAGTCGTTAATTCCGTTGTTTGTGTACTATGAGTAATGACTCCACATTGCATTTGCAATTGAATTTCTATTTTGTTCTCCTCCCGCAGCTACATCTCTTGGAGCATAAGCTTCTTATTCTTGTGTTGCATTTAAAATCTCATGGAACACTTCTTCTTCTAGTTCATTATCACGATATTCTTCAACTAAAAAAATTATGTAGTATACAACATGCTAAAAATATGTCTGATTGTGTTTCGCCCGAGTAAAATGGCTCGATGGTACTTCTAATAATGATAGGAAACCTTTTCTTTAGGATATAAAATGCTCGTTCAGTAGCATTTCATAATGATGCATGACGCAAGTTAAACAATTCACGTGGATTCTGAGGTGCACGAGATGAATACTCTTTCAAATGATATCTAACGCCACTATAAGGTGCTATAAGTGAGCTTCTGTGGGGTAGACTGGCATCGAGCAAATAGTATTTACCTATCAAAAGAATAGATTTAGTATAATGATATAAGATTATTCATATAGCCATCTCTGGTTTAAGATATTACCTTCGGGAATTAGTAGTTTATCATTTCTAGTGAGAGCATGTTTTATGTTTTATGATTCTTGAGTCTGATGTCGTGCCTTCCCAACCACTCAAAACGTATGTGAACTTTAAATAAAATGTGCATGCAGCTAATAATTTTATTGTCCGAGATCCCTTACGGCCACTGTGAGTAAGAATTGTAGCAAACAACAATAGAATGTAATAAAAAAAACTAGTAAGATGGAACCAAAATCATATGTGTATTGATGTCAAAAGTTTTAAGTACAATGTTTTAGAGCAGAGAGAATCTAGACACAATGTTAACAAGTCTAATGTAGATTGTTGCGTACTGGACTAGAAGTCAAAGAAACTATTTATACCCAAAGGGTATTTACAAATCAAGCCCCTTTACTTTCAACAATTACAAATTCATCCCTAACATTCTCCCCCTTTGGTGAAAGTAGACAAAAAACAGAATAAGCGAAAAGACCTTGGTTTGAACTTTGAAACTACGTGTACTAAGCTCATCACTTAAGTTTGTCTGACAAAATTTGGACGATAGAGAAGGTTGACTTCAAATATTCGAATAGCGTTTCGGTAATCTAGCTAGTCTTTTGTTTATCACATCCGGTGCTCGTATAATCAAGACTATATCCCTCTGTGGCATCTTCTTAGACCATTTCTTATCGAGAGCAAGTTTACTGTTCGGCTGAAGCTTTATGGTATTTAAAGTGCCATCGCAGTAACATGCAATCTCCCTAAACCTCATAAAATATCTTTTGTTTTCAAGATCCCTGTAAATAATGCCAAACTCCGGTTGTTCATCAATTAGATATAGAGGAAATAATGTCAGGCAAACTCTGATCAAACTTCAAGAGATTGAGCTTCGGCTGATTACTTTCTATGCCGAGCTGGAAATCTTCAACATAAGAAAGTAAAATTTGACTATTCATGTAGCGCTTAACTACTTCAAATCCAACTAAGATATCATGTTTATGGTTAGTCATAGTCTTGAAATCATGCACCATGACTTCCAAATCTTCAAAATCCAAGTTTTTAAAATCAGCATCAGTGAAGACCCATTCTTTTGTATTTTTCCGTTGAACATGGAAATATAGGTATTCAATATTACCAACCTTTTTTGTCTCGATTTTGTTGAGCTTGACAAACCGATGTTTTGTATGATCATAGCTTTCATCATGTGAAAGAATCCAATTTGATGTGATGGACTAGGATAAGAGACACCATGAAGTCACTACATAAAGAGGCACCTTAGCACGAATGAAAAACTTCTTCTCTGAATTTTCTAGAATCAGAACATATATTCATTGAATTTTTAGCTAAATTAGCTTGAGTACGCATTGGCTTTGGTAGATTTTAGGGCAAAAGAAACTCTGGAATAGGAAGTTCTTCAGGAATATCAAATGGCTCATTAGAAGACCGGAATTCAGCGTTCGTTTGCCGAATAGAATCAAAGTCACTTTTTTCAACAAATTCGGTGTTAGAAAAACGAAATAACTCGTTGACTTTTTTCTTTGATGGCCTGCTTTGAACGAACAATCTAAGAGTCACTATCTTCATCTTCATCTAAATCAATATCAATAATATCATCGATCAAAGACTCCGCAAGAACATCATCTACAATACTTTTGTTAGCAACCTCGGGCTTTTCAACCGTTGGTTCTACATCGACAAGGACCGGGAAAATCTCTTATCTTATCTGATCATCCTCTCTCACATTATGGCCTTGAACACTTTCATTTGCAACTGACTCTTCAATAATAGGAGCAATATCACTAGTCACATGCCCTATTTGAATATCTGAGCTAAGAATAATTTCAACGCGAGCTTCAGATTGTTGGCGTATAAGACCAATGAGATCAACATCCTGTTGATTTGAGCAGGTTTGATACAACAATTTTGAGTACAACATAGATTTCAAATCATCACCAGATGGCTCAGGTCGAGTACGAGGAGGTGGTATGAAACCACAAAGAGCAACCAGAGATTCCACCACTGTAGCTTTGCCATTTAGAGAACAAAAGACTTGAGATTGATGATGGTCAATCGAAACCTTAATAGAAGCCATCCTCTGCTTCAAAATATCTTGTGTAAGTACTAGAGGTCTATAGGACCTGTATGAAACAGTAGCCTGTTGTGAGACCATTGAGTGGCTTATGAAGGTGTGCAATTCCGTTATGGGATGACAACGGCTTTTTCAATACCGGATCACAACGAATGCTTCACCGTATTAGATGTGGTTTCCCGGCTTTGTTCGGTTTAGAGAAGGTCACATATTTCTTTTGTTGACCTTGTCACACACTCACCATGTTCTTTTGCATCCCATTGACTCAATCTCTCATTTTCATGTTCTATTTGAACTCCCTTATCAATCCTTATATCGCCAGACCCGTGAATATTTTGCACAACTGTATGAATAAAAGTTGTTGGAGAGGATGCTTGAACAGTCGTGGAACTGCCAGGTATTTCCATCTCCAAACGATCAAAAACAGGTTCAGATCAGTGTTTGAATTGGCGTCAGTTACAAAAGGCCTTTTGCTAATTTTGGCAAGAATTTTGATAACATCAGGATCTGCATCATCATTATCATCATCTTCAGAAACATTATCATCAAGGGCAGTAGTTTCACGAACATCGATTGTAGGTGACTCGGTGTGAGGTGCAAGTAGAATGGGTATCTTAATTAATAATTGTAGAAATTGGAGGAATAATTGTCGTATCACCTACAGTGGTAGCCTAAAAATCAGTCGCACGATTAGTCGCAACCCTCTCTGATCCCCTCTCATTTTCATTTTCCTTCGGCCACCCCGATCAAGAACTCCTAGTTCTTGACCCTGCTCGCCTAAGGCTATGCCCTCATTCAACTCTCGGGGGAATTGTGAGTAGGACCAGCCAATGCGTTTATCCATCAATGCATGCTCACGCTTATAATCTATCACACCCTATGCAGACTGATCGACATAAGCTAGAACATATTCTAGGATTATTGTGATAAAAGGGAAATTAGACGTAGGAATGACGATCGAACGTATGTAGCTCAAAGTTGCTTTTTCCGCATTCTAGTGTCTTGGAATGTGGGCATTACCCTCCATCATGCTGGCAATGATATGTTGGAATCTTTGAAATGGAATGAACTTTCGAGCTTTTGTCATGGTTTTGGCAGCAACAACCTCCACCAGCTCGTTTCAGAGTAGAACCGCATAATCCACATGGCGGTTGAACGCGATAGCTTGAAAAATACGACATGCCGATAAGAAAAAGCATCAGGATTAAAGTCTAATGAGTTCAAGCAGTTAATACTTTAAATGAAAAATAGTAACACTGAATGAACCGTCTTTAAATAACCATTTTGCCTAGGTAGAAACATTGAAGGAAAATCCACGACATCTTTTGAAAATCATTTTTTACTCCAATACTCCAAAAAGGCAAATACATCTTTTGATGGCAGAGGAGACTCGTTTACATTGAATGTGGCGAAACATAAAAGTAGGCCATGTATCAATGTTAGTGCGATTACACCTCATATTCCATGACTTTGTCTGCACACCCAAAAGGCACCACTACATACCCTTAATACCTTTAGTGTTTGCTCCTAAGAGTATCACCTCAAGCTCAATGAATCTTAGTACTTTCCCATTATATAGCTAAGTTCCACCTCAAGGTTCCCATTCTACCTTTAGTGTATACTTATTAGTATTAAAGATAGGAACCTCTTCCTACTTGATAACACAAAGCAACTAACCCTCATGCATAAAGGTTAAAGCATCAAAACAACAAACTTGGCAAATTATACCATGGTGAATTTTGGCATAAATACGCACAAGTTATCTTCTCCCAAGCGATATCATATGATTGTTTTCCTGGTATATCAAAACCAAAGCTTGTTGATTTTTCCTTGTTGATCTTCTTAAATTCTCCCTTTGAAACTGTGATAATTCTTCCTGAATTTCAACTTCATTATATCCCTTCATTTGGATAATCCCATTCTTTAATTATGAGATTCAAGAAGAGCCTTCATTTGGACACTCCATTTATCAAAGTTTTCTTTTGTTAGTTGAGGGACAAACAAAAGAGAAGAATTATAGAGTTGCTCATATTGATCTAACACACTCTGAATTGTTGAATAAAGAACAATAATGGGGAATAGATACAGAATAAGCTTCTTTACTTTGAATTTTCTCGTTTTCTTTGTCTCATTGCTTCACAATTAATATAAAGCAAATGTGAAAGATATTTATAGCTAAATGATTAATCCAACGTTACCACTACATTGAACTCAAAAGACTTTTTACTTTCCAATTTTTGCTTGTTATATTTCTAGGTGCATGGCTACATGAACGTAAATACCAATGTCAGAAACATGCAATTTAATTTATTATATTCCCAACAACTACACAGAAAATTACTTAATTATTCTCATCTCAAAGTTAAAATTCCTACCAAAACAAGCATAAAGTCTTATACATCACATGATTGAACCCAGCTTCTATTGAAAAACGAAATAGCTTGACAGAAAAATATAAAGATATACATGGTTCTTGATCATTTCTGCGAATGATGGCCTTATATTCGAACATAGTTTAGACCAGACTTTTCATCAAGTCCCCTCGAATAGAACTTCATCATGTAGTCCCGTACTGTGAATTCTCTAAACATTTGGGGACTTTCTTTTGTGATTATCTTCTTGATAGGCCCATAAATTTTTGGGGGTGTAGCTACACCATGATAAAAACACCCAACCGACGTTCTTGCTTGACTTTGATTGCAAAAGGCACGATGTATCACGCTTTTGAACTTGTCATTTGATACAATCTGCAAGTAACTACTATAACAAAATCGGGTTTATAGGATGACATCAATAACTAAGCGTCCTAACAGACCCTTTTATAGGACACGATTTATAAGACCAAAAATTAAAGCGTCATATCTAATGAGTTATTAGGACACTTTTGGGCGTCGCAACATATGTGTTAGGACACTTTTATAAAAAAGAACATCTTGTTAACTACTTTATAGAACATTATTTGAAAAAATTAAACATGAGTGTCCTACAAAAAAGACGGGTTTATAGCATACTTTTCAAAAGTGTCTAATAAAATAGTTAAAGCGACGGTTTGTATTTAAAGTGTCTTAAAAAACTTTAAGACGTCCAAAAGCGTTATATAAACTTATTAAAACGTCTTTAGATAGCACGATTTATTTTTTGGTCTTATAAATCATGTCCTATGAAGTGGTCTATTATGACGCTTATGTATTGGTGGTATCTTGTAAACCCAATTTTGTGGTAGTGAATCAACATAACATAATTAGCACCCATTATTCGACTATATCTATCCCTTTTTTCGTATTATAAAAATATAACCTGAAGAAGATCTCCAATATTCACAACAAGAGCATTAGGAATAGACTCGACTTGTGCCCATTGGTTATCATGCAGAACTTGTAGTCCTCCAACCTCATCTTGTAGAAGTAGAGTGATGAAAGATGCATCTGTGTGCTTGCTAACTCCTAGGGTTTGGTCAGGCATAGGACATGCAGGATAGTAGTGGCAAGCAAGGGTTCGACCTATATCGCATTCAAGCTGTTTCAGGTGGTTTGTTTCGAGCCCAAGAGCTTCTGATAATAACTCAAAAAGGGTATCAACCAACTTCATGAGATGATTTAGGTAATTGATAGTAGCATCTCTGCACATAAGAACACATGATTTAGTAGCAACTCTTGTATTCCAGTTATTGGGACAAATACTACAAGGAATTAATTAATGAGATTGTGGACCATTGTAGATGTTAATTAGTAGCAAACTATATATATATATAGCCATAGGTACTCGGCTATATTTAAGTTTAAAGATAACCATCACCTTTATTTGTTAAAATAACAGTCAAGCCAGTGGCAAAATTGCAAAAAAGAAAAAAAAATTATCCAGACAAAATCTTTATGTTGAGCTTAACTGTTTTGGAAGTGGTCAGATGTCTGAACTTTAAAGCAAATAAACTCATATTTCAGAAAGTACGATCATCAATTTTTTTATTAACCTGGATATTCAACCCGCTATGCGAGCCGACTAATCCCAGGACGACTACCCGCTTCGCGGATAGCCCAAAGTCACCGCATTTGAACCTCTGTGGCCATAAGGGGATTTTTTTTACACCTCCCTGGATTTGAACCTGGGACCTCCCAATACTGTTGACCTTTGGAGTCAAAGCCAAACCATCATTTCATTGCGGCCAAGTAGTGGTGGATCTCGGAACATTGGTCACTGGGTTGGGGTTTATGTTGTGTTTTCGAATTTAGGAAGAAAAGAAAAAACAAAGAGATGGACAAGAAAGAAAAGTAAAATGATTTTTTTATTTTCCTTTTTTCGAAATGGGATGGAAAGGAAGGAAATGTAAAAAAAAGAAATAATTTTACATGTTCCGCAACAAAGGAGAGAGAAACCGAAAGATGTTATTTATATATATATATATACCCTTTAAAATATGTATTTTATAATGAAATACTCCCTAGTTTTGTAATTTAATTTATAACGATTGAAACTCCAAAAATCAGTTCAAATATGTACCTGCAAACTGATGGTAGATCTTGAGGATCAAGATGATAAGAATTCAACATGTCGATAATCAACGTATCCCTCCAATTAGCTACTCTTGACATGTAAAAATCGTAATTCGTGTTGAACTTCACCATCCTCTCAGGATCCCTCGAGTAATATTCCTTTTTCGCCTCCGCGTCCTGCTCATTAAACTCACACACCCCCTTGAGCATTTCTTCGAGCACTTTGTTGGGTATCCCATGATTAACCACCTGAAAAAATCCCCATTTTTTCGAAGCTTCTTTAATCTCTTCAACGATCTTTTCCCTTGTTGAGCTTCCCTTATCGTCAACCCCATTGAGATCTATAGCAGGAATTCGTAAACTGGTTCGGCTAAGTTCCAGATCTTCAGCGAGTTCATCAGGTGGTCGGATAAATATTTCCGGAATATCTACAGCACCACCGGCTGCAGCATCAACTAGTCCTTTGACTCCAGATTTTGTGTCATCAAAAGCTTTTAATTGTTTGATACGGCTATCTTTTGAGTTGTCCATTTGATCTATATCATGAAAAAATAGAGATGTTCTTTGATATCTACGATATATATAAAGAAACGTCATCTTTGTGAAACGAGTCAGATTGGGGCAAACTTCGAATCATATAAAAATGCCAACTTGTGGCGGCTTGCAAGCTGCCCACCAACTACATATATGAATCTATTCTTAGTTTAATGTAATCTTGGATTAAATTAATCTTTCTTATTTCAAAACCACACCAACTTCATATATTAATTTTAATTTGTATAAACCAGGTGGAGTTCTCGTAAAATGTACTACAACAAAATTGGGTTTAGTGGACATCACCGATAAATAAGCGTCCGAATAGACCAATTTATACAATATAATTTATAGGATCAAAAAATAAAATGTCCTTTCTAAAGGCGTTGTTATAACTTATAAGTTTATAGGACGGTTTTAAACATCACTTTTATAAAAAAAACCGTTATAAATAGGACTCTACTTGAAAATATGTCATCTACAAAAGTGTCCTACATAATAGTTAAGATGATGCTTTGTATTACAAGTGTTCTAAAAAACTTGTTATAGCGTTCAAAAACGTCCTATAAACTTATTACAACGCCTTTAGATATGACACTTATTTTTTTGGTCCCATAAATTATACCGTTTAAAGTAGTCTATTAGCAAGGTTATTTATTGGTGACATTCTATAAACTCGATTTTGTTATAGTGATTGAAGCGCATGGACTCAGTGGATAAATATTTTATCTATAGGCTATAGTAACTATCGTAATGCATGGCAAACATACATTGATACGACATTGATACTGTTGTTTGTACCTCATAGTAAAAAAAAGGATGGGATGTGGCGTTTTTACGTAAATTATCTTGCCATCACCATCCGGGACCGATTCCAATTCCTATCGTCGACGAGCTTCTAGACGAATTACATGGCTCAGAGTTCTTTTCCAAGATCGACTTACGCGCCTGATACCTCCAAATACGTGTTGTTGAGAATACCCACAAAACGGCTTTTCGCATCGTCGATGTTCACTACGAATTTCAATGTCAAGCCCTTTGGATTGTCGAATGCCCCTCAACATTCCAATCCGCCATGAACGAGTTATTTTGTGACACATTACGATGCTTTGTACTCGTTTTTTTTACGACATTTTGGTCTATATCCCTTCACATCTTGAGGTTGTTTTTACTTTTTACTACCCTAGCTCACCCGCCCTGATTTTGTTAAAGCATTTGACGTCACCACTGATGCATATCCGGAATAAGTATAGGCGTGATACTCTCTCAAAACGACCGTCCTATTACTTTATTCAACAAAAAGATGGGACCTGTATGCAAGCCGCATCCGCCTACACTCGAGAACTCTTCACAATCACAGAGGCGGTCTGAAAATGGCGACAATACTTACTCGGCCACCGTTTCAGAATTTTTACCGACCAACGAAGTCTGAAGCATTTGCTAACTCAAGTCATTCAAACGTAACACCAGTGGGCTACCAAACTTCTTGTGGATCGTTTGACGAAATTCGCTCACTTTATCGGTCTTCCGCCATCTTACACAGCTGCTTCATTAGCCACAACCTTACTCACAACAATCTATCGTCTTCTTGGTATTCCTAAATCAATTTTTTCCTATCACAACCCACTTTTTTAAGCAAATTCTGGGAAGGAAACTTTTTCCCAACTTTGGTATCCTTCTCCACCATTCCAGCGCCTACCACCCCCAATCGGACGGGCAAACAGAGGTGGTTAACCTCTTCCTTGAGTCATACCTTCGATGCTTTGCAAATAACGAGCCCAAAAGATGGTCAGCTACTTCTACCTCGCCGAGTTTTGGTACAATTCTTCTTATCATAGTTTCATTAACATGTCACTATTCCAAGCTCTATACAGCCATGAACCACCCACCATATATAACCTCATATACTATACCCTCGGTTCATCACCTGTAGCCTTTATCGACGCCACCTTAATTAGCCTCCCACAACCAGCTCATCCGAGATCTCAAGGACACATTGCATGCGTTGTACACCCCAACGAATGGTGGACCAAGCAAACAAGCATCGTCAAGGAAAATAGTTCAAAGTCTGGGACTTCATGTTCCTACGCCTTCGGGTGTACTGTCAATCGTCTAGCCAAGCAGGTGAATCACCCAAGTTGACACGCCGTTCTTTGCTCCCTACAAGAAACTAGAACTCATCGGGTCCGTCTCATATGTTCTCGATTTACCATAAGGGCAGCCTCATATATCTAGTATTCCATATTTCTCTCCTCAAACCCTGCTATGGCGAGCCCACACAATAGTCCGAGATGATGTTCCTGTTCCCATTCTAGAAGCCATCCTAGACTCACGAACGTACAATTATTCGTGATGGTGTCTCAATACGCCAATTTTTAGTTCATTGGGTTTCTTGTGACATTTCAGAAGCAAGCTGGGAAGACGAAGACGAGTTTACAACTGCGTTCCCAGAATTTTCAGTGTCACCTTCAGCCCATACACTGGTGCGTCAATTTCGGGCCTTGAAGACAAGGCCGTTGTCATAGCGTGCGACATTGATACGTCGATCCAAGCCCAAGGCCGGCCGGGCCAAGCGTAACCCGGTATATCCTGCTCGACATCGAGATTAAATCAGGAAGACATCCAGATGTGCATACAATTATCCCTTCCCCTTTTCAAGGCTTATCCAATTATTATTTATTTACTTTATTAGTTTCCAAAGAGTTAGATGTCTACCACAATTGTTATTTCGTTCCTATAAGTATTGTAATCTCTTTTCAATAAAGATCATCAGAAAATTGGCCCAAACACCATCCCATACCTCATTAATCCATGAGCACTCATGATTTAGGGTTCTTAAATGGTGATCGAGGTTGTTGCTCGATGTTATACGTATAACTAGTTACGTACCCGCTGTAATGCAGCTGAATACACAAATTTCTTGTAAATCCATAATGAAAAATTAATACAACTATTTATATAATGCTCAATACCCTCTAAATTATGGTATTTTTTGCCAATAAAATATTATTTTGAAATGCAAATAAAAAACACAAAGGTTGAAGGCTTGAATACTATAAAAAGCAATCACTCCATATAGTTTATTTGAAGAAATAGTCTATTTGAGGAGTTTGTTCCAAGCTACAACTTCACATTAATTAAATACAAATAAATTTACTGTTCATCCCATCTTTATAAAATCAATGGTAATTTGCGAAAATCAAGTTATCATAATATCAAACTTTTCAAAAAAAAAAAAAACTATAAAGTAGACTTATTTAATATAAAAGTAAAAAAACATGATATATTGAATATGGAAATTAGTTTATCTAAGTTTAAGCAATTTAAATACACCATTTTGAAGTCAAAAAATAGTTAATGAGGGAGTATTAAATGTAAATGATGCAACTTTAAAATGCCAGATTGACCAACATGCATGATACGAACCTATAGAAATTATTTCTCTTGTTCTGCACAATAAACTTTCTTCCCCAAGAACACCTCTCTTCTGCTTGTAGTAGGCAGTCTGCAAATAACCAAAATTCACTCACCAAGACAACAACAAGATTTTTCCTCGTTGGGAGTTTATTGATGCCTGCAAAGTGTTAGCCTATTAAAGTTCCTTGGTCTATCACCATGTCATGGGAATGAATAAGAGTCTGTCAGAAGAAGTGACATGGTTTCTGCTTTCTAGAATATGTGTTTATCCGACTAAAGAAAGAATCCAAAAAACACGACAGAAATGTAAATAAACAATTGACAAAGAGATTTGGTGACGCGGAAAAACCCTTGGTCGAGGAAAAAAACCGCGGACGATGGATAGTATCGTTGATGCACTAGTGAAAATGACGTCATAAGGGACGTCGTCCTTATGTTATGATGATCGTACGTAAATCACAGTAAAACGAGTGAAAAAGACTATATATGCTCTGTGTCGTAAGTAATGCTATCGGTGTTCCTTGCTTCCTTACATTCTAATATTTATATTGGTTGAGAGTGTAAGGGTTGAGGTAATAATGGAGCCTTTAATCGTGTCCGTTATATCCGTTATCTTTAATGATAACGGTTCTGCAATTAAAAGCACAACTGAAACGTACGTTATGTCGTCAGTAAAAGCAAATGTCTAACGGTTCATTGACGACGCTTGATTATGTCGTTGGTCGATCCTTTGCGTCTTCTGTCGTATGATAGGGGCTCGGTTGTATGATACAATCACCGATAGATTCGACGCGTCTTCTCTATACCACAATTCATTAGTTCTTTATACCTCGGTATTGATGGTCGTGTGATTTCGTTCGATGGTCGTTAGTCGAAGATTTTTGGTCCAAACAGTTTGCCCCAAATTTAAAAATAAAAGCGGCAAAGTTTTAAATTTTAAATTTAAAATATTCAAAAGTAACCAAACCGCCAAAATAGTAACTGAATCGGTTGGAATTCAACTGGTGCTATGTGCGCGTGGTTGTGACGTCATACACGACGTGGGCGTGTATGTCAGGCACGCCAATTGTATAGGACACGTGTCAGTAATCCTGTGGTTGCATGCGAAGAGGTAGAGGACAGGTGTTGATTGGGGGTTAACAAACGGTTTTTTGGAAATCATATAAATACCGGTTGGTTTCCATATTCGTCTCTTTTACGCTTTGCTAAATTTTAGAAAGAGATTTTTCGAAATCTTTGCCTAAGCTTGAAAAAACTTTAGCTAGAAAACCGATTTCTCAGTTCTTTTAGACGAGTATAAAGAGATGGCAGACCCTAAAAGCTTAATTGTTACGCCGGAGGATCTGAGGGCCTTCAAAGATCTGGCCGGTTTGCCGAACGGTTTTTATATAGAGAGTCTTGGCGAACTAAGGCCAAGGGAATGTCCCGAGGGGTTCTTCGTTTGGTACGAATATCCTTTCAAGATCGGGCTCAAATGGCCCGATTCTCGTTTGGCTAGGGAGTTCCTGGGCAGGTTCAATATGTCTCTGGGGCAAATGATGCCCCAACTCTAGAGGATCGTGGCGACGATCGATCGGTTGACGTCCGACTGGGAGTATCCCTTCACCGTTCATGAGCTTCTGATGGCTTATACGGTGAAGGCTAATGCGAACAACTGATATAGTCCCTATATCCGTTCTCGGAAGGGACAGGCTCTAGTCTAAGGGACGGCGGTGAACGACCGCGTCTGGAAAGAGCGCTACATAATTGGTCGTGCGTTGATTCCTAACGAGAATGACCAGTAGCTCACTTACGGCTGGCCTACACGGGGTACGTGTTGGCTTACTTGAAAGCATATTTTCGAAATTTCTATCTGGTTGTATTGTTTCTTTTTGTAAAGCGGCAAGCTGTGACGCAGTCCATCCCCTGCCTGACTCGGCGGCCAAGATCGAGCGTCGTTTGCAAATTCTCGATCGGACATTCCAGTTTCACGTTCATCAGTTTGTGGACAAGGAGGATGAGAGTGTTGTTTTCCTGGGTACCTCAGAGGCTTCTTTCAGTCAAGAAGTCGATGAAGAGGAAGAAGAGATGACTGGTAAGCTTTTCTTTGTCGTATATCTTCCTGTTTCGATACATTCATCTTTTAACTTTTGTCGTTCATTTTTCAGAAAAGGCGACGGGTCCTTTGGTCGGCTTATTTGGAAGTGATGTCGAGGCATCCTATTCGGGGGATGCTCCAAACGCGACTATGCCGGCGTCAGGAACCAAAAGGCCATCGGGGCCAATCCTTAGGGAACCGTCTCCTGAGGCTCTTGACCCCAAGAAGGCGAACACATCGACGGCAGCGGAGCCTGTTCGGGCGATCGTGCCGTTGGTCGTAAACGGAATTTCTCCTCCCCCTTCGTTGCAAGACAAGGGTAAGAAGTCGGCGACAGAAGCTCCTGTAGCTCGGCTCTTGTCGCTCGACTCCAGATCCCTTCTGATTTTCTGAATGAGGGATCGGCGGATCGCGAGGGGATTTTTAACGTCCATGAGAACTTCAACGTTTTCCAAGTAAGGGACTCTGGCCGACAACCACGCCACGCTCACGGAGCACCTTTTCCAAGTAAGGGTTTTTGCTCTTTGTGAGATCGTACGACTCGTGATTTTTATTCCGTGCGTCATGCAACATGCATTTATGCATCCATGCGTTCTTGCAATATTTTAGTCATACTGACGATTTATTGTTTTCTTTCAGGCCTTTCAGGCGTCTCTTCGTATGCAAGCAAAGGTAAATAAGGCATCCCAGGTTGTCACCATGACCTTGGATGCGGAGAAAAAGGCGCGTGAGCGCAAGGTTGTCGTGCTGGCGAAGGAAGAGGAGGCGTTGGCTAGAGCCGACGAACTTTGCCTTTTCCTAGAGGATGCTCGGAACGATTATGAGCGTGAAAAGAGCGTTAGTCTCGACCTCGGGGGTCGTCTAAAAGAGGCCTTGGAAAAAATAAAGGCTTTGGAAGCCGAATAAAAGATGTCCAGGGTGGCTTCTGCTGGAAAAGCTAAGGAGGACGAGGACCTGAAGTCACAGCTGGGTGAGGCCCAGGGAATGATTGTTGATCTCAGTGCCAACCCTCCTATGCCTTGGCTCTTTTCTTTCTTTTTTAGCTTAGGGCTTTTTTAGGGCGACTTTTTGTAGTCGCGTCCCTTCACTTGTAACTTGAGAATTAATACAAGTGATTCTTGAATTTCCAGTTGTTTTGTCGTATGAATTACTTTTTCCTGAATATTTCTAAGTATCTTGCGACAATCAAACACGAAAATGGTCTGACAAACTAGTGTTCTTAGGTCGAGATATTCATAAGTAACTTACTGTTGATCCAAACTCCTTTCAGTGATTTGAATATGACTCCTTTTGATACTTAGTGAAAATTCCATCTATAGGATAGTGTTTAGAAATCAGCGATAGCACACACTGACTACGATCATTGTTCGCTGATGATCAGGAACAACATCCTATCCCTGAAGATCTGAAGAACAACACTCACACCACAAAGTCATTCAGCGACTGTCGAAGTCATAGCTGAAGAAAGAGATGAATACCTCGTGATCTGAAGTGGTTCAGTGATAGAAACGTTCATCTACCTGAAGTGTGAGGTCATGCAAAAATCCTTAGTGATACCTGAAGTCTTCATCCTTGAAGCTTCCGGTTCAGTGATCAAAATGGGGCCTACTCAGCAAGATCAATGTTGATCTTATCCTCGATGCACAAAAGTCAAACCTCCAAGCCTTGTCAGAAAAGGACGTACGGATTGTCTCTTATGTCCCCATCAAATATGATTTGGCACTATTCATAAACGGCCAAAATAATGGTTGTCTTCTGGACAAAGGACAAGTCTCAAATAGAAACTTGACACGTGGCATATACCTTTTGCTTTGCATTTAATGCAACGGGTATAAATGGATGAGGAACTCTTCTTCATCTTTATGCATGCTACCTTCTCTCCTCAAACCTCTATTGCTTTTCTTTCTTGTTCTTGTGCATCAACTTAGCTACTACTTAGTTGTAATAGAATAGGTTTAATACTTGTTCTAATTCCGCTTGCAACTGTAAATTTGTTTATTTAATTAACTCATTTAAAAATCTTAAAAGGTTGTGTTTGTATTCAACCCCCCCCCCCCTCTACAAACTGTTTATATATCCATTGAACTCTTGTAGACTCCTTTGGGACCAACAGTGTTTTATTGCTTTAAGCTTCTAAAATCTTTAAAACGAACTCATTTCCTGTCTTGATTTTAAAATGGCTAACACAAACACAAACTATATAGACAATGGATCTTTAGCTAAACCTCCAAGATTTAGCCGTGATAACTTCCTAGTTTGGTGAGACAATATGAAAGTTTCATGTGTCTGAAAAATGAAACTCTTCCACAAATCCAGCAAATGTTTAATTGTCTTCTAATAGATATGAAAACCATTAATAGAGAGTACTCTAACTCTGAAATTTTGACAAAATTCATGGAAGCTCTTCCTGAACATCGGGAAGTGTTCACTATGTGTCTTAAATTGTCAAAGAACATTGATACTCTTTCTTTAAATGCACTATACGTAATATTGCTCAATCATGAGCAATCTTTAGTGTTAAAAAGAAATCTCATAAAGGACACTAAGTCGGCCAAAAGTACTTCTTTGGCTTTAGTGACTTCAGAGATAGATCCTTCAAAACATGTATCTTCTTCTATTACCTCTATCACTGGGTTAGATAAATCTAACCCAGAAGATATCACTGATGCCGATATATCTGAATTTGACAATTCTCTAGCCCTTCTCACTAACAATTTCAGGAGATTCGCTAGAAAGAGCAATTTCAGAAAGACTACCGCCATCACTGACTCTAATAAGTCAAAGACTGTTCCAGTTGATAAAGCTTCAACGATCTACTTCAATTGTGAACACAAAGGTCACTTTGCTAGTGAATGCAGATCAAAGAAAGTTGCTGCTCCAACAACCTCTCAGACTACTGATAAAAATAAGAATGAGAAATATTCTAAATTAAAAGAAAAATATCAGAATCTGAAGAAGAATAACCTGCGAAAAGGCAAAGGACTTGTTGCTGAAGAAGTCGACTGGGATCAAGAAGAAGATTGGGCTCAAACCATTGATGAATCTGGATCAGATGAAGAAGACATAGCCTTCCTATGTCTTATGGCAAGAAAAGAAGAAGTTGAAGAGGCCTCTGACTCATCCTCTTCAGAGTCTCCATCGACTCAGGTATCTATTCCTTTCAACTCCTCGAAACCTATACCTGATAATATGTCAGCTCTCGATTCTCTGACTGTTGATTTTTATAATGCTCTCAATGGTAAAATTAAAGTTGAACAAATTAATATAGATCTCTCTGAACAATTTAAAATTGTCATCTAAAAATAAAAGAGCTTACTAAAATCGAAGAAGATTTTAAAGACCAAATCTTTGTAAATCAGACAATTAGCATCGAGAAAGAGCAAGCTATCACTGAGCGCGAAAAAGCCATCGCTGATCTCAAGGCTGAAAAAGCTACTATTGAAGGATGGTGTAAGGCTTCTTACAAAGTCAGTGAGATCATAAATCCTGAGATCCCTAAAAAGGTCAAGAATATTCCTCTGACCAAGAAGAAATAGACAGTGACCGTTCCATGTTAAAATTTGGAATGTTTGTTTCTTCTATCCCTGATCCCTCTTCTCAAAGTATCCCTACTATTGAGAAAAGATGGGGTAGTTGAAAGAAAGAATAGAACTTTGGTAGAGGCTGCAAGAACCATGCTTGCATATTCAGAACTTCCTCTGTCTCTTTGGGCAGAAGCAATTGCTACTGCATGTTTTACTCAGAACAGAACCATTCTTAACAGAAAATTTCTTAAAACTCCTTATGAATTATTAAAACAGAGAAAACCCTCTATTGATTATTTTAAAATCTTTGGTTGCAGGTGTTTTCTGAAGAATGATGCTCCACAGCTAGAAAAATTTGCACCAAAAGGTGTAGCTGGTATCTTTGTTGGCTACTCTCAAAGATCCAAAGCTTATAGAGTACTTATTAAAGGAACTCAAAGAATCATTGAGACAAAAAATGTCAGATTTCATGAGCCAACAATGACTTCTGAACAAAACAGTTCAGAACTCGCACATAAACCACCTTCTGAAAGTTTGGACTCAGAACATAATCACACAAACTCTACTTCTGCAACTCAAACTTTACTTAAATCAAATTTAGATATTTTATGTCAAGACTTATTTGATATTTCTGTAAATGTGTCTGCAGATTACCAAAATCCTTCTCTACTCAGAAATCCAAATGATCAAGACATTTCAGAAATACAGATTTCAAATACATCAGCACCACAACTCTCTACCTCAAATTCGGTAACTTCCAAATTCGAAAATGAAATTTCGAACCAATTCAAGTTGTTTCTGAACCGGTTCAAACTATTTCTGACCATGAACCTAACAGTTCTGAACCAATTCAGATTTTTTCATTTGAGAGGGAGTCTTCAGATTTACATTCAGTCATCAATCATGATACTGAAACTCAAGCAATTACTGATGATTATGATTCTCTGAATAATGTTTCATCTGTTCAACCACTGCCAAATGTGAACAAATGGACATCTAATCATCCAGTTCATCAAATAATTGGTGATGCATCAAAAGGTGTTCAAACAAGATCTGCAACAGCAAATGAATGTCTATATGTTAATTTTTTAAGCAGCATGGAACCCAAAAAGCCATATGAGGCACTTCAGGATCCAGACTGGATTTTAGCCATGCAGGATGAGTTAAATCAATTTGAAAGAAACAAAGTCTGGAGATTGATACCAAAGCCAAAAGGTAAATCTGTCATTGGCACAAAATGGGTGTTCAGAAATAAAAAGGATGAAAATGGAATTGTTGTAAGAAACAAGACAAGACTTGTAGCTAAGGGGTATTGTCAACAACAAGGAATTGATTATGATGAAACCTTTGCTCCTGTTGCCAGATTAGAGGCTATTAGAATTTTTATTGCCTATGCTGCTCATAAAAACATGAAGGTGTTTCAAATGGATGTCAAATGTGCATTTCTGAATGGTATTTTACATGAAGAAGTGTATGTTGAACAACCAGTAGGCTTTGTAAGCAAAGAATTCCCAGATCATGTTTACATATTAGACAAAGCCTTATATGGACTTAAACAAGCACCAAGAGCATGGTATGATACTCTTACAACTTTTCTTCTGAATTCCAAATTCAAAAGAGGTACTGTTGATACAACTTTATTTCTGAAAAAGGAGGGTGATGATATGATTTTGATACAAATCTATGTAGATGATATTATATTTGCTTCTACTAATCCAAAATTTTGTAGAAATTTTGAGAAAATCATGCAAACAGAATTTGAAATGAGTATGATGGGAGAGTTGACATTTTTCCTTGGTCTTCAAGTCAAACAACTTCCCACTGGCATATTCATTAACCAATCTAAGTATGTCTCTGAATTACTTAAGAAGTTTGACATGACTGATTGTTCTTCAAACTCCAATGGCCACTGCCACTAAGCTAGAACCTGATTTAAATGGCAAATACGGTGATCGAAAAGTACGAGGCATAATTGGATCTTTGCTTTACTTAACTCGCTAGTAGACCGTATATAATGTTTGCTACATGTATTTG
Organism: Silybum marianum; assembly: GCA_036898165.1. Classification (NCBI taxonomy): domain Eukaryota; kingdom Viridiplantae; phylum Streptophyta; class Magnoliopsida; order Asterales; family Asteraceae; genus Silybum; species Silybum marianum. The sequence goes on from CM072539.1 coordinate 6,688,954, forward strand.
TGCCGTATATCAAGCTAATCCTAAGGAATCCCATCTTCTAGCCGCAAAGAATACTTAGATACCTAAAAGGTTCTCCTTCATTGGGACTTTGGTATTCTAAGGATTCTAGTTTTGAACTAACAAAGCATTTACGGATGCGAGATCATGGTGGCCGCAAATTAGACAGAAAAGCACTTCTGGATCATGTCAGTTTCTGGGTGATAGACTAGTTAGCTGGTCTTCAAAGGAACAAAATTGTGTTTCTACCTCTACAGCAGAAGCTGAGTATGTAGCAGCTGCAATATGTTGCTCACAAGTGATCTGGATGCAAATTCAACTAAAAGACTATGGTTACACTTTCAAAAAGATTCCTTTGTATTGTGATTCAAAGAGTGCCATAGCAATCACTGCCAATCCTGTTCAGCATTCAAAAACCAAGCACATTGATGTAAGATATCATTTTATCAAAGATCATGTGGAAAAAGGTAATATTGAAATGTTTTTTGTTCGTAGATTATCAGTTAGCTGATTTATTTACCAAAGCACTTGATGAAAAACGATTTAACTTCTTGGTAAGTAAATTGGGCATGATGAACATGTCTATGTAAGTATTATACATCACATATACTCTAGAAGTTACATTCTGAATTTTTTTTTATCAACTTCTGAATACTTCGCTCTTCAGAATTACTTTGTATATTCTGAAGTTTCTCATTCAGATTTTTGCAAATTTTCAAACTCAGATGTATATCTCTTCAGTAACTAGGTTGATTGTATTTTAATACTTTTCATGTATTTCTCATTTCACTAATATTTGATTGATTCTTTGATAAGGTTGCAACAATCAAGGGGGAGAATCATAATTACTAGTGATTCAAGGGGGAGTGTTATTAATTTCCATTATTTCTAACTACCCTTTCCTACACAACAACTCTGCATTGGTGAAATAAAGTCTTGCACTTTCTATCTAAGAAGTATGAACAAGCTTCCTTAGATTAAAACAAGTTTTATATTTGTTCAAATCTACTTCTGAATGATCAAAATGTTTTATATTTTTCAGAAGTTTATAGTTTTAAATGAATTTTTGTTTCCTAAGATGACTCAAGTTTAGTTCTGAACTTCACTTACAAATTCTGAGGTTCTTCTGAATTCTTTCTTTCAGACTTCTGAACTTTTTCTCAGAAGTTCTGGACAACTTCTGAAGTTTTTGAACTTATTCTCAGAACTAAAACTTCCCGTTGATTTTTTCATTTAAGCGTGTGCCACGTGTTTTAATTTCATTGGATCTTTCTTAACCACGACCATTAAACGGTTCATTTCTCTTAATAAATGATGATTACTACTCTAATCATATTTACTTTTTGGCCACGTGTCCTTCAACGTTTATCCAATCGTATAAATCAATCGATTCTTCATCATCTTCATTCTTTTAGCAATTTTACTCTGAGAAATCTTTCTGTGGTTATTCATCATCTTTCAGTTATCAATCTGTGTTCTTTCTACACCATGTCTACTTCAAAAACCATGATTTCTACTTCCTCGAGTTCCAATGATAACACTGGATCATCCATTGATGCTTCGTTCAAGATCGTGCCTCAAAAATTAATGGTTGGATCAATGGAAATCCCACTAAGTGATGATCAAATGATTCATGACACAGCCACAACTGCAACTCATCAAGCCGGACCTTCAAACCCTATCATTAACCCTAACCCTAAACCGACACCTGCTAAAATTGGGGAAACACAGAATACACCCATAGATGTTGTTTCTGAATCAAATGTTGCTGAAAGTGAATCCCAAACTCCTGCTGAAAGTGGTGACCTGTCCAAACTCTATGTACCTGCTGAGAAATTACTTGACATCAAAAGAAACAACTGTGCACTGAACTTCAAATCCAAAGACTTCATTGATGATCAAGTAATGTTGATTAAAATTCTAAAGAAACATCCCCTGCGCACTCTTCTTTCAAGAAAGTTCTTTGTTCTTGCTTCTTATCTTCAACAATTCTGGCATTATGCTGAGGTGGATGAAAATGTTGATGAAATTGTATCCTATGTTCATGCCTACAAAGTTTGCATATCTGTAGATGACATTAGAAGCCTTCACTATTTGCCAAAACCAGATGAGGTTCTTGGGAAAACCTGTTATGACTCTATTCCATCCTCATCAGAGATGATTTCAGATTTTATGAGCTTGGGTTATTCTGAAAATCTTAGTGCTCTGAGTTCTTTCAGAAGAAAATGCTTACCTCTAAATTGGTATTGCCTGTTTTCCATTCTGAATACATGTCTCTCTAGGAAGAGCTCAAGTTTAGATCAAGCTTCAGCAAATGGGAGGATTATATTTCATGGTGTTGCTTTCAACAAACACTATGATTATGCTAGTCTCATCTTTGATGATCTCAAATCTGCAATTCTGAAAAAGTCTACATTCAACTATATCCCATTTCAGAGATTTCTTCAAACACTTATCAAAGGAGCAATGAAGGCTGTCTCAAACATCCCTGTTCTAGCTCATGAGGTACATGTTCCTATTTTCACTATGGATAGCTTAAGGCCTCCAAATGCAAAACTTGTTTTTCCAAATGCAGTTCCACTTCCTTCTCATTTACTTGAACTTGTAAGTACACAAACTAGGATTGGGAGTGAGAATTTAGAATCTATGGGATTACCTCAACCAGTAATCCCTTCCCCTGATTCAAACCAGAGTGGTGATCATGCAAGGGAGTCTAGACTTACTAGAAAGAGGGGGGAGGCTGTTCAAGGGGGAGAACAGCCTCAAAGAGTAAAGAGGAAAAATGTGAATGAGAGACAGGGTAGAAGGGTCAGAAAAAGAATTGATGAGGGGAGAACACAGGTACAAGAAAAACAAACCTGTGAACCACCTGTTACAAGCCGGGCACCCACATCTACTATTATTCCACACTCTTTGGTGGATAATATTGAAACAGCCAGTGAGCCCATGGCAACTTTGATTAACACCCCCCAGCCACTCACCTATCTCTCAACAGAAGGGTGTTTCAACAACACATATGGGGCAAGCAGCTTATAATCCATTAGGATCCCAATTGGAGGTTCCTTTTGTTGAAAATGAAGGATATATGTCCCCCCTTCACAGTTTTGAGCACATTGAGTCTGAGTGTCCACTCAACTTTGAGCCTTCTGAACCACTTAATGTGGCATCCATTCACACAAGCACACATCTTTCAGATGTCCCTAAGCAAAGTGTTTGTCACATTGCATCAACAACTATAGATATTCCAACTTTTGGATATCAAGGATTAGTTGGAAGTCCTGGTGGGGTGAACATCACAAAAGCTCCATTAACAGAATCAAATGTGGTTCATGATGCCTTTGTGGCTCATACAGGCCAACCTTCTTCTGAGGGTCTGAAAACAAGTTCATCTGTTGATCTTGGCAACTTACCCACATCTTCTGAATTCACAGAATTCAAAGATCTCTGTACTTCTGAACTTGCAAAGATTCAGAAGGACATCAAGGATTTGACGGATTCTACTAAAAAGGTGTTGGAGGTTAGGTTGGATCAACACGGGGAGAATATGATTAACAAGCTGAATGACTTTCATCTCAAATCTTCTAATGATCTGAATATGTTTAAAGAAGCTCTTTTGTCAGCTTTTTCTGAAGTGGCTTCTTCTGTTTCTTCTTTGAAAGCTTCTCAGCCTTCTTCTTCTTCTGCTTCACAAGCTTATGCCACTAAAGATGATATTTCTCAAATTCTCAATCAACTTTCCTCTATTCAGAGTTCTCAGTCAGACTTAAGCACAAGATTATCTGCTCTGGAATGCAGATCTCAATAAGATACTTTGAAAATGAGTCTTGATGATCAGGATCCTGATAATCAAGAGGGGGAGAAAAGACAGAGAGTATCTGAACCAGAAACTAATCAAGTTCAAAGTTCTGAGAAGACTTCTGAAGATACTCAGAATGTTGTTGAAGAATCAAATAAAGTCTCAGAAGCCATAGAAGACATTTTATCTGCAGAACATGAGGTACAAGAGATAAATGATCATTCTTCTGAAGAAATGATAGAAGAAGGGTATGAAACAGAAAAGTTGTCTTTTGATTCTGAAGGTAACTTGGGCTCAGATAACACAGATATAATTCCAGATTCTAATGAAGAAATGCTAAGGGAATACCTTGCTTTTGAAGATGTTATTGGAGAACCAAGTGATCTTTCTGATGTGATCATGTTTGAAGAAGATATGATTGATGTAAATATGGGAGAAAGCTCAAATGAAATAAAGGATTTAGTAATTTGGAAGCCTCAACAACTTCTGAGTGAAGAGTTCAGAAGTGCTTCTGAAAGATTATGGGATATTCTGAATCAATTCTGTTGGGTACATATCTTTCTGAATTATCCAAGAAGTCTGGAGTGTAGACTTTTGGACAACAGATTTTCAATCTTCAGAAATTTTCTTGAACAACCAGATGAAAGAGTTGAATTGGAATTTGACTTAACTCATTTAGAAGGAGTTGAAATTATTGATGAAATCTTAATTGCTTTCTCAGGAAGATTTGAAGTCAGAACCAGACCTTGCATTATCATTCCTAAGGTACATCTTCCAATACTTGAAGAACCTGTTTTGGATCAAGTGTTTGAAAAAGAGAATATCTTTATTTCTGGAGAAAGCAGTCTGATATTTCCTGAAGAAACTTATTGCTTCATGTACAAAAGAAGTATGAAGTTTGCAAAGTTGGAAGACTTTCTGAATGATGAATGGTCTGATGACTATATTGCTCAAGTAAAGAACTTTATTCAGAATCATGGTGTTCAGAACTTTCATGATTCAACTTTAATAAAGAAGGTCCCAGATGCATATCAAAATCAGTTCAGAATGATTTAACTATATTCAGATTTGGAGCAGAAAGAAGAGATGGTACTCTGTGTGAATTTACTCAATTTGATGTTTACAAGCTTAGACTACAAGATAAGTTGGCAATCTTATCTTTTTGTGTTAATTCTGGTGAATCTGTGTTAGTCTCAGAGATTAGAAGAATCTTGGGAATATACATAAGGAATCTCATAAAGCATGATTTTCAGCTGGCTTTGGAACACAGACTTAACACAGTAAATATGTTAGAACCTATATATATTGAAAGATTTGGGTTGAAGAGATTGTTTACTAATCCAGATATTGGGTTCATGTATGTTGTTGAAGAAGTCTCTAAAACATTTGTTGTTTCTGATATTCCAAAGTATTCTACATCTTCACTCCAATGGTTTCTGAACTACATGACAGATTTCTTTGAAGAATCTGACATCAAAGAAGAAATTGTTTATCTAATCAAAGAAAGAATACATTTCAGAGAATTTGTGAGAAAAAGTTATCTTGCTGGTCACAAGAGAGTAAACAAGATAAAAGGAGCAGATTATCTACTAAGTGATGCATATGACTTCAAGATTCATACAAAGAGACAAGATATGGAAGAGATTCAGAAATACATTCTGAATGTTGAAAGTTCAAAAGAAAGACAAAAGGAAAAAGAAAAGGAAAAGGAAGAAGTTCTTGAAAATATTTCTGAAGAGTTGGTTCCTGAAAAGCAAATATCTGAAGAGGAACAACTTCAAGTACAAAGAATTGAAGAAAGTGCTTATACTATGTTTCTTGAATATTTTCATCCAGAAATGTTCATGGAATATGAGCAAAAATTCAACTATATAGATTGTTGGATTCAAAAGTCTTTTGGTTGGAAACAATGGTACTCAGACATTATCAGAAAGATAAGGATTCCAATTAATGAATCAAGAAAAGATAGTCCTGTGATCAAAGTAATTAATGCTGATTTGAATACAAGACAGAATTACAAATATGCATTCTTTACTGTTGAGCGACAAAATGGTGAGATTTCTACCTTTTCTGAAGCTGACTTTTAGAATGTTCATCTCAGAGATCTTCTCAGAGTATATAGAAGTCTTTATCCCTTCCATGACTCAATTACCAAGTTCGTAAAATCTTTTCCAAAGTGCTTAGAGATGGATTATATAGAGAGTTTATTTGGGCCGCAAAAGGCGATTTCCGGAGTTGCTTATGTTCTGAACAAGAAGCAAGTACACTTAAGCAAGCCAAATTTAAGTCTACCAGATATTCAGAATTTAAAGAAGAGCACTTTAGTACTTCATCCTCCTGGCTTTGTTTGTAAATGCTTCCATGAATTATTATTTGTGAGATTTGAAGAACTCCACAAATGTTGCAATGGAACTCTCATGGCAATCAGAGATCGTTTGGTAAAGAGACAAAATAGAAGACCAAAGAATCTGAGCAATGAAGATTGGGAGAAGTACAAGGTACTTGCAAAAGAAATGATTAGAGTTGCTGAATCCTTACTAGAATACAGAAGATTAATTCTGAAGGATGTAAGAGAAATTCTGAATTTCTGGAAGTATGATTTGAACTTTTGAAGCTAAGGGGGAGATTGATAGAAATATCATAATAGCTTCAAAAGGAACTGGGTTCTTAAAAGAGAAAAAGATCTGAAGAAGTTCTGAAGATACTTCTGAAGAGGTTCTGAAGAAGTTACAAGACACTTCGAAGAAGTTCAAGGAGTTCGTAACCAATTACGAACTTGTCGCTTATAAGCATTGTGTCACTTTAGCTTTTCTATTGTATGTATAAATAGATAGTTAGTTAGATTGTTAGAACTAATGTTTTCATTTACTTTGTAAAGACATATTCTGTATACAGTACATTCAATCAATACAAATTACATTTGGCTACCATCACTTTTGTTATAATCTTTTCATATATTGATATCTTGATTGTTTGGGTCCTAACAAGGGTGATGATGAAACTATAAGAGTTCCATTGCCCAGAACTCGCCACCACCATCACCACTCTTTGACGTCTTCGTGACCAACGAAGTCCTATGGCAAGTAAAGGGTACGTCCATACCCTTTGAAAATATAGGTTATGACGAAATCCCATCAGAGGGGTTACAGCCACAGGATGCACCACTTACCGGGATCTTTACCCTTCATCAAGGTAAGCACATTGTTTTCAACTCCTCATTCTCTGATGATGAGGAACCAGTTGAAACAATCAGAACAACCGAAGAGGTGTCTGTTAATAACAGCCCTCGAAGATAGGTTGGAAGTCCCTCCACACTCAACATTAATACATGAGTGAATGAGGGCCTCTCTAAACGTGAGAGACAAGGAGCTCCATGTGTTGGGGATGCACCGGTTACAACTTCTGATTTTGTCACCAATACAGTGTTTAAGGCATTTGGTGATCAAATTCAGAGATCTATGGACGATCTAAAATAGTTGGCTCAGTCTCAAGCTCTGGAGGCCATCAAGAAGCTCATCACTAATAATGCAGATTCTCAGAGGAATTATGCTTCTGACCACTTTCATGCTCTGGACGCTAGCATTAGAGCCAATTCAGAGGCAATTTTCCATCTTGCTGAAGAGCTTCCATCTCCAGAGGTCACCATTTCTGTTGCTGAATACGGTTCTTTCGTAGCTGATATTCAGAAGATTATTAAGGCCGTTATTCCTACTGAAGATGCTTCTGCTTCCTCCTCCTCCCTCGTAAAGAAGTCTGACATGACTGTTTTCCAGAAAGCTATGATTGACAGGATAAATGCATTGACTTCCAGATATGTCTCTAAGACAAATACTAGCACTTCAAACATGGATCAGAAGATCACCTCTTTAGAAACCTCTGTCTCGAAGTTATCAACAATGGTGAGTTCTATCTCTGCTACTTTTGATGAAAAGAAGAAAGCAAAGGAGGCAAGGGCATGCAAGAGAGCAGAGCACAAGCGCAAAAAGTCTGAGGATCAGGATGCTAATTCCCAGAAAGGGGAGAATATGGAAAATATTAAGAAGGCCAAAACCGAAACTGCTCAGAAAATTGATCAAGACAGAGGTAAAGCTCCTGCCTCTTCACCCTCTGCTCCTCCTCCACCCAAACAAACTCCTTTAACACCAACGCCTATTGCTACACACACTGGTCCTCTTCGTAAAGATCTAGAGGTGGCCAAGTTTCTGCTTGAGATTATTGGTAATTCAAGGAGACAATCTCAACATTCAAATGCAAAAGCTTCAGAATCCAGACCTTCTGCCCCTGCTCCTCAACCAAATGTAGAAGCTGAAAAAGCCAGAGTTGAAGCCGATAGAGCCAGAACTGAGGCTGAACTCAGAGCTAAAGCTGAAGCTGACAAAACTAAGGCTGAAGCTAATAGAGCCAAGGCTGAAGCTGAAAGAGCCAAGGCACAAGCATAAATAGACAGAGCAGAAGTTGAAAAAGCTAAAGCTGAAGCTGATGAAGCTAAGGCCGAAGCTGAAAGAGCACGGGAAAATTTTGAGAAAGCCAAACGAGAGGAGTCATTAAAATGCAGAGCTGCATATGAAGAAAGACAACAGAAGCTGGGAAGACTTGAGCTACCTACTCTGGAATCGAAAAACATGCACATGTATGCTCCTACTGATCAGAAGATATTCTTGATGCTGCCTAATTTTGACAATGACTATCACGTAAGTGATGCTGTCAAAGATAAATTTATGAGTCATAGGCAAGAAAGAAAGGATGCCTACTCGATTGTACCAATCAAAAAGATCTCTATAATCAAGCACATTCAATTCGAACGATCAGAGATCTGGTACACGATATATGAGGTAGTCAGAGAAGACAAACATACTTATTACTTCTGTGACAAAGATCTATTGTCCATTAACCCTTCTGATCTTCTAACTCTGGAGAAGTTCATGAAAATTGAAATGATTAGAAGAAAAATAGTCAAGATAAAGTTTCCTACTTCCGGATCATTGAGTGCATGAAATCATTTATCAGATACAGAAGACAGGTAGACTTCCAGACTGGGCTGAACTACAAAGTTGACAATTTATGCATCTCTTCTCCAAATGAAGACTTGGAGGGTCTCAATGCTCTAAGAATTGGAAAGGTGCTGACTCAGCCAGAAGAAGGGGTTGTGTTCAAGAGGCCACACAGAAGAAGCTTCTTCAGAATAAAAAGAGGCACACAAATATTCATCAGAGGTAGTATACACTGTCATGTTATGCCTTTGTTGAAGTTGATGATTATGGCCAAGAAGCAATAAAGAAGATAGTGAAGAGAGTTCATAGCGTCTTGAAGATCAGAGAAATAACAGATCAGATCTCCAAGATTATCTCATAGGTTGCCCCCTTCTGATAAACGATGAGCTGAATGATCAAACAACCTTTTGGCCTAATAAAACAAACGAAACTAAAGCCAAACGAAGTCATCTGTCAACATTCTGGAATTCATACTTAGAGGGAGATTGTTAGACCTTATTCACAGAGAACTATGAACCAGAATTGTATAAGTGCAGAAGATCAGAAGTTTATCTTCTGATCCCACTCATCACAGAGACGCCCAGAGTTTGGAAGAACAGCTGGACTACAACAGAGGCATTATACGCGCTCCTGATGACGTGGCCTGCACATGTTCCGTGTATCTAACTTTGTAACAGAATTCGTTACAAGCTTAGCTTACGTGTTAGTTCGTAATAGGCTAGAATGTTGACTTCTATTCATTATACTAGTATAAATAGATTCATTTATGAATGTAATAGTTGTCGATCTGAAATAGATTTTGGAGAGCAAATAGAGCATTTCATTCATCGTATTGTAATCATCTTCCAGGTTATTAATACGAATTACCATTTGTTCTTCAATATCGTTCTTACTGTTCTTACTGTTAGACATCCAAGAAACAAAACTGTGTTTCAACATCTACAGCAGAAGTCGAATACGTTGCTGCTGCTAGTTGTTGTTCACAAGTCATCTGGATGAAAACTCAAATCAGAGACTATGGTCTGGTGTACGACAAGATACCCATCCTATGTGACTCAGAAAGTGCTATTGGCATCACTGAGAATCCAGTTCAGCACTCAAAGACCAAGAACATTGATGTAAGTATCATTTCATTAAGGATCATGTGGAGAATGGGACAATTGAAATGTACTTTGTCTTCACTGATTATCAACTTGTTGATATATTTACAAAAGCTTTGGATGAAAAGCGATTCAATTTTTTGATCAGCAACTTGGGTATGCTAAACATGTAATTACCTTAATTTCTATGACCTTGATAGGATTAAGTCAATTCACCTGTTCTGTATATCTCAATTTTATTTACTTAGTCATTCTTTGTGTGTTAAACAATAAATTAGAACCGCACAGAAGCCTTTGGTCACCTCTGATGATTAACTCAGAAGCACTCAGAAGCCTCTAGACACCTTTGTTCTTAAATGAACAATTGTTTTCACTTTTTGATCCAAGTATCAACTAAAACTCTTTTGAAAAGACGCTCTCATGACAAAACTCTTGGTCTCAAAAATTCTTTATATGACCAATAATCTATTTTCTGATTATGTCTTTCTTTTGAATTTTTTTTAATAAGTTACTTCTAAATTTAACTCTTGCCTTCAAAGTTAATTAGAATTTTCTTATTTCATTAAATTTCTTAAGAAATGCTATTTATAGAATTTAAAACGTTCATTTGGTACAAAACTGATTTATTTCTCCAAATGTCCGATTTTAATTTTTTTAAAGAATAATTAATTTCAAAAATTATTCTTTTAATCCACAATTAATTTTTGTTGATTAATTGATAATTTTTCTTATTAATTTCTTTTTAATTTTGGAGGGAATATTCAAAATATTTAAAGCAACACCGGTTATCATTGAAAACCTTCTAAAAACCTTTCAGTGCCTCATCAAACTCCTACACCCGTCCGTCATCAATTAATACACGCAAAAGATTCCTCTACGTGTCATTAATCGCCCGATTGCATGAGTGCCCGCCTGCTTGCTTACGTTAGTACCTATAAACCGTTTGCTTTTCCCCAAATCAAAAAACCCCTCGATCCCCGAAATCACTCGAGTTCTATTTCTCTCTCATTATATAAACTCGAAAATAGAAACTCATCACTCTACTGCTCATCGTCTTCCTCCTCCGGCTACCATTCCTATTTTCTACCCTGCACTCTTAGCTCTCAAAAACCCCAAAATCACTGATGACAAAGCCAACTGACAATGTCAATATGCAAGAAGAAGAAGGGCGACTAATCGATTCAACGGCGGAAAGTGCCCCAATAGTAAAGCTTCCACTCAAAGCCAACAATGTGCAAGTTCTCCTCGATCCAAATACGTATCAAGAAGACTATAAAGTAATGATTTAGTTCTTGCAATATCATTCACTGAACCGAACTCTAACCCTAACCAACCCCAATGTGCCCGAAATCTATGTCCAAGAGGTCTGGCAATCACTGTTTGTCGCGGACGAAGAAACCCTCTTAGGAAATTTCAGCCATCCCACTGATCCTGAGAACGCCGTCGAAATCCCTATCACAAAGAAGAAAATCGCCAGGTACTTCCATTTGCCCCTACCTATTATTGAAGTTGAAGGCCAAAAAGTACCAAATCTAGATTTTGGCATTCATAAATTTCTTGGGATACAATGAAAAACTCACCAAGCTGTCTGAATTCAAAAGAAAGAAGTTTCCTCCCATGTGGAATGTGCTAGTCTCTATTTTCAACAAGAGTCTCACTTGCAAAATCGGCTCTCAAGACCAAGCCAGGAAGAACATTCTTACCATAATGTATGGAATTTACTTCAACAGGCCATTGGATTATGCAAGTCTGATCTTTCAAGAAATCCAAGCTGCTGTACACACCAAAGTTTCACACCCTAGCTAGGGCAAAGCTCTTCCAGCACTAATGTTCCCAAGATTCCTCTCTCTCTCTTCACTTATCCATCCATAAGTGCTCTAAAAGCACCCTTCCTTCATCCATTCTGCAAGATAGCGACAATGTGCTCTCACAAGCCCACTATTGATAGAAAAGGCTATTCTTCTCCGAGAGAACTATCCAGGTATATGCTTAACCTTATTCCTCAAACCTCTTCGAATATTATCTCTTATAGACGCTCTTTGGTATACTCAGAACCGAGAATACCTACCCCAGAGCATTTAGAGCCTAGTGTAGGAAGTGAGGAGTCAAGTGAGGATGAGGTTGAATAGAATGAGAGTGAACCACCGAGTGATTCTGCCCATCCTGATAGATTAATGCAAGAGGCTACAGAAGATGCCCATAGAGCCACATATGTGCGAACCTCACCGAGTCCAACAAGGGTAACCACAACTACTGAGGTAGATGCCAACATATCTACTCTCACTGAAAAAGGACAGCCCAGTCCAAACCACCCTGAAACCAACCGATCAGAGGATATCCTTCAATCCTCTGAATCAAGCACAGCCGAGGAAACCACATCATCTTCATCATCCTCTCAAAAGGGTGATGATGAAAACATAAGAGTTCTATCGCCCCAGAACTCGCCATAACCTACACAATTCGTTGATGTCTTTGTGACCAACGAAGCCTTAGGGAAAGCAGAGGGTACGTCCATACCCTTTGATAGTGTAGAAGCTGACGAATTCCTATCAAAGGGGTTACAATATCAGGATGCATCACTTACCGAAGTTTTCCTACTCCCAAAAGCTAAGCACATTGGGTTCAGCTCCCCATCCTCTGATGATAGGGAAAAAGCTGATCCAATCAGAACAACCGAAGAGTTGTTTATCAATGATAGCCCTCGAAGACAGGTTGGAAGTCCCTCCATGCTCAACGTCAAAACAGGCATGAACGAGGACCTCTCGGAATGCGAGAGACAAGGGGCCCCATGTGTTGGGGATGCACTGGTTACCTCTTCTGAAATTGCCACCAATGCAGCGTTCCAGGCATTTGGTGATAAAATTAAAAGATCCGTGGAGGATCTAAAACTCTCCCTTGAGACCCAACAAACCACACTCAGCAATACTCAGAGTACTCAACTTGCACAGACTCAAATTCTGGAATCTATCCAGAAGATGATTTCTGACAATGCTGAATCCCAGAAGACTTCTGCCTCTGACTACTTCAATAAGCTAGACGCAGGGATGAAGGCCAATGCAGAAGCAATCTTTCATATTCCTGATGACATTTCGTCTCCAGAAGTCACTATCTCTGCAGATGAGTTTGATGAGTTTCGATCTTTCGTTTCTGACATTAAGAAACTCATTGATGCTGTGATCCCTTCAGAAGCCTCTAACTCCACTTCCTCGTCCTTAGTTCGTAAATCTGATACGGCTATCTTCTAGAAAACTATGATGGACAGGTTCAATGCACTGAATGCCAAATATGTTTCTAAGACCAATTCCAGTTCCACGAATTTGGATCAGAAGGTATCTACCTTAGAAACCTCTGTTTCAAAGTTGTCGTCTCTGGTCAGCTCTCTGTCTATAGATTACAAAGAAAAGAAGAAAGCCAAAGAGGCTAGAGCATGCAAAAAGGCAGAATTAAAGCTTAAGAAGTCTGAGGATTAGGATCCTGATTCTCAGAAGGGGAGAATACATCCAAAAAGGCAAAAGTTGATGGTGCTAAAACGGCTCAACCTCAGGCTAAAGGTAAAGCTCCAGCCTTTACATCCTTTGAACCACCACCATCCAAACAAACCACCACCACTCAGAAGTACCTAAATCTTTGAATTCTGTGAATTCAGAAGATGTGGGTAAGATTCCAAGACCAACAGATGGTCTTGTTTGCAGACCTTCAGAAGATGGCTGGCCTGTATGTGCCACAGAGACATCATGAACCACATTTGATTATGTGAATGGGGCTTTTGTGATGTTCACCCCACCAGGTCTTCCATCTAATCCTTAATATCCAAAAATTGGAATATCTATAATTGTTGATGCAATGTGACAAACACTTTGCTTAGTGACATTTGGAAGATGTGTGCTAGTGTGAACGGATTCCACATGAAGTGGTTCAGTAGGCTCAAAGTTGAGGGGACTCTCAGACTCAATGTGCTCGGAATGGTGAAGGGGGACATATATCCTTCATTTTCATCAAAAGGAACCTCCAATTGGAGTCCTTATGGATTATAAGTTGCTTGCCCCATATGTGTTAATGAAACACCCTTCTGTTGAGAGATGGGTGAATGGCTGGAAGGGTTAATCAAATTTGCAATGGGCTCACTGACCTTTTCAATATCATCCACCAAAGACTGTGGAATGATAGAAGATGTGGGTGCCCGACTGGTAACATGTGGTTCACAGGTTTGTTTTTCTTTTACCTGTGTTCTCCCCTCATCAATTCTTTTTCTTACTCTTCTACCCATTCTCTCATTTTCATTTTTTCTCTTTACTCTTTGAGGTTGTTCTCCCCCTTGAACAACCTCCCCTCTCTTTCTATTAATTCTAGACTCCCTTGCATTATCACCACTCTGGTTTGAATCAGGGGAAGGGACTACTGGTTGAGGTAATCCCATAGATTCTAAATGCTGACTCACAATCCTATTTGGTGGACTTACAAGATCAATTAAATGGGAAGGAAGTGGAACTGCATTTGGAAATGTAAGTTTTGCATTTGGAGGCCTTAAACTATCCATAGTAAAGATAGGAACATGTACCTCATGTGCTAGAACAGGGATTTTTGATACAGCTTTCATTGCTCCTTTGATGAGAGTTTGAAAAAATCTCTAAAATGGTATGTAGTTGAATGTGGACTTCTTCAAGATTGCAGATTTTAGTTCATCAAAAATAAGACTAGCATAATCATAGTGCTTATTGAAGGTAACTCCATGAAAGATATTCCTCCCATTTGCTGAAGCTTGATCCAAGCTTGAACTTTTCCCAGATAAACAAGTATTCAGAATTGAGAATAAACAGTACCATATTGGAGGTAAACACTTTCTTCTAAAGGAACTTAAAGCATTTAGATTTTCAGAATATCCCAAACTCATGAAATCTGAGATCATTTCTGTTGAGGAAGGAATTTGATCATAAGAAGTTTTCCCAAGAACCTCATCTGACTTTGGCAAGAAGTGAAGGCATCTAATATCATCCACAGAGAGACACACCTTGTAAGCATGAACATAGGAGACAATTTCATCTTCAGATTCATCAACCTCAGCATAGTGCCAGAATTGTTGAAGGTAAGAAGCAGGAACAGAGAATTACCTAGAAAGTAGAGAACGGAGTGGATGTTTCTTCAGAATGTCAATCAATATGATTTGATCATCAGTAAAGTCTTTTGATTTAAAGTTCAAAGCACATTTATTTTTCTTGATTTCTAGCAGTTTCTCAGCAGGAACATACAGTTTTAACATATCACTACTTTCAGCACGAGTCTGAGATTCACTATCACCAGCATTTGATTCAGAAACAACTTCAATAGGTTCGATTTGTGTTTCCCCAATTTTATCAGTTCTCGGTTTAGGGTTAGGGTTAGGTTTTGAAGGTCCGGCTTGATTAATAGCAGTTGTGGCTGTGTCTTGAACCATTTGATCTTCAGGAAGTGGAACTTCCATTGTTCCAACAACCAGTTTCTGAGGTACGATCTTGAATGAACCATCACTCGATAATCCATTGCTATCATTGTGACTCGAGGAAGTAGAAACCATAGCTTTGGAAGTAGACATGATAGTTGAAAAACAAGGATTCGAAATAGAATGAAGATCAATGAAAACAGATAGGTTTTGCAGAGTAAAATCGCTAAAAAATGAAGATGATGAAGAATCCATTGATTTATAAGACTGGATAAGCGTTGATAGACACGTGGCCAAAAAGTAAATGTGATTAGAGTAGTAATCATCATTTATTTGGATAAATGAACCGTTTAAACGGCGTGATTAAGAAATATCCAATGCAATTAAAACACGTGGCACACGTTTAAGTGAAACTTAAGAAAATATCAACGGGAAGTTAAGTTCTGAGAACAAGTTCAAAAACTTCAGAAAATGTTCAGAACTTCTGAGAATAAGTTCAGAAGTCTGAAAGAAGGAATTCAGAAGAACCACAAAATTTTTAAGTGTTGTTCAGAACTAAACTTGGATCACTTTAGACGACCAAAAATCATTTAAAAATACAAACTTCTGAAAAATATAAAACATTTTGAGAATTCAGAAGTAGGTTTGAACAAACAGAAAACTTATTTTATCTAAGGAAGCTTGTTCATACTTCTTAGATATGAAGATTAAAACTTGATTTCAGCAATTCAGATTTGTTTTGTAGGAAAGAGTTGAGAAATTTTTTTAGAGAAATGAGGTTGGAAAGATATCAATATATGGAAAGATTTTAACAGGAATGTGAAAGCCAAATGTAATATGTATTGATTGAATGTATAGTATTACAGAATATGTCTTTACAAGGCTAATGGAAACGTTAGTTCTAACTATCTAACAAACTAACTATTTATACATGAAATAGAAAAGCTAAAGTAACAATACATTCAAAACAGACAAGTTCAGAATAGTTTCTGAACTCCTTCAGATCTTCTTCAGAAGTGTCTTCAGAACTTCTTCAGAACTTCTTCAGAACCTCTTCAGAATATCTTCAGAACTTCTGAAGTTGGCACTTCAAAAGTTTATGCCTTAGGCTTTTCTCCAGATCTTTATATCTTCAGAACCCAGTCCCTTTTGAAGCTATTATGATATCTCTATCAATCTGTTTCACAAGATTGTCACTTCTCATCCTAATGCTCCCTTCTAATCCATTATACGAAGCCCTTTATCAAGAATTCAAACACTTATACGAAGCCCTTTATCAATAATTCAAACACTTATACGAAGCCCTTTATCAAGAATTCAAACACTGTTGACAAAGTGTTAGATGATGCACCAACTGGAAGTGGGAAGACTATATGTGCTGAATTTGCAAATTTAAGGAAAGAGCAACAGATTTGAATATGCATAAGGAAACAGCAACAAATTTGAAATTGCCTAAGGAAACAGCAATAGATTTGAAATTCCCTAAGGAAACAGCAACAGATTTGAAATTCCCTAAGGAAACACCAACGGATTTGAAATTACTTGAACGAAGTTATTATTTCCACATTCTGGACTTCATACTTAGAGGGAGACTGTTAGACTTTATTCTGTGAAAAGTATGAACCAGAATATTACAAGTATAGAAAATAAGAAGTTAAGTCAGAAGCTCATCTTCTGACTTAAGTCATCTCAGAGGCGCCTAGAGACTTGAAGAACCTCTGACTCTAACTGTTATCTCAGACGCGCTTGTGATGACGTGGCGATCACATTTTCCGTGCGTCATTGTATGTAACTGTTTCTGTTACTAGTATAGCTGACGTGTCAAATCCTGATAGGCTAGATCATTGATTTTTACTTTGTAATAGTATAAATAGATTCATTCTTCACTGTAATATCGGACGATTTTGGAGAGAAATTGCGCTATTCATTCATACGTATTGTAATCAATTTCCAGGTTATTAATATGATTTCTCAATTGTTCTTCAAATCTGTTCTTACTGTTTATTATTACTGTTCATTATTAATCATAGATCGACATTGCTTCCGCTCATACTTTGTTATACGATCTATTGATTTGTTATAAGAAAGGGATCTGGGTTCCAACAAGTATCATATGTCATCCAGAACTTCTGAACTAACTCTTGCCTTCAAGGTTATATAGAAGCCTCTGGTATGTCTATGAAACCTTTTGCAAGGACATATTTCTTAAGAACTTAAGAGATAACATTCTCTGATTAACTCTTGCCTCAAGGTTAAACAGATGTTTTATTATCCTTTTATTTTCCTTTAAAATATGTTCCTTATAAAACTTTCTACTAGTCATCAAATGATTTTCATAAGACTAGCTAGATCGATCTTCAAAATACTATATGGATTATCTGGCACGTTTAATGGTTAAAGGAAATGAACCAACGATTACAAATACACACACATACTCCTTTCAACGACATCTTTTTCTGACATAACCACGTGTCAACATCTCACACGATCCAAATATGAACCGTCAAGACACGTGTAAGTACCCCATGGTCCGCATGCTTTGTCGATTCATAGCCCATGTCATCAAAACCGTTCCATTATCTTTACTACTCGAGTACATTTTTAAATCCTACTATTTAAACTCAATTTACAAACCCATTTTTACTTTTTACCATCCCTGCTCTCGAATTTCCATGTGCTTCAAGAACCCCCAATACATAAAACCTACATGTTTCAAAACCCCAAATGTCAAATGGCTGCTCAAAACGAAATTCAAGTAAATGTGCACAATGAGGAAGATCAAATGGTGGATTCAACTGCTGAGAGTGCACCAATCGTGTTTTTACCATCCAAACCAAATAACTCCAGGTACTCCTCAACCCCCAAAACTACATTGAGGACTTTCGAATCATAATAGAGTTCCTCTAAAACCATATACTCAACAGATCCCTAACCATTGCAAACCTAAATATCCCTGAAATGTTCAAGAAGTCTGGCGATCCCTATATATCAAGGATGAATTTACACTCACTGGAAGTTCCGATCTCCCCAACGACGAAGAATATGCGGTTGAAGTGTAGATTACGAGGAAGAAGATGGCCAGAGCCTTTCATCTTCAAGACTCATATGTTTTAGTCAACGGATCTCTTGAGCCAAACCCAACCCTTGAGCAAAATTCAACTCTGATGTTTTGGTTGATTTTCTGAAATTCTTAGGGTACAACAAGGAAATTACTAGAGTCTTTGAGTTTAAAAGACAATGCCTACCACCCATGTGGAATATACTTGTTTCCATTAATTTTAAACAAGAGCCTTACCTGCAAAATCGGCTCAATGGATCAAGCAAGTACTAATGTGATAACAATATTGTATGAGATGTTCTTCAACAGGCCTCTGGATTACAACGATCTTCAGTTCAGAGAAACACAAGGCGCTGTTCACAACAAGGTTCTTCTCAAGAAGAAGGGCAAATCTCTACCAGCACTCATGTTCCCACACTTCTTGGCCCTATTTATTCAAGAAGCGATTTCCATGTGGAGTATTCCTTGTGTCCAACCCTTCTGCAAAGTTTACTTGATGAAGACTCATTGTCCCACAATTCACAAGGACGGGTACAAGAAAAATAGAGAACTTTCAAGGTACATGCTAAATCTTATCCCTTCCACCTCTCCAATTCTCCCAAACGATAGGGACTCTATGGTAATCTCAGAACAGAAATCACCTATCTCAGAATTTTTAGAATCCAGAATAGAAAGTGAGGGGTCGAGTGAGACTGAGTCTGAAAACAATGCGAGTGAACACCTGAGTGGTTCTGCCCATGCCGAGAGACTATAAAAAGAGAGTACAGAAGATGTCTATATGGACAAAAATGTAAGTTTCCAGCCGAGTCAACCCTGAGCAAACACATCTTCTAGGGTTGATGCCAACGCATCAACACCTATTGAACAATTACGTATGCTCAGTCCAAACCCAAACCCAGAAACCAACTAATCAGAGGCCATCTCAAATGCCTCTGAATCAAGCACATCCGGGGAACCTAGCTCATCTTTATCCCCTCAAAAGGATGAAGATGCAAATATAAGAGTTCAATTGCCCTAGAACTCGTAACCATCCACACACCACATCGATGTCTCTGTGACCGATGATATAGACTAGATGGAAGCTGGCATGTCAATGGTAGCTCCCATTCCAGAAGCCCACGCCCATCAGAGGGGTTATGGCAACAGGACACCCCACGTACCTCAATTTTCAATCTTTTTAAAGTACTCACATCACTATTGACTCTCTACCCTCTGATGTCGGAGATCAAGTCAATGTGATCAGAACATCCGAAAAGGCCACTCCAAGGAGCCCTCAAAGACAGGATGGAAGTCCCTCTACACTCAACGCTAAAACATGTGTAAATGAGGGCCCCTCTGAACGTAAGGGAGAAGCGGCCACATGTGTTGTGGATGCAGCGGTTACCCCCCCCCCCCCTCCTGAATTTGCTAATCAAATGAAGGGATCCTTAAACGATCTAAAACTTGAAATTCAAAATTCCCATAGTTTTCTTCTACAGGAAATCACAATGAAAAACCTCTCCCTGGTTGAGATAAGGAGCACCCAGAAAGCCCATACAGAGAAACTAGCTCAGTTTCAAAATTTCTTGATGAATGCTCATGATGCTTAGAGAAACCTGGCAATCTCTCAATTTCAGATGCTAGAAAGTGATATTAAAGCTAACAATTAATCTATCATGAAGATTCCCTCTAAACTCCCAACTCCAACCAATGCCATCACCACAGAGGAATTTAATGCCTTTGTCGCCGATATGTTGCAATTGTTGCAACACCACTTGCAATGCGCCCTTTAGTTGCTAACCCTGAAGTTGCCAACTTCATCCTTGGTCTTGAAAGAACCAGAATTCCTATTCCCAGAAGATCAAGGAACACAACCACACGACCCAAAGCCCCTGGTCAAACATCCACGTCAATCCCTCAAGGGTAGGCATCTACTTCTACACCAAATGTACAAACAAATCTAATGTTAGGACCCAAACAATCAAGATATCAATATATGAAAAGATTATAACAGGAATGATAGTAGCCAAATGTAATTTGTATTGATTGAATGTACTGTATACAGAATATATCTTTACAAGGTATATGAAAACATTAGTTCTAACAATCTAACTAACTATCTATTTATACATACAATAGAAAGACTAAAGTGACACAACATTCATAACAGAAAAGTTCAGAATTGGTTCTGAACTCCTTCAGAACTTCTTCAGAAGTGTCTTCAAAACTTCTTTAGAACCTCTTCAGAAGTGTCTTCAGAACTTCTTCAGATCTTTTTCTCTTTTAAGAACCCAGTTCCTTTTGACGCTATTATGATATTTCTATCAATCTTCCCCTTAGCTTCAAAAGTTCAAATCATACTTCCAGAAATTCAGAATTTCTCTTACATCCTTCAGAATTAGTCTTCTGTATTCTAGTAAGGATTCAGCAACTCTAATCATTTCCTTTGCAAGTATCTTGTGCTTCTCCCAATCTTCATTGCTCAGATTCTTTGGTCTTCTATTATGTCTTTTTACCAAATGATCTCTGATTGCCATGAGAGTTCCATTGCAACATTTGTGGAGTTCTTCAAATCTCACAAATAATAGTTCATGAAAGCATTTACAAACGAAGCCAGAAGGATGAAGTACTAAGGTGCTCTTCTTCAAATTCTAAATATCTGGTAGACTTAAATTTGGTTTGCTTAGGTATACTTGCTTCTTGTTTAGAACATAAGCAACCTGGAAATCAGTCTTTGCAGCCCATATAAATTCTATGTATAATCCATCTCTAAGCACTGGAAAAGATTTTCTGAACTTGGTAATTGAGTCATGGAAGGGATAAAGACTTCTGTATACTCTGAGAAGATCTCTGAGATGAACATTCTGAAAGTCAGCTTCAGAAAAGGTAGAAATCTCACCATTTTGTCGCTCAACAGTAAAGAATGCATATTTGTAATTCTGTCTTGTCTTCAAATCAACATTAATCACTTTGATTACAGGACTTTCTTTTCTTGCTTCATTGATTGGAATCCTTATCTTTCTGATGATGTCTGAGTACCATTGTTTCCAACCAAAAGACTTTTGAATCCAGCAATCTATATAGTTGAATTTTTGCTCATATTCCATGAACATTTCTGGATGAAAATATTCAAGGAACATAGTATAAGCACTTTCTTCAATTCTTTGTACTTGTAGTTGTTCCTCTTCAGATATTTGCTTTTCAGGAACCAATTCTTCAGAAATATTTTCAAGAACTTCTTCCTTTTCTTTTTCTTTTTCCTTTTGTCTTTCTTCTGAACTTTCAACATTCAGAATGTACTTATGAATTTCTTCCATATCTTGTCTCTTTGTATGAATCTTGAAGTCATATGCATCACTTAGTAGATAATCTACTCCTTTTATCTTGTTTACTTTCTTATGACCAGCAAGATAACTCTTTCTCACAAATTCTCTAAAATGTATTCTTTCTTTGATTAGATAGACAATTTCTTCTTTGATGTCAGATTCTTCAATAAAATCTGTCATGTAGTTCAGAAACCATTGGAGTGAGGATGTAGAATACTTTGGAATATCAGATACAACAAATGTCTTAGAGACTTCTTCAACAAGATACATAAACCCAATATCTGGATTAGTAAACAATCTCTTCAACCCAAACCTTTCAATATGTATAGGTTCCAACAGATTTACTGTGTTAAGTCTGTATTCCAAAGCCAACTGAAAATCATGCTTTATGAGATTCCTTATGTATATTCCCAAGATTCTTCTAATCTCTGAGACTAACACAGATTCACCAGAATTAACACAAAAAGATAAGATTGCCAACTTATCTTGTAGTCTTAGCTTGTAAACATCAAACTGAGTAAATTCACACAGAGTACCATCTCTTCTTTCTGCTCCAAATCTGAATATAGTCAAACCATTCTGAACTGATTTTGATATGCATCTGATCTTCTTTATTAAAGTTGAATCATGAAAATTCTGAACACCATGATTCTGAATAAAGTTCTTCACTTGAGCAATATGATCATCAGACCATTCATCATTCAGAAAGTCTTCCAACTTTGCAAACTTCATACTTCTTTTGTACATGAAGCAATAAGTGTCTTCAGGAAATATCAGACTGCTTTCTCCAGAAATAAGTATATTTTCCTTTTCAAACACTTGATCCAATACAGGTTCTTCAAGTATTGGAAGATGTGTCTTAGGAATGATAATGCAAGGTCTGGTTCTAACTTCAAATTTTCCTGAAAAAGCAATTAAGATTTCATCAATAATTTCAACTCCTTCTAAATGAGCTAAATCAAATTCCAATTCAACTCTTTCATCTGGTTGTTCAAGAAAATTTCTAAAGATAGAAAATCTGTTGTCCAAAAGTCTACACTCCAGACTTCTTGGATAATTCAGAAAGACATGCACCCAACAGAATTGATTCAGAATATCCCATAATCTTTCAGAAGCACTTCTGAACTCTTCACTCAGAAGTTGTTGAGGCTTCCAAATTACTAAATCTTTTATTTCATTTGAGCTTTCTCCCATATTTACATCAATCATATCTTCTTCAAACATGATGACATCAGAAAGATCACTTTGTTCTCCAATAACATCTTCAAAAGCAAGATATTCCCTTAGCATTTCTTCATTAGAATCTGGAATTATATCTGTGTTATCTGAGCCCAAGTTACCTTCAGAATCAAGAGACAACTTTTCTGTTTCATACCCTTCTTCTATCATTTCTTCAGAAGAATGATCATTTATCTCTTGTACCTCATGTTCTGCAGATAAAATATCTTCTATGGCTTCTGAGACTTTATTTGATTCTGCACAAACATTCTGAGTATCTTCAGAGGTCTTCTCAGAAATTTGAACTTGATTAGTTTCTGGTTCAGATACTCTCTGTCTTTTCTCCCCCTCTTGATTATCGTGATCCCGATCATCAAGACTCCTTTTAAAAGTATCTGATTGAGATCTGCATTCCAGAGCAGATAATCTTGTGCTTAAGTCTGATTGAGAACTCTGAATGGATGAAAGTTGATTGAGAATTTGAGAAATATCATCTTTAGTGGCATAAGCTTGTGGATCAGAAGAAGAAGAAGAAGGTTGAGAAGCTTTCAAAGAAGAAACAGAGGAAGCCACTTCAGAAAAAGCTGACAAAAGTGCTTGTTTAAACAAATGAAGATCATTAGAAGATTTGAGATGAAAGTCATTCAGCTTGTTAACCAAATTTTCCCCATGTTGATCCAACCTAACCTCCAACACCTTTTTGGTAGAATCCGTCAAATCCTTGATGTCCTTCTGAATCTTTGCAAATTCAGAAGTACAGAGATCTTTGAATTCTGTGAATTCAGAAGATGTGGGTAAGTTGCCAAGATCAACAGATGAACTTGTTTTCGTACCTTCGAAGAAGGTTGGCCTGTATGAGCCACAAAGGCATCATGAACCACATTTGATTACGTGAATGGAGCTTTTGTGATGTTCACCCCACCAGGACTTCCAACTAATCCTTGATATCCAAAAATTGGAATATCTATAGTTGTTGATGCAATGTGACAAACACTTTGCTTAGGAACATCTGAAAGATGTGTGCTTGTGTGAATGGATGCCACATTAAGTGGGTCAGAAGGCTCAAAGTTGAGTGGACACTCAGACTCAATGTGCTCAAAACTGTGAAGGGGGGACATATATGCTTCATTTTCAACAAAAGGAACCTCCAACTGGGGTCCTAATGGATTATAAGCTGCTTGCCCCATTTGTGTTGTTGAAACACCCTTCTGTTGAGAGATGGGTGAGTGGCTGGGGAGGGGTTAACCAAGGTTGCCATGGGCTCACTGGCTGTTTCAATATTATCCACCAAAGAATGTGGAATAGTTGTAGATGTGGGTGCCCAGCTTGTAACAGGTGGTTCACAGGTTTGTTTTTCTTGTACCTGTGTTCTCCCCTCATCAATTCTTTTTCTGACCCTTCTACCCTGTCTCTCATTTACATTTTTCCTCTTCACTCTTTGAGGTTGTTCTCCCCTTTGAACAGCCTCCCCCCTCTTTCTAGTAAGTCTAGACTCCCTTACATGATCACCACTCTGGGTTGAATCAGGGGAAGGGATTACTGGTTGAGGTAATCCCATAGATTCTAAATGCTCACTCCCAATCCTAGTTTGTGTACTTACAAGATCAAGTAAATGAGAAGAAAGTGGTACTGCATTTGGAAAAGTAAGTTTTGCATTTGGAGGCCTTAAGCTATCCATAGTGAAAATATAAACATGTACCTCATGAGCTAGAACAGGAATTTTTGAGACAGCCTTCATTGCTCCTTTGATAAGTGTTTGAAGAAATCTCTGAAATGGTATATAGTTGAATGTAGACTTCTTCAAAATTTCAGATTTTAGTTAATCAAAGATGAGACTAGCATAATCATAGTGTTTGTTGAAGGCAACACCATGAAATATAATCCTCCCATTTGCTGAAGCTTGGTCTAAACTTGAGCTCTTCCCAGATAGGCAGGTATTCAGAATGGAAAACAAGCAATACCAAATTGGAGGTAAACATTTTCTTCTAAAAGAGCTCAGAGCACTAAGGTTTTCAGAGTAACCCAAGCTCATAAAATCTGAGATCATCTCTGATGAGAATGGAATTGAGTCATAACAGGTTTTCCCAAGAACCTCATCTGGTTTTGGCAAATAGTAAAGGCTTCTAATGTCATCTACAGATATACAAACTTTGTAGGCATGAACATAAGAGACAATTTCATCATCAGTTTCATCTACCTCAAAGATAATACCGTAATTGTTGAAGATAAGAAGCGAGAAAGAGAATTTCCTTGAAAGGAGAGTGCGCAGGGGATGTTTCTTCAGAATTTTAATCAACATTACTTGATCATCAATGAAGTCTTTGGATTTGAAGTTCAGTGCACAGTTATTTCTTTTGATGTCAAGTAATTTCTCAGCAGGTACATAGAGTTTGGACATGTCACCACTTTCAGCAGGAGTCTGGGATTCACTTTCAGCAACATTTGATTCAGAAACAACATCAATGGGTGTATTCTGTGTTTCCCCAATTTTAGCAGTTGTCGGGTTAGGGTTAATGATAGGGTTTGAAGGTCTGGCTTGATGAGTTGCAGTTGTGGCTGTGTCATGAAGCATTTGATCATCACTTAGTGGATTTCCATTGATCCAACCATTAATTTTTGAGGCACAATCTTGAACGAAGCATCACTTGATGATCCAGCGTTATTATTGGAACTCGAGGAAGTAGAAATCATGGTTTTTGAAGTAGACATGATGTAGAAAGAACACAGATTGGTAACTGAAAGATGATCAATAAACACAGAAAGATTTCTCAGAGAAAAATTGCTAAAAAAATGAAGATGATGAGGAATCCATTGATTTATATGATCGGATAAGTGTTGAAGGACACGTGGCCAAAAAGTAAATATGATTAGAGTAGTAATCATCATTTATTAAGAGAAATTAACCGTTTAATGGTCATGGTTAAGAGAAATCCAATGAAATTAAAACACGTGGCACACGCTTAAATGAAAAAATCAACGGGAAGTTTTAGTTCTGAGAACAAGTTCAAAAACTTCAGAAGTTGTTCAGAACTTCTGAGAAAAAGTTCAGAAGTCTGAAAGAAAGAATTCAGAAGAACCGCAGAATGTTTAAGTGAAGTTCAGAACTAAACTTGAGTCATCTTAGAAGACAAAAAATCATTTAAAAATATAAACTTCTGAAAAATATAAAACATTTTGAGAATTCAGAAGTAGATTTGAACAAATAGAAAACTGTTTTAATCTAAGGAAGCTTGTTCATACTTCTTAGATATAAAGTGCAAGACTTTATTTCACCAATGCAGAGTTGTTATGTAGGAAAGGGTAGTTAGAGAAATTTGAAATTAATAACACTCCCCCTTGAATCACTAGCAATTATGATTCTCCCCCTTGATTATTGCAACTTTATCAAAGAATCAATCAAATATTAGTGAAATGAGAAATAAATGAAAAGTATTAAAATATAATCAACCTAGTTACTGAAGAGATATACTTCTGAGTTTGAAAAGTAGCAAAAATCTGAATGATAAACTTCAGAATATACAAAGTAATTCTGAAGAGCAAAGTATTCAGAATTTGAAAAAAAAAAAACTTCAGAATGTAACTTCTAGAGTATAGGTGATGTATAATACTTACATAGACATGTTCATCATGCCCAATTTACTTACCAAGAAGTTAAATCGTTTTTCATCAAGTGCTTTGGTAAATAAATCAGCTAACTGATAATCTGTCTGAACAAAAAACATTTCAATATTACCTTTTTCCACATGATCTTTGATAAAATGATATCTTACATCAATGTGCTTGGTTTTTGAATGCTGAACAGGATTGGCAGTGATGGCTATGGCACTCTTTGAATCACAATACAAAGGAATCGTTTTGAAAGTGTAACCATAGTCTTTTAGTTGAATTTGCATCCAGATCACTTGTGAGCAACATATTGCACTACATATTCAAATTTCTTGTAGAAGTAGAAACACGATCTTGTTTCTTTGAAGACCAGCTGACTAGTCTATCACCCAGAAACTGACATGATCCAGAAGTGCTTTTCCTGTCTAATTTGCAACCACCATAATTTGCATCTGTAAATGCTGTTAGTTCAAAACTAGAATCCTTAGAATACCAAAGTCCCAATGAAGGAGAACCTTTTAGGTATCTAAGTATTCTTTTTGCAGCTAGAAGGTGTGATTCCTTAGGATTAGCTTGATATCTGGCACAAATACATGTAGCAAACATTATATCTGGTCTACTAGCAGTTAAGTAAAGCAAAGATCCAATTATGCCTCTGTATTTTTTCTGATCAACAGATTTTCCATTTAGATCAGTTTCTAGCTTAGTTGCAGTGGCCATTGGAGTTTGAATACTTGAACAATTAGTCATGTCAAACTTCTTAAGGAAGTCAAAGACATACTTAGATTGATTAATGAATATGCCAGTGGGAAGTTGTTTAACTTGAAGACCAAGGAAAAATGTCAACTCTCCCATCATACTCATTTCAAATTCTGTTTGCATGATTTTCTCAAAATTTCTACAAAATTTTGGATTAGTAGAAGCAAATATAATATCATCTACATAGATTTGTATCAAAATCATATCATCACCCTCCTTTTTCAGAAATAAAGTTGTATCAACAGTACCTCTTTTGAATTTGGAATTCAGAAGAAAAGTTGTAAGAGTATCATACCATGCTCTTGGTGCTTGTTTAAGTCCATATAAGGCTTTGTGTAATATGCAAACATGATCTGGGAATTCTTTGCTTACAAAGCCTTCTGGTTGTTCAACATACACCTCTTCATGTAAAATACCATTCAGAAATGCACATTTTACATCCATTTGAAATACCTTCATGTTTTTATGAGCAGCATAGGCAAGAAAAATTCTAATAGCCTCTAATCTGGCAACAGGAGCAAAGGTTTCATCATAATCAATTCCTTCTTGTTGACAATACCCCTTAGCTACAAGTCTTGCCTTGTTTCTTACAACAATTCCATTTTCATCCTTTTTATTTCTGAACACCCATTTTGTGCCAATGACAGATTTACCTTTTGGCTTTGGTATCAATCTCCAGACTTTGTTTCTTTCAAATTGATTTAACTCATCCTGCATAGCTAAAATCCAGTCTGGATCTTGAAGTGCCTCATATGGCTTTTTGGGTTCCATACTGCTTAAAAAATTAACATACAGACACTCATTTGCTGTTGCAGATCTTGTTTGAACACCTTTTGATGCATCTCCAATTATTTGATGAACTGGATGACTAGATGTCCATTTGTTCACATTTGGCAATGGTTGAACAGATGAAACATTATTCAGAGAATCATAATCATCAGTAATTGCTTGAGTTTCAGTATCATGATTGATTGCTGAATGTAAATCTGAAGACTCCCTCTCAAATGGAAAAAATTGAATTGGTTCAGAACTATGAGGTTCATGGTCAGAAATAGTTTGGACTGGTTCAAAAACAACTTGAATTGGTTCAGAAACAACTGGAATTGGTTCAGAAGTTGAATTTTCAGAAGTTGGAAGTTCTGAATTTGAGGTAGAGAGTTGTGGTGCTGATGTATTTGAAATCTGTATCTCTGAAATGTCTTGATCATTTGAATTTCTGAGTAGAGAAGGATTTTGGTAATCTGCAGAGACATTTACAGAAATATCAAATAAGTCTTGACATAAAGTATCTAAATTGGATTTAAGTAAAGTTTGAGATGCAGAAGTAGAGTTTCTGTGATTATGTTTTGAGTTCAAACTTTCAGAAGTTGGTTTATGTGCGAGTTCTGAACTGTTTTGTTCAGAAGTCATTGTTGGCTCATGAAATCTGACATTTGTAGTCTCAATGATTCTTTGAGTTCCTTTAATGAGTACTCTATAAGCTTTGGATCTTTGAGAATAGCCAACAAAGATACCAGCTACACCTTTTGGTGCAAATTTGTCAAGATGTGGAGTATCATTCTTTAGAAAACACCTGCAACCAAAGATTTTAAAATAATCAATAGAGGGTTTTCTTTGTTTTAACAATTCATAAGGAGTTTTAAGAAATTTTCTGTTAAGAATGGTTCTGTTCTGAGTAAAACATGCAGTAGCAATTGCTTCTGCCCAAAGAGACAGAGGAAGTTCTGAATATGCAAGCATGGTTCTTGCAGCCTCTACCAAAGTTCTATTCTTTCTTTCAACTACCCCATTTTGTTGAGGAGTTCTTGCAGCGGAAAAATTATGAGAAATACCAACAGATTCCAAAAAATTCTGAAGTGTAGAATTAGTAAATTCTGTTCCATTGTCACTTCTGATCTTTTGAATTGGGAGTTGAAGAAGAACTTGAATTTTCTTCAGAAAGGGTATCAGTCTTTCAGAAGTATCAGATTTGAGTCTCAGAAATTCAATCCATGTATATCGTGTATATTCATCTACTATAACAAGAATGTATTTCTTTCCCCCCATGCTTTGAGTTTTCATTGGGCCACACAAATCCATATGTAGCATTTCAAGTGGAGCTTTGCATGAAGATAGCATTTTCAGAGGATGAGAACTTCTTTTGGTCTTCCCTACTTCACAAGCAGAACAAAGAGAGTTCTTTTCAAATCTGATCTTTGGTAGTCCTTTTACAGATTGATGTTTGCCTAGTTCAGAAATGGCTTTGAAGTTCAGATGTGACATTCTTCTGTGCCAAAGCCAACTATCATTTTTCATTGATGTAGACATATAACATACACTTTGTAGTTGACCAGTTGTAGTGAATGTTGCTGTGTAGATATCTCCATCTCTATAAGCAGTTAATTCATTTTTTTTTGTTGTACTCAGAACATGAAGATAATCTATGTCAAAATTAACCTTCCAGTATTTGTCACAGAATTGACCAATACTGAAAAGATTATGTCTTAGTCCCTCAACATAGAAAACTTTCATTACTTTCACATCTCCTTTAATGAAAGTGCCATATCCTCTTACATATCCCTTTGCATTGTTTCCAAAACTAACTGTTCCTCCATATCTTTCATGATTAATCAGTTAGTAGTTCTTTGAAAGGTGTCATGTGTCTTGAACATCCAAAATCTAAGACCCACACATGACATATCTGCAAAAGAGATTATTGAGTTTTAGGTACCCATTTCAAAATGGGTCCTTTGTGATTAGTATTAAAATTTGAAGTTCTGAACTTTTTCTTCAAATGTTTCAACTCAGAAGTTTGTTCAGAACTTTGAGATTTATCTTTATTTCTATTTCTTTGTTTACTTGAATTTGTCAATGTAGCCAAACATTTCTGAAAAGATTTCATCAAATTTCTTTTGTTTGTTTTGGAGTTAAGAAGAAAATTATGATGACCACAATTAATACAGTGAATATGATTCTTTAATGTATTTACAACAGTATTAGACATATAAGAATCAATAACATTTGATTTTTCAACAAAAATTCTTTTATTCACTTTTTTTGTTTTAGGTACATCATTATTCTGTAAAAATGAAAAACTCTCTAATTTGTCAATCTTTGACAGTCTTTCATCTTTCTTTCTCCATACTAAAGTGGATAGCTCTGTAAAAGATAAGAAATGAGGATTAGTATAAGAAATTCTTTTGTTCACTTTAGGTTTATCTTCAGATTTTTTGTTAATTTTCTGAACTTCAGAGAGAGAGAGTTTGAGGATTGGCCTTGTTCAAAAATTTTAATTCTGGTGTTAAAGTCAGAAGATGTTACTGAACATGGTGTTGAATTTGATGATATGTTTGTATTAGTAGGAGAAAAATCTGAATTCTGATATTCTGGTTTTAAAAACACAGAACCAAACAATTCTGAAGGTATCTTTGAAACTTCAGATTTTAATTTTTCTCCTTCAGTCATACATGATTGGGATTTATAAACCAAATAACCATTTTTGTCAATGACTTGCACCATTTGATCATCATCATCTTCTGAATCAGAATCATTTATTAGATTTGAAAACTTATTATGAGTCATACTTGTTGCAAAAATATTTGAATTTTTTGTTGTTGTATACTCATTATCAGAATTATCAAAAAATATATTGGAATTCTCATCAGTATCTTCAGAGGATTCAATATCTGAGAATTCATCATATTTTTCTTTATGTTCTGATGTATTATCAGAAGTATCTTCTGAAATGTTTTCACAATTGGATTCAGAAGTAACTTCAGAAATAATTTAAGACTTAACAATTACTTCTGATTTTTCTTCAGAAATAATTTTTGATTCAGAAGATTTACAAATATTTGGAATTATATTCATTTCTTCTGTTTCAGAGATACTTTATGGTTCACCAGTTTTAAGAGGTGTTTTTTCTGAAAACAAAGTCTCTGATTTTATAAAAGGAATTCTTTCAGGCAAAGAATGGTTTACAGGTTTGGGAATGATGCCAGTATTTGATTCATTGAAAATTTTCATTTTAGAATAATCATACAAGTTTGCAGGTGCCTTTTTTAGAATTTGACTGTCATTATATCCTAAGCCTGCTTTTATATTGTAAAATTTTGAGTTCTGAGCCTGACTAGTTAAAATATTCAGAGTTTGTTCAGTTTGTCCTCTTTTAAAATTTAAATCTTCCAATTCCTTAATCTTTTTATAAAGATCAAGTCTCTCTTGATTCAGAAAATTCATCTTAACATTTAGAATTTCCTTTTCAGATTTTTCATTTATAATTTCTTTTTGTAAACTATCCATTTTTTCTTTTAAAACAAGTTTTTCTTCAGAAATTTTTTCAAGAATCTGTTCAGCTGCTTGACAATTTTCTTTATATATTTGACTTTCAGCTCTGAATTGATTGACGAAAATTCGTTCACCTTTAATTCTGTTTCTGAGTGTTTCAAATTCAGAAAACATATTTTGAAATTGATTTGTCATTTCTGAATCTTTAGTATTAATTTCAGAATTATGTTCAGAATTTTGTTCAGAAGATGAAGAAGATACCTCAGTGTCTTGTTTGTCCTTTTCTGGATCCATTTGACACATGTAGCAATTGGTTGCATAGTGAGCAACTTCTTCATCATCATCTCCATCACTCCAGTTTAACCAGTCTTCTTCATACTTGGTTACTAGAGCAGGATTAAGCTCTTTTTTCTTTGCTAATAGATGCTTCTTCTCATAATAACCTGAATTCTTGACTTTTGGCATCTTGCATTGTCTAGCATAATGTCCAGGCTTTCCACAGTTGAAGCATCTTGCTGGTTCAGATGTTTCAGATTGACCAGCCTCTTGACCCTTCTTAGGTCCAATTTCAGATCTAGGTTTATTCTGATATTTTTGATTGTAGCTTTGTTTGAATTGCCTTGTCATGAAAGCAATATTATCAGAAATCCTTTTAAGCTCTTCATCTGATTCATCCCCATCACACACTGTCATCTCTGGGATCTCACAAACTTTCTTGGTAGCAATGGTCAAAGAATTATTGTAGTTCTTGCTCAGAAGGGCAACTGTTTCTTGTGTCTTCTTTTGTTCATTTTGTCTAACTTTGATCTTGTCCTCTTGTTGGAACAAGATTCCATAGACATCATGAATTGTCTTTCTAGATAAGTTCCTAGTTACCATATTATCTGAAAAACTTGACCATTCATTTCCCAGATTGTTCAGAAATTTGTTGTTTATCTCATAATTTGATTTCTGAACACCATTTCTTCTTAGATCATTCAGAATGTTATTGAATCTATGATATGTATCAGTGATAGATTCATTTTCTTTGTATCTGAAATTTTCATATGTTCCTACACAGATATTTAATCTCTGTGCTTGAGCCTTTGTACTTCCTTGCATCTGAGCTTCTACTTCATCCCACATGGCTTTTGCTGAAGTTAAACTATCAACCCTATTGAATATCTCGTTGGGAATTGCCATGGTGAGTAAAGTTAATGCTCTTCTATCAACTTTCATTTGAGCCTTTTCAGCTGGATTATACATTCCAGGACTCTTCTTGATCCTTGATGCAGGGATTTCAGGGGTGGATTCGGTTAACCGGAATCTCAACAAATACCTCTAGTGGGTCATTTGTGATAGATTGCATTAAGGCTTCATCTATGTTATCCAAGAATTGAATCATTCTAATTCTCCATTGATGATATTCCCCTAAGAAGAGAGTTGGTGGTTTCGTTTCAGATCCGATTGAGACTATTTCTTTAGACATCTTTGATTGTTAGAAGATCGAGAATTCACCTGTATTGAATTTGAATTTTGTAGATCAAGAACACCAAGAACTGTCAGATCTGACAAGTTCTTTCACAAAACTTCTTCAAGAACAGATGAATTGGCTCTGATACCAATTGTAAGGACCCAAACAATCAAGATATCAATATATGAAAAGATTATAACAGGAATGATAGTAGCCAAATGTAATTTGTATTGATTGAATGTATTGTATACAAAATATATCTTTACAAGGTATATGAAAACATTAGTTCTAACAATCTAACTAACTATCTATTTA
Organism: Silybum marianum; assembly: GCA_036898165.1. Classification (NCBI taxonomy): domain Eukaryota; kingdom Viridiplantae; phylum Streptophyta; class Magnoliopsida; order Asterales; family Asteraceae; genus Silybum; species Silybum marianum. Next base: position 6,722,234 of record CM072539.1, read on the forward strand.
TACATACAATAGAAAGACTAAAGTGACACAACATTCATGACAGACAAGTTCAGAATTGGTTCTGAACTCCTTCAGAACTTCTTCAGAAGTGTCTTCAGAACCTCTTCAGAACCTCTTCAGAAGTGTCTTCAGAACTTCTTCAGATCTTTTTCTCTTTTAAGAACCCAGTTCCTTTTGAAGCTATTATGATATTTCTATCATCTAAATCCTCCAGAAGTAAACACTTCAAAAGCTCCAACCTCTAAAATCCCAACATCTTAAATCCCAACATCTGAAGTTCCAACTTCTGAAGCTCAAACCTCTTCACATCAAGAGTCTGATCAACAACCTCCAAAGGAATTACAACTTAGAATTCTTACAGGTTATGAACAAATGTTAAGGAATATTGCTGCTAAATAGGAATATGGATCCAGTGCAGCTCGAAAGGATGGCGCCTTCTCAAACATCTGCATCCAGAGAGACAACCTTCAAATATCTATATGTTGAAAGAGAAGAAAGGGTCTCCTTGATAATGCCCAATTTTAGTGAACATTCCACTGCAGATGATAAAGCCAAAGTTAGATTCTCAAGATTTAGACAGGATAGAAAGTCAGTCTTTGCCTCTACTCCAATCAGAAAAATAGTTGGAATGAAAACAAGCGGTTTGAAGATACAGATATTAAATACAACATATATCAAGTGGAGAGAGCAAATGGACAGATCTGCTACTTTTGTGATAACAACCTACTGTCTCTGAATCCTTCTGATTTAATACCTTTGGGAGGTACAGGAAGCAAAGAAAAGATTTATCTTCAGATTATAAGATTTCTTATTTCAGGATTCAGGAGTGTATGGATGCCTTCGTCAAATTTCGATCCAAGGTTTACTTCCAGATTGGTTTCGAAATGGGTGTTGAAAGGTTGAGTATCACTGCTCCTAATGAAAACTTTGAGAATGTTCAATCAATGAAAGTAGGAGATATTATACTTGAACCTGAACGAGGTGTTGCGTTCAAAAAACCAATGACAAGAAGATTTTTCAAAATTAAGGAGGCATTCAAATATTCAGAGGGGATGTTGAATGTGATCAGAGGATTGATTGGTTCAAAGAAGGAAGACATTAACGTAAACATCATAAAGGCAACTGCTGATATGGAACAACATATTAAAGGTGTAATCAAGCTAAGGGAGATTAGAAACCAATTTCACAAAGTTATTAGCTGGCATCCACAAGCTCCATTCTAGTTAATTTTTCTCTGTATTTACTGTAATTCATTTTTTGATAATGTAATGCAATTTCAACTTTGTTCTTTCAATTTTGTTTTGTTACTATCATCATTCTGATTTCGTACTTAGGGGGAGATTGTTAGACTCTATTTAGAAATATGGATCAGAACTTACCTTGAAGAACAAAGTTAAACTCTACAGAAGCAAGTCTCTTTTGAAGACAATCACTTCAAAAGTTATAGTTCAGAAGCTATAATGGTTATCCAGAAGATTAGCATCTTCTGGATATTACTTTATGAACTACACGTGATTAAATGACATGGCTAGTCATGCCTTCCGTGTATAACTGAATCTATTAGAAGACTTGCTTATGTGTCAATACGTGATAGGCTAGCAGATTGACTTTTCTATTATATTAGTATAAATAGAGAGTGCCATCACTGTATTAGAAGTCGATCATTTAGGAGAGAGCTTGAGAGTGTAATTTTTATTTCCAGTATTGTATTCTTGATGATCTGGAGTGAAATACAAATTATTGTTTGATTCATATTGCTATTCTCTTCCATTACTGTTTTATTCTAACTTCATTGTTGATTAAAATTGCTTTCGCTTACTGTTCATCTTATTCATAATCAATATCATTATTTGCGTAAATGGGGATCTGGGTTCAAACAAGTGTATACTTAAAAATCATAAAGAATCAGAAAATGTTTTTCTTGAAAACCATCCAGAGATAACTCCTTGTTCTTTTGTCGACTTAAACCTTTGTCCAGAAAAGGATAATGATGAGTTTGATGTTTATCCATGGGAAACTGAAGATCAAAACTGTGATGATTTCTTCGACAATTCAAAGAAATTTCTTATAAATTCTAAAAACAACTTGCCTCCTACTTACGTCCCTGTCAAAAATTTCAATTGTGAGAAAAATACAACTTCTGTCATTTCAAACACTAAAGTTAAAACATACATTGACATAACAGAAGTAAGAGCAGCTGGACAAGAAGTCAAAAGACTTCCGAATGGTATACCAATGAATTTAGTTCTTCCAAAAGAACAGAAGAAAAGGTTTCCTATCCATCCAGACTTCCTAGATATGTGCATTCAAGCTAAATCTTGTCTTGATCTAGAGAAGAAGACAGAAGTCATACAAAAAGCCAAATATGTGCAACATCCTCCAAAGCCTATTCTTCAGAAGCAAACTAAGTTCACAAGGGAACAAAAAGAAAAATGGCACCCCAATAATCATTATTACTCTTATGTTTCAATAAAATCCCCTAAAGTCCAAATGCAGTGGACTACTCAGAAGAAGACTTCAGAGAAGAATTCACATGTTCAAGAGAATAAGTCTAGACTAGATAAGAAGTTCTATAGAACAACTGATGCTAGAATAGATAAAAATAAGAAATCTTGTAATTATCATTCCAGAAATGAAAATTCAATGAAATTTTTGTTTTCTCATAACTCTGAATGTCTATATCTGTTGTTAAATTTAAACCAATTCTTTTCTAGCCCACACTATGTTTCTTCTGACTACAACAAAAGAAAAAATTCAAAGAATCAGAAGAAAACTTGAAAATTTGAGTAAGATGAAGGATAAACAATCCAAGTTACGAAAACCAAACATAAGAGGACCCATTATGAAATGGGTACCTAAAACTCTCTAATCTATATTGCAAAAACAACGTGTGCACATCTGTTATATTGACTCTGGATGCTCGAGGCACATGACTGGAATCAAAAATCAACTCTCCACATTCAAAGATAAACAAGGAAGAGCAATAACATTTGGTGATAATGGCAAATGACAGATAAAAGGTTATGATACATTACAAGAAGCAAATGTTACTCTTTCAAAAGTGGCTTATATCTCTGGATTAAAGAACAATATTCTAAGCGTAAGTCTACTTTGCGATGCTGGCATGAAGGTTCTCTTCGATAAAAGGAACTGTCATTTACTTTGAGAGTCAGGTCAAGAACTCCTCAGAGCCAACCGAAAAGGTAACTTATATATGATGAACTTCACTTCTAAAAATGGAACATAAACTCTCTGTCATATTTCAAAGAAGAGTGAAGTAGCTTGGCTCGGGCATCATAAGCTTTCTCATATCAATTTTCATAATCTTGAGAAACTTGTGAAACTGAATCTGGTAACAGGCATCCCAGAGGTTGATTTTCAAAAGGATCATCTTTATCCAACTTGTGAAATGGGAAAAATAAAAAGAGCCTCCCACAAGACAAAGAGTAATCATTCATGTCCCAGACCTTTGCACATGCTATACGTTGACCTTTGTGGTCTAATTGTTGTGCAAAGTCTGTCTGGTAAAAATTGATGAATTTTCAGGATAACGTGGCTTGCCTTTGTAAGACAGAAATCAGAAGTACCAGTAGTTTTAATCACCATGATGAGGAGGATTCAAGTGCTTCTGCAACTCAAAATCCAAAAGCTAAGAAGTGACAATGGTACAAAATACAAGAATGCCAAACTTGAAGAGTACCTGAACAACGAAGGAATTTCTCAAAACTTCTTAGCTGCAAGAACTCCTCAACAAAATGGTGTTGTGGAAAAAAGAAATCGAACATTATTTGAAGTCGCAAGAACAGTGCTTGCAGCCTCTAGACTACCCACACACTTCTAGAGTGAGGCTGTCTCGACTGCTTGTTACTTAGAATAGATCAATAATATTCAAGAGACACCTTAAAACTCTTATCAGCTTATAAATGGAAGAAAACCTAACATAAAATTCTTACACCTCTTTAGTTGCAGGTGTTACATTCTAAATGATCGTGACAAACTTGGAAAATTTGACAAGAAGTCTAATGAAGCCAAATTTTTGGGATATTCATTAACTTCAAAAGCCTTCAGAGTTTTCAATCTTAGAACCAAGACGGTCATGGAAAGAATCAATGTAGACTTTGATGATCAGGGACAGTTGACTTCTGAATACTCCAATTCAGAACTCAAGCTCAACAATGTTACGTCTGACTACCTCTCCAAGTCAAGAGAGTCAGAACTAGATGCTTTATTTGAAGACTTCTTTGGAGAAGAAACAACTTCTGCAAATGCAGACAGCGGTGTAACACCAGAAGTTGACCAGATCACCACACCAGAAGCTGTACAACATCCATAAATTGAAATCGAACCTCCATTGGTCTCTCACTCACGAATGAAGAAATGGATAAAAGATCATCCAACAGATCAAATAATCGGTAATCCTTCTAATGGTGTCAAGACCAGATCTGCCACCGCAAATCAAGCTTTCTTTGTAAACTTTCTGAGCATGGTAGAACCCAAAAGAGTCCATGAAGCCCTACTAGATCCAAGTTAGATTGATGAAATGCAGGAAGAACTCCTCCAGTTTTAAAGAAACGAGGTCTGGAAACTAGTCCCATTACCAAAAGACAAAACTACAATTGGCACCAAGTGGGTTTTCAGAAACAAGAAGGATGAGGATGGTATCGTGGTCAGAAACAAAGCCAGATTGGTTGTCAATGGATATTGTCAAGAAGAAGCGATTGATTACGATGAAACCTTTGCTCCAGTAGCAACACTTGAAGCAATCCGTTTGTTCCTGGCTTTCTCTGCATACAAGGGTTTCAAAGTCTATCAAATGGATGTCAGATCCGCCTTTTTGAATGGCAAGTTAAATGAAGAAGTATATGTCCAACAACCACCTGGTTTTGAAAGTTCTACTCATCCAGATTATGTCTGTTTCTTAGATAAAGCTCTGTATGGATTGAAAAAAGCCTCGCGAGCCTGGTATGATAGTCTTTCAACGTTTCTGATCACAAAACGAATATGAGAAAGGTAAAATAGATACTACCCTGTTCATCAAGTATTGCAATGGTGAGTTAAATTTAGTTCAAATTTATGTGGATGACATTATATTTGGATCTACTGACCAAGCAGAATTTGAGTTATTTTCAAAGTTGATGGAAAGTGAATTTGAAATGAGCATGATGAGAGAACTAACCTTCTTTCTATGCCTCCTAGTCAAGTAGACTCAACTGGCATTTTCATAAATCAAGCCAATTATGTATCTGACATTTCAAAGAAATACAAACTTCACAACTCCACAACCATGAAAACACCTATCTCACCAAGTACAAAACTTGACTCTGATCATTCTGGGAAACAAGTAGATGTCAAAAATTACAGAGGTACGATTGGATCACTTTTGTATTTGACTTCCAGTAGACCTGATATAATTTTTGCTACATGCCTTTGTGCAAGATATCAAGCCAATCCCATAGAATCACATTTGTTTGCTGTCAAAAAAATCTTTAGATACCTAAAAGGAACACCCTCCTTGGGTCTCTGGTATCCAAAGTATTCTGGGTTTGACTTAACTGCTTATACTGACTCAGATCATGCAAGATGCAAATTAGACAGGAAGAGTACCTATGGAAGTTGTCAACTTCTGGCAAATAGGCTAATAAGTTGGACATCCAAAAAATAAAACTGTGTGTGAACTTCCACAACAGAAGCAGAATATGTTGCTGCAGCTAGTTGTTGTTCACAAATAATCTGGATGAAACCCAACTCAGAGATTACGGCCTTCTATACGACAATATTCCAATCATGCGTGATTCAGAAAGTGCAATAGCCATCACAGAGAACCCTGTTCAGCATTCCAAAACCAAGCACATTGATGTTAGATACCATTTCATAAAGAATCATGTGGAAAAAGGTACAATCGAAATGTACTTTGCTCCCAATGATTACCAACTTGCTGACATATCTACAAAAGCTTTGAATGAACAACGATTCAACTTCTTAATCAGCAAGTTGGGAATGCTTAACATGTAATCATAACAGAACCTAAATTCATATAGATGTTCTTTTGACATCTCTTAAATGTGTCTTTGTAGTTCTCTTATTTTTCTCTTTTTCATGCATTGCTAATCTCCAAACCAGAGTACAGAAGCTCCTATACACTATACAGAAGCTGATAGAGTTCATAAGAGAGCTTCAAAAGAAGCCCTGGTTCTGAAGCTTAGTTCTGAAGTAATTCAGAATAGATAAAGAAAGAAAGCTCTGAAGCTCTGAAGTACAAAGACAGAATGCTAAAGTGAAGATAAGCCTAAGGCATAACTTCTGAAGTGGCTACTTCAGAAGTTCTGAAGATTCTCATGTTGTTCTAAAGAAGTTCTGAAGAACTTATGAATTATGATCTGAAGATGTTCAGAAGTAGTTCTGAACTTACTTCTGTATGTCTGTCACATAAAGTACTGTTACTTTAGCATTTCCTATTGTATATAAATAGAGTGTCTGTTAGATAGTTAGAACTAATCTTCATAGATCTCTTGTACTATAAAGACATATCTGTGTAACTCTGTTAATATCAATACTACATCCGACTTCCTTTCTATAATTCTTGTTCTATATTCTATTTTCTTTCTACTTATTGATATTTGGGATCTATCAATTGGTATCAGAGCCAATTCATTTGTTTGATCATTTTGTTAAGAACTGTCAGATCTGACAAGTTCTTAAAAATTTTGATCGATATATTCAAGATTGATTCGAATAGTTCTGTTTTTCAAACCTAGGTGAAATTGCGATCATTCAATTCAAGATGTCGAAAGAAATCGTTTCCATCGGATCTGAAACTAAACCACCAACTTTGTTCTTGGGTGAATATCATCAATGGCGCATATGAATGATTCAATTCTTGGATAACATAGATGAGGCATTGATCCAATCTATCAGCAATGGTCCTATTGAAGTGTATGAAGAAATTCCAGCTGTCCCAAGAACTGAAACAACCCCTGAAATTCCTGCTTCAAGAATCAAGAAAAGTCCATGAATGTATACTAATGCTGAGAAAGATCAAGCCAAAGTTGATAGAAGGGCACTAACTCTACTCACAATGGCTATAGCAAATGAGATATTCAACATAGTTGATAGTCTAACTTCTGCTAAGGCTATGTGGGATGAGGTAGAGGCTCAGATGCAGGGGAGTATTAAAGCTCAAGCCCAAAGTGTTGATCATAACTCCTCTTAGTGATTTGAATATGATTCCTCTTTACACTTAGTGAAATTCCTTGTTTAAGTTCAAGTTCAAATTCAGCAATAAGCATACGCTGACTGCCAACAGCGATTGCTGAAGATCAAGGAACCTTAAGCTTAACTTTGAAGATCTGAAGATCAGCGATCACAACAAATGACCATTCAGCGAAAGTCAAAGACCAAGCTGAAGAAAGAGATAATCAGCTACGTGACCTGAAGCGGTTCAGCGATAGCATACATTATCTATCCAAAGTGTGAAGTCTTGTGAAGCCTCAGCGATACTGAAAGGTCATCCTTGAAGATTCAGTCTCAGCGATCAAGTGAAGTTTCTCATACAAGATTAACGTTGACCTTATCCTCGATGCACAAAAGACAAAACCTATACTGTGTCAGAGAAGGACGTGCGAATTGTCTCTTATGTCCCCATCGTATCTGATATGGTACTGTTCATATGCGGCCAAAAACATGGTTGTATTCTGATCAAAGGACAACTCTCCTATGGATGCTTGCCACGTTGCACATACCTTTTGTCTTGCATTAAATGCAAACGGGTATAAATAAGATGAAGATATCTTCTTCATCTGTGTGCATGCAACCTTCTGTCTTAAACCTTCTGTATTCCTTCTTGCTTCTTTCTTGTGCATCAATCTTAGTGATTTCTTAGTTACAATAGAACAGGTTTAAACTTGTTCTAATTCCGCTTGTAACTGTAAATTTGTTTATGCAATATAAACTAATTTAAAAACCAAAAATCTATGTGTTTGTATTCAACCCCCCCCCCCTTCTACAAACTGTTTATATATCCAAGAACTCTTGTAGACTCCTTAGGGACCAACAAGTGGTACAAGAGCAGTGTGTTCTCTATCTTTAAAATATTTTCTTTCTAAACTATTTTAAAAATGTCAAATCCTAATACAAACTATAATGACAATGGATCTTTAGCTAAACCTCCAAGATTTAGCCATGATAATTTCCCATTGTGGAAGGAAAGAATGTCTCTGTTTCTAGAAGGATCAGACCCAAAGATCCCTTACTATATAGAAAACGGACCATTTGTTCCTACAACTATTGTAACTGGTGTTCCTGCCACCACTACTACTCCAGCCATCCCTGAAAGGAGTATCATTAAAACTTCTAATCGATGGACTGAAGAAGATAAGAAAGAAATTGCTATTGACTCAAAAGCCAGATCCATAATAGCAATGTCCCTCCCTAATGAAGTCTATCACTCGGTAATGAAAATGAGGACTTCTAAAGCCATGTGGGATACTCTATGTATTCAATATGAAGGAACATCTGAGGTACAAATCACTAGAAGTATTAATCTAGTAAGACAGTATGAAAGCTTAATGCATCATAAAGGTGAAACTCTTTCTCAACTTTACCAGCGTTTTAACTGCTTGTTGATTGATTTTAAAACAGTCAACAGACACTATTCCAACGCTGAAATTCTGACAAAATTCATGGAGGCACTACCCGAACAATGGGCAGCGTACACTACATGTATGAAATTGTCAAAGAATCTTGAAACTCTTTCTTTAAGTGCTTTATATGAAATGCTCTTAAATGAAGAGCAATCCGAAGTTTTGAGGAAAACCCACATCAATGAACTAAAGGGTGCCAAAAGTACTTCTTTGGCACTCGTGTATTCAGAGGTAAATCCATTAAAAAATGCTTCCTCCTCTACTATTACTTCCATCACTGAATTAGGTCAAACCGATTCAGAAGATTAACTCACTGATAGTGACATCTCTGAGTTCGATAACTCTCTGGCTCTGTTAACTGATAACTTTAAAAGATTCGCCAGAAAGAGCTTAGAAGAAAACCGACTCTCGTTGACTCTGATATATTAAAGACTATGCCCGCTGAGAAAGCCTCAACCATATGCTACAATTGTCAGCGAAAGGGTCACTTCGCTAGTGAATGTAGATCCAAGAAAGTCGCAGCCCCCACTACCTCACTGACCTCTGATAAGAAAGAGAAGTATTTGAAGTTAAAAAACAAATACAAAGATCTGAAGAATAACCAACCAAAAGGCATAGGTATTGTAGCTGAAGAAGTTGATTGGGATGATGAATGTGACTGGGCTAAAACCTCTGATGAGTCAGTCATAGATGAAGAAGATCTTGCCTTCTTATGTCTGATGGCAAGAATAGAAGACGCTGAAGAGGTATCTGCAACTTCTTCCTCTGAGTCCCCTTCTGCTCAGGTATCCATTCCTTCTATCTCCTTAATATCTGAAAACGATAACTTATCTGCGCTTGATGCTATGACTGTTGATTTTTACAATGCTTTAAATGGAAAAATCAAAGCTGAGAAAATTAACACTGATTTATCTGAACAATTAAAAAATTGTAATCTAAAAATCAAAGAACTTTCGAAGATTGAGGAAACCTTAAAGGACCAAGTCTTTGTAAATCAAACAATTAGCATCGAGAAGCAGCAAGCTATCGCTGAAAGAGAAAAGGCCATCGCTAATCTCAAATCTGAAAAGGCTACCATCGAAGGATGGTGCAAAGCCTCTGACAAGGTAAATGAGATCACCAATGCCCAGATCCCTATGAAAGTAAGAAGTGGGTTAGGCTTTAACCTCGAAAAGGAAGAATCAGAGAAAGACCATTCCATGCTTAAATTTGGAATGTTTGTCTCCTCTATCCCTGATCCCTCCTCTTCGTCTCAGATACCTCAATCTAATGAGAAGACTCCGGTGTTAAAAGCTTTCAGCTCTAAGAAAGTGGTCAAAAACAAGATTCTTGACTAGGTTCCTAGAAATAGAAATGTTCAGAAGAACAAGAAATCCTCTACCTCCCAGAGAGCAATCCTAAACCTGGGAGAAAGATCTTTGAATTCTCTCAGAGATGAACCCCCAGAATTAAGATTGATCTCACTCCTGTTCCTGAAAAGGTTGTTACACCTACAAGAACAATGGATAAAGGAATTCTTGGTCCTATTCCTGACAAAATCCCTTCTATCTCTCTGAAATCTTTAAATTCCAAACCTTACAAATATAGGAAGTGCTATCACTATGGTGAAACTACCCACATTGCAAGTAAATGTCCTAATGCTACTAAAGCTGATAAACTGGTTCATGGAAAGAAAGTAGCTCAAGCTGATAAATCAGCAAGAGTGAAATCCACCAAGGTTGCAAAACCAACAAAGGTGAAGATATCCACTGAAGAAAGTTCTTCAGCAAGTAGCTCCTCCGCCACTCCTGTCACTAACAAAGCAGGACTCATAGTAATATGGGTACCTTCAAACTAGGAGTGTTCAAAAAAACCGTTGGACCGCTCAAACCGGTCGAACCAGGTCAAACTGGACCGTTTTTGGCGTTTTGAGTGGTCTGGTGGTCCGGTCTGGTCTGAAAAATAGGCAAACCGCTTGGTTCGATCTGGTCTGCGGTTTGAACAGTTTTTTATGGTCCAGTAATAAAGAATTCGTAAAAAACGTTATGTTTTTTTAGTTTTCATTTCTAAATTTGCAAAATTTTGAAAATCTTCAAATATCAAATTCCAAACCGTAGTTCGTCTTTCTTAATGTCTGCCAATTCCAACTATTGTTGGTGGATTTGTTTAAAAAAATTTCATTTGTTTAATGTCCTTTTGTAATTTTAAAGATAGAGGTTTTTTTATAATTTCGTATACGATTTTCTAATAGTGCGATATTGATAGAAGTTTCATTTTAGATATACATGTCATTTTTTTTAGTTTAAAGGGCATAAGAGGCTCAAACTACCTAAACCGGTCAGACCAGACCGCCTTTTTGTGGTCCGGTTTGACCGGTTTGGTTACTTGTTTCCAAACCGATCGGTTTGAAATTTTTCTAAACCGCCTTAGCGGTTTGGTTTGTGGTTTGAGGGGTTAAACAGCCCAAACCGGACCGCGAACACCCCTACTTCAAACAATTAATCTCTTTGTTGTATGCAGGGTGCTAAAGGTATCTGGTATCTCGATAGCGGATGCTCAAGGCACATGACTGGCAAAAAATCTCTGCTCTCTGACTACAAAGAAGAAGCTGGTCCATCAGTGACCTTTGGTGGAAATGGCAAAGGATATACTAAAGGCTATGGAATCTTGTCCAATGGAGCCACCTCGTTTAGTCGAGTTGCCTACGTTGAAGGACTAAAGCACAGTTTCTTAAGCGTTAGTCAGCTACGTGACAAAGATTTCAAAGTTCTATTCCTAAGGAATAGATGTGTTGTCACTGACGGCAATGATAAGCTTGCCTTAACAGGCAAAAGAGTTGAAAATGTATACATAATCAATATGAATAGTTCTCACTCTAAGAACATGTGGTTTATCCCTAAATCATCCTCTGATGTAAATTGGTTATGGCATAAAGGACTCTCTCATCTCAACTTTAAGACAATTAATGAACTATCTCAAAAGGAACTCGTCAGAGATCTCCCAAATCATAGCTTTGCAAAGGAATCTCTTTGCTTAGCGTGTGAAAAGGGAAAGCTGACAAAAGCATCTTTCAGATCTAAACAAGTTTCTTCAGTAACCTCACCTCTTCAATTACTCCATTGGATCTCTTTGGACCTCTCAATGTCCAATATATATCTGGAAAGAAATACACTTTTGTGATTGTTGATGAATATTACAGATACACATGGGTATTCTTTCTTCGATCCAAAAGTGACACCCCTGATATGAAAAAAGGATGGAAGTTCTGAACAATCTGACTGTTCGTTCAATGAGAAGTGATCATGGTACTGAATTCAAGAACAATACCCTTATAAATTTCTTTGATGAAAAAGGTATCTCTCACAACTTCTCTTTAGTGAGAACTCCTCAGCAAAACGGTGTTGCTGAAAGAAGAAACCGAACTATCATTGAAGCAGCTCGCTCAATGCTCAGCGAATTAGGCCTTCCAACTCAATTTTGGGCCGAAGCAGTCAATACAGCATGCTTTACTCAGAATTGATCCCTGATTGTGAAGCGATTCAAGAAAACCCCTTATGAGTTATTTCATGGAAGAAGACCTACTCTGAAGTATCTTCACATCTTTGGATGCGAATGCTATATTCTGAATGAGAGAGATCATTTGGGAAAGTTCGATCCAAAAGCTGATGAAGGAATTTTTCTTGGGTATTCCTCTATATCTAAGTCTTTCAGAATCTTCAACAAATGAAGACAATATGTTGAAGAATCCATGCATGTCAATTTTGATGAATCTCGTACTACCCCCACTTCTCCTATCCCTGAAGAAGATGAAGAATTGAACGCTTGGATGAAGTCTCACTATGGGGAACCCGAAACGAATTTCAACAATCAACCTCATGCTGAATTAAGTGATGATGAAATCCCTGAAATACCTACTAACAGTGATCCATCTTCAGGGATCAGTGTTACTCCTCTAAATCAGGTTCCCCTTCTGATGCATCTTCTGGAAGTTCCTCAGTAAATATTCAAGCTTCATCATCTGCAAATCAATCCTCTGAGTCTCCTCAATTGATTTTGAATGATGGTCGATCTCTCTCCTCAACCACCAGCTCAGCGATGGACTGCAAATCATCCAATAAATCAGATTATTGGTGATCCTAATACAGGTATCAAAACGCGTAGAGGTACAGGTAATATATGTCTCTATGTTAATTTCATCTCTCTCTCTTTGAACCTAAAAAGGTATATCAAGCTATCTTTGATCCTAGCTGGATTTCAGCTATGCAAGAAGAATTAACTGAGTTTCGTAGAAACAAAGTTTGGAATCTTGTTCCTAGACCCTCTGGTAAAACAATGATTGGAACCAAATGGGTATTTAGAAATAAACTAGATGAAAACGGGACTGTTATTGGCAATAAGGCTAAACTTGTCGCTCAAGGATACAGACAGGAAGAAGGTATTGACTACGATGAAACCTTTGCACCTGTAGCTTGTTCAGAAGCTATAAGACTTTTCTTAGCTTATGCTGCCTATAAAGACTTCAAAGTTTTTCAAATGGATGTTAAAAGTGCTTTTCTAAATGGGAAACTCAGCGACGAAGTTTATGTTGAACAACCCCCTGGTTTCTCAGACCCCAACCATCCTGGTTATGTTTTCAAACTTGAAAAAGCTCTTTACGGGTTAAAAACAAGCTCCTAGAGCTTGGTATGACACTCTTTCTAAATTTCTTCTTAAAGAAAAATTCATTCGTGGAAAAATTGACCAAACTCTCTTTTTAAGAAAATATAAAGGTCATACTATACTCGCTCAAATATATGTCGATGACATTATCTTTTGTTCCACAAGACCCAAATTATGCACTCGTTTCGCTGCAAGAATGCAAAAGCAATATAAAATGAGTATGATGGGTGAACTAACGTATTTTCTAGGTTTGCAGATAAAACAATCTGACAAAGGAATCTTTATTTGTCAAAGTAAATACGTTAAAGATATGCTGAACAAGTTTGATATGAATCAATGCTCGGCGATGAAGACTTTTATGGCCCCTGCTCTAACTCTGAATAAGGACCCTAATGGGAAACCTGTAAATGTCACCGCCGATCGAGGGATGATTGGGTCTATTCTATATCTTACAGCGAGTAGACCTGATATCATGTATTCTACACGTCTCTGTGCTCGGTATCAAGCTGAACCGAAGGAATCTCATCTCATCGCTGTAAAGCGTATCTTCAGATACCTGAAAGGAACTCCTAATCTGGGTCTTTGGTATCCCAAAGGCTCAGGGTTGGATCTAATTGGTTACTCTGATAGTGACAAGTAAAAAGAGCACCACTGGTGGGTGTCAGCTACTAGGTGGTAAATTAATTAGTTGGACAAGTAAAAAGCAAAATTTTGTGTCCACCTCCACCGCTTAAGCTGAATACGTAGTCGCTGGAAGTTGTTGTGCTCAAATCCTTTGGATGAGAAATCAACTAAGAGACTATGATCTCATGCTCTCCAAGATCCCTATTTATTGTGATAGTACTAGTGCTATTGCAATTGCCAACAACCCTGTACTTCACTCGAAAACCAAGCACATTGAGATTCGATATCACTTTATCAGAGGTCATGTTATGAATGGTGAAATTGAACTTCATTTTGTACCCACTGAATATCAGCTCGCTGATCTTTTCACTAAGCCTCTTGATGAACAACAAACAGTGATACACATAAAGTCCTCTATTACCATTCGCTGAACTCTGATTCAACAATATTTGTCCTATCTAACTCAGGTATTATCTTCTAAAATTAAACTTCCAGCTCCCTGATGTTTCTTTATTCAGGAAATGAATCTGAAACCATAAAACTCATCACTGACAATCTTTTATTGTTTTTGATGAATATTTTCAAAGATAATGATTAATCTTTCCAAATGGATAACTATCATTATATTTTTTAAATAAGAAAAGGACACGTCAGACCTTTTCTGACACAAGAATGACCACGACGTTTCCCTTCCAATTCCTTTATAGGGGCGTGCGCCATGTCATCATTTCTTTTTCAAAAAGCTAAAACCGTCGTTTAGCTATCCGTTTCTCTCTCCTCGAGCTATTTAAGCAAATCCTTGCCTCATTTCTCTCTTTACGCTCTCAACATTTCCAAAAGGCAAGAATTCACTCAGTTTCCTAAAGTTTTCTCAAGAACACGCACTTGTGCGTTTTTCTTCTCAAACTCCACTAAGGTTTGATCTAAACCTTACACATTAATCTGGAAACATCTTGTTTCACTTCTCTTTTCTTTTCTTTAAATCAAAACAAAAATCTAAGGTAAAAAAAATAAAAATCTGATTAAACTTCAAAACCCTTCAAAACCCTGTTTTAAGTCTTTTCTTTAAGAAGAGAAGATTTTTTGTTTAATCCATCTTTTATTCTATACCTCTATTTTTAAATATACCAAACTTTTTAAAACACATTTGGTATTTTTATTTTATTTGCTTTTCTATCACAAGTATTTTGATCTTGTTCATCGAAACACTTGTTTCTTTACATTTGGTATTCTTTATACCAAAATCTGGTTTATACATTTTGTATTAAACCATGATTTTTCTATTTGATGTTCTTATCTGCGCTACAGAACTGGCCTCTTCAAGCAAGGTTGCTGAAACCACTCTCGTCTCTGACACGCTGGTTGTTGCTGCGGTGTGCCACTTCCCTCTGGAACAAGCTACATTCAAATCCTACAACTACCTTGCACTAGTGGACATCCCTGTTGAACGTCCACAATTCGCTGAAGGCGCAAAATTCATCAAGGCTTGCCCATTGATGTATGCATTTGTGCATAATCCAATTGGCATCTCCTCTCATCTTCAGGCCCTATGGTACACGGCTCACTGTACCACCTACACAACTGACAAGTGCAAAGAACTCCCTGCTATTGGCTTTACCATTCCCACTCTCAGCCACTTCGTCTTCACCTCTGGTTTCTTGAGGCAGGCTTTTCGCCTCCCTGCTCGTGGCAAGAATGAGAGGTGGGCTGCTGAACCTACAAAGCAGCAGATTGACTCCTTCCTTGACTCCATTGGCTACGCATGGGAAAACGCCTCTCTGAAGACCATGGGATCCAAGCTGCAAAAGAAGCGTTTACCTGCTCGCTGGCAGTATATCTTCACCCAGGTCATTCAGTGCCTAGGCTACAAGACTGGCTCACATGATCAAACCAGTAAACATTTTCAAGACATGGGCTTCGCTCTCTGCACGGGCTACAAGCTGAATTTCATTGATTACATATTCAATGATATGTACAACAGGGTGAAAGGTGTAAACAGGCACTCTGTCATCCCCTACCCCAGACTCTTCGCAACAATCATGGAACATGCTTTCGGGGATGAGTACCCCAAGACAGCCAACCACTCCTTCTCTATGGTGGGAAAGAAGTCCCTGGACATTGAGGAACGTCCAGGTGATGCTCCCTTTACACCATACATGCTGACGATGATTGGAGCTCCTGCTTCCGTGTCCAGCTCACTGAAAAACCCATCAGTGAGTATCCCTGACACTTCAGCCCCCTAGAGGAAACTACCAACTGATGCTCACAAAAAGACAATCGCAACCAAGCTAAAGAAGCCAAGGGTGGTGGTCTCTCAACAGACCACTCACTCTCATTCTGGTGTACTACCAACACCATCAACTGCCCCAGCTACTTCAACGGTTTTCTCTTCCGTTGTTGCTTCTTCAGCACTACCACCGCATTCAGCGACCACGGTCACTGAAAGCGTATTAGTTAGCTCCGCTGAAGCTGTCTCAGGTAATACTTTCACAGCCTTCTACTCGTCTTCTATCCCCTCTTCTTTGGTCCTCATATCAACATATGATTCAGAGATAGTTGTCCCCATCTCTGATGATGCTGAAACGTACGCAGTCCAAGCCTCAGTGTTGTTTAGGCACTCTGAGTTTTGGAAAGCCAGTAACACAGGACCTCAGAATGTCTTTCATAGGCATTCTAAGACACTAGCTAGTGATCCTCATGACACTACCTCTGCACCAGTGGTCCCGGAGAGTAACCCTCATGATGCTCTCAAGGGTTATAACATGCCTTTTCATCCGTCATCTAACCCGGAGCTCTTTTTGGCTGCTCTGTCTATGTTGTCAACAGGTGCCCCTCCTCTCTTCACCTCAGCAACAACAACAACTACCACCAAGGCTGTTGCTCCTCCTCTCAGCAAGGACAAAGGGAAATCTCCTCAGCAACCAAGGTCCTCCGCCAAGCTCATGGAGGTCAAGACAGAGAAGGCTGCTCCCAAGCTTCCTCCCTTCCCAGCTGAACTTCCCCCCATTGTTCTTCCTAGCCCTACATTCCCTGCAATTGACTTTTTAGTCAAGGAATGTGCTCACACCAGGGCTAAGGTTGAGCATTTACAGAAGACTGCTGAGTCATCTTCCGGACTGTGGTTTGAACTCCAGGGATCAAGATCTCTATCAGCAACATCCTCACTGACATTGAGTCCCTGAAGGAAGAAAATCGGACACATGGTCAGTCCATTGCCCATTTGGCGAAGAAGATGGATGACCAGAATCTGGTGCTTGAGTCTATTCAAAAGACTCAATCCGACATGATGTAGATGCTGACAAAGCTCTCTGAGAGTGGCTCCTCTTTCTCCACTACTGATCGGACATCCCTGAATTCGGTCCTTGAGCACTAAGAGCGCCATGAAGGTAAGCTGAAGGACATTCAAGGGAATGTACGTCTGCTGGTGGTGCACTGTCTCCCTGCTGACAACATCGAGGGGGAGAGATGTGCCAAAGAATTCGCTTACGACGTCATTGCGGATCATAATGCGACCTTCCCTGATGATAACATTTCTCCCTACATCAAGCAAGCAGGACCTTCCCTCACTAAAGGTGTAGTGGAAGAAGAACAAGAAGAAGAAGATGATGATGATGAGTATGAAGAAGTCATCCCTCACTATGGGGGAGGCAATGATGATGATGAAGACGATGATATAGGAAGTGCTTTGGAGCACTTCAATATGTCAAGGCCAGAAGTCTCTCATCAGGAGCCTTTGAGGGACGGACAACATCCCTCTCGGGGACAGTCTGGTCCCTCAGGCAAAGGAAATAATGTGGCAGAAGCTGATGCCACCATCTCTTTAACCGAGGGGGAGACCACTGTCGAGGTATCTCTTCCTCTCATTCTCTTCTCTGCTCCAATCTCTGAACCTCCCACATATCCCTCATTCTCACCACCAAATTTTGGCTCTGATAAAACTCTTTCTACCTCTCCTTCTCCCATTGAGCACAGTCCCCCAAAGGACTCCACTTTTCGGAAGGAACCTTCATCTGAAGAGCAGTTTATGTACATATCTGACTCTGACTCTGAAGATGAAGAAGGCCTCATTCCTAGACGCCGCGCTCAGAGACCTCTAATAAGCGAGCCTGAAGAGGAAGAAAGGAGAATAAACTTTTTGAATGAACTCGAAGCCAAGAGAATAAAGCTGCCCTCGGCATGGTAGATGACTTCTATTTCCTATCGAAGGAGGAGAGAGCACAAGCACTTGAAGCTCAAAGAATAAGGGATGAAAAGATGAAACAAACAGAGAATGATCTAGAGCTTGCAAGAAGAATTCTCAGGGAGGATGCTGCTAAAGACAAAGCAAAGAAAACAATGATCGACAAATACCAAAGGGTCGCTGAAGCTTTGGCGCAAAAGGAACTAGTTGAAGAAAATATCCAAGTGAATCCCAATCCTCATGAAATGTCCGGAATGGACATCACTATAGGAGTTCCGACTGGGCCACGAAGGCTCTCAGTGTGTAATGACTCATGTCCCCTAGTGGGCTCTAGACTCGATGTGCTTTGAAATGAATTCGAAGCAGGTGGGCTACTGCTTCTGGTTTCAATAGCTATGCCTCCCGAGGGGAGGGGAGCTAGATAAGGTGCTAATCCCACAAGTAATTTTAAAACTGTCGACTGGGAGCCTTCAGAGGGGCTGGGAGGGGCGTGCGATTGCGCTGCTAGGTCCACAGCGGCTTGTCCACTCGTCATACTCAACGAATGAGTAAGACTAGTAGACGTGGTTACCTGGATGGGGGAGTCTGGTTTCGCGCTCACAATAGTTTTTCTCTTCCCATGGCTCACGCTCACCCTTTCTTTTTCAACTAATACTCCCTCCTCTCTCCTTATCTCTCAGTGAAAGGCTTAGTGAAGATGTCAGACATTGATCCAGAGATCTGATCTTCTTCAAAGTCAAACGGTTCATTCGGCTCATCATGAGCATCAGTTGTAGCAGTAGGTAGTTCATCAGTGTCCGATGTAGAATCGAAAAGAGGTGGTTGTGGACCAATGCGACTAAGAGCTTAGTCTTCGATGGCACTAGTTCTCAGACGGCGGGAAAGGGGCTGAGTATCAGATTCATCTTCATCGGATGATGAAGGTCGTGGGCGAACACGGTTACGACTAACGAGCATTTTGAAACGTGGTGTAGATCGGGAAGTAGAAGTTGCTCGTGGGTTAGTGGGTGGTGGTATTGGGATGGATGGGGCATCAGTTGTTGGGATTGACTTGTCTTCGACTAGCTCCATGAAGTCTGTCCAGATGAGCATCACATAATCATGGTGACGGTTGAAGGCTATACCGTGAAACATACATAAGGCTGCAGTACTGGCCTTGTCCAAACCAGTGTGTTTGCTAGTCAGACGGCGATTAACTATGGTGAACAGTGAGAACCAGATGTGTGGTAGGTACATGCGTTTGAACTAACCGGGGCTTGTGAGGGGTTCGGGTGAGTTGTACCCAAGGGCTCGGATGTCGGCACAAAGTTGTTCTTCGGTTGCAAGTGCATCATATGCGTGGTCATCGCTGGCAACCGGCAGGCGGAGGATTCGACGACTCCGAGAGGGTGTTAAGCGGGTGACAAAATCGTCGATTTTGGCAGTTAAGTGGTGGTCACCGTCGTCCGGATGGTATGTTAACGTATACCAGAATTGTTGGAGATAGAATAGTGGTACCCGATGGTCCAAAGCAAAGGCGTAACGAAGTGGATGGCGTTGAAGAATGTCGATGATGACTTGGTGTTCGATTGTGATGCCAAAATCGAGGCAGTGGTTGTTTGGCTTGATTTTTCGAAGATGTGCTTTACGCATCAAGATTTCTTCCCGGTTGACCGTGTTGGTGCTGGGTTCGGTTGAATGTTCGGAAGGCATTGGGTGTTCACCATCAGAGAGATTTGGATCATTCATAGCTGCCATGTGTACCGAAATAATACAGTTAGTCAAACAGATGAACAGTCAGTGCTAGGAAGTGATGAACAAAAAAAGGAAAAAGAAATTCTAAGTCTTTTGTCGAGTCCCATTAGGTCGATAACAAAAGTTATCGAGTGCAATGCGATCCAGAAGCACCAGATGTCGAGTGAAGTTAGGCGACAAACTAAGACTTGTTAAACAAAAGTGAAAGAACAAACCTGTGTATCTGTAAGATAGATGTCGAGTCAATGGGAATCGAGAAACACAAGTTATCGAGTGACCCAATGCTTAACACACAATTTGAAGAAAACTGTTGCCGATACTTGTATGGTCGATAACAATTGATGTCGAGTCCTAAGGGGTCGATGAAATACCTTGGGAAATTTGAAGAACAGCTTTATCGATCCTTTGAGACTCGATGAAAACTCTTAAAAATTGAAGGACATGTTATCGAACCTAAAAGACTCGATAAAAACACTTAGACACTTAAGGGGCATGTTATCGATCCTTGAGCACTCGATGAAAAACACTTGATCAATTTGAGAACGTGTTATGGATCTTATAGGGCTCGATAAAAACACTTAGTGATTTTCATCGATCCTTTGTGAGTCGATAACAAATGTTATCGAGTCCTAAGGGTTCGATAAAAACACTTAGTGATTTTCATCGATCCTATGTGACTCGATAACAAATCTTATCGAGTCCTAAGGGTTCGATAAAAACACTTAGTGATTTTTATCGTTCCTTTGCGAGGACGAAGATGTTCTTAGCATGATAACTAGGGTCGATAAAAACTCAAAGTAGGTGGAAGGACTCGATAAAAACTCATATGTGTTCAGTGATGAACCCAATCAGGATCATTCATTGCTTCGTGAATGGATGTGGGTTCGATCTTGCTTAGGAACGAGGATAACATACAATCGTTGGCCGAGGCGGCTCGTGTAGTGACAGGTTTGGTTGGATCGCCAATAATCTAATCAACGGGATGAGAATGAATCCATTTGGTTGTATGAGGAAGCGGATGAAATTCATTTGGATCCGGGGTATCATCTTCATAAGGGCCTAGAGGAAGATCTTGAATTGATTCCAAGGTTGGAGCCACGTTAGAGGATTTTGTAGCACTTGTGACATCCTTAGAGGCCGAAGTTGATGGCGGGGGAGAGCATGTCGGTTCCGTAGGACTTGGTTGAGCATCTGGTTGAGATTTAGGTAGGATGGGAGGAGTATCCGTTTGTGTGGGAGAAGCGGATGTAGATGAGCTTGGAGTTGCAGCAGTTGAGACGGTTTCCTATGTATTTTGCGGGCCGGAAAGTTCTGTGGTCTCGGCAATCTCCAAGATAGGTGGGGAAAGTTGAGTAGATGTATCCGTGGGAGATCCAAGATAATCCGAGTAAAAGTACTCGAATAATTCATCAAGATTTGAAGAAGTAGATTTGGAAGTTGACGGTTGAGTGGGGTTTGGGGCAGGTTCCGGACGGATGTGTTCCGAAGCTAAGATACTGGTGAGTGCGGGTCCAAAACTGTCATGTTCAGGACCCATTTCGGCATTAGGATCAAACTGAATATTGACGCTTTCTGTGACGCAACGTGCGTGTTTGATTTAGACCCGATATGCTGACGCGTTTGGAGAGTAGCCGAGAAAATAAGCTTCATCGGCCTTTGGCTTGAGTTTTCCACGATCTTCCTTTTCATTTAGAATGAAGCACCGAAGGCCAAAGGTTCGAAGGTGATTGATGGAAGGAACGCGATCATAAACCAATTGATACGGTGTCTTGTTGAAGTGTTTGTTGATGATGGACCGGTTTTGAGTGTAGCACGCAGTGTTGACAGCTTCGGCCCAAAGATATAGTGGCAGTTTGGAGAAAGTAAGCATGGTTCGAGCCGCTTCAACGAGAGTGCGATTTCGGCGTTCGACCACCCCATTTTGTTGTAGAGTTCGAGCCGCAGAAAACGTGTGAGTAATACCAACGGATTCGAGATAGCCATCAAGTGTACGATTTTTGAATTCGGTTCCATTGTCGGTGCGGATGGTTTGAGCAGTAAGTTCTAGCTTGACTTGGATGGCTTTTAAAAATGTGATAATTATTTTGGGAGTTTCATCCTTCGAGCGAAGAAATTTCACCCACGTGAAGCGAGAAAAGTCATCAACCATTACTAGAACATACTTCTTTCCATGTATGCTTTGAGTCCGCATCGGGCCACATAAGTCCATATGTATGAGTTGGAGAGGTCGAGTTGTGCTTTGAACCACCTTGGGTTTGTGAGAGACCTTCTTCATCTTTCCCATCTCGCATGCGTCACATAAGTGTTGTTTGTCGAATTTTATGGCGGGAAGACCGGTGACTAGTCCGTGAATGGAGAGGCGATTGATGTTCTTGAAGTTCAAATGTGATAGACGTCGATGCCATAACCAAGTCTTTGGACTAGAGACATTTGAGATTAGACAAACAGTTGATGGTGCAGTCACTTGAGAAAGATTGATGGTATACAGATTGGACTTGCGTGTGCCGGCTAATAACTCTTTGCCATCAAATGTGCGTACAAAGCATCTTTCGGGTCGGAAATTGACTTCAAGTTGTTTGTCACAGAACTTTCCGATACTCAGCAGATTGTGACTCAGGCCTTGAACGTATGAAACGTCAGAGATGGTGATGTTGTTTTGGATTGTATCACCATATCCTTTGATTGGTGCCAAGTGATTGTTGCCAAACTTAACAAATCCGCCTTTTTTCTCTGTGTAATTGGCAAGCAGCTCCTTTTGTCCGGTCATGTGTTTGGAGCAACCAGAGTCTAAGTACCACACACGACCGATCTGCACAAAATCAGACATATTTAGGTACCCATTTGTAAATGGGTCCATTGGGGTTAGTTGACATTGCACCTTTGGGTACCCACTTGAAGCGAGACTTAGTGGTGTTAGTCATGTGTTGTTTAGGAACCCATTTATAACTTGGTGATGATGGATAAAAGTTATGATGAGAATTATAAGAATTTTGCATGCTAGGAAAATAACCATAATCATAATCAATTGGATTTATGCGCACAAAATCATCCACACCGCAATTGGAACAACAAAGTTGATTACTAGAAAATTTAATTAAATGTCGAAATGAATGAATTTTATAAGGAAATCTAAAACAATTATGGTTTCTTTTGATATTTGAATGAGAAAAATTTTCTTCTTTGCGGGAGGATGGCTTTGTTGTACTCGTGCCCCTTTTGACCCAAACTTGTTTAGTTTCTAGAGTATGAACCGCTGAAATATTAAGAGGGACACGGTTAGTATGATTTTTAAATAAATGAGTGGAGTTTGTTTGATTGTGATTTTGACTCGTGGAACACTCCGTTTGTTTTTCCGGAATAGAATCCGATTCCATTGGTTGTTTGCCTTTGTCTAAAAACTCCGTGTGATTTGGAAGTACAGGATTGAAGTCAAAATCAACACACATGTCTTTTAAACACTCGTCCGATTCAAGTGAAGATTGATTAGAAAGGGCATCTAATTCATCATTGATTTGTTCGTCGGAAAAGGAACATTTTTGTTTTGGTGGAATGTAATTTGGATTACTTTTAAACAACTCTTCGCAATCATTTAAATAATTGCTAACGAAGGCTTTGCATGTGGAGATATTTGAAATAGTATCATTTTCATGATTTTTGGTGAATTGTAAAGTCTCATTTTCAAGTTGTTGTATTTTTGTTAAAAATGATTCCTTTTCCTTTTCCGCCAGAGAACGCTCAAATTCCAACACTTTTTCAAGTTGATTAATTTTCTTTTCCAAAAATAGAGTGGGAATGTAGGGTTTATATTCAGGAATTGTATTTTGAAGTTCCTCGGCAGAATAAGATGGAAAGTAGTCGTTTGGAAGAGATTCTTTTGATGATTCCTCTTCTACTATTTGAGGATAGCAGAATGAAATTTGATAAAAATCTTTGTTTTGTCTCTTCCAATCTTCTCTTTCTTCGACATTAGAGTCCGACTTCATAAATTGGATTCGGTAATCTGGACCAAGATTCAGATATTCAAATTTATAAAGAGTCAGAGTGCTATAGATGGCCTTTTCTAGATGTTTTCGATTTTCAAATCCTAACCCGGCTTTAGAACTTAAATCTTTCGGAGCGTTTAAGTGAATTGTGTGCTCAGTTTGACCTATTTTGTATAGTTTTAATTCCAAATCTTTGAATTTTTCTAAGAGATCTTGTCTTTAAAAGCTAACATAGTCAAACTTGGATGAAAATTCTGCAGTCTCGCCCTTAGATTTGTTAAGTTGAAGTGTGAGATCAGAATTTTGTTGTTTTAAAAGATCATTTTCTTCTTTAAAAATCATTTTCTCCGTTTCATGATTGTGAGCTATACTCTTAGAAGTTACAAGTTCGGATTGAATAAAAAGCAGTTGATTATGATTATTTTATAGGCGTGCTTCTAGGTTGGAAACCAAGAGTTTCTCGGTTTTCAACTTAGATTGTAATTCATTTAATTTACACATCAAATCATTCATTTGAGATACAAAAGCATCATAGTCAGAAGGGCTCACCTCGGGCGTGTAGTCGGAAGCGTGTGAAGGATTGTCATCGGAATAAGCCATCAAACTGAAATGTGCTTGAGTATCCTTTTCCATATCATCATCATCATTTTGGTTGAGCCATTGTTCATCTTCAGCTAGAAGAACTTTGCCGGCCTCTCTTTGTTTTGCCAACATTAATTTGTATGTGAAGTAGTTGGAATCTTGGACTATCGGCTTCTTGCATTCTCGTGCGTAATGGCCGGATTTCCCACAGTTATAGCATAGGCTCATCTCACCTTTGAACTTTTCTTCGGGTTTGGGTGTTGAGCGAGGTTCTTCTCTTCTTTGTTTGAGCGACATGAGAACTTTTGTTGAAAAGATCTCATAAGGAAGGCCAGCTGTTGTTGAAGTTTGGCAATTTCAGGATCATAGTCAAAGTCTTCTTCTTCTAAATCAGGAAACATCTCTTGAGAATTGGAAGAAGAGTCTTTTGCCACCAATGCAATTGGATCAGAGTTCTTCTTAGTGTTTGACCCCATCAATTCAAGGACCTCCTCTTCATCTTGCTGAAGGGTTTCATAAACTTCGTACAGATCGAGTTCAGCCAGATATTTGCTGTGTTTGATTTGATTAGCAAACCGGCGCCACTCCGGTTGAAGATTGCTAACAAATTTGATGTGGTTCTCGATCTTAGTCTTATGAATTTCATTTTTGCTTAGCTCGTTCACCAGTTGTACGAAACAAGTATAAGTGTTCGTAAGACTTTCTCCTTCTTTAGCCTTGAATTCTTCGTATTGAGAGATGCAATTTGTGATTTTGAGTTGCGTGCCAATTTTAGTTCCTAGCATGAACTTATCGATTTCCTCCGACATTTCTAGCCGTTTTCTTGTGGTTATCGATGCGCATGTAGATGTCTTTTGGGAGGCTCATCAGTAGATATGATCGGGCTAATTGATCACCTTTCATTATTTTCTTTTCATTTGCATCTCATGCCTGTTTTTGTTTCACTTCCCTTCGTGCGGCCACCGGAGGAGTATTGTTTGGCATGGCCGGAAAATCTTGATAGAAAGTAGGAGGAGGACCTTCTTTTATTGAACGCATGATCTCATCGGCATAATCATTGAGTTCAACAAAGTCAAGAAATCGATCCTTCCATTGAGAATATTCCTCCGGAAAGAGAATAGGGGGTTTGGTGTCTGAACCAATTGCCATGGCTTCACGGGTAGTCATTGTCCTTTACTAGTTGACCTCGATCAGTGAGTTTTAAAAATTTCTGAGATGTCTCGTGAAAAAGTGGGTTTTTATCGATAGACAAAGGATCGACAAAAAGGAATTTTCGATATGGGTTTGAATGGTAAGGATTTTTTATCGGGTGTTCAAGACTAGATAACAATTATTGTCGAGTGAAGGAGACTCGATAAAACTTTTAAGAAAAATTGAATCGATAAAACAACGTATTGTCGATTTCAGAGTGCTCGATAACTTTGTTTTTCTCGATAGGATATTGAGTCGATAAAATTTTTATCGATTCCTGAAGACTCGATGAAAAATTGTTGTCGACTTAAACAGACTCGATAGTAACTCAACGATACTTAATCCGAGTCTTCTGTAATTGATAAACCAGGAAAAGGGAACAAAGGGTTCTTGACTAAAGAGAACAAGTCTTTTTATGGACAAGAATGTCTAAGTTCTCGAGGTTCTTATTCTTTCAATTACAAAAAAAAATCAAGATTAAGAGAGTTTATGATTTTAGTAGGGAATTTTTTAGTAAGAAAAGTTGCAGGAGTCACTAGTTCCTGAGTTTTCTTATGTAAAGAAGTTTAAAAGTAAAAAACATAAACTAAAGTAATTTTAACTAACACAGATTAAATATTTTGTGTGATTAAGCGATAAAAATTCAATAAACTGTATTATGAGTCGATAACAATTAATCAAGCAGGGGTAAGAGTCGATAAAAAATTATGCAATCTATTTTTGAATCGACAAAAACACAGAAGCAATATTCGATAAATACGCATAGTAATGGGTATATAAATCGAGAAAAATAACATATATGTGTATGAATCGATAAAAGAGAATATGAAGTTTTGTCGGGTAAAGCTGTGAAAAGAAGGAATCGACAAAAACTCAAAGAACAGAGAATAATGCAGAAATCGAGAAAAGTACCTTCTGTTTCATGGGTAACCTCAGAAAGTCGTAAAAACTCAGATCGTAGGCTCTGATACCACTTGTAGATCCCAGATTATCAAGTACAATGAATTATAAATGTAATATAATAAAAGCAATACGAACAAATAGGATTAAAAATGAATACCGTAGTCGTATATCTCTTTGATGTGTATATCGATTACAAGAAATAATATCACAAATCAGCTCTAAGGTAATCGACAACTCCATATTAAATACCTAGACTCCTATTTATATTGAAAGGTCTATTCTAATTAAGGCAGAAAAGAGTTTAAGGAATTATAAACTTCATTTTACATTTGAGCATATCCATTCCTTATTTTGACACAATAAAATACTAGACCTAACATGTAGCCTTGTTAAGCAAGAAGTTAAACAACTCAATGACCATATCTTCAAAGAACAAAGTTTGTGAAATCTCAGAATCTGCTCTTGGTGATGGAGATGAATCAGATGAAGAATTGAAAAGGATTTATGATAATATTGCTTTCATGACAAGAGAATTCAATCAAAGATATAATCATAAATACAAAAATAAATCCAAATCTGAAGATGGAATAAAGAAAATCTTAAGTGAAGATGTTGTTCAACAAAATACAATAAAACCAGCTAGATGTCTTAACTGTGGAAAACCTGGTCGTTTTGCAAGACAGTGCAAAATGTCTAAAGTCAAAAATGATGGTTACTATGAAATGAAGCATTTAATTGCAAAGAAGAAGGAAATGAATCCAGCTCTAGTAACAAAATATAAAGAAGATTGGTTGAACTGGAGTGATGGAGAATATGATGAAGAAGTTGCTCATTATGCTTCAAACTGCTACATGTGCTAGATACATCCAGAAAATACTCATGCACATGACTCTGAGGTACAAACTTGTTCTTCTGAAACAAGTTCTTCATTAAATTCTGATAATTTTGAAAACAACATGCAAAATCAAATTCTGAATACTTGAAAATTGCCAGAATGCTGAAGAAATACTTGAAAAGTTTCTAAAGAAAAATCTTTGTTGAAAGAAAAGATGGATAGTATGCAAAAAGATATTTTAAATGAAAAATCTGAAAAAGAAGTTCTAAATGTCAAAATAAATTTTTTTAATCAAGAAAGACTTGATCTATACAAAAAGATCAAGGAATTAGAAGATCTGAATTTTAAAGGAGGTCAAACTGAATAAACTCTGAATATATTAACAAGTCAAGCTAAAAAATTCAAAGGTTTATAAAATCAAAGCAGGTTTTGGATACAATGAAAGTCAAATTTTAAAAAAGGCACCTACAAATTTATATGATGTTTCAAAAATGAAAATTTTCAATGAAAATAATAAAGGTGCGGTAAATAAACCTGTTGATCATACTTTGCCTAAAAGGATTCTTTTTATAAAATCAGAGACTTTGTTTTCAGAAGAAAAAAACCTGTTGATTCTTGTGATTCAGTTAATAATTCTGAATCAGAAGTAAAATCTGAAAGACTTTCTAAAACCACATTTGAAGTCTTAATTACTTCAGAAAATCTTTCTGAAAGTACTTCTGAATCAAATACTAAATCTGAAGTATCTTCTGAGTTAAAATCTGAAGTTTCTCCAGAAACAACTTCTGAATGTAAATCAGAAATTATTGATGAAGCTCAAGCTCAAATAGATTCTAGAGAAACTCTTGAAGAAAAATATGAAGAATTTTCAGAAATTGAACCATTAAATGATAATGATGAGTCTTCAGAAATATTTTTTAATAATTCTGATAATGAATCTGAAAAACTTTCAAACTTAATTTTTTTTGCATATGACTCAGAATAAATTTTCAGATTTAATGAATGCTTCAAATACAGATGATGATGATGATCCTACTGTTGAAATAATAGACAAAGATGGCTACATGATTTACAAATCTAAATATTCTATGACTGAGGGAGAGAAGTTAAAATCTGAAGAATCAAAATTACCTTCAGGAATGTTTAATGGCGGTGTATTTTTGAAAAATGAATACCAACATTATAAATCTTCTGACAATAATTCTTCTACAGCATCAAATTCTACTCCTTTTAAAAATTATAATAAAGACACATCTTTGACAACAGAAAAGTCAGCATTATCATCTTCAGACATTGTTACAAGGGTTAAGCTTTTTGAAAAAGGATAGTCTTCTAATTCTAAATCTACAAATCAAGATTCAAAATTCAAAAAGAATGTTGATAAAAGATCTTCTTCTACTAATCCACATTTCTTATCTTTTACAGAGCTATCCACTCTAGTTTGGAAGAAAAAAGGTGAAAGGCTATCAAAGAAAGACGCAATAGATAGTATTTCTTCTTTTAAAGAAACATGATGTATCCAAAATCAATACTTTGAATAAAAGAGAGCATTCAATTCTTAAAACTAATGTTGTTCATTCTTACTTATGTCATGAGATATTAAAAGTTTTTAAGAATCATATTCATTGTATAAACTGTGGACATCATAAATTTCAAATAACACTCAACAACAACAAGAGAGATCTGAAGAAACCATTTAGAAATTTTTCAGCAAAATTGGCAAGAAAACTTAACCATAAAAAGGATAAATCTATCAAACAACATCCTGAACAAACTTTTGAATTTAGTTCTGTCAAATCCAAATTCAGAATTCCAAATGTTATAGCTAATCTGAAAGGACCTATTTTTAAATGGGTACCTAAAACAAAATAATTGTTTTTGCACATGTGTCATGTGTGGGTTTTAGACTTTGGTTGTTCAAGATACATGACACCTTTCAAAGAACTACTAACTGATTATCATGAAAGATATGAAGGAACAGTTAGCTTTGGAAACAACACAAAAGGATATGTAAGAGGATATGGAACTTTTTCAAAGGGGGATGTTACTGTAATGAAAGTTTTCTATGTTGAGGGTCTCAAGCATAATCTGTTTAGTATAAGTCAGTTCTGTGACAATTATTGGAAAGTACACATTGACATAGATTTTTGTCATGTTCTAAGTTCTGAAAATCTAAACAAGTTAACAGCCTATAGAGATGGAGATATCTACACTGCTACTTTCACCGAAGATGGTCAACTGCAGGGAATTTGTTACATTTCCACTACCATGAAAAATGAAAGTTGGCTTTGGCACAAAAGGATGTCACATCTGAATTTCAAAGCAATTTCTGAATTAGATAGACACAAATCTGTAAGGGGTTTGCCAAAAGATCAAATTTGAGAGAAATTCATTATGTTCTACATGTGAGCTAGGAAAGATTAAAAGAAGCTCTCATCCTCTAAAAATGCTTTCTTCATGTAAAGCACCACTAGAAATGTTACATATGGATCTATGTGGACCAATGAAGACTCAAAGCATGGGAGGAAAGAAGTATAATTTTGTAATAGTTGATGAATATTCAAGATATACTTAGGTTGAATTTCTTAGACTTAAATCTGATACTTTTGATAGACTTATTCCTTTTCTAAAGAAAATACAGGTTCTTCTTCAACTTCCTATCCAAAAGATCAGAAGTGATAATTGCACATAATTTACAAATTCTACACTTCAGAACTTTTTGGATTGTGTTGGAATATCTCATAATTTTTCCGCTGCAAGAACTCCTCAAAATAATGGAGTAGTTGAAAGAAAGAACAAAACCTTAGTCGAGGTTGCAAGAACTATGTTTCCCTATTCAGCATTAGCTTTATCTCTTTGGGCAGAAGCAATAGCAACTGCTTGTTACTCAGAACAGAACCATTCTCAACAGAAAACTTCTCCAAACTTCTTATGAAATTATTAAAAAGAGAAAACCTTCTATTGATTATTTTAAAAAATTTGGTTGCAGGTGTTTTCTTCTGAATGACACAGAGCATTTGTATAAATTTGCACCTAAAGGTGTAGCTGGAATTTTTGTTGGCTATTCACAAAGATCCAAGGCATACAGAGTTCTCATCAAAGGCACTCAAAGGATCATTGAAACTTCTAATATAAGATTTCATGAGCCAACAATGACATCTGAACAAAACAGTTCAGAACTCAAGCTTAATCCAGTTTCTAAACTATTAGATTCAGAGAAGAGCAATACTGATCACACTTCTGAATCTAAATCTTTACCTAAGGCAAATATAGATTCATTATGTCAAGATTTATTTGATATTTTTGTAAATGTTTCTGCAATCTATCAGAATCCATCTCTTCTCAGAAGAATACCAGAACAAGTTTCGACAGAAACAACAATATCAAATCTTTCTGCACCACCTATCTCAACCTCAAATTCACAAATTCCTACTTCTGAATCTATACAAGTCAATTCTGACACATTACCAGTCACATCTGAACCACAAACACCTGTTTCTAAACCAATGACTATTTCTTTTGAACCATTACAGAATCTTCAATTTGAGGGGGAGTCTTTAGATTTGCATTCAGTAATACATCAAAATTCTGAATCATATGCAATCATTGATGCCTATGACTCTTTCAACAATGTCTCTTTTGTTCAACCTTTGCCAAATGTGAACAAATGGACATCAAGTCATCCAATTCATCAGATCATAGGTGATACCTCAAAAGGTGTACAAACCAGGTCAGCCACATCTAATGAGTGTCTATATGTAAATTTTTTAAGCAGTATTGAACCCAAAAAGCAAAGTGAAGCTCTTCAAGATCCAGATTGGATATTAGCCATGCAAGATGAGCTAAATCAATTTGAAAGAAACAAAGTCTGGAGACTAATTCCAAAACCTAAGGGGAAATCCATTATTGGCACAAAAATGAATTTTCATAAATTAGAAAGATGAACATGGAATTGTTTTGAGAAATAAATCAAGGCTTGTAGCAAAGAGATATTGTCAACAAGAAGGCATTGATTATGAAGAAACTTTTGCTCCTGTAGCTAGACTAGAAGCAATTAGAATTTTTCTAGCTTATGTAGCTCATAAAAACATGAAAGTTTTCTTATGGATGTCAAGTGTGCATTTCATAATGGAATTCTTCATCAAGAAGTATATGTTGAGCAACCAGAAGGCTTTGTAAGCAAAGAATTTCCATATCATGTTTATATTTTAGACAAAGCCTTGTATGGACTTAAACAAGCATCAAGAGCATGGTATGACACTCTCACAACTTTTCTTCTAAATTCTAAATTCAAAAGAGGTACTGTAGATACAACTTTATTTCTGAAGAAGGAAGGTGATGACATGATTTTAATACAAATATATGTAGATGATATTATATTTGCTTCTACAAATCCAAAATGTTGTAAAATTTTTGAGAAAATCATGCAAACTGAATTCGAAATGAGTATGATGAGAGAGTTAACTTTCTTTCTTGGTCTTCAAGTAAAACAACTTCACACTGACATATTCATTAATCAATCTAAGTATGTCTCTGACTTGCTTAAGAATTTTGACATGCCTGACTGTTCTAGTATTCAAACTCCAATGGCTACTGCAACTAAACTTGAATCAGATTTATCTGGTAAATCTGTTGATCAAAAGAAATACAGAGGCATTATTGGATCTTTGTTTTACTTAACAGCTAGTAGACCTGATATAATGTTCGCTACATGTATTTGTGCTAGATATCAAGCTAATCCTAAGGAATCTCATCTTCTTGCTACTAAAAGAATAAAGGTTCTCCTTCATTGGGGCTTTGGTATCTAAAGGATTCTGGATTTGAGCTAACTGCTTTCACAGATGCAGATCATGGTGGTTGTAAATTGGACAGGAAAAGTAAATCTGGATCATGTCAATTTCTAGGGGATAGGCTTGTGAGTTGGTCTTCAAAGAAGCAAAATTGTGTTTCAACCTCTACTGCAGAAGCTGAATATATAGTTGCTGCAACATGTTGTTCTCAAGTTATCTAGATGCGAATTCAACTCAAAGACTATGGGTACACATTCAGGAAGATTCCTCTGTATTGTGATTCAAAAAGTGCCATAGCTATCACAGCTAATCCTGTTCAACATTCAAAGACCAAACATATTGATGTGAGGTGTCATTTTATCAAGGATCATGTTGAGAGAGGTAATATTGAAATGTTTTTTGTTCAGACTGATTATCAATTATGTGACAACTGTCAAATTTGAGCTACCAAGTTAGCTCTTATTAGGTTTATATTAGTGTTATTTTAGATAAGTTATAAGATTGAGAGTTAGTTAGATTAGATTGGCCGAAAAATTTCTAGAGTTACCGGTAATTGCTTAGAAAGTCCGGTTCCGACCCGTAACTGTCTAAAACGTCCAATATAATGTCAAATGCTCTAATTTACCTAATTTATATAAAATATTTAGTTTAGAATGCTAAATATAAAAGTTTTTTTTATTATATAATTTAAACACTTTTGGGCTCATATTTTGAAGGAAAAAGGCCAAAAAATTGAGAAAATGGACTCTTAATTTCATTTTTATTTGGGCTTAAAATAATTTAAAAAAAATAAATTGTTGGGTTGGGTGGGCCCATACCCATGGCCAGCCACCCCCCTTTGTCCACATACAAAAATCATTTTTTCTCCTCATTTGCTCATTTTCAACATTCAAAATTCAAAAACTCTTCTCTCTCTCTCTAGAACTTAAGGGACATATTCCCTACTCTTCTTTCCCACTCTTTTCTCTCCAAATTCTCCAGCCACTTTCCATCTCAAATCCATCAAATTAACAAGATTTTTGAAGAATCATTGAACCACAATCATCACTCAAGTAAGTAACAACAATATCTTTATCTTTTTCTTGCAAATTTTGGGTGACAAACCACTTTTCTTACATTTTTTTAGCTACTTCTTCTAATATCCAAAATTTCTGAGTTTATAGAGAGATTATACACCAAAACATGTAAAAATGTTTATACAATGGTGGTAATCTATTATCCACACAATAAAACTCAAGAAAATGGGTAAAAATCATGTTTTATGTGTTTCTGAACAACAATGGAGATTTTTGGTGCTGACAGATTTATTGCATGTGCAAAAATCGTCCATTTCTTGCAAATAATATGTTAAAATATCATGAATATTCTTCTAAAATTTTATTTAATGAGTTGGGGTATTAATCCAAGTGGTTTCACTCAAAAACATTGAGTTTGGACCCTCCAATTGCTCATAACAAGATGCATGTGCATCTGGAAGTTCAACAGTAGGTAAACCCTACTTTGAACAACCATAACCCTGTGAATATTCATCCAAAACACTTGATTTTTCTTCTGGGGTTTAACTTAATGAGTTATCTTTCAAATGGCACTGGTTTCATTAAAAAATATGGTGATTTGAGGTTTCAATTAATCAAAACAAAAGGAGTATGCAATCTATCCAAAATTGACAGATTAGTACATGCATGTTCTAATAGCCATATCTCTTTCAAAACTCAATGAAAAAGGATGATTCTTCCTTTGAGAGTTAAGTACATGAGTTATCTTCTGCATGCAAGTGGAATTACATGAAAATATGGAGATTTGATCTCCAAACACCTAAAACACTTTAGGTGTGCAATCTGTGAAACCACCAACAGCTAAACTCTACTTTGTGTGTTAATATCTCCTTTGTTATTTCTCTTTAATGCATGATTTTTCTTCTAAAACTTTCTTTATTGAGTTAGGGTTCATATGAATCCGGTTTCACTCAAAAATATGAAGATATGAGGCATTAACCAATTTATTCAAATTAGGTGTGTAGTCTGTCAAGAAATGACAGAATAGTACATACCACTTGGAAGTGTCATATATTCTTCATAACTTCTTCAAAATCAGTGATTCTTATCTCAAACGTTTCCTTTATGAGTTATGATTCCAATCCAACTGGAAATTATAGAAAACACTAAGTAGAACTCCTTAAATGAGTGATTTACTAACATGGTGTAATCTGTCATACCAGTTGTGACCCTTTGCATTGCATAAATTATTTGAATCATTTTTACATGTCCAAAATTCATTAAATTTGGTCACAATCACCATAACCCAGTACTATATCACATATAAAAATATGGGAAGCTATGTCATTTTTGAAGTCTCTGCATTTTGATCATTTTGAGTACTACAAGTTTCTGTCGAGAAGTGAAATTCTGGAATTTCTTGATTTCAACAATTATTGATCATTTGATGGTTTATAAAACAACTTACGGTATAAATTACTATATTATCGAGCATATGTGCATTATGTATAATTGGACAATATACAATCAATTTGTATGTATGTGGACATTTATAAGCTTAAGACTTATTCACCTCCATAAGTAGTATTAGACCCATTAGTGATGGTTTTGAGCATTTCTCTTTGTTAGGGAATCGTTAGGCCTTTGGGTGGGGATTGGATCGTGCTTTTGAGTAGCGGAGCTTGCAAAGGTGAGTATTCACAGCCCCACTTTTAAAGTATTCTATATGTTTTGGGGTGAAAAGCATGATTAAATGAAATATTTGAGCTATTTGCATTAACGAATGTGAATATTATGAAAATTGTTGTTTTTGGGCATTAAGGCATGAACATTAATAGATTGTATTGAGTAAAATGTTCCATAAAAGTTTGTACACTACTATTAACTCAAGTGAGAAGTCGAGGGTATATGTGGATAGCGCTATTGGACGGACAATCCCACCTAAAAACCGAAAAGTAGGGTGTGGATAGCAATCCCACCGGAAAACTGCAGGTAGGGGTGCACTATACTTAAAAAAGAAGGTTCTACACATGTGGACTTTAGGTCCACCGCTGAGGTAGAATTAAAAGGAAGGTTCTACACATGTGGACTTTAGGTCCACCGCTGAGGTAGAACTATACTTAAAAGGAAGGTTCTACACATGTGGACTTTAGGTCCACCGCTGAGGTAGAACTATACTTAAAAGGGAGGTTCTACACATGTGGACTTTAGGTCCACCGCTGAGGTAGAACTATACGTAAAAGGAAGGTTCTACACATGTGGACTTTAGGTCCACCGCTGAGGTAGAACTATACTTAAAAGGAAGGTTCTACACATGTGGACTTTAGGTCCACCCCTGAGGTAGAACTAAAAATATTTTTGTGGTCGAAGGTTTAGTGGTGGCTCATTACTTATATTTAGGGTACAAAAATGCCTTGAACGTTTTATGATGTAAAGATTATTTTAGTGCCATAAAAGTATTTTACTCAATATTCATTTATGCAAAAGATGTTTATAATATTTAAAATCTGTGAATTCACCAACTCTTTGTAGTTGACCTTGTTTTATTCATGCTTTTCAGGAGTAAGAAAGGGTAACTAAAAATGCTTGTTTTTGGGGCGTATCAACATCAACCACGTTTAAATTTGAAATCGTTTTGTAGAACATCTTATTTCTTTTTCTTTTTTTGTTAAAACTTGAACTGGTATGATGTAATGTTCAGTTATATGTGTTATGTATTTGATTGGACAATTGGTGTTGTTATCGCTCTATTGCTATGAAATCTTGAACTATCACTCCCTATGTTTCCGCTTTAGCGGGGTGTGGCAAATTAGCAGATTTGTTTACCAAAGCACTTGATGAAAAACGTTTTAATTTTTTGGTAAGCAAATTAGGCATGATGAATTTGTCTACTTAAGTATTTTAAATCAACTAAGAAATAAGAGTTAAGTTCCGAGCCTTATTCATTCTGAATTATGAAAATATTAACTTCAGAAGTTTTGAGGTTAACTTTTCAGAAGTCTATCCTTCATTACTCAGAAGTACTAATTCTTCATTTCTGAAGTTATTATATCATAATACTTATCTTTTATTTTCTTTTCTCTCTCTAACCATTTCTATGTTTAGCACTTTTCAAGGGGGAGAGAAATAATTATGCATGCTTTAAGGGGGAGTGATACTCATACATAATACTTTGGTACTTACTTATGTAATCAAGATCTGAAAAGGTGGATACTGATTCTTAAATTTTACAAATCTTAGAAGTATGGACAAACTTCTGTAGATAAAACCTGATTTGTCAAAATTGTTCAAATATACTTCTGAAATATCAAATTGTTTTACATATTCAGAAGTATGTAATTTTAAATGGTTTTCATGCATATTAAGTGTTGATCATAACTCCTCTCAGTGATTTGAATATGATTCCTCTATATACTTAGTGAAATTCCATTGGAAAACTCATGTTTAAAATCAGCGATAGCATAGGCTGATCGTTATCAGCGATCGCTGAAAATCAAGAACCTCAAGTCTACCTCTGAAGATCTGAAGATCAACCAACACACCAAAAGAACATTCAGCGAAAGTCGAAGACCAAGCTGAAGAAATAGATTAATTAGCTAGTGATCTGAAGCGGTTCAGTGATTAGAAGGATTATCTAAACCAAAGTGTGAAGTCTTGTCAAGCCTCATCGATACTCTGAAAGTTCATCCTTGAAGTTTCAAGTTCAGCGATCAAGTGAAGTGTTAGGATCCAAAGAATACTATGTTTGGAATGTTTTGTAAAGTCATTATTCAGATATTCTGAAGTTCAGAATAAAAGTTCTGAAGATAACTTCTATATCAGATCTATTGTAATATGGGATTAACATGAAGCTTCTCAAACAAGATTAACGTTGATCTTATCATCGATGCACAAAAGTCAAACCTTATACTATGTTAGAAAAGGACGTACGAATTGTCTTGTTAGGACCCAAACAATCAAGATATCAATATATGGAAAGATTAGAAAAGAAATATGATAGCCAAATGTCGTATGTATTGATAGGATGAACAGTATTACAAAATACGTCTTTACAAGGCTTATGGAAACGTTAGTTCTAACTATCTAACAAACTATCTATTTATACATGAAATAGCAAGACTAAAGTAACAGTACATTCATAACAGACAAGTTCAGAACAGGTTCTGAACTCCTTCAGATCTTCTTCAGAAGTGTCTTTAGAAGTGCCTTCAGAACTTCTTCAGAACCTCTTTAGAATATCTTCAGAACTTCTGAAGTTGGCACTTCAGAAGTTATGCCTTAGGCTTTTCTTTATCTTTTCTTCAGATCTTTATATCTTTAGAACCAGTACCTTTTGAAGCTATTACGATATCTCTATCAATCTCCCCCTTGGCTTCAAAAGTTCAAATCATACTTCCAGAAATTCAGAATTTCTCTCACATCTTTCAGAATTAAATTTCTGTATTCTAGCAAGGATTCAACAATTCTAATCATCTCTTTTGCAAGCTTCTTGTGCTTCTCCCAATCTTCATTGTTCAGATTCTTTGGTCTTCTATTCTGTCTTTTTACCAAACGATCTCTGATAGCCATGAGAGTTCCATTGCAACATTTGTGGAGTTCTTCAAATCTCACAAATAATAGTTCTTGAGAGCATTTGCAAACGAATCCTGGAGGTTAAATTACTAAGGTACTTTTCTTCAGATTTTGAATATCTGGTAAGCTCAGATTCGGTTTGCTCAAGTGTACTTGTTTCTTGTTCAGAACATAAGTAACCTGAAAATCAGTCTTTGCAGCCCATATAAATTCTCTGTACAAGCCATCTCTGAGGATTGGAAATGATTTTCTGAACTTGGTGATTGAATCATCAAAAAGGATAAAGACTTCTGTAAACTCTGAGTAGATCTCTAAGATACACATTCTGGAAATCAGCTTCAGGAAAGGTAGAAATCTCACCATTTTGTCTTTCAACTGAAAAGAATGCATACTTGTAATTTTGTTTTGTCTTCAAGTCAGCATTAATTACCTTGACCACTGGACTTTCCTTTCTTGCTTCATTAATTGGGATCCTTATCTTTATAATGATATCTGAGTACCATTGTTTCCAACCAAAGGACTTTTGAATCCAGCAATCAATATAGTTGAACTTTTGTTCATATTCCATGAACATTTCTGGATGGAAATATTCAAGAAACATGGTGAAAGCACGTTCTTCTATTCTTTGCACTTGCAGTTGTTCCTCTTCAGATATTTGCTCTACAGGCCCAACTGTTCAGAAATAGCTTCAGAAATGACTTCTTTTCCTTTCTCTTTATCCTTCTGACTTGGTTCAGAACTTTCAATATTCAGAGAAAACTTCAGAATTTCCTCCAAGTCTTGTCTCTTTGAATGAATTTGGAAATCATAAGTATCACTAAGTAGAGAATTAGCTCTTCTGATCTTATTTTCTCTTTTGTGACCAGCTAGATAACTCTTTCTTACAATTTCTCTGAAATGAATTCTTTCTTTGATTAGATATATGATTTATTCTTTGACATCTGAATCTTCAATATAATCCTTTGCATAACTAAGAAACCAATTCAGAGTTGAGTTAGAGTATTTTGGAATATCTTAAGTCAAAAAGGTTTTATTTCCATCTACTGTATATCTGAACCCAATATCTGGACTAGTGAACACTCTAGTTATTGTATTTTCAAGATTTACAGGTTCCAACAGATTCACTTTAGATAAACCAAATTCCAGAGCTAATTGAAAGTCATGCTTGATGATGTTCCTTATGTAGATTCCTAGAATTCTTCTAACTTCAAAAACAAGTTCAACTTCACTTCTAGCAACACAGAACTGAAGAACTGTCAATTTCTCTTGCAATCTTAGTTTGTACAGATCATACTGAGTAAATTCACATAAATATCCATTTCTTCTTTCTGCTCCAAATCTGTATATTACCAAATCATCTTCAACTGTCTTTGACAGACATCTAATTTTCTTGATAAGAGTGGAATCATTCAGATTCTGAACACCATGCTTCTGACAAAGTTTCTAACTTGAGAGATTTGTTCTTCAGACCACTCATCATTTACAAAATCTTCCAGCTTTGCAAACCTCAAATTGGTTTTATACATATGAAAGTAAATAACTTCAGGAAACTCTAAGTTGATTTCTCCACAAAGAAACATATCTTCCTTTTCATAGATTTGATCTAGAATAGGTTCTTCAAGAAGAGGAATATCAATTTTGGGAATTGTGATGCAGGATCTGACTCTTACTTCAAATTTTCCAGAGTAGACCATTAAAATTTCATCTGCAATTTCAGTTCCTCCCATATGACTTAAATCAAATTCTAATTCAACTCTTTCATCTGGTTGATCAATAAAATCTCTGAAGACTGAAAACCTGTTGTCCAAAAGTCTACATTCCAGACTTCTTGGATTGTTCAGAAAGACATGCACTCAACAGAATTGAATTAGTATTTTCCATAGCTCTTCAGAAGCTCTTCTATATTCATCACTTAGAAGTTGTTGGGCTTTCCAAATTACCAAATCTTTTACTTCATTAGCTTCAGAGCTTTCTCCCATATTAGTTCCAGACATGTCTTCTTCAAACATAATAACATCAGAATGATCACTAGGCTCACCAATGATATCTTCAAATGCAAGGTATTCCCTTAGCATTTCTTCATTTGAATCAGGAATGATATCTGTATTGTCTGAGCTTAAATTTCCTTCAGAATCAAAAGATAACTTCTCTGTTTCATACCCTTCCTCTACTATATCTTCAGAAGAAAGAATATTTGCCTCTTGCCCTTCATGTTCTGCAAATAAAATATCCTCTATTGCTTCAGAAACTCTATTAGATGCTTCACCACCATTCGGAGCATCTTCAGAAGTTTTCTCAGAACTTTGTTCTTGAACATTTTCAACATTCTCAGATTCAGATACTCTCTGTCTTTTCTTCCCCTCTTGATTATCAGGATCCTGATCATCAAGACTCCTTTTAGAAGTATCTGATTGAGGCCTGCATTCTAGAACAGATAACCTTGTGCTTAAATCTGTCTGAGAACTCTGAATAAGTAGAAGAATCTGGTTGAGCAGATGAAGAAGAAGTCTGAGACGCTTTCAGAGAAGAAACGGATGAAGCAACTTCAGAAAAAGAAGTCAGAAGTGCTTGTTTGAAATTATTCAGATCATTAGAAGATTGAAGATGAAACTCATTCAGCTTATTCACCATACTTACCCCTTGTTGATCCAACCTATCCTCCATCACCTTTTTAGTTGTATCTGTCAATTCCTTGATGTCCTTCTGAATCTTTGCAAATTCAGAAGTACAGAAATCTTTGAATTCTGTGAATTCAGAAGATGTGGGTAAGGTTCCAAAACCAACAGATGGTCTTGTTTGCATTCCTTCAGAAGAAGGCTGGCCTGTATGTGCCACAGAGACATCATGAACCACATGTGATTCATGGGGCTTTTGTGATGTTCACCCCACCAGGTCTTCCAACTAATGCTTGATATCCAGAAATAGGAATATCTATAGTTGTTGATGCAATGTGACAAACACCTTGCTTAGTGGCATCTGGAAGATGTGTGCTAGTGTGAATAGATTCCACATTAAGTGGTTCAGTAGGCTCAAGGTTGAGTGGACCCTCAGACTCAATGTGCTCAAAATGGTGAAGGGGGGACATATATCCTTCATTTTCAACAAAAGGAACCTCCAATTGGGGTCCTAATGGATTATAAGCTGCTTGCCCCATATGTGTTGATGAAACACCCTTTTGTTGAGAGGTGGATGAGTGGCTGGGGGGGATAACCAAATTTGCCATGGGCTCACTGGCTTTTTCAATATCATTCACCAAAGAATGTGGAATAATAGAAGATGTGGGTGCCCGGCTAGTAACAGGTGGTTCACAAGTTTGTTTTTCTTTTACCTGTGTTCTCCCCTCTTCAATTCTTTTTCTTACTCTTCTACCCATTCGCTCATTTTCATTTTTCCTCTTTACTCTTTGAGGTTGTTCTCCCCCTTGAACAGCCTCCCCTCTCTTTCTAACAAGTCTAGACTCCCTTGCATTATCACCACTCTGGTTTGAATCAGGGGAAGGGACTACTGGTTGAGGTAATCCCATAGATTCTAAATACTCACTCACAATCCTATTTGGTGTACTTACAAGATCAAGTAAGTGAGAAGGAACTGGAACTGCATTTGGAAATGTAATCTTTGAATTTGGTGGTCTTAAACTGTCCATAGAAAAGATAGGAACATGTACCTCATGTGCTAGAACAGGAATTGTTGGCACTGCTTTCATTGCTCCTTTAATTAGTGTTTGAAAGAATCTCTGAAATGGAATGTAGTTGAATGTGGACTTCTTCAAAACAGCAGATTTGAGTTCTTCAAAAATAAGAGAAGCATAATCATAATGCTTGTTGAATGCAACTCCATGAAAGATGATCCTCACATTTGCTGAAGCTTGATCCAAGCTTGAACTTTTCCAAGATAGACAGGTGTTCAGAATTGAGAATAAACAGTACCATATTGGAGGTAAACACTTTCTTCTAAAAGAACTTAAAGCATTTAGATTTTCAGAGTATCCCAAACTCATGAAATCTGAGATCATATCTGTGGAAGATGGAATTGGATCATAAAAGGTTTTCCCAAGAACCTCATCTGGTTTTGCCACAAAGTGAAGACATCTAATATCATCCACAGAGATACATACCTTGTAAGCATGGACATAGGAGACAATTTCATCTTCAGATTCATCAACCTCAGCATAGTACCACAATTGTTGAAGATAAGAAGTAGGAATAGAGAATTTCCTAGAGAGTAGAGTACGGAGTGGATGTTTCTTCAGGATTTTGATCAAAATCATTTGATCATTAGTGAAGTCTGTCGTAATGTTCAAAGAACAATTATTTTTCTTGATTTCTAGAAGTTTCTCAGCAGGGACATAAAGTTTTGACATGTCACTGCTCTCAGTACGAGTTTGGGATTCACTATCACTAGCATCTGATCCAGAAACAACTTCTATAGGTTCAACTTGTGTTTCCCTAATTTTGCAGTTCTCGGGTTAGGGTTAGGGTTAAGGTTTGAAGGTCCGGCTTGATTAGTAGCAGTTGTGGCTGTGTCTTGAACCATATGATCTTCATTGAGTGGGATTTCCATTAATCCAACAACCAATTTTTGAGGTACGATCTTGAATGAACCATCACTCGATGATCCATTACTGGCATTTAGGCTTGATGAAGTAGAAACCATAGCTTTTGAAGTAGACATTATATTCGAAGAACAAGGATTCGAAATGGAATGAAGATCAATAAAAACAGATAGATTTTCAGAGTAAAATCGCTAAAAAATGAAGACGATGAAGAATTCATTGATTTATAAGACTGGATAAGCGCTGATGGACACGTGGCCAAAAAGTGAATGTGATTAGAGTAGTAATCATCATTAAGTTGGATAAACGAACCGTTTAATCGACGTGCTTAAGAAATATCCAATGAAATTAAAACACGTGGCACACACTTAAGTGACACTTAAGAAATATCAACGGGAAGTTATGTTCCGAAAACAAGTTCAAAAACTTCAGAAATTGTTCAGAACTTCTGAGAATAAGTTCAGAAGTCTGAAAGAAAGAATTCAGAAGAACCTCAGAACTAAACTTGTATCACTTTAGAAGACCAAAAATTATTTAAAACTTCAAACTTCTGAAAAATATAAAACATTTTGAGAATTCAGAAGTAGGTTTGAACAAACAGAAAAATTATTTTATCCACGGAAACTTGTTCATACTTCTTAGATATCAAGTTCAAGACTTGATTTCAGCATTTCAGATCTGTTTTGTAGGAAAGAGTAGTTCAGAATAGTGAAATTAATACCATTCCCCCTTGAATCATTAGCAACTATGATTCTCCCCCTTAATCAGTGCAACTTTATCAAAGACACAAGAAAATATTTAGAGAAATGAAAGAAGAAAAAAAATGAAAAGTATTAAAAGACAATCAACCTAGATAAAGAAGGATTATATTTCTGAGTTTGAAAAGAAGAAAAGATCTGAATATTGAACTTCAGAATATTCCTGAAGGGCAAACTATTCAGAATTTTGAGATTAGAACCTCAGAATATAACTTCTAAAGTATAGTTGATGTGTAATACTTACATAGACATATTAATCATGCCCAATTTACTTACCAAGAAGTTAAATCATTTTTATCAAGTGCTTTGGTAAATAAATCAGGTAACTGATAATCTGTCTGAACAAAAAACATTTCAATATTAGCTTTTTCCACATGATCTTTGATAAAATGATATCTTACATCAATATGCTTGGTCTTTGAATGCTGAACATGATTGGCAGTGATGGCTATAGCACTTTTTGAAGCACAGTACAAAGGAATCTTTTTGAAAGTGTAACCATAGTCTTTGAGTTATATTTGCATCCAGATCACTTGTGAGCAGCATATTGCAGCTGCTACATACTCAGCTTCTGCTGTAGAAGTAGAAACACAATTTTGTTTCTTTGAAGACCAGCATACCAATCTATCACCCAGAAACTAACATGATCCAGAAGTGATTTTTCTTTTTAATTTGCATCCACCATGATCTGCGTCTGTAAAGGCTGTTAGTTCAAAACTTGAATCCTTAGGATACCAAAGTCCCAATGAAGGAGAACCTTTTAGATATCTAAGGATTCTTTTTGCAGCTAGAAGGTGTGATTCCTTAGGATTTGCTTGATATCTGGCACAAATACATGTAGCAAACATTATATCTGGTCTACTAGCAGTTAAGTAAAGCAAAGATCCAATTATGCCTATGTACTTTTTCTGATCAACAGATTTTCCATTCAGATCAGGTTCTAAGAACTTAGTTGCAGTGGCCATTGGAGCTTGAATACTTGAACAATCAGTCATATCAAACTTCTTAAGTAAGTCTGAGACATACTTAGATTGATTAATGAATATGCCAGTGGGAAGTTGTTTAACTTGAAGACCAAGAAAAAATGTCAACTCTCCCATCATACTCATTTCAAATTCAGTT
The DNA here is from genome assembly GCA_036898165.1 of Silybum marianum. Taxonomy (NCBI): domain Eukaryota; kingdom Viridiplantae; phylum Streptophyta; class Magnoliopsida; order Asterales; family Asteraceae; genus Silybum; species Silybum marianum. The sequence continues at coordinate 6,766,332 of CM072539.1, forward strand.
TGCATGATTTTCTCAAAGTTTCTACAAAATTTTGGATTTGTAGAGGCAAGTATAATATCATCTACATATATTTGTATCAAGATCATATCATCACCTTCCTTTTTCAGAAATAAAGTTGTACCAACAGTACCTCTTTTGAATTTAGAATTCAGAAGAAAAGTTGTAAGAGTATCATACCATGCTCTTGGTGCTTGTTTAAGTCCATATAAGGCTTTGTCTAATATGTAAACATGATCTGGGAATTCTTTGCTTACAAAGCCTTCTGGTTGTTCAACATACACTTCTTCATGTAAAATACCATTCAGAAATGCACATTTGACATCCATTTGAAACACCTTCATGTTTTTATGAGCAGCATAGGCAAGAAAAATTCTAATAGCCTCTAATCTGGCAACAGGAGCAAAGGTTTCATCATAATCAATTCCTTGTTGTTGACAATACCCCTTAGCTACAAGTCTTGTCTTGTTTCTTACAACAATACCATTTTCATCATTTTTATTTCTGAATACCCATTTTGTGCCAATGATGGATTTACCTTTTGGTTTTGGTATCAATCTCTAGACCTTGTTTCTTTCAAATTGATTTAACTTATCCTGCATGGCTTAAATCCAGTCTGGATCTTGAAGTGCTTCATATGGCTTTTTTGGTTCCATGCTACTTAAAAAATTTACATACAGACACTCATTTGCTGTTGCAGATCTTGTTTGAACACCTTTTGATGCATCTCCAATAATTTGATGCACTGGATGACTTGATGTCCATTTGTTTCGATTTGGCAATGGTTGAACAGATGAAACATTGTTCAGAGAATCATAATCATCAATAATTGCTTGAGTTTCAGTATCATGATTGATAACTGAATGTAAATCTGAAGTCTCCCCCTCAAATGGAACATTCTGAATTGGTTCAGAACTTTGATGTACATATTCAGAAGTATCTTGAACTGGTTCAGAAACAACTTGAACTGGTTCAGAAGTAGTTTGAACTTGTCTAGAAGTAACTTGAACTGGTTCAGAAGTTGGATGTACATTTTCAGAAGTTGGAAGTTCTGAATTTGAGGTTGAGATTTGCGGTGCTAATGTACTTGAAATTTGTATTTCTGAAATGTCTTGATCATTTGTGCTTTTGATGAGAGAAGGATTTTGATAATCTGCAGAAACGTTTACAGAAATATCAAATAAGTCTTCACATAAATTGTCTAAATTTGTTTTAAGTAAAGTTTGAGATTCAGAAGTAGAGTTTGTCTGATTATGTTCTGAGTCCAAACTTTCAGAAGTTGGTTTATGTGCGAGTTCTGAACTGTCTTGTTCAGAAGTCAAAGTTGGCTCATGAAATCTGACATTTGTAGTTTCAATGATCCTTTGAGTTCCTTTAATGAGTACTCTGTAGGCTTTGGATCTTTGGGAATAGCCAAAAAAGATACCAGCTAAACCTTTTGGTGCAAATTTGTCAAGATGCTGAGTATCATTCTTTAGAAAACACCTGCAACCAAAGATTTTAAAATAATCAATAGAGAGTTTTCTTTGTTTTAGCATCTCATAAGGAGTTTTAAGAAATTTTCTGTTTAATATGGTCCAGTTCTTAGTAAAACATGCAGTAGCAATAGCTTCTGCCTAAAGAGAAAGAGGAAGTTCTGAATATGCTAGCATGGTTCTTGCAGCCTCTACCAAAGTTCTATTCTTTCTTTCAACCACCCCATTTTGTTGAGGAGTTCTTGCAGCCGAAAAATTATGTGAAATTCCAACAGATTCCAAAAAGTTTTGAAGTATAGAATTTGTGAATTCTGTTCCATTGTCACTTCTGATCTTTTGGATTGGGAGTTGAAGAAGAACTTGAATTTTCTTTAGAAAGGGTATCAATCTTTCAGAAGTATCATATTTGAGTCTCAGAAATTTAATCCATGTGTATCATGTGTATTCATCTACTATGACAAGAATGTATTTCTTTCCACCCATGCTTTGAGTCTTCATTGGTCCACACAAATTCATATGTAGCATTTCAAGTGGAGCTTTGCATGAAGATAGCATTTTAGAGGATGAGAACTTCTTTTGATCTTCCCTAGTTCACATGCAGAACAAAGAGAGTTCTTTTCAAATCTGATGTTTGGTAGTCCTCTTACAGATTGATGTTTGCCTAGTTCAGAAATGGCTTTGAAATTCAGATGTGACATTCTTCTGTGCCAAAGCCAACTATCATTTCTCATTGTTGCAGACATATAACATACACCTTGTAGTTGACCAGTTGTAGTGAATGTTGCTGTGTAGATATCACCATCTCTATAAGCAGTTAATTCATTTTTGTTTGTTGTACTCAGAACATGACAGTGATCTATGTCAAAATTAACCTTCCAGTATTTGTCACAGAATTGACTAATACTGAAAAGATTATGTCTTAGTCCCTCAACATAGAAAAAACTTTCATTACTGTCACATCTTCTTTAATGAAAGTGCCATATCCTCTTACATATCCCTTTGCATTGTTTCCAAAGCTAACTGTTCCTCCATATCTTTCATGATAATCAGTTAGTAGTTCTTTGAAAGGTGTCATGTGTTTTGAACATCCAGAATCTAAGACCCACACATGACATATCTGCAAAAGAGATTATTGAGTTTTAGGTACCCATTTCAGAATTGGTCCTTTGAGATTAGTAATAAAATTTGAAGTTCTGAACTTTGTCTTCAGATTTTTCAATTCAGAAGTTTGTTCAGAACTTTGAAATTTATCTTTCTTAGTTTTATTTTTATTTTTATTTTTTATTTTAATTGAATTTGTCAATATAGCTGAACATTTCTGAATAGATTTCATCAAATTTTTCTTGTTTGTTTTGGAGTTAAGATGAAAATTATGATGACCACAGTTAATACAATGAATATGATTCTTTAAAGTGTTTACAATAGCAGTAGACATGTAAGAATCAATAACATTTGATTTTTCAACAAAGATTCTTTTATTCACTATCTTTGATTTAGGTACATCACTTTTATTTGAAATTGAAAAACTATCTAATTTGTCATTCTTTGATAGTCTTTCATCTTTCTTTCTCCATACTAAAGTGGATAGCTCTGTAAAAGATAAGAAATCAGGATTAGTATAAGAAATTCTTTTGTTAAGTTTAGGTTTAACCTCAGAATTTGAGCTAATTTTCTGAACTTCAGAGAGAGAATTTGAGGATTGTCCTTTTTCAAAGTTTTTAACTCTGGTGTTGAAGTCAGAAGATGTTACTGAACATGGTGATGAAGTCAATGAAGTGTTTGTAGTAGTAGGAGAAAATTTTGAAGAAGTAAAAATTTCAGATATCTGAGATTCTGGTTTTAAAAACACAGGACCAAACATTTCTGAAGGTATCTTTGGAGCTTCAGTTTTTAGTATTTCTCCTTCAGTCATACAAGATTGTGATTTGTAAACCAAATAGCCATTTTTATCAATGACTTGCACCATATGATCATCATCATCTTCTGAATCAGAAGCATTTATTAGTTCTGAAAATTTATTTTGAGTCATACTTGTTGCAAAAATATTTGAATTTTTTGTTGTTGTAAACTCATCATCAGAATTATCAAAAAATATATTGGGATTCTCATCAACATCTTCTAAAGACTCAATTTCTGAGAATTCATCATATTTTTCTTCATGTTCTGATTTATTATCAGAAATATCTTCTGAAATGACTTCAGAATTGAATTCAGAAGTTATCTCAGAAGTAACTTCAGAAATTATTTCAGATTTAACAATTACTTCAGATTTTTCTTCAGAAATAATATTTGATTCAGAAGATTCACAAATGTTTAAACTTATATTTATTTCTTCTGTTTCAGAAATTATTTCTGGTTCGCCAGTTTTAAGAGGTGTTTCTTCTGAAAACAAAGTCTCTGATTTTACAAATGGTATTCTTTCAAGCAAAGAATAGTTCACAGGTTTAGAAAGAACATCTGTATTTGATTAATTGAAAATTTTCATTTTAGAATAATCATACAGATTTGCCGGTGCCTTTTTTAGTATTTGACTGTCATTATATCCTAAACCTGCTTTTATGTTGTAAAATTTTGAATTTTGAGCCTGACTTGTTAAAATGTTCAGAGTTTGTTCAGTTTGTCCTCTTTTAAAATTTAAATCTTCTAATTCCTTAATCTTTTTATAAAGATCAAGTCTCTCTTGATTCAGAAAATTCATTTTAACATTCAGAATTTCTTTTTCAGACTTCTCATTGATAATTTCCTTTTGTAAGCTGTCCATTTTTTCTTTTAAAACAAGTTTTTCTTCAGAAACTTTTTTAAGAATATGTTCAGCTTCTTGACAATTTTCTTTATATATTTGACTTTTAGCCCTTAATTGATTGACCAAAATTCTTTCACCTTTGATTCTGTTTCTGAGAGTTTCAAATTCAGAAACCATGTTTTGAAATTGATTTTTCATTTCAGAATCTACAGTGTTATTTTCAGAATTATGTTCAGAATTTTGTTCAGAAGAGTAGTTTATTTCAGAAGTTAATTCAGAAGATGAAGAAGATACTTCATCCTCTGGATCCATTTGACACATATAGCAATTGGATGCATAATGAGCAACTTCTTCATCATCATCTCCATCACTCCAGTAACCACTCCTCTTCATACTTGGTCACTAAAGCAGGATTTAGCTCATTTTTCTTAGCTAACAGATGTTTCTTCTCATAGTAGCCTGAATTCTTGACTTTTGGCATCTTGCATTGTCTTGCATAATGTCCAGGCTTTCCACAGTTGAAGCATCTTGCTGGTTCAGATGTTTCAGATTGACCAGCTTCTTGACCTTTCTTAGGTCCACTTTCAGATCTAGGTTTATTTTGATATTTTTTATTGTATCTTTGTGTAAATTGCCTTGTCATAAAAGCAATATTATCAGAAATCCTTTTCAGCTGCTCATCTGATTCATCCCCATCACAAATTGTTGTCTCTGGGATCTCACACACCTTCTTAGCAGAAATAGTCAAAGAAATTATTATACTTCTTGCTTAACAAGGCTACTGTTTCATTTACCTTCTTTTGTTATAACATGTAGTTTACAACGTTTTATAAATTCAATACTATACAAATGCAAATACAACCAAATGGTTTTTATTTAAAGATATTGCACCCAAACAACCCACACTTATACTTTATTTGTCAAAATGTCTAAAACCCAAGTATAAGTCTCTTTCATGATTTATAAATCCCTTTATACCAAATATGCAAACTTACCCAAATGCTTACACGTTTGATAAATAACAAGTAAAATATGTTAATACTTCAAAAACAGACATTTTTGGCATGTACAAAGTTTTCACAAAGTATCTTGAACTCACCATGCTAGATTTAGGCTAAATCTAGGTTTTACCCGAATACCGAGCTCCATTCGGTGAAGACTTCAGATCCTTGAGCTACACCTCTAGATCCATGGTGTAAGTCTTTCAAGAACACCAACATAACTTCCAAAACATACACAAAACGAACTAAGAGAGAATGAGAGTTGTTGGTGCAAAAACTCAAACCCTAGATTCAAGATTTCGGAGAGGTGATCGTACCTTTCAACTTATAGGAACCCCAAATCATCAAGTAAACTTTAATCCTCATTGTTACTATCTTAAAGATATTTGAAATACGAAACCATAGCATTTTGAATCGCCCAAATCGACTGAGAAATGAGAGAGATATGACCAAATGAAGTTTAAACACGAAATCTGACTTTTTAACCCCTACACGCGAACTGCGACCATGGACTGCGACCTTACCACTCCCAGGTGGCAGTTTTAGGTCGTAATTTCCCAAAAACACTACTTACGGTACACAAAGTGTGACCGGGGCCCCAGGTGCAAGAATTGCGACCCTAGGTCGTAGTTTACCCTTTTTCGTGTATTTTGGGCTTTTCTTGCTTATTTTCGTCATCTAACTGGGTACCAAAACCTCTATTACTTAGCCAAAACATTCCATTGATGAATATCATAGTAACAGTTGAATTTAGGAACACCAAATTTTCCGGGTGTTACTATTCTCCCAACCTTAGAATGATTTCGTCCTCGAAATCTATCATTGATTCAAAACTTAAAACTACACCCTACGGACGGCTTGGATTTTCGAATTTCCAACTCCCTCATAAATTAGATAAACATCAACGCGAGAGTTCCTTTAATATTGATATCATTCATTCATTTTCTTATCACGCTCTTTATCCATAAGAGGCGCAACTCTCAAACAATTGCGTTTTCACAATTTAATTGACTCCTTTTCGGTGGAAGTATTTCTACCAAGCTCAAATTCTGATTGGAAGCCTCTTTCAAAAGATTACACCAATACCAAACGTGCACTGTGCCGAAGCAATTTCCAACAGTAGGATCTTGGTTACCTCCCAACCTTAATTGACCCATATAACCTCAAGAGTGCCTTACAACATTAACTACCCAGTTCCGTTACTGTTACCCATAAATGAATTCACTCTTAAATATTTTCTAACAACCCTTACCAAACTAGAATGCCCTTCTCTCTTGCATTGAACTTTCTGATAGATTCACAAAAGCTCATCCGACTATAACCATACATACCCATTTGAATCTGGTTAATCACTAACATGTCGACCTTACCCGGGTGGTAAAGGAATCCCGCACAAACAGTTCCAAATAGATCCGTACTGCATAGATGCTCTAACTTCAATCAAATCAAAGTTTCGTTGCAACTTAATTGATCCTTATTAAGCATCACTATTCACTATAATGTATTCTCCTCAAGTTCACCGCATAAAGCTTTCGAACATTTACTAGAATTCAATTTAGGTACCCTAATTACAACAATGATTCTTGACCTCAAGAAAATCAGAAGTTGACACCTAAGTTTGTAAAAGGTCAGTACCACAATTATGCATCGCCCGATAAATTACATCTCAAAGTTGACTCTTAACATGAGAAGTCAATCCCGTAATTACCACACTCCAGTACTTGCATCACCTGAAACATTAAAGCCGTGCTCCCTAGTGGACAACCCAACAAATCTTCCCCGTTCACTAAACTCACCAAGATGAAACATCCTTATCACACAAACACTAACACCAACCAGACAACTCCTTGAAACAATCAATCCCGTAAATTTCGATCCGAAGGCTGATGAAACAAGAAGACCATCGCATAAAATAACCCGGAATGACTCGAAATCTAATACCTCCAAAAGCTCCTATATACACCGATCGTCTGAACCGAATCTCCAGAATTCAAAACCATTTACAAGCCATGTCAATCGCTACTTAAATTCAGAGAGACTCAACGATCCACAAATGTGATACTCGCCACAACATGACATTACATCCAAGGTTTCCTAATGAGTTCAAGGTTTTACATGTATGTGACTAGGCAAATGCGCCATGTTTATTTATCAAAGATTTAACAAACATAAAATCTTTATAACCAATTTTACACACGCCTCAAGATTTTTACCAAAATCAGGTAACCGTGAAAAGTGAACTACCAACGTTAGTATGCAAATCCATTTAAAAGCTATGTGCTCATTATTCAAGCTAATGATGACAACAATGAGAATACAATTAGTAACCTTTAAAATGGACCGTAAAATTTTGACACGCATTTATTGACATCATGCATGTAAGAGGAATTCATGCAGTAAAATAAAGTGCTACAAAATGTTTGTGCCAAATTCTCCAAAGATTTTATTCTTTTAGTCATAAGAAGGCATGAAGTAAAGATTCTCAAAAATAATAGCATCTATCAGTTTACTTTTTCAAAACTATCCAAATGTTATATGCATGCATCTTGGTCACATTATGAACTCAACTTGATGTGGTTTCAAATTCAATGCCAATTAACAAGATGCTTATACTTTTCCAAAAGATATACAATTGAGGGAAACATACGGGAGCGACCCGCTAATCATACTGATAGAAATCAATAAGTAAGTAAGCTCGACCGAATAGAAATCCACGACTTACGGATAAAGAGTTCAACCCCAGACGTGGATTTATTACTCAATACCCACCTGAGCAAGTTCAACCCCAACAAGGATTTATTACTTGCCCCATCCCCAATATAAAACCGACTATCGTGCCTATGGATCCATTACACTAGTCTAACTTCTTAATACATCCATTTCCGATGTACTAACTATTTTCAATACAAAAACCTTTGTATGATACGTTTCCTTGTTCCAAAACCTTCTTTCCATAATTAGGTTAAAATAGCATTTAGTTTCAAATGACATATTTCTTGAAGTTAAACTCATACGAGTGTTTTAAAACTGTTGGGTCACCGATGATTTGGTGATCAACTTTCTCTCTTGATATTGTTGATCTTTTATAGGTTCTTTTGAAGGTCTGAAATATACTTCAAGTATTGGAAAATCAAAGACTATCCAATCAAGGGTTGTACATCAAAATATGGAATTTTTGATGTACCAACTAACATTAAAATTCAGACCACTTGCCGAAATCAAGTGCGGTCACCGACATTGCAAGAGTGGTCACCGACATTACAAGAGTGGTCACCGACATTGCAAGTGTGGTCACCGATTATGCAGTTGCCGATCCTAGAAGCTAACATGTTGTAGCCGATTTGATGCTCTTGTACACTTGCTGATTCAAGTGTTAATACAGTTGCCAATTCAAGCATTCGTACAAGTTGCCGATCCAAATCTTAGGAAGCACTAACCGATGTGATAAATCCTTGTATATATCACTTAGCATTTTCGAAGACGAGTTCTTGTGAAACAATAAATGCAAAATACGTGTGCAGTAAGAACGTGGGCACCAAACCTTAAATTCGGACATTCTCTTTTATTATTATAAAAGGGATGTTTGTCTTTAGCTAAAATGTTTGATGGGACTTCACAGAGCAAGAAGAAAAAGAGATAAAGTTTTCTGACGTTGCATGCTACAAAGAATGGTTTATCCATTAACCTAGTACAAAGGGAGTGGCATCTCCCTTTTTCCATCAGATATAGTTCCAGCCAATACATCCTTGACAGCTGTCCTCATGCATCCCATGCATGGGCACTATAAAAGGAGATGAAGTTCTACCCATAAACCTCACGGTTTCAATAAAACATCTGTGTGATCTTTTGTTTGATTCCGGCATTCTGTGTGCTTTAACAGTTTCATTTTAGCTTTCTTAGTATATAAGTTAATTACTGTTATCATTTGTTTCATGTGTTAAGTTTGTTAGAATAGTGTGTCTATTCTTTTCCGCAACAAACTTCTGTGTGTAAATTTTTAATATTTATATTAAAAAAATTTAAAAGAGTAAAAATTGTGTATTTGTATTCAACCCCCCCTCCCTCTACAAATCCTTTACTTGTTTGCCATTACCCTAACCGAGACCAACAAGTGGTATCAGAGTAGATTGGTTTAATCTAATAAACCAGATCTGTAATGGTCGTTTCTTCTTCTTCCTCAAATCCTGGAGTTACTTTGCAAAATCACTTCGCTAGTTCATACGACCCAGGCTCCATAGCCAAGCCATCAAAGTTTAATAAAAAATAACTTTTCTTTGAGAAAAAGTCGTATGATACTGTTCTTGGAAGGGGTTGACAGCAGGTATCCTATCTTTCTGAGTGAAGAACTTATTTATTTTAAAAAAATCTGCACACGTTATGGGTCCAACAAAATCGCTGTTGGTAAAACTCTTGAATCTTCAGATGAAGAAAAATCTGAAGCTAATAACAAATGTTTGATTATAAGTCCCAAACAATATACTCAAGATAATAAAATGTCTTGTATATTTGGACACCAAAGTCAAATATGGTTTAGTTTTTTCTCTTCCTGATGAAGTGTTCCATTCTTTGGTAAATCTTTCTACTGCCAAAGAAATGTCGGATACTCTATGTATTCTGTATTTCTGTTTTACTAAGTGCTTTGTATAAAGGAATTTTTTTTAAGTAAAGAAGAGCCAGGATATTTCTTTAAAGAGAAACTATGAACTTTTCACTCATGAAAATGGAGGATCTCTTTCTGTTCGGAAAGTTATATGACAATAGGGAGGTTTTGTGCAGATTTATGGACTGTCTTTCAGACTTTTGGGAGAATATCTGTACCTACATTAAAACCACCAAGGACCTTGTTTATATGCTTTACCTGATCCATTCGGCCTCTTACAAAATTGAGCAGACAAAAATCCAACAAAGAATTTGTGCTTAGGATTTTAAAAGGTCATCTTTAGTTTTGATAAGTGTCTCAAAGAAATCTTCATGAGTTCCTAAAATTTCTTATCTATCTTCTTATTCTGATAACATTGAGACTAAAGAAGATTCCATCCACTTATCGGAGGCTCATCTTAGTGATGCCAATGATGAAGGTGGGGAGTCAAGTCATAGACATACTCTCCGATAGTATGGCTATGATGGCTGGAAATTTCAAGAACAAAAGTTTTTCTTCAAATCTTCATAGACTTAATAAAATCTTCGTCCTTTCAAAACTCTCCTTCTAAAAACTGTTTCAAAACTCTTCTTCTTCTAAAAACTAAGTGTTTTAAAAATCTCCTTCTAAAAACTAAGTGTTTTAAAAATCTTCTTCTTCTAAAAATTGGGTTTCAAAACTAAGTGTTTCAAAATCTTCATCTTTTGTCAGATTAAATGATAGGTGTTTCATCTATGATAAAAACGGACTTTCTGCTTGTAAGTGAAAAATTTATGTTTCTCAAAAAGTTTAAGTCTCTTACCTCTTCAGGCCATGAATCCTCTATATCGGCAAGTCAAAAGATAGCCGATGGGATGAGCCAATCTCTTGGAAAAATCACAACTCTTCTCAAACTAGTGTCCTTGTCTTGTATGTTAAATATAAGGCCAAGTACTAAAATGAGAGAAATGAAAGCATTTTAAGAAAAGGAAAATGTCTTGTTGTTGAACTCACCTCTGAAAGTGAGACCGATTAATTTGTGTAATTCTCTCAAATAAATTTTGTAACACCCGGAAATTTTGCACGAAAGGTTATGTAAATTAGAATTGTAATATTTTATTTATGGGCAAATGGAAGGGTTCAAGTGTATAATGTCGGGTTACATTGATCTGGAAGAAAGGAGTGAAAACCGAAACCAATTGAGTTCGGTACCAAGTTGGCGATCATGACAGGCTATCTTGCCATGTCATGATCGCATGACATCATAGCAGGAAAATCAACATGTCAAGAAATCAGTAGAAAACTCGCGGTACATAGCTCGTGATCATGACAGGCGATTACGCCATGTCATGATCGCATGGTCATCATGGTCGGGACGAAGCAGGAGTCGATTTTGTAGCACGAAACTCTCGGTACATGCCTGGCGATCATGATAGGCGATCTTGCCTTGACATGATCGCCGGGCATCATCGCCCGTGTGTTCCAGAGTGCACAATAAGGTGCGATTTTCAGCTTCTTTTCTCATATTAATCAGTTACCAGTTCAAGATCGAGAGCAGAGCTTTTAGGGGCGATTTCTAGGGTTTTGTTACCCTCTCTACCTCTTTCATCTCATTTATTGCTACATTAAGTGAGGATTCAAGTTGAGCTTTAGGCTTTAAAAGCTTCAAGTGGTGGTGTTCTTCATCCTTTCAGCTAGTTCCACCATCTTCATCTTCTTAGTGATTTTCTAGGGTTTTGTCAAACTCTAGCTTGTGAGTTCATTCCTACCTTTCTAAAACTTTATACATGTCAAAATGAAGTATTTTGCCTTAATATAATGTTTAAAATAAGTATTTCTATACTTGGAAGGTTTTGGTAAAAACTAGGTCAAAATGTGTCATTTATGGTTTTTCTTTGAAATGATGAAATGAGTACGAAGAACGGTTTTAAAACACCCTTATGGGTTTTTGACGAGAAATATGATGTATAAACCTTAATGTTGTTTTGACCTAATTTTGGAAGGAAAGTTTTGGAAGCATGATGTTATACTTCACAAAGGTTTGTGAAGAGAAGCTAATACATTGGAAACAATTGTAATAAGATGTTAGACTAGTGTAATGGATCCATAGGCACATATAGTCAGAAGTACTTGGGGAAGACACTTGTAAGAGATCCCGGTTTGGGGTTGAGCTTGTGTGGTCGAGTAATCGACCAAATGACGGGTCATTCCCGTAGAAGTTCCCCCCAAGAGAAGTAAAGCGTATCTTTCAGGTGTAAATCGCAGAAGTAAAGAAAAAGAGATGTTTGGGGAAAATCTTTCAGTTATATGTTTATTTACCGCTTTCGAAGTTTAAATGGCTTTTCTATATTTTTGAACTGTTTGTTCTCACTAGGCTTTAAACCTAACATTTTTTCTTAAAATGACATGTATATCAGGTGATCAAGCGGATGGGGTTGATGGGATGAGAGAAGCTAGGTGCCGGTAGTGGCATCCTTTTTGAAGTGCACCTCGTGTGTATAGATGGAGTTACATAGAAGATTATTTTGAGGATTTTAGTGACACCCAAACTTAATATGTATTTGAATTGTATAGATTACTAGGTTGTCATTTAATATTCCTATAGAAGTTGTAAACTCACTCTAACCTTCTCTCCATCTTTATGGGTGATGTTTTATGAAGTAGAAGTTATTCCACATTTTTTTTTGGTTTACATTCACTCCCATTTTTAGGGGTGTTACAAGTTGGTATCAGAGCTCTAGTTTAAGTGAACTAGGTATGAACTTAAGATGCCTAGACTTAAGCGGAGACTTTAAGTGATGTTCTGTGAAAATGGGTAGACACTCTTAAGATAAGAGAGAGCTTTAGAGTCGACAGAAATGAGCTAATCATGAATGTGACTTTGTTAACAGGGATTCTTGTGTGTATAATATATCCAAGATATCACGTAGCTAATGCTATTTTGGGTGCATTGTATTCTGAGTTTGCTTTTTACTATTGTTGCGATGATTGGTGATCGTGTTATACGAATTTATGTTAGCTTGTCTTACTCTTGTTCTATCATCTTGACAGACAAAGATGATGAACACGCAAACCCGATCACGTAATGAAATTGATGGTGCAACCAACAGTGTCACGAATCATGAAGTGGCAGGGGGAGCCACTCAACCACCGTTATTTCCTACTGTTGTTAGGAGGTAACCACCCCGAATAGACCAATTACCGGCCGTAAACCTTAATCCCGGAATCGGACCTCTTATGGTACAAACGGGCTCACAAGATGAGCTTAGGCTCAGTTTGATCCAAGAATTGAATTATGCTTTTGCTCAACAGCATGAAACGATGTTGAAGATGTTTGAAGAGATGGAGGCCAGTCAGCGGAGGCACGAAGCGACTACGGAGAATATTGTAGGAGGTTTAGGTGCAAATGGGGCCGTACTGGTTACTGAAGAGACGCCTGCAACTGAAGTGGGACGTGCGGGAAGAAGTTTTTCATACAAGAACTTTATGTGTACCAAACCGCCCGAGTTTTCTGGTTCGGATGATCCGGTAAAGTGCATCCGGTGGTTGCAAGAAATCGAGCAAACGTTTAGCTCGAGTGATTGTGAAGAGAGGCAAAAGGTGAAGTTTGCTTTGCAAATGCTACGGGCGAGGCCCTAATATGGTGGGACGTTACCACGGTTACTCTTGGGTCCGTGATCGTCTCTATGCTCACATGGGAGATGTTTAAGGCGAAGGTCATGGAAGAATATTGTAATGAAAGGGCTATCGACCGGATTGCTGGCGAGTTTCGGGCTCTCAAAAAAGGGAACAAAATCGTGAGAGAGTACACCCGGTTATTTGTAGAGAAGTTGAGTTTGGTTGGGCACGTGGCCCCGAATGAGAAAGAAAGGATAAAGGCTTACATCAAAGGGTTACCGGCGGACATGATGGATAGGGTACAGGCTTCTAAGCCCGCTACTTTTCGGGAGGCAATTGAAGAAGCCGAACATAAGGAAGATGCTATTAGCCTGGGCATCGAAGAAAGGTTAGGGGAGAGAAGAGGAAGTGGGAAGGGCATGCGGCGCCTTCCAAGAAGTCAAACTACAACACCATAGGCAACAACAACAACAATCGAAGAACCGATTCTAGGAGGGAAGCTAGTTGGTGCCCTAAATGTCGGAGCAAGCATTTTGGAGCTTGTAGCCCAGTCCCGGGTAACTATTTTAGATGTGGGAAGAGTGGGCATCAGATTCGTGATTGCCCGGTCAAGTCAATGACGTGTTTTGAATGCAAGGAACCGGGCCATTACAGAAGCAATTGCCCGAAGTTGAGGACAAGGAATTCTCAGGTGAAAGTTGGTGGGGGTCAGAAGGCAGTGGGAAAAGCTTTCAAAATGACGGCGGATGAAGCGAAGGCATCGACGGGATGTGGTGTCGGGTACGTTCCTTGTTAACTCCGTACCCACTCATGTTCTTTTTGATTCTGGTGCTACTTTTTCTTTTGTATCCACTTCTTTCTACCCAAATCTGCATGTATCTGTTAGTACTTTGGAAGATGCTTTTATTGTTGAAATAGTCGATGGTAAACAAGTTCTTGTCTGTGATGTCCTTAGGGATTGTGTAGTGGAAATTGGTGGAAGTAAGTTTGGGATAAACCTTATGCCTATCACAATAGGAGGATTTGATGTGGTAATTGGAATGGATTGGTTGGCCAAGAACCAAGACGACATTTTGTGTTCCAAGAAGTTGATTCGAATTCCGTTATCAGATGGTAGTATAGTGATAGTCTACGGGGAAAGAAGGAAGGGTGAGTTGCATTGTTAACCTTGGTAAAGGCATGCAAGTGTTGTTAATGAATTTCCAGATGTGTTCCCCGAAGATCTACCCGGCTTGCCACCCGATAGACAAGTGGAGTTTCAAATAGATCTAGTACCGGGGGCCGCTCCGATTGCTAGAGCACCCTACCGGTTGGCACCATCCGAGATGCAAGAAATGATGACGCAATTACAAGATCTCCTTGAGAAGGGTTTCGTAAGACCAAGCTCGTCACTGTGGGGAGCTCCGGTTTTATTTGTGAAGAAGAAGGATGACACACTATGAGAATATGCATTGACTATTGTGAACTAAACAAGGTAACCGTGAAGAACAAGTATCCACTGCCGAGGATCGACGACCTCTTTGATCAACTACAAGGAGCGGGATGCTTCTCAAAGATCGACTTACATTCGGGTTACCACCAAGTGAAAGTGAAGGAGGATGATGTAGCGAATACAGCGTTTAGAACGCGATACGGGCATTATGAATTCCTAGTAATGCCGTTTGGGTTGACAAACGCGCCGGTAGTGTTTATGAATTTGATGAATCAGGTGTGTCAACCATTTCTAGACCAATCGGTAATTGTATTTATTGATTTTATCCTTGTCTACTCTAAGAACGAGTTAGACCATGAGCAGCATCTGCGGGAAGTGCTCGAAGTGTTAAGAAAAGAGAAGCTATACGCCAAATTCTCTAAGTGCGACTTTTGGTTAAAGAAAGTCCAATTTTTGGGACACATTGTCACTCAGGACGGAGTGAAGGTGGATCCATCCAAAATGGAAGCAATGATGAATTGGGAACCTCCTAAGAGCCCGTCCGAGATTCGAAACTTCTTAGGATTAGCGGGTGTTATCGAAGGTTTATTCAAGATTTCTCAAATATTGCATCTTCTTTGACAGCATTGACAAGGAAGAACGTGAAGTTCGTTTGGACCAACAAGCAAGAAGAGGCTTTCCGGACTCTTCAAAAGAAATTGTGTGAAGCACCGATTCTATCCTTGCCGGAAGGATCAGAAGACTTTGTGGTTTACAGCGATTCTTTAAAGATGGGATTGGGGTGTGTGTTAATGCAAAGGGGCAAGGTAATTGCTTATGCATCAAGGCAACTCAAGAAACATGAACAGAATTACCCAACCCATGACTTGGAATTGGCGGCGGTGGTATTTGCATTGAAATTATGGCGACATTATCTTTACGGAACTAAGTATACACTCTACACCGATCACAAGAGCTTGAAGCATATTTTCGATCAAAATGATCTAAACTTGAGGCAACGACATTGCCTAAAGTTGCTTAAGGACTATGACTGTTAGTTGCTATACCATCCGGGTAAAGCAAATGTAGTGGCGGATGCTTTAAGTAGGAAGGAGTATGGTAGCGGGACGCGCGCCATACTCACAAGAATTGACATAGTGTCAAGTTTGATCGACCGAATCAAGACTTCTCAAGCGGGGGCATTACTTGAGGAAAACATAAAGAATGAAGTTATGGTGAAGCAACACTTGATGTTAACAGATGATAGTCGTGGTCTAAAACTATTCCGAGGACGTGTTTGGGTGCCCAAGGTTGGGGGCAACCGAGAATTATTATTGGAGGATGCTCATAAGTCTAAGTACTCAATACATCCGGGTAGTACCAAGAGGTATAGAGATCTAAAGTTAACTTATTGGTGGCCCGTCATGAAGTTGGATGCTGCTAGATATGTGGAGAGATGTGTGACTTATTTGCAAGTCAAGAGGGGTTAGGCACCAGGATAAACTTAAGTACGACAATCCACCCCCAAACAGATGGTCAAAGTGAAACGACTATTCAGACTCTTGAGGACATGCTTAGGTCATGTGTTATTGATTTCGGTGGAAAATCGGATTCGCATCTACCGCTAGTAGAATTTGCCTACAACAACAGTTACCATTATAGTATTGGAATGGCACCTTTCGAGGCACTTTATGGACGAAAGTGTAGGACACCGGTATGTTGTTTGGAAGCGGGCGAGAAGCAATTCTTTGGACCCGAGATCGTGCAAGAGACCGCTAACAAGGTGCAGATTATCCGAGAGCGACTAAGAGCGGCACAAGACCGTCAAAAGAGTTATGTCGATAAGAAGAGAAGACACATGGAATTCCAAGTGGGGGAATGAGTTATGCTTAAAGTGTCCCCTTGGAAGGGTGTTATAAGGTTTGGGAAGCGTGGGAAGCTTAGTCCTCGTTTCCTTGGACCACTTAAAATCTTGGAAAGAGTGGGACGACAAGCGTATAAATTGGAGTTGCCACCCGAATTGACTGGCATACATCCTACGTTCCACATATGTTATTTGAGGAAGTGTTTAGTGGAAGAAGAGAGTGTGATACCTCTCTCAGAGATTCGTGTCGATAATAGTTGTTGTGTGGAAGAACCTGAGACGATCTTAGAAAGCAAGTCTAAGAAGTTACGTCACAAACAAATCGTCATGGTTAAGGTTCAATGGAAGCATCACCGAGGGTCAAACGTGACATGGGAAACGGAAGAGGACATGAAGAGAAGATACGCGGGCTTGTTTGGTTAGTTTGTTAAATTTCGAGGATGAAATTAAATTTAAAGGTGGAAGATTGTAACACCCGAATTTTTTTGTATATAAGATATTGGACTTTGCATTCCAACGAAATTATATTTATAGTTAAATTGAGTGTTTTAAGGGTTTTATGTTGGGTTGAATTGGGAGAAAAGAGCGAGAACCGAACACGAAATGGGTTTCGGTACACTTTGGGCGATCATGACAGGCTATATTGCCATGTCATGATCGCAGGGCATGATAGCAGGAACATCAGAATGTCAAGAAATCAGATCAAACTCTCGGTACATGCCTGGCGATCATGACAGGCGATCTTGCCTTGTCATGATCGCAGGGCATCATCACCCATGTGGTCCTGAGGGCACAATAAGTTCCGATTTTCAGCCCTTCTTCCTCACTTCTCAGATACTAAAATAATTTGGACAAGCTCTGCATTGAAGGTGATTTTAGGATGTTAGAATATTTCATTATGTAAAAGTATGTAATCAAAAATCTTAAGTGTTTTTGTAAAAGCTTATCCAGAAGATGCCAGAGCCGTGAATTTCTCTAAGTGTTAAGAACACAAATGATCCCAGAGGCTTGGACAACCTCTGTAGACCTCTGTGAATCAGCGGTTATTTCAGCTCACGTGCTTGCTGACGTGGATAGTCATGCGACTTATGTTCAACAGAATTTGTTACAATATTCCGTGACGTGTCTTTTCCTCATTAGCTGATGCTTTGACTTTCTCTCTCACTGTAGTATAAATAGATTTCATTTCTTGTATTGTAAGTTTGACTTTTTTAGAGAAGAGAGGTGAGAATTCCTATTTTGAGAGAGAAATTGTTCTTCAGTATTGTAATCATCAGCTTATTGAATACATTCGATCTTCAACATCTTTCTTCATTGAATTGAATTGTTTAATGTTTATCGTTGTTGATTACCTTATTGTTGAATACAGTAGATTGTTCTTCCGCTTACTCTGTTAATTTTCACATTTAAATCTACTGAATATAGAGTAATTGGGGATCTAGGTTCCAACAATTGGTATCAGAGCCTTCTAATCAAGCTTTTGATTAGTCGATCTCATCCGATTTTGGAGAATTCCTACTCTAGTTTGTTTGTTTCTCGCGATTTAGATTACTGTTCTTCACTCTACCCTGTTTTTTCGAGATTTTGTGAAATTCAGTACAAAATTCTCAAATCAGTGGTTATCTTAGATCTAAATCATCTCATAAATCTCTCCAGTTTTTTTTTAAAACGTTCTCAATTTCAATTTAAACTCCTTCATCCAAATTTCTGCTGAAAATGGCTAATCAAGGTATGACCTCCATGTTCTCCGCTGGTTCTTTAACCAAGCCCCCAACGTTGATCAGGGAAGAATACCCTCAATCGAAAATGAGGATGGTGAATTTTTTGGAAGGGATGGACACTGATCTATATGACACCATCTTAAACGGTCCTTATGTACCCATGGTCAAACTCCCAAGGATTCCAGCAACCACTGAAAGTGATAAAGTTCCTGAAAAAATGGTTCCCAAGGAAAGGGGAAAGTGGAACGATGACGACAAGGAGAAAATCGAGATTGCTAACAAAGCAAAAAGGCTACTGATCATGGCTCTTCCAAATGACATCTTCATATCCCTTGATTCCTGCGAGACGGCTAAGGAATTATGGGATCAGCTAGCAAATCAATTCGAAGGAGGCTCAAAGATGAAAAAGAACAGACAAGCACAAGCCCTAAACGAGTATAACGCATTTCAAGCACTACCTGACGAAACTCTTGAGCAAACCTATCACAGGTTTAATACCCTGATTAACATGTGCAAGAGATGTGAAATTGCTCGCTCAAATGAAGAAAACAATGTTCTGTTTCTAAAAAGGCTCAATCCAGAATGGTCAAATCTAACTATGTCTCTTCAAGCCAATCGAGATCTTGAGGAATGGTCACTGCATGATGTGTATGGAACTCTGCAAGCCCATGAGAAGGAGGTTCTACTGAAGAAAACAACTGTTGGAGGTCCTCTGGCCCCGATGTCAGAAGCCAAAGGATCTGGGAAGAAAAACAGAGAAAATGCAAAGAAAGGAAAGAAGGCATTTGTCTCAGAGGTCAACTCAGAACCATCTGACTCAGAAGATGAAGATATAAGTGCCTTCGCTGAATCTTTGGCACTTATAACCAGACAGTTTAACAGAAGATTTGGAAGCAAGTTATTTCAAGGGAACAGAGGCAACAACAGGACATACACCCCATATGCGCCAAGGACTGAGAACAACCAGAGGCAGGAAGCTCAGAAGGCAGAGAAGGTAGAAGGAGAGAAGGAAGAGGAAGGTAAGAAGAACGTGTGTTACAGATGTGGAAAACCGGGGCATTTTGCAAAGGAATGCAAGGGCACAATAGTAAAAGATAAGGCTTATTACAAAAATAAGTACAAATACAATCGCACAGAAAGGGCAAAGTTTGCTGAGCAAGAGAACTCGATATCTGACAAATCCAGTGGAGAAGAAGACATCCTCTGTGGAATGGCTATGACAGACTCAGAAGATCAGCCCTCTGAGACTCCGGTTTGCATCACTTCTACTTCCTCTGAACTTGAAAACACAGTTTTAAACTTAACTTTTGAATTTGAAAAACTAAAACAGAAGCTTGTAGATGAAAAGAGAGTTCGAAAAGAGCTTGAAATATCTCTTTCCAAAACAGAAAGGGCAAGAGATATTTACCAGAAAGAAATGAACATAGCAATAAAAGAAAAACAAGAACTCTCTGTGGATATTGAAAACATTTTACAAAAACACAAATCCACAGAAACTCTGTTCAAAGAAGAGATTGAAAATTTTAAACAACTTCTGAAGGAAAAGGATAGAGAAATTAAAGATAAAGAAAGTGATAGATTAAACTCTGTCGCTATTTCTAATTACTGGGTAAAATAAAGGGAGGTCATGCACATAGAACTTGAGAAAAACAAGCTTCAAATTAAAAATTATTTAGAAACTCAAAAGGTGCATGATAAGATCAATACACAAGTAGGGAAAACAGGCCTTGGTTTCGAGGATCTGGATCCCTACACGTGTAAAAAGAGATCCACATTAACTTCTGTATTTTGCATGGGTAAGGAACAAAAATCTGATTTTCCCATCATATACCAAAAATCAGCTTTTAAACGCTCCAAGTATGAGAATGGACATAGTCCCAGAAGATTAAAATTCAAAAACATAAGATACTCCTCTGGACCAAAAGCTCAAGTCAATCTAAAGCATGTCCAGAAGAAGAACGATATCTTTATGTTTGGATCCTTCTCTCAATTAACTTTAAACCCAGAAGCTGATGCATTTATACCCAGGCATGCAGAAGAGAATTTAAGATTTATGTTTGAAAACGACATCATTGAAACTCTGGAAAATAGCATGTTGTCAGAATTTGCATCAATCTTTGAACAAGACATTCTTCAAACAATGAATGAATGCTTCCTCAATGAAAATTCAAAAACTGATGCTATCCTTTCAAAACCTCCAGAGATAACTCCCTGTTTCTTCATTGACCTAAATCTAGAAAGTCAATACAAGGATAAACTCGAATTCTATCCCTGGGAAAACAATGATCAGGACTCTGATTTCTTTGAATCTTCTGAAGCTCTCTTGCTAAAATTTGTAAATCAAGAGATCAATACTTCTGAAAAAGAATTCACGACTCAAAATGATTCTTTAACAAAACCATGTGAATTCACAAAAGTCAGAGCTGCGGGCCCAGAAGCTTCTAAACTTTCTAATGGGATACCAAATTCTTCTGTACCCCCAAGGATACAAAGAAAAAAATTTCCTATTCATCCAGATTTCCTTGGGATGTGTATTCAAGATAAAACAAGTCTTGAGCTTGAAAAAGAAAAGGCAAAAAGAACACCTGTTTTCAAGCAAAACTCCAACTTCAAGTTCTCTGGTCAAACTTCTCAGAAGCCAAAGTTCTCAACCGAACAAAAAGCTAAATGGAATTCTAATTCATCTTCTTCTCATGTTTCAGTGAATCATTCGAAAGCTCAAGTTAAAGAGAATCAGAGAAAGCCAACGGAGATAAATTGAAGAGTTCAGAGAAATAAATCTAGACTAGATAAGGAATTTAAAATTTTCGATGCTAGAATAGATTCAAATAAGAACTATTGTAATTATCATTCCAGAAATGAAAATTCCATGAATTCTTTTTTGTCTCAGAACTCTGAATGCTTTTATTTGTTCTTAAAGTTAAAACAATTATTCTCTAAATCATATGGCTATTTCTCTGATAAGCCCAAGAAAAGTTACTATAATAACCAGAAGCAAAGATTTCAAAAACCAGATTCCTCTGAAACAAAACTCAGAGGATCTGAACATTTTAGAAAACCATCGTTTCCACAGAGAAACTCTGCAATGAATCCAATAGCTAACATTAAGGTACCCATTATGAAATGGGTTCCTAAATCTCTCTGATTCTATGTGCAGACCCAGCGTGTGCACATCTGGTATCTTGACTCTGGATGCTCGAGGCACATGACTGGAAACCGAAACTTACTCTCCAAATTCAAAGACAAATCTGGTGGAGCTGTAACTTTTGGAGATGATGGTAAGGGTCAAATTAAGGGATATGGAACACTACAGGAAGGTAATGTTACTTTATCAAAAGTAGCCCATGTCTCTGGTCTTAAACATAATTTACTAAGTGTTAGTCAACTCTGTGATGCAAAAATGTTAGTTCTGTTTGATGAAAAACATTGCTACTTGTTATCTAAGCCAAGGCAGGTGAAGAACTGTGGAGAGCAGACAGGAAAGGTAACTTATACATGATGAACTTTACCTCCAAGGATGGAAAAGAAACTCTATGTCTCATATCCAAAAAGAGTGAAGTTGCTTGGTTATGGCATCATAAATTGTCTCATCTCAATTTTCAGAACCTTGAACTTCTTGTCAAACATGGTCTAGTTGAAGGGCTCCCAAACATTCGCTTTCAAAAGATCATCTCTGTCCTGCTTGTGAAATGGGAAAAATCAAAAAAGCTTCCCACAAAACAAAGAGTGATCATTCTTGCATAAGACCCTTACAACTACTCCATGTGGATCTCTGTGTGTCCAATTTCTGTACAATCTCTATCTGGG
The DNA here is from genome assembly GCA_036898165.1 of Silybum marianum. Taxonomy (NCBI): domain Eukaryota; kingdom Viridiplantae; phylum Streptophyta; class Magnoliopsida; order Asterales; family Asteraceae; genus Silybum; species Silybum marianum. The sequence continues at coordinate 6,788,587 of CM072539.1, forward strand.
AAAAAGTATATCCTTGTGCTAATTGATTAATTTTCCAGGTATACTTGGCTCGCTTTCATTCGATTAAAATATGATGTGCCAATTATTCTAATTAACATGATGAAAAGACTTCAAATCAGACTTGATTGCAAAATTCAGAACCTCAGAAGTGACAATGGCACAGAATTCAAAAATGCTAAACTGGAAGAGTTTATGATACACCAAGGAATCTCCCAAAACTTCTCTGCAGTTAGAACTCCTCAACAAAATGGAGTTGTAGAGAGAAGAAATCGCACCTTGGTGGAGGCAGCCAGAACAATGCTGGCAGCATCAGAAATGCCTACTCACTTCTGGGCAGAAGCAGTAGCTACAGCATGTTTCACCCAAAACAGATCTATCATAGTAAAGAGGCATATGAAAACATCATATGAGTTGATTAACAACAGAAAACCAACAATAGATTTTTTGCATGTTTTTGGATGTAAATGCTTTCTTCTAAATGACCGTGATAAACTTGGCAAGTTTGATAAGAAATCTGATGAAGCTAACTTTTTAGGATATTCTTTAAATTCAAGAGCTTTCAGAGTTTTCAACTTAAGAACAAAAATGGTCATGGAAAGCATAAATGTTGACTTTGATGATCAACTGGCTTATGATTTCTCCAACTCAGAACTCAATCTTAACAATGTTACCTCTGACTATTTTTCAGGTAGCAAAGAAACAGAGATCAATACAATATTCAACGATTTCCTCGGAGAAGAAATCTCATCTGAATCTCTTACCAGAAGAACAGCATTGAATATTCCAGAAGTCCTTCAAACCTCTGGGGTAATTAATTCTGGTCCCACTCCTGAATCTCAAGACACAGAAGACGTATCATCTGCACCAACCTCTGATCTTCAAGAGGAACCGATCCAAGATTCTGTGCAAATAGATGAACCCGAACAGATCCCAGAAGCTGAACCTTACACAGAACCATCAACTTCAAGTTCAACAGAAATACCAAGTTTAATTCCAGAGGAAGCTCAACCAGAAACTGAGATTCAAGCCACTCAAATTCCACAGATAAGAATGAAAAAGTGGACAAGTGATCATCCTCCATCACAAATCATTGGTGATCCCTCTGGAGGAGTAAAAACTAGATCTGCAACGGCAAATGAATCTTTTTATGTAAACTTTCTAAGCATGATAGAACCCAAGAAGGTTGATGAAGCCTTAGGAGATCCAAGCTGGATTGATGCAATGCAAGAGGAGTTGCTCCAGTTTGAGAAAAATAAAGTTTGGAAACTCGTGCCATTACCAGAGAATGTGACAGCAATTGGCACAAAGTGGGTTTTCAGAAATAAAAGAGATGAAGACAGGATAGTAATAAGAAACAAGGCAAGATTGGTGGCAAAATGATACTGCCAAGAAGAGGGAATTGATTATGATGAGACATTTGCTCCAGTTGCAAGATTGGAGGCAATTAGGTTATTTTTGGCATTCTCAGCATACAGGGATTTCAAAGTATATCAAATGGATGTAAAGTGTGCCTTTCTTAATGGAAATCTCAAAGAAGACGTGTATGTGCAACAACCTCCAGGCTTTGAAAATGCACGACATCCAGACTACGTTTACCTTCTGGACAAGGCTCTATATGGTCTGAAACAAGCCCCTAGAGCATGGTATGAACGTCTGTCAAAATTTCTGATCACACACAAGTATGAAAAAGGTAAAGTTGACAGCACCCTGTTCATCAAAAGAGGCAAAGGTACGATAACTGTTGTACAAATCTATGTGGATGATATCATATTTGGTTCCACTGATCAATCAGAAGTAAAGTTGTTTTCAAAACTAATGGAAAGTGAATTTGAAATGAGCATGATGGGGGAGTTAAACTATTTTCTAGGACTTCAAGTAAAACAGACCCCATCTGGAATTTTCATAAATCAAGCCAAATATGTTTCTGATATGCTCAAAAAGTTTAAATTCCAAAATGTCACTTCCATGAAAACACCAATCTCTCCCAGCACCAAACTAGATTCTGATCTCTCTGGGAAACCAGTAGATGTTATGAGTTATAGAGGAATGATTGGATCACTTCTGTACTTGACAGCAAGTAGACCAGATATTATGTTTGCCACTTGTCTCTGTGCTAGGTTTCAAGCCAATCCAAAAGAATCTCACTTGGCTTGGCTGCAGTAAAAAGAATTTTCAGATACCTCAAAGGATCACCCTCTTTGGGTCTCTGGTATTCAAAGACTTCGTCATTTGATCTTATTGCATACACTGACTCAGATCATGCAGGATGTAAGTTGGACAGAAAAGGCACCTCTGGTAGCTGTCAACTTCTGGGAAATCGTCTAATAAGTTGGACTTCCAGAAAGCAGAACTGTGTTTCAACCTCTACAACAGAAGCAGAGTATGTAGCCGCTGCAACTTGTTGCTCACAAGTGATCTGGATGAAAACCCCAACTTAGAGACTATGGCTTGTTATATGATAAGATTCCCATCCTCTGTGACTCAGAGAGTGCCATTGCAATAACTGAAAACTTAGTGATGCACTCAAAAACCAAGCACATAGATGTCAGGTATCACTTTATAAAGGATCATGTGGAGAAAGGGACTATTGAAATGTATTTTGTCTCCACTGATTACCAACTTGCTGATCTGTTCACAAAAGCTCTGGATGAGAAGAGATTTAATTTTCTAATCAGCAAGTTGGGCATGTTAAATATATAACTACTTCAAATCTTCAAGATTTGCATGGTTATATGTTTCACATGTCTTTTCTTTTCTATCCTTGTCTTTATTTTCAATAACCCAGAATCACCCAGAGGTCTCTGATAGGCTCTGATTGCACCATCCAGAACCCCACAGAAGCCTCTGAGTGCCTCTGTGCAGACAGAATGCCCGATATTCTTACTTTTTGATCCAAGCATAGTTCTAGGGGGAGCTTATCATTGCAGAACTCAAGGGGGAGCAACAGAATAAACCATCATTCAAGGGGGAGCTCTGATCTATGAGATTCAAAGTCTCCAAATATCCAGAGCTCAAATACTTTTCAAACTCTGTGATAGGGAGCTATTTCTTAAGTTCTTTTTAACTTAGAAATTTTCTTGACTCAAGAATTTATGAATTAACTCTTGCCTTCAAGGTTCATCATAATATTTTGAATCAATTAATTTTGTTCTTTAAAAATTACTTATTAAATACAAAACCATCATTTAGTCACTTACACATCTTTTATCCTGACTAAATGATTGATTTTAATTAAAACTTTTAATTGATTTATTTTAATATTTCAATTGATCGATTTAAATTCTTTTTGAAAACCCAATCGATTAACACCAATCGAGAAAAACCTTTGAGAAACCTACCTTCCATGCGTCATTTATCCCCAGTCACACGTTTAATCGCCTTTCCACGTGTCCATAATCTATCCATCGCATGACTGCGAAATTAAAGCTGCTCACGTCACATCCCACGCTTAATCCCAATGACGTCAGCTAATTATGCCGTTAATTTGAATTAATCGAGCATAAACCCTTCGCATTCAAAACCTTCCATAAAACCCCAAAATTTCAAAACCGCCAAACCTTTTACTCTCATCATCTTCTCAAACTCTCCTGGCAAAATCAAACCTGCAACTTCTTTCCAAAATCTAAACCCCATCAATGGCCGATCAAACTCTTATTGCAAACCAAGAAGCCAACGACAATGATCATCAGATTGTCGAATCCACCGCCGAAAACTTCGTTTTCACTCGTCTTCCAATCAAACCAAACAATGCCCAAGTTCTATTGGATCCTGCTACTTATCCAGCTGCTTACAGGGTTATGATCGAGTTCCTGCAACATCATCCCATCAACAAAGCCCTAACTCTAGCAGACTCAAATATCCCCGAATTATACATTCAAGAAATATGGCATACCCTGTGCATCAACAACGAAACCCAGGAAATGATTGGAAGTTTTGGCCACCCCTTTAACACGGATGACGCCGTGGCAATACCTTTTACCAAGCGCAAGTTCGCTCAATATTTTAGCCTTCCTCCTCCAGAGATTAAAATCAACGGCGAAGTGGTTCCAAACCCTAACCTAACTGCTCTTCCCTCAACGGACGCTCTCCTAGCATTTATCTCATTTTTGGGTTACAATACACCCATTACAGCCCTGTCCATATTCAAGAGGAAACATATTCCTCCAATGTGGAATGTGCTTGTGTCCATCCTGAACCGAAGCCTCACATGCAAAACCACCTCGATGGACCAAGCAAACAGGAACATTCTCACAATCATGTACGGGTTGTACTTTAACCTCAATATCGACTATGTTTCTCTCCTCTACAATGAGTTCAGAGCCGTAGTGTTAAAGAAGGTACAAGCCCAAGGAGCAGGAAATGATCTCACTCACCTATGTTATCCAAGATTTCTATCAGTTTTTGCACATGCTGCAGTTTTAAAGCTTCAAGCACCAATCGTCCCTCCTCTGTGCAAAATTCACACTATGAATACCCACAAACCAACTGTGGATCCTGCTGGTTACCCACATCATCGCGAACTATCAAGGTACATGCTAGACCTTATTCCTTCTACTCTCCCCAATCTAATCTCTTATAGAAGCTCACTGGTATACTCAGAACTGAGAATACCTACCCCTGAGCATTTAGAGCCAGAAGTAGGAAGTAAGGGGTCTGGTGAGGATGAGCTTGAAAAGAATTCGAGTGACAACCAGAGAGATTCTACCCATCCGGATGCTCTTTTAAGAGCAGCCACAGAAGATGTCCACAGAGACACATTTGTGAGAACCTCTCCGAGTCCAACCAGGGTAACCACATCTGCTGAAGTCGATGCCAACACATCGACATTCATTGAAAAAGGACAACCCAGTCCAAACCGCCCAGAACCTAACCGAGTAGAGGATCTTATAATCTCTGTCTCAAGCACTTCCGGGGAATCCCTTCCATCTTCATCCTCTCAAAAGGATGACGATGCAGCAATAAGAGATCCATCGCCCCAGATCTCGTCCAGAACTACACATGTTGAAGCCTTCGTGGCCAACACAGAAATAGGGATCCCAGAGGGTACGTCCATACCCTCTGGTAGTATAGAGGCTCATGAAATCCCATCAGAGGGGTTACAGCCAGAGGATGCACCACTTACCGGCGTTTTCGCCATTGCTCAAGGTAAGCACACTACTTTCGACTCCTCATCCTCTGATGATGAGGACGAAGCCGAAGTAGTCAGAACACCCGAAGAGAGTTCCTCTAACCAGGGCTCTCGAGGACAAGGTGGAAGTTCTTCCACGCTAAACGTCAAAACAGGCGTGAATGAAGGCCCCTCTGGACGCGAGGGAAACGGGGCTCCATGTGTTGGAGATGCACCGGTTACCACCCAAGACTATGTCACAAATGCTGTGTTCCAAGCATTTGTTGATAATGTCAAGGGATCTGTGGCGGATCTAAAAGAAGCCCTTGTTACTCATGAACAGAAGGTTAACACAGAGCTTAAAGCCCAAATCTCCTTAATCTCATCTCTGCAGGCTACTTTAACGGAGCAAGTCACAATCACCACGAAACTCAGAAATTTGGTCCAAACTCAGAGTGATGATCAAGCTAAAGCTCTAGTTGAAATAAAGAGTTTTGTCAAGGAGAACACAGAGTAAAGCTCAAAGAAAACAGAGGAGGAGCTGCAGAAGATGGCACGAACTCTTCAATCCAATACAGAGGCTATGAGCAACATTCCTACAGAGATTCATACTCCAAAGGTAACCATATTTGCATCTGATTTTACGTCTTTGCAGAAGGATATACAGAAGCTCTGCCAATTCCTCCTCCCAGAATCACAATCTCAAGCTCTGGTTCGATAGTCAGATGTTGCTGCCTTACAACACTCGTTAATTGAAAAACTAACGTTTGTAAGTGCAAAGTTCGCTGCTAAAACCAACAAGACAAACACTACATTTTCCCAGAAGGTATAAGATCTTGATACCACTGTGTCCAAACTTACCAACATTGCCGAACAAATCTCAACTGTTCAAGCCCAGAGGAATAAGAGCAAAGAGGAAAGAGCTTGCAAACGGGCCAAGCTTAAGCGAAAAAGGTCTGAGGATCAGGATCTTGATTCTCAGAAGGGGGAGAATTCAAAGAAACAGAAGCCAGAAGCCCCTACATCCACCTCTGGTCCACAAGATCCAGTCTCTGAGCCCCCTGTGCAAGAAAAAGGGAAGGAATCTGCGAAAGAAGTCCCTCTGAATCCAACACCACTTGCCCAATTTAAAGGACCCTTGCCCAAGGACCCAGATATGGCAAAGTTTTTACTTAACCTGATGAGTAATACACAGATGCAATCTTCACAGAAGCCCTCAACAACAAAACCAACTCCCACTCCCACTCCCACTCCAAATCCAACTCCCACTCCCACTCCAAATCCAACTCCCACTCCCAAAATACCAACCACCTCAACTCCCATTCCTACCCCAGAACCAGAATCAGCACCAGAACCAAAATCAACACCCATTCCCGCTAGAACAGAACCTAAAGACAGGCTCCTGCAGAGTGCGCCTCTGAGCAAAGAAAAGAGAATTTGGCTGCGGAAATAGATAAAATGAGAAGTTTCAAGAGGAAGACAACGATTGAAGTGGAACAGGCTCATCGATATGCACTCATCGATATTAAGGTGTTCTTAATGCTGCCAAACTTTGCAAATGACTATAGAGTTACAGATGAAGTGAAGGATAAGTTCATGGCTCATCGCTTGTTTAAAGAAGAAGCCTACTCAAAGTCCCCAATAAAGAAGATATCTGGAGCAAAGCATGTACAATTTCTAGGGACAGAAATCATGTACACAATCTATGAAGTATTGAGAGAAGATAATCAGAGCCAGTACTTCTGTGACAACGACCTACTGTCAATAAATCCCAGTGATTTAATACCTCTGGGTAGAAAAATGAAGTTGAACATGAATGAAAGAAAGCATTCACACGATAAAGTAGCTTTCAACAGGATCATCAGGTTCATTTCTGTAATCTTATTGTAATTTCTTTTGTTTTCTGATTCATACTTAGGGGGAGATTGTTAGAATATTTCATTATGTAAAAGTATGTAATCAGAAACCTTAAGTGTTTTTGTAAAAGTTTATCCAGAAGATGCCAGAGCCGTGAATTTCTCTAAGTGTTAAGAACACAGATGATCCCAGAGGCTTGGATAACCTCTGTGGACCTCTGTGAATCAGCGGTTATTTCAGCTCACGTGCTTGCTGACGTGGACAGTCATGCGACTTATGCTCAACAGAATTTGTTACAATATTCCCTGACGTGTCTTTTCCTCATTAGCTGATGCTTTGACTTTCTCTCTCACTGTAGTATAAATAGATTTCATTTCTTGTATTGTAAGTTTGAGTTTTTTAGAGAAGAGAGGTGAGAATTCCTATTTTGAGAGAGAAATTGTTCTTCAGTATTGTAATCATCAGCTTATTTAATACATTGGATCTTCAACATCTTACTTCATTGAATTGAATTGTTTAATGTTTATCGTTGTTGATTAACTTATTGTTGAATACAGTAGATTGTTCTTCCTCTTACTCTGTTAATTTTCACATTTAAATCTACTGAATATAGAGTAATTGGGGATCTGGGTTCCAACATAGGAGCACTTAATACTCTCTTCTACCTCTTTCCAAACCATTTACTTCCTCATTAAAGTGAATATTCAAGTCAAGTTTTGGGGTTAAAGCTTCAAGTGTTCATGTGAGTTGAGTCATGTGAGACAACTATACAAAAACAAAGACCAAGTGGAGTCATGTGAGAAGACTGCACAAGATGAAAACATAGTGGAGTTGTGTGATACTGCTACACAAGGATTGAAGAAGACAATGATAAAGAATGTTGCGAGAACTCAAGAATATGATAAAGAAGACGCTACTTACACGAAGAAAGGAAGACTCAAGCTACATGGATGAAAACTGCTTGGTGCAAACAGTCTTTTCAGCATTATCGAGACTAAGTGGGTGAATGTTAGATTAATCTCGATTATTATGCAAATAGAGTATATATATGTATTGTATAGGTAGTTATTTTAGTGAAAAGGTGTGACTATTCATGAAGGGGTGCGATGGTTCACCACCACCACCAACCGTCGGAAACTGCCTTGACGAACCATCACAATGGTTAAATGGCACCGGTTCGTTATGTATATATATGTATCAAGATGTATGGATTTAAAGCATGATTTCTCAGAAATAATACATAAACTTTGGATGATTATCTTTGTTGATTTGTTACTTTCGATCCAACAACTTCATCTTCTTCCACCTTTTTAGGGAGATTTCTAGGGTTTGCTTAACCTTAGCCTCGTGAGTTCATTCTTACCTTTCTTAAACTTTATACATGTCAAAATGATGTATTTTACCTTAACATGATGTCTAAAATGAGTATTTCTATACTTGGAAGATTTTGGTAAAACTAGGTCAAAATGTATCATTTAGGGTTTTTTTTGAAACGATGAAATGGAAGTCAAGAACGGTTTTGGAATACTCTTATGAGTTTTAACTGCAAGAAAAATGATGTATAAACCTAAATGATTATTTGACCTAATTTTTGGAAGGAAGGTTTTGGAAGCATGACGTTATACTTCACAAAGGTTTGTAAAGAGAAGTTAATACATTGGAAACAATTGTATTAGGAAGTTAGACTAGTGTAAATGGATCCATAGGAACATATAGTCAGAAGTATTTGAGGATGGCACTTGTAATAGATCCCGGTTTGGGGTTGAACTTGTGCGGAAGAGTAATCGATGTGATGGTGGGTCATTCCCGTAGAAGTTTCCCTCAAAAGAAGTAAAGCGTATTTTTTAGGTGTAAATCGCGGAAGTAAAGAAAAAGAAATGTTTTAGAAAAGCTTTTGGTTAAATGTCTATTTACCGCTTTCGAAGTTTAAATGGCTTTTCAATATGTGATCTGTTTCTTCTCACTAGGCCTTTAAGCCTAACACTTTTTTCTTAAAATGACATTTATAACAAGTGATCAAGCAGGTAGGGCTTGAGTGAAGCTAGATGCCGTTGGTGGCATTCTTTTTGAAGTATACTTACGTGTATAGTTGGAGTTACATAGAAGTATATTTTGAGGATTTAGAGACACCCAAACCTAATATGTATTTTCATATTGTATAGATTATTAGGTTGTCATCTAATATCCATTGGAAGTTGTAAACACTAACTTTTCCCCATCTTTATGGGCGATGTTTATTTCATAGAAGCTATTCCGCATTTTATTTGGTTTAAATTCACTCCCATTTTTAGGGGTGTTACACATTCAAAGCCGCAATTAATAACGTGACCGTGGGACGGTTACAACGAACACTATTCAAGACATTCATAAAGACTATCAATGCAAGACGACCATTAAAAACAACACCGATTATAAAACCCAAGCTCCAATCAACAAAGGAAAAGCCCAGAATCAATCACATCTGCACTCCCGAATCAAAGAACACGCAATAGCCTTCTAAATTTTATACGCTAGTTTAGCTTTTACATACGTTTTTCACTTGTAATCGTACGACCATGACTCTAGAGGATGATGCCCCTGTTTGGTGTCACTTTTCGATAGTGTATCGACGATACTAGCCTGTTGTTCGCGGTTTTTTCCCTCGTCCAAAGGTTTTTCCGCGTCACCAATCTCTTGTCTTTGTTTACTTTTTTTCGCTTTATTTACGTTCGTCGACAGAATCCTTCCTTTAATCGATCAGGTACACAAATACCTTAAGTTGACTTTTGCTAAGTTAATTTTTGGTATCAACATTGTCTACTTATAAAAAATGTAATGCTCTTATGTGAACTTTGTTTTTCAAGGTAAAACATCTACCTTTTTTTTGGTCCTCTAATTTTATTTATGAATATGTAGGATCAATATGAAAAAGAATTGGTTTTGTTTTTGCAGTCTCCTGCTCCCCCTCCCTAATCCAAACACATTATCAAATGAATTGTAGTGAACTTAACATGAACTCAATTACTGTTTATTTCTATCAGACCACATGACCAATCAACTTGGTGATTTCAATTGGGAAAGGGCCTTCAAGGATCTTTCTTGACATATCTATGTAAGCTACTAGGAAATTAGTGTTTACAAACCTGAAATAAACGATTAATGCAACTACTAAGTAAGAAAATCAAATTTTATGTTTGAACAAAACAAAATTACAATATTTTCTCTCCCAATGACATTGATGTTTGTAACCTTAACTATTTGAATGATGTTAAACAACTTGTTCCTACCTAAAAAAATCATCATCCTACATTGAAAAACGGCATGGACAACTTTACTTTGTTTTTTAAAAGCAAGAAATGTAAAAGTGTAAAAAACCATACTTTTAGTTGGTAAAAATTAATCATTTGCCACACTAATCACACTCCTTTTTAAACCCTCTTTCGAACTTGGTGTTACTTTTATCATATATTAGTGTTCGACATCGCGCGTTGAGCGATGATCAAAACACATGTGAAGTTATGATGCTAATATTTCATTATTTGTTAAAATTCTAAATTCTCATTATCTTATGCCAATACCTTCTAGCCAACAGTTCTTCATATTTAATTTAATTATAAGTATATTATTTTAATTATATGTATATTAATATCCATGAGTGTATTGATTCGATTCTAATAATAATGTTGCATTTAATCAAATTGAAAGTTAAAGATAGTTGTTTTTTAATAAAATATTTTTATTACATCACACCTAAAAATTACGGTTTAATCCAAAAGTTGGATGACAAATGTCCTATTTTTAGCCAACCAACTTTTTTAATATTCAAGGCATTTTCCCTCCTTTCATATACCTAACCAACTTTTTTCAATATGTGTATTATTTGATGATGTCATATGAACCGGCGGAAATATGTGAAATGTATGGTTAACCCAATAACGATAGTTTCGCAAGATTTCTTTATATATTTATATTGATATCTATTTTCATGCCATCACCCCTCCTTTTATATATTAAACTATATTTTTTTAATATTTCTCCTTCTTATCAATATGGGATAACCAAAATTAATCAGAATTTGAAAATACTAAATTCTCGTTCATCGTGTTAACACCTTATAACTTTCATTTATAGATTTGTATCTCTCTTACTTATCAACGTGGGATGAACTAAAGTCAACGACAATTCATGATTTGAGATTGTTCAATTCTTGTTGTGACATTTTAATATCTCATAGCCTTCCTTTGCATATTTATATTAATATTGATTTTCAAACCATCACCCTCCTTTCATATACACAACTACTTTTTCTAATATTTCTCATTTCCATCAAAGCGAGATAATCCAAACTCAATCATAATTCATGAGTTTAGCATATTAAGTTTTCATTATGTTATGTCAATAACTTATATAGCCTCCATTTATATATTTGTGTTGGACGGTAGCAAAAGTATGTTATTAGGAAATCCATACTAAGTTAAGATAGAATGCAATTTGATAATGACAACTAATTAAATGTAATATAAAACGATAAATTTATTGGGTTATTTATTGGGTTTGTTTAGATTTTTTCAAACAAAGAGAATCTCATACATTATCTAATGTTTTGGCAAAATAATATTTTGGCATTAAAACTGTATAAAAATGGTTAGTTGAAAGCATATGTGCATTATTATACTGTTTCTAGACATCAAATCAAAAATATTATAAAAAAACCAAGAACACATACAAATTCAAGAATTAAGTTTTCAAAACTATCAAAAATAAAGGTTTTTTTTCCTACAATTTCTAAGGCAAAATCGGTTTGCATTCACTATTTTCAAAAACTCAATAAATCTGTCTATATTCATAACGACAAATGTAGCATGCCCATTAAAAATCCCTTAAATTGACGAATAAATGCATAGACATCATTTTGAGTATTTTATTGCAAGCAACAAATAATACAAAAAATGATATGAAAATACAAATTGAGAAACTCTATAAATATAAAAGATGGATGAGAAAATTCATAATAAAAAAGCTCTAAATAAATCATACTTGATCATAATCTTATTGTTGTCGGGAAGCAAAAAATAAAGCTTGAATAGTTAAAATATTATTAACAAAACAAAATTAGTCAAAATAAAAAGACATAAAAATCACATGCACATCCACATAATATAAATAATTTCCGAAAAATGAGGAACAGAAAATCATAGTGAATAAAATATAATAATAGGGAAAAATTAAAAGGAAAAAAAACATTCATCATCAACAAGATATAAGCCATATAAATCATCAAATAAAATGTAGTAGTTACCCGGAAAGTTTTACGGAGAAATAACATTCGGTGTGGACGATAAAATAAAATTCTGCAAAAAAACAACATATAACGGAAAAACAAATGTAACAATAACATAAAATAAAAAACACTCGTCAACAATATATAACACACACACATCACATAAATTCAAATGTAACAATTCTTACATGAACTTTATGGAGGAAGAACAACTATTGACAACAAAAAATTGTGCAAAAAGAAAAACACAACACACGTCGGTAATAACAAAAATAGCTCAAATAAAATAAAACATAAAAAATTGTAGCTTTCATGTTGATTAAACATTTGATTGTGTAATTTGAAATATGGTGCAGGATTAGTAAAACAAAAGAAAAAGCATTAAATTAGATATAATATATGGATGAGATAAAAAACGGAATAGAAAACCGGAAGGTCTAAAATATTTATGACATAATAAAAGACAATTAATATAACCAACAAAATAAATTAAAAAATCTAAAAGTTTAATAAAAAATTAATTATGATTTATGAAATTAATAAAAGTTTAACTATTCCACAAAGTGAAAAGATGAAAAACTATAATGAATTTCTCTAATAAGTTAAGTAATTAAAACTAATTAAATAACAATGTTTACATGGATTTTATGAGAAATTACAACGATATAGACAACAACAAATTTCTATAAAAGAACACAACACACATCAATAAAAACAAATAGCTCACATAAAAACATAAAATAAACCAATAAAGTTGTAGCATCTATCTTGATTAGACATTCGATTGTGTAATTTGTAAATATGTTGGAGAATTCGTTAAAAAGTTAAAATTAGATATAATACATAAATGGGATAAAAAAATTGAAAGATGTAAGACATTTATGAAATGAAATATAATTGTTATAACCAACAAAATAATTTAAGAAAATCTAAAAATTTGAAAAAAACTATGAAATGATTCTTCCAGAAAATGGAAAGATGAAAAGATTATACTAAATGTCTTTAGAAAGTTAGGTAGTAAAAATGAATTAAAAGCAAATTAAATTGAATGTGAAATTACCAAAGAAACTTTCATATAATGAAATACAAAAATTGCATTTAGTGGTAAAATAGCCTTTCACTTATTTAATATTTTAAAAACTTAAAACAATGAAAAAATATTTTTAGGCAAATCCTACTCTTAGAATGTGGTGCATCTTGTGGGTATTTCTTATATATATATATATAGAGAGAGAGAGAGAGAGAGAGAGATAGAGAGAGAGAAAGAGGAAAGTTCAAATGTGAACTCAAATTTGGTTGTGAACATGAGGACAACTAAAGGATGAAGTGATGGTGAAGCAATACTTGATGTTAACCGAAGATAGTGGTGGTATGAAGCTATTCCGAGGACGTGTTTGGGTGCCTAAGATTGGGGGCAACCGAGAACTACTACTGGAGGATGCTTATAAGTCTAAGTACTCCATACATCCAGGTAGTACCAAGATGTATAGAGACCTAAAATTAACTTATTTGTGGCTCGTCATGATATTGGATGTCGCTAGATATGTAGAGAGATGTGTGAGTTGTTTGCAAGTCAAAGTGGAGCATCAACGGCCATATGGAAGTCTACAATCGTTGGAAATTCCAGAATGGAAATGGGAACACCTCACTATAGACTTTGTGACGAAGCTACCAAAGACCTTGAGAGGTCGTGACACCATATGGGTAGTGGTAGATAGATTGACGAAGAGTGCTCACTTCTTAGAAATGCGAGAAGCCGGCCCAGTTGACAAACTGGCTAAGTTGTATGTGGATGAGATAGTTGCAAGGCATGGTGTGCCTTTGACTATCGTGTCAGACCGTGATATTCGATTAACTTCTCACTTTTGGAATGGATTGCAAGAGGGGTTATGCACCGGGATAAACTTAAGTACGACATTTCACCCCCAAACAGATGGTCAAAGTGAAAGGACTATTCAGACACTTGAGGACATAAATAGGTCATGTGTTATCGATTTTGGTGGAAATTGGGATTCGCACCTACCGCTGTTAGAATTTGCCTACAATAACAGTTAGTTACCATTCTAGCATTGGAATGGCACCTTTTGAGGCACTTTATGGACGGAAAAATGTAGGACACCGGTATGTTGGTTGGAAGCGGGCGAGAAGCAATTTTCCGGACCCAAAATTGTGCAAGAGACAGCTGACAAGGTAAAGATTATCCGAGAACGACTTAAGGCGGCCCAAGACCGTCAAAAGAGCTATGCTGATAAGAAGAGAAGACCCATGGAATTCCAAGTGGGGGAACGAGTTATGCTTAAAGTGTCCCCTTGGAAGGGTGTTATAAGGTTTGGGAAGCGTTGGAAGCTTAGTCCTCGTTTCCTCGGGCCGTTTAAAATCTTGGAAAGAGTGGGACGACAAGCGTATAAATTGGAATTGCCACCCGAATTGGACGGCATACATCCTACGTTCCACATATGTTATTTGAGGAAGTGTTTAGCGGAAGAAGAGAGTGTGATACGTCTCTCGGAGATTCGAGTAGACAATAGCCGATGTGTGGAAGAACCAGAAGCAATCTTAGAAAGCAAGTCTAAGAAGTTACGCCATAAAGAAATCGTCATGGTTAAGGTTCAATGGAAACACCATAGAGGATCAAACGTGACATGGGAAGCGGAAGAAGATATGAAGAGGAGATACTCAAGTTTGTTTGGGTGAGTTTGGAATTTCGAGGACGAAATTAATTTCAAGGGTGGGAGAATCCCATTTTTTTAGAACGAGTTGAAGGAGTAGGCATTATTGGTGGAGAAGGCGGAAATTTAACATGAAAGGTTATGTAAATTTTCATTGTAATATTTTATTTATGGGCAAATGGAAGGTTTCAAGTGTATAATGTCGGGTTACATTGATCTAGAAGAAAGGAGCGAAAACCGAAACCAATTGAGTTTGGTACCAAGTTGGCGATCATGACAGGCTATCTTGCCATGTCATGATCGCATGGCATCATAGCAGGAAAATCAACATGTCAAGAAATCAGTAGAAAACTCGCGGTACATAGCTCGTGATCATGACAGGCGATTATGCCATCTCATGATCGCATGGTCATCATCGTCGTGACGAAGCAAGAGTCGATTTTGTGGCACGAAACTCTTGGTACATGCCTGGCGATCATAACAGGAGATCTTGCCTTGTCATGATCGCAGGGCATCATCGCCCGTGTGTTCCAGAGTGCACAATAAGGTGCGATTTTCAGCTTATTTTCTCATATTATTCAGCTACCAGTTCAAGATCGAGAGTAGAGCTGTTAGGGGCGATTTCTAGGGTTTTGTTACCCTCACCTACCTCTTTCCATCTCATTTATTGCTACATTGAGTGAGGATTCAAGTTGAGCTTTGGGATTTAAAAGCTTCAAGTGGTGGTGTTCTTCATCCTTTCAGCTAGTTCCACCATCTTCATCTTCTTAGAGATTTTCTAGGGTTTTGTCAAACTCTAGCTTGTGAGTTTATTCTTAACTTTCTAAAACTTTATACATATCAAAATGAAGTATTTTGCCTTAATGTGATGTTTAAAATAGGTATTTCTATACTTCGAAGGTTTTGGTAAAAACTAGGTCAAAATGTGTCATTTATGGTTTTTCTTTGAAATGATGAAATGCGTACGAAGAACGGTTTTAAAACACCCTTATGGCTTTTTGACGAGAAATATGATGTGTAAACCTTAATGTTGTTTTGACCTAATTTTGGAAGGAAAGTTTTGGAAGCCTGATGTTATACTTCACAAAGGTTTGTGAAGAGAAGCTAATACAGGAAACAATTGTATTAAGATGTTAGACTAGTGTAATGGATCCATAGGCACATATAGTCAGAAGTACTTGGGGAAGGCACTTGTAAGAGATCCCGGTTTGGGGTTGAGGTTGTGTGGTCGAGTAATCGACCAAATGACGGTCATTCCCGTAGAAGTTCCCCCCAAGAGAAGTAAAGCGTATCTTTCAGGTGTAAATCGCAGAAGTAAAGAAAAAGAGATGTTTGGGGAAAAGCTTTCGGTTATATGTTTATTTACCGCTTTCGAAGTTTAAATGGCTTTTCTATATTTTTGAACTGTTTGTTCTCACTAGGCTTTAAGCCTAACACTTTTTCTTAAAATGACATGTATATCAGGTGATCAAGCGGATGGGGCTTGATGGGATGAGAGAAGCTAGGTGTCGGTAGTGACATCCTTTTTGAAGTGCACCTCGGGTGTATAGATGGAGTTACATAGAAGATTATTTTGAGGATTTTAGTGACACCCGAACTTAATCTGTATTTGAATTGTATAGATTACTAGGTTGTCATTTAATATTCCTATAGAAGTTGTAAACTCACTCTAACCTTCTCCCCATCTTTTTGGGTGATGTTTTATGAATTAGAAGTTATTCCGCATTTTTTTTTGTTTAAATTAACTCCCATTTTTAGGGATGTTACAAAAAAAATTTGGATACTGAGTGATTAATTCTTCTATCTTCTTTTGTTGGAGTAAATCCTTTTAAAAAAAGGTGAAATTTTGTTTTTCTCTATTAAGGATTTTCATATCAAAAAGACACTGTGTGATTTATTTTTGAAGTTTCACTTTTGAAAATGATGGATTAGCCGAATGATTGAATCTTCAAAATTGGCTGTCTTTTATTCTCTTGAAAATGACTAAGTCTTTTATTTTCTTGAAAATGACTAAGTCTATTTGTCTCTTGAAAATGACTAAGTCTATTTGTCTCTTGAAAATGACTAAGTCTTTTTGTCTCTTGAAAACGACTAAGTCCTTTGGTCTCTTGAAAATTATTAAGTCTTTTGGTTTCTTAAAATTTACTAAGTCTTTTAGTGTTTTTGAAAGTGTGCAAATCTTTTTGAAATTAGCCAAGTCTTTTTTGTCTTTTGAAATGAGGTTAAATCTTTTGAAGTTGGCTAAGCCTTTCTCTCTCTCTCTCTCTCTTTCTCTCTCTCTTATTTTATTTGGTCTAGCCGAATATTTAATGAATCTTTTAGTTGAATTGTTAAAAGATTAAAAAAAAATCCCCCTAGTATTCTACAATCGGTGAGTCTAGTACCCAATCGGTGAGTCAAGTACACTCCTATGTACTCAATCGGTGAGTCATGTATATAATCACGTCAGCTACACTCCTTGTACCCAATCGATGAGTCATGTATATAGTCGGCGAGTCAGTAACACTCACTCCCCGATACCATAAACCATACACTTTCCGATACCCTATCAACACTCCCCGACGTCCATATCACTCCCTGATGTCTCACTCCCCGACATCTCACTTCCCGACGTACCACTACCCGACGTCTCTATCTCTCTTTCTTTATTTTATCTCTTTCATTATTGGGTCACCTCACCTTATCTTCAATATTCTATCTTTCTTCTTCTATTTATTGATCTCTCTTATCAACTCCTCTTAACCGGTATATTTCATCTTACTTCTTCTCTTTCTCAATATCTATTTTACTTGTAAAATACCCTCCGAATTTTACCTCTGAAATTTCTCTCCGAAATTTACCTGTAAAAATTCTCTTCGATTTTTACTTGTAAAATTCTCTCCGAATTTTACCTGTGAAATTTCTCTCCTAAATTTACATGTAAAAATTCTCTCAGATTTTACTTGTAAAATTCTCTCCAAATTTTACCTGTGAAATTTTTCTCCGAAATTTACCTGCTAAAATTCTCTCCGATTTTTACTTGTAAAATTTCTCTCCGAATTTTACCTGTAAAAATACCCTCCATATTTTACCTGTAAAAATTTTCTCCGATTGCTGTCTCTCCCAAATTAGATACCTTGAACTCTCCGAACTCAATATTCTCTTATATTGGTTCTCTGTATTGATTTGTGAAGACAAAGGAATCAATATCTTTTGAGACATCCAAAGCTCTTGGTTGTTAAACCCATTCATATAAATGCCTAAATTTCTAAGTCTTGAAGAAACCAACTCTATTTGTCCCAAGACTTCAAAAATTCTCAAAAAAGTATCTTCCAAAGTTCTTTTAGGAAGTTTCTTCTGCTGAAAAAAGAAAAGTTTCCTATTTTTCTTAATCTTTGTTCAAAAAGAAAAACTTCTTTTTTAAAACAACCAATCTCAAAATCAGACCATTGATTTTATTCTTAGAGTTGTCAATATAAGAAAAAATCAAGGTCAAGACTTCTTTCATCTCTTTTATGCCTTATTCTGTAAAAGGCATCCTTCAAAGTGGGATCTCTTTCTCTCTCACCGATGCCATATAAGGAAAATAAAAGTTCTCCCAAGAAAAGTCTGTCTATAGAAAATGCTATAATTTTGGTGATACTTTTCATCTTGGCAGTGTTGTTCGAAAGAACAAAAAGGAAATATTTTCTAACCCCAAAATGGGCACCGAGAAACTATTTTGTTTATGATTACAGGATCCAAATAGAGATAGTATATGAACAATGGCTGCTCAAGATATATGATAAGGAACAAATATCTTCTCTTGAAGTATTTAAAGAAAAAGGACCAGGTGTGAATTTATGTGGGCAAGGCAAATGAATCACAAGAGGTTATGGAACTCTCTCCGATGAAACCATAACCTTCAACGAATTTGCCCATATTGAAGGACTGATGTATACTCTTCTGATCATCAGTCAACTATGTGAAAATAAGTCCATCATTATCAAGAGACACAACAAAATAGCTTATGAAGTGTTTCATGGTCGAAAACCAAATTTTTCTTCATATTTTGGTTGTGTGTTATGTCTTAAATGACAAAGAAAATTTTGGGAAAGTTGATCCAAGGCTGATGAAGGAATCTTCATGAAATTTTCATGGGATGTTCCTTATGTATTTGATAAGTCTATACTTGTCAAATTTGATGTCTCCAATCTTCTTCATGTATCGGAGACATGCCTCACACCATTCCATGTCCACCTCATCATATGAACCTCAACCATCTTCTAAGAATGGTGTGTTCCTCCCACCAACTTTTCCCACTCACCGACGTTTCCTTATACACTCGCCGATACCATCTTTTCTTTCTCCACTCACCGACGTCACCATCGAAATTACTCACCGACGTCGCACCCTACCACCATACTCACCGACGTCCTTATTTTATCTCTTCATACACTAACCCTAGACTCACCGATACTAACCTCTCAACTCTAAACTCACCGACACCCATCTCTCTCTTTCCGAAAACCCTACACTTTCCGACACCCATCTCTCTCTCCCCACTTTCCGACACCCATCTCTCTCTCCCCACCTTCCGATATTCTCACCCTAAACCTCAGACTCACCGACACCACCACTACCCGACTCAAGAGTTTCCGACGTCTCCCACACCTCTACCCGACGTCACTCACAAACCCCTTCTTCTCTTGAAATTATTTCTTTAGACGAAGAACCTCAACTCTTAAACACCATCCTCTATATCAGCCTACATATCTTTATCTCAAACACAAATCTTACCTTTCCTCTTTAAAATGCCCCAGCCTTAATATTGACAAAAAAACCCAATTGCTCAAATAATTGGTGATCAACAAGCTGATGTTCAAACTCGAAGAAGGAATTGGAAATCTCAATCTCTTTGTGAATTCTCTCCATCATTGAACATAAACAACTTGGTGATCTAGCCGATCGAAGCTGGATATTAACCATTCAAGAAGAGCCCTCTCATTTTGAGAGATAGTCTAGAAATTGGTTTCTTGTCTTTCTCACAAAACCAAATGGATTTCCAGAGACAAGATGGATGAAGAAGGTACTGCTATTTACAACAAACCAATATTGCTTACTCAAAGCTATCTTCAAGAATGGAAAGACAGGAGAAATTAAATACTTTGATTAATGCAACAGAACATCTCTTTGCACTTCTCAAAGATAATGTTTGAAGAACTCTCTGTCACTCATCCATCTATAGTCTCCTCCACTATTTCTGCTCTTCAACAGGAGTCGGCTAAGCAAGCTTTCAATATTGCTTCTCTTGTCAAGGATCAAAAAGCCATTTTGGATTCTCTTACTTCTCTTCATAGGAAGCTTGACAAGGTACCAACTTCTCCTCCTTCTATTGAAATTGATGCTGGTGATGCCTTCTTCAAAGCTGAAGATCATTTTATGGTTCAAAGGATTGAACAAAAGTTGAGTAGTTTAGGCTCCGATGTTGAAGGCATCAAATCTTTTCTCTCTTCAGTTGGTCTCAAAGACCCAACCACTAAGGGAAAGAAAACCACAAAAGCATCAGCAGTCACCGAGGTACCTCCTGTCACCGAACCACCTCCTGTCAACGAGCAACCACCTGTGGTCACCAAATCGGTTAGTATGGTGGTCTCTGAGGCCTTGGTTTCCGATCAACCACCACCAATTGTTGCTTTAGTTGTTTCCAATGAACCTCTAGTACTGGGTAACACTGGGTCATCTAGAGATGAGGCTAATAAAGAAGCTGGAGTATTAACTCAGGGGGAGGGAGTCAGTGCCCGAACCCTTGAAGAACCTGAAGAAGAAAAGATGAAAAAGGCTAAAGTTGAAAGGGAAGAAGCAATAAAAGCTCAACTTGAGTTTGACCAAAGAAATGTGCTCAAAATAGCTCAAGAAGAGGCTACTAAATTCACAGGCGCCGATATTCAGGGGGAGAAGTCTAGTGTCCGACTTGATAAAGATGTCAATATTGATTTTGGCTCTGAGGTGGAGAAACAAAAGGACAAAGGCAAGAAGAAGTATATGTGAAACAACCTCATGGTTAGAAGATCCCACTCATCCTGACTCATTCTGACTATGTCTATCGGCTAGACAAAGCTTTGTATGGACTGGCAGGCTTCTCGCGTCTGGTATAACACTCTCTCTAATTTTCCTTTGGACAATGAACTTGTTCGAAGTAAAATTGACAACATTCTCTTCCTCCAAAAATCTAAAGGTAATATCACTACTGTCTCCTGCTCAAATTTATGTTGATATTATTTTTGGAGCCACAGATGAAACTATGTGTAATGAGTTTGTTTCTTTCATAAAGAGTAGTATGAAATGAGCATGATGGGTAAGCTCATATTCTTTCTCTTTATTGGTCTACAAGTTAAACATCTTTCTGAATTTTTTTAATATTAAAAAAGAAGGGTTAACTTTGACACTTGTATACCATTGAAGACTCAGATGGCTTCTCCTCTTAAACTTCATTATGACCCTGATGGTGTATCGGTCAATGTTACTACCTATTGGGATATGATTGATTTTCTTTCTTTATCTTAATGCAAGTAGACCAGACATCATGTTTGCTACTTGTCTCCGTGCTCTTTATTAACCAATCCCAGGGAATCTCGCTTGGCTACGGTCAAACGAATTTTTGGGTATGCAAAAGGTACCTTGAATCTGGGTCTTTGATATCTCAAAGACTCAGGTTTCGATCTCACCGGGTACTCTGATTCTGATTTTGCAGGATCAAAAATAGATAGAAAAAGTACAACAGGAAGTTGTCAACATCTTGGTGGAAAGCTTGTAAGTTGGTCAAGAAAGAAACAACACTTGGTGTCTACTTCTACCGCTGAAGCAGAATATGTGGCTGCTGGAAGTTGTTGTGCTCAGATATTGTGGATGAAAAAGCAGTTACAAGATTACAATCAGATTTTCTCAAAGATCCCAATATTGTGTGACAACTCAAGTGCAATAGCCATTGCAAACAATCCGGTGCTTTATTCAAGATCTAAGCACTTTGATATAAGGTATCACTTTATAAGAGATCATGTCTCTAAAGGTGATGTGGAACTACACTTTATTCCCACTGATTATCAATTAGCTGATCTGTTCACAAAGCCCCTTTATGAAGCAAGGTTCAAGTTCCTCATCGGTGAATTAGGTATGATTAATATAGACTAATATATATATATATATATAGGGTTAGGTTCAAATGTGAACTCAATTTTGGTTGTGAACGTGAGGACGAATCTCAGCCACACATCTTCGGTTATGGTGGACGCGATCACGGAGGATTGACGCGATTCATGGGAGGGTGGAGATTATTAAAGGAGGGGAACCAGGTCAAAGCCGTCTTTATTGACCGGATAAGTGGCTGAGATTCGTCCTCACGTTCACAACCAAAAATGAGTTCACATTTGAACTTTCCTCTATATATATATATATAAATATATATATATATAGAGAGAGAGAGAGGAAGGTTCAAATGAGAACTTTTGATTTCTAAAAAAACAAAAGGACAATTATGGATCATATATGATGTGGGACCCACATAATATTAAATCATTTATGATTTAATTTAATTTAATATTAAATCATAAATTATTTAATATTATGTGGGACCCACATCATATGTGGTCCACAAATTGTTCCTTTGTTCTCTTAAATATGAGTGGTTCTCGTATGATCCCTCCCTATATATATAAATAAATAAATTCATTATATATTTGTATATACAATAATAATAAATTCGGACAGTGATTTCTTCGATCTCCACTCTCCGAATAAAAATATATTTTTTCAAAAAATATATATTTCTTTATATTAAAAAAATTAAAATTTTAAAAAAAATTAAAAAAAACTTAAAAAAAAATCTTGCTGTCATCAGCCATCGACAATGCTGACGTCAGCCATCGACGATGCTGACGTCACACACACCGACTTTAAAAAATTTGTACTCCAAAATTTTCTCCTACTCTCCGAATCTTTTTTTTCATACTTTCCGGATTTGTTGGTTACTCACCGAAATTTTCTTGAAAATCTTTCCTATTTCTACTCCAAAATTTTGGATACTCTCCGAAATTTTCTCAAGAATTTCAAAAAAATTTGGTAAGCCCAAAATTTATGCCCCGAATCCTTGACATTTCCCTTCTTGAAATTTCAACTACTCTCTTTCTCTATCTTCGAGTTTTGACAGTTAAATTTCTTCTAATTTCTTGAAATTTATTCTATCTTTGTATATTCCTCATATATATTATTCCTTACGTATCTTTGTGAAAAATCTCTCCGACGGTTCTGTCAAAATACTTTCCGATCTTTGGCTATCAAAATACTCTCTGATTTTTGACTGTTAAAATAGTCACCGATCTTTAACTATAAATATACTCTTCAATTTTGACTGTCAAAATTCTTCAATCTTTTCTCTTTCAAAAATCTCCAAAGTCTCTGATGGATTAAAAACTCTCCGATGTTTCTCTCTCTAATTTTGGATACTTAATATCCTTCAAACTTTATTCTCTCTGATCTCATGATCATAAAATTCCACAAATTTTGCTCACAAGATTCTCTCTCCGACATATGGACCTGGTTAAGAAGAAAAATAAATCTAAGGTTTATAAATCTTCTACCATTTCCACCTTCGTGCCTGCTTCTACGGCTACGACACCGAAAAAGCCTTCGGTATCTACCAAAGCCAATATCCTTTCCAAAAAGCGGAGGAGTTCCAAAAGCCCCCCAAGTTGTTCTCAAAGAGACTTAGGGAACCTCAAGGGTCAAATACTCACAAGCCACTCACTGATTCCCAAAAATTGGTGAGTGTTGAAATTCTCCCTACAGGACCCAGGGAATCCTTAAAACCTCCCCAGCTCCTTCATGCCCTCTAAAAAGGACATGATTGAATTTTCAGGGACCCACACTAAACCTTCCTCAACATTCTCTTTGGTTGATAAGGATGACTTGGAACATTCCCAATCCAAGGACTATTTTTGTCACATTACAACCTTGCACCCAAGATCTATGATCTTGATGACCTTACAACTGGTCGAATTGGAGGGACCCCCATTTTTTTCTTGCTCACCAACATCTCCTTCTGGCATAAATGTTTCCACCTAGTGAACTCTCCGATTTATGGGTTTGAGATATAAAAATAAAACTTTTTATTTTTATTTTTGAAGACTTATTTATCCATATGATGCACTCTCTGAATTTCTTTCACCTCACCTCATTTAGATATCTTCTCCCCTCAGCCGCTGAGGGGGAGAAAATTCAATGGTCCTGATAAGGCTAAATCAACAACAGCTGAAAGGAGAAAAGAAATCTTCTCAAGAAATCAACTAAGACTAAAGTATTGTAAGCTGAGGAGAAGAAGAAGAAATCCTCCTCATGCAGCTGAGAGGAGAAAAGAAATTTTTTCAAGAAATCAACTAAGGGTAAAGTATTATAAGCTGAGGAGGAGAATGTGAAATCAACAGAGAAGAAGAAATCTTCTCAAAAAGAGATTTCAGTTGAAAGGGAAGAAATCTTCTAAGTGATAAGTTATCAACTGAGGGGGAGCATCTAAGTGATTCTAAGAAGAATGAGTCGAAAGCAACTGTTGAGGGGGAGAAAATAAAAAACAAACAAGAAGTTAACCCCGATGCAGACTGGATTCTTCTCTCTCTCCCAGAAAGAAAAAAGAAAAAGAAAAGATTCATGATATCTTAAATTTTTGATCTATCAAATCCAACCTTGCTAGCTCAATCAGCAACAACCATCATCACTGCTCCAGAATATGGTATGTTCTCTAAAAATGATCTTAGGAACAAATGTTTCTTCCAGGGCTACCAATATTCCCTTACCGATAGCAGCTTCCTTCAATAAATTCTAAGTGTGGTCCTCTACAGCAAAGATGAAGGAATTCTCTACAATTTAATCTTCAATGAACTCAAGAGTAGAGATGTTGATGCTGCAACAATTCCCTTCAAGTACCCGGATACTTGGTATATATGTAAATTTGTTTATTATTTTTCTACATATGTTGCACATTTTTTTTCATACTGTATATACTCAGTTAAAAAAACAGCAACAATATATATATATATATATATATCCGAGTGAAAAGAACCCAAAAGAAAAAGAGAAAGGGTCAAAAGTATTTCTTTCTAACATACAGGTATCATCATCAAATAGGGGGAGATTGTTGGGTCACCGATGATTTGGTGATGAACCTTCTTTCTTGATATTGTTGATCTTTTATAAGTTCTTTTGAAGGTCTGAAATATACTTCAACTATATCAAATCATAGGTATTTCATTGGTTCATAAAAATAAGCACCAAAGTAATCAACCCGAATCTCTATTAAATCTTTTAAAAAGATTATAATCGTCGAAATTGTTGGAAAATCAAAGATTATCCAATCAAGGGTTGTACATCAAAATGTAGAATTTTTGATGTTCCAACTAACATTAAAATTCAGACCACTTGCCGAAATCAAGTGTGGTCACCGACATTGCAAGAGTGGTTACCGACATTGCTAATGTGGTCACCGAAATTACAAGATTGGTCATCGACATTGCAAATGTGGTCACCGACATTGCAAGTGTGGTCACCGATTATGTAGTTTCCGATTTGATGCTCTTGTACACTTGCCGATTCAAGTGTTAATACAGTTGCCAATTCAAGCATTCGTACAAGTTGCCGATCCAAAGCTTAGGAAGCACTAACCGATGTGATACATCCTTGTATATATCACTTAGCATTTTCGAAGATGAGTTCTTGTGACACAATAAATGCAAAATACGTGTGCAGCACGAACGTGGGCACCAAACCTTAAATCCGGACATTCTCTTTTTTTCTCATAAAAAGGATGTTTATATTTAGCTAAAAGGTTTGATGGGACTTCACAGAGCATGAAGAAAAAGAGATAAAGTTATCTGTCATTACGTGCTACAAAGAATGGTTCATTCATTAACCTATTACAAAGGGAGTGGCATCTCCCTTTGTCCATCAGATATTCTTCCAGCTAATACATCCTTGACAGTTTTCCTCATGCATCCCATGCATGGGCACTATAAAAGGAGATGAAGTCCTACCCATAAACCTCACGCTTTCAACTAAACATCTGTGTGATCTTTTGTTTGATTCCGGCATCCTGTGTGTTTTAACAGTTTCATTTTAGCTTTCTTAGTGTATAAGTTAATTACTGTTATCATGTGTTTCATGTGGTAAGTTTGTTAGAATAGTGTGTCTATTCTTTTCCGCAACAAACTTCTGTGTGTAAATTTTTAATATTTATATTAAAATATTAAAAAGAGTAAAAATTGTGTATTTGTATTCAACCCCCCCCCCCCCTACAAATCCTTTACTTGTTTGCCATTACCCTAACCGGGACCAACAAAAACCGTACCTTATACTCATTTCAACATTTCAAAGAGAAACTCTTGATGACACATTTTGACTAGTTTACCAAAATCTACCAAGTATAGAAATACTTGTTTAAACTCTCATGGAAGGTAAAATACATCATTTTGACATGTATAAAGTTTTAGAAAGGTAAGAATGAACTCACATTCATGCATTTACAAAATGACCCAAAATTCAATAACATTTATTTTCCAACGATTTATAAATTTCAATACTCTAAAGATGCAAATACAACCAGAAGGTTTTTATTTAAAGATATTGTCAAAATGTCTAAAACCCAAGTATAAGTCTCTTTCATGATTTATAAATCCCTTTATACCAAATATGCAAACTTACCCAAATACTTACACATTTGATAAATAACAAGTAAAACATGTTAATACTTCAAAAACAGACATTTTTGGCATGTACAAAGTTTTCCCAAAGTATCTTGAACTCACCTTGCTAGATTTAGGCTAAATCTAGATTTTACCCCAATATCGAGCTCCATTCGGTGAAGACTTTAGATCCTTGAGCTACACCTCTAGGTCCATGGTGTAAGTTTTTCAAAAACACCTACATAACCACCAAAACATACCCAAAACGAACGCAAGAGATAATAAGAGTTGTTGGTGCAAAAACTCAAACCCTAGATTCAAGATTTCATAGAGGTGATCGTACCTTTCAACTTCTAGGAACCCCAAATAATCAATTAAACTTTAATCCTCATTGTTACTATCTTAAAGATCTCTGAAATACGAAACCATAGCATTGTGAATCGCCCAAATCGACAGAGAAATGAGAGAGATATGACCAAATGAAGTTTTACCCCAAAATCTGACTTTTTAACCCCTGCACGCGAACTGCGACCATGGACTGCAACCTTGCCACTCCCAGGTGTAACACCCGGAGATTCATGGCATATTATGAAATATGAGTATTATATATTTTATGAATTCAATTTAATTTGGTAATAAAATTTGATTGTCTTGGTTGAAAGTTATGTCCCCAAAACATTTATTTTGATGAGCAAAAGTCTTAGGATGAAGGAGGATTAAAAACTGCAGGTCACATTTAAAAATGCCCCTTACTGGGCGAATTATTAGTCCGGCGCAACTTGGCCCACGGACCCAAGTCGCGGAGAAGGCCGCGTATCTCACTGTGTTACCCCTTGGCTGACGCGTGGGACTAGTCGCGCGACTTTAGGTCGCGGGGAAGAAAAGATTCAGTTGGCTGGACCCTAAAAGCTGGTGGCAGCCATATTTTTCCCCAAATCTTTATTGCACCCGATTTTCTCCTCACTTTTCCTCACCAACTCGAAAACAATCTCATTTTCTCCATATTTTTCCACCATCTTAAAGGAATTTATACTTCATTCAAGCAAAGGACTTGACATGTTAGCATCAAGGGTTGTGGTGTTCTTCATCAAAGCTTCATTTCTTCCACCAAGCTCTCACCGTCACCATTTTAGGAGATTTTCTAGGGTTTTCCTAACCCTAGCTATGCGAGTTCAAATCCCAACCTTATGAACTCAAATACTAGTTATAAATGTTGTATTTACTGATTTTAAGCTTATCATTTCAAGTATTTATGTATTTGGGTTAAGTTTGGAAGTTTTAGGTCAAAAATGAGAAATTTGGGTATTTTGTTATAGATGAAAAAATGAGCATCATAAATGGTTTATAACACTTGAAAAGTTTCTATGATGAGATAATATTTGATTTTGGTACTAAAATGGTTTGACCTAATTTTCGGTAAAATGCACATTTTATATAAAGGTTTTCGGTGTTTGGAAAACTACCAATACGTCTCGTTTGATGTATTTAATTATTAGACTAGTATGTTATAGATCCATAGGTATAAGAGTCGGTATTTTAATGTTGTGAAGGATAGGATGAACCCACTTTTTAAATTGGAAATAGGCATCGTGATAAATTGTGTAATTTCCAATCTATCCTTTCACTATCTCGGAATGTGCATTGTGAAATTTGCGTGCAATTCTTGAGGCTTGAGCTTATGTGTATAAATGACTAAAGACTGTATTGTGGTTGATGTCAATGGCTACCAGACCTTTATGTGTCGTTCAATAACATTGGTTTGTGGCCTACCCTGTGTTCCGTCACAAGTAATGATAATATCCGGTACCCCCTGATGGTTTTCAAAGACCCTTGCTGTTAGGACCCAAACAATCAAGATATCAATATATGAAAAGATTATAACAGGAATGATAATAGCTAAATGTAATATGTATTGATTGAATATCCGGTACCCCCTGATTGAATGTACTGTATTACAGAATATATCTTTACATTAGTTGTAACAATCTAACTAACTCTCTATTTATACATACAATAGAAAGACTAAAGTGACAAAGCATTCATAACAGACAAGTTCAGAATGGGTTCTGAACTACTTCAGAACTTCTTCAGAAGTGTCTTCAGAACATCTTCAGAACCTCTTCAGAAGTGTCTTCAGAACTTCTTCAGATCTTTTTCTCTTTAAGAACCCAGTACCTTTTGAAGCTATTATGATATCTCTATCACTTGCTCACCAAGAGTAAGTTATAAATTTAAGTTAAGTGGGATAAAGTATACCGTACCTTTATTTAAAATGTTTTACTAATTTATCCATTTAACTGTTTGTTCTTACTAGGCGTAAGCCTAATACTTGATTTTAAATGTTGTTTAGCAGGTGATCGGGTTAATGGGGCTACTTAGGAAGGAGCGGAGTGACGTGCTAGTGAAGGAACTCTTTTGGGATTACACTTTAGAGTGTAAATATTGGAGATATTAGAATGTTTATTTTGAGGATATTAGTGACACCCGAACATCATCTATTATCTGAATTTTGTATAGATTAGTAGGTTGTCATTTAGTATTCGTTTATTGATGTAAACTCCATTACTTCCCCATTTATTGGGCAATCCTTGCTATTTAAGTAGTTTTTCCGCATATACTTTTCGGTTTTCATTTTGCTCTATATTTTAGAGTGTTACAAGTTGTATCAGAGCTTTAGTTTAAGCGAACTAGGTATGAACTTAAGATGCCTAGACTTAAGCTGAGACTTTAAGTATTAAATTGTGAGAATGGGTAGACACTCTTGAGATAGGAGATCTTTAGAGTCGACGGAAATGCATTAACTATGAAATGTGACTTTGGTAATAAGAATTCTTATATGTATGATATATTCAAAATATCACGTAACTAATGCTATTTTGGGTATATTGTTATGTGAGTATGCTTACTTTACTATGGTTACGATGATTGGTGAATGTGTTATACGTATCTATGTTAGATTTGTCTTACCAAGTTCGTTGATGAGTAGATTGAATCTAGTCTCATCAAGAGGCTTGGTGAAAAGATCAGCAAACTGATATTCAGTGGATACAAAGTGGAGTTCAATTTCACCATTCTTCACATGATCTCTGATAAAGTGATATCGAATTTCAATGTGCTTGGTTTTAGAGTGAAGTACAGGATTATTTGCAATTGCAATAGCACTTGTGCTATCACAATAAATAGGAACTTTGGAAAGCATGAGATCGTAATCTCTGAGTTGATTTCTCATCCAAAGGATTTGAGCACAACAACTTCCAGCGGCTACGTATTCAGCTTCAGCGGTGGAGGTGGACACTGAATTTTGCTTTTTACTTGTCCAACTAATTAACTTACCACCTAGTAGCTGACACCCACCAGTGGTGCTCTTTCTATCTATCTTGCAACCTGCAAAATCACTATCAGAATAACCAATTAGAACGAATCCTGAGACTTTGGGAAACCAAAGACCCAGATTAGGAGTTCCTTTCAGGTATCTGAAGATTCGCTTTACAGCGATGAGAAGGGATTCCTTCGGTTCAGCTTGATACCGAGCACAGAGACATGTAGAGCACATGATATCAGGTCTACTCGATGTAAGATATAAAAGAGACCCAATCATCTTTCGATAGGCAGTGACATTGACAGGTTTCCCATTAGGGTCCTTGTTAAGAGTCAGAGGAGGTGCCATAGAGGTCTTCATCGTTGAGCATTGATTCATATCAAACTTGTTCAGCATATCTTTAACATATTTGCTTTGACAAATAAAAATTCCTTTGTCAGATTGTTTTATCTGCAAACCTAAAAAATACGTTAGTTCACCCATCATACTCATTTTATATTGTTTTTGCATTCTTTCAGCGAAACGAGTACATAATTCGGGTCTTGTGGAACCAAAGATAATGTCATCGACATATATTTGAGCGAGTATAGTATGACATTTATATTTTCTTAAAAAGAGAGTTTGATCAATTTTTCCATGAATGAAATTTTCTTTAAGAAGAAATTTAGAAAGAGTATCATACCAAGCTCTAGGAGCTTGTTTCAACCCGTAAAGAGCTTTTTCAAGTTTGAAAACATAACCAGGGTGGTTAGGGTCTGAAAAACCAGGGGGTTGTTCAACATAAACTTCCTCGCTGAGTTTTCTATTTAGAAAAGCACTTTTAACGTCCATTTGGAAAACTTTGAAGTCTTTATGGGCAGCATAAGCTAAGAAAAGTCTTATAGCTTCTAAACGAGCTACAGGTGCAAAGGTTTCATCATAGTCAATTTCTTCTTTCTGTCTGTATCCTTGAGCGACAAGTCTAGCCTTATTGCGAATAACAGTCCCGTTTTCATCTAGCTTATTCTAAACACCCATTTGGTTCCAATCACTGTTCTACCAAAGGGTCTAGGAACAAGATTCCAAACTTTGTTTCTATGAAACTCAGTTAGTTCTTCTTGCATCGCTGAAATCCAGCTAGGATCAGAGATAGCTTGATTTATCTTTTTAGGTTCAGAGAGAGAAATGAAGTTAACATAGAGACATATATTACCTGTACCTCTACGTGTTTTGATACCTGCATTAGGATCACCAATAATCTGATTTATTGGATGATTTGCAGTCCATCGTTGAGCTGGTGGTTGAGGAGAGAGATCAACCGCAGATTCAGCGAATTGTTCTTCTACTTCAGGGACTATACTTGTTGTTTCAGCAACAGGTACTTCATCATTTAAAATCAATTGAGGAGACTCAGGGGATTGATTTGCATAGGATGAAGCTTGATTATTCACTGAGGAATTTCCAAGAGAGGCATCAGAAGGAGGATTTTGATTAAGAGGATGGATCATTGCTAGTAGGTAATTCAGGGATTCCATCATCACTTGTTTCATCTTGAGGTTGATTGTTGAAATAAGTTTCAGGTTCCCCATAGTGAGATTTCAACCATGCATTTAATTCTACATCTTCTTCAGGGATAGGAGAAGTATAGGCAGTACGGGATTCATCAAAATTAACGTGCATGTGTCTTCTCTTGTTGAAGATTCTGAAAGATTTAGATACTAAGGAGTATCCAAGAAATATTCCTTCATCATCTTTTGGGTCGAACTTACCCAAATGATCTCTGTCATTCAGAATGTAGCATTTACATCCAAAAACGTGAAGATACTTCAGAGTTGGTCTTCTTCCATGAAATAATTCATAAGGGGTTTTCTTGAATCGCTTCACAATCAGGGATCGATTCTGAGTGAAGCATGCAGTGTTGACTGCTTCAGCCCATAATTGAGTTGGTAGACGCGATTGGTTGAGCATTGAGCGAGCTGCTTCAATGATAGTTCGGTTTCTTCTTTCAGCAACACCAGTTTGTTGAGGAGTTCTTACTGAAGAGAAGTTGTAAGAAATACCTTTTTCTTCAAAGAAATTTATCAGAGAACTGTTCTTGAATTCAGTATCATGATCACTTCTCATGGAACGAACAGTCAGATTGTTCAGAACTTCCATCCTTTTGATAAAAGAGATTATCAGATCAGGGGTGTCACTTTTGGATCGAAGAAAGAATACCGATGTGTATCTGGAATATTCATCAACAATCACAAGAGTGTATTTCTTTCCAGATAGAGATTGGACATTGACAGGTCTAAAGAGATCCATATGGAGTAGCTGAAGATGTGAGGTCACTAAAGAAACTTGTTTAGACCTGAAAGATGCTTTTGTCAGCTTTCCCTTTTCACACGTTGAGCAAAGAGATTCATTTGCAAAGCTATGATTTGGGAGGTCTATGACAAGTTCCTTTTGAGACAATTCATTAATTTTCTTAAAGTTGAGATGAGAGAATCTTTTATGCCATAACCAATTGACGTCAGAGGTTGCTTTAGAGATAAAGCACATGTTCTCAGAGTGAGAACTATTCATATTGATGACATATACATTTTCAACTCTTTTGCCTGTTAAGGCAAGCTTATCATTACAGTCAGTGACAGCACATCTATTCCTTAGGAATAGAACTTTGAAATCTTTGTCACATAGATGACTAACGCTTAAGATATTGTGCTTTAGTCCTTCAACGTAGGCAACTCGATTAAACGAAGTGGCTCCGTTGGACAGAATTCCATAGCCTTTAGTGTATCCTTTGCCATTTCCACCAAAGGACACTGATGGACCAACTTCTTCTTTGCAGTCAGAGAGTAGAGATTTTCTGCCATTCATGTGCCTTGAGCATCCGCTATCGAGGTACCAGATACCTTTAGCACTCTGCATACAACAAAGAGATTAATTGTTTGAAGGTACCCATATTACTATGGGTCCTGTTGTGTTAGTGAGAAGAGTGGCGGAGGAGCTACTTGCTGAAGAACTCTCTTCAGTGGATATCTTCACCTTTGATGGTTTTGCAACCTTGGTGGATTTCACTCTTGCTGATTTATCAGCTTGAGCTACTTTCTTTCCATGAGCTAGTTTATCAGCTCTAGTAGCATTAGGACACTTACTTGCAATGTGGGTATTTTCACCACAGTGTATTTATAAGGTTTGGAATTCAAAGTTTTCAAAGAGACAGAAAGAACTTTGTCAGGGATAGGACCAAGAATTCCTTTAATCCATTGTTCTTGGAGGTATGACAACCTCTTCAGGAACAGGAGTGAGGTCAATCTTAATTCTGGGGGTTGACCTCTGAAAAGATTCAGAGATTTTCTTCCCAGATTTAGGATTACTCACTGAGGGAATAGAGGATTTCTTGTTCTTTTTCTGAACGATCTTATTTCTAGGAACTTGGTCAAGAAACTCGTTCTTGATCATTTTCTTAGAATCGAAATATTTTAACACAGGAATCTTTTTATTTGAATGAGGTCTCTAAGAAGAAGAAGAAGAAGAAGAAGAAGAAGGATCAGGGATATAAGAGACAAACATTCCAAATTTAAGCATGGAACGGTCTTTCTCTGATTTTTTCCTTTTCAGAGTTAAAGCCTAATCCACTTATTACTTTCATAGGGATCTTGTAACACCCGAAATTTTGTAATCAAGATAATGATTTTCGCATCCTAAACATTTTGATATCTGTAAGTTAAATGATGTGTTTCAAGGGTCTAATACTGAGTTGCAATGAATTGGAAGATAGGAGCGAAAAACGAAACCAAATTCGGCCTCGGTACCTTCTAGGCGACCATGACAGGCTAGGATGCCATGTCAAGGTCGCAGGGCATGGTAGCAAAGGCATCAAATGGCAAGAAATTCAACAAAACTCTCGGTACATGTTGGCTACGATGACACGGCGACGATGCCATGTCAAGGTCGCGAAGGCATGGTCGCCGGGCTTTCACCTGATGGAAAATTGAGTTTCGGTACACTTCGGGCGACCTTGCTAGGCGATCATGACATGGCATGGTCGCATGTCATGGTCGCGGACGGCATCCAGTGCATAAATTCGGGATTTCCTTCATTTGGCCATATCTCTCTCATTTCAACTTCGATTTGGGCGATTCAAAGTGCTGTGGTTTCGTATTTCAGAGCTCTTTAATATGGAAGCAATGAAGATTAAATTTTACTTGTTTATGTGGGGTTACCATACGTCGAAAGGTACGATCACCTCTCCGAAATCTTGAATCTAGGGTTTGGTTCTATGATTTCTGATTTGGGTTTGATTTTGGTATATGTTGGGTTTGTTTATGATCTAGATGAAGGTTTTATAGATGGAAACTTGTGGATTTGAAGTCCTCACCTAATGAAGCTCGGTATTGGGATAAAACCTAGATTTAGTCTAAATCTAGCTAGTGAGTTCATTCTTACCTTTAAAACTTTATACATGTCAAAATGAAGTATTTTGCCTTAATGTGATGTTTAAAATAAGTATTTCTATACTTGGAAGGTTTTGGTAAAAACTAGGTGAAAATGTGTCATTTATGGTTTTTCTTTGAAATGATGAAATGAGTACGAATAACGGTTTTAAAACACCTTTATGGGTTTTTGATGAGAAATATGATGTATAAACCTAAATGATTATTTGACCTAATTTTTGGAAGGTTTTGGGAAGCAAGATGTTATACTTCACAGGTTTTGTGAAGAGAAGTAATACCTTGGAAACAAGTGTATTAAGATGTTATACTTTCATAGGTTTTGTGGAGAGAAGTAATACATTGGAAACAATTGTATTAAGATGATAGACTAGTGTAATGGATCCATAGGCACATATAGTCAGAAGTACTTGGGGAGGACACTTGTAATACATCCCGGTTTGGGGTTGAACTCGTGAGGATTAATGTGATGACGGGTCATTCTCGTAGAAGTTTCCTCCAAGAGAAGTAAAGCGTATCTTTCAGGTGTAAATCGCAGAAGTAAAGAAAAATAGATGTTTGAGAAAAGCTTTCGGTTATATGTTTATTTACCGTTTTCGAAGTTTAAATGGCTTTTCTATATTTTGAACTGTTTGTTCTCACTAGGCTTTTAAGCCTAACACTTTTTCTTAAAATGACATGTATATCAGGTGATCAAGCGGATGGGGCTTGATGGGATGAGAGAAGCTAGGTGCCGGTAGTGGCATTCTTGGAAGTGAACCTCGTGTGTATAGATGGAGTTACATATAAGAGTATGTTGAGGATTTTAGTGACACCCGAACTTAATCTGTATTTGAATTGTATAGATTACTAGGTTGTCATTTAATATTCCTATAGAAGTTGTAAACTCACTCTAACCTTCTCCCCATCTTTATGGGTAATGTCTTACGTAGTTGTTGTTATTCCGCAATTCTTTTGGTTTAAATTAACTCCCAATTTTAGGGGTGTTACAAGTTGGTATGAGAGCTCTAGTTTAAGCGAACTAGGTATGAACCTAAGATGCCTAGACTTAAGCTGAGACTTTAAGTGATGTTGTGTGAAAATGGGTAGACACTCTTGAGATAGTAGAGCTTTAGAGTCGACGGAAATGCACAAATTATGAAACGTGACTGTGGTAATAAGAATTCTTATACGAGTGATATATCCAAGATATCACGTAGCTAATGCTATCTAGGGTATATTGTTATGTGAGTATGCTTACTTACTATGGTTACGATGATTGGTGAATGTGTTATACGTATCTATGTTAGATTTGTCTTACTCCTATTCTATGTTTGTGGCTGACTGAGATGATTAATACGTGTACTACATCGTGTAACGAAGCTGAGGACACGAATAACAGTATTTCTACTTCGAGTCTACAAGTGACAGTGGAGGTTACTCAATCACTTATGATCCCTCTTATTACAACAAGGGATGTGCCCAGAATTGATCGCCTGCTTGAAGTCAACCTTGATCAGGGTAAACCTTTAATGGTAGAAGCGGGCTTACAGGATGAGTTCTGACTCAGTATGTTGCAGGCAGTTATTTTCGTTATAGCACAACAACATGAAACTTTGCGCAAGATATTCGAGGAGAGGGATGCCGATGGCAAGGCGTGGAGCAACTGCTGAGGATATAGTAGTGGACCCCGGGAGTAACAGGCAGGCCCTAGTACTGAAGAGACATATGTGACGGAAGTAAGGAGAATGAAAAAGGGTTGTTCGTACGAGACATTCGTATGCTCTAAATCACCCATGTTCTTCGGATAAGATGATCCGGTGGGTTGTATGAATTAGTTACGAGAGATTGAGCAAGTTTTGGCTCGAGTGAATATGAAGAGAAGGAAAGGGTGAAGTTCTCTTCACATATGCTTAGGGGCGAGGCTTTAGCATGGTGGAGCACACCACAGCTACTTTTGGGCCAGTCATAGTCTCTATGATAACCTTGGATTTATTCAAAGCAAAAGTTTTGGAAGAGTATCGCGATGAGGGAATTATCGGTCGTATCAGGGATGAATGTTCGGGTTCTCAAGAAAGGAAACGAGACGGTGAGAGAGTATACTCACTTATGTCCTTCTTATTTTAGTGCCACTTTTCTTTTGTGTCCACTTCTTTCCACTCAAATCTACAAGTACCTATGAGTACTTTGGAAGATGCCTATATGGTTGAATTAGCCGATGGCAAGTGAGCTCTGGTTCGGAATATTCTTAAGGATTACATGTTGGAAGTTGAAGGGAGTAAGTTTGGGATAAATCTCATGCCTATGTCGATAGGAAAGTTTGATGTGATGATAGGAAGGGATTGGTTAGCCGAGAACCAAGCCGAAATTCGATGTTCTAAGAAGTTAATCCGGACTCCGTTATTGGATGGCAGTGTGATGGTAATCTACGGGGAAGGAAGGAAAGGCGAACTAGCTTGGTTAACCTTGGTAAAGGCGTGCAAGTGTTTAGCCAAGGGATGTCTTTTGTATATAGCCTATGGTCTAGATACAAAGTTAGAGAAGAGGAAGTTAGATGATGTGCGGGTCGTTAGTGAGCTTCCCGATGTGCTCCCCAAAGAATTACCCGGTTTTCCACCCGATAGACAAGTGGAGTTTCCAATAGATATAGGGTCGGGGGCCGATCCAATTTCTAGAGCACCCTACCGATTGGCACCACCCGAAATGCAAGAAATGATGACGCAATGGCAATACCATCTCGAGAAGGGTTTCGCAAGACCAAGCTCGTCTTTATAGGAAGCTCTGGTCTTATTTGTGAGGAAGAAAGTTGGCACGATGAGGATGTGTATTGACTATAAGAAGTTGAATAAAGCAACCGTGAAGAATGAGTATCCACTTCGGAGGATTGATGATTCTTTTGATCAACTACAAGGGACGGGTTGTTTCTCAAAGATTGATTTACGTTCGGTTTATCATCAAGTGAAGGTGAAGGAGGGTAACGTAGAAAACACGACGCCTAGGACGCGGTACGGTCATTATGAGTTCTTAGTAATGCCGTTGGGTTGACAAACACGTCAGCAATGTTTATGGATTTGATGAAATCAGGTATGTCGACCGTTTCTAGATCAATCAGTGATGGTATTTATTGATGATATCTTTGTCTACTCTAGGAACCAATTAGAACATGAGCAACACCTTCGAAAAGTCCTCGAAGTGTTAAGGAAGAAGAAGTTATACATCAAATTCTCTAAGTGTGACTGTTGGTTGAAGGAAGTACAATTTTGAGGCATGTTGTCACTAAAGACGGAGCGAAGGTGGATCCATCTGAATTGAAGCAATACATCAAATTCTCTAAGTGTGGCTGTTGGTTGAAGGAAGTACAATTTTAAGGCATGTTGTCACTAAAGACGGAGCGAAGGTGGATCCGTCTGAATTGAAGCAATGATGAATTGGGAACCGCCTCGGGATCCGTTCGAAATTAGAAGCTTCTTAGGATTAGAGGGCTATTATGGAAGGTTTATGCATGACTTCTCAAAGGTTGCATCATCCTTGACGGGCTTGACGAGGAAGAATATGAAGCTTTTTGGAACGACAAACATGAAGAGGTTTCCAAACTCTTCAAAGGAAAATTGTGTGAAACATCGATTTTACCCTTGCCAGAAGGATCTGAAGATTTTGTTGTCTATAGTGATGCATCAAGGATGGGTTCGGGTTGTGTATTGATACAAAGAAGCAAGGTGATTGCATATGCGTCAAGGCAACTCAAGGAACACGAGAAGAATTACCCAACCCACGACTTAGAGTTAGCAGCAGTGGTAATTGCATTAAAGTTATGGCAACATTGGCTTTACGGAACTAAGTGTACACTCTACACCGACCGTAACAGTTTGAAGTATGTTTTGCTCAAAAGGAGTTAAACATGAGGTAATGACGTTGATTTGAATTGCCTAAGGATTATGGTTATGTGTTATTATGCCACCCGTGTTATGCAAATATAGTAATGGATGTTCTAAGTCGAAAGGAGTACGGTAGTGGAACACGGACCGTACTTACGAAGATTGCATTAGTGTCAAGATTGATCGGTCGGATCAACACCTCCCAAGCGGAGGCACTACTTGAGGGAAATTTTAAAGACGAGGTTATTGTGAAGCAACACTTGTTACTAACGGAAGATAGTCGTAGTTTGAAGTTATTTCGTGGGCATATTTGAGTGCCCAAGATTGGAGGCAACCGGGAATTACTATGGGAGGACATCCATGAGCCTAAGTACTCCATACATCCGAGCAGTATCAAAATGTGTGGGGATTTGAAGTTGACGTATTGATGGCCTATCAGGAAGTTGGATGTGGCTAGATGTTTAGAGAGAAGTGTAACATGTTACAAGTAAAGGCAGAACACCAACGACCGTATGGAAGTCTTCAATCGCTGGAAATTCCGGAATGGAAATGAGAGCACCTTGCTATGGATTCCGTGACAAAGTTACTAAAGACCCTGAAAGGTCACGATGCTATATGGGTAGTGGTGGACGGACTATTGAAGAGTGCTCACTTCTTGGCAATGCAAGGAGCCGGTCCAGTTGTCAAGCTAGCTAAGTTGTATGTGGATGGAATTGTCTCAAGGCATGGTGTGCCTTTGACTATTGTGTCGAATTGTGACAGTAGGTTAGTTCACACTTTCGGGACATCGGTCTGGACGACCGATGGTTATAGAAACTCAGAGTAATTGGACGTTTGGGTCACATCAAGTTAGTTGCGTGATGATCCTCTAGTGTCGTAAATCTTTGGATTGGAAACTTTTAGGCAATTGTTTACCTCGAGAAGTGTTTTGGCTTGACGCCAACCTTGGTTGTTCTTAGGGTCATATGGCATTAGAGCGATTGGAGTACTTTGGTTGATTTCAAATATTGTGGAAGGCCTTGTGTGGTGCTCTTGAAAGGGATGATAATTCTTCGTCGTGATGTTTATTGGAAAAATGTAGTGTGATCGTTAAGGTAGACCTTAACATAAATCATTTATTTAAGGAGAAGTTATTTGGTCGAGGTTAAAATTTTGATGTGGTAGTGGTCTTTTCAGAACTGCTTATGTCGGATTCCTTTACCATCTGGGTAAAGTAATGGTTAATCTGATGTGTAGGGAATCTGCTTGGTTTTATCCGGATGAGCTCTTGGGAAAGAAATCGAATGTCGAATACAAAGGGAAAGAGCATCCCGACCTATTGGAAGTGGTTTGAAAATCCTAGGAAATAATTACGTTTTGGGCATCAATTGTAAAATTGATCTATTAAAGCCAAAAGCTACTCCCAAGGTGATATGAACCAACTAAGGTTGGGAGGCAACATCGAGCTTAAATTTGAAGTTTGGGGCAATGTGGGTCAATGATCTTTCTGATAATAGTGTGATCTATTGAATTTAACGATCGGGTAGTGATTACTCGTTATGAGAAGTGAAGTGTCTGTTGTGCCCGTTGTGGCAATGAAGTATTACGGATTATAGTTGAGGACGAATTACATTTAAACTCTCCCAAGGAAGTAAAGTTATTGTATTGCTCGGGTATATTATTTTGAGGACTCTTTTTCGTTGGGATGGACGAAACGAGTTATTTATCGAGCTTGTGCTACGGGTCGTATGACGTTCGAAGTTTTGGACCAGCATTAAATTTCAAGGACGAAATTAAATTCAAGGGTGGGAGGATTGTAACACCCGGAATTTTGTAATCAAGATAATGATTTTCGCATCCTAAACATTTTGATATCTGTACGTTAAATGATGTGTTTCAAGGGTCTAATACAGAGTTGCAATGAATTGGAAGATAGGAGCGAAAAACGAAACCAAGTTCGGCCTCGGTACCTTCTAGGCGACCATGACAGGCTAGGATGTCATGTCAAGGTCGCAGGGCATGGTAGCAAAGGCATCAAATGGCAAGAAATTCAACAAAACTCTCGGTACATGTTTGGCTACGATGACACGGCGACGATGCCATGTCAAGGTCGCGAAGGCATGGTCGCCGGGCTTTCACCTGATGGAAAATTGAGTTTCGGTACACTTCGGGCGACCTTGCCAGGCGATCATGACATGGCATGGTCGCATGTCATGGTCGCGGACGGCATCCAGTGCATAAATTCTGGATTTCCTTCATTTGGCCATATCTCTCTCATTTCAACTCCGATTTGGGCGATTCAAAGTGCTGTGGTTTCGTATTTCAGAGCTCTTTGAGATGGAAGCAATTAATATTAAAGTTTACTTGTTTATATGGGGTTCCCATACGTCAAAAAGTACGATCACCTCTCTGAAATCTTGAATCTAGGGTTTGGTTCTATGATTTCTGATTTGGGTTTGATTTTGGTATATGTTGGGTTTGTTTATGATCTAGATGAAGTTTTTATAGATGGAAACTTGTGGATTTGAAGTCCTCACCTAATGAAGCTCGGTATTGGGATAAAACCTAGATTTAGTCTAAATCTAGCTAGTGAGTTCATTCTTACCTTTAAAACTTTATACATGTCAAAATGAAGTATTTTGCCTTAATGTGATGTTTAAAATAAGTATTTCTATACCTGGAAGGTTTTGGTAAAAACTAGGTGAAAATGTGTCATTTATGGTTTTTCTTTGAAATGATGAAATGAGTACGAAGAACGGTTTTAAAACACCCTTATGGGTTTTTGATGAGAAATATGATGTATAAACCTAAATGATTATTTGACGTAATTTTTGGAAGGAAGGTTTTGGGAAGCAAGATGTTATACTTCACAGATTTTGTGAAGAGAAGTAATACCTTGGAAACAAGTGTATTAAGATGTTATACTTCACAGGTTTTATGGAGAGAAGTAATACATTGGAAACAATTGTATTAAGATGATAGACTAGTGTAATGGATCCATAGGCACATATAGTCAAAAGTACTTGGGGAGGGCACTTGTAATAGATCCCGGTTTGGGGTTGAACTCGTGAGGATTAATGTGATGATGGGTCATTCCCGTAGAAGTTTCCCCCAAGAGAAGTAAAGCGTATCTTTCAGGTGTAAATAGCAGAAGTAAAGAAAAAGAGATGTTTTGAGAAAAGCTTTCGGTTATATGTTTATTTACCGTTTTCGAAGTTTAAATGGCTTTTCTATATTTTGAACTGTTTGTTCTCACTAGGCTTTTAAGCCTAACACTTTTTCTTAAAATGACATGTATATCAGGTGATCAAGCGGATGGGGTTTGATGGGATGAGAGAAGCTAGGTGCCGGTAGTGGCATTCTTGGAAGTGCACCTCGTGTATATAGATGGAGTTACATAGAAAAGTATGTTGAGGATTTTAGTGACACCCGAACTTAATCTGTATTTGAATTGTATAAATTACTAGGTTGTCATTTAATATTCCTATAGAAGTTGTAAACTCACTCTAACCTTCTCCCCATCTTTATGGGTAATGTCTTACGTAGTTGTTGTTATTCCGCAATTCTTTTGGTTTAAATTAACTCCCAATTCTAGGGGTGTTACAGATCTGGGCATTGATGATCTCATTGACCTTATCAGAAGCCTTGCACCATCCTTCGATGGTAGCCTTCTCAGATTTGAGATCAGCGATGGCCTTCTCTCTTTCAGTGATAGCTTGTTGTTTCTCGATGCTAATCGTTTGATTTACAAAGACTTGATCCTTTAAGGTTTCCTCAATATTTGAAAGTTCTTTGATTTTTAAATGGCAATTCTTTAATTGTTCAGATAAATCAGTGTTAATTTTCTCAGCTTTGATTTTTCCATTAAGAGCATTATAAAAATCAACAGTCATGGCA
Source organism: Silybum marianum (assembly GCA_036898165.1). Classification (NCBI taxonomy): domain Eukaryota; kingdom Viridiplantae; phylum Streptophyta; class Magnoliopsida; order Asterales; family Asteraceae; genus Silybum; species Silybum marianum. The sequence goes on from CM072539.1 coordinate 6,830,631, forward strand.
TCGAGAGTAGATAAGTTATCACTTTCAGATATTAAGGAGATAGAAGGGATGGTTACCTGAGTAGAAGGAGACTCAGAGGAAGAAGTTTCAGATACTTCTTCAGCGTCTTCTATTCTTGCCATAAGACATAGGAAGGCAAGGTCTTTTTCATCTGTGCCTGACTCATCAGAGGCCTTGGCCCAGTCATCTTCTGCATCCCAATCAACTTCTTCAGTGATAAGACCTTTGCCTTTTGGCTGGTTTTTCTTCAGATCTCTGTGTTTGTTTTTTAATTTCAAATACTTCTCCTTCTTATTAGAGGTCTTGAAGGTGGTAGGAGCTGCGACTTTCCTGGATCTACATTCACTTGCAAAGTGACCCTTTCGCTGACAATTGTAGCATATGGCTGAGGCTTTCTCAGCGGGCATAGTCTTTGATTTATCAGAGTCAGCGAGAGTCGATGTTCTTCGAAAGTTGCTCTTTCTGGCGAATCTTTTAAAGTTATTAGTTAAAAGAGCCAGAGAATTATCGAACTCAGTGATATCAGCATCAGTGAGTTGATCTTCTGAATCAGTTTGACCTAATTCAGTGATAGAAGTAATAGTGGAAGAGGAAGTATTTTTTAAAGGATCTACCTCTGAAGACATAAGTGCCAAAGAAGTACTTTTGGCACCCTTGGGATTGCTCTTCATTTAAAAGAATTCCATACAAAGCACTTAAAGAAAGAGTTTCAAGATTCTTTGACAATTTTAGACATGTAGTCTACACTGCCCATTGTTCGGGTAGTGCCTCCATGAACTTTGTCAGAATTTCAGCATTTGAGTAGTGTCTGTTGACCGTTTTTAGATCAATCAACAGGCAGTTAAAACGTTGGTGAAGTTGAGAAAGAGTTTCACCTTTATGATGCATTAAGCTTTCATACTGTCTTACTAGATTAATACTTCTAGTGATTTGTACTTCTGAAGTTCCTTCATATTGAATACATAATGTATCCCACATGGCTTTAGAAGTCCTCATTTTCATTACTGAGTGATAGACATCATCACAGAGAGACATTGCTATTATAGATCTGGCTTTTGAGTCAATAGCAACTTCTTTCTTATCTTCTTCAGTCCATCGATCAGGAGTTTTAATGATACTCCGTTCAGGGATGGATGGCGTAGCAGTGGTAGCAGGAACACCAGCTACTAGAGCTGTATGAACAAATGGTTCGTTTTCTATATAATAAGGGATCTTTGGATCTGATCCTTCTAGAAATAGAGTCATTCTTTCCTTCCACAATGGGAAATTATCACGGCTAAATCTTGAAGGTTTAGCTAAAGATCCATTGTCATTATAGTTTGTATTAGAATCTGACATTTTTAAAATAGTTTTGAAAGAAAATATTTTAAAGATATAAATCACACCGCTCTGATACCACTTGTTGGTCCCTAAGGAGTCTACAAGAGTTCTTGGATATAGAAACAGTTTGTAGAAGGGGAGGGGGTTGAATACAAACACATTTAACCTATTCTATTGTAACTAAGAGATCACTAAGATTGATGCATAAGAAGGAAGTAAGATAGAAATACAGAAGGTTGAAGAGAGAAAGTAGCATGCACGTAGATAAAGAAGATGTCTTCATATTATTTATACCCGTTTGCATTTAATGCAAGTCAAAAGGTATATGCCACGTCGCAAGCGTCCATAGGAGACTTGTCCTTTGCTCAGAACACAACCATGTTTTGGCCGCATCTGAACAGTACGGTATCAGGTATGAGGGGGACATATGAGACAATCCGTACGTCCTTCTCTGACACAGTATATGGTTTGTCTCTTGTGCATCAAGGATAAGGTCAACGTTAATCTTGTATGAGAAGCTTCATTTGATCGCTGAGACTGAATCTTCAAGGATGAACTTTCAGTATCGCTGAGGCTTCACAAGACTTCACACTTTGGATAGATAATATTTGCTATCGCTGAACCACTTCAGGTCACTTAGCTTATTATCTCTTTCTTCAGCTTGGTCTTCGACTTTCGTTGAATGGTCATTTGGTGTGATCGCCGATCTTCAGATCTTCAGAGATAAGCTTAAGGTTCCTTGTTCTTCAGCGATCGTTGATGGCAGTCAACTTATGCTGTCGCTGAATTTGAACTTAAGCTTATGCAAGGGAATTTCACTAAGTGTAAGAAGGAATCATATTCAAATCACTGAGAGGAGTTATGATCAACAAGACCTATTCCCAGATTGGATGGTATACCGAATGTTAACCTTAATGAGGGAGTCCCTCTAATGGTAGAGGAGGGATCTCAAGATGAACTACAAGTCCGTTTGTTGCAGCCGGTGAATTCTATTATGACTCAACATCATGAAACAGTGATGAAAGTATTTGAAGAATGTGATGCCAGTAACCGGAGGCATGAAGCCTCTGCTGGGAATATCACTGTGGGTTCCAGGGGAAATGGAATGGGGCATGCTACGGAAGAGACACCCGTGACGGAAGTGAGGAGGACGGCAAAGGGTTGTTCGTACAAACCCTTTCTATGCTTCAAACCACCCTAGTTCTCCGGATCCGCTAACCTGATGGATTGCATGAATTGGTTATAAGAGATCGAGCAAGCTTTTGGCTCAAATGAATGCAAAGAGAAACAAAAGGTGAAATTTGCCTCACAGATGCTTAGAGGCGCGTCCTTAACTTGGTGGAACATCACCATCAAAACTCTTGGCTCGGTCATCGTCTCAATGCTTACTTGGGAGATGTTCAAGGAGAAAGTCTTGGAAGAATATTGCAATGAAAGAGCCATCGATCGTATTGTGGATGAATTTCGAGCTCTCAAGAAGGAAGACAAGACTGTGAGGGAGTATACTGAGTTGTTTGTGGAGAAGTTGAACCTTGTGGAGCACGCGACTCCAACTGAGAAGGAAAGAATGAAGGCTTACATCAAAGGATTGCCATCCGACATGATGGGAATGGTTCAAATGGCGAGGATCTCTACTCTAAAGAAGGCCATTGATCATCCTCAAATGGTGGAGTATACCTATGATTTGGGAAAAGAAGAAAGAAGGATGGTTGGGGAAAAGATAAAATGGGAGGGCAACTCTATGCCTCCCAAGAAGTCAAACTTTAGCAACAACAACCCTGGATTCAACTCTAGGCAAGAGCCTAGGTGGTGTCAGAAGTGCAAGAGCAAACACCACGCCCCATGCCGACCCCACTCCAAGACTTGTTTCAAGTGTGGGAAGATGGGCCACAGCCGCAATGATTTTCCCGTCAAAGGACTCGTTTGTTTTGAATGCAAGGAGTCGGGGCACTTCAAAAGGGATTTTCCCAAAGTTAAAAATAGGAGGAAGCCAAGGGAGGAGAGAAGACACCCCTAAAGCTATGGGAAGGGCTTTCAAGATGACCGTAGACGAGGCTAAGGCGGCGGCGGACGTTGTGCCGGGTACGTTCTTTTTTAACTCTGTTCCCGCTCATATTCTTTTCGATCCCGGTGCTACTTTCTCCTATGTGTCCACTACTTTGCCCCAAAACTTCTTGTTTTCATTAGCACGTTAGACGATGCTTATATTGTTGAAATAGCCGATGGTAGGAAAGTCTTAGTTCGGGATGTTCTTAGAAATTGAAGAAAAACAATTTTTGGTTAACCTCTTACCTATGGAAATAGGAGGATTCGATGTAGTAATTGGGATGGAGTGGTTGGCCGAAAACCAAGACGAAATTATTTGCTACAAGAAATTAATTCGGATTCCGTTACCGGATGGTGGCACGGTGGTAGTCTACGAGGAGAGAAGAAGTGGTGAGGTTGCATTATTGACTTTGGCAAAGGCACGCAGGTGTCTAGCCAAAGGGCGCCCCTCATTTTTGGCTTATGTTATGAATACAATTATAGAGAAGAAAAAGTTAGAAGATGTTCGGGTTGTTAGTGAATTTCCCGATGTGTTTCCCGAAGACTTGCCCGGTTTGCCACCCGATAGACAAGTAGAATTTTGGATCGACCTTGTATCGGGGGCTGACCCACTTGCTAGAGCACCTGATCGGTTGGCACCATCTGTAATGCAAGAAATGATGTCCCAATTGCAAGATCTTTCGGATAAGGGATTTGTGAGACCGAGTTCGTCACCTTGGGGAGCTCCGGTCTTATTTGTGAAAAAGAAGGATGAAACTATGAGAATGTGCACTGATTATCGTGAACTAAACAAGGTAACCGTGACGAACAAATATCCACTTCCAAGATTTTGATGATCTCTTTGATCAACTTCACGGAGCGGGATGTTTCTCAAAGATCGATCTTCGTTCGGGTTATCACCAAGTATGGGTGAGAGAAGATGATGTAGCAAAGACGGCGTTTAGGACGCGTTATGGGCACTACGAGTTTCTAGTTATGCCCTTTGGTTTGACAAATGCACCGGAGGTGTTTATGGACTTGATGAACTAGGTATGTAGGCCTTTCCTTGACAAGTCAATAATTGTATTTATTGACGACATACTCATGTATTCTAAAGATGAGTCGGATCACGAGCAACACCTCCGGGAAGTTCTTGAAGTTTTGAGAAAAGAAAAGTTGTACGCTAAATTCTCTAAGTGTGACTTTTGGTTGAAGGAAGTCCAATTTTGGGCCACGCTGTCACTCAAGCCGGAGTAAAAGTGGACCCCTCCAAAATTGAAGCAATGATGAATTGGGAACCGCCAAAGAGTCTGTCAGAAATTCGAAGCTTCTTGGGATTAGCGGGTTATTATAGAAGATTTATTCGATATTTCTCCAAGGTTGCTTCTTCTTTGACGGCGTTAACGAAGAAAAACGTGAAGCTTGTGTGGACCGAAAAGCAAGGGAATTCCTTTCGGATTCTGCAAATTAAAATTTTGAAAAGCACCGATTCTTTCTTTACCAGAAGGATCAGAAGACTTTGTGGTATATAATGATGCATCAAAAATGGGTTTAGGTTGTGTGTTGATGCAAAGAGGCAAGGTGGTTGCATATGTGTCAAGACAACTTAAAGTTCACGAGAAGAATTATCCTACCCATGATTTGGAGTTAGCGGCGGTGGTTTTTTCTTTGAAATTGTGGCGGCATTATTTTTATGCTACCAAATGCACTCTCTATGCCGACCACAAAAGTCTAAAGTACGTTTTTTATCAAAAAGAATTAAATATGAGGCAACGGCGTTGGCTCAAATTACTCAAGGATTATGATTGTGAATTACTCTACCACCCGGGTAAAGCCAACGTGGTAGTGGATGCTTTGAGTCGATAGGAGTACGGTAGGGGAAGGCATATCGTGCTTACATGAATAGACGTGATGTCTAGTTTGATTGATCGGATTAAAGTATCCCAAACGGAGGCACTTTTGGAAGAAAACCTCAAAAGTGAGGTGATGGTGAAGCAACACTTAGTCCTAACGGAAGACGGTCATGGTTTGAAGTTATTTCAATGTCGTATTTGGGTGCCCAAAATTAGGGGCAACCGTGAGTTACTTTTAGAGGATGCGCACAAGTCAAATTATTCCATTCATCCGGGTAGCACCAAGATGTATAGAGAACTTGAAGTTGACATATTGGTGGCCCGTTGTGAAGTTGGATGTGGCTAATTATGTAGAAAGATGCGTGACGTGTTTGCAAGTGAAAGCGGAGCATCAAAGGCCGTATGGTAGCCTCCAATCTTTAGAGATACCGAAATGGAAATGGGAGCACCTTACCATGGATTTCGTGACTAAATTGCCAAAACTTCGAAGGGTCATGATACCATATAGGTAGTGGTGGATCGTTTGACAAAGAGTGCTCACTTCTTGCCTATGCGTGAAGTCGGTCTCGTTGATAAGCTTGCAAAGTTGTATGTGGATGAGATCATTTCAAGACATGTTGTGCCTTTGACTATCGTGTCGGATCGAGATAGTCGTCGGTTCACTTCAAATTTTTGGGAAGTATTGCAAAAAGGATTAGGCACCAAAATTCACCTAAGTACCGCATACCATCCCCAAACCGATGGTCAAAGCGAGAGGACCACTCAAACTCTCAAAGATATGCTTAGATCGTGTGTCATCGATTTTGGTGGGAGTTGGGACTCGCACCTACCACTCGTGGAGTTCTCTACAATAATAGTTACCATTATAGCATTGGGATGGTACCATTTGAAGCCTTGTATAGAAAGAAATGTAGAACAACGTGTGTTGGTTGGAAGCGAGTGAGAAACAATTTGCCGGTCCCAAAATGTGCAAGAGACGGCCGACAAAGTGAAATGCATTCGCGAGCGGCTAAAGGCGGCTCAAGACCATCAAAAGAGTTATGCCGATAAGAAGAGGAGACCCATGGAATTCCAAGTGGTGGAGCGTGTGATGCTAAAAGTATCCCCTTGGGAAGGTATTATAAGGTTTGGTAAGCACAAAAAGCTTAGTCCTTCCTAGGGCCGTTTAAAATCTTCGAAAAAGTGGGACGACAAGCGTATAAGTTGGAGTTGCCACTCGAAATGGCCGACATACATCCTACGTTCCACATATGTTACTTGAGGAAGTGTTTAGCGGAAGAAGATAGTGAAATACCTCTCTCGGAGATTCGTGTCGATAATAGTCGTTGTGTGGAAGAACCGGAAGCAATCTTAGAAAGAAAGTCTAAAATGATTCGGCATAAAGAAATCGTCATGGTGAAAGTCCAATGGAAGCACCATCGAGTGTCAAACGTGACGTGGGAAGCGGAAGAAGACGTGAAGTGAAGATATCCGAATTTGTTTGGTTAGCTTATAAAATTTTGAGGACGAAATTAATTTCAAGGGTGGAAGGATCGTGACACCCGGAAATTCGTGGCATATTATGAAATATGAGTATTACATATTTTATGAATTCAATTTGATTTGGTAAGAAAAACTGATTGTCTTGGTAGAAAGTAATGTCCCCAAAACATTTATTTTGATGAGCAAAAGTTTTAGGATGAAGGAGGATTAGAAACAGATTGTCACATTCAAAAACGCCCCTTACTGGGAGAATTATTAGTCCGGCGCGACTTGGCCCACGGGCCCAGGTCACGGAGAAGGCCGCATACTCACTATGTTACCCCCTGGTCGATGCGTGCGACTACCCACGAGACTTTAGGTCGTGAGGTAGGTCGCGGGGAAGAAAAAATCCAGTTGGCTGGACCCTAAAAGCTGGTGGTAGCCATATTTTTCCCCAGATCTTTATTGCACCCAATTTTCTCCTCACTTTTCCTCACCAACTCGAAAACAACCTCATTTGCTCCATATTTTTCCACCCTCTTAAAGGCATTTATACTTCATTCAAGCTAAGGACTTGAAGTGTTAGCATCAAGGGTTGTGGTGTTCTTCATCAAAGCTTCATGTCTTCTACCAAGCTCTCACCTTCACCATTTTAGGAGATTTTCTAGGGTTTTCCTAACCCTAGCTATGTGAGTTCAAATCGCAACCTTATAAACTCAAATACTTGTTATAAATGTTGTATTTACTGATTTTAAGCTTATGATTTCAAGTATTTATGTATTTGGGTTAAGTTTGGAAGTTTTAGGTCAAAATGAGAAATTTGGGTATTTTGTTATAGATGATGAAATAAGCATCATAAATGGTTTATAACACTTGGAAAGGTTATATGATGAGATAATCTTTGATTTTGGTACTAAAATGGTTTGACCTAATTTTCGGTAAAATGCGTATTTCAAAGAGAATTTTTTATATAAAGGTTTTCGGTGCTTGGAAAACTATCAATACGTCTCGTTTGATGTATTTGATTATTAGACTAGTATGTTATGGATCCATAGGCATAAGATTCGGTATTTTAATGTTGTGAAGGATAGGATGAACCCACTTTTTAAATTGGAAATAGGCATTGTGATAAATTGTGTAATTTCCAATCTATCCTTTCACTATCTCGGAATATGCATTGTAGAATTTGCGTGCAATTCTTAAGGCTAGAGCTTATGTGTACAAATGACTAAAGACTGTATTGTGGTTGATGTCAATGGCTACAGACCTTTATATGCCGCTCAAGAACATTGGTTTGTGGCCTACCTTGTGTTCCGTCACAACTAATGGTTATATCAGGTCCCCCCTGATGGTTTTTAAAGACCCTTGCTCACCAAGACTAAGTTATCAAGTTAAGTTAAATGGGACGAAGTATACCGTACCTTTATTTAAAATGTTTTACTAATTTATCCATTTAACTGTTTTTTCTCACTAGGCTAAGCCTAACACTTGATTTTAAATGTTGTTTAGCAGGTGATCGGGTTAATGAGGCTTCTTAGGAAGGAGCGGAGTGGTCTGCCAGCGAAGGCACTCTTTTGGGATTACACTTTAGAGTGTAAATATTGGAGATATTAGAATATTTATTTTGAGGATATTAGTGACATCCGAACATAATCTATAATCTGAATTTTGTATAGATTAATAGGTTGTCTTTTAATATTTGTTTATTGACGTAAACTCCATTACTTCCCCATTTATTGGGCGATCCTTGCTATTTAAGTAGTTTTTTCCGCTTATTTTTCGGTTTTAATTTTACTCTAATTTTTAGACTGTTACACCAGGTCGCAGTTTTAGGTCGCAATTTCCCAAAAAGACCCCTTACGGTACATAAAGTGCGACCGGGGCCCCCAGGTGCAAGAATTGCGATCCTAGGTTGTAGTTTACCCCTTTTTCGGGCAATTTGGGATTTTCTTGTTTATTTTCGTCATCTGACTGGGTACCAAAACCCCTATTACTTAGCCAAAACATTTCATTGATGAATATCATGATAACAATTGAATTTAGGAACACCAAAATTTCCGGGTGTTACATTTACATATGGACCAAGAGAAGACAAAAGGGAGCATTTTGGATGAACTGGATGCAGCATCTAATGGTCATCAATGATAAAGCCTGATTATTGGAGGAAATTCAGGACATGATGAAGACGTTTGGTTTCCGGGTTGGCTTTTGGCAGCGTTTATTTGACATTCACTTTAATTCTTGATTTTTTCGGCTGGTCTTTGCACTCTGTAAGTCCAAGATTACAACAGATCTGATAAAAATTGCTCAAATCATCCTCTTTATTGATACAAAAAACTAAGAATTCTTACAAGAACACACATTACACTTTAATCAATTCTCATATTTAAGCTAGGAACTTATTACAAACTATTTATACTACAAAGGTAAAGCTACGGTTACATACATTTACATCACAGCCCTATGACATTTAGACACATCATCAAAATATATATATTCAGAAGTTCTTTAGAACTTCAAAACTTTTGTCTTCAGAATTTTTAAATGGCTCTTCAGAACATCTAAACTTTGGTCTTCTGAACTTCACTCTTTAGAACTTCTGAACTCTGAAGTCTGAATAAAGACTTTACAAAACATTTCAAATCATAGGATATTTCGGATCCTAGCACACTTTTTAGCTTCTAGTTGCTTGGTATGGTGTTCTTACCAAGTTTATCTGTTTTGTCGTTTGGATTTGGGTTGGCGTTGTGCCTACCTTTTATAATTTCTTTTTTTAATATATTGCTAGAAGTTTTGTCCTCTTTCCAAAAAAAATGCATTAATTAAGACATGTATGTAGAACAAATCATGAGGACACCATGTTTATGAACAAAAAGTACTCCTACGTGAGATCCGCATGTTCACGTATCTAGTGACAATACCTAGGATCTTTTGGGGTGCAACATCTTTTTTATTTTATTTTATTTTATTAACCTGGATATCCAACCTGCTATGTGAGCCGACTTGTTTCAGGGCGACCCGACCACCGTTTGTGGGTGGCCTGGAGTCACCCCATTTGAACCTCTGTGGCCACAAGAGGATTTTTATTCCTCCTTGGATTCGAACCTGAGACCTCTAAACATCTTTTACCTTTGGAGACTAAGCTCAAACCAATCAGGCACCTTTGACCTTTGGAGCCCAAACTCAAATCAATTAGGGGTGCAACATCTTAATTTAAGGTCAATCAAAGGCTAAAGGAGTCACGGTTTAATCCTGGAAATAAAAACATGCTTTGAATTCCTGTACAGATAGGTCGAAATCAAAAACCTCTTTTTACGGAAATAAAAATACAAAAAAATCAACAATAGAAGGGTGTCGTTAGCATTGCCCATGAAAACCCCATGGACACAAAGAACGTTATCAAGAAGATGAAGAACAACTTCGGATTAAGCAAGCCCGTCAAGAATGAGGACCGAAAGTGATTTCCAGTTCGACATACCATGGATAAAAGCACTAGACTTCGAGATTTTCGAGTCCAATTTTGGTTCCGTCAGTAGACTTCCAAGCAGCAGGAGGAAGACGCCAGTGCAGGGAACAGCAAAAGTTGTCTTCCCCTACCAGGTCTCCAGTCCTCCACTGCTGCTAACTAATACTTTGTTGGACTGTGATGAACGATTAAAGATCGAGAAAGAAACCATTTTTTTTATTTGTTTCTTTGATTTTGGGACAAAACAAATTGTTAAAAACCTACCAAAGAGTAAATTACATTGTTCATCCCTATGGTCTATTTAAGTACACTTTGTGTCATTCGAATTGGGTCATTTGTCTTTGATAAAATTAACTCTTAATTCATTAATTTAGGGGGATTTTCATTAAATTACGGGCTTTTTTTGTCTTTTTCCTACAAAACTAATCCAAGAATTATATTGCATATTAATTTATATTTTAATAAATCTTATATATAGTTGTATATATATATATATATATATATATATATAGAGAGAGAGAGAGAGAGAGAGAAAGATGTGCACACGTTAAGAACCGTTCCAATCTTTTTATAGGTCTTGGCGTCCTATTACACTTGTACCAAGACTAGATAGATTGGTTGATTAACGAATAAAACAAACTATAAGAGTTCATACCATAAATTATATTAAAAAAATCTTACAAATTAAAGTAACAAAAATGTTTTAAAATGACAAAGTTGCGTACACATTTCGGTTAATTATAAGCATTTTCCAAACATTCTTCGATTCAACTTTTTTACAATCAACTTTCTTCAATAAGTATTTGTATTGAAAAGATTAGAGATAGGAATTTACCAACTGTTGTTATTTCATGTTCTCGAAAAACCCTAACGTGATTCTAGGACCGAATTATTCCTTAACTCGACATTTTTTGTGTTCCTAAAGGGATAGTGCTATTAACAAATTTATTTTATCATGACGAATGGAATAAAAGAAATGTATGTGATGTTGCTTATCAAACTAGAAAATGAGACACAAAGAACATGAAAGAAGAAGATTATTAAACAAAAATGTTCTTGGTACATCAATCATAAACTTAGTTTATTGGGACATCAACTCAAATAAGGAGGGCCCACTAGTCATAATGTTCGCTCTTCCCCGTAAGAATAAGAACTCAATTCCTAGGGTTTATATGAATGAGACTAGGCAAATAGGATAAGTCAATTATCAAATTAGAGACATAAGGAGAAGCGATTGTAGATTAATAGTCGTAATCGAAAACTAACAAAAAGTCAAATTGGTAGAAGAGATAGGATATTTTGGGGCATTGAGTTAAACGGCATTCTAAGCCATTATACTTTGCTTAAAATGAGCAAAAATAAGAAGGAGAAAATCGAAAGGAGAGCTAAAGCCTAACACATAGGCTGAATATACATAATTGGGCCGAAAAATTTGGAGACCCTGTTCGAAATCTCATATTGGTGTATCCTCCGGCTGGGCCTGACACGTTACACAAAAATATTAAACAACACCAACACCAAAAGTTAATGATGAAAATTTCATTGAGTTAACCGGGATCCAATTTGAAACGAAATAGAAAGTACGAGACACTCGGTGAAATAATAACCTTTTTCAATATTTTGAATAATTCGCAAGAAGCAATCATGTAATTTACACAAAATAATAATTATAAAATGACAAGTTTACTCACATATGACCACACCAACGTTGGAAGTTTAGCATCTTCATTCATTAGTTATGATAACTGATAAGATAGAGATGCAAAATATATTTTTTCTCCAACAACATATGCTAAAATGTTTTCTAGAATTAGGGGAAAAGAAGATGAAAATTAGAGTCCCAAAAATCTCTAGAATTCATTTTTAGGGGTGTTTGGGATTGCTTATTTGAAAGAATTTATGCTTTTCCTATAAATGTGTTTATCAAGTTATCATAAGTCATAAGGGTTTAACTTCTTGAAAATCTTCTTATTACCGGTTTGGCACCGGTATAAGCATTTTATCCAAACACTCAAAAGTGCTTATTCCGGTATGGTACCTGTAATAATTCAATAAGTTGTTTTTATAAGCAATCCCAAAAACCCCCTTAATAAAAAAAAAATTTGTGGTTTTCTAAAATTTTGGTTCTCTTGTATCAACTTCACTTAATACACCATGCTCCATTTGATTTGCATCTTGTTTTGGTTTGGGTTTTGGGATCACATGCCCCTCAAGTGAGGCATTTCAATCATTTTGCATGATTTTTTACTAAAGTGGCGTTTGTTTTTAAAAAGGTGCTAAAGACTAATGTCTGATTTCACTTCTGATTTATAAGAGGTGGTGCTGAAGTCTGAAATCTGAATTGATTTTAATTAAATTCAACTGGAATGTCCAACCATATAAACTATCATGGCTTGTTTGTTTTTTTCAAAGTTGGAGCTGAATATGTCTGAAGTCTGATTCGGTCAGACGTTTTTTTATTTTCAGACTGTTTGTTTTTTTTTCAAATAAGAGCTGAAAAGCTCTCAATCTTCTCTGAAACTTCAAACGGTAAACTAAACTCTTAAAACTCCTCTCTGTCTCTCCCTTTTCTTTCTCTCTGTGCACTATCGATTCACAACAGCTCTCACATCATGATTTTTAACAACTTTCGATTTCCAGATGTGCGCTCAAGGTATCCATGTCACATATCTCCAGATCTCGTTCTCTTACCTCTAAACTTTCTACAGGTTCACAACTTTCGATCTCTCATCTCCGTCTCTCGATCTCTCACAGGAGCTCTCTCATCTCGATCTCTCACAACTTTTGATTTCCGATCTCCTCTCAAGGTATCCATGACCATCAACTACTTCAGTAACTTCTTCAGCTGTGTTCTTGGCTCCAGATTTCCCCTTGAATGCAAATAACCAAGGCATCTTTAATTTTTTTCAAGAATCAGCAAAATAGATTCTTTTAGGGGGCGTTTGGTTCGCAGAATGGAATTGAATGGAATGGAATCTGTCAAAGGAATTTGACTTTGAAGGAATTAGAATTGAATGTTGTCAGGTTTGACCAGCTGTTTGGTTGGCAGAATTGGAATGGAATCTGTTGAAAGAATTGGAATCTGTCTGTTTAGTTCACAAAATGTAGCTTTGGAATTGGAATGAAATTCCAGTAAATGACTAAAATACTCTTTTTATTAAATTTAATTTTTTAAAACTAAAATTAATAAAATAAAATAATTATTAATTACTTCAGTTTTTTAACACTAAAAAGAATGAGTTTTTTTACAACTAAAAACTGCATAAAACAGCAAAAATCATAATTTTTTTCAGCAAAAAGGGCAAAAAAACAGCAGAAAAACTGCAAAACAACATCTGTTAGGACAAGACATAGTTTAGTTGTTGCAAGAAATGATGGAGAACCTAACTGCTATGGGTGAGCAAAAACCGAAACAAAACCGAAAAAAAGCCGAGAAACCAAAAACCGACCCCCCCCCCCCGAAAAAAAAAACCGAATCGAAATCGAAAAACCGAAAACTAGAAAAAAAACCCCGAAAAAACCGAATCGAAAATCCAAACGGTTCGGTTTTGGTATTGTTGGGTAATGTAGTAAGGGTATTTGAAGAATTAAAAAAGAAGCAAATTCAATTCCCATGAAATCCCAAGGGTAACCCAAGGAATCTCAAATTGCCCTCTTTTGGAATTTGCCAAATTCCAATTCTTGAAAACAATGAACCAAACAAGGGAATTGGAATCTGGTCAATGGAATTCAGATTCCAATTCCACCAGATTCCATTCCATTCCGGCGAACCAAACGTCCCCTTAGGGTTTTTAGAAGATACTTTGCTAAAGATTATGTGTGGGTTATGCTAATAGACCATAGCTAAGGTATATACATACATATATATACATATTTATATACGTAATATATACTCAAAGGGATTGAAGAAACAGCAGGCCGCCTTTTACTGTTCAATTTTGCCTTTTGTTTATTTTTTTATTGTTTTAAATATTAATTTTGTTTATGTTTTTTATTAAGTTGAATTAATAACGTATTTTAGTTGAATTCTTTATTGTTTTAAAAAATGATGGTTTCCTTTAGTACACGAGTACATAATGCATAATCTATGTCCTTAAAAACTTGATATATTACGTATATATCTTTATAAAATCTGTAATTAGTTAATTACGTATACATCCTTCTCCTTAGTTTAATTATTATTAAAAAAATCGAATCCAAGAACTCTCGATTGTAACAGATAACAGCCCCTTCGAAGGCGATGGTAACTGATTTGCCTTTCCTACCTGTCGTCGGCGCCGGCTTTCCTACCTCTCGCCGATGGTAGCTGATTTGGGAAGTAATGCTATTGATGCCATCCATCTTGTGATTACACTACAATTTAAAAAAAAAAAAACTAGTGATTAGACAACTTAAAGTACGAAATAAATTGTTGGGATATATAAATTATACCTTGTTCAATCTCCATGTAATCGGAGTGTTAGCTTGACAAGACCCCATAGAAAATAATAAAACATTTGTGCTAATAGTCTATTAACTATATAAATAAACAACAACTGTATACTAATGTAATACAATACATACGTGTCCATGAGATCTTCGATCTTGTAAGTTTCAGTTATCTTTCCTCTTGTCATCATCGTAATCTAACACATAGACCAACCTACGTCTAGACCTAATGATTAGTAACGACCAGTGGTTCCTAAATGTCAATTTGACATCGTGTTTTCTTTCAACATGTTATCCTTTAAATTCCACTTTTACTGTAAAGTCATCAAACTGTTAATTATATGCAATTATATCATGACAGTACGAGTAAAATATAAAGTACTATATAAAAATAAATATCATATACATCCCCATAAAAATATGGATTTTTTTTAGCTTTCTTGAGGATCTGTTTCTTCATATCTTTTGGATCTCATAATATTAATAACCTCTGAATCTGGACGTAATCCAAGATTAACATATAATACTAATCAAGAAAATAATCACTCATGAACATACATACATACATACATACACACATACATATGCAGAGGAGGGTTCATGCGAGAACGGTAACAATTTACGAGAATGTGAGGACAGTAATCAGCCAATCATTTTGTACATGAATTTTTTTTCATGTACAAAATCATATGTGATTTTGTACTAGCAACAAAAATGACACGCGCGACTTTTGCGAGAGAGGAAAGTTCAAATGTGAACTCAAATTTGGTTGTGAACGTGAGAACAAATGAGGGTGTGACACGTGTCAAAATAAGCAATATTCAAACTGCATATACAAAGAAATATTCAGTCTGAATATATACTATAATATTTCTTTGAATGAGACACATGTCGCACTCTCATTTGTCCTCACGTTCACAACCAAATTTGGGTTCTTATTTGAACCCGCCCCTCTATATATATATATATATAAATAAAGGTTTTAAACGAGAATGTTAACTTTTTATGAGAATACGAGAAACATTTTTCACGTAAAAAATCATATGTGATTTTGTAAATGATCATAAATGATCCGGACGACTTTTCTCATGTTAAGTGGCCCCAAAAATCGTCCACTCTAGTTAGTGCAAAATCACATATGATTTTGTACATGAAAATAGTTTCTTGTATTCTCGTAAATAGTTAGCGTTCTCATATAAACCCCCTCCTCTCTCTCTCTCTCTCTCTCTCTATATATATATATATATAGACTATATTAAAAATGAAGATCGTTCTTAAATTCATAATATATCGATAAACATTTCTCTCAGATTTTTTAGTTTAGTCTCCCAGTTTCAATCGTCTTTAAAAGTAATGGTTTCTACAAGTCAACGTCTTTTAGTATATAGAAAACGTACTACAATTAATTATCTGAAAGTTATAGATGAAAAGGAAAATCAAAATTACCCGCAAATACTTTATAGTCATGATGATGCTAATCTACCAAAAAGATAATCAGATAAACTAAATGCTTATAAATTGAACGTAGAAGGATATAACAAATCAGAAAAAAAAAAAAACACAAATCTGGAATTCAAGTTTTATGCATGTAAAATTTTAACATTTTTCCTTGTCATTTCCCTTCGTTTTCTATTTTCTATCATCCAAAAGCTCTCCTCACTTTTTTTGTTGTATCTCACACAAAATATCATCAAACTTCACATTATCAAACATTATTTTCACTCCTAACGACCCTTCGTACTCGACTATTCTGCAATCTACCATTCAAAATCTAAGATTTGCTACTCCCACATCCCGAAAACCGTTGGCAATGATCACACTGTTGTCATACTCTCATGTACAATCCACAGTCATTTGTAGCGTGAAATCTGGACTCCAAATCCGAATTCGAAGCGGAGGTCATGATTATGAAGGTCTTTCCCACACCTCATTTGATTACACCCCTTTCATCATTCTTGATGTCACCAATCTCCGAAGAGTAATGGTTGATTCAGATGATAACACTACATGATAACTCTTGGCGAACTTTATTATTGGGTGTCTCATAAAAGTAATCTTCTTGGATTCCCAGCTGGGTATTGTCCCACCGTGGGCGTTGGCGGGCATCTAAGCGGAGGAGGATTTGTCATGATAGCAAGGAAATATAGGTTGGCTTCTGATAATGTAATCGATGCAAAGATCGTGAACATAAATGGGCAAATCCTAGATAGAGATTCAATGGGTGAAGATTTGTTTTGGGGAATTAGAGGAGGTGGGGGAGCTAGTTTTGGTGTTATTCTAGCTTGGAAGATCAAGCTTGTTTATGTTCCACCAATAGTTACGGTTTTCATCCTTTCGAAAACACTAGACAAAGGTTCCACTCGAGTCGTTAATAAGTGGCAGTATATCGGGCACAAACTCAGCGAAGATTTGTTCATTAGCCTTTCAGTAAGTTCGATTCCGGTGCTAGAATCAGAAGGAAATAGAACAATGCAAGTAACATTTAACTCGCTCTTTCTAGGGAACGACTAACGAGTTGATGAGGATTGTCAATGAACAATTTCTCGAACTACGGTTACGTAAAAGCGACTGCATTGAAATGAGTTGGATAGAATCGGTGGTTTATTTTTGGATTTATTTAAAAGGAGAATCCATCAATGCGCTTAAAGAACGGAGAATGTGGCCTAAAAGTTACTTCAAAGTTAAATCGGACTACGTGAAGAAACACGTCCCTGAAGAAACGTTAGAAGAGATCTAGAAATGGTGTTTGCAAGAAGAAAGTATGAGTCTATTGATGGAACCACATGTCGGAACAATGAGCAAGATCGATGAAAGCGAGACTCCATACCCACAACTGTACATCATACAGTACATTAAAGCATGGGAAGATGAAGGGTCTGATGCATCTGATAAGCATATTGGCTTCATAAGAAGGATACATGAGAATATGGCATCATTTGTGTCCAAGAACCCTAGGGAAGCTTATGTGAACTTTAGGGATATGGATCTTGGTACAAATGTTAATGCATGTAATACAAGGTATATGCAAGCAAAGAAATGGGGAATCAAGTATTTTAAGGGTAATTTCAGGAGGTTGGCAACGGTGAAAGGTAAAGTTGATCCGAAAAACTTCTTATGTCATGAACAAAGTATCCCTCCTCTAGTTTCGCGTAAGGAGAGGCTTCGAAATAGCGATTGCTACAACGACGGTGTCTTTATGGCTCACCAAACCACGTAATCTACGAAATAAACTGCGACTATATATGGAATCCCTTCATAAATTTGACAACTTTAAATTAGAGCAAATATATCTATCAAGTGTTTAAAGTTAGCATTACACTTATTATCTTTTATGAGGTGTTAATGGATTGGGTTGGACGTTTTACGTCATTTAAACAAACCGTACTCACTTCTGGCGGTTTGAAAAAATTGCAACCCAGCCCAATTACTGTTGCAGTTTCGCTCGAGTTGGATTGTGTTGGCGGATTAATATGTACAATTCGTGAATGTTACGGAATATAAAAAAATATGATTACAAATTGTTCATTGTTAGATGCAGTCCTACAAACATAAAATAAATAAAACAAACACTTAATAATTAACGTAAAAGAAAATCAACCATAAGAAATCACTTATCAATTGATTGAAAGCTATTCAACAACTTAATTAGCAATATTTATCAGATTATGGTGATTAGCTAGTGGCGATGGTCACATAAAGATTTAAAAAATAAATTGAACATAGTTTTTATCAAACCCATCACTACCTAATAAAATATTTTCTTAGAATCGCGTATTTGAAAAAGGGTTACATGCTAAGCAATAAATATTTCTTATCTTGTTTGGGTCTTTTCGTTTCAAAATGTGTTGGGTAATACACTTTTTATGGTAGTTATAGATTAATCAAGTAATTAGAAAATGACAATTTATTTAATAGTTACTAGTGGTTATATATAAATACTTAGGAAAAATTAATTTAAGAGAAATATTTGCTTTCTTAGTGAATTTTAAAACTGAATTAATCAGTAAATTACATTGTTAATGACTTTTACATGTTGGTACAAGTGGTTTACTCAAAATTTGAATATCATCTCTATTTCAAATAAATACATTTAATATCCCGGTAATTTGCATTTTCTTTACGAGTTGGAACCCCTTACCCTAATTTTGCTAACTCCCACCGGTTTAAATCAGGGGCAATTACATTTTTTAACATTTTCCTCCCACAACGGTCAAAATATCCGTTTCAGATGAACCCGTCTTCCATTTACCTTCATTGTCCCCCTTTCGTCTTTCATAAAGAACCTGCAACTTTTTAGCTAAAAGTATATCGACACCCACAAAAACAAAGAGAAGTAAATCTATGGCCTTAGGAATAGCCGATTCAGGTCCATTTCATAAAAAAAAATGAAGCATAAAGCAATAGTAATCGTCAAATCACTACAAAAAATACTATTACTAACGCACAAGTTCATCATAAATCTGTTGCTAAAAGTCAGATCTGTCGGTAATCCGTCGGTGAAAGTTCGTCGCAAAGTACTGTGGGAAAAGGCATCACCAATGGATCGCCGGCGAACATTACCGACGGCCCCTTTTTTTGACTGATTTACCGATGCACATTGTTGCCGACGGATAACCGATGGCGTACCTTCCGACACTACAACAAATCATATCTATTGCGACGACAAATGTCGTCGCTAAAAGCCAAAATGTCGTCGCTATATATCTATTGCGACGACTATCGTCGTTGTAGAGGTCCTCACTATAGGTCCGTAGTTGTAGCTTTCCATAGCGACATATAGCAACGACATGTCGTGGCTAAAGATTAAAAATTAAATTTTAAATAGAAAACATAAAAATTACCTACTGCGACGACATGTCGTGGCTAAAGGTTAAAAATTAAAATTTAAATAGAAAACATTAAAAATTAAACTTTAAATAGAAAACATTAAAAAATAAATTTTAAATAGGAAACATAAAAATTATCTACTACGACGACATGTTGTGGCTAAAGGTTAAAAATTAAAATTTAAATAGAAAACATTACAAATTATCTACTGTGACGACATGTCGTGGCTAAAGATTAAAAATTAATTTTTTGTAAATTCCGCTATAAAAAGTATATTTTATTTAAATAACCTGATATTCATATAAATAGAGAATAATTTTAAAACCCCTAATTCATTAACTTTGAAACCGTAATACAAAAGTTTTGAAACTGTCACACAAAGTCAATAACACAAAATAAACGCAAATGTCTGAATTATATTAATACAAAAATGTCTAATCGTTCGAGTCACTCCTAATTCATTAACTTTGAAACCGTAATACAAAAGTTTTGAAACTGTCACACAAAGTCAATAACACAAAATAAACGCAAATGTCTGAATTATATTAATACAAAAATGTCTAATCGTTCGAGTCACTCTGTGTGTCATCAGCATCCCGATCCTGTTGCAGCGGCTGTTGCGGCATAACTAACGCAGCAACTAATGCTTGTGTGTCTATAACAGGTGGGAGGGGGGGGGGAGTTGGCTGCCATGTGCATTCTTGATCCCATCATAACTTAGTGGCGGGGATGGTTCCAAAAATGATGCATAAGCGGAACCCTTTAATTTATAAGAAACTAGATAAATATAAAATAAGAGGAGGATGTTAAGACCCTTCAAGACCGTCAAGAAGTAAACCTGAGGATTTTTTATGAAACCAAAAATCAAAACAAAATTTTGGTTGGTTTTCCATTAAGTCCTGTACCGTAGGGGTGAGCAAAACGCGACCGCCCCGACCGGCCCGACCGAAACCCGCCCCGAAAAATATGAAAATCCCCGACCCCGAAATTCCCGACCCGAAATGGCCCAAACCCGAAACCCCGATAAGTGAAGTAAGGGCGGGTTGGGTTTGGGTTAGCGGGCCCCGACCGACCCGACCACCCGACCACATGTTACTATAAATTATTGTTTTTTTACTTTTTTTACATTTTTTACATTTTTACCTTTCAATTTTCCCGTTTTTTCACAGCGCCTATTTAGGTTTAGGGTTTTCCCGTTTTCCGGCGACGATAATAGGACGGTTCTCCCGTTTTCCGGCGGCGACACACAACCACACTTCTCTGTTAGTTAATTTGTTATTTTGTAGTGTTAACCTAATTTCAGTAATTTGTTATTTTGTATGAATTAAGCTGTCTGATACCACAAAATAACAAAAGCAACCTGAGAATATACAATCAATCACCCTCACAACTTCAACTCATACTTATAAATAACAATAAATATGCCAAAACATGATAACTCATACACTCAAATTCGACACAAGAAACCAATATATTTTAACTCATTCCATTTTCAGTTTTATGTGACACAAATGGCTGAGTTTCTTGTAGGAGTAGAGTCGAAAAATAGAATGTCTATAGTTACAACTTACAATTACAAATGTAACTCTTATTTTGAGAACAAAGCAAGTCATAATTGCTAGATAGAAAAACATATATAACTCAAAAAGTGAAACAAAAAAAATGTCTATGGATTTTAAGAGCAATACATCTTCTATATGATGCAAAAAATAATCCACTAGATGCATATCAAAACCTTTATATAATAATATTCAAAATGCATAACAGAGGCCTTACTTGCAACGGATGATCACTGGAATAGGTTTTAGAGCCTTTGGTCCATTTCTTATCCCATGTTTGTGAGGAGAAGTCTGCATGCATGATTAAGAAAACATAAAAAAGCACATCGAACAAGAAACTAATAGATGATACATACATAAAAAGAAAACTTGAGGAGCTCAAGCGGACTGGTGCTTCAAATTGAATAAAAAAAGCGAGCATGATAGTAACTAGTATGGTGGCTTTCAAGAGTCAACAGGTCAAAGGATTACAATGAAACGAGTAGACCATTTTCGTCAATAGGAGGTCAACTCAAGATCTGCCTCCATAAAAATAGCAGCTATCAAGAAATGTAAAAGGGTATGTCACTAACTGAAAATTCTAACAGAGAAAAACCATTCTTGGGTTGGTTCCTCTTTGCAATTACCATTCTAATCAAAACATATTGAAGAATCTTAACCATCTGAGTAGAGAGAAATGCAACCAAAGGTCACAGACCCTCCATCTTGCAATTGCACCACAATGTGCCAACAAAATGAAAAAACATATCAAGTTTTTATGCTTTTATAATTTTTCTTCAGAATCTGTATCTAATTTGCCATAATCAACCATCCCAATGTAGCATGGATTAGAAGCAAGGTATAAGAGCTACAATTTAACAGTATGGCTAATCTTCATGCTCCAATAGGGATCATACAAATTACAATCATGTCCTAAATTTGGGGTTGGAGTGAATGTGGAGTTATCTACCCTAATTGAACAAATCTCCATTCAAATTCAGAATATTGGAACACAATACTCCAAGGAAAGTGATCAGATTTCAACACAGATTTCAACACCCAATTGAAAAACCGGACCCGATGTCATTATTTCTTGTGGCTGAGTTTTATGTGACACAGATTTCAACACCCAATTGAAATATTTTGCAATTTAATAACAAAAAATACCTGGCTTTTAAAGCATAATTTTCTTTCTGTTCTTCGATTCAGTTCAGGAGCAACAAAATTTATCTTGGAGATGTAAAACACAATGCCGCTAAGCCTTGAACCTGATAGGCACTAAGATCGACTACAGTCAACAAAAAGCTAGCTTATAAAATAAAAGAGTATCAGTTGGATAGTCAAAGCTTTGCCAAAGAATTTCCCCCTTTTGGTTGTTCAATACAAAATTACCTGTGTTAAGCAGCATCGCGTTTTTTGCGTATAAGACTTAAAAGACTTAAAAAATATGGCAAACCAAACCCTATGGAGCACAATCATTACTAAAGTGTATATTGATTTCAAAATGTCAAAGAAAAATAAGTATAAATTGAATTCAGATGCCTAAGTAGACTGGTAATTACAACTTTCAAAATCAATATAAGTTCTTTATATGATAAATAAAATTGAGTACTTGAAAAAAGATTGATATCCCCCTGATTCAAAAATATAGAAAAGTTCCACAAATGCACCATTGATAAATATTTGTTGCAAATCCAACATCAGATTAGCTTATTCAAATCAGCAATTCTGTATCTTGATCATAAATAAAATTCAATCTAGCAAGCACTTCATCATAAATAAACACTCTGTATCTTGATTTCAAAATGTCAAAAAAGTTACAACTTTAACATCATGAAGCAAAAAGTGAAAAAAATTGACAATTATATAGGACTATAAAAAACAGTAAATCGAGAACATTTTCCAACTACAAAATTTATATTATATTAATAAATTTAGATATAAAAGAGTGGAATTACTACATCTTTGTGGTTGGTCGGATGGTTCATCTATTTGCTATAGAAATTTAGATAGATTTTGCTTGAAAGATAAATAAGCAGAATATTTAGATCAATGGACATTAGACTGTTGGTTTATTTTCTTGTTTTCTGTTCATTTGTTGATGTCATCTGTATCTGAATTAGTTGGTCAGAGTTGAAACAATTGTAAGTAGAAAAGATCGCCAAAAGGCGTTTCTATTAATCAAAGAATCTTTTGTAATTTATACCCAGTATAGTTTCATAGGAGATAGGAGCAATCACATACCAGTAGCAAAGAGTAATCACAGAATGGGAGAGTCGTAGACCACAACTCCAAAAGTCACCTTTACAGAAACAATAGAATGATTTAATTTTGCAATCTTTCTATTAATAACCTGTTGATGATCAATTCGAATCTAGAAACCACATGTAACCATCAAACATCTTTCAAAATAATTTTTTTAAATAATTAAAAAAAATGAAAAGTTACTGTTACTTTTGCCTGTATACAGCACCAGCCACCAGATTATGTACAAAAACAAGAAAGAATTGAAAAGCACATCTGATATGAAAAGGAGATTTGGTCCATATTCAGTAAGCTTCTTATTAGAATATGTGGAATCCCTAGATAAATCTCCAAAAGAACCCTTGAGGAGAAAGGGAAGGTTCCAACATGTATAGAGGAGAAATGATCCAAGTCTTTTAAAAATAAATACCATGAAACTTTTCATTAAGTTGAATGATCCAAGTCTTTTAAAAATAAATACCATGAAACTTTTCATTAAGTTGAATCAATAAGTTGCGAGTCTTGTTAAGTTCATTAATCTGCTAACAAACATGCCATAATTAGATAATCTAAAATGTTGACAAAAAAGTTAGATCTTTGTGAAAAACTCTGTTAAGCCAAAAAGTAGGCTGAAAGCACTAGTCTCCAAGTAGATTGTGTATCCATCACATGTTTTTACAATAATATTGGAAATGAAGTAAGTTTAACGATTCTAAAGATAGAATCTTGTTCAATTCCCAAGTGGGAAGGCAGAAACAGTTAGGTTATTATGGTTCTGATCTTAATTTCTTAACGGTTCATGTAATGGGGCCCTTATCACAGCATATGAATTTTAAACCTATAAAATGAGAAGTTAAAAAAGACCAACTTTTTGAAGCTAAAATGCAACCATTTTGGTATTCAAAATCCAGATTTGAACTTGTTATTTAAATGCTGCTTCTATTAACAAACAACAACGAATTCCCAAAGGATTAGTTGACAACAATCAACAAAGTGTTGTATCTTTGCATAGAAACACAGAAATATGCAGATAGAACTACAAGACCAAAGGACTGACGACAACTACTTGATAAATCCTTTCCTGGATATACATCAGTAAGTTTAATACACTGCATATTGTTGAGGTTTTTATGACTTCATTGCCTTTTTAGATGAATTGTGAGTCATATATGATGTACATGAGGGGTGCATAATTTTTAAATCACGAGTAACTCTTTTTTAATATATATCATTTTATAAAAAAGATAATTGCAGATAAAAATATTCAGTAAACATAAAAATCAAAAAATTCAAAATAGATTAAACATTTAATTTTAAAAATATAAATATTGTAAAAAGGGATACTTAGAAGGAAATTAAAAGATTACGAGTTTTGTTAGACATTTTAACTATTCAATTTTTTGTTGAAGAAACGTCACTTTCCAAATTAAAATGGTTTTACTTTAACTAAAATATATTTATTAAAAAAATAGGTACACCATCTTACTAATACGTATATTTTCTTTGAAAAGAAACAAATTCAAACCAAAGGAATTTATGAGAATGCATCGTTAAGCAACCAAAGACCTAAAAACTGAACGCAAAAAACCAAACTGGAAACGACCTTACAACAACGAAAGCAACCCACAAAAAGGAAACACAAGATAATAGACAAAAAAATGATAAAGGAACAAAATAAAAAAGTAGTGATGGTTGGAGATTTTATCGAAGCATTCCATGAAATGGGGAAAGAGGAGCATCTAGATGAAACCCAACTGAAGGACCTTGATTGACCCAGAATTCAAGGAAATCCTATAAATTGGCTTAACTCTACTACTCAACTAGTTTTTTCTTTTATAAAGACTCCCAAAACCACTCTGTACAAAAAGGAAAGATTCCTATACACAAGTCAACAGAAGACACATAATACTATTAATATTATCATCTGAAAAACAAATACCTTATTTTGGACTTGAACAAGAAGCTTCTTGCCTTGGTCCCTTAAGTACCCCAGTAGTGTTTCAGCCTGCAAAAAATTGGATCTTTTTAACATTTACAGCCTCTTTCTATATTTGCATAAAATGTAATTCCAATCGCCATATAATTAAGAATCCAAATAGAAAACATATATAAAAAATATGAAAAAATAGAATTTCTTATGGGTGATTTGCAAATGAACCATCATTGAATTGAAAAAGAATGTCAAAGTGCGACCAAATCTTGAAAAGAAAATGTCTGAAAAGATGGTACATATTAAACACGGTAGCATAAGTTTGACAAATAGTACCTTTTGATGAGAATCAACACTTAGATATCAATCTAAACACGACAACATGAGTTGGCTAATCAGTTAAGAAGATAACAACAACAACAATAAATTAGTTCAAACCTAGGAAAAGGAGTAATTGTTTACTTGTGAAAGATTTGAAGGAAAGGGTCAACAACCTTGCAGAGCCCTGTAGGTAGCTATATAGAGTGATTGTTAATTAAAGAGTAGATCGATGGATGTAAAAATATTAATATATGCCTCAAATATATTTTAAACGTTTACCACTATATAACCTGTTAAGTCTGTCCAATTAACCACTTGTACAGGGATGGATATGGATTCATGTTTCTGTCCAATCTCTAAAATAGAGAACTAAAAGTTAAGATCTCTAACATAAAATGATAACAAATTAGCAAAGAAACCTGACGAAAATTATAGCAGATCTAGATCCTTACATACGACTAATTAACTTGTTAGTTTACATATTTCTTGAACCATACCTAACTTGAGTTTGTAAGGTCAGTTTCTTTTGCTTCAAGGCCGTCAAGTTGTTTCTTGCATCCTCTGTTTCCTGTTAAATGACAAAGAATGCTGTCAATCATATGCAATTCAAGATACTTATATATATTTGATTTTTTGGTAAAAAGCAGTATGTGAATTGGGCTAGAAATCAAGGACAATATATAACATCTAATGATGATTTCTTTAGAAATCCTGTTGCTAAGGGGTTTTATAAGAACCATGTTAAGGTAACACATACTTAATTAACCTTAAATTTTACAATATTTTTTGATTATTTTATTTAAAAATTCATATTTTTTGTAATATGCAGACTGTGCTGAATAGATATAACACAATAACTGGAGTTTTTATTAACCTGTTTCAATGGAAAAACCAGTTTCAGATGCAGCTGCTGTTAGATTGGAGATACAACAAGTGTCTAATGTAACAATATCGAATCAAGTAGCTCCTCAAGTGACTCAAATCAGGAAATCTGCAAAGCCAATGGCAATGCAAATGTCAATGGGTAGGATATTGTTTGTCCAGGTGACCAATTTTCCGCAAATTACATATATACTTGGTCAGTTTCTTTTTAAAATGTTCACTTCTTACTCTTGAATCAAATATATTATTTTTCAACTTTGGTATTGATAAGAATTTGTTTATTATTTGATAAAAAAAAATGACCATTACTTTAAACTATATAAGAAACAGTACAAGAAGAAGTTGGTGTTATAAATGTTAAGAAGTTTATGGTTTGTTATAGGGCTGATGAATGGGATATAAACAAATGGGCTTGGGAAGGAACAATGAAAGTAGTAAGCAAAGGAGAAAAATGTATTATCAGACTTGAAGACAAAACATCAGGTCACCATATTTCTTCTCTTATACTTTTCTTTCCCACATATATATGGATGGATTATATATATAATTACTTATTTTTTAACATATATATATATATATAGGTGAACTCTATGATTGGGCTTTTCTAAGAGATGGAGAACCTCATCCTGTCGAGCCTGTTATTGATAGCGGCCGGTAAATCATTCTCTTAATTCGTGTAAATTAAATCATTCTTTTTTCCAGAAATTGTTTTCGATAACAATTTTGTTTTTCTGTAGATATTTTGTTCTGTAGAATCAAGTAGCTCCTCAAGTGAAAAAACTCACACTGAAAAAACATTCCCAATCCATACCGATTAATGAATACCAATCAAACAGCCCCTTATCCAGTAGTCTCAGTAGGATCGAGAAGAACAAATCGAACCGGCATTAGTAGAACATTAATTTTAATTTAAAAAATTAATTACAGTCGAATTAACTTGATTTCACTAAACATACATTACAGTTGAATCTCTGTAAAACTGATTTTGATTTTCATTTTGATACCGATTGAGTGAATGAATGAATAAGAGGGTCTGACCTGTGCGGTGGCTTTTCGTAACAGAGTATTCATCTTCTTCTATATTGTATTGTTTAATAGTATTTGTATTCACAAAAAAAGATATCCAAAATAGTTCATTTGAACACAGACACATGGCAGAAAAAACATCCCTATGAAGTATTAAACATATAAACAGCTTTTACTTATCATCTCTCACTATAACTAACGAATAAATGGTACACAGATTACCTGAATTCCTACAATTACTCAATCAAATTCATAATCGTAACAACAACAAATGGTACACAGATTAGCTTAAACCACCAGTCAATCTCCCACCACACTACTCATTCAAAGCGATACAGATTGAGAAAAATTCTCACCGACGGGGATGGAGATGAGAGCAAAATTTTTGAAAAACTAAATTTTTAATCAAATTTTTTTTTATTCTATAGCGACGAGGAGTCGAGGCTATAGAGCTCCTAAATTTTAATTTCCTAAATTATATTTCTTATTTTATTAAATAAAAATA
Organism: Silybum marianum; assembly: GCA_036898165.1. Lineage (NCBI taxonomy): Eukaryota > Viridiplantae > Streptophyta > Magnoliopsida > Asterales > Asteraceae > Silybum > Silybum marianum. The sequence continues at coordinate 6,858,457 of CM072539.1, forward strand.
TTTTTATTTATTCAAATACATTTCAGCGGGAATTTTTTTTATTAAACTTTACTGCAACGACATGTCGTGGCTATAAATTTACATTTTTTAAATAATAATTTAAACCTTCTAAATCATGTAAAAATATTATTTTAATATTTTCAGCGACGACTTTTGTCGCTATAAAACATATTTCCTGTAGTGCGATGGATTTACCGACGGATCACCAGCGGCGAGGTTTCCGACGACCGTTATTACCGACGAATTCCCGATAGATTACCGAGAGTACTTTCTAACGATATGTAAAAATTATAAAAAATAAAAAATATTTTTACCGACAGATAATCTATCGGTAATGTTGTTTTTGTCAAAAAAAAGACAATTTCTTGTACAACGATCCTGTCCAGATTTTCAAAATAAAATGGAAATTAAAACGAAACTGTTTTGTAATAAAATCGTAAATTGTATTACAAAATTATATACCAAGTTCTAACAATATATCCTAAGACTGGGAGGGACGGGAGGGTGTATAGTTTTGTACTATCACATGAATGCCTCGAACTGCTTCGCCAACTCCTCTTGTTGTCATAACTCCGCATCTTGACTAGCTAGTTGATCTGCTTGCACATACTATACGCTCTCCAATTCTTCTCTCTTTCTCTATTCTTCCCCCGACTTTTCTTTCAGCGTCTCTACCTGAAATTATTCCACATTTGACAAATATAGAACAATGGTAGGCGATAATGATTAAAAACAATATACATGCGTTACAACTATATGAAATATACCTCCTCATCACGAGCAATAGCTGAGGATCTGCTGGAACTGGCATCGGGATGACCGGTTAAAGCAGCTCAAGATCCCTAATTGTTTTAGAATTCGTAAATGCAACCCTTGCGTCGGGTCTCCTACATGACGCTCCCACAATTCTAAAAACCCACATCAAAGAGGTTTCTTGTCAACCTTAAGTTTAGGGCCTAACTTAATTTGAGAAAATTATGAGAACTCACATCATGATAGCGGGAGAACATTAAAGAACTCAAAGGAACATGACTCTCTCTCTCTCTGTCTTAAAATATCTTATCAACCGTTAAATTGGATGATCTAATGGATGTTATTAACCGGACGGTTACAATCACCCTTAAATTTCCAAGCCCATTCTACAAGGAAAGAAAGATTGGAAGCAACTATGTTTCCAATACCGAGACCTCCATTTTCTTTGTCTCTAAGCACCGATCTCCAATTAACCCAATAAATTTCCTTGTTATCCTCTTCCGATCCCCAGGAAAAGTTTCTTCGAAGTTTCTCCAAATGATCAATTACCGTCTTGGGAGCTTTGAATAACGAGAGATAATATGTAGCAATGCTACTAAGTACAACTTGCACCAAAAATCGTCTTCCTCCGATTGATAAAGCTTTCACCTTCTATCTATATAGCCTTTTATTGAATTTCTAGATAATAGGGCCCAAACTTCGACTCTAAACATGTTTGCACCCAACGGAACCACGAGGTACTTGCTTGGAAGATGTCCAACTTTACATTTAAACTCTTTAGCTACCCTTTGAGTTAAGTTCACACCCACTCCCACTCCCACACCAAACATTTCGTCCAGGTAATACATGTCCACCATATCATATGCCTTTTCAAAATCAACTTAAAAGCAAAATCTTCCTTTTATTCCTTCTATCCCAACGAATTATTTCGTTAACAACCAAAGCACCGTCGAGAATGTACTTACCTTTGATGAAAGCTGATTGGGAATCACTAATAATAGAATTATTGACCCGACTAATTCAGTTTGCGAGGATTTTGGCTAAGATTTTGTAAATGCAACCAATTAGGCTTATAGGTTTATAGTCTTTGCTAAAATGAGGATTCGCAGATTTAGGTATAAGACAAATGAAAGAATTGTTGCACCCGTTTGGTAGCCAACCAGAACTGAAAAATTCCATTACTGCCCCTACAACATCACTGCTGATGATAGTCCAAAAGGATTTTAGGAATCCGAAAGAGATCCCGTCCGGACTAGGGGATTTGTCATCTCCAAAGACTTCTTTTTTTTTTCGAGCCACCATCTTCTAATATCGGTTTTGATAATTTTCAGTTTATTCCTCACTTAGTTTAGTTTCCGAATTTGTATGCTGATCCTCCTGCCAAGTATTCTCGGCCGATAATCTAAAATCATCTAATGAACACCAATAATTGAAAATTTTAAAAGGGACCGGACCATAGTCACAAACAACTTCTTTTAGAACAATCGGACAATGGTCAGATTTGTCCCTAGCAAGGATCGTACATTTCAAGTTTCGCGATAAATCAACAAAGTTTCTAGACACAAGGAACATGTCCAGTTTACTAAGTTTGGAGCCCTCCTCATTCGACTATATGTATTTTCTTCCACTGGACGGCATTTCGAGCAGACCATACATACATACATACATACATACATACATACATACATACATACATACATACATACATACATACATACATACATACATACATACATACATACATACATACATACATACATACATACATACATACATACATACATACATACATACATACATACATACATACATACATACATACATACATACATACATACATACATACATACATACATACATACATACATACATACATACATACATACATACATACATACATACATACATACATACATACATACATACATACATACATACATACATACATACATACATACATACATACATACATACATACATACATACATACATACATACATACATACATACATACATACATACATACATACATACATACATACATACATACATACATACATACATACATACATACATACATACATACATACATACATACATACATACATACATACATACATACATACATACATACATACATACATACATACATACATACATACATACATACATACATACATACATACATACATACATACATACATACATACATACATACATACATACATACATACATACATACATACATACATACATACATACATACATACATACATACATACATACATACATACATACATACATACATACATACATACATACATACATACATACATACATACATACATACATACATACATACATACATACATACATACATACATACATACATACATACATACATACATACATACATACATACATACATACATACATACATACATACATACATACATACATACATACATACATACATACATACATACATACATACATACATACATACATACATACATACATACATACATACATACATACATACATACATACATACATACATACATACATACATACATACATACATACATACATACATACATACATACATACATACATACATACATACATACATACATACATACATACATACATACATACATACATACATACATACATACATACATACATACATACATACATACATACATACATACATACATACATACATACATACATACATACATACATACATACATACATACATACATACATACATACATACATACATACATACATACATACATACATACATACATACATACATACATACATACATACATACATACATACATACATACATACATACATACATACATACATACATACATACATACATACATACATACATACATACATACATACATACATACATACATACATACATACATACATACATACATACATACATACATACATACATACATACATACATACATACATACATACATACATACATACATACATACATACATACATACATACATACATACATACATACATACATACATACATACATACATACATACATACATACATACATACATACATACATACATACATACATACATACATACATACATACATACATACATACATACATACATACATACATACATACATACATACATACATACATACATACATACATACATACATACATACATACATACATACATACATACATACATACATACATACATACATACATACATACATACATACATACATACATACATACATACATACATACATACATACATACATACATACATACATACATACATACATACATACATACATACATACATACATACATACATACATACATACATACATACATACATACATACATACATACATACATACATACATACATACATACATACATACATACATACATACATACATACATACATACATACATACATACATACATACATACATACATACATACATACATACATACATACATACATACATACATACATACATACATACATACATACATACATACATACATACATACATACATACATACATACATACATACATACATACATACATACATACATACATACATACATACCTGGGATCACGTGAGACCAAGCTGTTTCCGTAAGACCCGTTGTACCATTTTTTTTTACCGTTGAACCGTTTTTAATATATATGAATGTTTAGATTCTTTCGTTATGACCCTAACTCGTAAGACTTGAAGTTTGATTTTGCCGTCACACCACTAGTCATGTAATTTAGAACCTTGGTGTGTGTTATATTAATTGTTACACTTCTTAAACTTTTCTCATAAAATATCGTGATTTAAAAGTTTCAACATGACATGATTTCATCCACATTTTGCATATTAAATGGATAATTCTATATTCCAGCGACATGATCATTTGATCAGGGAACATCATTTGCACCTCATCACCCTCCGTTAAAATTCAATAATATACATAGAGATTCAACAGCAACATAATCCACATAAAAACATTGAACAAATCAAGAATTAAGCCTCAACCAAAGCTTAAAAAACATATGATACATACATTAATAGAATCAAATTCATATATAATTACAATACAAATTTTTCTTTCAGGATAGATCATTGGCCAACCGAGTTCTAGTTCGTTGTCGTTATCCTCGTTTTCTTTACCACCCATATTACAAAGAAGACAGTGTGGATGAACGCAAACAACAAACACAACAGTATCCATGCTAAACACATGACGATCGTTGTAGAATTGATATATGTGTCAGGAGACATCCATGCTATCTCCTGCAAATAAGTAATTATCATAAAAATCATTATGCAAAGAGTTGTAAGGTTGAGCACCCACAAACACAACTTATTCCGTAAAGGAATTCCACTGAGCAGAACCAGAAGAATCAACATAGAAAGAACCATGATTATTGTGTTTTGCATCACGAATTTGCTGAAATTATCCATATCTACTTCCGTTTGAACTGCGTTTCCGAGCGGTCCATTATTGGGATCGGAAAAGGTACCTCCTGGAGGGTGTAAAGCGGAATAGAACGATGCTGCCACCATCACCACGGCCGCTAGTATAAGAACCCCACGTTGTTTCTCCAACCAGTTACTTTTGTCGTTCAAATACCAGTTCCATATTTTTGACATGCATCCTCTTGGCTTGCTCTCGAGATCAGTAGTGCTTTGCGAGGATTTGGATTCCTTTGACGATTGAAATGGTTTCGGGTGCGGCCTCATGACGTCTTTAGCTCTCAGAATGTTGGCTTCCGTAAGTATGCTTTGGATTTCTAGAGCTCCGAAATCTCGGGGACAATGATCAAGAACATCCAGTGCTGTGAATCCATGTCCGTTAACAACGCTTCCGGATTCTCTAATGCTTGATTTCTGAAGCAGATACTTAACAGTCTGCACAAACAAGTAGTTCAAAGTTTATATGTCTAAATGTTTTAATAGTCTTTCTATGACTTAAAGTTTATAGGATATAAAAGTGTGGGTTAGAAAGGATCTCCACTCTTCGATGCACATTAGGATTAGATGCACCAAGATGAGATGAGGTGCACCGAGATGTACCAAATCAACTTCCTTCTAAAGCGCAATTCATGGTCCAGATCTGTTCTTACGCTTCTCATATTAACTCTTCTTCTCACACTATTTATATTTTTGGATATGTTAACAAGTTATTTTTAGAACACGTTTAAAATAAAATTTAATATTCGTTTTTTATATGAGAAATGTCTTATAAATAAATCCTTTTATAGAGCACTTATGTTTTACGATAATTTTCAAATAAGGTCGTATAAAAAATTAACAATACGTTTTTATTTCAAAAATCTACTAAAAAGTTGTTAAGACGCTCGAAAGAGTTCTATAAACCCTTCTTAACACTTTGTATAGGAACCATGGTCGTATAAACTTAAGTATTGTAAAGAAGTTTATTATATTTAAACTATTTTGGCGTTGTATATACTAAAACCGATTTTGTTGAAGTGAGTACGTAGAGAACAAACAAGCATGGACGGACCTAGAGTAGAGCACGTGCCACCATCTCGTTCCTCCGTCGTAGAGTATTATAAGGTCATAAAAAGTGTTATCATACAAATTCGTTGTGTGCCACCGTATATATTTTGAAACTACAAGGACACAAGTTTCCTTGTTAGTGTCATTTTCTTAGTTTTTAGTTTTTAATTTTAGATTTAGTATGTCCTTGAAAAAAATTGTAATAAAAGACTTGAACAGGACCTCACATATAAAAAAGCAATAAACTAACCAACACACCAATGATGATTTTAAGAAAATTATCCTTATATTTGTTTCTTATAATCAATTAAAAAAATTGGGTCTGTCCTTGCAAACAAGCCTTGGTTAAGACAAAAAGAAACAAAAACTGGTACCTGAATTTGTTTCTGAATCACAGCTACATGCAGGAGGGTGTTGCCATTACCATCAGTCATCTTGGCCAGATCTTCTTCATTCCACAGTTGATCAGACAACAATTTTAAGGTCTCAAAACGATTATAAAAGATGCAGGTATGCAAAATGCTTTCCCCATTTTGTTGTATCTCCCTAGCAAGATCTGGTTTCGTCTGAATCAAAACCTTAATTACCTCCAATTGTTCATTCATGGCAGCAAGGTAAAGAGGTGTTCTTCCATCTTGGTCCCTAAAACCACATCCTTGGGGACCCATCACGTACAAGAGTTGGCGTACGATCTCCACGTGGCCTTCGGCCGAGGCCAAGTGGAGAGCAGTTCGCCTTCTTGAATCAAGTGACATGGCGAGACTCGGTTTCTTACGCAGAAGAATCGTGACGAAATCGAGGTGGCCTTTCATGGCTGCAATGTGCAAGGGAGTCTCATTGAAGCAGGTGAGTGAAACTCTATCAAGAATTAAGTCATCTTCTTGGAGCAATGCATTGAGGACTTGTACATTTCCTGTCAAGGATGCTTCAAACAGGTTTCTGTCCATTTTTGCTTCGTTTATTTCTTGTTGGAGATAATCACATGACATGTTTATAATTATATAAGATAGAACTTGGGTTTGGGTGTCTCTTTGACATTTTTGTGAAATACAAACTTTGACCAAACGTATTGAAGTCAACTAGCAAATCGATTAAAATATATAGTTATGAAGATTCGGGCTTATCATACGTATATATAAATAATTAGAATCCATTGAAATTTTCAATGAAAATCGTATTTAGTTTTCATTTATTATAATTTGTTTCATATGTTTACAAAATCCAACAGTTTTGGTCATTTGCATCAACGGTTGTTAAAATTTTCTTTGAACTTTAGGGCATATTGGTTAGTTTGCATGCCATTTCATTTTTCATTTCTTTCAAATATATAAAACAATTGTATAATATGTATATATATATATATGGACGGGTTTAAATGAAAACTCAAATTTGGTTGCGATCATGAGGACAAAGGAGAACGTGACACGTGTCCTATACGGTCTGAATAACGAAGGGAAATATTCATACTGAATCTTGTGTTATTCACTCTGAAAGCGTGTTATTCATATTGAATAATATATGAACTTCATCTTCATTATTTACTCTGAATGTCTTTCGTTATTCATAGTGAATAATATATGAACTTCATCTTCATTATTTGTTCAGACTGAATGGAATACGTGTCGCGCTTTCCTTTATCTTCATGTTCACAATCAAATTTGAGTTCGTATTTAAACTTTGTCATATATATATATATATAGGGTTGAGTTAAGGTGAAAATAAAAGTTATGTAACAACATTAGAACAAAATTTTCTTTTGTTAATATGAAAATAAAAAAGATAAATTGATCAAATATCTTTCAGTTTAATTGAGAAATCTTAACGACCATTAGTTAAAAGGATGAATGCAATAAAATTTTCAAATCTTAGAAAGTAATTTGTAATTGAAAATTGTAAAGACAAAATTGAAGGAAGTTAATAAAAATCAAGGGACCAAAATGTAACTTGCTCTTTTATGTGTACGACTTTTTAAAAATTAAAGAAAATGATCGTTTGAATGTTTCAACTTTAATTGAATTTAATTTCCCAAGGCTTATAATAATATGGTTATTCCGTCAAAACAATCATTCAAATCTAGGTCTTCACTCAATATATATGTATTTGTGTCTCTTTTACAAACGTCGCTTTTGATCTGGCTTATAAGGTATGATAACACGGTATCAGAATTTTAAATTATTTATGAAATCTCGTATTGGTCAAATGATCTCAATGTCCATGATTATATTACTTGGACTAGTCTCAGGTTGCCTAGAAATAATCTAACTTATATATACATATGCATATACATATACATATATGTATAGGGTAGGGTCGGGTCTTAAATGACCTAATAAGAAAACACGAGAATGACTAGTTAAGTCACATGTGAATTTACACTAAAATCACATGTGATTTGTGCGACCTAGGTCGCGGTCCAAGTCGTCCGCACACCTCTTGCGTTCACCGTGTTCTGTGATCACATGTGATCTCAGTGGCAAATCACATGTGATTTGTCTGTTATAATGTTTTCTTATTTTGACCGTGTTTTCGTTTTTCGTTTGAACCTCCTTGTGTGTGTGTGTGTGTGTGTGCAGGGGCGGAGCTACACTATGACCAGAAGTGACCCATGATCCCGCTGCATTCTTAAAAAAATTAATTTTATACCTGAATCCATCATTAAAAAATTGAGAAGTAAACTTAAAGCCCAGAAGCATTTTAAATGGCCCCTCCCTAATTTTTTTTACTGATTTGCAATATGTTTATAATGTCAACATCGTAAAAAAATAAGAAACTCACCCTCATGATTAGTTGATTACAAAGAAAACGACGCTTCTTCCTCTCTAAACTCTAGCCACCGTTGAACACACCGACAACGACCAACTTATATATTAGCCGGCAGTCAGGTTCGTTTTTCATCGGAATCTTCATCCCTCCTTTTTGAAATCTCCAATTATACATATTAGGGTTAGGGTTTCGAATCAATGGTTTTGAAGATGTTGATTGTTGTGTTGAAAACTTGAGAATTGAGATGTAAGTGTCAATTTAGGAGTTTACCTAACTTTAAAAGTGATTTGGTGTTTAGAATTATATTCCAAACGTGGATGTAACACTCGGAAATTCGTATGCAAGATATAAATTCCGCATCCTAATATTATTATATTTTAACTAGATGGAGTGTTTCGAGGGCTTAAAGTTGAGTTACAATGAAATGGAAGAAAGGAGCGAAAACCGAAACCGAATTTAGCCTCGGTACCAGCTTGGCGATCATGACAGGCTATCTTGCCATGTCATGATCGCATGGCATCATAGCCAGATACCACCAGATGGCCAAAATTGAAGAATCTCGCGGTACACCTTAGGCTATCATGATAGGCGATCATGTCACGTCATGATCGCAAGGGCAAGATCGCTCGGAACTCCCTGATGGCCAAAATTAGATGAATCTCGCGGTACACGTTCGGCTATCATGACAAGCGATCATGCCATGTCATGATCGCGAGGGCATGATCGCCCGAGATGTCCAAGAGTGCTTTTAAGGCACGTTTTCAGCTCAACTCTTCATTTGATCATCTCAAACTCGTTTTTCTCTCCAAGATTTCTCTTAAGAGAGATTCTTAGGGAATTTATTGCTCCATCTACGTCATCCCAAACATTTATTACTCCCTAAAGGTTGAAGATTCAAGGTCAAATGTGTTCTTCTTCAAAGCTTCATTTCTTCCACCAAGTTCTCATCTTCACCATTTATAAAAGGGTTTTTCGGTAAATGGAAAACTATCAATACGTCTCGTTTGATGTAGTTGATTTATAGACTAATACGTAATGGATCCATAGGCATTTAGTCAGTTTTAAGACGGGATTGTTGTCCCTTTTGGTCATGTTTGTAGTCATCGAGGGCCTTGCATTTTGATGTATTCATTGGTTGTTACCAATTGCCATTGACTCTTACGGAAGTGCTAGGATGGGTCATCGAGGGCCTTGCACCTAGGTGTATTCGTTGGTTGTTGTCAATTGCCATTGACCCACAGCACGAGCTTTTATCGGGGTCATCGAGGGCCTTGCATTTCGGTGTATTCGTTGGTTGTTGCCAATTGCCATTGACTCATTTAGTTAGCTAACATCGAGCAGTGACTTACTTTTGTATCTGTCACCAATGATGGTATGATCGGGTCTATCTCGGTTACTTTTAAAAGAACCTTGCTCACCAAGAGTAAGCTTGCAAGATCAAGTTGAATGGGATAAAGTGTTACAGGATTTAACTAAAAAATTTACGGCTTTATCCATTTAACTGTTTGTTCTCACTAGGCGTAAGCCTAACACTTGTTCTTAAATGTCATGTTTAGCAGGTGATCGTATAAGCGGGGCTTCTTAGAGCGAAGCGGAGTGTTGTGCTGGTAGAGGCACCTTTTTGGGATTACACCTTCGAGTGTAAATATTGGAGATAGCAGAAACATTAGTTTAAGGATATTAGTGACACCTGAACATAATCTATAACCCTAATTTTGTATAGATTAATAGATTGTCATCTAGTATTCATTTATTGATGTAAACTCCGTTACCTTCCCCATCTTATGGGCGATCCATTTATATGTTAGTTGTATTCCGCATTTAAATTCCGGTTTAAATTTACTCTAAATTTTAGGGTGTTACAGTGGAGGATTCTTCAATTTCCAATGTTAATTATTTTGATTTATATATTTTCAATTATTTATTGTGTAAATATCAAAAGTTTGTTATTTTTAATTGTGTCAACCAATAGACACTCAATTGGTTTATGCAATATGCTTAGCTTTCTTTTTAAAAATTTATGGGAGCAATTTTTTGATCCGTATTTGATGACTCATGAAACCAATTGATTGCCCAGCAGCTTAGGGAATCACATGATCAATTGATGTTATGAGTCATGGCTTCTTATAGTGTTTCAGTGTACAGTTCTAGTGTTCCTTCTATATCTGGTTCGTTCAAGGCGTCAACTTCAATACTACTATAAGTGCCATTTTTCTTCATGTTTAACAGTTTAAGTGCCATTTTTCTTCTTGTTTAACAGCTTAAGTGCCATTTGTTTTTCTGTTTAAATGCCATTTTTCTGTTATGTATTTTGGTGCATTTTTTAAGCATTCTTTCTGTTTCTTAATCTTGTAATTTACCTCTTATATAGGATATTCGTGGTTTGGACTCAATCAATGGTCGTTTATATTGGTTTTTTGGCTCACAAAAGGTACGAATTTCTTATCCTTTGAATTCTGTTAGGGATGTCCATTTGCATATGAACTTCCCATCCATGATATATTTTTGAGGACTCATCCAAAAGGGTGAGCTAATCCTTTTCTTATCATTGTAACTTTCTTATGATCTTGTTTTCAAGAAATGCTTTGAGATGACAACTAAGATTCTCTAATCGAGTTTCGTACTTTATTATGATCTTGGTTCTATGAATTATATTTAATATTATTAAATGATATTGAGACCAATGAACCGTGAATCTAAGGTAGCTTTTATTAAGTCACTTGATATATGTTTAATGATTTGAATTTGAGTCTTATAAGACACAGTAGTTGGGGCATCGATTTCTATGAAGTTTCTATGGTAGCTGGAAGTACCATAGCATCCTTGTAACTGAAAGCTCGGAGCTTAGCCTAGGCATGGGTAGAGGGCGGATGGACCTATCCTAGGATAGTGCCATGTCCGTGATGCTTCACGAAGGGGATTGAGTTATGATTTGTTGGAAAATAAAGTGAGGTTGAAAGAATTTTCTTCCATCCCACATGGGTAGAAAGTTAAAGTGGAGAGCACTTTATAAGGAATTATCTCCTAATGGGCCTTGAACTAGTTGATGGGCTCATGGTGGGGGTTGTGGATGGTAGGTCCAACGCACACGCGCGTGGCCCGACCACGGCCGCGGGAATTCGCGGAGTGGCGCACTTTGCACTTCGCACGAGCCTCGCCCCAAACTCCCGAGTATTTTTTGGTACAAAAACATTCGAGAGAGATAGTAGCAGTCGAGTTTATCCGTTCAACAGATAACCATCACGTTTTTTATTTCTTTTTGACTAAGTCTATCTAATATTTAAATAACTGATTTAAATAATTAATTTATTTGTTAGTAAAATTGTGAGTTTATCTGCATGAGATTTAGTCTCAACCAAAATCCTATTCTTGGGGATTAAGCTGAGGAGAACGTGGGTTTAACCAGTATAAATACTGGGTTAAACCCTCTGGTTTATGCACTGCGAAATCAGCAAACAGACTCTCTTTTTCTCTCTTTCGATTTTCTGCTACTGCTTCCTGCCATCGCTTCCTGCTACTTAATTTCGGCCCAGCTTTCTGCATCGATCTTGTCTATAGTTCGTATTCATCGCTGTGAATCACGAACTCAAACAGCATCAAATCCTGGGGCTTTGTGACGGCCGATCTCTCCGCGATAAGAGCGTCGTATAAAACCTTTAAGGACAGGTTTTCACCGTGCATAATAGTTCACACCGTGTTGCGTTTTGTTCTTCGAAGAATCAAAAGGTGGGCTTCAATTTATTGTCTTGCATTTAATTTTCATTCATAAAGTGAACAATCTGCTTCTACCCCTTTCTAGCATTATGTTTCTTTCATCGATTCTATCGCGAATGATATAATCGAACCTTGTGGTTATTACGATTTGGTTTCGGGTTTACCGATCAACTTTGGACTGTCACATTTAATTATTTGTAAAGTCTTGGTTCAAGTATCTTAATAAAATTTCAACTTTTGCTTATAAAGATTTGATTTTTATTGTTTTTAATATATATAAAATTATTTGTCAACATGATTTGCCCGCATACCTTTCCCAAAACCCAAGTAGACTGATCATTTCTTGGGAGATTGCGACACACAAAGGTGGTTGATGTAATAACCCCTTTGGGAGATATGAACCAGAGTATTACAGTAGTATTTATCGAGTCATGATTTATAATTGGGAAGTATTCGATTTTTGAGAGATTGTAAATCACAAAGGTTGACTTTTAAGATATTACGTTGTTATTCTAATTTCGATTGAAATAATTGTTGATTTAAAAGTTGTTTGGCGATTCACATTTTGATATCTCATTTTATTATGTCGTTTTTTTACGTTCCGATTTGTATTATACAATTCGTCTATTGAGCCATAGCTCAGCCGTGTTTTGTTTTATGACACAGCAAATACAAGTGACGAGACTCGAGGTGGTTAGGGATCAAAGTGATATCGACTAATGATCCGTTGATACAATCGAAGGCATCGATTCCTATTTTTGTAAGTTTTTTGTTATTGAGTTTAAATAAATAATGAATACAATAATAGTAAATAATTAGCTTAAAGGTTTTAAATTAAAATATTAAATAGTACATTAACACTTTAACATTTATATTTATATTGATTAATAGTTTTAAAAATAGATTATATGATTATCATAAATAAAATATATATATATGCTTAAATAAATAACCATTTATAATATTAATTAATTATCTTAAAGGTTTTAAACTAAGTAATGAAATTGTAAATTAATTTTTTTCAATTTTATATATGTATTAATTAATAAGTATACTTAAATATAAGTTTAAATAAATTAATAATTATAATATTAATTAATTATCTTAAAGGTTTTAAAGTAAATTGACAAATTATAAATTAATAACTTAAAGTTATTTATATGTATATTGAATACCATAAATACAATACATAAACATAAGTTTAGATAACATGATTATTATAATATCAATTAATTATTTTAAAAGTTTTAAAGTAAATTAACAAATTATAAATTAATAACTTTAAGTTTAGTGCATCCATAATGAAGGTTCCTGAAGAGGTTCTTTTTGAGGTTTTAACAAGAACCTTCACTGTGGGATAGAGGTTATTGTATAGTTACAGGTTCTTATTGGAATCTAGGTGCTTAAACAGGAACCCGGGTTCTTTCATATTTTTCTTTTCTGTTATTATTTTTAACCATTTTATTTAATAAATCTATAAAACATATAAGTTAGAATTGATACAAAAAAACACTTTTTTTTTAATTTTGTTTTATTTTTTGATTTTTTGTAAGTTTTTATATAAGCTTTTTAATCATCTCCTTTTAGAGTATCTTTAACAAGAGAAAGTAAAGATTTTGAACTATTTTTTGATTTAACAGCATCTCCAAAACTTTCTCCAAAATAGAGAAAGTATGAAAGAGATTACAAAAATCTCCAAATTTGGAGACATCTCCAAAAATAATTACCATGAGAGAGAAACTATTATTTATTATGTTTTACCAATAAGAAAATTGAAATGAAATGTTTATATAAGATAAACAATATTTTATTGGAAATATAGATTATTTTAATAATATAATGAATTTTGTAATCTCTAAAATAGAGATGTTTTTGAAGTTGAATGTAATATTTTTTAGAGATTTTTAATTTTAGTTCTCTATTTTGAAATTTTTTTATGAAGATACTCTTGAAGATGTTCTTATTAACTCCGTTCCCATTTGGTTGAAAACATTTGATCTATATTAGTATTTGCTATTTAGTGTTATTTTATAAAATAATTAATATTTTTATAATTTTACACTTTTTTAAATTGTAGTATAAAATTATGTTTATATTTTAATTGTTTTTCATATATGTTAACAATATATATATATATATTAACAAATTAAAATTAGTATGAAAAAGTGAAAATTAATAAGTTATATTTAAATTTTTTTTATAATTTTATAATATATACAAATATTAAGTTTATATAATAATCTATACATAAAATTAAATTTTACAAATTAAAATTAAGGAAAGTAAGGTTTTTGTAATAACCTTCATTATAATGTTTTATGAAGGTTATTACTTTATTGAAATAACAATGATGTTACCGAAGAAAATATCAAACCTGAGGTTTTTGAAGGTTTGATTACTGTGAATGCTCTTATATTTTTATAAATTAATAATTTTAATAATACATTTATATGAGTATAACATATGATAAATAAATAAATATGAGTTTAAGTAAAAAATAATTATTATAATGTTAACTAATTAAAATTGAAACCCTAAACTAATCAATGCTACATTATAAGAATGGAAAATATCTATCCTAAAATTGATGATAGTAGTTTTTGAAAAGCAAACGAAAAATCCCGCCATGATTAACAATCCACATTATTGAAATTTTTTGTATTAATGATCATTCAAATTACACAAGAAACAAATAAATAAGGCTCCGTTTGGTTTGCGGGATTGTTTTTGAGGGATTTGGATTTCATGGAAGGATTTGGATTTGAAGGGACTTGGATTGGAATAGATTTGAAAATCATAGGTGTGTTTGGTTTATAGGATTTGGAATGGAATTGGATTTCCATTATTTATAGATAATTTATATAAAAATATAAAAAAATATAAAAGTAATTAAATTACATTTTTATTAATCAATTATTACAAAACAAATGTTTTTAATGTTTTTAAAATACTATTTCATACAAATCCTACGAAATCCCGTGAAATCCCGAGCATCCGCCAAGGATTTCAAAATCCAATGTTCATGGGATTTTAAATGAATCCATGGATTTTAAATCCTTATCATCAGGCAAACCAAACAACGGAATGGATTGGATTTGAAATTCAAATCCCATCAAATCCCACGAACCAAACGCGCCCTAAGAGTCTCAAATTCAAACGGTCCCAAAAGATGATGTACCAAACATAAAACCCCAATTGAAAAATGTAAAAAACATAGAAAATTAAAGATGCAAAAGGGTCGAGAAGCATGTTCAAACAACATTTTTAGAACTCTCCCTAAAACATTTAGCTACCTTACATGGAGAGTTCTTTAACAAAATAAAAAAGTTTCTCTAAAGCCTCTGAAAAAGTATTTTAGACTTACAGGTATAAAATAAAACCTTCTTTAAGGTCATCTTTAAAGGAAGCAAATGACAAGTGATAAACTTGACCATGACAATTTAATACACGTCTTATTACTTGGAACTGCTCGTGATTGATGCCTAACACACAACCGCATCGACCGTCACTAACCTTGTACTGAACCTTCTTCAACGTATGCAAGCATCGAGATTCACCCTAGGGTTGCATCCAGTTGTGCCACAATCACATCCATCGTATCGTAGCCTCTGTTCTCCTTGCAATCTACACACTACTAGAAAATTGAGTATTTTCAACGAAAATTAATTTTCAACGGAAAATGTCGTTGAAATTTTTCTACGAATTTTAGAGGATTATTGACAGAACATAAATTTTCTACTAATTTTCAACGAATTTCCGTTGAAAATCTCTCACAAACATATATGCATTTTCAACCAAAAAAATTTCAACGGAATGTCTCGTCAAAAAGTTTTTGGTTGAAAATGCATTTTGTGAGAGATTTTCAACGGAAATTCGTTGAAAATTCGTAGAAAATTTATGTTTTGTCAATAATCTCTTTAAAATTCATAGAAAATTTTCAACGACATTTTCCGTTGAAAATACTCAATTTTCTAGTAGTGACATGTTGCGACCTTGTCATTTGCCAACGTCCCGTTCCATCATCACGTAGAATGTATGTGACCTTGGTGTCATGTCGTAACACGACAAATGCGAAGTCAAATATATTGCATATTAGATGGATAAATTCATAGATATGTGACTTGATAACTAGTGAATATATATACAACTTTCAGATTAAAGAAATTGAACACATAGATTTAAGGTTGAAAACAATAGACATGAAACAATCAAAATGGAATATAACATAATTACTACAACGAAATTGGATTTATAGGACGTCATCAATAAATAGTCGTCTTAATAGATCACTTTACAAGACATAATTTATAGGACCAAAACATAAAGTGTTATTTTTATCAAAAGACGTTATAATAGGTTTATAGTATGTTTTTGAATGTCGTAACAAATTTATTAAGACACTTTTATAAATAAATAAATAAATAAAACTTCATATCAACCATTTTATAAGACACTATTTGAAAAAGCGTCTTGTAAACACAATCGTCCTATAGAAATTAGGGTTTATAGGAGACTTTCTCAGAAATGCCCAATAAAATAGTTAATACGACGCTTTATATTACAATTGTCCTAAAAAACATGTTAAGACACCCAAAAACATCATATAAATTTATTACAACACCTTTAAATATGACGCTTTAGTTTTTGATCCTATAAATTATGTCTTATAAAACAGTATATATATTAGGACAATTATTTATTGGTGGCGTCTTGTAAACCCACTTTGTTGTAGTAGTGAATGAAATCAAATTCATACGATTAATTAATTACAATACATGTCGATGGATCGCAGATTATCCCGATTTTTCATTTTCGCCCGATCATAGGCGAACCGGGGGGTCCTTGTTCCTTGTGGTCGTTCTAGCCTTCGAAAATTTCATTATCACTACGAACAAAATGGTGTGGATGAGCGCAAACAACAAGCACAACAGAATCCATCCGCAACAAATGTACGTAGTTGTCGCATTCACCCAGCCATCGGGTGACATCGAGGCTATCTGTTGTAAATATGTATATATCACAAAAACCATGATGCAAAGAGTTGCAAGGTTGAGCACCCACAAACACAACTTGTTCTATAAAGGGATTTCACTAAGCAACACCACAAGAATCATCAGAGAAATGTTGGAAGATAATGACAAAATTAGATAAATAGTATATATATTTATTTAGTATTTGTCTGTTTAAATTGTTGGGTCAATGTATTGGGCCGTAGGCCATTTGTATTGGGTCAATTAGGAGTCCATTAAGTGATAGGTTATAGACGGTTTCTATGTAAACGGTTCCAAGGGTTGTGATGGTTCATGGTACCGTTTCATCTAGTATATGTATGTGTCGTATGTATGAAATTTCATAATCTTCAATATAAGATTTACAGTTGGTAAATCCTTTGTTTTTGCTGCGTTTTATTCATCTATGGAGATGAAACTTGATTCAGATCCAACAAGAAATAACCATGATTATTGTATTTTGCATCACGAAAGAGCTGAAATCATCAACATCTACTTCTGTTTGAACTGCGTTTCCCAACGGTCCATTCTTGGAATTGGAAAACGCCCCTGCTGGAGGATATAGACCTGAATAAACTGAAGTTATTGCGACTACTAACGTTGTCAGTATCAGAATCCCACGTTGTTTTCCCAACCAGTTTCCGTTGTCGTTCAAATACCAGTTCCATACTTTTGACATGCATCCTTTGGGCTTGCTCTGAAGATCGGTCACGTTTTGTGAAGATTTAGATTCGATTGACGTTTGAAATGGTGGAGAGTGATGTGTAACGTTTTTAGCTCTCGGAATGTTGGCTTCGATAAGTAAACTTTGGATTTCTAGTGCTTCGAAATCTCGAGGGCAATGATCAAGAACATCCAGTGCTGTGAATCCATGTTCGTTAATAAGGTTTCCAATTTCTCTAATACTTGACTTCTAAATCAGATACTTAACAGTCTTCACACACAAAAAAGAAACCAGATTTAAAAGAATCAGAAACATGACACTACAACAAAATTAGGCAAAATTAGGTTTATAGGATGTGATGAATAAATAAGCATCCTAATAGACTGTTTTATAAGACCGTGGGGCTGTTTACCAAACACTTCCCCGGTAAGTTCTTACTTGTAAAATTCAACACTATCATTTATTTACCTAGTTAGATTTTATTCCACAATAATTTACCCTGTAAGCGTTTACCGTGGTAAGATTCGTCGCTCTCGCTTACTGGGTAAGACTGTTGGTCTTTGTCTCGCTCTTACGGGGCTTTTTGGTCTTTACCATATTAGTTTATCTGGTATGGTGACGTGACTTGGTAAGCGCTTACCCGGGTAAGTTTTCGTAAACGGCCCCTTAAGGGGTGTTTGGTTGGGGGTATTGAGGGTTAAGGGGTGAGAATGATAATGAAAAATATGGTTTATAGGACGCCACCAGTAAATAAGCGTCCTAATAAACGTCCTATCTAAAGGCGTTGTAATAAGTTTATAAGATGTTTTATGCCTTTTAACAAGTCTTTATGACACTTTTATTACAAAACTTTTGAGAAATTGTCCTATAAACCCATCTTTTTACAGAATACTTGTGTGTATAGGGCAATTTTTCAAATAGTGTCCTATAAAATAACTAATATGACATTTTTATTAATAAAAGTGTCATAATAAACTTGTTACCATGTCCAAAGGCGTTCTATTAACTAATTACAACACCTTTAGATCTATAGGTCGACGCTTTATTTTGTGGTCTTATAAATTATGTCTTATATAAAATAGTCGGTCTCCTGTAAATCCAATTTTGTTGTAGTTGAAGAAATTTTACCGTGGGAAAGACAAAACTAACAATAAGTACTAAAATAGGAACTAAAACTAATACCTGAATCTGTTTGTGAACAACAGCTTGATGCAGGAGGGTGTTGCCATTAAGATCTGTCAGCTTGGCCAGCTCTTGTTCACTCCACAATTGAGATAACAATTTCAAGGCCTCAAAACAATTATAAGAGATGCATGTATGCAATATGTTCTCCCCATTTTCCTCTATCTCTCTATTAATATCCGGTTTGGTCTGAATCAGTGACTTTATTATCCCCAATCGTTTGCTCATCACAGCAAGGTGCAGTGGTGTTCTTCCATCTTGGTCCCGATTCAGACATCCGATAGGACCCATCGTATGCAAGATTTCTCGTACGATCTCCACGTGGCCCTCGGCTGAAGCCAAGTGGAGCGGGGTCCGCCTTTGCGAATCCAAAGACGTGGCAAGCGTCGGTTTCTTACTCAGAAGAATCTTAACGAAATCGAGATGGCCTCTCAAGGCTGCAATGTGCAAAGGAGTTTCATTGAAGCAGGAGAGTGAGACTCTATCAAGAATGAGGTCGTCTTCTTGGAGAATTGCATTGAGGACTTGTACATTTCCTGTTAATGATGCTTCATATAGGTTTCTTTCCATTTTTGCTTCGTTTATTTCTTGGAGAACATCACATTTATATGGATATATTGATATAGAGGAAAGTTCAAATGTGAACTCATTTTTGGTTGTGAACGTGAGGACGAATCTCAACCACTTATCCGGTCAATAAAGACGGCTTTGACCTGGTTCCCCTCCTTTAATAATCTCCACCCTCCCATGAATCGCGTCAATCCTCCGTGATCGCGTCCACCATAACCGAAGATGTGTGGCTGAGATTCGTCCTCACGTTCACAGCGAAAATTGAGTTCACATTTGAACCTAACCCTATATATATATATATAAAAGAAAGAAGTTCTAGCTGGTTGGTTTGTTTCTTTGACATTTATGTGATATCCAACCTTTGACCAAAAGTGTTGTTGTCAACCGGTCAATTGGTTAGAGTAATTGATACGTTTGGTATCTAGACAGGATTAAATAAAACAATATACAACTTGAGATAACAATTGTTTTGGAAGAGACTTATATTTTATTTTGAGGTTATATTGATAAAACATATATAAGTCTATTCCACCTTGTTTCATGTGGTAAGGGTGGAACACACCTGTTCTACTTCGTTTCGTTCCACTGTGTTATGTCTGTTCCATAAAAAAAAGTCTTGTCAAACATGGAACGATGAGCTTTATCAAAAGCACTAGTAATTAATGTAATGATTACCAATATTCGGGCTTATCATGATGTACGTAATTTGTCTTTGTTAATTAATTAATTAAATCAGCAGATTGATCAAATGTGCTGTTTATAATACTCAAGTCAAACCTTATGATTAAGGAACTACATTTAAAAAGATTTCATGGAGGTGGCAAATTATTCTTTCAGTTAATTTTTGTTTGGTCAATAGACTTTAATAATTGTTTATAGAACAATTTAGCTTTTAAAAAATAGTTATAAAAGTTTTGACCAAGGTGAATTTGGTTTTTGAAAACTGTTTTCATTTTTCTAGAAAACGTTTTCAGAAAATGGAGTTAGATTTTGATTTTCAGTTTTCTATGAAAATTTTAGAAAACGTGTTTGATTGTGTATTTTCTATCACCTTTTATTTTTCATTTTCCATTTTCCATCATTTTTTCAAATATTATAATATTAAATTTAACATAACATGAAACAAAATTTTAATATAAAAGTATCAACATAAAAATAAGACATTTTTAATTTTATAATTCACTATTTGGAAAATTAAGTTCATTTTTATATATTTTATATTTTAAATTTAATATTAATATTTCTTATATTCATGCTTACACAAACAAGAAAGAACAAAAACAAAAATAGTTGATGTCAATCGTTTTGCATTCTAACTTCTAAGAGCATCTTCAACATCTATGGTATAATAGAAAAAACAGTGATTTTAACATATTTATTGCTCCAATAGCTATGCTATTCCATATGCTAAAATAGAGAATTGAGGAGAGAGATGAAAAAAATCTCTAAATTTAAAGAAATCTCTAAAACCATATAGAAGAGATAGAAATAATAATTTAATTATATGCAACAAATTAGAATTATTGCCATGACAAATATAAGAGAGAGAAATAATATTTTATTAAATGTATTGAATATTTTATTAATATAGTTTAGTTAGAAATGCTAAAATAAAATAGCTGTTAGAGTTGGATGCAATTTTTTTTAGAGATTTTCATTTTTTATATTCTATTATAATTTTTTTTTTACCTGTTGGAGATGCTCTAAGCACTCCCATCCGAAGATCATGAACAACATCCATTCAGATGGTGAAAACGGAGGCGGTAAATTTTCTCAAAATTTTGAAAAACTATTAAAATTAACTTTTTAATTTATATAGGATTTTAGAAAAAGAAAATTTTTGTTTTTGAAAATTGAATAAACCAAACGGATTTTTTAAATTTTTAAGTTTTTTAGAAAATTTTCTAAAAAATTGAAAATTTTTCAAGAACCAAAAGCAGCGTTAGAAACGTCAAATTAGTATTTTACTATCTAGTATCCAATTCGGAACTATCAATGATCCAAGTTGCTTAAATTGAAGAAGGAAATTTGTTGAAATAGTCATTCTTGGATATTAGTTTTACCTTTTAGTCCATTTCTCCCAAGTTTTATCCAAATAACCATCAGGTTTTTAATCGTAAAACTCATAATTACAAAGGATGAAAATGTAAAAAAAAAGTTTTTAAACTAGGTTTGAAATTTCAAGGACCAAATATGTAATTTTTGTCCATGTTCATAATATTCAATTCGCATAATTGGGAATGTAATATCCAAAATTTACATTTTTGGTTCGTGAAATTACGAACCTAATTCAAAAACTTTTTTTTTTGCATTTTCACTACTTTGCAATTGCGAACCTGGGGACTATTTGAATAAAACTTGAAAGAAATAAACTGAGAGGTAAAATCACAAGTAAAAAATGGCTATTTTGATAAATTTCCAGTTTAAAAAATAAGATGATTCTAGTAATGATTTTTCCTATAACTGAATGAAAAAATGGACCATTTTGGACTTCAAAAACATGAAATTTGGACTAATGTAATTTATGAATCGCAGAGACTAAAATCAAAATGCAATTCACTCTTAATTTAGGTGTAATAAGAGTACTAGAGCTAAAAACTTTACCAAATACCTGAAAAAATAAAAAAAAACCCCATCCCTTTTGTGGCTTTCTCTCTCTGTAGAACATTGGAGCTTCTTCTCCACTATTGCCTCATATCTTGATAGAAACCCGCACTTCTTCTTCAGTTTCCCCAATCAGCTTCCACCTCTTAGTTTCAACATGACTTCTCCAAATAGCCCCATTGATAAGCTTACAACTCTCACTACCAACCTTCAAGTCATCAAAGAAAATCAAGAAGCCCACGATGATAATATTATCGAAGTCACATGTGAAAGCTTAGCAGAAAAAGTCGAGATTCTCAGCCTCGATGAATTCTCAGACACGTCCATGGTTGCCCGAGTCTTTGTCAAAAAAGACGTCAACCCTTCGTTCCTCAAGAAAGTCATGAGCCGGATGTGGAAGTTCAAAGACCCTTGGCACGTTCGGTTCCTTGACCAAGATGAAACCAGTTCCTTTTTTGGCTTTTCCTTCTCGTCTTATTCAGATTTGAAATGGGTCCTTC
Source organism: Silybum marianum (assembly GCA_036898165.1). NCBI lineage: Eukaryota > Viridiplantae > Streptophyta > Magnoliopsida > Asterales > Asteraceae > Silybum > Silybum marianum. The sequence continues at coordinate 6,881,782 of CM072539.1, forward strand.
AACGGGTTCCTTGGATCTTTACCGGTGGATTTCTTATGGGGGTTCGTTGGCCTCATTCCGATAACTGGAAGGAAGCCGATCTAAGCTCTATCCCACTAATGTTATACATCAGCCACATCCTGCTTCGTCTGTTCACCGAAAATAATCTCAGAACTTGGCTGCACATGGTCGACCCAAAAGCAAATCTTCGCTGGAAAGGTTAAAACGTCGATATGATGAGAGCTAGCACACGTACGCAAGTAATCCTACCCCTTGATAAATGTCCCACAGTGGGTCTGTTTGTCCCGTTTGAAGGCGAAAACCACTGGATTCAGTTCAAATTCGAGAGACTCCCTCTCATCTGTTATAAATGTGGCATTTGGGGTCAGGATAAGTCGGTTTGTACCAATAAATTGGTGACAATCCGTGATCCGGATAGAACCTGGTGCAACTTTTTGGTCAATGGCTCAAACTAGAGTACGTAGGGTGCTGCTTCACCCCACGCTCAGGAGACCGTGAATGGAAAATCGAAAGCCCACGTTCAAAATCTCAAGAAACTGCATGTATTATGGAGGACAAAGAGGAGAACCATGCGGAACTCAACCGGCCGGCGAAGAAGTCCCTCACCGGAATAGATGAAAAAGAAAGTAAAAAAAGTGAAAAGGAAAAAGGTAAAGTTACTTTTCCAACAAATGTACTTAAGCCTAGTACAACAAAAAAGTCAACATGGCTAGGAAAAGAAAAAATCCCACTAGGTACCAACCCCAACTCTTTTTCTCTTGCGTCTGAAACTATCAAGGATAATATGTTGGTAAAAGACTTTGGAGGTGATGAGACTTCTCCTTTTTTGTCTCCTCTTTTGAGTACCAACTCTACACCTAAAACAAATGATAAGGTGACACCTCAAAAGGCTTGTCCTTCCATTGTCCTTGATACCAACTCTCAAATTCCTACTCCTATCCCATTAACGTGTTCTCTAAAAGACCCACCACAAAAAATAGAATTCAGTTCCCTCTCTTTCATGGAGGGAACACCTACAATTCCCATATTTCCTACCAAACCCATACTACCCAAGTTACCTCCCATGCAACCCCATGCAACCCAAAATCATTCAAACCCTCTTCCCACTTTACTGCCCATAACCGAACATCCAAACCCCACTCCGAATCGGAAACGCTACTTCATCATTGATCGAATAAAGAATCAAGGAGGGAAAAAACCGAAAGCTGAAAATCTTCCTACGGACCCCGTCAACGAGTGATCAGATGTTTCTAGTACCAACACAGCTACCAACACCGCAAGCAACAAATTACTAGAGGTGGGACCTGCAATGCAGGCCCACCTACAACAATGATCATCATCAGTTGGAACTGCCGAGGCCTCGCCAACCCTCGTGCAGTTCTGGTCTTACGGGAACTCACCCAGTCTTCCCCTCCCGATGTTCTCTTTCTTTTTGAAAAAATTGTCTACCAAGCTGGGGCCTCTAGTTTAAAAAATCGCTTAGGTTTTTCTAATTGCTTTGCTGTCAGTTGTAACTTCCATAGTGGAGGCCTTTGTGTGTTTTGGAATGAAAAGTATCAACTTTCGCTTTTGTCATTTTCGCAGAATCATATAGATATGGATGTTATTGATAATGAAAAAGGTTTATGGATAATCACTGGCTTCTATGGGCTTCCTGAACGAACCAGACTTCGGGATTCCTGGAACCTTCTCCGATCCCTCGCGGGATCTTCCAACCGTCTGTGGGTTGTATTAGGTGACTTTAGAGATCCCTCTCTCAAAACGAAAAAAAAGGGTCTTAACGACCACCCTGAATGGTGCGTCCAAGGTTTTCGAGATGCCCTCTCGGATTTCCGGCTGACGGACCTTCCCATGCATGGGTTCCCTTTTATGTGGTCTCGGCATAAAGGAAGACCAAACGAAATTCTTGAACGCCTTGATCGTGTGGTGGGAAACACTCAATGGCTTAATCTTTTTCCCGATTATAGGGTGGAAAATCTCGTTGCGCCAATCTCAGACCATTCCCCGATTGCCCTACATACCCAGGTTCGACCACATTTCCAGTTGCCAAAAAATTTCAGATTTGAAAACAAATGGTTGCAGGAGCAATCGTCTGATCAAGTATTCCTTAATTCTTAGACCAACCCGAGAAACACTAATTTGCTTTCTAAGCTTTCCATGCTTGCGGAAGTCCTCAACAAATAGGGAAGGGAGCTCAACTATACCTTTAAAAAGGAAATACAAGAGGCGTACGTCAAACTCAAGACCCTCTGACATTCTCGTGAGATCTTTGCCACGGCGGCGTATAAGGAAGAAAGATCCCGAATTTTAGCCACCCTTTCAAAAGAAGAAGATCATTGGAGACAACGTGCTAAAGTACACTGGCTCAAAGAGGGCGACCACAACATGTAATCCAGAGGTAATTTCCAGGTTTGTTAAAAACAAATTTTCTCTTCATGATATTAACTACCTGGAAATGCCCTTCTCCAAAGAAGAATTTAGACAAGCTCTTTTCCAAATGCACCCGGGCAAATCACCCGGGATGGACGGATTCAATCCTCGATTCTTTCAAAAGAAATGGGAGGTATTGGGAGACGAAATCTTCAACTCCGGCAAATCTTGGCTCGAAAATGGCGTCTTACTCGATGGAACAAACGACACCATCATTGCTCTTATCCTAAAAGCTGATGCTCCCTCATGTATTAAAGATTTTAGGCCTATTGCACTCTGTAATGTTATCATGAAGATTATCACAAAGTGTTGGCAAATCGGATCAAACCGCTTCTTCCGTCTATTATAGCGGCAAACCAAACAGCCTTCATCAAAGACCGATTGATAACGGATAATATCATCATTGCTTTTGGGATGCTCCACTCCATGCAACGCAATACTCATAGAAAAATGGAGAGGTGGCCCTTAAAATTGACATAAGCAAAGCTTATAATCGCTTAAGCTGGGATTATCTTCTTCATATCCTGACGGCCCTCGGCTTTCCTCCCCGGTGGGTTAATTTGATCATGACGAGTGTCGAGTCTGTTAAATATTTCATCAAAATCAAAAGTGAGATGATCGACCCTATAATACCTGAGAGGGGCATTTGGCAAGGCGATCCTCTCTCCCCATATCTTTTTATTATGTGCATGGAAGGTCTCTCGGCTTACTTGCATTTCGAGGAATTGGAGGGCCACATCCATGGTTGTCGGGCGTCTAGAGGGTGCCCACCCATCTCACATCTTTTTTTTGCAAATGACGCTTTCTTCTTTTGCAGGGCCTCAATTGATGAAATCAGACGCCTCAAATTCATTCTCTCCTCCTATGAGGAAGCATCGGGACAAGCTATTAACTACTCCAAATCGGGTATCATGGGTAGTAACAACCTGGCTCCCGAACTCATGCACATATTTTCTCATATCCTGGGAATCAGCAACCCCATTAATACGGGGGGTTATTTGGGTCTCCCATCTCTGGTGGGTCGTTCGAAGAAAGCTATATTTCGACACATTCGGGACATACTTTGGTCAAAACTCCAAAAGTGGAAAGAAAAGCTCATTTCTTCCGCTGGTAAAGCCACACTCATTAAAGCCGGGGCCCAAGCCATTCTGGTATACTACATGAACGTTTTTCTCATCCCGACTTCTACCATCCAAAATTTGGAACGAATGATAAACTCCTTTTGGTGGAGCCGAAAATCGGATGGCACTCTATCTATTAATTGGCTTTCATGGGACAATTTGTGCACGCCTCAGAAGTTTGGTGGTCTTTGTTTTTGCGACTTTATCGCCTTTAATCTCGCCATGCTAGGAAAACAAGGGTGGAGACTTATGACTAATCCCTCTTCTCTGGTAGTCGAATTTTAAAGGCTAAATGCTACCCACGTGGAGATTTCTTGGAGGTCCCCTGGGTCATTCTCCTAGCTTCATATGGAGAAGCATTTGGCACTCCCAACCTATGCTAAAAATGGGTGTACGGTGGAAGGTCAGAAACGTACGTTCGATCAATGTCTGGAAAGATCCATGGCTAAGAGATGATGTGAATTTCAAGGTGGAGACTGTCATGGACCCCGCTCGTCCGGAGTTAAAGGTTGGGGACCTTATTGACTCCAGATCTCTTTGTTGGAATATGGAGCTAATCAACCACTTATTCTCTCATCGAGATCGCTCCCGAATCCTTCAACTTCCGGCTCCTTCGGGTTCTCACCCAAACAAACTTATATGGCATTGGTCTCTCGATGGTATTTATCATGGATAAACTAGCACCGACGTCCCAAATCTTTATAGAGGGGGATTGGAAAAGAATATGGAAACCAAACATCCCAAGTAAAATAATTTTTTTTTATTTGATGTGCCTTATGTAATGTCATCCCCACATGTTGTGCTCTCCAATCTAGAGGGGTTCGGGTCACCCCCCCCCCCCCTTGCCCCTTTTGCAACTGTAACTTGGAAAACACATGGCATGCGCTTATCAATTCCCCCCCTGGTGCGACCGGTTTGGGTGGAGGCCGGCTTTTGGTCGTAAATTGACTCTTATGCTAACGATGCCTCTTCTTTTGCGGACCTCCTTTTTTAAACTATTACAGGCTCATCCTGGCCCCACGGGGGAAAAGTTTTCTTGTAACCATGTGGAGTATCTGGTACCGCCGCAACGATGTCATTTGGAACGAAGGTCCCCGGGACCCGACCTCGGTGGTGCGGCGTGCCTCTAGCCTCTACTCGGATTGGAAGCTCTCTAGACACTTGTACCCACCCCTTTACAACCCTGGAGAACAACTTAGATCCACCTCGTGGAGCCCACCAAGAGTTGGTTTTCTCAATTGTAATGTTGATGCCACCGTCTCCGACTTGCACTCAAAGGCGGGTTATGAGGCGGTAATTCGAAACCACAACGGTGTCTTCATCTGGGCCAAGGCCTCCCCCGTCAACTTCCTTCCTTCCGTTCGTGAATGCGAGGCCTTAGCCATCCGAAATGCTCTTCAATGGGTCTCTGACCGAGACGACAAGTTTGTCATTTTCGAAATCGACGCTAAAGTTGTTGTTGATGCCATCTACGACTCCTTTAATGACGACTCCGAATTTGGTGACATCATTAGAGACATCCGAGGATTCCTTAATCACTACAAGGATTACTCTATCTACGCTATTGGGTGACAAGCAAACGAGTTGGCTCACTTGACAGCGAGACACTCTCGTATTCTCACTTGTCCTCTTATCTTCCAGGAGACTCCAAATTTTGCTTAAAGATTGTATGAACAAGTATTGTACCAACCTTTCTATCAATGCCATGAATGCAACTCAAGTGGATGATGGCAATGTCGAAGCCCATTAGAGTTCCCATTCCTTTGTTTCAGAAAAAATAAAAGAGTACTAGAGTTGGTAATGGGTCTAGTTGAGTTGGATTCGGGTTCAATGCATTTATTAAACAGGTTAAAAATCTCAACCCAACCCAACATATTTAATTAAATTGGTTGAGATTTTCAACCCAACCCAACTTATTTAATTAAATTGGTTGAGATTTTCAACCCAACCCAACCAGCTACTTAAATAGGTTGACAACGAGTTAACTCGTTTATGACTTTTTCAATCCACCTTTTAAATAAATGGGTTGAACTTGAGTTGACCCATTTAATTTTAAAATTTTAAATAAAATAAAAGGCTTAGACTATATAATTTTTCGAATAAAACACAACGACAACCATAAATAAAAATGAATTGTTAAAAGCTTGAATAAAACACAACCACAAATGCAAAAAATTGTTCAATATCTAACCATCTACTTTAGTTACTTTAACTTATGTTGGAGCCTTGAAGGCGGATGACGGTAAGAGATAGGGCCGACAGAGAGACTTGTAGGCGGGTTAGATATTGATTTATTAAGGTTTCACACTTAACAAAACTAAAAGGATTTCAAAATTTCAATGTTTCATAGATAATATTAGACATTATAATTAAAAATAAAATAAAAAAATATATAATATATAATATTTTAAAAGGATTTTACCCAAAATAGCTGGTTTATACCATGTTAATTAACAAAATAACCAACTTTCAGAGTTTTTGCGAAAATAACCCACTGAGTCACCCTTCGGGGACGACCCATTTAGTGGTCAAATCAAGACCACATTTAAAAGCATTTTCCAAAAACAAAAAACACGATTTTTTTTAAATTCTGTTTTTTTATAAAAATACTGACTTTTTAAGATTTTAACAAAATTGCTTTAGAAATTGAACTTATAAGCTATGGTCGCCCCATGGAGGCGACGTTGACCATATTTTCCAAACATTTTTTCATTGGAAATGAACAAGATTTGATTCTTGACGCAACGAAACAATTCAATGGACGATTTAACCTGGTATTTTGTTTTTTTATGGCCAGTTTCGTATATAAGAAACAATATGGTAAACGATAAATTCATTCTATAAGTCGCCTTCTATCTAATCCTCTCGTTTTCTCTCGTTTTCTTTTCACTCTCTACCACCGACATTCGACGACACCGAGAAATACTTTCACCGACAACGACATATTCCACCGATATATATATATATATAGAGAGAGAGAGAGGAAGGGTCAGACGAGAACTTTGTAAATTTAAAGGAATAAAGGAACACCTTGTGGACCACATATGATATGGGTCCCACATAATATTAAATCATTTCTGATTTAATATGATTTAATATTAAATCAGAAATGATTTAATATTATGTGGGATCCACATCATATGTGGTCCACAAAGTGTTCTTTTATTTCTTTAAAAATGGGTGGTTCTCGTGTGATCCCTCTTATATATATATAGGGGGAGAGAGAGAGAGGTTCAGATGAGAACTTTGTAAATTTAGAGAAACAAAGGGACATCTTGTGGACCACATATGATGTGGGTCCCACACATTAAAAAATCATATATGATTCAATGGTGGGCCCTATTAAATTAGATATGATTTTTTAATGTGTGGGACTCACATCATATGTGGTCCACAAAGTGTTCCTTTAAATAAGAGGTGTTTTTGTATGATGCCTCCCCTATATATATATATATATATATATATATAGAGAGAGAGAGAGAGAGGGAGAGGGGAAGGTTCAAATGAAAACTTTGTAAATTTAAAGGAATAAAGGAACATCTTGTGGACCACATATGATGTGGGTCTCACATAATATTAAATCATTTCTGATTTAATATGATTTAATATTCAATCAGAAATGATTTAGTATTATGTGGGACCCACATCATATGTGGTCCACAAAGTGTTCCTGTATTCCTTTAAAAAGGGGTGGTTCTCGTATGATCCCTCCCCTATATATATATACACATATAGGGGCGAGTTCATACGAGAAGGTAACATGTTTAAAGAAATAAAAAAAACATTCTTAGCCACATGTTTGATTAAATCAATTGTTATAATATTGATGACATTATTTGTAATATATATGGTAGATGAAACCTTCTTTTCCACCAAGGGTAAACTATTTGAGGGGCATAATTAGTAGGATTCGAATCAGATCAAAATTCAAATAATTGATCTATCACATATTATATTATATTATAATATTATATCACATAGTTGGTAGGAGTCACATATTATATTATAATATAGTATATCAAAATAACATAATTGACATTGTAATCATGCGTGAATAGCATTTATACAAAATCACATAAGATTTTACATTTACCTTTTTTACAAAATCACATATGATTTTACATTAACATTTGTACAAAATCATATATGATACTCAAATCATACTTGATTTTGTTGACATAGTCGGGGATGTAATCATGTGTGGATATCATTTGTACAAAATCATATAGAATTTTACATTTACATTTGTGCAAAATCACGTATGATTTTTGATAACTCTCGAATATGAGAGTTATTACGGGTTATTTTCCTCACTTTATTTCCTTTAAATTCCATCTTTTTAGGCTTTTATGCCTTCTTTTCTTATAAAGTTGCTTCACAAATTGATTTTATACCAAAAGATAAATTTTTAGTTATTTTTACTCTTTTTGGCGGTTTATCACTACAAAGTCACCACAGTGAAGTGTCTTGTGCTTAATGATGAAGCTGCTGAAGTCTCCAGTTATTTTCTACTAAAAAATGAAGACAAAAGATGACAAAATCCAGCTGGAAATGAAGGCAATAATGAAGACATTTTAGAGTCATGGGCTAGTCTAGATAGGGGATGGTGCCATCTTTGTATGTTGGATAAAGACCTCTAGGCATTATCTTCCTTGTAGTATAAAAGGGAGCCTTGGATCTCATTATTCCAGACACCTCCAAGAGTTCTTATATCTCTTTCTCTGCTCTTCTCTTCAGCACTTGTTGAATTCTTTTTATTTTTATAGTTTAGACTTTAATTTTTGTCTTTAAATTCCGCATTGTATCCTGTCACCATAACCTCGACACTGTGGTGACAGTTTTATCTTATTTATATTAATGCAAGTTATATTCAGTTCATTTCTGTTTATTTATAGTTTTCCATGTCTCGTAGTAGCTAATTGTCTTTATGGGTGTGGGTGTGAGTTTAACTTAAGTGTTCGTATAATATGTCGGTGTTCCCGTTTTTAATACTTTAAATGTTTGGTCACTAAATTTAAAGTACTAAATTTGGGAACTTTACGTAAATTTATAAGTCGTCTATAAGAACTTCACTCTCGAGAGAGTGGTGCGGCTCTGTAGATCTTTTATAACTTTCCAACCATTTTGTTATATTTATCTTAAGGAAAACTTGCACCCATACCCATTTTTTAATTATTGTTTAAATCTCGTTTTTACAATTATTCGCCAACTCTAAAAATCATTTTTAAATCAAATCGAAACCAAAAACCAAGAAGTTCATACAGATCTCAGATTCTCAGTAGTTCTAGTCCCTGTGGGAACGGTACTGGTATTTTACCAGTTTTTTACTTGAAGGCGACCATAGTGTTGGTGTGCACGTGCACTGCCATTGTGGGGACATTGTGCCCACTGTGTTTACACGAACGGTAATTGGCTGTCAAGTTTTTGGCGCCGCTATCGGGGACTAGCGTAATTTATTTCCTGAGATATGGATTTTTATTTCGAGCCTTGGTCTTTAGTTTTGTTTTTTCAGCCTTTTTCCCGCGTTGTATGCCACGGCTACAACACGGTGAGCTATTGCCTCTCGATCTCGAAATCGAAAGAACCATTCGAGAACGTAAAAGAGGAAGACAATTTCGTAAAACTCCTACTCGCACATGGGTGATGCTTTACCAACTCCGGTTCGAGAACCAACAGTTAAAATTGCCGATGACAAAAATAGAGGCATTCGGGACTATGCAATCCCTGAGTTCGGTCAATTGGTCGCTGGGATTACTAGACCCGATGTAACTGCAACTGCTTTTGAGCCAAAACCGGTTATGTTTCAAATGTCTCTGCAATAGATCAATTTGGAGGATTACCGTCGGAAGATCCACATTCGCATTTAAGATCTTTTATTGAAATGCCGGATCATTTAAAAATTCCGGTAGTTTACCAAGAAGCCTTACGTTTGACGCTTTTCCTTTATACAACAAAGGATAGAGCTAGAGCATGGATAAATTCTCAACCTCCCGATTCTATTCCTACTTGGAAAGATTTGGCCGAAAAATTTCTTAAAAAATATTTTCCTGCAATTAGGAATGTTAAATTTAGAAACGAAATTATGACCTTTCGTCAAGAAGAGGATGACGCGTTTCGATGCTTGGGAAAGATTAAAGGACCTTTTACGGAAGTGTTTCCATCATGGAATCCCCCATTGTATTCAACTATAAACATTTTATAATGGTCTTTCTAGTACCGCTAAAGTTATCCTTGACGCGACGGCAGGTGTAGCTTTTACTTCAAAAACTTATAATGAAGGGTACGACATTTTAGAAAAAGTTTCAAATAATAATACCGATTGGTCAAACCCTCATGCCGTAATTCATAAAACCGCGGCCGGTCTTCAAGAAGTAGATGCAATTTCTTCTTTAAATGCGCAAATTGTTGCTTTGACTAATTTGGTTAAAAACAATTTAATGGGAGAAAAGAGTCAAGTCAATGCCATAATGTATAACCCTCCATCATTGGATTCTTGTGCAATTGTGGTGAGGGCCATTCATTCGAATGTTGCCCTGGAAACCCCGCTTCGGTAAATTATATTGGGAGCCAGACTAGATATAGTCCGTTCTCTTCCACTTATAACTCGAATTGGAGGAATCACCCCAATTTTTCATGGGCCAATAATCCTGGACTTCAACCCCTCGGGGCAAACCAAAACCAAAACCGACCACAAAATCCCCCGGGATTTCATCAAGGTGGTTCGCAAAATTTTCAAAATGGGAATTCATCCCAAAATTATGTACCTAGGCAACAAAATGCATCGGATAATGGTTCACTCGAATCATTACTCAAGGGTTTTATAACACAAACCAACACATCCCTTAGGAGTATGGAAACCCAACTCGGCCAATTTGCGGCCGAACTTAAGAGTCGACCCCAAGGAATATTGCCTAGTGATACGGAAACCCCTAAGGGTAAGGAGAAAGTTAAATCCGTTATCTTGCGAAGTATTGATGATTCGGAAGTGAATAATGTTCCACCCAAAGCTTCCGAAAATTCAAACAATTTAAATGATGTTTCACATGCTTTTGATAAAAGCAATTTTCCAGCTTTGTTTCCTGCAGGTGATAAAGATAAAATTTCAGTTCTCGTCCAAAAACAAACGCTTCGCACTCCAAGAAGAACAACTTCCAAATTTCAAACTCACCATGGTGGTGAGTTTGTGCCCACTGTCCAGCAGAAGCAAGTTAACCAACCAACTCCAGATTTACGAGACCTTCCTTCTCCAGAAAGAATAAAATCTAAAAATGTGGATTTTCAATTTAAGAAATTTTTAGACATTTTTAAGCAACTTCACATTAACATCCCTTTGGTAGAGGCTCTTGAGCAAATGCCAAGCTATGTTAAATTTTTGAAAGACATTTTAAACAAGAAAATGAGGTTGAATGAATTTGAAACGGTTGCTTTAACCCAAGAGTGTAGTGCACTTCTTACGTGCAAAGTTCCTCCCAAGATTAAAGAACCGGGAAGTTTTACCATCCCGTGTTCCATCGGAGGAAAAGAAGTTGGTCACGCCCTATGAGATCAAAATTGCTTGATAATAATCTCTTGTCTTTTGAGTATTTCTGATGAATATTTTTTGGGAAAAGAAAATCAGTAAGAACATGGAATCCTTTGCTTTGAAGATGCATTTCATGTTCTTCAAGAATCTTGACTACTTGTGTATTTGGATTGAGAGCGTAAGAGCTATGAGCAGATTTTGACGACGGAGACGCCTTTTGAGAAAAGGGGGTAATGTTTTGATTGCTTGAAGAAACAATAGTAGTTTTACTTGGAGCAGAGATATGAGAAACAACTACAAGGTTTCTTACTAAGGAGGAATAAGTTTGATAAGCTAGCGGGGGAGTAAGTGGAGTATACCGATTTTGAGTAGGAAAAGGGAAGGTAGAAGTTGAACCTTTGAAAGGAGAGAATACCATTTATTTTTTTGATTAGGAGTTTGAGGGGAATTATTTTGAGAAGTCGTTGCCCTGTAAGAATTCTCTTGATAAGAAATCTGGTAAAAAATTATCTTTGCCTTTTATAAATTCAATTTGAAAATTAAAGTTGCTAAGCAAGGCTTGCCATCTTGCAAAAATTTGTTTTGAAATTATATTTTTGATGTCGTTTTCAAGAATTCGCTTTGCAGATTGACAGTCGATTCTTAATAAAAAAAAGGTTTCATATACAAATCATCTTCAAATTTTTTAATACATAAGACGATACTTAAAACTTCTTTTTTAACAGTTGAATAATTCCTTTGAGTATCATTCCAAGCTCCTGAAAAAAATCTAACTAATTCCTCTTTAGATTGAGAATTAAGTTTCTGTTTGAGGATTCCTCCAAAACCTAAATCGCTAGCGTCGGTTCAACAATTATCTGAGCATTAGGTTGAGCTATTTTGAGGCATGGTAAATATTTAATTTTTTGCTTAATGTGTTGAACAATTTTAGTATGTTCTTGAGTCCAAGGTTCTGGATTCTTTTTAAGTCTTTGATAAAGTGGTTTACAAATTATTCCTAAATCCTTAAAACAATCATGAACATAGTTTAAGCAACCCAAAAATCTTTGTAGCTGAAATTATATTTTTTATGTCGTTTTCAAGATTTGGCTTTCCAGATTCACAGTCGATTCTTAATAAAAAAAGGTTTCATATACAAATCATCTTCAAATTTTTTAATACATAAGACGATACTTAAAACTTCTTTTTTAACAGTTGAATAATTCCTTTGAGTATCATTCCAAGCTCCTGAAAAAAATCTAACTAATTCCTCTTTAGATTGAGAATTAAGTTTCTGTTTGAGGATTCCTCCAAAACCTAAATCGCTAGCGTCGGTTCAACAATTATCTGAGCATTAGGTTGAGCTATTTTGAGGCATGGTAAATATTTAATTTTTTGCTTAATGTGTTGAACAATTTTAGTATGTTCTTGAGTCCAAGGTTCTGGATTCTTTTTAAGTCTTTGATAAAGTGGTTTACAAATTATTCCTAAATCCTTAAAATAATCATGAACATAGTTTAAGCAACCCAAAAATCTTTGTAGCTGAAATTATATTTTTGATGTCGTTTTCAAAAGAATTGGCTTTGCAGATTGACAGTCGATTCTTAATAAAAAAAGGTTTCATATACAAATCATCTTCAAATTTTTTAATAAATAAGACGATACTTAAAACTTCTTTTTTAACAGTTGAATAATTCCTTTGAGTATCATTCCAAGCTCCTGAAAAAAATCTAACTAATTCCTCTTTAGATTGAGAATTAAGTTTATGTTTGAGGATTCCTCCAAAACCTAAATCGCTAGCGTCGGTTCAACAATTATCTGAGCATTAGGTTGAGTTATTTTGAGGCATGGTAAATATTTAATTTTTTGCTTAATGTGTTGAACAATTTTAGTATGTTCTTGAGTCCAAGGTTCTGGATTCTTTTTAAGTCTTTGATAAAGTGATTTACAAATTATTCCTAAATCCTTAAAATAATCATGAACATAGTTTAAGCAACCCAAAAATCTTTGTAGCTGAGTTTTGTCTTTAACTTCGTCTGGAAATTTATTAGCAAACTCTAAACTTCTTTGAATTGGTATTATAGTTCCTTGAGTGATCTTGTGTCCAAGAAACCTTATTTGTGTTTGAAATAAACTCATCTTTGAAGTAGAAACGACCAATCCATTTTTATGAATTAGATCATAAAATACATTTAAATGTTTGAAATGTTGATCAGTGGATTTTGAAAAGATTTGGACATCGTCAATATAAACAATAGCAAAATTACTTATAGGAATAATGATGTCATTTATAATATTTTGAAATTTAGAAGGAGCATTTTTTAGTCCAAAAGGCATTACATTCCACTCGTAATGACCAAAAGGAACGTTAAATCCCGTTTTGTATTTATCTTCTTCATGAATTTGTATTTGCCAGAATCCTGATTTCGTATCAAATTTTGAAAACATATTTGAATCATAAAGCCTTTTGAGTAAATCTCTTTTATTTGGAATACGATAACGAATCCATTCTAAAACTTTATTTAGTGGTTTGTAATTGATAACGAGTCTCGGAGATGCTCTTTCTAATTCTGCAGCAGTCATTACATAAAAAGTTGAACAAAACGAAGGAGATTTGAGGATCTTATGAGTTTTTTATTTAATAAATCCTGAATGTCACACCCCGCTAAAGCGGAAACACGAGGCGTGATAGCGCAAGATTTCATAACAATAGGATAAAAACAACACCAACCATCCATTCAATTACATAATAGTTTAAGTTTAAAATTTTACATCGCATCAACTAAAAGTTCTAACAAAATAAGGTAAACCAAGTGTTTCAACTAAACAATTTCAAATAAACAAGATGATTGATGTCGATGTGCCCACATAATAGAAAGATTCGGTTAATCTTTTCTTACCCCTGAAAAGCATGATAAAAACAAGGTCAACTACAAAGAGTTGGTGAGTTCACAGGTTTTCAATATTTCAAACATCCATTTGTGTAAGTGAATATGAGCAAAATAAATCTTTGGCACTTATTAATATCTTAAAATGTCAAGGCATTACGTACTCTAATTTTTAGTATATAAAGAGCCACCACTAAACCTTTCGACCACAATATAAAATTTATTGTTAATTCTACCTTAGCGGTGGGACTAATATCCCACATATGTAGAACCTTCGTTTCTCCCTTTTTTTTAAGTACAGTGCACCCCTACTTGTAGTTTTTAGGTGGGATTATCGGGGACTAGCGTAATTTATTTCCTGAGATATGGATTTTTATTTCGAGCCTTGGTCTTTAGTTTTGTTTTTTCAGCCTTTTTCCCGCGTTGTATGCCACGGCTACAACACGGTGAGCTATTGCCTCTCGATCTCGAAATCGAAAGAACCATTCGAGAACGTAAAAGAGGAAGACAATTTCGTAAAACTCCTACTCGCACATGGGTGATGCTTTACCAACTCCGGTTCGAGAACCAACAGTTAAAATTGCCGATGACAAAAATAGAGGCATTCGGGACTATGCAATCCCTGAGTTCGGTCAATTGGTCGCTGGGATTACTAGACCCGATGTAACTGCAACTGCTTTTGAGCCAAAACCGGTTATGTTTCAAATGTCTCTGCAATAGATCAATTTGGAGGATTACCGTCGGAAGATCCACATTCGCATTTAAGATCTTTTATTGAAATGCCGGATCATTTAAAAATTCCGGTAGTTTACCAAGAAGCCTTACGTTTGACGCTTTTCCTTTATACAACAAAGGATAGAGCTAGAGCATGGATAAATTCTCAACCTCCCGATTCTATTCCTACTTGGAAAGATTTGGCCGAAAAATTTCTTAAAAAATATTTTCCTGCAATTAGGAATGTTAAATTTAGAAACGAAATTATGACCTTTCGTCAAGAAGAGGATGAAGCGTTTTCTGATGCTTGGGAAAGATTAAAGGACCTTTTACGGAAGTGTTTCCATCATGGAATCCCCCATTGTATTCAACTATAAACATTTTATAATGGTCTTTCTAGTACCGCTAAAGTTATCCTTGACGCGACGGCAGGTGTAGCTTTTACTTCAAAAACTTATAATGAAGGGTACGACATTTTAGAAAAAGTTTCAAATAATAATACCGATTGGTCAAACCCTCATGCCGTAATTCATAAAACCGCGGCCGGTCTTCAAGAAGTAGATGCAATTTCTTCTTTAAATGCGCAAATTGTTGCTTTGACTAATTTGGTTAAAAACAATTTAATGGGAGAAAAGAGTCAAGTCAATGCCATAATGTATAACCCTCCATCATTGGATTCTTGTGCAATTGTGGTGAGGGCCATTCATTCGAATGTTGCCCTGGAAACCCCGCTTCGGTAAATTATATTGGGAGCCAGACTAGATATAGTCCGTTCTCTTCCACTTATAACTCGAATTGGAGGAATCACCCCAATTTTTCATGGGCCAATAATCCTGGACTTCAACCCCTCGGGGCAAACCAAAACCAAAACCGACCACAAAATCCCCCGGGATTTCATCAAGGTGGTTCGCAAAATTTTCAAAATGGGAATTCATCCCAAAATTATGTACCTAGGCAACAAAATGCATCGGATAATGGTTCACTCGAATCATTACTCAAGGGTTTTATAACACAAACCAACACATCCCTTAGGAGTATGGAAACCCAACTCGGCCAATTTGCGGCCGAACTTAAGAGTCGACCCCAAGGAATATTGCCTAGTGATACGGAAACACCTAAGGGTAAGGAGAAAGTTAAATCCGTTATCTTGCGAAGTATTGATGATTCGGAAGTGAATAATGTTCCACCCAAAGCTTCCGAAAATTCAAACAATTTAAATGATGTTTCACATGCTTTTGATAAAAGCAATTTTCCAGCTTTGTTTCCTGCAGGTGATAAAGATAAAATTTCAGTTTCTGTCCAAAAAACAGCTTCTGCTTCTGCCTCCAGCAGTAAACAACTTCCAGCTCAAACTCACCATGGTGGTGAGTTTGTGCCCACTGTCCAGCAGAAGCAAGTTAACCAACCAACTCCAGATTTACGAGACCTTCCTTCTCCAGAAAGAATAAAATCTAAAAATGTGGATTTTCAATTTAAGAAATTTTTAGACATTTTTAAGCAACTTCACATTAACATCCCTTTGGTAGAGGCTCTTGAGCAAATGCCAAGCTATGTTAAATTTTTGAAAGACATTTTAAACAAGAAAATGAGGTTGAATGAATTTGAAACGGTTGCTTTAACCCAAGAGTGTAGTGCACTTCTTACGTGCAAAGTTCCTCCCAAGATTAAAGAACCGGGAAGTTTTACCATCCCGTGTTCCATCGGAGGAAAAGAAGTTGGTCACGCCCTATGAGATCAAAATTGCTTGATAATAATCTCTTGTCTTTTGAGTATTTCTGATGAATATTTTTTGGGAAAAGAAAATCAGTAAGAACATGGAATCCTTTGCTTTGAAGATGCATTTCATGTTCTTCAAGAATCTTGACTACTTGTGTATTTGGATTGAGAGCGTAAGAGCTATGAGCAGATTTTGACGACGGAGACGCCTTTTGAGAAAAGGGGGTAATGTTTTGATTGCTTGAAGAAACAATAGTAGTTTTACTTGGAGCAGAGATATGAGAAACAACTACAAGGTTTCTTACTAAGGAGGAATAAGTTTGATAAGCTAGCGGGGGAGTAAGTGGAGTATACCGATTTTGAGTAGGAAAAGGGAAGGTAGAAGTTGAACCTTTGAAAGGAGAGAATACCATTTATTTTTTTGATTAGGAGTTTGAGGGGAATTATTTTGAGAAGTCGTTGCCCTGTAAGAATTCTCTTGATAAGAAATCTGGTAAAAAATTATCTTTGCCTTTTATAAATTCAATTTGAAAATTAAAGTTGCTAAGCAAGGCTTGCCATCTTGCAAAAATTTGTTTTGAAATTATATTTTTGATGTCGTTTTCAAGAATTCGCTTTGCAGATTGACAGTCGATTCTTAATAAAAAAAAGGTTTCATATACAAATCATCTTCAAATTTTTTAATACATAAGACGATACTTAAAACTTCTTTTTTAACAGTTGAATAATTCCTTTGAGTATCATTCCAAGCTCCTGAAAAAAATCTAACTAATTCCTCTTTAGATTGAGAATTAAGTTTCTGTTTGAGGATTCCTCCAAAACCTAAATCGCTAGCGTCGGTTCAACAATTATCTGAGCATTAGGTTGAGGTATTTTGAGGCATGGTAAATATTTAATTTTTTGCTTAATGTGTTGAACAATTTTAGTATGTTCTTGAGTCCAAGGTTCTGGATTCTTTTTAAGTCTTTGATAAAGTGGTTTACAAATTATTCCTAAATCCTTAAAACAATCATGAACATAGTTTAAGCAACCCAAAAATCTTTGTAGCTGAAATTATATTTTTTATGTCGTTTTCAAGATTTGGCTTTCCAGATTCACAGTCGATTCTTAATAAAAAAAGGTTTCATATACAAATCATCTTCAAATTTTTTAATACATAAGACGATACTTAAAACTTCTTTTTTAACAGTTGAATAATTCCTTTGAGTATCATTCCAAGCTCCTGAAAAAAATCTAACTAATTCCTCTTTAGATTGAGAATTAAGTTTCTGTTTGAGGATTCCTCCAAAACCTAAATCGCTAGCGTCGGTTCAACAATTATCTGAGCATTAGGTTGAGCTATTTTGAGGCATGGTAAATATTTAATTTTTTGCTTAATGTGTTGAACAATTTTAGTATGTTCTTGAGTCCAAGGTTCTGGATTCTTTTTAAGTCTTTGATAAAGTGGTTTACAAATTATTCCTAAATCCTTAAAATAATCATGAACATAGTTTAAGCAACCCAAAAATCTTTGTAGCTGAAATTATATTTTTGATGTCGTTTTCAAAAGAATTGGCTTTGCAGATTGACAGTCGATTCTTAATAAAAAAAGGTTTCATATACAAATCATCTTCAAATTTTTTAATAAATAAGACGATACTTAAAACTTCTTTTTTAACAGTTGAATAATTCCTTTGAGTATCATTCCAAGCTCCTGAAAAAAATCTAACTAATTCCTCTTTAGATTGAGAATTAAGTTTATGTTTGAGGATTCCTCCAAAACCTAAATCGCTAGCGTCGGTTCAACAATTATCTGAGCATTAGGTTGAGTTATTTTGAGGCATGGTAAATATTTAATTTTTTGCTTAATGTGTTGAACAATTTTAGTATGTTCTTGAGTCCAAGGTTCTGGATTCTTTTTAAGTCTTTGATAAAGTGATTTACAAATTATTCCTAAATCCTTAAAATAATCATGAACATAGTTTAAGCAACCCAAAAATCTTTGTAGCTGAGTTTTGTCTTTAACTTCGTCTGGAAATTTATTAGCAAACTCTAAACTTCTTTGAATTGGTATTATAGTTCCTTGAGTGATCTTGTGTCCAAGAAACCTTATTTGTGTTTGAAATAAACTCATCTTTGAAGTAGAAACGACCAATCCATTTTTATGAATTAGATCATAAAATACATTTAAATGTTTGAAATGTTGATCAGTGGATTTTGAAAAGATTTGGACATCGTCAATATAAACAATAGCAAAATTACTTATAGGAATAATGATGTCATTTATAATATTTTGAAATTTAGAAGGAGCATTTTTTAGTCCAAAAGGCATTACATTCCACTCGTAATGACCAAAAGGAACGTTAAATCCCGTTTTGTATTTATCTTCTTCATGAATTTGTATTTGCCAGAATCCTGATTTCGTATCAAATTTTGAAAACATATTTGAATCATAAAGCCTTTTGAGTAAATCTCTTTTATTTGGAATACGATAACGAATCCATTCTAAAACTTTATTTAGTGGTTTGTAATTGATAACGAGTCTCGGAGATGCTCTTTCTAATTCTGCAGCAGTCATTACATAAAAAGTTGAACAAAACGAAGGAGATTTGAGGATCTTATGAGTTTTTTATTTAATAAATCCTGAATGTCACACCCCGCTAAAGCGGAAACACGAGGCGTGATAGCGCAAGATTTCATAACAATAGGATAAAAACAACACCAACCATCCATTCAATTACATAATAGTTTAAGTTTAAAATTTTACATCGCATCAACTAAAAGTTCTAACAAAATAAGGTAAACCAAGTGTTTCAACTAAACAATTTCAAATAAACAAGATGATTGATGTCGATGTGCCCACATAATAGAAAGATTCGGTTAATCTTTTCTTACCCCTGAAAAGCATGATAAAAACAAGGTCAACTACAAAGAGTTGGTGAGTTCACAGGTTTTCAATATTTCAAACATCCATTTGTGTAAGTGAATATGAGCAAAATAAATCTTTGGCACTTATTAATATCTTAAAATGTCAAGGCATTACGTACTCTAATTTTTAGTATATAAAGAGCCACCACTAAACCTTTCGACCACAATATAAAATTTATTGTTAATTCTACCTTAGCGGTGGGACTAATATCCCACATATGTAGAACCTTCGTTTCTCCCTTTTTTTTAAGTACAGTGCACCCCTACTTGTAGTTTTTAGGTGGGATTGTCCGTCCAAATAGCGCTATCCACAAATACCCTCGGCTCCTCACTTAAGTTAATAGTAGTGTATAAACTTTTATGTTACATTTTACTCAACATAACTATTAGTGTACATGCCTTAGTGCCCACAACATCAAATTTAACAAAATTTCATAATCATAATGAAAATAGCTCATATAACATATTCAATCATGCTTTTCACCCCAAATCGTAGAAAATACTTTGAAAGAGAGGCTGTGAATACTCACCTTATAGAAAAGCTCCGCGACACAAGACAACACAATCCGATCCCCACACGACGACCTAACGCTTCCCTATCAAAGAGTAATACTCAAAACCGTCACTTGTAGGTCTAATACTACTTATATAGGTGAATAAATCTTAAGTCCATAAGTGTCTATATATGTCCAATTATACATAATGCCCATATGCTTGATAATATCGCAATTTATACCAAAAGAAACCTTATAATTCATCTTATGATCAACATTTATAAAAATCAATTAAGTCCAGAATTTCACTTCTGGACAGAAACCAATTGTCTTAAAAATGGTTAGTTTTCAAGTGCTTCCGAAATGACTTAGTTTCCCATCTTTTTATGTGTGATAAATCACTGAGTTAAGATCATTTGGACCAAATTTCATGCTCTAAAAAGATGTAAAAAGGGTTCAAATACTTTACACAAAACTATGTGACACAGCAGATATGGCAGATTACGCACTGTTAGTAAAACAACCATTTGAGGAGTTCTACAAAATGTTTTTGAGACATTCCAGTTGGATTTGAAAGATAACTCATAGAGGAAACTTTTGAGATACAAATCATTCAATTTGGATGAGTTATGAAGGAGATATGGCACTACAAAGTTGCATGCACAATTCTGTCATTAGCTGACAGATTGCACACTTAACTTTAATAAATTGGTTAATGCCTCAAAACTTCATATTTTTGTATGAAACTGGATTCATATGAATACTAACTCATAAAATAAAGTTTTAGAAGAAGAATCATGCATTAAAGACAAATAACAAAGGAGATACTAACACACAAAATAGAGTTTAGCTGCTGGTGGTTTCACAGATTGCACACCTAAAGTATTTTAGGTGTTTGGAGTATCAAAACTCCATATTTTTAAGTGATTCCACTTGCAAACTGAACATAACTCATAAAACTAACTCTCAAAAGAAAAATAATTCTTTTTCATTGAGTTTTGGAAGAAATATGGTCATTTGAACATGCATGCACAAATCTGTCATTGGTTGACAGCTTGCACACTCATTTTGTTTCAATTAGGTGGGACCTCAAATCACCATATTTTTTAATGAAATTAGTGGCATATGAAAGGTAACACATTAAATTAACTTCCAGAAGAAGAATCAAGTGATTTAGAGGAATATTCAAAGAGTTATGGTCGTTCAAAGTAGGGTTTACCTACTGTTGAACTTCCAGATGCACATGCATCTTGTTATGAGCATTTGGGGGGTCAAAACTCAATGTTTTTGAGTGAGACCACTTGGATTAGAACCCCAACTCACTAAATAAACTTGTAGAAAGAAGATTCATGATATTTGAACATAAAAATTGTAAGAAATTGACGATTTACACACATGCATGAATCTGCCAGAACCAAAATCACCATTTTTGTTCAAGAACACATAGAATCATGATTTTTCCCCTATTTTCTTGAGTTTTATTTGTGTAGATCATAGATTATCACCATTTTATAAACATTTTACATGTTTTGGTGTAAAATCTCTCCACAAACTCAGAATTTTTTTGGATATTAGAAGAAAGTAACTTAGAAATGCAAGAAAAGTGGGTTTTTCACCCAAAATTTGCAAGAAAATGAAGAACATGAAGTTTTGTACTTACTTGGATGATGATATGTGTTGATTGTCTTCAAAAATACTTGCTCTTAGGTGGATTTTAGATGAAAAAATGGCTGGAACTCTTTTGAGAGAAAGAAAAGAAAGAGAGGGAGAAGAGAGAAGTGAATAAGTCCCTTTGTTTCTAGAGAGAGAGAGAGATTTGAATCTTTAGTTTGGAAATGAGCAAAATGAAGAAATTTGGGTTTTTATATGTGGATTTTATGGGGGGGGGGGGGCATTGGGTGGGCCCTACCCAAACCAATTTTTTTTTTTTGTATAAATTAAGCCCAAAATGTGAGATTTGAAGTCCAATTTCTCAATTTTGGCATTTTTCTTAACTTTGTTAGCCCATTTTGGTTATTTTCTAATAAAAATAAAAGTTTATAATAAAAATACTAAAATATATATATATTTTATATAAATTGGGTATAAATTAGAGCATTTGGCACTGTATTGGACGTTTTAGACAGTTACGGGTCGGAACCGGACATTTTAAGCGATTACCGGAAATGCTAGGGATTTTTCGGCCATTCTAAACCATCTAACTTCTATTCTTAAAATTAAACTATATAAACACTAATAAACTTAATAGAAGCTAACCTGAAAGCTCGAATTTTGACAGTTGTCACACTGAATTTCTTTTTTACAATATTCTTGTAATTCTAATGACATATGGATAGCTCTAAATTTTGAAGGAATATTTCTTTCATTAAATTCCTTTATATAGGGTAGTTTAACTATATGTTGTTTTCTTATCCAAAAGGTATTTGAAATATTTGAACAGACGTTGTTTTCAAATTTTTGATTTACCTGTTTTATTTTGTTTTGAATAATCTGACTTTGTAATTGATTTGAAATCTTTAAATTACCTATCTCATTAATCAAATACTTTGCCTGATTGACTTTGTTATTTAAATTGTTTAGTTCTGAAGAAACAATTGGATTAGTAAATTTAAAAAATATTTCTTTATTTAAAACCTTATTTCCATCTTCATCGATTGAAAAGGGGTATAATTGAGATATAAATGGAGTTCCTAGTATTACAGTAGAGGTTAAATTTTTTGCAAGAATTAAAGAGGTTTTATAACAATAATCATTGTTACAAATATAAACATTTGTGACTTTATATTTAATATTTAAAGAAGATCCACTTGCTGTTAATAAACGACTTACAGTTTTTTCATAATATTTCGTAGGTATTATTCCTTCTTGAACACAGTTCATGTATGCACCGCTATCAATTAATGCTAAGACTGTTATTTTAAAATCATTTTGTTACACATGTGAAAGTATGAACCATAAGATGAAGAATATGACGTGGCACATTCATCCAGCATGTCTACCTTTTGCAACTGATTAGTTTGTTAAACGCTCCCATCTCACACGTGTCAGTTTGTAATAGGTTAGGATATTGACTTTTACATTCTGTTATTTGTATAAATAGATCTTTTCTTTAATGTAAAAGTTGTCGATCTAATTGTAAGATTGAAGAACATACTGTGCGTCATTCCAAGTTTTTGTAATCGTGATTCAGGTTATATTACAAATTAAATCTATTCCTCAATCTTTGATTGTTCTTATTACTGTTGATTAATCGATATTACTTGCTTCCGCTTTTACTCCGTTGTTTAAATTTATCGATTGATCTTTGAAGTAGAGAATCTGGAACCAACACATTTGCAATACAAAGATTTATATAGGTGTTCCATCTTTGGAATGATATATTTTTTGAGATCTTTACTATTTCTTTTGATTCTTTATTATTAATTTTGTTGACTTTTTCTTCTTTATTATTAATGATTTCTTTACCTTTTTCTACTTTGGATAATCTTTCTTTGATCAATCTTATTTCTGTTTTGACACATTTTAATTATTCTTGTAGGTCTTGAATAGATACAGGTGTTTCTGCCTTGGAGAATCGTTTATATATTTCTTGAAGATTAAAGGGTTCATTTGAGACCTTGTTTTCACTTTTTTTGTTATTAAAGTTTTTATCAGTAACTTCACTTTTAAGAGTTTTATTTTGAATTTTGTCTAAAAGATCTAGAATTTCTCTAAACATTAATCTTATTACAAGTACAGTTTCCTATACATTCATGATTTGATTCTGATTCGTCTGGTGTGGAATATGTTTAACGACATTTAGATCATTATCTTCATAATCTGATAAACTAGATTAGTTACTAGAACTATCATCATTAAGAATTAATTTGCTTATTTGAGACTTCAACTGTTTTGAGATATCTAATTCATTAATTTTTCTTTTAACATAACAATTTCTAGCCATATGACCCGTCTTACCACATTTGTAACAAATTATAATATCTTTGGAATCTTTTTTATTATTAAAGTGGGATTTTTTGTTTAATGATTTGTAATTTTTTCTCTTCTTGTAATCATTATTTCTTTCATCTTTATCATACTTGGAAGTGTGCCTTTTTTTTAAAAAATATTTCTTTGAGAATTGTTTCCTATTTTTTGAAGAGGAGGGTCTAGAAAGAGATTGATACCTATATTGTTGACAAAAATCTCCTAGTTCATTTTTGCTAGTAATTTTATCCTTTTTGAGCTTAGCTTTTAGTCTTAAATCTGAGCGTATAGATAATCCTTCTTTATTAACATAACTAATAATCTACCATAGGTAAGATCTTTGTAGGGAACTTGATTATCATATTTTTCTCTTAAATTATTTCTGATTTTTTCTGCAAATAAATTCGGTAATCCGGCAATGAATCTTTCTTTCCAATAAGCTTCTTTACAATCTGGTCTTAACATAACTTTTGTTAGAAACATATCTTTATACCATCGAAAATCCTGAAGTTTTCTACATGTGAGGTTTAATAGTATTTCACCACTTTTTTCTTGAAATATTGTTGGATCTCCTATATAATTTTTTACTATAGAGTATATAAGGTATTAATGATATCATTTTCTTGAGTGGTAAGGGTTTGATTGTTTTCTTGTTTTATCACTGTTTTCTTAGCAGTGAGTATATGATCTTTCTCTTCTTTGGTAACATATAAATCCCACCACCCTTTTAAATTGCCACTAAATCCAGAGGTTAGTAAATCGACAATTTGTTTTTGATTGTTTCCTTTGATAAAATAGGCATTTGAGGCCATATTTATTTCTTGAAGCATATTTAGAATTTGATGTTCTGAAAGTCCATCTATATTCCATTCATATACTGATGAACCATCATATTGGCTTCTATTTAAAGAAAAATATCTATCTTCATATTGAACATCAGGGAAAGTTGGTCTTGGATAAAAATTAAAAGTACTTGGTCTATTTGTTGCGGTTGTATTTCTACCAAATTTAATTTTATTAATATTATTAGAAAATTGTTCTTGATGTTGAGAAATTTTTGTACTGTCTTCCTCTGATTCATTATCAGAACTATCAGAGGTTTGATTAAGAACATTGATTTTCATTCCTGTTAACTTTTGTTCTAATTCGTTAACTAATTTCTTATTATAACATAGGTTTGTTTTCGAGTCTATCTGTTGTGGAGTGAAAATTGGTTTTTCAATATTTCTTTCAAAAGACTTAGAGGTTTGAGGATCATTACTTATTTCTTTGGTATTAATATTGTTTTTTATTCTGTTTAATTGTTGGCTCATAGTATTAAGTATTTCGTTTGAATAATTATTTTGATAAGCAATTTGTTTAATTATTTCTTCTTTATTTGATTTTTCACTAATTATAACAAGAGGTGTAGCTATATGTTTGTTTTGGATTAATAAAGAAATCTTTGGTGGATGAATAGACACTATTTTCTCTTCGTTAGATATATCAATATATTCTTGGGTTATTTTTGGAGAGTTGTTTATATTTAAAAAAGGGTTATCAATATTATATTGTCTACAATACAATTCATACCATTCAAAAAAGGTTATATAAACATTATTTTGTATAATATATTTTCTCCAACCAAGTTGATGTTCATATATATATATATATAAAAGCCTGAGAATAAATTTTTTTTTTTTGAGAGCGGATGTAAAATTGAGTTAGGGTGTTTGTAAGATCAATTTTTTTTAAAACAGGAGGCATCCTATACTAGAAGGCAAGCAATCAAGTAGCAAATAGCATGCATTCACATAGCAAATATTCAAGCAATTGTATAAGGGACGCCTAGGGTTATAGTCTAGGTCTAGTGTCTAATAACCTAATTCCCTATAACCCTGGCTCTGATACCAATCTGTCACACCCCAACCAACGGCGGAAACGTCAGGATGGGACATAATAGATTGTTCAAAAGCTCATGATCAAACTAAGATTTCGATATAATTAAATAAATTTTAAAGTTTACAACCAAATAAAGAAACAATACAAATACATTGTTTTAAATTAAACATTCTAATCTAAGTCCAAGCACTAGAAGTCCTATCTCAGCGTAGCATAGTTGTTCTCAAGCATTGTAATTTGAAACATGATCAAAACAAGTGTCAACTACAAGAGTTGGTTGGTGAGTAACATAGGTTTCATGTAACACACACAAAAATAAGTTTTAATTCATATGATAGAGGTTTAGCAATTCTCAT
The DNA here is from genome assembly GCA_036898165.1 of Silybum marianum. Taxonomy (NCBI): domain Eukaryota; kingdom Viridiplantae; phylum Streptophyta; class Magnoliopsida; order Asterales; family Asteraceae; genus Silybum; species Silybum marianum. Next base: position 6,907,756 of record CM072539.1, read on the forward strand.
GGCATATGCACACATTGTAACATGTTTAAACTGGTTGTCAAAGCTCAATGCATTAACCTGCTGATGATGATGTATGTAGGCACACAACCTAAACATAATGATAATGATAATGATAAAATGTTATGATGTTTGGGCCAATCACCGCAGGCTTCACCCCGAAGGGCTAAATCAAATACGGTGGGATGGTCAATCCATATAGTACTACAATTGCAACCCAAATACAGAGCGATGTCATGGTTAGTTCAACAGCCACAAATGTTCATAGCACATGATGTTGAATTGCATGAAAAATAATGTTAATGCTGTGATCAATGTTCCACCCCAAAAATAAAAAGAGTTAAAAAGGGGCTATGTACTCACCTTGGTTCTGCTAGAAGATTGTGTAATCAAGAACCAAAGTTTTCAAGTTTGATAGATGTTTCCTACAATATCAGATTATAGGATAATGTGAGTCTTTGTTGATGTTGTTGGGACTTGTTGGGTATTTTATGTTTAAGATTTAGGAGTACCTTTTTAATTAATCACTTTATATATATGTTTTCTTGTGTCTTCTCCCAATATTCTTTTGTTATAACGATAATACATATATGTGATAATGATATTAATATTATAAGTAATATAACAATAATATTATTGCTAATATTTGTGAAAATATATAACCAAATTTTTTAGTAATTTTAATATATAAGATTTCGGTTGATAACACTTCAATGATAATGTTATAAATGATAACAATAGTTACAAATATGTTAATACTGTTAATAATAAGAATTTCATAGTATTAATAATAAATATAATGATAATATTAAAAATAATAGTATCATAATAATAATATTAAGGATAATAATGTAATAATAATAATAACAATGATTATAATGTTAATAATAATAATATTAATAAGAATACTGATAATAATATTAATAATAAATATAATGATAATAAGATTAATAATAATAATAATAATAACATATAATGATATTAATGATAAATATAATGGACAAACAACAATGGTAAAAGGTCAATGAGTCGATTCATGGTTAGTCTTGATGCTTATGGGGGTGCCTCAATGGTAAAAGGTCAATGAGTCAGTTGAATGTCACTTAATCTGTCAATCTTTGCGTATGCATAGATTAGCTCACTATCCACCTTTGGCTCGTCGGTCTTCTACCGGACCATTAGTAGGTACTTCACCATTCCTCTTGAAGCAGGTATTTTTTTAGGTCAAATGTTATACTTTGACTTTTGAGGTCAAATGATACTTTGAACCAGGATTTACAAAGTAACACTTTTGTGCAAAATAATGACAAATTATATTTAAAGTTTGATCTTTTTTGCGCATTTTTTTTGTCAGCTTTGGCTTCTCTTTTAGTTTCTTTACGTGTTGAGTCTGCACCTTCATCGTCTAAGAACAATCCTCTGAATGAGCTACCACCAGATGAAGCAGGTAAAATTTTATAATCTGTCTACTGAATGGGTTATACACATTAAGATTAGATTTCTTACGCTCTGTAGTTTTTCTTTGACATTTATTTCTAACTTCTGAGGTCAAATTTTATAATCTAAGCATGATATATGCTAAAGTTTTACTAATTCTCTTTCAGCTTCATTACATCTTGAATGTAACTCTGCCATTTTGGACGGTACGTCTAATATTCCAGATAACATGAAGTTTCGCATTTATTCTTTTATTCCAGGAGGCATCCTATACTAGAAGGCAAGTAATCAAGTAGCAAATAGCATGCATTCACATAGCAAATATTCAAGCAATTGTATAAGGGACGCCTAGGGTTATAGTCTAGGTCTGGTGTCTAATAACCTAATTCCATATAACCATGGCTCTGATACCAACCTGTCACACCCAACCAACGGCGGAAACGTCGGGATGGGACATAATAGATTGTTCAAAAGCTCATGATCAAACTAAGATTTCGATATAATTAAATAAATTTCGATAGATTGTGCATATGAATAATATGAATCTCGATTGGTATGTCAAATTTTTGGTCCATGTATATCTTAACTATGTACATCTTCACGGAGACCAAAGATATGTACATCTTCACGGAGACCCAAATGTAATATTCAGGAAATGTAATTTACTTAAATAACAAGTCTTCTAAATTATAGTAATATCCAAGCTCCGTTACAATACCACCAAACATAAACAAATCTACAAACTCCCACTTCTCGGTCTCATCAGCTCTGCCCCTTCCTGCCTTGTCTCCTACAAGGGATAGGTAGTTTCTTTATCAAACCGATTCTATGATATTTGAATCAACATGGAAATTAAATCAAATGTTAACTAAATTAAGTTACCTCACAACTTTTCAATTTCTTCAAATGATTTTGAATATATCTGATCCTCGTTTCCTTATCTCCTTGTAGGAAAGCTCTAATACCTTTCTAATCTGATCAAGTGCTGATCAGTCTCCGTTCTAGTCAATTGGCTATGTGTAGATACCCCTATTATATAGAGAGTTAATGAAACATTGATTTTACAATGTTACTACAACAGGTAGACAATGTGCTTTACACTTGTTATTATTAACATTTAACAGCTTTGATTCACTTCTAGCAGCAACAGCCAACTCTAGGTAATTCTCTACTTTCAATAAGAAGTGTTCATTTGTCGAAAAGGGGTTCAAAACATATTTCAACTAATCTTTAGAATGCCTAAGCCAGGTATGCAACACAAGAAACCCACAATATGCAACAGCAAAAGAAAGCCTTTGCACTAAATGAAAAGGTTCGCACGCGTGGACGTTGCTGTACAAGTAGACAACCAACCACCCGTAACGAACCAAACACCACTCATGCACCTTTAACGGTAGACAATCCTTGAAACCACCCAACTAATAGCCACATCCCTTGCACAATGACAATGAATGCAACCAAAAGCCAAGCAATCCCAGAAAAGCACCGAGCGATGCGAGAAAGTACCACACTCACTTAAATGTCTTAATTTTTCCCAAACTGTACCGGCACCGAACCAAAACCGATACCGAATCAGTATCATATACTTTAATTCAATTCGGTATTCGGTTTTAATAATACCCAATTTCGGTTTTTGGGATACACCTATTTGGTTAATGATGACGCTCAATTTCTAGGGTTATTTGACCATCATAGTCTCTAACAAAAAAAGAAATTTAATCAAAGAAAAGAGGTTAGCTTACCCGATTTCAAAGGCATTGTGGAGGAATCGAGGAAAACAATGTCATATCGTCCTCATAACCGGGGTAAGTCGTCATCTAGCCGGTAACGGATTTAATAACACATGCAAGCATATATAATATGGCAAACAGTGTTAAAAAATAACACGTGTTGCAAATAATCAAATAAACAGAACACTACGCCTAATTCGTACGGTAGTGTTCGACCAATATTGTGCCAAAATAAATAGAACACTACGCCTAATTCGCACAATAGTGTTCAGCCAATGATTAAGTCAAATTGAAAACTAAAAAATACTGCAAATTGAATATCTTGCTCAAGTCAAAAAATTAGATGACATATTAAGCCCTAATAGCAACAATCTCATTCATGAAATAAGATTTGGACATATGTTGTTTTGACATCTTGTAAAGAGATTGTTAAAGGATCATAATATTAAACTTGTTACATGTTGAAATTATTCAACAATATACATAGTTGGATTTTAAGGTGGGTAAGTGGGTAGGGGTGGTAGGGATTGGGCCCTCTCACGTGCCCACCTCTAATTGAACCGCACCGCAAAATTAAATAATAAATAAATACTTATTATTTTATTAATAATTAAAAGGACAGTTTGCTAAAAATAACAACTTTTGTCATTTTTATCATTCATAGTAACATCTTTTATTTTCGACCATTAATAGCTTCGACTTTTGTATTTTTTGCCGATTATAGCCATGGGTGACCTGCAAACCGGTTTAGCAGGTTACTCCAGCTTTTTTATTATTGAAAATAGCAACAATTTTTTATATTTTTACCAATAACAGCAATGAATCAAATCTAAATCTAAATAGTATCATCAATCTAGTTCAAATTAAAATCAATCTAAATTTTATCTTATCCTAACTTATCTATATATGTAATAAAAATATTTTATGTAGTTATTAATTATTAAATCATATTAACTACAAAATATATAAAATGTGTTCTTGTATTTGCTTGGGTTTTCTTTTGTTAAGGTGTATAGCGACACATCTATAACTAGTGTTATACCCGGCCGTTGGTCGGGTATACAACATGTTTTATCATCTGACATAACCAATTTATGCACAAAGCTATGGGATGTAAGAAAATGAAGTTCTAATGGAATCACAAACATTATTCCCATCAGAAATCTCAAAATATAAGAATTTGAAGCATAAGAGAATCACAAACTTTTTATCCTATGCTCGTTATAAGTATAGTTTAAGGGGTAATTCATCATGTAGTTTCTAGATACTAAAAGAATACAACCTTAATTTCCCTTGGACAATAAGATGTCGAATAAAACAATGTATCTCATGAAACTCAAGTCGATTAAATGAATTTTCAAATGTCAAAAGCTATGCAGTTCTAAAGGATATAATAATACAAAACGTCAAAAGAAGGAAGCCAATACAACTTAGTTGGGAGTGGCATGATGTTGAACAAAAGATTGCCACTATGATGAATAATCTTTATATTTGGGGACATGATTTTTTCACAAATACAATCAGAAAATTATCTGTTGAAGTGTTAAAAACCATTGTTGCTATAAACTCCATTTCTTCAAATTAATCCTGCGTTTTTAATTACGCATGAACTGGTTTACTCATCTTCTAAACTAACAACAATTTCAACTCTTCTAATTCCAATGTTTCATTAATTACAAATTTCCCCAATTCCTGAATAGCAATTTCATTTCAATATCTGTCTAGTTTCAAAATAAAACCCGACAATTCAATTCAAACAAAAGAAAATGAAAAATCAAAACGCACATGAAATCAATAAAACCTCCTAGAGAGAAGCATAATACAGCAATACCTGATCTAAAATTGATACTCCCTCCATTCCAATTTAAGTGTCAACAATCGAAATGAGACACAGTTTTAGACATGTATAATTAATACACTTTTTGGTAAACCAAATGACATTTTTACCCTTATTTAATTTCTCCGTCTTCACAACTCTTAAATATTTATGACTTAATTAAGAGTAAATTTGACAATTTGGTTATTTATTTTTGAAAGTCGACATTTATTTTGGAATATATATAAATAAAAATGTGAACACTTAAATTAAGACGGAGGGAGTATAAAAAATAGCACCAGAACAAATGATCTTCTACAAATTACCAATCCCTATAAGTCAAAAGAACGTAATATATAAGGCTATAGATTATATATAAATGGAGAAATTGTGTAAAAAGGGAAAAACAAAAGGTACTGCCTACTCCTGTACATGTGATGCAATTTCTTTAATAAATAGAAGGAAAGTGCAATAGCTAGGCAATTTTAATAGATGATCCATAATTCATCTCAACCAACCCAAATGGCCAAATGCCCAATTCAAAAGACCAAGAATGTAGCTTAAAAACAAACAATTTATTAGAAAATAAATTTTATCATAGGGAAAACAAACCATCAATTTTTTCTTAAATTGCGGAAGTTCTATTACCAACTCAAGAGGAATTCAATATTTTTACATAATTGCATCAACACCTCTAGCCGTAAAACAACAACGACAAGTAGACTACAAATAAAAAACAAAGCCAAAATACGACAACAAACAATACACAAAACAAAATCAGTAAGAGCAACTTTGCATCAATATATTGTGCTCTGAATATCTCTGATCTTTGCCTGTCAAAGAAGTAGCACATACCACAAACTTTGAATCAATTAATTCTGCAGTTTTCTTTGCAAACTCAACCTTTTTTAGTTTACAAAAGGAACTTTGTTGTAGGAAATCTAAAAATTGTCAGCATTGAGGTATATTTAATTCCATAAGCTGAAATAACATTCAACTATTACAAGAGAGATGAATAAGAAAGATAGTTTGAACCTAAAAAATTGGCATTCATATGGACACAAGAAAGAGATTCCAAAGTTGAGTGCATTTTCCATCATGAACTATAGATAATACTTGTGAAAGGGCATATAAGGTATTTTTGGTTTCTTATTTCAGCTCCTTATGAAAATCCTATTTCACTTATCCTCTTCCTTATCCACATGATAACATTATGATAACACATGGCAACATCCAATAAAAAAAGATGTTGAGAGAAAAATTTGCCAATCATAAAAGTCAACAATAAGAAAAAGAGAAAACATGTAGTTGGTAACATTATTAAAGTAATGGCATCCACATAGTTACAGCCACAGGTGCAGAGAGAAAAACAATAACTATTTTTACTATTGTTATCTCAGTTCTTATTCTTGAGTTAGGATTCTTTTGGCCAAGCACGGAAGGCTTCTGTAAAAAAATCTTCAATTGGTAATAGTGACACACTGACAGTAGTACCAAAAGCTAAGCAACAACAAAATTAGGAAAAAACCATACGCAATTTAACCTGCACTATCGAAATCATAATCATAAGTGCCATCTCCATGAAAAGCCATCCGAGTGAGAAGAAAAAAGCTTATGTACAGTGGACACAATGACTTTGGTTGATATTTCATCTACTCCTTTCAAGAAACTCCAAAGGTTTCTGTTTGCAAAGGCCACGCCAATCAAACACGTCCGTAAAGCTGGGCAAAACAGATTAAGACAATGTCCATTTTAGACAGATTAGTACCACAAAAAAAACCATTACCCTTCTTTATATTTTCTGAAGCAAGAACCTGCATTTTAGTTCCACTGAACCATAATTCACAAAGTTGAATTACATTCTTTTAAAGAATTAAAAATTCCAAGAGAGAAAAATGGTACTGACAAATTAGCTTACAACATATATTTGCAAAATAGATGATAGATGTAATATGTCAAGTAAATGCTCGTTTTATTCCAAAGATAACATTTATAATTATATTGTATTTTTTCCTCTTCCCTGCGAACCTTCCTATCCTGCACACCTCGATTGGACTAACAAAGCACATTAGATCATAAAAAATATGGTTAGAAGAAGCTTTGGAATAACATTATAATGACTAATACAATGGTAAGCATATCATATGTGTATTGTACGATCAATTAGGAGTACATATAAACGCCCCCAAGCATGGAAATTGTTTGATGAGTGCATTGTATAAATAGGCACAACGTATAATAACATTTACCTTCTGAATAATGTCCCCAAGCATTGTGTGGTTCTTTCCACCACTTGCCTGCACTTAAACAATTACAATGATGTTACAAAGAAGTAAATTGTCACTTGTCGCCTAGAACTTTGCTAAAAGATACTTGAATATCTGTATTAATAATCAAGCAATCAATTAAAAAGAAATTCTCTTGAACAATATACTGCTTATGAGAATAGCAGGACATACTCACTTGGTCATAAGCAAACATGTAGTTGTTCATGATAGCCTCACATCAGATTATCAGAGTGCTCGAAGAAGAGGTGAAGCTATTAAAAGATAGCAGGTATATTTCCCCAAGTATGTCAAAGTCTATGAGCATATGCAAGAGCTAAACAATCCTGCAACATTAAGATTAATGTATTTCTTCAGAATATAAAGTAGATACCTGATAACTATAATGAATAATCATGAGTTGTTCAAATGAGACTCCAGTTTAAATGCTTTGTTTGCATAGGCAACACTTCTGGTTCCAAAAAAAGTACTAAAGTGTAATTTATGTATAAGATAGAAAATATAATAAGTGAATATAGCAGTTGTACATCATTCATGTGTAGTTTTGAAATGAGCAGGATAGAAAATATATTAAGTGAATCGAATATGTTGTTTGATATCATCGTCTGGTCGAACCCGGTCATTGAGATGGAACAAAACCCATCCTTGTTACATGTTCATGACCAACACATGGGAAACAAAGTGTATCTTTCCTTAGTATCAAATGCACAGACCCAAAGATAACCAAAAGCAAAGCACATAAAAAGGTAAAACAAATAAAAAATAATGATGGCAAATTAGTAACAAAATCCATCATAATTTTGCACATGGGATGTACCAGATTTAAATAAAAATTAAAAATACAACTCTTATTTTCAAGGGGGTATCAAATTTTGTAGTCAAATCAAAAAACTCCAAGATGACTTACCCAATACAGGTATATTTTATTACATTAAGCAACTAATGATCTTTCTCAATATATCTCAAGTGGCCAAACTTGTTAAAGAAAAAGAGCAATGTCTGGGAAATTGAAGAAAGTAAGGTAAAACTCTCAAGTACCAAACCTGTCAAGTAGCTTTTAAGATCTTCCCACGCAGGTCTCATTCTCACAAGAACAATGAAAAAAGTGATTTGCAAGACAATCAAAAGGGTCATTTAAGATATAATGGACACTGCACAAGTTTAAAAGGAAAGCAAAGGACAAGGACTTCTCTATGTAGTACTGGTTTGATGCCACAGTTAATTTTCAATACCATTAAACAATGTCAATATGTAAAAGATATCAGATAATCTCACCAAAAGCAGAGAAGAATGGTTTACATTGACATTCATACAGGGAGTTCATGAATTCTGACAAGAACGGAATTTTCCTAGTATTGTGAGAATCTCCGGTGCATCCATAAAGATTTCTTAGGTAGTTCACCTCTCTTAACCATTGTTGAATTCCCTATACCTGAACATCACAAATGCCGGTTATGATTCTATACCAACACAATATAAATTCAAAGAGCAACTAATTTTTAGATATAGAACAAAGAACTACAATTTGTTTCTTATACATGGCGGTAACAAAAGTCTAATCAAAGCAACATTGGTGAACTTAATTAATCATTGCATAGAAGTCCAAGAGTGATTCAGGAAAGTGAAAATAATTCATCAAAGGGTCATTGGCCTAGCAGTATTCTGGTTATTGATTAGAGTTCAAAGGTGAAGAGTGTGCTAGAGTATTTGTTGTATATAAATCAAAATGAAAACAAAAATAAGATGGATTAATTTTCCAAGTCTTTACTCAATTTAGCATTGCACCAAGCCATTACCATTCCAAACCCTACCGGGCTAACACAACACTGTTTGTGATGAATTTACCCAACATCTTCTTCTAAAGATTATCCAAAATCAACTGTAAAATTGGAAGAAAAATAACTTTAATCATCATCGACTTTGAAATCTATATCGAATTCAAGAACATTTATGCAACAATTAACCGATTAGATTCATCTGATTCAAATGGATTGAATCTATTTGAAGCGGATAGAGACAATTTACTTTTTTTCTTAAAATCTTTACGGAAAATACCCATTTGGGATGAACCCATAACCCGATTGAATCTAATCAAATCGGATGAATCTGATTATAAATTGAAATCAATTGACTTCAAAATAACTTCAAATCCCTTAAGAAGCGTACTTAGATTAGAAAAATCAATCAAAAACAGAAACCCATTTCGTTCTAAATAGAATTAAAGGGATCTCAAATGGGAGAATCTAGATGAACATGAAGAACATTACCTTAGCAAAAACGAAAAGATCTGTTGGCGCATTCTGGGTGTTGGAAGAAATCAATTAATGAAGCAAAATCGATCAGAAAAACTCCAAAATGAGAGCAATTTGTTGAAGAAGATCGTTGTTATCTTTATGTCTGCCACTATGATGCTTTGTGCTGCCAAATGCCAAGTACTGGAAATATATGCTTGGGAAATGGTGATTATGTTGCTTTATCTTTCAACTACAAAAAGAGAGGAAATGAATGGTAACCGTTAGTAAATTATAAAAAAAAAGATGAACCCTAAATTGTTGAGAGAAATTCGAAAATTGAGAAGAAAAGATAAAGGAGTGATTCTCTAGAATACAAGAATTATTAATATCACTAAACAATCTTCATATGAATTCTTGATACTAATATAACACTTTGAAAAATCGTAGAATCATAAAAGTAATATAACACTTGGAAATTAGGGTTACTAATGTAGAGGAGACAAAGATAATAAGACAGAAATAGGAACCTGCAAATTCCAAGGTGGAAAGAGTTTTCTTGTATGAAAGCGGACAATACAAGCATCCATAGACCATGGGTCCTGAAATCATTATTACAACAAATTTAAAAACTGAAATCAGCAATCAAAATGGATGAAAATAGCAAGAAGAGGGGAAAACCTAAAACAGGACCTCGACCAGCTTCGTCGGTTCCCATTATGCAAGGCATTGAAGCCCATTCTGGAATTTGACCTTCGGATCCCATTTCAATGGTTTCTATGAAAGCAGAAGAGAAGAGAAGAGAAGAGAAGAGGTCGTCTTCACTCTACCTGTTGTACTATAAATCTATATCCCTCGCTGCCTTCTTTCTTGTTCCCGCCATAATCTAATAATGCTTTTTTAAGGGCGGGTTCAGAAAACAGATAGATTGGACCATGGTTAAGGGTTTACGTGCTCAACCGATTCGAACCCTACGTGGAGAAGAAGAAGAGGGTTGGAAGATAACTGTAAAATGTTGAATTTAAACGGCTGAGATTGAATCTCAGAGGTAATTTTAACGGCTGAGATTAATCTCACCGACCTGCATCCATATATATATATAATTCTCAACCTCCTAGTCTTACAGTTTAGATATGGAATTGCAAAACGAAACTCAGTGTATTTTACGATGATATTGCTCCATTTTCGATGCAATTGGTTAGGGTTCTTCTTTGGCTATATTAATTATATCATCCAATCCAATGAGTGCATCCAGAGGAGATAAATTTCGTTAATAAGAGACTGAAAGACCCCAAAATGACCAAGGCATGGCATGACATGAAGTGGAATCTATTAAATGCAGAAGATTGTCTAAAATCATAAAGAAGGTATGGAATATCATGAACCTGCTTACTGGAAAGAAATATAGATGAACATATATAACAAAGATAGAAGCAGTTGGAATAGAGTGGCAGAATAACCAGATTAGGAGCCAAAAAACCAATTCAAAGTAAAAAAGGAAGATATAGCTGCATCTGGAGGGCCAAATACTGAGATTTCTAGTATCATCAGTTAGGAGAATAAATATAAAGAAGGCAGCCCAATGTATCTATGCAGTTACATAATAATATCTGGTGGCCAAGGAGGCAAGATCGTCTGCAAAACTATCTCTTGTTGAGAAGAAAGGAGGATATTAAAACCAGAGGGAAATAAGGCCCTTCAATTGCGCATTTTAGGAGTCATGCTCAACAGAGCTTTCAGTATGCCCAAAATGCCGTTATTGTCAAGTTCAGAGCCACAAGCATGATGTACCCAGCTGAACAGCTTTATATCTGAATCAGCGGTATAACTACCAGTCTCATCGGCTAGTTTTCTGCTTAATGGTAATAACCTTTTCATTAGAAAAGTAAGAGGATAGTCTAAAATGATTAGCATCACATAGAGCATTGGCAATAGTAGTTTATGGTTAGGAGCAATTAGCAACATATCACAATAAGTCATGCCAAATGGCATTCTTTTCTCCAATAATCCATATACAGTGGTGCATAAAAAAGCTAACCATTGTAAAGCGGGTGCTTTTTAATTAATCGGGTTGGGAGCAATTCAGACAAAGAGTATAGTCACCTCCTTATATTGAAATGCCTGCATTTTAATCTGCATTACAACTAATTCAATGTATGAGTGGGTGCTTATATAGCACATAAAGGGAAGGATTGAACTTAGTTTTCACAATTGAAAACTCTAAACCAAAAAAAAGGGAAATGGAAATTCACTTCCTTGATTATTGAGTGTACTCTTGATTCCCGAGTGTGTTTATGTGTGTATGGAAGGAGCTGGGGCTTTATATATGCTGTATAAAAGCCAAGAAAAATATATAAGATAAGAGATTATAAAAAGCCTAGGCCAACAAACCAAAAAAATGCCTTTCACTCACGGCTGTGAGTTGCAGGTCAATTCCTAATACAAATTGCATTCGTTTTCAACTTCTTGAAAAGCAAAGATGAACAGTTGATTGTATATATTTGAAGGTACATAAAGGGTTGGATGATAGTAGTCCAAATCAGGCCCTGAAAACACAATTTCAGCATGAAAGTGTAATTATCAAATAAATCACATTCAGTCTCTTACTTGGTGATTACAGGTTTGGGAACTCCTGGTAATTTTGCACCAAAGATGTGGAGAAGGCATGAATTAGGATCAGAAGGAGACGACTGAATGCGCACAAACAGCTTTATATATACAGGACCATGAAAAACCAACCATATAGGCCTTTTTTTAATACGATTTTCAAACTAAGAGTATGTCAAACAATAGAAACTAAGTGGTACTTATAATACAATATCAAAGCCTTAAATGATGACTGAATTTATTAAGACTTACCTACAAACACTACCTTCAATGGAACAAAAGCAAGATGAAACAAAACATAATCCTAGTTAAAAGAACAAAATTAAACATAAAATCAGTAAATTCAAAACCCTAAATTCAAACATATCATAGACATTCAGAGCAAATAGTTGACCTTTCCTTCCGATAAATCAAAATCAATAGCACCAACAAATATGGAAGAGCTCTTCTGTATATACCCGCCATCGCCATCAGAATCGATTTTAGAGATCGATCGGATTGAAATAATTTGTTGAATCAAGCGACAAAGAGAAATTAGGGGTTTCAAATCTGGACGTCGTGTTATAAAGTGAATCCATTTCTAAAATAATGCAAAAGAGCTGTAAATGGTCTGTTCAGAAGAGAATGCTCAGGACTTCTAAAAATGTCTTCTTGCAGGTAAGAGCTCTAAGAAACGCTTCTCCATACTTTTCCGATAGGCTTCAGGATCCGTTTTTATTGTTTCCCGATGAAGAATCCTGGAAAACAGAGGAGATCGAAAGTGAGAATTAGTGAATCGTGAAGGGTCTGGAGATAAACCCTAAATTGTTGAGAGAATTCTAAATATTGAGAAGAAAAAATTTATAAATGAGTGATTCTTGTTGGAGAAGACTATCTCAGAGGGCTAATTTCATTGCAAAATTGAGAGGCTAGAGAATTGAGGGACATGGAGAATGCGATCTGGTAAGTAGTTCAGGGTTGTGGGGAGAGGACTGCACTGTGAAACCGGAAAGGAAGGAATAGTCAGGTGAGGTTACATAACTGTAAAATAGGCATTTTGAGTGGACAGGATCTAATCTGAGAAATACTTTTGACGGTCCAGATCACTTCCACTGACCTGCATCCATATATACTAGAGTTATACCCGTCCGTTGGCCGGTTACACGACATAACTTTAAACATACTTCTAGAAACAAACCACGAACAAAACGATGATTACAGGTAAAGAAAAAACTCAAAGTTAAATGTCATTTCAAATCTAAAGAATAAACTCAAAGTTAAATATTCTTGAGCTTGTAACAGTATCCCGATTCCCGTGTCTTCACCCGACACCACTATATTAACTTTCTCGACAGTTGTTGCTCAAAATGGGAACTCTTCGACAACGGCTACTAAATGCTTATGCGTGTTCCAATTGCTTCGATCATGCTGCTTCAAGACCACTTAACGTTTTGAACTTGGATATAGCCCTTCCTTCAGATATCCCATTCATGAAAATTTCAGATTTTGCATCTAGTACAGCTTCAGAATGCTCGGCATGAAAGAACTTGAACAAATATGTCTGTGTTCAGTAAACAACCCAAAAACAGAAATAGATTCATTGGTTTTGGTCTCTACAAACAGTTGTAATACGATTATGACACTACAACAAAATCCACCCTATAGGACACCAAATATATCTAAATTTCCTAATAATTTGCTTTATAGGACCAAACAATTGTACATCCTATGTAAAATAATTACAATAAGTTGATAGGATGTATTTTAGCATCCTAGGAAGTTTTTCCTATTAGCTTTTAATATGACACTTTTAAGAAGTATCCTATGAAATGCCTTTTTACGGGAAACACTTGTGTTTATAAGACACTTTTCAAACAATGTCATAATAAAATATTGTAGAACGTTTTATTTCAAACGTATACTAAAAAACTTATTAGGATGCTCAAAAGCGTCTTATCGGAGTTTCCCACAAGTGTGAGGCATAATTGTTTGGTCCTATGAATTTAAATCCTATAAAACAGTCTATTAGAACCATTGTGTCCTATAAACCGAATTGGTTTGTACTGTGAGCTCGAGATCGAGATGAAAAGATATGCTTACATTAACGGAGTTTCCCACAAGATATGTAATAACTTGTTGAAATCTTCCTGGATCCCCCATAACAATTCATGGAACTTTATAAAATACACGAACAACGTACCAACTTTGATCACCAGACCAAAGAGAACAATAACATAGTCATATCTCATTGGAACTATGAACGGAAATACAAATGCAACTTCAAATTAATAAGGGTTTAAATAAATGAAAGCAAGATAATCTAGCTTTACCTTGATTCCTTTATGTCTAGACTTCTCAGAAAATAAAGAGAGATCGTAATAAAGTATAGAGCGAAGATCAAATGGGACCGACTCCAGCTCCAACTTCTCGGCTTCGATTTTGGCCCTGTCAAGCACCTCATTTATTAACGTGGCCAATGCCCTTCCACAAGCCTGCGTAGTTTGAGCATAATCCCTTTGAGTCGAACTTAATTTGGTATCTAGAAGCAATGCAAGCATCCCTTGCAAACCAACACGTGTTGTTATTACATCGAAACGCAAAATATATTAGATCAAGAAATGAAGATAACAGGTCGTACCAGGATAAGTTTTGTATTGATAAAGTTGTTTGTGCGGATCAATCTGTCTGTATAGACTGGGAACGTTTTTGTTTGAGATAGTTTGTCATAGACAGAAGAAGCCTGTTTTTTAATTGGGAGGAGCAAGTTTGGAAAAAACATGGCTTTTTGCATAAAGCTCCTCCCTAGAAGCTTATTGATTAAGCCACTACCAAACAATCATGCATAGCTGACCAAATAAGCTCTGAATCCCGTTAAAGCTCATTAAGCTGCTAACAAACAGGCCCTTAGTTATTTAAAAAGTGTAATAATTACATATAAATAAAATTGTGTGCCATTTTCATTATACACATGAATTCTATCAAATACAGAAAACAGAGCAATAAAGATTTTACCTGAGATTCATGGGCATCACGAACGGATTTTCCATCTTTTTATAGCTTTCTGAATCAGTGGTATGAGCTTCGTCAAAGGTTGCAACAACCACCTGATCATTCCATGTGATGAAGACAAAAATTAGCAAAAGAGGAAGGATGATCCAGGGTGTTTCAATGGCAACAGCTACATCACTTTATCCTTTCAAATAGTATCATGTTAGATTATTTTGTCCTTCTTGATCTCATCCACATTGTTAGATTCTGCAATACCTCGCTTCATATATACATATATATAAAGGAGGGATCATACGAGAATCACCCCTCTTTAAAGGAACAATTTGTGGACCACATATGATGTGGGTCCCACATAATATTAAATCATTTCTAATTTAATATTATATCATATTAAATCAGAAATGATTTAATATTATGTGGGACCCACATCATATGTGGTCCACAAGTGTCCCTTTATTCCTTTAAATTTACAAAGTTCTCATTTGAATCTTCCTCTCTCTCTCTCTCTCTCTCTCTCTATATATATATATATATATCGAATTTTACACAAAAAGAACATACCTATCTGTCCCAAGATTTGGCCACATCAGCAGCTTCCGATCGGACTTTTAATTGTTGCATCATGTCGACGTCATCCTAAACCTGAACAATATTCTTTAAAAGCTCACAAATTTTAGATTCTTATATTTAGCATGATCACAGAGAGTTTTTTTAGCATGGTCAATTAGTTTATGTATATTTTGTAAGCACATAACATTAGATCAGTTGCAATCTAGTAATTCGATTTCTATTAGCATCATTAAGCTTACGCAGAAACACCTAAAATATCAAGAATCATCAAGTTGTACAACATGCTTTATGAGTTGTCATTAAGAGATTTATGCATGAAAAAGCGATACCTGAAGCATTTTATATATCAATGCATAGGCTTCTCTGCTTCCTTTGCCGCATATCAGCCACTGTTTTAACTTCTCATAAATGTTACAGAGAACAAAATACTACCTAAATTAAACTTACCAATACGTATGCACACAAAAACATTACTCAAATATTTAGTTTGATGTTGAAAATGATACCTTAGCTCGTCAAAATGGTTGAAAAAAATAAAATAGCACCCATGAAATAAATAAAAAAATTACCTTACCAGTGGCTCTATAAGTTCGTTGTATCATGTACAACTCAAACCATATGTGCACACTCATCATAAGATTCCAATATCCTTCTCATCAAAATCTACTCTAGCAACAAAATTTATTCAGTCAATCCATACTATATATATGCACCATTAATTATATGTATTATTTCATCTTGCACAGTTGCTTTGTGATGAGTAAGATGACAACTTGTATCCATTGACATCTAATATGCTGTAAACTCAAACCATATAAAATCCCATTTTAGTACTCGTATGCATTCTTTCATCTTGCACATATGCTGTAAACTCAAACCAATCACAAGTCTATATATGGTTTTTAATACTACACTATGTTATTTTAAGTCCACTATCACACATTTTAACATAAACTTGAAAAAAAAAACCAGAGTACAACCTGATTTACAACAAATTTAAAATAAACTCATCAACGTTAGAGAAGGTATTTTGAAACCAACAATTAAAAACCAAAATCAACAGTAAGATAGAGTTTTACCGAGCACGGAAAATTGAGAGGTGAAAATACCACATTTATGAGTGTGCACTCTGCAACATAGTCGATCCCTTATAAACCACAAGTACACCAAAATACTTGATGCCACTAAATCACCAACACCATCTATCTTGTTAGATCATGCTTAAAATCATCAACCATTATAGCAAATTAGGGCACCAGTATTAACAATATCCCATATACTTGATCCTTGCTTTTATTGGCAAGATTTATCAGGTCACATCATATCACGATTAAAACCAAATGCTACTGAAAAAATCCCAAATAATAGACCAGAGATATATACATATATACCTTTTAATCACGTAGTTGAAGCCAGTGTAGAGTTCTGTTTAGAATCAGATAGTATATGAGTATGACAGAACTTTGTTACTGTCATGGCCTTCAATTTACATACCGACGCGAATCGCTACTAAACTCTAACCCTAATCCATAATCATCTCCATTCTTTCCTGCATCCGTTTGTGGTACTGATTCATACTTCTTCCATCAAAGACCAGTAATGATCCTTGTAAACCCTAGCTAATTTCTTCAATCTTCCGATCGTCGTTTAAGTACTTCTTCACGAGCTAACAACTCCGAACTTGATAGAAACACATCTTCATTGACTTCTTCAATAGATGCTGCAGCGATGGAGGCGGTCGGTAATAGTTTGTGTTTTGGGACAGTATAACCGGCAGCGATGCCGGTGGCGATGGTTGTTGGTGTGATCTCAGCCATTTTTTTCTATGGATTACGATTATCGTTGATTGAAAGGGGAAACTTCCTGATCCTTCTGGACAACAATCAAACCAAAAATATTTTGGCCAATCGAGGAGTGGGTTTCATATATAACTGCAGAAGGCGAGCGGAATCCCTTTCGTCATCTGGTCGCACGAAGCCACGAAGATTTCATCCATCGTATGACAGGCGATAGGTGAAGGAGAGATTTCACCGGGAGAATGATTAGGGGAGCGGTTCGTGTTTGAGAAAACCGGTGAGGAGTGGAGAGGAGGAAAGAGGACATGGGAGAGAATCGGGGGCTAGAAGCCAGGGACGTGGGAGAGGATACCGGGGGAAAGAAATGTACTCAATAACCGTAAAATAGTGAATTTGAAGGGCTGAGATTGAATTAAGAATCAATTTAAACGGTCCAGATCAATCTGACCGACCTGCATCCATATATATATATATATAATATATAATTGGGTTTTCTGATTCTCTCCATTTTTTATAATTTTTTTATATATTATAATAATATTCTTATATAAAATATTTTATGTGGTTATTAAATATTAAAATCTATTAGTTATAAAGTATATAAAACTTTAGAGGGAAAATTACAATAAAACCTAACGGATTTTTGTATTTGGAACAATTAAGTCATTGGACAATTTTTTGAAACAAATAAACCACTGGACTTTCTAAAACATGTTAATTAAATCATTGCACTTTAAAAAACCTGCTAAATAAGTCCCTTAGGTGACCTGAAACCTGAATAGAAGGTAAATATTTAAATTAAAAAAAATAAAAAACCTAAAACTAAAGGACCTAATCAGTTTCTCCAAAAAAACCCCAAACCTAATTTCAAATTCTCCATAACCCCAAACCTCCTGCATCACCGCATCACCACACCACCGCATCACCGCCGACGAAGCAGTAGCCGGCGAAGCAGCAGCGGCGAAGCGAGCAATCCGGGAAGCGACGGCGGCGAGAATCCGGCGAAGAAGCGGCGGCGAAGCGAAGCCGGCGAGCGACGGACGGCCGACTAATGTTGCTGTATGAAATCTCTAGTCTTTTTACTTGGTTTTGGTTTCGTTAAGTGTCTGTTTGGTTTAGTTTTTATGAAATTTGGCTATTGTCTTTCTACTGGCTGTGAACTTGAGTTAAAGCTTTGATATTTTTTTGGCAAACAAGATGGATGTTTGCTGTCTCACCCATCAACCATTGTTAATTAAAACTTAGAATCAACATTTGAAATCAATTTCAATTTAGTTTTGGATCTAATTGGATATTGTTTTGTATTCAACTGAAAGAAAGAAAGAGTTATAATTTATCTAAGTGGGTAGTTTCTGTTATCAAATACCATTTTTAATGTTACTTACACTTTATCTTCATTGTTAAAGACATCATCAGGTGTACCACAACCATTATGGCCCGAAGGCATTCTACCGTATACAATTTCAAGTGAGGCTGTTGTTAATGATGAAGACCGTGGTGATGAAGATCATGATGAAGGTGAGACTGTTGTTGGACATCAAGAAGGGTTACAAGAAAGTTAAATTGTTGAATCTCCACCAGAAGTTAATGATGCAAACGAAAAATAGTTCAAGACACGATCTTAACATAGATTAGGCGTTACTTTGGTATAGTTTGGCGCAACTTTTGGTATAGTTTGACACAGCTTTTGGTATATTTAGCAAAATTGTTGGTATTTTTGGCTCGACTTTTAATATATATTTTGGTTCAACTTTTAGTAAATTATGGTTCAATTTTTATATATAGATTATACATGTTGGATCTAACTTTTTTATGTTTTGGGAAAAAGGACGGGAATGGTATATTTAATTCGTTTCATAAATTGAAGTGTTTTTTTCATTAACAAATGTCTAGGGAATGGTATATTTGGACTTTTTTCCATTTTTTCTAGGAACTTTTTCATTAAAAAATGTCATAAGGGCGTATCCAACAGGTTTTTTAAAGTGCAATGATTTAATTAACAGGTTTTAGAAAGTCCAGTGGTTTATTTGTTCCAAAAAATTGTCCAGTGACTTAATTGTTCCAAATACAATAGTCCGTTGGGTTTTATTGTAATTTTCCCAACTTTATAATATATGAATCCATAAACTATAAACTAGTATGTTAAGAAAATAGATGTTTAGGGACTGAATCTGACAATATCATTAAACCACAGGAGGAAATATATACCAATTTCAAAATCCCACCATACCGGCGATCAACTCTCCTCCCACCCTCAATACTGGCGATCACTCTCCTCGGCTCCTCCCGCCCTCAATACTGGCGATCACTCTCTGAAATCAATTTCAGGTAAGCGTTCCTTTTAAATTTCGTTGTTTTTCTTAGGGCAAGTGCAAGCACACAGGGCCCATAAACTAACAGGGCCTCCAGATTGTTTTTTCAATCTTGCATGTTTTTTTTTCCAATCTTGCATCTTGTGATGTTTACAGACAGAAAGAGCAAAAAACAAATTGTAGAGTTGATGATAACCAATTTAGGACTTAAGAAAAGTAAAAACCCTAGTATATTGATAGTGATAGTGAGAGACAGAGCATGGGAATTTTATTTTATTTTATCTTCGTTTTAGCCACGTAGCCACGTTATATCAGCCACTTAAGTGTTATAGGAGTCATGGTTGTTCGTTTAGGGTACTTTGCTTTTATAAGAGAGTAGAGAGGGAAAAAGAAGAGGATTAGAGAAGTTTATTTTGAATGAATTGAATCACCAGAGTTGTTCTCAGTGTGAATTAGGGTCTTTTACTTCGCTGGTTATCAGTGGTATCTCAGACTGGTCGAATCATGGTGACCAATGCACAACTGCTGGAGAAACTGAGGAAACTGCTGTTCCAGAGTGGTGACATCCTCCCAGGTACAATCATCGAGCTCCGTTAACTGAATGTTGACGGTAAGGTTGCAGTTTCAGATACACCCAGTCACCCACTTCATACCGGCGTTCAATTCTATGCTTATCAGCTTGAGTTTTCATACGCTCTCATGCCTTCTCCAAATTGGACTTCAGCAGCTTAACAACGGTTTCTCTTTCCGTTAATAGCTTATCAACAGTGTGATTGGGAGAATCCTTATGGTGGTAGTGTATTTAGGTAGGAGGAGACTGACCAAACAAAGCTTGGTAAGGGGTCATTTTCAGGCTTGAGTGATAAGTGGTGTTATACCACAATTGGGCTAAAGGCAGCCACTTAGCCCACGTGGTCGGTGCTTCTAGAGTGAAACACCTCAAGTAGGTTTCGAGGCAGCGATTAAGCACTTCAGTTTGGCCATCGGATTGCGGGCGGTAAGCTGTGGAATGGGCTAAGCTGGTTTTGTGGGAGTGAAACAACTCTTTCCAAAAATTACTCATGAATATAGGGATCTTTTAGGAATTTCAATGGGCTGCATGCAACAACCCTGGGGTTGCTGTTGACTCGTATTTACACTGCTGACACACATGGCAACCCCTCCAATATACTGCTTGCGATAGTCGTTGAGTAGTAGCATGAACACCAGAATGACCACCTTTCTGAACAGACAACCGTTCTCCAGATAAAACTTATTAGAGTACATTGGGTCTCCTTTCAAGATATCTATCAAGCCTTGTAGCTTTCCATCTGTCATCACACTTGCACGGATCCTTTCTTGCCAACTTGTGAAGACACTGGAAATAAACACTCTCATTGAAACCCTATGTTCATGCTACTACTCAACGAAACCCTATGTTCATAGCTCAGTGAAACACCCTATGTTCATGCTACTAGAAGGTTGGCTTGGATTTGATTGAAACCCTATGTTAGAGCTCAAATGAGCTATGCAGTTGAATGAAGAGGTCTTGGGGGTGTTTGGAGTCTTTAACTTGTTTTGTGTAGAGATGGATCAAACATCACATAAGGGTCGATGTATATCGTTTATACTTTTATTAGTTTGTGCCCCTTCTATGGGTTATGACCCCTACTATGAGTTTGTGACCCCTTCTATGGGTTATGACCTTACTATGAGTTTGTGACCCCTTCTACGGATTATAACCCTAGTATGGAAGGTCTTAAAGTTTCCAAAGCCAAAACACGTCGGAGTTATGAGCACAAACAATATTTCATTACATACTACAAAAAATCATCAACCGGTAAGTAAAAGCATAGTAGGAGTTATAATCCGTAGAAGGTTCATACCCTTCCAAGGATGTTAAAGCTTTTATGACTGTTGATCTTCCCGATGAACTAATCGAGCTTCTTGAAAAAATCTTCCTCCAAAACTCTGCTTTTCGTGGGAATTTCAATCTGCAAAACCTTCTTATCTTGACATCCATTAAGGCTGATCAGTCACGAGTAATGGATTATGTTAATAGACTAGACAACTTCGACGGAACTGTTGTTGGAGAGGTTGTTGTAGAAGCACAACTATATGAAGAGGCATTTGCTATATTCAAGAAGTTCAACTTAAATGTTCAAGTTGTCAATGTATTGTTGGATAATATCCAAAGTATTCCACGAGCTGTAAAGTCAACTTAAATGTTCAAGGTACTATTTAGAAATGAAAATGCTGTATGGAGTCAGGTAGCTAAAGCTCAGCTCAGGGATGGACTAGTTAGTGAAGCAAAGTGTTTAGGCACTTCGGATGCGACACCTTTTCTATAAAATTACTTCTAGTGCAACATCTGTATTTATAGCAAACGATTCCAAAACAGTTACAAAAATAGTACCAAAGAATCATAGATTAAGATAAAAAGTAACAATTAAAAATCTAGCACATAAAGGTGGTATAAAAATTGG
Source organism: Silybum marianum (assembly GCA_036898165.1). Lineage (NCBI taxonomy): Eukaryota > Viridiplantae > Streptophyta > Magnoliopsida > Asterales > Asteraceae > Silybum > Silybum marianum. Next base: position 6,929,990 of record CM072539.1, read on the forward strand.
GTTTTAATTTAAAGGGTTTTAATTTGGGTTTATAAAAACTGTTACTGGGTAATGGAATTTAAGGTTAAGATTGGACAAAATATGTGAATTGGGTTTTCTAAAAAGTATGAATTAGGTTTGGGTTTTGTTTATTTTGTATTTTTATTATATATTGTTTTTTATTTATTTAGGCATTGAACTTAAATTTTTTTTGTTACCTGAGATATAAATATTTTTAATCAAGTAGAACACTTGTAATTTTTTCTATTTATAAATTGCGCACCTAAAAATTCGTCTGTTTCACGGTGGCAGGAAGGGGCTGGAATTCGAATCAAATCAACTACTCCCTCATCCACTAACAATGGCGGATCATTAAGATTTTGTAATATTCGATGATGAAGAATTTTGGAAGGAAGCTTTCAAATTCGGAGAGGCCGATGATCAAGAATTTGGAATATTGGATGACGAAGAATTTTGGGAGGAAGCTTTCAATTTCGGTGGCGGATGTTCATCATCCTCAAACGTAAGTTATTCTCCTCCAAGGGAGTTGTATCAGAGAGTAAAACAAGATAATCATAGAAATTTCGCCTTTAATAACCTTGGGATGTGGTTGCCAAACGTGTTGGTTTTCAGGGTGAAACCATAGGTGTGCCTTCATGATTCTATTATGATCCCACATTGGCCAAAGGTACCATTGGTTAGTGGCTTATAAGTCAAGGTGTCCCCTCCTTCTTCAAGCCAGCTTTTGGGAGTGAGTTCTACACCTGTGCTCGTATTCACCTGTAACCAAACTGTGTGGGGAGTCTACCACACGGTCACACTACAAGAAAAATCCTTGTTAGTGACAAAAAAAATTGGTCACTGTTAAGCTAAATTTGGTTACTAAAGTCATTTAGTGACCGAAATTTAAGTCGTCACTAAAAGTCCGTCACTGATTTTCAATAGTGACAAAATACAAAAGTGGTCACAAGACAATTAGTGATAACTTCCATTAGAGACCGAAAAAAAATGGTCACTAATTGAGAAAACATGAAAAAAAATTGTCACAAATTTTACTATAATTGTTACTAGAATAAAATTAAAACATGTTGATCGGTAAATATAGAAATCTAAAATTAGTAATTCCATTTGCATAATGCATAATTCTTGATCCAAAGTAAAAACAAACATGTTACATATTATTACTAAAAACGCCAACATACTGAATAAATGGAAAAAGATGTAGCATTCTTAATTTAGAGAGCCTAATGTAGATATTTGTGATTGTAGTGCCATCATGTGGTTCATTTTGTTCTTCATGTGGTTTTGCTCCTCCTGAAATTGGACTTGATCTTCTTTAATCTTCTTAATTTCTTCCTCTAGAGCCTTTGATTTTTCCTTTTCCAATTCCAACTCCATCCTTAGGTTTTCTGTGGCTAAAATTTGTTTCATCGAAGTTGCACGTCCCTTTACATATCCATGAATACAATGTAGCTTTTTCGAACAAATTTTCGTCGGCGAACAAGAAAAAGTAGCTTCCTCACTTAATAACTTATTCTGCATAGCAAAAACAAATACATCTATGTTGGTTCTACTATAAGAGCAACACAACCTTCCAGAGAAAAAATTAAAATTGAACCATACAGCCAAGAGAAATCAACAATCTAAAGCACCCTTAGGGTCTGTTTGTTAGTAGCTTAATGAGCTTAATGGGGCTCGCAACATATTCGGTCAGCGATACATGACTGTTTGGTAGTGGCTTATTGATATTGGTAGTGGATGAATGATATAGAAAGTGGCTTATTGAGTAAGCTTCCAGGGAGGAGTTTTATGCAAAAAGCCATGTCTTTTTTAGCTATAACAAGCATAAGTTCTCAAAGCTTTTCATATATATATATATATATGCTCTATGTATCAGCCCTCCACCATCTTGGCCGATGGCCTACTAGTTCTACACACAGGGAGCACGATGTTGACCCGATCATCCATTAAAAGATGTGATCTGTGACCGTTTTCTTCTCACGAGACCCACTTTTATTTCTAACTGCTAAATTATTTGCAGATAGATTTGGGCAGCAGCAAGCAACCAAAGTACTGGCTGCCCACCAAAAATCAATTCTTTTTAGAGCAGGTTTGAATTTTTCATTTGCACAATAGTGTCATAATAGGGCCAATAGGACACTTCCTTTCAAAATGTTATAAAAAGCTTGCTAAGACTCTCAAAAGCGTCATTTTTAAGCTTATTACAACACTTTTAGATATGACACACAAGTGTGTGGTTCTACAAACTTAAGTCCTATAAAGTAGTGTGTTAGAACACTTGGACATTTTTGGTGTTCAATAAACCCAAATTTGTTGTAGTCTTGCAAAACATGCTACTATTTGTCACATGATAAATAGTACGCACAATTGTTTTCCTATAAACTCAAGTTCTATAAAGCAGTTTATCAAGACATTTACACATATTTTACGTTCTATAAACCCGGTTTTGGTATAGTGGCAACACAACTTACCATAAACTATTGTCCTTCACAACCTTCAAATACTTTTCACTTCACTTGGTTTAACTGAAACATCAAATAAGAAAAGGAAAAAAAAAACTATTTTCGAAACCTCAACTTACCCCTAAACTTTGCCATGGGAAGTTATAGAAAGTTGCTACAACTGCATGTCATTGTAGTGTGGAGAAGCAAGGACTGAGTTCATAGAACCTGATCTCTTCAAAAATGGATGCTCCAGTAGTTGAGCAACAGTAGGTCGGTCTTTTGGATTGACTTGCAAGCATTTAAGAAAGAAATCCTTAGCTTCAGCGGATTGGAGGAGGTTCACCCCTACCAATTCTAAACAAAATACATCTTCGTTACCAAATGTTATAAATATGTTAATAAGTACATCTTCATTACCAAATGTTATAAATATGTTATAAAATGAAGTATCGAGGACAAGGTAAATGTTATGCATACCCCTTCCAAGTAAGAGTACGCAACTTTACGTGTCAACATCTCCAACACAGTGCAACCAAGGCTCCATATATCCGCTGCAAGTCCACATATCCATTGCTTGCTCGATTATTAACAACCTAAGGATACAGGACAAAATAGTCATTAATACAAAGCATCCATCAGAAAACAGCCAATAGTATTAATTGTGGACGGCCAATTGTCACAGATTCTAAGTAGAGGATATAAATTTGAAATATATATTGACCAAACCCTAGAAAATAGATATAGCCAAATACAAAACTACGTTTAATAGAATTAAGGTAACCTCTGGTGCCATCCAATATGGATTCCCGTTGCAATTTAATTTCATTAAATGCTATTGCCTGTGGATATAAATATAATCACGTGTATATGTAGTCAATTGTATTAGAAAATAATCATATGGAAAAAAGAAGATAATATTGAAGAACAAAAAACTAGTGCTTTACTTACCTTTGCCAATCCAAAATCTGCAAGTTTCACTAATCCATTAACATCTACCAATATATTAGCACATTTGATATCCCTATTACATGAAATATAACAGCCTAACCACTATACCAAAACCACAAATTGCATTCCCCCATAAACAATGAGAGACATAAAGATGAATCATAATTATGCAATGCAAGTCACATCCAACAAATGGAGATTTTTACTTTCAACCATCCCATAGTCGTGCATAGGTACATGAGAAATTTAACAGATGTTACAACAAGCAATTTAACAGATGGCATTACAGGTCCAATAACCCTAAAAACTCAAAACTGAATTGCATGAGCACAATGGAAGTAACAACAAGATATGTACTCATTGGGGAATTATATCGAACACTTGGTGTTCATAAAAACGAAGGTAATGGTAATTATGTTTCATATCTCCTACCCTTACCAAAATGTTGTGAACGGAGAAAAAGAATGCAAATCCAACGAGAAATTAAGCATATCAGTCGCCAAAGCCGGAGACAGGACAGAGACGGTTGGTACCGATATTCAAACATTGATTTTGAAATTAACAGGGACATCTTGAGGTTATAATAAACAAAAACACATATCGATTCGAGATAAATTGTAAGAAATAACAAAATAATACTAGAGCAAAAGAACCCAAACCTACTGGATTTGAAATCGATTACCTCGCTCGACATATTTGACCCTAGGATCGACAGGGATTGAAACCGATCGAGAAGGTAATTTCAAGCGAAGCAACTTTCAATCGAGAAGTGTTTGGAACGAAGCAACTTTGGATCGAGAAGGGTTTGAATCGGGATGAGATAGGGTTTCTGATGGAGAAAGGGAAACAAACAGAAGGGTACGCATATGGGGGAAATAAGAAGAATCAGATTAGGCTAAATTTAGAGAAAACAAATATTTTTTAAAAAGTTAAAATAAAAAGAATTTGAAAAAACAAAACTGTCCCTCATGTAGATACTATTTGGTAACATTTACATATGTAATACCATTTAGTCACCACTAATTTTTGGTCACTCATTTTTTGGATTAGTAACCACTACTTTTTGGTCAGGCTTTTGGATTAATGACCATAATTTTTTTATTACTAACACTCCTAACTCACTATAACATCTACATATGAAATACTATTTAATGACCATTAATTTTTGATTATCGCTTTTTGGATTAGTGACTACTATTTTTGTCACTAACCATCCTAACTCACTACAACATCTAAATATGAAATACAATTTAGTGACAACTAATTTTTGGTCACTAGCTTTTTAAATTAGTGACCATTATTTTTTGTCACTATCTTTTGGATAAGTGACCACTATTTTTTTGTCACTAACCCGCCTAACTCACTATAACATCTAAGTACGGAATACAATTTAGTGACAACTAATTTTTGGTCACTAGCTTTTCGAATTAGTGACCACTATTTTTTGTCACTATCTTTTGGATTAGAGACCACTATTTTTTTGTCACTATCTTTTGGATCAGTGACTACAATTCACTAACCATCCTAACTCACTACAATATTTAAGTATGAAATACAATTTAGTGACAACTAATTTTTGGTCACTAGTTTTTCAAATTAGTGACCACTATTTTTTGTCACTATTTTTTGGATTAGTGACCACTATTTTTTTGTCACTAACCATCCTAACTCACTACAACATCTAAATATGAAATACAATTTAGTGACAACTAATTTTTTGTCACTAGCTTTTCGAATTAGTGACCACTATTTTTTGTCACTATCTTTTGGATTAGTGACCACTATTTTTTTGTCACTATCTTTTGGATAAGTGACTACTATTTTTAACCATCCTAACTCACTACAATATTTAAGTATGAAATACAATTTAGTAACAACTAACTTTTGGTCACTAGTTTTTCAAATTAGTGACTACTATTTTTTGTCACTATCTTTTGGATAAGTGACTACTATTTTTTTTGTCACTAACCATCCTAACTCACTACAATATTTAAGTATGAAATACAATTTAGTGACAACTAATTTTTGATCACTAGCTTTTCAAATTAGTGACCACTATTTTTTGTCACTATCTTTTGGGTTAGTGACCACTATTTTTTGCCACTAACCATCCTAACTCACTACAACATTTAAATATGAAATACAATTTAGTAACAACTAATTTTAGGTCACTAGCTTTTCAAATTAGTGACAATTATTTTTTGTCACTATCTTTTGGAATAGTGACCACTATTTTTTTGTCACTAACTCTCCTAACTCACTACAACATCTAACTATGGAATACAATTCAGTGACAACTAATTTTTGGTCACTAGCTTTTCGAATTAGTGACCACTGATTTTTGTCACTGTCTTTTGGATTAGTGACCACTATTTTTTTGTCACTAACCCTCCTAACTCACTACAACATCTAAGTATGGAATACAATTTAGTGACAACTAATTTTTGGTTACTAGCTTTTCGAATCAGTGACCAGGATTTTTGGTCACTGAACCTCCTAACTATTACAACTCTCTTAGCATTTGGTCACAAACACTTTTGAATTAGTGACCACTATTTTTTGGTCATTAATCATTACTTTTTGTGACGAGACTCAAAGACATAAAAGAATTTTCTGGGAATTAGTGACCAAATTTATTTTTTGTCACTAAAATTTATCTTAGTGACCAAAAATTAGTGACGACCTTTATTATCGTCGCTAACATTACAATTAGTGACCAGAATTTGAGTAGTCACCAAAATTTTTGTCACTAACATCACTTTTTCTTGTAGTGTCAAAAACCACGAGCTTGTCAACCTTGTCACCCAAAACAACATCTAGTATGATCTGTTTCTAAATAACTATGTTGAACTGAAAGGTTTTTTTTATTTTTCCCTTTTTGTTTATGTACACTTCTTATATTTTTCTATTTAATTTGATGGATCTCAAGTTTACTTCTACAACTGTCCATGTGTGAAATATAGGCATTTGGGAAGCAAACAATAAGACTTAGAAGAACAAGAAAGCGAAGGCTTCCATCAAGAATGCAAATTGAAGTAAGTTTTCATATATTTGATGTATTTTCATAATTCCAAATTTGAGGTCATAAATGATTGTTATTATTCAATACAGGAGTACACATATTTTGAATAATAAATGACTAGTTTATAGACCCGTACGGTGTCACATGTTAAAAATAAAAAAGCATTAAAAGTTATTATTTGTGCAACAATGACAATGTACCAGACAAAACAATGAAATATAGTATATAAAGAAGTACTTTAAAATATAATTTGCTTTCTTAGGTATGTTTTATAATTTGTTACGCTGCTTACATTTTTCTATTTGATTTGATGTATCTGCAGTTTACTTCTATAATTGTCCATGTGTGAAATATAGGTATTACATAAATAAACTTAAAACAAAACATAATCAAACAGAAAACAGTTTTCACTTTGTAACGCATTTAGTCCCTATATATATATATATATATATATATATGTATGTCTGTGTAAAATATTTTTCTGGTAATGTGTAGATTGATGGAGTAGAAATCCATTCTACTCAAGAGTTCTATAAACGTCTCTAACAACAAAGAGCATGCAACCCCAACTGAAACCTTTTTAGACCCGGATTTGGAGGCGAAAGTATATGGTGCGTTAGAGGAGTTGGTAGATCTTGACTTGGTGACTCTAGATGATATTATTCCCCTTCAAGATCATTTCTCTAAATCCACATTGGCAATGTCCATGTTTGTGCAAAAAGATGTGGAGAAGAGGCATAAAATGATCAAACCCATACTGGACAAGAAGAGAAAAAGAAGTGGTTGACGACAATTTTAACCCCTGTTTGAGTATACTTTATTATATGGTTAGCTACTTAGTTTGTAAGTATAATTTATTATTATTGTTTTATTACCATCTCTGTCTCCCTAATTTTAACCCCGGTTCTGCTCGAGTTTGAGCAGATCGAGTATGAGCAGATCATACTTAATCACGTGGACGTATAAATGACAAATAAACCCTTTAACACAACTTATCAATGACAAATACAGAAAATCAAAGCAGAAAACCAAAATACAATGGGTTATTTATGGCCCATACTATGAGTTTGTGGCCTCTTTATGGGTTATGACCCCTACTATGAGTTTGTGACCCCTTCTATGGGTTATGACCCCTACTATGAGTTTGTGACCACTTCTATGGGTTAAGACCTTACTATGAGTTTGCAACCCCTTAACGGCTCATGTTCAAAAGCCATTTCCCATGGATTTTTCCGACACAAAAGAGGTGTTGTGTTGTAGTGTAGAGGACGCTTTTGTGGACTTGTTGGATAGTCATTTGGATATCAAGGATGTTGCTGCAACTGAGTATATAGGGGCTTAATCAAATGAGAACTCCCTAAATCATCATAAATATGAGATCCATTTACAGCCAATCAATTTAATTTAATTAAAGAATTTATTTAATTAATACAAAAGAGTATCATAGTAAATATACAATTACAATAATTAATTATTTTAATATTAATTTGACAGTTTCAAATCAATTAAATTTTAATAATATTTGTTTCCTAAAATGTCTCTAACAAACCAAATTCAAAACATATCTCATATTGATTTCAACGATTTCTTTGAACATTCAAGCAAAATTCAATTTTAAGCAGTGAACCGAATTCGATTTTAAGCAGTGAATAGAAGAAACTTGTGCGATGGATAAAGGCAAGAAGAAAGTTTATGAACAAACCCATATCATCATCGATGAACCAATTAACTACCATGGATGTTCAAACATGGCATGATCCTGACGATTTTGATACTGGAATTCCTCCGTACAATCCTTTGATTCACGTTTAAGAAATAGACAATGAAGACCGTGTATCCAAGGATGACTTCCTTGACGATAACGAAATGCATGAAGTTGAAGAAGAAATAGATAATAAAGACCGTGTATCCGAGGATGACTTCATTAACGATAACGAAATGCTTGAAGTTGAAGAAGAAACAACGTTCCTCGATGTTAATGGTATACCCACAATCAAGCAAATGGTAATGATTTATGTTGTATATAAAGGTGTAAATTTATTTTGAGTTTGGTGTTTTTGAAGTTGGATTCTGGAAGAAAAAAATTATGAATATATGTGGTACATGTGTTTACAATATGTATGGTACATTTTTATAAACGCATGGAAAATGATTTGTATCAGGTGATGGGATATTTTTTTTTGAACGCCAGCGTTAGTGTTAGTGGTTATGTTAGTAACGAGTTAAACTCCAACCCCTGGGGCAGCGCGGGATTAAACCCTCGCACCTCCACAGAGCCACGTCACCTATGAGGAATAATACCTCCACCATTTTTAGGGGAAACCACTACTCCCAAGGCTCGATCCCGAGACCTTGAGGATGTTGTAAAACCCCGGTACCGCTAGGCCAGAGGCCCTTTGGTGGGTGATAGGATATATTAATATGTGGTACATGTGTTTGATTTGAATATATGTGGTATATGTGTTTGATTTGAATATGAATATATGTGGTACATGTGTTTGATTTGATTTGAATATATGAATATGAATATGTGTGGTACATGTGTTTGATTTGAATTGATTTTGATAGGATATTTTTTTATTTTACTTTTGCTAACATACCTTGATTATAGGAACCGTCTAATTTAGATCAACATGAAATAGAATGTCAAATGACTATAATACCCATTTTTCATTTTATTTAATCCAATTAGTTTGCTTTATTTTAGGTAATATCATAAGTTTAATTCCTTTTAATTAGGACCATTGATCTATTATTCAATGGATGAGATGAGATTTCATAATTATCATGATTAAACTAGATCTCTAATGAAGAGCCCCCTATATATATATATATATATATGAACGGTTTTAGTGAAAACTACTACCACATGATATAGGCAACGAAAGCATAATTAAAATTTTCATCCATGACAATATCAAACTAACAACCTATAAGGATACATACATTCTAGATATTTAACTATACAAAAGGATGAACATAAATTACTTACTTGTTTATTGTGATTGTCGAAAACCACAATTATGAATCAAACCTTTGATCTTGCTTCTTGGATGCTAAGCACCAATAGTATGTATCCCTCTAGTGGCTCACACTTAAGAACACCAAAATCTAACAATCAAGAAGAGGCTTAAATCTTAAACCTTCACTATGGTTTTCGATTTTGAGAGAGAGGGAGAGAGAGAGATCTTGCGCCAAGAGAGAGAGAGAGAGGAAAATTCCACTTTCGGTTTTACCCTTAGTAGTTTATTTATAACCCCTCTTCTGCTTCTTGACTAAGTTACCTATTTTACAAATAGCCCACTTGAACCGATATCCTTGATTAAAACTACTTTAATCAATTATCATTTAGTCTCTGAACTTTATATAATTAATCTAATTAATTATATTTTAGCTTCTAATTAATTTATCATCAAATGACAAATTAACAAACTACTCCCTTTATCTTCTGATTGTTTATTTGGGTCTTAAGGGCAACCCAAAAGGACCCTGCTATTATAAGAAGTTTTACAACGGTTAATGACTCTAGACACTATATCCAATAGTCTCCCACTTGGACAAGTTATTATCTCTATTTGGTGCAACACTCTCAAATAATCAGCAGAGAGCAAGCAATCCAATGTAGTTGTCGAACTCTGATAAAGATTCGGTCCTAAGATAAGTGATTTAATGTTCCTTTGTTTTACAAGATATCATATGAACCTGAGACATGGATAATTAATTGTCTATCTCATGGATCAAGATTATGTTTCCCGACTTCCGATATGTGTTGAATTCATCAGACTACTCAATTGAACACATCAATTCTAGTCAGGGTTTGGCCAAACACTTAACGTCAACACCAAATCATCAAGGGCCCCATGGATATCGCTTCTCTTGTTTAGGCAAAAGGAACAAATAAACTTTGACTACACAGTTCATTTCTATTCATCATATTATACATGGACATACCCTGTATAACTGCCAGTTATGGATAGCGTTGGAGCACACCAAAGCATAACAGTATCCTAGAGCAAAACTCTATGTATCTCCGTTTGAAGAACATAAAATATTATCATCTCAAAATTACTCCGACTTAATCCATGAAGTAAACTTTTGAGTGCAGGTTGTTCAATACTCAAATCACTATCAAGTACTCATGAGCATTTGTTGCAGTCTCTATGCTTCTAACACTCCATGACAGTCTTGAATCACTACTTCCAAGAGTATGACTAACTGTGGAGGTTTAAGTAAATTAATACTTAGGAAGTTGGTTCTAAACATGCAAAACAAAAACCAATAATAAATTAAATGCAAATGGACGCAATCCAACATATATTATAATCTATATATAATAATCTCCAAATCAAATACAATTTATTACGTTTTAATGTATATATCAATCTAATAACTAAAACATTCAAGATATATTGATAATTCTAACACCTATGGCTTCACTATGATACTCATGCTTAGGTCGAGTTAGTGCTTTCGTGAAAGGATCCGTCGGATTCTCTTCAGTCGGCACTCTACTCACCACGATCTTTTTTTCCGCAACCTTGTGTCGCACAAGGTGATACTTCCTCTCTATGTGCTTTGACTTCCCATGGTCTTTAGGTTCTTTAGTCAATGCGACTACACCTTCGTTATCACAGAAGGTTTTAATGGGTTCACTGATGCTTGGTACAACGCCCAGATCACCTATGAAATTCTTCAACCATGTAGCCTCTTTCGCTGCTTCACTAGCTGTGATATATTCTGAATGACACGTGGAGTCAGCCACCGTGTCCTATTTGGAACTTTTCCAAGTCACGGCCCCACCATTAAACAAGAACATCCATCCTGACTGCGAGCGGGAATCATCCTGATCTGTCTAGAACAAGGTTCAAAAACGCGTGAGGCGTGTTGTGGCAGCAAGGTCAAGCCTTAAGCCTTACGTGCCACGGCGAGGACGCGGCGTTTTTCAAGGCGTCACATAAGGCGGCAAATTTGAATGTCATACATACAATTATATATAAAGATATATGTTTTCTATATATTATCTAATCAGATAATGATATTAAAAAATGTACATTCATTTTAAAAGAGAATAATCATATAAATTATTATTATAAAAATAGTTTTCAGATTAAATATTTAAAATAGAACTTAGAAAGGTAATTTTACAGCTTCATTTTAATCGTTAGTCTATAACGTTTATAAATTCGTGAAATTGTGAGTGATGTGATTATATAAACCTATAAAAGTGTAAAATCTAAAGTTAAAAGTGTAAAAATACAAAAGATTAAAAAAATAATAATTTTTTTTTGAAAAAGATCATGTCTTTCAAAAAAGTTCGCGCTACGGCGCGCCTCAAGACGCCATGGTGTGAGCCACGCCTTATGGAAACGTTATGGGTTGTTTCGTAACGGCGGATATGCGTCTTACGCCATATCGCGCCATGACGAACGCCATGGCGCGTTTTTTTGAACACTGGTCTAGAAACTCGCATCAGTATAACTTGTTACTCTTAAATCATCCTTTCCACCATAGACCAAGAATACTTCTTTAGTCCTCCGAAGATACTTAAGAATATTCTTTACAACCATCCAATGACTTTCGCCTGGGTTCCCTTGATATCTACTCACCATGCTTAAAGAAAATGAGATATCAGGTCTAGTACATGTCATGACATACATGATGATCCTATAGCAGATGCATATGGAATTCGACTCATCCTGTCCAGTTCTTCACTAGTGCTTGGACATTGATCTTTACTCAATCTTATGCCATGTCGCATGGGCAAATACCCTTTCTTGGATTCACTCATATTGAATTTCTTCAATTTCTTATCCAAGTATGTACTTTGGCTAAGTCCAATTAAACGTTTGGTTCTATCTCGATATATGTATGTTGCATTTCCCAAATCTTTCATAGCTAAACATTTCCCGAGCCAGACCTTTACATCTTGCAACGTCGGAATATCGTTTCCTATGAATAGTATGTCATCAACATACAAGACTAGAAATACAACATTACTCCCACTATCTTTAACACATACGCAGGACTCATTTTCGCTTCGAGAAAATCCAAACTCCTTGACCTTTTCATGGAAACAAAGATTCCAACTACGAGGCGCTTGTTTATCTGGATACTCGCGATGTACAAAACCTTCAGGTTGTGCCATATACACATCCTCATCAAGTTTCCCATTAAGGAAAGTGGTTTTTACATCCATTTGCCATATTTCATAGTCATGAATGCAGCTATGGCAAGCAATATCCTAATAGTATTCTTTGCCACTGGTGAGAAGGTTTCATCATAATCAATCCCTTGAGTTTGAGTGTAATCCTTCGCAACCAGTCTAGCCTTGAATGTGTGCACATTCCCATCTATATCGGTCTTCTTTTTGAAGATCCACTTACACCCAACTGTCTTGCGACCTGGTATATGATCAACCAATTTCCAAACTTGGTTATCGTACATAGATTAAATCTCGCTCTCCATGGCCTCTTTCCACTTGGCAGCCTCAGGGCCTGCCATCGCTTCCTTGTAGTTGGATGGCTCATCCGCACTATCAAATGTTTTATCATTGACTAGTGTATCTTCTTCCTTTGTAATATGAAAATCATAATAAAACTCAGGAGGTCGATTAACTCTACTAACTCTACTAGTTCTGTGAAGAGGTGGTGGAGATATGTTTCAACAGGTGGTTCAACCTCATGTTGAGTGCTAGTGTCAACTATAGGTTCATCATTGGTTGTTTCTTGAATTTCTTCAAGATCAATATTGCTCCCACTATCCTCTTTGGAAATGATCTCCCTTTCTTGGAAGACTCCCCTTCGAGCTACAAACACTTTGTTCTTAGAAGGTTTGTAAAATATATATCCAAAGGATTTGTAGGGATAACCAATGAACTAACATTTCTCTGCTCTAGGTTCTAGCTTGTCGTTAGTTTCACGCCAAACGAAGACTTCACAACCCCAGACCTTTATATGTGCTAACGAGGGACGAGTCCCAATCAACATTTCAGAGGGTGTCTTTTCAACCTTCTTAGTTGGAACGAGATTTAAGATATGAGCTGCAGTTTCTAAGACATAGCCCCAAAATGATATTGGAAGTGTAACACGACTCATCATGGACCGAACCATATCAAGTAGTGTTCGATTTCTTCTCTCGGCAACACCATTGAGTTGTGGTGTTCTGGGAGGAGATAATTAATTGTGAAACTATTCCACAATCCCTTAGATAGTCATAAAATTTATGACTCAAATATTTTCCACCCCTGTCGGATTGGAGCATCTTGATCTTCTTGCCCAGTTGGTTTTCTACTTCGTTTTTGAATCCTTTGAACACTTCAAAGATATCAGACTTATTTTTCTTCAAATAGATAAATCCATATCTACTGAAATCGTCAGTAAAAGTAACAAAGTATCTCTCACCGTTTCTCGTGGCAGATCTGAACGATCCACATACATCTGTGTGGATTAAGTCCAACAGATCCTTACCCCTTTCCATTTTTCCTTTGGAAGGTGATTTTGTCATTTTGCCAAGTAAGAAAGACTCACATTCTTCATCTGACTTTAAGTCAAATGATTCCAAGATTCCGTCTGATTGGAGCTTGGCGATGCGTTTCTTGTTTACGTGGCCAAGACGATGATGCGATAACGATGATTTATCCAATTCACTATTGGAGGAACCAACATTTAGAGTTAAGTTATTATTATTTCTACCAATACAAATCACGCTTTCATACACACCATTACAAGGAGAAGCTTTAAAATAAAAGGAACCATGATTATAAACCAAAATGCAACCATTTTTATTATCAAATTGAAATTCAAAACCATCCCTGTACAATGCATGAAAAAGGAAATAATGTTTCTAGCCATTTCTGGCGAGTAGCAACAATCTAATAACTTTACTGAAAAATCACTACTAAGCACGAACTCAAAATCTCCAATCTTGGTAACAGCGGCAGTTGTCATGTTTCCCATGATCAGATTTAGCTCCCCATGCTTCAACGTTCTACTTCCCTTTAGTCCCTGAGAATTGGAGCAAATATGAGTACCACATCCCGTATCAAGAACCCAAGAGTTACAAATCAAAGTACTATGGAGTTCAATCATAAAAATACCTAAGGTGCCACACTCTTTGGCCTTGTTCATTTTCAAGTCCTCCAGATATTTTGGGCAACTTCTCTTCTAATGGCCCTTTTCTTGACAGTAAAAGCATATGGCCTCTTTAGGGTCACTTATGGGTTTTATGTTAGAAGAAACAACCTTTCTCTCAAGGCCTTGGTTGCGAGAAACAACTTTAGCCTTTCCCTTCCCTTTGGGATGAGGAATTTTCTTCTTCTTACGTCCACCTTGCCTAATGGCCAGGACGGGTTGAGTGAGCAATTTGGGTCTTACTCGTACTTGCTTCAGCAGATCTCAACATGCCATGGAGCTCCATCAAGGTCATGTCTATATTGTTCATATTGAAGTTCACTATGAACTATTTATATGCCCCACTAAGAGAGTTTAGCACCATGTCAATGGCAATCTCTCTTGGGAAATCAACACCTAGATTGGCCAACTTGTAATGTACGCTTTCATCTTTTACACATGCGCACATACAGGGGTACCGTCCTGTTGCTTACATTCCACAAGCGATTTTACAACTTGGAACCTTTCTTGTCTCGCTTACTCCTGAAACATTTCATGAAGCTGCTCATTTAGTTCAAACGCCCCCATGTTCTCGAAACTCTTTTGAAGTTCAGGGGACATGGACGCCAACATGAGACACACGACTTTTGTAGATTCCGCGAATTGCTTGTTATATTGAGTTACTGCTTCAGGGCTTGCATCATTATTTTTAGTATAGGACGATCCTTATCGAACAAATACTCTTTATCTTCGTACCTCAAGGCAATTCTCAAGGCACGAATGCAATCCAAGTAGTTTGGCCCAGTCAGCTTATCTTTACTTAGGATAGAGAGTAACGTAAGGTTGGATGTTGAGTGAGTAGGAGGGGGAGGAGGAGGAAGATTTTCAACCATCTGTAGATATAGTTTTAGTTAGTTTGATATTTAATCCTTAAAAATAATTACCCAAATATTATTTAACAAGGCTAGGATCCATATTTCACTTTATGATGCGAAAAGGGATGCCGTAATCACATCACAAAGTTTATTTAGGTAAACAAATGTTATTTGTTAATTTCATTCACTATGAAACTCCTAGGTCTTTTGAGATTTATTGACTTATGTTAATGGCATGCTAATCTTGATTATGCTTATCTTCTATTTGTGAATGGGATGCCGAGGATCACAAACTAGATAGTGAATTGACCATGCAAAAAACACACGGACCCCTCGGCTCAAGTACGCTTGAGAATCGCGAGCGCCATATCATTTTCGACTATAGTTTCAGATTAACGCGCCGGCAAACCGCACACGCTTCGTTAACAAACTATAAGAATATGTGTGTTCTTTTTATGGGTAGCATAAGACTTTCACATTTATTAGTATATCTAAAACGGGATTTTGTTTTATACTTCATAGTTAATACTTTTAACTTGTCACATTGACCTATCAAACCTTTTCGGTAATTCCACCGGTCCACACAAGAGGCGGTGAGTATGGTAACGCGGGGCATTTTAAAAATCATTGACTTATTCGGCACCATATTATAGGTAACCTCCTTAAACCCCCTTAGAATGTTTATAGTGAGTACGCCTAGTCTCGGTTTGACTATCAATGTCTTTATAATTTAATTATATATATATACATATAAGGTCTATTATATATATAAATTGGATGGAATTTTAAAACAATTTTAAAATTATGATTATTTAATTAATTCTAATTAACCATCTGGGGACACATGCTAATAATTAATATAAATATTTAACATACAATTTATATTCACTATATAAATAATGTTAATATTTATCTTACAATATTATCCAATTTAAACATATTTAATGTTAAATATTTATCTATTATATTATTCAATTTAAATATATTAAATGTTAATATTTATCTTGAATATTTATCTTAAAATATTTAAGATTATCTTTTCAATATTTGCCAAAACTCAATTTGTGTATTTTAGGCAAGTTAGAAAACTAGCAAAAAATTTATTATGGTATTTAAGACAAGTTAGGAAACTAGCCAAAAATCAATTAGAGTTTAACATTGCATAAAAAAACGAGTAACCTATATCCTTTAGGGATTTCAATAAAGCCTATAGGTTTTAAACAAAACATAATTGCGAATAATACATACCAGCCAAAACCCTAGTTTTCAAAAATTAGGTTTTGAGGTTATGACCACGAAACCCTAACATATAGATTAAGCAATCCAATGGCCACAAAAATTTTGAAATCGATTTTGTAACCTCAAACCCTAAATTTCGAAAAACCCTAAACCATCACAAACAGTTTTGCAAATCAAATTGAAACCACTTTAGAGTTAAAATCTAAGAACTATGGCTGTGACACCCCTGAAAGGTTTTAGTGACAACTACTACCACATGATATAGGCAATGGAAGCATAATTAAAATTTTAATCTATAGCACTATCAAACTAACAACCTATAAGGATACATACATTCTAGATATTTAACTACAAAAGGATGGACATAAATTACTTAATTGTTTATTGTGATTGTCGAAAACCACAATTATGAATCAAACCTTTGATCTTGTTTCTTGGATGCTAAGAACCAATAGTATGAATCCCTCTAGTGGCTCACACTTAAGAACACCAAAATCTAACAATCAAGAAGAGGCTTAAATCTTAAACCTTCACTATGGTTTTCAATTTTGGGAGAGAGGGAGAGGGAGAGATCTTGCGCCAAGAGAGAGAGAGGAAAAATCCACTTTTGGATTGACCCTTAGCAGTTTATTTATAACCTCTCTTCTGCTTCTTGACTAAGTTACCTCTTTTACAAATAGCCCCCTTGAACCTTAATCTTGATTAAAACTAATTTAATCAATTATCATTTAGTCCCTGAACTTTATACAATTAATCTAATTAATTATATTTTAACTTCTAATTAATTTATCATCAAATGACAAATTAACAAACTGCTCCCTTATCTCCTGATTGTTTATTTGGGTCTTAAGGGCAACCCAAAAGGACCCTGCTATTATAAGAAGTGTTACCAACGGTTAATGACTCTGGACACTATATCCAACAATATATATATATATATATATATATATATCATTATCCAGAAGGTAAGGGAAGACGATGATGGTTTTGTGTCTGTATACATATCCCTTAGTTGACAGAGATGAAAGTTTGTCTTCATTGGGGTATTTCATGGCAGTATTTTGCCGGTGGAAATAGAGGTATTTCACCGGCTGGGGTAGGGTGTTTCATCGACGGGAGAGCATTAGTTATATTTTAGAGGTGTTCCGTCGGAGCGTGTGATGTCGATGTCAAGGGTGGGTGGTGTCTCGTCGGTGAAAGAGGTATATGTCATTGTGTCTCGCTGGTGATCAGTCAACCGAACACGGCGGAGGATGGGGTATATATATATTATTTTAATAATAAAATATTAATCTAATAATAAATATATTAATATAAATATAAAATCTTTTTTTATTTTTAACTACAAAACTGACAAAAACATAAAAAGACCAAATTGCCCCTTGATTTAACGGATTGGAGTTTGTTGGTTCCAGATTCTCTTCTTCACAGATTAATCGATTGAATTATAAACAGAGTATAAGCGGAAGCAATTTATATCAATTAATCAACAGTAACAAGATTCGATCAAAGATTGAAGAACAAAATGACAATGTATTATAACCTGAATTGTGATTACAGATACATGGAATGACGCACAGTAAGTTCTTCAATATTACTATTTCAATCGACAACTTTTACAACTGAGAAAAGATCTATTTATACAAAGAGAATAAAGTAAAAGTCAACATCTAAACCTATTACTAACTGACACATGTAAGTGATGGGAGCGTGTAACAAACTTAGTCGGTTGCAAAAGGTAGACATCCTTGATGTATGTGCCACGTCATATTCTTCATCTTGTGATTCATACTTTCAAAAGTGTAACAATCTCCCCCTAAGTATGAAATCAGAAGAATGAAGTCTGTTCAGAAAGGAGCGCCCTCAGATACAATCTTTCCAATCTTATTAATGATCTCTCTGATTGATAATAAATTTGAAAGCCTTTTGATCATCTTCTCAATTACCTCTGGATTGTGATTGTTAACATCAACAGAGATGAATGTTTTTGCAATGTAAACCACCTCTGATGAGTACTTGTGTGCCTCTTTGATTCTGAAGAAGCTCTTTCTGTCTGGCCTTCTGAAGATTACTCCTTCCTCTGGGTCTATTAGTACTCTGCCGATTCTCATGTTGTTGATGCTTTCTAGATTTTCATTGGGTGCAGAGATAGCTAGGTTATCAACGTTGTAATCTATTCCTATTTGAAAATCTACCTGTCTCTTGTACCGGATGTAGGACTTCATGCATTGAATAATTCGAGAATAAGCAATTTGATCTTGATCATCAATTCTTCTATTCATTTGAGCCTTCATGAAATCCTCCAGAAAAATAAGATCAGAGGGAAAGATGGACAATAGATCATTATCACAGAAGTAATAAGTCTTATTGTCTTCTCTGATAACCTCATAGATTGTGTACCAAATTTCTGTATCCTCAAAAGGTGAATGCTTTATTGCAGAGATTCGTTTGATAGGTACAGAGGAATGAATATCCTTTCTTGCTTGTCTGTGTGCCATGAATTTGTCCTTAATAGCATCACTTACATTGTAGGCGTTTGAGAAGTTGGGCAACATGAGATAGATTTTCTGATCTATAGGAGCATACATGTGCCGTTTGGTAATTTCCAGAATTGGTAGTTCAATTCTTCCAAGCCTCTGAAACTTTTGTCTATTCTCTGCTGCTCTACTTGACGATCCTTCAGCATTTACTCTTGCAGCTGCAACTCTTTCTCTTTCCATCTCTGCTTGAGCGTTTGATGCTTCTGCAGAGGCTCTTTCTGCTTCAGCTTTAGCTCTTATTTCAGCCTCAATTCGTTCTTCTTGTCTTTGTTTGTTCAAGGCTTCAACTTTAGCCTTTGATGCTTCAGCTCTGGCTTTGGCTTCCTTTTCTTTAGCTATTTCAGCTTGGGTTGAGGAGGAATATGGCGTTTGTCTTGTGTTGCCTATAACCTCAAGAATGAATTTGGCTATCTCTGGATCTTTTGGAAGAGGCCCAGAGTGAGTGGCTAACGGAGTTGGAGTCAGAGGGATTTGGGTATGAGAAGTTTGAGCCGGAGTTTGTTGCTTGGAGGATGATTGGTGTTTGGCTGAAGTAGATGGAGATGGCATTGGATTTGGATTTGAGCTTTCAGTGTTGGTTGTGGGTTTGACTTTCTTTGATTCTGGTGCTTTCTCCCCCTTCTGAGAATCAGGGTCCTGATCCTTAGATCTTTTGCGTTTCAGTTCTGCTTTTGTGCAAGCACGCTCCTCCTTGGCCTTTTTCTTTTCACTAAAAGAATTAGAAAGAGAACTTACCAGAGTTGTAAGCTGAGACAAAGAGGTTTCCATAGATGATAACTTTAAATCCACATTAGAAGTGCAGGCAGTTGTTTTGGAAACATATTTGGAGGAGAGAGAGTTGATGCGTTCAAGCATGGCCTTCTGGAAGACAGCCATATCAGATTTCTTGATCAGAGAAGATTCAGAAGTGTCTGCAGAGGGATGAATAGCCTTGATAATTTTGTGAAGATCGGCTACTAAGGAACTGTATTCATCAACAGAGATTGTGACTTCTGGAGTTGGAATTGCCTCGGGAATGCAGAGAATAGCCTCAGAAATAGCTTGGATTCCAGTATGCAGAGAAGAATAATGATCAGAAGGTTGGCTCTGATGTGTTGCAACAGTGGTAGAAATGAGGTCTTTTAAGGCTTCCAGAGTCTGAGCTTGCTGTTTTTGTTCATCATGAATAGCCAGAAGCATGGCATTTTGAGAGTCCAGAGATAGTTTTAGATCCTCCACAGATCTCTGAATTTTATCACCAAATGCCTGCAACGCTGCATTGGTGACATATTCAGAATGGGTAACCGGTGCATCTCCAACACATGGAGCCCCTTTTCTCTCACGTGCAGAGAGGCCCTCATTCACACCTGTTTTGACGTTGAGCGTGGAGGGACTTCCAACCTGTCGTTGAGGACTGTTATTAACAGGTACCCCTTCGGTTGTTCTGATTGTTGAAGACAACAGAATCCTCATCATCAGAGGATGAGGTGTTGAAGACAATGTGCTTACCTTTATGGAGAGTAAACACTCCGGTAAGTGGTGCAACCTGTGGCTGTAACCCCTCTGGTGGGATTTCATGAGCCTCTAATCTATCAGAAGATATGGACTTATCTTCTAAGACACCTAAATCATTGTTGGTCACAGAGACATCAACATTATGTGGGGAAGGTGTCAAGTTCTGGGGCAAATGAACTCGTATATTTGCATCATCATTATGTTGAGAGAATGATAAAGAGGTTTCCCCGGTTGTGCTTGATGCAGAGGAAGAAGAAATATCCTCTGATCGGATGGTTTCTGGGTGGTTTGGACTGGGTTGTCCTTGGTCAATGAAAGTAGATAGGTTGACATCTACCTTAGATAATGAAGTTACCCTTTGGGATGTTGGTGAGATTCGCTCAAGTGTGTCACGATGGACATCTTCTGTACCTTCTTTTAATAAGAGGTCAGCATGGGTAGAACCACTCGGATGTTCACTCAAATTCTTTTCAGCCTCATTCTCACTTGACCTCTCACTTGCTAGAACTGGCTCTAAATGCTCTGGGGTAGAAAGTCTCTGTTCTGAGAAATTCATAGAGTTCCTATAGGATTGTAGATAAGAAGAGCTAGAGGGAATTAGGTTGAGCATGTACCTTGAAAGCTCTCTGGGAGAAGAATAGCCATTGCGGTCGATGGTCGGACGGTAAGTGCTCATTGATGCAATTTTGCAAAATGGTTGAACGAGTGGAGCCTTGAGGGCACCAATTGCAGGATAGGTAACCAGAGATAAAAATCGTGGAAACATCAGAGCTGGAAGAGGTTTTCCTTGGTTTTGATTGGTTACTTTGGTGTGTACAGCAGCTTTAATCTCTTGAAAAATGAGGCTTGCGTAGTCCAAGGGGCGATTAAAAAACATGCCATACATGATAGTCAAAATATTCCTGCTTGCTTGACAAGAGACCCAATTTTACAAGTGAGACTCTTGTTCAGGATAGAAACTAGGAGATTCCACATTGGGGGTAACTGTTTTCTCTTGAACTCAGAAAGTTTGCCTATGGGTTCATTGTAACCAAGAAAGATAATGAAAGATAACAATGCTTCAGCAGAAGGGTTCGATTCTAGGGCTGGATTTGGAACTAATGCACCATCAAGTAGTACCTGTGAAGAGGGTAAATGAAAATACCTGGCTAATTTCTTCTTTGTAATGGGTATTTCCACAGCAGTATCAGGTTGATCAGGATGACTGAAATTTCCAAGCAGGGTCTCATCATCTTGAATGTACATTGATTGCCACAGTTCCTGAACGTAAATTTCAGGAACATTTGGGTTTGTCAGAGTTAGGGCTCGATTAAGGACATGCTGTTGAAGAAATTCAACCATAATTCTGAATTCGGACTGGTAAGTATTTGGATCAAGAAGAACCTGCACATTGTTTGCTTTCAATGGCAGTTTGACGAACGGAGCACTTTCGGCAGTAGAATCAACGAGACGTCCTTCGTCATCGTTGATAGCTGGATTTGCAAGGTGAGAAGCCATGGATGAAAGTTGGAGAGAGTTGCAAGCAACTTCGTAAGAGTGAGAGCAGTAACAGTGGAGAGGAAGAAGAAGGGTATCTGAAATTTGGGGATTTTATATGAGACCAAATTGGAATTGGAAGGGGTTTGTGTATTGGGAGTAGAAGAAAACGGTTCAGAAAAGATGATGTAAGCACGCAGGCATGGATACATGCAGTCACACAATGAATGACACGTGGAAAGTAGGAGTGATGTGTAAGACACGATTTTTGAAGAGAAAACGGAGAGGTTATCAACTTAAAAGCGGTTGATTATCCCAAAAGTAAATAAAAAGAGAATATAAAGCAATTTGTTGAGTAATTAAATGAAATTAATTAAAGAACAAATTGAAATATATAAATCTGTTTATTTAGAATTAAAAATCAGTCATCTGGGAAAAAATTTGATCCAAATGAAAGTTTAAAATTTTTATGAAGAAAAATAATAAGAAAAAATTAAAATTGAATATAGAAATTTTTAAATAACCTTGACGGCAAGAGTTAAAAAAAATTGTAGATATTCAATAAAATTTTTGGAATATTTTGATTCATAAAATTTTTAAAAAAATGTCAATTATAAATCATCATCTAGTATAAGTTTAAAATGAATCATAGATGTTCTGAGAGACCTTGACGGCAAGAGAAACACAGAATAAGAAGATTCAGAAGAAACTTAGGTGGATGAAAAAATTCATAAGACAGCTAACTTAGTGTTAGTCTTTGAACAGTTGAAGAAACTCCCCTCTGAAAGATATAATTTCCTTTGCATAATATGCTCCCCCTTGATTTATAAGTTCCCCCTTGAATATTAATCTCCCCCTTGAATAATAATCTCCCCCTTGAATAAGAAGCTCCCCCTTGAATGATAAGTTCCCTCTTTGCTTCTTGGATTGGCGCCTTTCTGATAAAACTTGGATGGAAAGAAATAAAATGCAACAAAATAACCTAAACCAGAAGCGATCAGAGGTCTCTGAGTGCTTCTGGATGATGTTCAGAAGACGATCAGAGATCTCTGATAACTTCTAAGATTAAAAATTACATGTTTAGCATTCCCATCTTGCTGATTAAAAAATTAAAACGCTTCTCATCCAGAGCTTTTGTAAAAATGTCAGCCAGTTGGTAATCAGTAGAAACAAAATACATTTCTATTGTACCTTTTTCTACATGATCTTTGATAAAGTGATACCTAACATCAATATGCTTTGTTTTGGAGTCTTTGAATGGGTTTTCTGTAATGGCAATTGCACTTTCAGAATCACAGAGAATGGGAATCTTATCATAGATTAGACCGTAGTCTCTAAGTTGGGTTTTCATCCAAATGACTTGGGAACAACAGCTAGCAGCAGCAACATATTCAGCTTCTGCAGTAGATGTTGAAACACAATTTTGTTTCTTGGAAGTCCAGCTGATAAGACGATTACCCAGAAGTTGACAGCTACCAGAGGTGCTTTTTCTGTCCAACTTACAACCTGCATGATCAGAATCTGTGTATGCCATTAAATCAAACCCAGAATTTTTTGGATACCAGAGACCCAATGAAGGAGTTCCCTTTAAGTATCTAAAAATTCTTTTGACAGCAGCCAAATGAGATTCTTTAGGATTAGCTTGATAACGAGCACAAAGACAAGTGGCAAACATAAGATCAGGCGTACTTGCTGTCAAATATAGAAGAGAACCTATCATACCTCTGTAAGCCGTGATATCTACAGGTTTTCCAGAGGGATCAGGACCTAGTTTCATACTAGGAGAGATAGGTGTTTTCATAGTTGATGAATTCTGAAAATGAAATTTCTTTAACATGTCAGAGACATATTTTTCTTGATTAATAAAAATACCAGAGCTACTTTGTTTAACCTGGAGTCCAAGAAAGAAAGTTAATTCTCCCATCATACTCATTTCAAATTCAGTTTCCATCAACTTAGAAAACAAATCAACTTCTGTTTGATGAGTAGAGCCAAAAATTATGTCGTCCACATAAATTTGAACAATAGTTAACATACCTTTGCCTCTTTTGATGAAAAGTGTGGTATCAATTTTACCTTTCTCATATCCTTTGCTGATCAGAAATTTGGATAGACGTTCATACCAGGCTCTGGGTGCTTGCTTTAACCCATACAGTGCTTTGTCAAGAAGAAAAACATATTCTGGATGTCTTGAATCTTTAAAGCCAGCTGGTTGTTCAACATACACTTCCTCTTTAAGTTTTCCATTTAGAAATGCACATTTAACGTCCATTTGATAGACCTTAAAGTTCTTGTAAGCAGAGAATGCCAGAAAAGGTCTTATCGCCTCCAGTCTTGCAACAGGAGCAAAGGTTTCATCATAATCAATACCTTCTTCTTGACAATATCCTTTTGCCACCAGACGAGCCTTGTTTCTGATCACAATACCGTCCTCATCCTTTTTATTCCTGAAAACCCACTTAGTACCAATGGCAACTTTACCTTTTGGTAATGGTACTAAGTTCCAAACTTTGTTACGTTCAAATTGAAGTAATTCTTCCTGCATTGCTTCTACCCAACTAGGTTCGGCTAAGGCTTCATGAACTTTCTTTGGTTCAATTAAGCTTAGAAAGTTAACATAGAAAGCTTCATTTGCTGTGGCGGATCGTGTTTTGACACCCTCAGAAGGATCACCAATTATGAGATCTGGAGTATGGGATTTAGTCCATTTCGTCATCCTTGTTTGTGATATTGTTTGAGCTTGAACTTCGGTGTCAGAAGATGAGATAACTTCATCCGGAAATATTAATTCTGAACCTCTTGATGCTAAAGTCTCCCCCTCAGATGATGGAACAGAAGAAGCTTCTGGACAATCAGATGTAACAGGAACAGAGGGATCTGAAGAGCTAGGTTCAGAAGAAGGAGGACCGGAGAAAGTTATACCAGAGTTATGAAGAACTTCAGGTATGATTAAGTAAGAGGTAGTTCCTACAGGTTCTGACACCACTTCTTCGCCCAGAAAATCTTGAAAAAGGGCATCAATCTCGGATTCTCTGGATCCTGAAAGAAAATCAGAAGTAACAGTATTAAGTTTGAGTTCTGAAGAAGAATATTCAGAAGTCAGTTGAGTTTGATCGTCAAAATCAACGTTAATGCTCTCCATTACTGTTTTAGTTCTTAGATTAAAAACGCAGAAGGCTCTGGAATTTAGAGAATAGCCTAAGAATTTTGCTTCATCTAATTTTGGATCAAACTTGCCAAGTTTGTCTCTGTCATTTAAGAGAAAACACATGCAGCCAAAAATATGAAAGAATTTGACAGAAGGTTTTCGTTTGTTAATAAGCTCATAAGAGGTTTTCAGATGCCTCTTGACAATTATGGAACGATTCTGAGTAAAACAAGCAGTGGCTACAGCTTCAGCCCAGAAGTGAATTGGGAGTCCAGAAGCTGCGAGCATTGTTCTGGCTGCTTCGACCAAGGTTCTGTTGCGACGTTCAACGACACCATTCTGTTGGGGAGTGCGTACAGCAGAGAAGTTCTGAGAAATTCCATTAGCAACAAAGTATGCTTCAAGTTTGGCATTCTTGAATTCAGTACCATTATCGCTTCTCAGCTGTTGAATCTTTTGGTGTAAAAGAACTTGGATTCTAGTCATCATATTTCGAAGGACAATTGGAACTTCTGACTTTTGTCGAACAAAAGCAAGCCAAGTATACCTGAAAAATTCATCAATAAGTACCAGAATATACTTTTTACCAGAAAGACTCTGAGTTGCAATTGGACCACAGAGATCGACGTGTAACAATTGCAGAGGTCTTATGCAAGAATGATCACGTTTTGTTTTATGAGATGCTCGTTTGATCTTTCCCATTTCACATGCAGTACAGAGGTAATCTTTTTGAAAATGAACTTCTAGAAGTCCAGATACCAAATTATGTTTTACAAGCATCTCAAGATTATCAAAGTTTAAGTGAGACATTTTATGATGCCAGAGCCATGCAACCTCACTCTTTTTGGAATAAGACATAAGGTTTCCTTACCATCCTTGGAGGTAAAATTCATCATGTATAGATTACCTTTTCTGTCTGCTCTCCAAAGTTCCTCACCTGCCTTAGAAAATAAGTAACAATGTTTTTCATCAAAGACGACAAGAATCTTAGAATCACATAATTGACTTACACTTAGGAGGTTATGTTTCAAACCAGAAACATGAGCTACTTTAGATAAGGTAATATTACCTTCCTATAAGGTACCATAGCCCTTAATTTGACCCTTACCATTATCACCAAACGTTACAGCTCCACCACTTTTGTCTTTAAATTGAGAGAGTAAGTTTCGTGAACCAGTCATGTGCCTCGAGCATCCAGAGTCAAGATACCAGATATGCACACCTGTTTCTGCAATCAAGATCAGAGTTTCTTAGGTACCCATACCATTATGGGTCCTTTAACGTTAGTTTTTGGCTTATCACCCTGTTGCTTTTGATTTGATTTGACAGAAGGTAAAGATGTATTCTTTAGATTTTTTGTTTGTCCTTTTTGCTTTGTTTTATTTTTGTTGAAGTACGAATGATTTGCAGTGAAGAAATTTGAAGTTCGTGAGAAAAATTTCTGTAATTTCAAAAACAGAGAAAAACATTCAGAATTCTGAAACATAGAAGATTTTATTGAATTTTCATTGTGACAATGATAATTACAATTATTCTTAGATCTGTCTTTTCTAGTATCGGTTGTTCTAAAGAACTTCCTATCTAGACTAGACGTATGTTTAGAATCTGAAGTATTCTTCAGCGGAGATTTCCTTGGATTTATCTTCTCAGAAGCTTTCGAATTTACTGAAACAAGAACAGATAGATTAGATTTCCATTTACCTTTTTGAATGTAAGAAAGTTTTGGAGCATAAGAGTTAGGAAGTCGGATAGGAATTTTCTTTTTAAGTTTTTCTTCCTTTTCAAGATCAAGACAAGATTTAGCTTTCAGACACATTCCTATAAAATCTGGATGTATAAAAACAGGTTTTCGTTGTTCAGAGGGAACAAAGAAAATAGGGATGTCACTTTTGTTTTTAGCATCCATTCCAGAAGCTCTTATCTCCAGAGATTCATTTGTAAAGAGAAAAGGAGCGTCTTTGTTTTTCATGATCTCTGAAGTTTTAGCATAATTGGAAGTTTGTTCAGGATGAGAGAAATATGTGTCAGAATTGTCAAAGAAATCCTCACTTTGATCATTATTCTCCCATGGATATGTGATTTCTTCTAAATCCTCTCGAGTTTCAGAAAGATTTAAATCAATAAATGAACAAGGAAATATCTCTGGGTTATTCTCTAACTTTTGTTCATCATTTTCGAGTTTAAAACAATTATCCAGAGTCAAGAGAAGATCTTTTTCAAAACTTAGTCTTAATTCCTCCTCTGCTTGAATAGGAATAAACGCATCAGCCTCTGGATTCAATTTTGTAATAACACTTGAACCAAACTTAAAAATATCATCCTTCTTTTGAACTTGATTTAGATTAATATTGGTCTTTTTAGAAGAATATTTAATGTTTTTAAACTTGAGTTTACGTTGATGATGACCATTTTCAGTTTTAGATCTTTTAAAACATGATTGTTTAAAAATGATTGGAAACACAGGCTTCTGTTGTTGTCCTATACAAAAGACAGAGGTTAAACCAGACTTCTTTTCACACGTATAGGGATCTAAATCTTCAAAGCCGATTCCAGATCTTCCTACTTGTGTACTAATTTTCTCATGAACTTTTTGAGCATCCAGATATGTTTTAATCTGGTGCATTTTGTTTTGAAGTTCAATGTACAAAAATTCTCTTTCTTTTTGAAAATAATTTTTAAGTGCTACAGAATTTAATCTGTCACTTTCCTTAACTTGAATTTCCTTATCCTTTTCTTCCAGAAGTTTCTTATAACTCAGTTGCTCTTTCTTTACCAAAACTTTTGTGTCTTTCAAGGTTTTAGAAATTTTTTCTTTTTCTATGTCAAGTTCCAGTTTTTCTTCTGTTAAGATATCCATCTCTCTTTTGTAAATATCTCTTTCCCTTTGTGTTGTGGAAAGAGTTTTCTCAATATTTTTCCGTAACTTCTTTTCAATTGTTAACTTTTGCTTAAGTTCTTCAAAATTGTTTGATAAAAGCACAATTGTATTCTCAAGTTCAGAAGATTCAGAAAGATTACTAACCGGTGATTCAGAAGGTTGTTCTTCTGATTCATTAGTACTTGCCATTCCACAGAACATGGCCTCATCACCGCTGGATTCATCTCCAATCCAATTTTCTTTCTCAGCATAGTGGGCTCTTTCAGTGGCATTGTACTTGTATTTATTTTTGTAATATGTTTTGTCTTTCTCCAGAGCCACTTTGCAATGCTTTGAGTAATGACCCGGTTTGCCACATCTGTAACATACATCTTTCTTTTTCTTAATTTCCTCATCTTTCTTCTCTGCCTTAGTCTTCTCAGGTCTCTGAACCTCTTGTTTAGAAGAGTAGTTGGAGCGATCAGGCCTTCTGTTTCCTTGAAATGCTCTATTTCCAAAACAATTTGTAAACTGTTTGGTAATAAGAGCCAAGGAATCATCAAATGCCTTTATGTCATCATCAGAATCAGAATCTTCTTCTGGAACAGTTTCTGACATGAATGCCTTGTTCTTCACTCTTCTATCTTCACTTTTCCTTCTGATAGCTCCCTTTGCTTCAGAGATTAAGGCCAGAGGTCCACCTATGGTTGTTTTCTTTTGTACAACCTCCTTTTCATGAGCTTGAAGAGTTCCAAATACATCATGTAGAGACCATTGCTCAAGATCTTGATTAGCTTGTAGTGACATGGATAGATTTGACCATTCTGGATTTAATCTCTTCAAAAACAAGACATTATTGTCTTCTTTTGATCGAACAATATCACATCGTTTACATAGATTAATCAGATTATTAAATCTATGAAAAGTCTGTTCCAGAGATTCATCTGAATTTGCCTGGAAGCTGTTGTATTCATTCAGCGCTTGAGCCCTTCGATTTTTCTTCATTTTAGCACCACCTTCCAGAAGATTTTCTAACTGATCCCATAACTCTTTAGCAGTATCACAGGAATCCAGAGATTGAAAAATCTCATTTGGAATAGCCATGATAAGAAGCGTTTTTGCCTTTTTAGCAACCTCAACTTTGGCCTTTTCTTCATCATTCCAATTTTCCCTTAGCTTTGGAACTTTTCGTGCAGGTATTTCAGCAGTATTGGTAGTAGCAGGAACTCTTGGAACCGTAGTCATTGATATGAAGGGACCATTTTGAACAATAGGATAAAGTTCAATGTCCAATCCTTCATAGAAATTTATCATTCGAATCTTCCATTGTGGATATTCACCACGAATAAGAGTTGGAGGTTTGGTCAGAGAACCAGAGGTGTAAACAACATTCAAATTTGCCATTTTTAAGATCGAGAAGTATGTAGCAATAGATTTGTGTTGAAATCTAGAACAAGAGATTACTGAATGAATGAAGAGAGATTCTTCAAATTGAGATCGAATAATCAATAGATTGATTATCAGGCTCTGATACCAATTGTTGGTTCCAGATTCTCTTCTTCATAGATTAATCGATTGAATTATAAACAGAGTATAAGCGGAAGCAATTTATATCGATTAATCAACAGTAATAAGATTCGATCAAAGATTGAAGAACAAAATGACAATGTATTATAACCTGAATTGTGATTACAGATATATGGAATGACGCACAGTAAGTTCTTCAATATTACTATTTCAATCGACAACTTTTACAATTGAGAAAAGATCTATTTATACAAATAGAATAAAGTAAAAGTCAACATCTAAACCTATTACAAACTGACACGTGTAAGTGATGGGAGCGTGTAACAAACTTAGTCGGTTGCAAAAGGTAGACATCCTTGATGTATGTGCCACGTCATATTCTTCATCTTGTGATTCATACTTTCAAAAGTGTAACAGAGTTAACAGAGTTAGTACAAGGGACTCGGCTTGAAACGAAACGTCAACCACACGGATTTCTAGTGTAATTATTTTAAATTAGGGACCAAATCCATATTTTTACCTAACCACAGGGACTTGGGGGTGTAGTTTACTCAAAAAGATAATAACTTTTTTATGCTTTCAATTTATTAAATTAATTAATTATTTTACTTCATATATTTAATATTGTACTTGAATCTTAATACATATACATATACATATTCAGAAGAATATGATATTGATCAATCATTAAATTGATTGATTTAACGGATATGATTAATTGAACGTCTATAACAATTTTTAAATTAAAAACTCCTCACCTCTATTTATTTATTTTTTTCGAAAAAAAGAGATAATTTATAAACAAAAATCTAGTGAAATAAATTACACCAAAAACAATCATATTTTTCTCACTAATTTGCCATTCATATTAATCCAATTTTCATCTTGTTTTTGTGGATTTTTGGTTTTTCATTTATATTATGCTTTGAGAGAGGGAGAGATGGATAGATAGATAGGCAGAGAGAGATAGAGAGTTGAGTTTAGGGAAAATATATCAATATGAAGTAATTTATTCTCTTTGAATTTTTTTACAATTTGTTTTTTTTTCCGGAATAAAAACCTGATGAAAAAAATATATATTTTCAAACATATGTGTATATGTGTACGTAATACATATATTTAATGAAAGAAATTATACTATATATTAAAATTAAACTTAAAGTATTGATAGGTGGGTTTATACCCTCTTTAATCTAACCGCAAATGTATGGTGTTGAATCAAGTAATAAGTACGTAAGTACGAGTATCGAACCAAAGAACTAAGCACTAAGTATCACAATGATTATAACCACTATTAACTAGACAATCGAAAATTGAATGAATTGGTTTAAAGTAACAACTAAATACTAAAGATGATCATGGAAAATAAGAGAGAGTAAACACTGGAATGATATCAGGAGAAAAGCAGTTGAGGGCTGGAGTTCTAATGGGGTTCACATAGGACATTTCAAACACAATAATTATCAGAGCAATTCCAACATATGAACACACAATCATGAAAAATACAATCACTCCCGAGTTACTACTGACTTATTCCTGAACAAGAATATTTCATCTTTCGATTTCAACATACAAGTTCACGAATTAATAAAGCAAAGGATTGCAAAATAGTTCCAAGGCTTAGTTGGTATATCTCTCTCCAATTTCTCATCGTAGGCATATAAATCATCAATCTATTAAAAACTTATTTCTTTCGAAATTAAGTTAAAACAATTAGATCAACCATAAGTTGATCAAGCTCACAAAGGCATTAAACACAAATTCATATGCTTCATTCATTAAAAAGTCTAATAAAAATCATAAATTACGTGTTCATATGCGTACAACCCAAAAGTCATCCAACCCCCCAACATCTAAGAATTAGTTCATGTTGGGGTGGTAGAAAATACTACAAAAAGGATGAATTAAAAGGTTTAGACATAGTTTTCAAGATAATCTGAACACAAATAAAAACTCCCTTTCGACGATGAATCTCCACTAACAATCAATGAATACCACATTAGATCGATACTCCCGATGTCGATTGTTGTGTTTTTCTGCTCCAAAATCCGCCAAGAGTCTGCCCAAAATCGGCTCAGCCGTCGCTTCTTGGAAGATAGATGATAAGATGGATCAACCCTAGCTGGAAGAGGTCAAAATCGCAAAAACAGAAGGTCCCACAAGTTTTCCCGCGGCTAGGCTGCGGGATTCCTCGCCCGTGTCTGAAATTGCCGCGACTTGGAGCCCGCAGGATTAGTCACCTAACTCACTGTTTGATCCATACATTTCTTCGTTTGAGCTCTTACTTGGCTCCGAGAATGAGCGTTTCGCTTTTAATTGAATCCTCTATTCAAACAGACTATAAATTCTTGCATTTTCAGATGTAAATCTCAAAATTCTTATGTTTCTCTTTAAAAACAATTTCTGCACAAACTTGTCACAAACTGTTAGAAAAACGCTTTGTTTGCATGGAAAACGAGCTAAACTATAATGGAAAGTGGTATTATAATAACGCTAAAATTGGCGTTATCAAGTATGATAATTAATATATATTAAAGTATAATCTATACTACCTTATAAACCAAATTTATAAAAAGTTTTAAAAATAAATTCTAATGCATCAGGTACTATTGTTTTATGCAGAAAGTCTTAAAAGCATGGGCGAAGTTACATGTATGAATTGGGGGTCAGTTCTAAAAGAATTTTTTTTTATCACAAATATTATGGTTTATATGAAATTGGTTTCATTTTGACCCTCATTCATAAAAGGTTTGACCCCCAATAAGAAAATCCAACCATGAAAGAATAACTAAGCTTAATTTATTATTTGTTTATTATTAAAAAAATCCAACCATGAAAGAATAACAAGACTTATTTTAATAATTATTAAATTAGCATTTGTTAAAGTTGATTTATTTTTTTTTGTTAATAATTAAGGAATGTTAATTAACAAAATTTATTTAGTTAATATTTAATTGTTAATTGTTAGAGTTTATTAATTGACAAAACTTGTTAGTTACTTGATGCCTAAATAGTAATTGTTGGAGTTTGATACATGGACAAAGTATCGTATGACAATAGAAGTTAATGTGAGAAGTGAAATAAAAGATTTGGACTCTTGATCACTTTTAATCCAAAACAATCTACGAATTGTATTTTTGAAGAGAATTGGTTCAGTGTAACTCATTATTGTTGATATAGTGGTTCTCTTCAATTAGGATTCATCCAAGGTGGAGATCATTTATTAAATTTTCCATCATAACTTTCATTTTCAGCGAAATCCAACCTTTTGATACATGATTGTTAATTGTTATGTGCTAAACATGTCATTTTTAATTTCAATTTTTCAATATGCCTAATTATAAATTGTTTTGTGGCTAATTGTTATTATTTTTATTTCACTAGGAAAATAGAAAAATTCTCTAAGTACAAAGTCGAACATTTGAAATCGAGGTAGTCATAGTAATAATTCCTGTATTATGTTATTTAAATTTCGACCCCCATCATCAAAATTTCTGGATCCGTCATTGATTAAAAGTCTTAAAAATCTTAATTACAATATCTTAAGCTTCATGTACAACTCTTCAATGCTAAAAACACTTATCTCAGAATTATGTTTCCCAAGAGACAGTCTCTCACTCCACTCCTGCAAACTCCCCTTTTCAAGGTGACGATTGAGAAAACCCAAGAAACGATTCAAGCTTCCATTACAAATTCAAGAGACGATTCAAGACCATATGTACGATCTGCTAATCTGATTCAATTCCCCATTCCGTTCTTCATCCATGGCTCAGATTCCATTCGAGGTAATTTCCTTCGATATATTTTTTGTATGATTAAAGGTTAAGGTTCTTATTACCATCAGTTTTTTCTACCGTTTTTTAATCAAAAAATCTCTCATTTCGTTTGCTTTCTCTCGATTTCTATGGAACAAACACCATGTATCCAATCCATCTATTCCACCCATCGATTATATGCTAGGTCCATCGCTCAAGACTCTCATGTCATCGATTCAAGGTAAAACTTCTTGGTTGTGTGTTTTGTACTGTATTTCTATCTATTCACGCTCTCTACAATTGATATATACATGTTTTGGTTTTGTTTCCATCGACTCACGTCTGTTTGCTTTGTATTTACACTTTTGATATATACATGTTTCATCGTGGTTGTTGATTTTTTTGGATTTCTTTTGAACTGATTAGAAAAGAACGGGGTTTGTTTTCTTACAGAGAATGTGTTTGAGGAAATGCCTCAAAGGAGTATATATATCTACTTTGACAATATAATCAAAAGCTATATATCATCAGTTAATTAGAAAATATAACAGGTAGAATAACATTCAATTGTGTGTGCATGTTATCTAAGAGCATCTCCAATATAAGGTTATTATAAGCAAAAAGTGCATTAGCTTATAAGAACTATCATTGTGGAGAGGTTCTTATAAGAACCTAACAAGGTATAGGTACCCCAACAAGAACCTTAGTTCTTACCATGATTTTTGTGAAAAATGTCATATCATCATGTTCTATTTTTTTGACTTATTTAATTATTAAAATAGGGAAAATTATTATAATAACTATTTCAGAAAATCTTATACCCAAAATATCCAAAATCTCTCCCAACTTACCAAAATAACCAAAATTTTCATGAAAACATTTAGTATGATACAAAATACTTTTTTGATTTCGTATGCAAACAATACTCACACACATGCATACGAAATCCATTTCGTATGGAAAGCATTTTAAATGGAAATTCGTATAATATGAAATGGATTAAATGAAATACTTGTTTGATTTCGTATGGACACCATACTCACACACATGCATACAAAATTGATTTCGTATGGAAAGCATTCTAAAAGGATTTCGTATAACACACACACAAAATTGATTTCGTATCGTACGAAATCCTTTTATGATTTTAAGACAAAACTATACGAAATGAGAATGCATGGGAATTATACGAAATGAGATATTTTTAGAATTATATACTACGCACACATGCATTTCGTATGTTTACTCCTTGCATTTCATATTTTGTATTAAGCACACACACATGACAAGCATATAGATTTCGTATTAACCATACACATGAGAAAATGCATTTCGTATTAACCCCCCACACACAACCAAAATCCTATCTAAGACACACACATTTCTAAATGCAATTCCTATGTAACATGTACAACACACATACATACAAAATCCTATCTATGCACACACACACACACACACATTTATTCATATTGTTAGCATTTTTGTCTAAGCATTTCGTATGCATTTTTGTGTAAGCATTTTGTGTGGTTAGCATTTTGTGTAAGCATTTCGTATGGTTAGCATTTTGTGTTTGTAACCTAGTAACCATGCTCGTAGAGCATCTAGTGTTGAGGATCTCATCCGGAGGAAATGTAGTTAGTGTGGTAAAACCGGGAATAGTAAGAGAACATGCACAAATCATGTCTGGACAAATGTGGGTAGTCAAGGAGCATCAGGAAGCCGACAGGCCTAACCACTATCGACCCCGGATAATTATGGAAGTCATAGACATGATACTTTTGATCTCAACGTTGATCTTAATGATTAAACCATGTTTGTAACTTTTTAAGTATGTTCACTTATTTTTTTTGTACTCTATGGTGTTTGTTAAGTTTTTTTTGTGTAAAATAAAGTGAACATGAATGTTTGTTAAGTCGTTATGTTACATTAAGCCATAAATTTATTAAGTTGGCGACTTGAAGAACATGGAAATGGTAGCAGTGCATGCATTTAAAACAAACAAATAACACGGAGAAATTTAGTAAGGATAGATATCATCAAATGATCCACGGAGCCTTTTCGTTGACTTGTCCTCTAGAACGTCGTATTCTTCTTTGATATCCCTTACCATATACTCCTCTTCACTGATTTCTTGCTCCAAGACTGCAAGTTCTGCTTTCTTTTCCATAATCAACGCCTCTTTTTCAAATTGTATCTCCCTGTTCGTGTTCCATTTTTCCCCAAGCGTTGTGATCTCCTCGTTCGTCTCCTTAATGGCAGCCTTCAGTTTCGCCGGCATGACTTGAGACGTCGGAGGGTTCGGGTCAGGGTTAGCAAACCTGTCTGAATACGTTGGTGGTGCATTGTATAGAGGTGTGTTCATGTAGTTAAAACATGCATCTTCCCAATCAGCGCGCTCCTCTTTGATTATTGGATGCTCGACATAAGTTCTCCAATGCATTTCCCACTCCTCTTCCGTTGACGGCATTTTCCGGCTACGTCTATACATTCCATCATTCAATGGTAATGGTTTTTTCATTGCTGAGCGAGAACTTCCAACCTGGTTTGTTGTTTTCTTCTTAGCAAATCGGTTGTTTGCGGACATGGTGTTTTTCAAATGTTATAAAAGGTAGGAAATGATTGATATCAAGTTGTGTGTTACTATTCAATACATACCACCTATTTATAGTTGTGAAAAGGTTAAACTGGTAATTTCGGATGTCGATTTGGTCAAGATATGCCAGCAGGATTCGTCTGATAAAATCATCAATATTAGCCTGATAAAAGCTTCAATATTCACTTGAAAAAGGCTGACATATTCGCCTGAAAAAGGCTGACAGATTTGCCTGAAAAAGACGACTGATAAAGTCTGCAATATTCGTCTGTAATTAATTTTAATAATTCTAATATTTTTATAATTTTTATAAAAACTTAAAAAGACGAATAATAATTTTTTTTAATAACTGGTTCGGATGATGTATGCATGATGATGTCACAATTTATTTTTTTAACATAAATATCCATGCCTTTGGAAGATACAAATGCACCAATAACTTTCATCTTCTTTAGTTTTCTCTCATAGTTTTTTTGTTAGTTTTTTCACATGGCTAACAACGCATCTTCTTCGAACCCCCCCTCTTCACAAATAATGCCGGAAAGGATGAAACGATTGGTATAAAAAGCAGAAGCTGAGATCGAAGAAATCTCTGAGAAGTGGAAAACATTGCTGAGCAATAAGGAAAAACTACTGCAAATGATGGAAGTGGATAGTGCGGACATAAAAAGGTTGAAGAGAAAAATCAAAGATAAGGAACAACGAATTAACCACGACAACCTAGAAGTCGACAAGATTGTATGAGACTTCGCCATACTTTAAGCGCAGGTAAACGAGAAACATAGTTGGATCGAGCAATATAACACACTCTATCCTTAAATAGTGTTACCGTATGATGGTTTCGTATTTTAGAGTTTCATGTTAAACTTTGCTTTATAATAAAATGGTTTGATTTATTTTGTGCTCGTACGATTATAATATAATTAAAGTCATAGAACATAATTAAACATAATTGAACATGAACATAAAAAACAATTATTGAAAACACACATGAAGAGAAACATAAAGCCCAATAACATACATCAATCATTAGCCAATTGTTAAACTCCTGAAAGCTTCACCCGAGGTTATGCGCGCACCATCCCTTGCAGGTAAACTTCAAGGGGATAGTTTCTCCGTCCCAATAGTTAGTTATATTCCAAACAGAGTGGTCATCCACAAGTTCTTTCAATCCAGTGTCCAAGTCTTCTTCTGGTGGTTTGAAATACATTTCATTCCAACTCGTTCGTGTTCGTCATAACCAAGTTGAGCCATTAATTGATGCATGTGTTCCATACAAATACACTGACTATCTACTAAGTCAATAAATATTTCCATGCCGTTCACATACGACCTACCGGGGGATGGTGTGAAATTTCCGTTATGATGTATCTTCATAATATATATGAGAGGACCGTCGCCACGGCTGGTCCAATGGTTTTTGATGCCCTGGGCGGAGAGTCAAAAAAATACCTTTAATTTAAGAAACAAATAACGCACACATACATGGTTTTTAAATATGTAAACATTTTTGTGTAGCGAGTGTTAGTATAAACAACCGTATATAGTCTAAGCAGACAAACCACACTATGAGTTATAACAAAATTAGATTGATGAGATTCAACATCAAATAAAAAACATAAAACAAAAAACATAAAACAAAATGAATAATAATTTTCGAAAATCATATTTATGCATTTGGAAATAGTTTTTTTAAGTAATCTAAATTATTTCATACATGGTTTGATTTTAGAAAACAAAAAAAGATGTTTGTAGTTTCAAGATTAAATTACCTAGCAATTAAAATGTTTCATGTAGAATTTGATCCTACCAATTCTCTACAAAAAATGTTTGGCAAAAATAATAATAAACTACAAATATTATCATATGGTTTTCAAACCAAAAACACATACAAAATAATAATTGTTGAATAGGTTTATTTTATTTTGTTTATGATAAATAAATGTTGTTATGAAAACAAGATAAAAAGAAAAAAATGAATCCGAACTAAAAGTAATAAAATTAAAATATGAACAACAAATATCATGCTGTATTCATAGCCTAGTGTTAGAAAATATTGAAGTATCCTAGAGGTTTAGGGTTCAAATCCTATTGTATTCACTTCATTTTTTTATTAGTAATAACATAATTGGGCCCAAAATGATGCCCCTTGGGCTTTGCTGCCCTGGGCCGCCGCCCGGCTCGCCCACCCTTTGGGTCGGCCCCGACCATTGCTTGTTGCAAAATTCGTCATACATGAGAAAAAAAGTTATAAAATTAAAGTGAGACAATTTATTTATGGACGTGAAAAAGATTTACTGACAAACGATTTCTTCGATCCATTGCGGAACCGGTTCAGAAGGACTTCCATGTCTCCAAAAACGTTGTATTTCATGAGGCATCTTCGTAAGGTTAATGTAGACGGTAGGAAATGTAGAAGGTATGAAGGTAGCGTTTGGTACGCAGACATGATTGGACAGGACGGGACGGGACAGTACTGGACGGGACTGGACAGGACATGACAAAAGGGTGGGACAGGATAGAACTGGACTGGACAGAACAAGGATGTGTTTGGTACACCTAGGACAGGACAGTACAGAACAAAACTAGAAAAGTTGTCACATAAGTTATTTGACGATTTTATATATAATATAATAGTTATAATTACACAAAAAAAAACAAACAATTAAATAATTTAATTTATAAGCATTTTTACTCAACTTGCATACATATATACATACATACATACATACATACATACATACATATTAGTAAAAAAAATGAATGAGAATCACTACTAAAATGAAAGACTTTCACCTATGGACAATTCCCTGGGAAATCCGTAGCTAAAGTGTGATCCGTCACAAAACCATCACAAAAATTGGTTGCTAAATTGTTGGTGGGTAAATCAAATCAGTGACAGATTACCCAAGGAATTCCAGGGTAATCCGTCGGTATTTTCTTGAAAACATTGGATTTCGGCGAAACCATTAGTATTTCCTCGGTGATTCGTGGTAATCACCCACGAAAATTTTCCTGGGTGTTTTTTTGTGGGTGAAAGTCATTTTATTTGTAGTGAATTTTGTTATCATTGATGATAGCTTGAAAAACCCGATTCACACAAATAATAAGTTATGCTTCATTCTGAAGGTAGTATTGGTGGCGGTGATGGGCGGTGGTGATTAGTGGCCGATGTTGATTATAGATGACTTAAGAAGGCAGCGGTAGTGGTGGTTATGGTGGAGGTGAGGTTGCCCACAGTGGTGGTGGTGGTGGAGATGGACGGTGGTGGTTGTGAAGGAAGTGAAGATAGTAGTAGATAATGGTGAACGGTGGAGTGGTAGTGGTTATGGTGGAGGTGAGGTAGCCACGGTGGTAGTGGCAGCGATGAACGGTGGTGGTTGGTGGGCGACTGTAGTTGTAGAGGTAGTGGAGGAGGTTGTTGTTCTAGAGAAGAAGGTGGAGGTGGCCAACGGTGGTGGTAGTTGCAATGGATGATGGTGGTTGGTAGCCGACTATAGCTACCGGTAGTGGCCGGCGGTACCGGCGGTCGTGGCTAGTGGTGTTGACCATTAAAACAAGTACCATATTAAGTTTATATATCAAATGAGGGTAGATTAGTGATATTTGATTTTCTGTCTCATTCTTGTCCCATCTTGTTCCACCTATTTTGGTGGAACAAGAAAAACCCCTTTTTTGTCCCACTCTGTCCCACATTGTCCCAGTCCTGTCCCTGTCCCATGTCGCGCCAAACGTGGGACAGTGAATTCTTGTCCTGTCCCATGCTGCACCAAACGTGGGACAGACAGTTCTGTCCCGTCCTGTCCTGTCATGTCCCATGTACCAAACGCACCCGAAATGCTAGATAGCAAGATGTGAATTACTACTTCATCATACCACCTACTTATAGTCGTGAAAAAGTCATTTTGAAGTCACGGGTGTGTATTTGGTCAAAAGATTCGTCTGAAAAAGCCTACAAGATTCGCCTGGAAAAAGACTGAAAAGAATGTATTTGGTAAAAAGATTCGTCATTATTTCAGTCACGGGTGTATATTCAATTGATATATTTAAATAAACTTATATATTTTTTCTTAATTTAATACTTCCATAATTATATAACTTATTTATAACTAATACACATCCAAGCACGTGATCGAATATTGCAAATCCAAAACATTCAAATAAAGTTACTAATTTGTAACCAAATTTAATATATATTTTCCATACATTAATTTGTAACCACATATTACTTGTATGATGATGTCACTAGAGGCTCCTCCATCTATAAATACCAAAGAGTTTTCCTACTTATATTAATTTGTAACCACATATTTTACTATAACCAAGTTTATTATTTTTTTCCGTACATTAATTTGTAACCACATATTATCTGTATGATGATGTATGCAAGATGATGTCGCTAGAAGCTCCTCCATCTATAAATACCAAAGAGTTGTCCTACTTACATTAATTTGTAACCACATATTTAACTATAACCAGATTTATTATTTTTTTCCCTACATTAATTTGTAACCATATACTAACTGTAACCAGATTTAATATTTTTTTTCTCTACATTAATTTGTAACCACATATCACTTGTATGATGATGTATGCAAGATGATGTCACTAGAAGCTCCTCCATCTATAAATACCAAAGAGTTGTCCTACTTACATTAATTTGTAACCACATATTTAACTATAACCAGATTTATTACTTTTTTCCCTACATTAATTTGTAACCACATATTTATCTGTAACCAGATTTATTAAGTTTCCCCTATATTCATTTGTAACCACATATTTAACTCTAACTAGATTTAATATTTGTTTTCCCTACATTAATTTGTAACCACATATTACTTACATGGTGATGTATGCAAGATGATGTCACTAGAAGCTTCTCCATCTATAAATACCAAAGAGTTGTAAAACATTTGATCCACAACTTCTCATTTCATATCCTATTTACAAAATTTATTAGTTCATCTTACACATTTTTTGTTTTGAAAAAAATGAGTTCTAGTGAAGAAAGAGTGAATGTATATTTTCGTTCCCATGGTGAATGGGTGCAAGATAACAATAGGTGGAATTTTGCAAATTCTACCAAGCATTGCGTAAAATTGCTAGCAAACGTTAAACATTGAAAGTTGCTTGGTTATGCAATGAAAAAATGTGGAATCGAAAAATCGGATGTTAGTGTAACCAAGTTGATGCACCTGATTGCTGGTCAAAGAAGGTGATGACGATGAAACAAAGTTTGATGGAGTTGCTGCTGACGAATCCCATATTTTCTCAATCAGTCTTGTTAGATATTAAAGTATGAGTCAAAGAAGAGATGTCTACAAATGTCAACACACACTTCTTGTTATAACTAATTGTTGTTAGACGCTCCCTTTATGACACATGGCACTTTGTAATTGGCTAGCATTTTGACTTTCTGTCTTTGTATCTGTATAAATAGCATTGTATTGTGTTTGTAAAAAGTGTCGATTAATACATTTACATTTTGAAGAATACTGTGCGTAATTCATTTCATAATCTTTGTTCTTCATTCTGTTTACTGTTCTATTGATTTAAATTGTTAATTGATCTGCTTCCGCATTTCACTTTGATTCAATACTCTCAATTAACAATCGGTATAAAGGAATCTGGAACCAACAATTGGTATCAGAGCCTTCTAATCAATCTATTGATTATTAGATCTCTTCCATTGAAGAAATTCCTTTCAATCGAACAATATTTTCTCAGATTCAAAATTTGTTTATCAATCCACTCTGTTTGACGAAATTTTGAAGAATCGTTAACAATCTTCTCTTAAATTGAGTCATTCATTTTGTAATCTGAAGAAACAGTGATATTATCGACCTGTTCTTCTTGAGATTTAATTGTTCTAAATTTCTTTCAAATCTTCAAATTTTCTCTTCTATCATACTCAAATGACAAATTCGAGCTTGAATGCTGTTTATACGTCTGGGTCCCTGACTAAACCTCCAACTCTTGTACGTGATGAATACCCACAATGGAAGATTCGAATGGTTAACTTCTATGAGGGATTGGATGCTGAGTTATATCCAATTATTCAAAACGGTCCGTTTGTTCCCACCACTACTATTCCCAGAATTCCAGCCATTGCAAATTCAGATGAGGTACCAAAGAAGATCGGTTCGAAGTCAAGGAATAATCGGACCGATGAAGAAAAAGCTAAGGTGGAATTAGCTAAGAAAGCTAAGTCTCGTTGATAATGGCCATTCCAAATGAGATTTTTCAATCTCTCGGACTCATGTGACACAAGAAAGATTTATGGGATCAACTGAGAATCTCTTAGAAGGTGGTGCGAAAATGAAAAAGAACGAGAAGAGCCCAAGCTCTAAATGAATATAATAGTTTCCAAGCACCGACCGATGAATCTCTCGGAACAAACATTTCATCGATTCAACAATCGATTAATCTCTGCAAGAGATGTGACATTGTTAGATCAAAGGAAGACAACAATGTTCTATTTCTCAAAAGGTTAAACCTCGAATGGTCAAATCTATCCATGTCACTACAAGCCAATCGGGATCTTGAACAATGGTCGCCGCATGATGTATTCGGTACACCGCAAGCTCATGAAAAAGAAGTTGTTCGTAAAAGAACAAACATCGGAGGTCCTCTCGGCTTTGATCTCGTAAACAAAAGGAATCGAAGACGAAGTGATGACAGTAAAGAAATCGAAGGCCTTCACATCGCAGACCGCTCCGAAGATGACTGCGAATCGTATGATGAAATTAAAGAGTTTGCCGACTCTCCGGCTTTAATAACCAAGCAATTTACTAATCGTTTTGGAAATAGGTCTTTGAAAGGAAATAAACGATTTGATCGTCCCTATGTTCCTAAACAAGAAGTACGAGAGAGTAGAGAAAACAAGAAGAAAAGAAAGAAGAAGAATTAAAAAGGAAGAAAAGATGTCTCGCTACGTATGTGGCAAACCCGGACATTACTCGAGAGATTGCAGGAGCTCGGAAAAAGATAAAACTTATTACAAAAACAAATATAAGTACAATGTCACCGAAAGAGCACACTTTGCGTAAAAAGAAAACTCGGGTGCAAGATGAATCCGGCGGTGATGAAGCCATGTTCGTGGAATGGCAAACACAAACGAATCGGAGGATCAACCCTTCCGAGTCACCGGTTAGTAATTTCTCTGGATTATCCGAGCTTGAACAAACGATTGTGATGTTATCAAACAATTTTGAGGAACTAAAAGCGAAACTCACAATCGAAAAGAAATTACGAAAAAGTACGAGAAAACTCTTTCTACAATCAAAAGGGAAAGAGATATTTTCAAAAGAGAAATGGATTTACTTACGTAAGAAAAACTCGAATTAAATACCGCAAAGGAAACAATTTCCATGAGTTTAAAACTTTACGAAGAAAAACTTAAAAAGGAAATTTTGAATCTCAATAAACTTCGGAAGAAAAAAGAAAGAAATCGTAGACAAAGAGAGTGATAGACTCAACTCGTAGCACTTAAAAATTATTTTCGAAAGAGAGAGAATTTTTACACATTGAACTTCAACGAGAAAAAGCTACAGATTATAACATATCCGGATGCACGTAAGGTTCATGACAAAATTAACACACAAGTAGGAAGATCTGGACTTGGTTTCGAGGACCTAGATCCCTACACGTGTAAGAAAAGGTCAGATCTGAAATCTGTTTTTTGTGTTGGACAAATACAGAAGCCAAAGTTTCCAATTTTGTATGAAAAATCTATTTTTAAAAAATCTAGATATGAAAATCATCATAAAACAAGCAAACTTCAATTCGAAAATATTGAATATTGTTGTAAAACAAATGTTGATCTAAATAAAGTTCAGAAGAAAGATGATATTTTCAATTTTGGTTCAAATAAACATACAATTTTGAATCCAGAGGCGTATATTTTTGTTCCAAGTCAAGCGAGAGGAAGATCTACGACT
Source organism: Silybum marianum (assembly GCA_036898165.1). Classification (NCBI taxonomy): domain Eukaryota; kingdom Viridiplantae; phylum Streptophyta; class Magnoliopsida; order Asterales; family Asteraceae; genus Silybum; species Silybum marianum. Next base: position 6,973,962 of record CM072539.1, read on the forward strand.
TATGTTTGAAAACGATATTCTCTCTACTCTGGACAAGTGTTTTAGAAATGAAACTCTTTGTGAGAATCATCCAGAGATCTCTCCCTGTTCATTTGAAGATTTACATCTTTCTGAAACTCAAGAAAGTTTGGATGAGATTACGTATCCATGGGAGAATGACAATAATGATGAAGAATTTTTTGATAACTCTGAAAATTACATTTCAAATTTAGAAATAAATTCTTTTAAATCATCAAAAGTTATCACAAATAATTCAGAAATTAATGATAAAAAGGATGATTATTTGTATACTGATAAATCTCAAGTAATCAGAGCTTCTGATAGAGATTGTGCTAAACTTTCAAGTGGTATACCTATTCTTCCTGTTTCTGTTCCAGAACCGAGAAAATTAGTATCTATACATCCGTACTTCTTCGATATGTGTCTCAAAGCCAAAACATGTCTTGAACTTGAGAAAGAGGCGTAACTCAAAAACAAAGTGCAAAATCAAAAGATTTTAAACTCTACTCTTCCGAAGTTTACTAATATTCAAAAAGGCAAATGGAAATCCTCTAATTCTTATGTTCCTTTTTCAAAGAAATAACGGAAAGCTTCGCAAAAGTAGATCGCAGGAAGAACACGAGAGAAGAAAACGCCGTAACTAAAACAAAAGTCTAGTCTAGATAGGTTCTCTAGAACAACTAATACTAGAAAAGACTTTAGAAAGAATAATTGTAATTACCATTCTCGCAATGAAAATTCAATTCAATCTTCTATGTTTCGTCTTCGAATGTTTCTCACCGTTCTTAAAGTTAAAACAATTTTTCTCGCAAATCTCCGATCATTCCAATTCAAAATATGGTTGTCACAAAAAGAATAAAACTCAAAAAAACCAAAAACCAAAAATAAAGTCTTTACCTTCTGTTAAATCAAAAAACGAGCATACTCAAAAAGCTAACATAAAAGGACCCATTATGCGATGGGTACCTAAGAAATTCTGATTTTTTTTTGATTGCAGAAACAGCGTGTGCATATCTGGTATCTTGACTCTGGATGCTCGAGGCACATGACTGGATCCCAAAATTTACTATCCCAATTCAAGGACAAATCGTGGAGTAGTAACTTTTGGTGATAATGGTAAGGGTCAAATAAAAGGCTACGGAACTCTACAAGAAGGTAATATCACCTTATCAAAGGTAGCTCATGTTTCTGGCTTGAAACATAATCTCCTTAGTGTAAGTCAACTTTGTGATTCTAAAATACTAGTAGTATTTGATGAAAAACATTGTTATTTATTCTCTAAGGCAGGTGAAGAACTTTGGAGAGCAGACAGGAAAGGTAACTTGTATATGATGAATTTTACCTCTAAGGATGGTAAGGAAACTTTATGTCTCATCTCCAAAAAGAGTGAGGTTGCGTGGCTCTGGCATCATAAAATGTCTCACTTAAATTTTAATAATCTTGAGATGCTTGTTAAAAACAAACTGGTATCTGGACTTCCAGATATTCATTTTCAAAAAGATCACCTCTGCCCTGCATGTGAAATGGGCAAAATTAAACGAGCATCTCATAAAACAAAAAGTGATCATTCTTGTACTAGACCTCTGCAATTATTACATGTGGATCTCTGTGGTCCAATTGCAATTCAGAGTCTATCTGGTAAAAGTATATTCTGGTACTAATTGATGAATTTTCCAGATATACTTGGCTTGCTTTCGTTCGTCAAAAGTCAGAAGTCCCAGTGGTACTACAGAATATGATGACCGTAATTCAAGTTCTTCTACATCGTAAGATTCATGACTTCGAAGTGATAATGGTACAGAATTCAAGAACGCCAAGCTTGAATCGTATCTTGTTGAACAAGGAATTACTCAAAACTTCTCTGCTGTTCGCACTCCACAACAAAACGGTGTAGTTGAACGTCGCAACAGAACCTTGGTTGAAGCAGCCAGAACGATGCTCGCAGCTTCTGGTCTCCCAATCCACTTCTGGGCCGAAGCTGTCGCCACTGCTTGTTTCACTCAAAACCGTTCAATTATTGTCAAGAGGCATCTCAAAACCTCTTATGAGCTAATTAATAAAAGAAAACCATCTGTAAAATTTTTTCATATCTTTGGTTGCAGATGTTTTATCTTAAACGACAGAGATAATCTTGGCAAATTTGATCCAAAGTCCGATGAAGCTAAATTTTTAGGCTACTCGTTAAATTCAAGAGCTTTCCGAGTTTTTAACTTACGAACAAAAACTGTTATGGAAAGCATCAACATTGACTTCGATGATCACACTCAACTGACTTCTGAACACTCTACTTCAGAACTCAAGCTTAATACTGTTACTTCTGACTATCTTTCAAGTTCCAGAGAATCCGAGATTGATGCTATTTTTCATGATTTTCTGGGCGATGAAGTTGTGTCGGAAGCTATATCACCTCCACATTTGCAGATACCAGATATTCTCCAAGCCTCAGGCATTACTCTCTCTGGTCCTGCTTCTTCTGTTTCCTCTGACACGTCTATTTTTCCAGAAGTTCCCACTACTACATCTGCCAGTCAAGACGCTACTTCTGTTTCATCATCTGAGGGGGAGACAAAAGGACAGGTGACAAAACAGATACCAGAAGGATATACAGAAGAAAATAAAGAAGATTTTGTGTTTCCAGATGAAATCATTTCGTCAAATGAAACAACCCATTCAATTTCTCAACCCAGAATGACGAAATGGACTAAATCTCACACACCAGATCTTATAATTGGTAGTCCTTCTGAGGGGGTCAGAACACGATCTGCTACTACAAATGAAGCATTCTTTGTTAATTTTCTTAGTATGATTGAACCTAAACGTGTACATGAAGCCTTGGTTGAACCAAGCTGGGTGGATGCTATGCAGGAAGAACTACTTCAATTCGAAAGAAATAAAGTTTGGCGTCTTGTTCCTTTACCAAAAGGCAAAGTTGCTATTGGCACAAAATGGGTATTTAGGAACAAAAAGGATGAAGATGGAATTGTTGTCAGAAATAAAGCTCGTTTGGTGGCTAAAGGCTACTGTCAAGAGGAAGGTATCGATTATGATGAAACCTTTGCTCCTGTTGCAAGACTAGAAGCAATAAGATTATTCTTGGCTTTCTCTGCATACAAAAACTTCAAAGTCTACCAAATGGATGTTAAATGTGCATTTCTTAATGGATGTCTAAAAGAAGAAGTGTATGTCGAACAACCTGATGGTTTCAAAGATGCAAGATATCCAGAATATGTTTATCTTCTTGACAAAGCTTTGTATGGTCTAAAGCAAGCCCCAAGAGCCCGGTATGAACGACTATCGAAATTTCGATCAAAGAAAGGATATGAAAAAGGTAAAATCGATACAACTCGTTCATCAAAAGAGGCAAAGGTATGTTAACTATAGTTCAAATTTACGTGGATGACATAATATTTGGTTCTACTCATCAAACGAAGTTGATTTGTTTTCTAAGTTGATGGAAACCGAATTTGAAATGAGTATGATGGGAGAATTAACTTTCTTCCTAGGACTTCAAGTTAAACAAAGTACCTCTCGGTATCTTTATAAATCGTGCAAAATATGTTTCGACATGCTTAAAAAGTTTCATCTTCAAAACTCATCATCCATGAAAACACCCATCTCTCCCGGTATGAAATTAGGACTCGACTCATCCGGTAAATCCGTTGATATTACCACTACAGAGGAATGATTGGTTCTCTTTTATATTTAACGGCAAGTAGACTCGATATTATGTTTGCCACTTGTCTTTGTGCTCGTTATCAAGCCAATCCTAAAGAGTCTCATTTGTCGTGTAAAAAGAATTTTTAGGTACTTAAAAGGTTCACCATCGTTGGGCCTTTGGTATCCTAAAAATTCGGATTTGATTTAATGGCGTATACAAACATTCTCGATCATGCAGTTGTAAGCTTGACGGAAAAAGTACATCGTGTAGTCACAACTTCGGGAAATCGACTTATAAGTTGGACATCCAAGAAACAAAACTGCGTATCCACATCTACAAAGCAGGTCGAATATGTTGTCGCCGCTAGTTGTTGTTCACAAGTTATTTGGATGAAGACCCAACTCGTAGATTATGGTCTCGATATACGATAAGATTCCCATCCTATGTGATTCTAAAAGTGCTATCGCCATTACGTAAAATCCAGCTTCAAAGCATTCCAAAACAAAGCATATCGATGTCGTATCATTTCATCAAGGATCATGTCGAAAAGGGTACAATCGAAATGTATTTTGTTTCTACTGATTATCAACTTGCTGATATTTTCACAAAAGCTCTTGATGAGAGTCGTTTTAACTTCTTAATTAGCAAGATGGGAATGCTTAATATGTAACAATGATTTCTTCAGAAGCATCCAGAAGCCTCTGAACTATTCTGACGATACCTCAGAAGTCATCAGAAGTCTCTCGATGTCGTTCGAACTCTTCGTAACACTTCGTAAGCCTCTGAATTACTCTGATTTTCTGTTTCATATTAATATTTTTCTTTCAAGATATATCATAAAGTACAGATTGAGAAACGAGGTAAAGAAACTACTACAGGGGGAATTCACCATTCAAGGGGGAGTTTACCATTCAAGGGGGAGTTTACCATTCAAGGGGGAGTTTACCATTCACGGGGGAGTTTCACAATGAAGAAGATATTTGTCTAAGTCTAACTCTGGTTAGCTGTCTTCTGATTTACTATTTTACTTAAATTTTATTTGAATCTATCTGCTCTGAGTTTCTCTTGCCGCCAAGGTCTCTTAGACTTTTGATTCATTTCAAATTTTTTTTAATATAAATCAAGTCGACATGTTTTTCAACTAAATTTTCTATAAATTGATAATTCTTATAATTTCCATTAAATATATAAATTCAATCAACTCTTGCCTCCAAGGTTGTTTAAATCTATATGTTTAATGCAAATTCTTCTTTATTATTTTTTTTATAGAAACTAAACTCTCATGTGATTTTTGTTCTCACTTGACTGATTTTTAAACTTAAATAAATAAAATTAAGATTAAATTCTGTGTTTATTCAATTAATTCAAAATTAATTGATTAATTAAACAGATGTTTTTTTTTTACTTTTGTTTATTTCTGCTTTTAAGAAAAATCGCATCTGCTACTAAATCATCATCATACATGTGTCTCGTCGTACACGTGTCTCCAATCGAAACCCTGCATGTGTATACCCGCGTGCTTACCTCAACTCAAATGAACCGTTTTTTGTTTCTCCCCAAACTGAATAACCCCTTCCCATTCTACAGTTTCTCTCTCACATAAAACCCCCAATTTCAACCTTCATCTTCTTCCTCGCAAAAATTCCCTAAATCAGTGTTTATTCTCATTGCAAAGACAAAGTGTTCTACTGTCAAGCATTCAAAATTTCAAAATGGCTTCCAACAGTGCCCATCCTACCAACAATGATGAAGACAGAATCATCGATTCCACTGCTGATAGTACTCTTATTGTAAAACTGCCATTGAAGGCGAACAATGTGTGCATCGCTCAACCCTAACACTTATCAACCGGAATTTCGCATCATGATCGAGTTTCTACAACAAAGACCAGCTTGAATCGAGCCCTAACCCTAACCAACCCAAACATCCCCGAAATCTATGTCCAAGAACTCGTGGCAAACAATGATCATCAAAAATGATGAAACACTCGCCGGATTCGTCACCCATCCCGAACAAGTGGAAATTGCCGTTCAAATCCCAATCACCAAAAGAAAACTTGCCAAATATTTTCATCTTCCCCTATCAGTGATCGAAGTCGACGGGCAAACCATTCCCAATCCTGCCCTAGAAGAAAACCCTTCCACAGAAGCCCTCCTAGCCTTCATCAATCTTCTGGGTTACAATGAACCTCTTACCAGGCTGTCCGAATTCAAAAGAAAGAAGTTACCCCCAATGTGGAATCTACCCGTCTCCATACTCAACAAGAGCCTAACCTGCAAAATAGGTTCTCTGGATCAAGCTAGCCGAAACATTCTGACGATTATGTATGGGATGTTCTACAATCGACCCTTGGACTATGCAAGTCTCATCTTCCAGGAGATCAAAGCAGCTGTGCATACTAAGGTGCTCCATCAAAGTCAGGGGAAGCCACTACCAGCACTCATGTTTCCACGATTTCTATCTCTCATCACTCATCCTGCAAATGGGGCAATCGAAGCTCCCCTGATTCAGCCATTCTGCAAAATTGCATCAATGAGCTCCCATCGATCAACCATTGACAGCATCGGTTACTCTGCACCCAGAGAACTATCCAGGTACATGCTAAACCTAATCCCATCTAGCTCTTCTAATCTCCAAATCTATAGAAGCTCTATGGTTTTCTCGTAACGAGAGAATTCCTACCCCAGAGCACTTAGAGCCAGGTATAGGTGGTCAGGGGTCTGGTGAGCATGAGCTTGAAAAAACTAGGAGTGAACATCCGAGTGCTTCTACCCATGCCGACCTTCTATTAAATGAAGGTACAGAAGATGTCCTCAGAGACACATATGAGTTTTCCTCTCCCATTCCCCAAAGGGCAACCACAACTTCTGAGGTTGACGTCACCACGTCTCCACTCATTGACTTAGAACGACCCCGGCCCAAACCACCCTTAAACCACCGTTCGCAGAATACTTCTTCTTCTTCTGAATCAAATTCATCTGGGGAAAGCACCTCCACTTCATCATCCTCCCAAAAGGATGATGATGATAATATAAGAGTTCATTCGCCCCAGAACTCGCCACTTCCTTCACCACATGTTCATGTCTCCGTGACTGACATACCAATAAGCACAGAGGATGCGTCCACATCCTCTCCTAGGATAGATGCTGATGAATTCCATCAGAGGGGTTCCAGCCTAGGAATGCACCCCTTACCGGAGTGTTTACACTTCATCAAGGTAAGCATATCGTCTTCTCGCACCTCATCCTCTCGATGATGAGGATACCGTTGAAACAATGTAACAACCGAAGAGGAGCTCGTGCATATGTACCCTCAAGGATCGGGTTGGAAGTCCTTCTACACTCAACGTCAAAACAGTGTGTAGAAGGCCCCTCCGAACGCGAGGGTAAAGGGGCTCCATGTGTTGGAGATGCACCGGTTACATCTTCGATTTTGTCACTAATGCGGCGTTCTTGGCATTTGCCGATCAAATTCGCAGATCTCGTGGAAGATCTAAAATTATCCGTCACAACTAATCATTCTCTTCTTCTCCGAGCCTTCAATTTCAAATTGAAAGGCGTAACTCCCTTTTAGCAGATCTTCAGCGCCAAATGAGTACTTCTCAAGAAGATCAGAAAGCCTATCTTGCTGAACAGCTTTTGCTCTTGAATAATGGTCTTCAAGCAAATACAGAGGCAATATCTCAACTTCCAGAATCTCTACGTGCCTCTGTAGACTACAGCTCTCTGGTGGCCGATATACAGAAGATTGTCAAGACCATCATAACTCTGATGATCCCTCTGTGTCCACGCTTGTCAAGAAATCTGACCTCGCCTCTTTCCAGAAGATTATTCTTGAGCGAATGTCGACCATCGCTTCAAAGTACTCTTCCAAGCCCTCCACATCTTCAACCGACCAGAAACTTGCTGCTCTCGACACTACTATCTCTCAACTTGTGCCTCTGGTTTCTTCTCTTGTTGAGGCGTTTACTTCCAAGAAGAAAGCCAAGGAAGAAAGGGCTTGCAGAAAGGCAGAACTGAAAAGAAAACGTTCTGAGGATCAGGATCCTGATTCTCAGAAGGGGGAGAAAGGTTCTGAGCCTAAGCAAGCCAAACAAACACCACCGTAAACAAACACGACCACCGCCGACTCTTCAACGCCAACACCATCACAAAGAACCCTCTTCTTCAAAACAAGTGCCACTCACTCCAACACCTCTCCGGCTACGCATTCGGTCCTCTACCCGCAGATCCGTAACTAGCTAAGTTTATTCTGGATCTTATGGGAAAAAGCGAATCCCGAGCTCTCCGCCGAAAGGGTCAAGTAGTCGCAGCTCACGAAGAACGAGAACGAGCTAAAGCTGCAAAGGAAAGAGCTAAAAGGGCCGTAGAGGAGGATGAGGAAGTGTTCGTAGCCGAAAAAGAGAGAGCGAGAAGAGATAATACGCCGAGGCTAATAGTTGAAGAACAAATAGAGATAGAGAGGGCTGAAAAAGAGAATCTGGAAAGAGAAAAGGCTAGACTTAAAGAAGAACTACAGAGACAAAATTTTGAAGCTGAAGAAAGAGCAAGAGTCAGAGCAGAGGCCGCTCGTGCGAGAAGGAGATCGAAGAGAAGAATTTGAAGAAAAAGTAAATAAAGTTGGAAACATTGTTGGAAACATTGAACTTCCAACACTTGAAGTTGAGAAAAGGCACATGTATGCTCCAACAGATCGAAGATTTATCTCATGATGCCTAACTTCGCCAACCAATACAATGTCGGCGTGAAGTTAAAGATAACTTCATGGCTCATAAACAAGACGAAAGACGGTTTTCACTATCGTTCCAATTACAAAGATAACGACCATGAAACATAAGCAGCTTCAAGATACACCCATTTGGTACACAATCTACGAGATAGTCGCATCAAACAACAAAAGTTATTACATATGTGATAATGATCTCGTTGTCCATCCATCCAAACCGATCTCATTTTTCCGGGAAGAATTTATGAAGACTCAAATTTTCTCGAACGCAAAGATCCACAAGACCATGTTGCCTACACTAAAATTATTCTGTATGAAATCATACATTAGATACAAAAGGCAGTGTCGACTTCCGCATTGGATTAAATTTCAAAATGGATAATCCGGCTATCTCTCGCACCAAATGAGGAACTTGAAGGGATAAGCAAATTCGCAGTGGGTAGACTTCATCGAACCGAGAAGAGGGAATCATCTTCAAAAGACCAAATGGAAAGAGCTTCTTTCGCATCAAAGAAGCTCACAAATACTCTTCTGAGGTAGTCTACATCATCAAGTGCTTTGCTGGCTTAGACACGACAAATCCAGAAGTTGCAAAGAAAATAGAGAAAAGACTTGATGGACTTCAGAAGAACAGAGAGCTTATCAATAATATTTCAAGTATCATCGCTGCTGTTGATCCTCTCTGAAGACATTTTTTTTTGACTTCATACTTAGGGGGAGAATGTTAGATATTAAAGTATGAGTCAAAGAAGAGATGTCTACAAATGTCAACACACACTTCTTGTTATAACTAATTGTTGTTAGACGCTCCCTTTATGACACATGGCACTTTGTAATTGGCTAGCATTTTGACTTTCTGTCTTTGTATCTGTATAAATAGCATTGTATTGTGTTTGTAAAAAGTGTCGATTAATACATTTACATTTTGAAGAATACTGTGCGTAATTCATTTCATAATCTTTGTTCTTCATTCTGTTTACTGTTCTATTGATTTAAATTGTTAATTGATCTGCTTCCGCATTTCACTTTGATTCAATACTCTCAATTAACAATCGGTTTAAAGGAATCTGGAACCAACAAGTCTATCCAATGACAACGAGGATGTAGATGAAGATGACGATGAAGAAGTAGAAACAACGTACATTACTCAAAAATCATTTTCATATGGGATAAATGATTTTTTTGATATGCCTCCTCCCCTTCCAAACCCGGAGACCTATACAAAAAACTATGAACCCGCTCCTTATAACCGTAGTTCAAGAATAGAGGCAGGTCAGGTATTCGATACGAAGGACGAAATGATTGGAGAGCTGGGAACTAAGTTCTTGGAAGAGGGCTTCGAGTATAAAGTAAAAAGATCTGGCCCAGACATATTCGAAGTTGTATGCTACCAAGAAGGTTGTCCCTGGCGTATGACTGCAATCAGTGGTGAAGAAAAGGGAGGTATGTTTCTCGTTAGAAAGTTTGCGGACTTACACACTTGTTCCGGTACCCAATTGATTTCCAACCACGGGAATGCAAACAAAATAATTTTGGGCCATATACTCAAAGGCAAGTTCGTAGAAGCTAGCCGGTCATATCGACCAAATGACATAGTTAACGATATTAACCTACAGTACGGGTTTACTATTAGTTACCACCAAGCCTGGCGTGCGATACGTAGGGCACCATTACTGGTGAAGGGATCCCCTGAGGAATCTTTTCAACGAGTCCCTGTGTACTTATATAATTTGAAGATGCATATTCAAGAAATCGTTTTGAGGCTTGTTTCGTTGACCTTGGCGTCTCGGTGCGTATTTTAATATGTCATATGTTTCCATATTATAAACAACAACATTATTAAAAATGTTGTCACTTACCAAATTTTTATGCAAATCCGGACATTTTTGGCAAACTTGCGTAAGGTCCTAATAATAGACGCCGCCCATTTAAAGGGATGTTACTTGGGTACAATGTTCTTGGTGGTTGCCATGGATAGAAATGATAATATTGTGCCCAAAACTTTCGGAGTAGGCAGGTCCGAGACCGGGGACGAGTGGACTTGGTTTCTGTCCAGGTTGAGAAAATGTATCGAAGCACCAGAAGACCTGGTGTTTATGTCCGACAGGGCTGCTTCCATCAGCGGCGCAATTAGCGCCGTGGACCCCTCGGTTCCTCATGCACTTTGTTGTCGACACTTGGAGATGAACGTGAAAAGCACTGACAAGCGAGTTACAATACACAAGTCGACATACTGGAAGGCATGCAGAGCATACACATTGCATGATTTTGATCGATACATGAATGCACTACGGGTTCGAATACCAGTAGGAGCTCGAGTTATGGATGATGCTGGTAAAGAGAGGTGGTTAATGGCCCATTTTCGTGGTATGCGGTATAATATCCTGACATCCAATAATGTAGAGTCCATGAACACACTATCCCATTATGCACGTAGATCACTGATGCAAGCTAAACCTGTCGTAAAAACAGACTTAAATAGACCAAAAACTAAGTGAAAAGGGATGCAAGTATACACCTCTAGACACTATCGTTTTTTCAAGTAATAATGTGGTAAGTACCAAGTATCGTTCTACAGGGAAGGAAGCAAGGAATGCAAAGAAGATCAAACTTGTAAAAGTCAATTTCAGAGAACGAATTTGAAGAAATATCTTTGTGAGTGAGTTTTGAACTGAAACACTAAATAATAAAGCAGTTAATAACTTGTAAACAGATATCAAAAGGCCAAGGGTGTAAAGTTCAGTTGAGACTTGAGATTACAATCTGGTGGACGTGTGTTGCATCATATACCTACTAAGGGTAACGATACAGCAAAAGTATCCAGTAGTTTAGAAAATGATGTTTAACATCCAACCATCAACTAAGAGTCACTCGGGTAAAGGTTTTGACAAGCATCTCCTCCACATCTCTCAAGTGTCACGTTTGTGAAATGGGCACGCGTCATGTCTCTCCTCTTAGGTTGCATGGAATAGGAATAAATATCCATTTATGAGCATTTTTAAAAGATCATTTCTACACCTTAAAAAGAATACTTCCATGTCATTAAAGTGTGGTGTGTCGAGTGGCTTTGTTGGTCCCAAAGGAGTCTACAAGAGTTCAAGGATATAGAAACAGTTTGTAGAGGGGGGGGGGGGGGCGGGGTTGAATACAAACACACAGATTTTAAGTTTTTAAATTAGTTTATATTGAATAAACAAATTTACAGTTACAAGCGGAATTAGAACAAGTATTTCAACCTATTCTATTGTAACTAAGAACACACAGTTTGATGCACAAGAAAATGAGAAAGAAAAAAGACAGAGGTTTTAGAAATAGAAAGTAGCATGTATGAAGATGAAGTGCATTTAATGCAAGACAAAAGATATATGCCACGTGTCAAGCTTTCATAGGAAGCTTGTCCTTTGTTCAAAAGCAACCATACTTTTGGCCGCGTGTGAACAGTACCATATCAGATATGATGGGGACATAAGAGACAATCCGTACGTCCTTTTCTGACATAGTATAAGGTTTGACTTTTGTGCATCGAGAATAAGATCAACTTTAATCTTGTTTGAGAAGCTTCACTTGATCGCTGAACTTGAAACTTCAAGGATGAACTTTCATAGTATCGCTGAGGCCTAACGAGACTTCACACTTTGGTTTAGATAATCCTTGCTATCACTGAACCGCTTCAGATCACTAGCTGATTATCTCTTTCTTCAGCTAGGTCTTCGACTTCTGCTGAATGTTCTTTTGGTGTGTTGGTTGATCTTCAGATCTTCAGAGGTAGACTTGAGGTTCCTGATTTTCAGTGATCGTTGATAGCAATCAGCGTATGCTATCGCTGAATTTGAACTTAAGTTTACAAATGGAATTTTACTAAGTATACAGAGGAATCATATTCAAATCACTGAGAGGAGTTATGATCAACAGGCTTGATTCCCAAGACCATTACACTTTAACACTTTGTGCAAGCGGCCACTTGTCGAAAGATGTTTTAAACAATATAAACATGAATGAAAAGTTAGAGTAAACAACACGTCTAAACAATATCCACCTCAAGTAATTTTAGGTCTCAACCTTCCTTTACACCCAAGCTATGGGATTAGCCTCTCATAGCTTGGTTGACTTGAATTTTGATGGAAGACATTTTAATTTAAATAAAGCAATAAAGTACTTAAAGAAATAAAGCAATAAAAAGTACTTAAAGAGAACCGTTCTTTAATCAAAAACGCTTGTATGAAATTTAATTCACCCGAAGCAATGATTGAAGAAGAAGTTATTAAAAATACTTGGAAACGATTTGCAATAAATAACAAGACACAAGAATACTTACAATTTCGATATACTCAATTTAACTTTATAAAAGCTTGAGCACAGAAAGAAATTATAAAAGACTTGTAACTTGGAACAAGGAAAAGTAAATTGCAGGGGAAGTAAACAATTCAACAACGAGAAATTAAGAACAAGAGATCTCAACAATTTCGATATATCCAATTTAACTTGGTAAAAGCTTGGATACGGAAAGAAATCGTAAGAACTTGAAAGCAACGAACTAATACTGAAAATGCACTTAATATTAAACTGAATCAAACTTACAATCAAAAGATCAAGTTCACCCTCAAGCTTAGAACTTAGAGGGATGAATTGAAAAGCTAGCAAGAGTGATCAAGTGGTGAGGTGGTAGTGATAATGAGATGCTTTTAAATCCAAAGCCAAGCCTCCCTTTAAATACTAGAGGAAGGGAGGTTGCTTGGAAAAGAGGATTACATAAAAATAAATAGTAATTAATACTAATATTGTTCCATCATGTTGACTAAGTACATGTACTACTAATCTTGGCGTCAAAGCAACTGAATTAACACAAGAGAGCTTCCAAAAATCCAGCTAAGAGGTAGCTTGGGCGCCAAGGTTCACAAAATTGAAGCTTGCTCTTGAGAATTCTGATCAGATCCGGAAAGTAATGCTGCAACCTTCACTTCTTTCCTGCTGCAGCAAGTCTGTTCTGCAAATACCAAGTCTAAACACAGAAAACGGCCCAAAAAGGCATCAGAAGGCCCATCAGGCCAATTAACTCTAAAAACTCAATAAATAGCAAATAACAAATAAAAGACTCAAAAGTTGGGCTTTGAAACTTAAAAACAAACAAAATAGTTAGGAAAATGATGCAATAACAATATAAATTGTACTCACATCAATCACCTATTGTCGCACTTCTAGAGTTCTTCCGAGAATTTCAACAACATTGGTACCTAATTCGACGACAAAAAGGAGGTTGATAAATTATGAAACTTTCAACTTATTATAATGTTGTTTTAATCATGTTTTCTTTATAATTTTTAACACATTTAACGTATGTCTGTAGATGAAATGCATAATACACTCACACCTAAAGAGGAGAAGATTATTAATATAAGGAGGGGAAGATCTGCGACATGGAAGGTAATGGGAATTGGACATGGGAGGTTCGAGGTTAGAGATATATGTACCAACTCGACCGTCGATGTGCGAAACGGTACCTGTAGCTATAATGAATGGAAATTTTCTAGGTTACCGTGTGGTCATGCCATCGCTACTGAAAGAGATCGTGGTTGTAGGGATTGCAGCAATTTTGCGAATACTTATTTCATGTCCGAAACCTATCGGTCAACATATCGGGAGGTAATCATGCCAGTTGGACCCTCTGATACATGGGTGTTTCCGGATGACCCCCTTGTGCAATTCTATCCATCGTTAATAACTAGGAGACCTGTCGGGAGACCACGTAACAACAATCGGCGTCCGTCTTGCAGTGAAGGTCCACATGCACATAAATTGTGGTAGGTGTAGAGCAGTAGGACATACCCAGGGGGAATGTTTAATTCCTGCCCCTTCAAGCATGCCTAGGAGTCGAGCTTCAAGCTGCCAAGGCGAACGCTCGCAGGATCTAGAACCATTCCCTAACTATGACCTTAACAATGATAATTTAAAGTAGTATTTTTAAATCGTGTTTATTTTATGTGGTGTTTGTACTGAATATTGATAAGTATATTGTTTCGTATTTTTATTATCTACGTATAACGATTCGTATGAAAAAAGAGTCAAGATTCATCTAAAAAGTATGTCATATTCCTCTTAAAATATCACAATCTTAAAAAACAATTCATGAAGGCTACTTTGGTGATTGATAAATGTTGGTCCCAAAGGAGTCTACAAGAGATCAAAGATATAGAAACAGTTTGTAGAAGGGGGGGGGGGTGAATACAAACACACAGATTTTTAGTTTTTAAATGAGTTTATATTAAATAAACAAATTTACAGTTACAAGCGGAAATTAGAACAAGTAATTAAACCTATTCTATTGTAACTAAGAAGTCACACAGTTTGATGCACAAGTAGATGAGAAAGAAAAGAAGCAGAGGTTTGAGGAAATAGAAAGTAGCATGCATGAATATGAAGAATGGATCTTCATCTATTTATACCCGTTGCAATTAATGCAAGACAAAAGGTACATGCCACGTGTCAAGCTTCTATTGGAAGCTTGTCCTTTGTTCTAAAGTAACCATGCTTTTGGCTGGATGTGAACAGTACTAATTCAGATTTGACGGGGACATAAGAGACTATCTGTACGTCCTTTTCTAACATAGTATAAGGTTTTGACTTTTGTGCATCAAGGATAAGATCAACATTAATCTTGCTTATAGACTTCACTTGATCGTTGATCTTTGAAACTTCAACGATGAACTTTCAGAGTATCACTGAGGCCTAACAAGACTTCACACTTTAGTTTAGATAATCCTTGCTATCACTGAACCGCTTCAGATCACTAGCTGATTATCTCTATCTTCAGCTTGGTCTTCGACTTTCGCTGAATGTTCTTGTGGTGTGATTGTCGTTCTTCAGATCTTCTAGGATAAGGTCAAAGTTCGTGATATTCAGCGATCGCTGATGGAAGTCAGCGTATGCTATCGCTGAATTTGAACTTATACCTTATGTATGGAATTTTCACTAAGTATACAGAGGAACCATATTCAAATCACTAAGAGGAGTTATGATCAACAATCTCCCCCTATTTGATTATAATTAAGCAACATAGGAAAATTGCTTGAAAGGATTAGTAGGGACTTAAAAATATTGAAGTAAAATTTCTAATCACTTAAAAACAAAGTAAAGTACAATAACACTGAAAAAAGTTACAAAGGAAAAGTAACAAGATTAATCAGAGAGTCTCTCTTATCTTCTCCGTAACTCATTGTGATAGATCTTCTTGTGTCTTAAGATTGGCCCTGTATTTGACCAGCAGTGATAGAACATAACTCTGACAAATCTTGAGGGAGCTTTGGTGATCTCTGAGTTTCTGAAGAGTCCAAGAAAGCCTTCATTATCAATGAACACCATACCAGCTTCAGGTTGTGAGATGATATCACCTTCTTCAAGTTGTAAGCGCTGAGGAAGAGAGACGTTGAGCATTGAGATGTCAGGAATATCAAGATGCCCAAAGAGACTATCATAGTTGAACTTGGTCTCAAAATCGTTTTTAGAGGATGAGCCTCCTTCAGCGTTTGATCTTTTTCTTCTTGCTTGCTCAAGGAGAGGAGGAACTTGTACGTGTTGTAACATCCTTTGCAATAGCTGATCCAAAACACTTTCCACCACATCTTTGAATTTGGATTTGGAACCCTGAATGACATCTCTGATTTCCAACCACTCAGAGTATCCATAGAACTTCAAGAACTTGGCTTCTTCTTTTTTGCATGACGAGTGTCTGTACATTCGTACATGTACTTTAAAGACCACTTTGCTTAGAAGTGCGTCCTTCAATAGTAGCACGAATGATTTTTGAGTCAGACACTCGATAGTTGAAACGTTCTGTGCACCAGCGTAGTTCATTTTCCCTGTGGCTTTTGGTTTCATTAGTCAGCGCATGTAGAATCTTCTTTTGAGCTTCAATAGGATTCACATTCAGATTTTCTCGAGCCAGTTCCTTTTGTGCCAGAGCCTTAGCGACCTTTTCACTTTTCTCGTTCTGTTTCTTGATCGCTTCATCTCTTAAGGCATCCTCCCTGAGCACTTTTCTAGCCATATCTAAATCACTTTGAGTTTGTTTGATCTCTTTATCCCTTTGTCGTTGTGCTTCTAGAGCCAGTGCTCTCTCTTCCTTGGATAAAAAATCGAATTCATCCACCACGCTGATCGGTATGGGTTCTTCTTGTTCAACGATGTTGGGCACCTTTATTCTTTTGGCTTCTAATTCCCTTAGGAAGTTTATTCGCCTTTCCTCTTCTTCAGGCTCGCTTATTGGTTGCCTGATCTTCAAACAAAGGTTCGCTCACAAAAGTGGAGTCCTTTGGGGGACTAGACTCATTGAGAACGGGGGAGGGAGAGAGAGGAGCATCAGTCCTAAAATTTGGAGGAAGAAAAGATGGACAGGTTGGGGGTTCAGAGGATGGAATAAAAGGTATTAGAGGAAGGGTTACCTCAATGGCGGTCTCCCCCTCAGAGTGTGCGGGGGTGGAATCGAGATCCACCACTTACTTTCCTTTCCCTGAGGGATCGGACTGTCCTTGAGAAGGAGGTGGTCCGTCCGCCAAAGGATCTCTGAAGATGATTTCAGGCATGAAATTGCCTGGACGATTTCGACTCCAGAATCGATTAACATTTGGAGGAATGTCATCATCATCATCATCGTCATCATCATTATCTTTTCCATGATGAGGGATTTCATCATCATCAGCTTCTTCTTCTTCTTCTTCTTCTTCTTCAACGACGAAGGTTTGAGGCTCTTGCTGTTGGGGCCCTTGCTTACCGTAGGGAGAAATAGGAGGGCCAGGGGTTGTTTCATTCCCCTTTCCTATAATCTCATCATCTATCTCTCTTGCACATCTCTCCCGCTCAATGTTATCAGGAGGTAGGACGTGCACCATCAGCGTGCACACATTGGAGTTGACATCTTTCATAGTTGTGGTGTGCGCAGACTGGTTCTGTGTAACCAGAGCCAGCGAGCTCCGGTTTGCAGCAGTAAAGGAGGGGCCTTTGTCAGCGATGCTTTGTAAGAGCCACATCATGTCAGCTTGAGTCTTTTGAATAGACTCAAGTGCCTTGCCTTGAGCTTCCACGGCCTTTTCCAGTCTCTCTATGGCATTCCCATGTGCTAAACTATCACCCTTCACAATCTGAACATCAAAGTGAATGTTACTGGTTGTGGCCTTCATCCCTGGTACGCCAGCAACCGTTCGGAATATGAACTCTGAGGACAGTTGAAGAGTGTCCACCCTTGCCTTTGTAAGGGAACATTCATTCACCATGAAATCAATCGCTGGTAAAAGGGGAGTAGGAAGGACAATCTTGGGGATGTCCATGGGATAGGACGGAAGCTGAGTAGCGAGCTTCTCCTTCTTCATCTTTTTGATCTCCTGAGGAGATTTCAGAGACGAGTCCTTGCTTCCACTGACAGAAGTGTCAGTGATCTTGGTGGTAGTGGTGGTCGCTGAGGTAGTGCGAGGAGGTGCAATACCTGTTGATAACACGGACAAAGCAGCCAGAAAGAGATCTGGATTAAATAAAAGGTGAGGTGAAGACACATTTATAACCTTGAGAGTATCGTGAGGAATACTCCCAGGGACACCATATCTGAGGTTAGTGTCTTGTGGATCACTAGCCTGTGTCTTAGAATATTTGAGAGAAACATTCTGAGGTCCTGTGTTACTGGCTTTCCAAAATTCAGATTGTCGAAACAATACTGAAGTGTGGACAGCGTGCATTTCAACCTCATCAGAGATAGGGACAACTATCTCCGAATCATGAGTTGATGTGAGGACCAAAGAAGAGATGGTGGAAGAAGAAGAGAGGGCTGTGAATGTATTACCTGTTCCAGCTTCAGCGGAGCTGGCTATAACATTCTCAGTGACCGGAGTCCCTGAAAATGGTGGTATCGCTGATGAAGTGGCAACGGATATAGGGACCGTTGTCATGGCAGGGGCTGAGTGTGGTGTTGGTGGTATGACTTTATCAGAGAGTGAAGTCTTTTCAGAGACCCCGTCTTTTGTTTCTTTGGTGCAGGCTTGTGAGCAACATTCCTTTTATGACCATCAGTCGGTTGTTTGCGTTTGGGTTGAGAGGTGGTGTCAGGGTTACTCACTAATGGGTTTGTCAGTGGGATGGACACGGATGCTACTTCGCTGATAAGTTGCAGCACATAGGGGGTGTAAGGAGCATCCCCTGGAAGTTCTTCAAGTTCCAGCGATTTCTTGTCGACCATGGAGAAGCTCTGGTTGGCAACAGTGGGATATTCACCTTTGTAGGCTACCTCCAAGATAGTGGCAAAGAATCTTGGGTAAGGGATGAACTTGTCCCTCTTGGCAGCTTTCACTCTGTTGAACATGTCGCTGAAGATATAGTCAACGAAGTTGAGCTTGTAGTTGGTGCAGAGAGCAAACCAAAGTCTTGAAAGTGTTTTCTGGCTTGGGAGCCAGTCTTTGAACCCAGGCATTGAATCACATGGGTGAAGATGTATTGGCATTTGGCAGAGAGCTGTTTCTTCTCCATCTTTGAGCCGACGGTCTTCTCAGCGGGATTCTCCCATGCGTAGCCGATGGAGTCTAGGAATTCGACAATCTGTTCCCTGGTGGGTTTAGGGGCCCATTGTTGATTCTTACCTCTAGCAGGGAGGCGGAGAGCGTTCCTAAGGAATCCAGCAGTGAAGGCGAAGTCGCCGAAGATAGGGATAGTGAACCCAATAGCAGCGAGCTCGTTTCCCTTATCAGTGGTGAGAGTAGTATAGCGGGCCATGTACCATAGAGCATGTAAGTGAGACGCGATGCCAGCAGGGTTGTGTACAAAAGCGTACATCAGCGGGCATGCTTTGATGAATGTAGCACCATCTTTGAATTGTGGCTTATCAGCAGGGATATCCACAAGAGCCAGGTAGTTGCATGACTTGAACGTTGCTTGTTCCAGAGAGAAGGTACAGGTAGGTACTCGCTCAAGGATGATTGGGGCAGATGCATCAGCTTGCTGGTTCATGTTGAAAGAGGCCATTTCTGTTTCAAAGATAGGCACACCAAAGAGAAAGATCATGGTTTAATACAAAGTGTATAAACCAGAATATATTTTGGTACAAAGAATACCAAATGTTAAGAAGGAAAACAAGTGTTTTGATGAACAAAGATCAAAATACTTGTTATTTGATAGATAAACACAAATTTTGAACAAGATTTTAAAAAATGTGGATCAAAGATACCAAATATGGTCTTCTGTTCTAAGAAGAAACTTAGAACAGGTTTTTGAAAAATAAAGTATTTTAGGGTTTTAACTCATTTATTTTTAGGAAAAACAGAAGATCTTTATAACGAGAAGTTATAAAAGATGTAGAGGAGTAATAAACAACAATGTAGTTGTTTTAATAAGGAAAATAAAGGGTTAGATCAAACCTTAAAAGTGGATGGAGTAAAACCTCAATACTAACTTGTTCCTCAGGTTCCCCGTTACTCTCACGGGCTAGCAGAATGTCCCACCATCGTCTATCGACGGGAATTAGATTGAAGAATGGAAATACGAATGTGGGTATTGTATTTTCGTGGTATCGAGAAATTATGGATGAGGTTGAAATGTGTGATAAAGCGGATGGCCTAGTAAAAACTATGGCCGTAGACAAAGAAGGTTTGGTCTTGCTAGCGACCTTTGTCTTTGTCTTTGCCTTTGTTTTTTTGGGAGGGGGAGGCGTGGTGGAGTTTTGTTTCCGGAAGGGAGAAGAAAGCCATTGCGAAAGACCCTTACGACGGGTCAGGCGTTCCACCTCCGACTCATCATTTACGTCGTCCTCCGCCACAAACATATTTTCCGGGATACTAAAATGTTGATCGTTGCACTTAACATCCTGTTGACCCGGAATAGTAGATTGTGGCGTATCGTCATTGGCGAACCCGGAGGACGTGCCCAACAACGCGTTGAACGTCGTGTACTTAGATCCGAAGTGTCACTTATAATTGTACCCAACAAGCTGCCTGGCCCAGAAGGTATGGTGCCCTGAAATATTGTCATTGAGATAAATAAGTGACACATTTTCTTTTCAAAATATAAACAAAACGCACATACTACTTACAACAAAGAACTCACATCTTGCATGTGGGTTGGCGGTGTGACGCACGACGACATCATTTGGGGTATGTAGGCCGCTGTCCCCGACGTCCCAATCTGTTTTCCATTGATCATTTTTAGTAAAGATGAATCATTCACGTGGTTAAAGTAAACTGTTTGCAACTTTCATCTTGGGTATATGGAGGCAGTGGGATGTATGACGAACTGGGATCTTGTAAAGTGGTCGTCATCTGGGGGGCCGATCTCCCGGGCATCACAAACTGTTTGCATTTTAACAAACATTAGTACAGAAGAAGAATCATGGTCGCAGTTAAACCAAAACTACTAAAAACACTAACATCGTCCATGTAGGTGGGCCGTATGACGCACGAAGACCGCGACATCTCGTACGCCGACCACGGCCTCTCGTACGATGACCGGGGCATCTCGAACGATGACCTAGGCATCACAGTCGGGCCAAACTGTTTAAGAATTGACATTATGAGATTTTTAAAGAAAACAATTGTTCATCAATTAACTAGTATGCATCGTGGAAACACTTACAAATTGCGGGAAAAACGTCGGGGAAGTAGAGTAAGTAGGTGGTGCAGCCCGCGTTTGGTCGTATCCAACCGAGATTTGGGGCGGAAGGCCATCATTTATCTGATCAAAATATGGAGGGTACCATAAATACATAAAGTAAAACATGGTGGACGATAAAAGAAGTTAAACACTTACATTACAATTGTTAAATTGGGACACTAGACGATTATAAAATGCGAGTTGGCTCTTAATTTCTGCAATGTCGATGGTATTTGTGTCGAGCTGGTCCCACCTATGTTGATATTGGTCGGGAGGCGGCATATCGTGATGGCCGGAGCTGGTGGCCCCCCTATGTACGAGGTTCTCAACTCATTCCTCCTCTTGTTGGTGGTCGGGCTGGGACCTTGTGGGGGAAGTGGAGCCATTAGGGGATCGCGTCGGACGTCGGACTCTTTTGGACGGTTGCCTTGTCCCCATAGTCTGGAAATAGAGGCGACTGTCTATATACCACGCCTGCCTCTCCTTGTCAGTCGTAGCCACAAGGCAGGTCGAGGGTTATACCCCGGCTAAAAGTATTCAGAATGTGGTCACATTTAAATTGCAGGCGTTACTTAGTGAATATTTTTTTAAAAACTGTAACTTGAAAGGTAGTAAAACAACTTACGTTGCCAACTGAAGAGAAGATACTAGGGCAATCAACCTTAGTCAGGTACCGCGTTCGTTCCCAACGGCGTCCATTCCCAACGGAATAACCTGGGAGACCTATCCCCGTGCCAGGTGAATAACTTTCGGGCGATAGGAAAAAGCTCCAAGATCCAGACCTGCAATTAATAAAAAAAAACAAGTACACGGAGTTAAAAATGGAAACCAACCTTCAAGGTGAACCTAAATGGTTTAATTTATAAGCCCTTTTATCTAACCTTGAAGGGGTATATGAAGCCGGACATCATCATCGCCTTGAACTCATTATCGGCTCGTCGAATGTAGGCACAATGCGTTTTCTTGAATGTGTGTGCCCAGAAGTAAGAACCCCACGGATAAATGTTGAAGTTGTCTAAGTCCTCAACAGCCCTAAGGACCGTGGAATTGACATAGGAGGTAAGCTCAAGGCCCATACAGACCGACTCCACCATCACAACTAAACACACACGAACGGCATCCGCGTCTTCTAGATCACGCATGCAGTTTAGGTTCATTCTATGAACCACGACTTTACGCGGCAGCCTCTCAAATGGTTGTTCCGGAAAAACCCTACTAAGAAAGCTTTGCTCACTTGGAAGAGCTGGAATGGAGGGTTGTTGTCCGAAACGGAGTCCTGTTATCAGGCAGAACTCGTGTTGGCCAAAACGGAATACTTCTGCGTAGGATTTAAATTATAGCTACTCGGGAGCTGCGTTTTCCACTATTACCTCCGTCTGAAGGAACATAGAGAATAGCACCGGGCCTCCTCTAATTTTTCCCAATGTCCAACCAAAGACCGAAAGGTGTGTTGCAATAAAGCTGTCCTCGTTGATCATTTACCGTAATAGCTCCTTTATCTCTCGGACAGTCGAAAACTTATTCCTCAACGTCAACGGCGGGTACTTAAAATCAGTCTACATAGATTAGGTGATAGAGGTTGTATTTATTAAAGGCTCAAAGACATAAATAAATTAAAGTTCAAGGGCATAAGTACTCAATCAGTATTTTGAGATTTATTTTATTTGTGAAAATAAATCACTTTATCAATTGGATTTCCGGGTAGTAATCACATGGATTTCTTAAGTCCCTACAAACCTTGGGGCTGTTTACAGGGTTTGACAAAATCCAATAAATATTTTGTGATTTGTTTTATTTGTGAAAAGAAATCACTCTATCGATTGAATTTTCAAGTAGTAGGGGAATTACATGGATTTCTTAAGTCCCTACAAACCTTGGGGCTGTTTACACCCGTTTGACAAAATTCAATCAATATTTTACGATGTTTTTGATTGTGAAAAGAAATCACGCTATCGATTGGATTTCCAAGTAGTAAGGGAATCACATGGATTTCTTAAGTCGCTACAAACCTTGGGGCTGTTTACATCCGTTTGACAAAATCCAATCAATATTTTGTGATTTGTTTTATTTTTATAAAAGTAGATATATGCTTTTAGCATGAGGCCAAAATAAGTTGTCATTTCTAAAGTTCGGGGACCTAAATTGTAAGTTTTTAAAGTTCAAATACCTAATTTGTCATTTCTAAAAGTACGGGGGACATAAGTTGTACATTTTTAAAGTTCAAGTACCTAAGTTGTCATTTTTAAAGTTCAGAAAGCTAAGTTGTCATTTCTAAAAGTACAGGGACCTAAGTTGTTCATTTCTTAAGTTCAAGTACAAAAATTGTCATTTCTAAAAGTTCGGGAACCTACGTTGTAAAATTTTTAAGTTCAAGTACCAAAATTGTAAATTTTTAAAGTTCGGGGATCTATGTTGTAATTTTCTCAAGTTCGGGTACCTAAATTGTTAATTCTAAAAGTTCACTACTTTAGACTTTTTTAGATAAACTTAACGGTGTAATATTTATACGGTGTACTTCATGACAAAAAAAAATACGTAACATAATGTTCTAATAAATAACAAATAACAATACTCCGTTATTTAAAAAAAAAACATAATATCATCACGTAATTTGTACGAAGTTCTATATGTGGCACTAATTTACATAATTTATGACCAAAATTTAAAAAACTAGCATGCTTCCAATTTTTAAAGTTCACTAACTTTAGATTTTTTTAGGAAAACTTAACGGTGTAAATATTATACGGTGTAATTTAAAACAAAAAAAATACATAACATAATGTTCTAATAAATAACAAATAACAATAAACCGTGATTAAAAAAAAACATAATATTCATCACGTAATCTGTATAGGGTTCTATATGTGACTCTAATTTATATAATTTATGACCAAAATTTAAAAAATCGGCATGCTTTCAATTTTTAAACTTCACTAACTTTAGATTTTTTTAGGTAAACCTAACGGTGTAATTTATAAAAAAAAATATGTAACATAATGTTCTAATAAATACTCCCTCCGTCCCAAATTAAGTGTCTATATTACTATTTTACTTTGTCCCAAATTAACTGTGTGCCATTTTCATTGTGGACATTTATTTTGGGACGGAGGGAGTAACAAATAACAATACACCGTCATGTAAAAAAACATAATATCATCACGTAATATGTACGGGGTTTTATATGTGGCTCTAATTTACATAATTTATGCAAAAAATATATAAAACCCGGCATGCTTCAATTTTTAAAGTTCACTAAGTTCAATTTTTTTTAGGTAACTTTAACGGGGTAAATATTTATACGGTATACTTTATAACAAAAAAATACATAGCATAATGTTCTAATAAATAACAAATAACAATACACCGTCATTTAAAAAAAACATAATATCATCACCTAATTTACATAATTTATGCAAAAAATATAAAAAACCGGCGTGCTTCAATTTTTAAAGTTCACTAAGTTCAGATTTTTTAAGTTAAACTTAACGGGGTAGATATTTGTACGGTATACTTTATGACAAAAAAAATACGATAATGTTATAATAAATAATAAATAATAATAAACCATAACGAGATTTTGGAGTATACAACGAAATTTAATATGAACACTTACCTCTTTAACGTTAACACGAGCCATTTGAATGTGATGAAAAACGTAATTCTAATTTTTTGATCTTGAATGAAATGTAAAGAAAGGTGATTGATGAAATGGAAGGATTTGCGCTAGTGATTTGGTAAGTAATGAAGAACAAGCCCTCTTCATTTATAGTCGATAAACAACTAGGTTTGTAGGTAACTATTACATGCAACCTTACAAAAGCCAAATATTCTCCTCTTTCCCAAGAGAATCCTATCATTTCAATATGGTGTGTAAGAGTGAATAAAATTTGAATTGTGGTGTATGAGTGTATTGAAATCCATACCTAAACCATTGCCTATGCATGGTAATGTTTATTAAAAATCCATAGAAAATGAAATCCATACCTAAACCATTTCCTAGGTAAACTTAACGGAGTAAATACTTATACGATGTATTTTTTTCAAAAAAATACATAATTTAAGTTAACCGTAAAGATAATTACGTATAATGTTCTAGTAAATAACAAATAACAAAAAACCGTAACGAGAATTTGGAGTATACAACGAAAATTAATACGAACACTTACCTCTTTAACGTTAACACGAGCCATTTGAAGATGATGAAAAACAAAATTCCAATCAACCTTAGTTTGGAAATGAAAGAAAAAAGAGAAGATGAAGAAGAAGTAGTAAATTGGTTAATGTTTATTGTGATTCAAATGCTTCATTTATACACATAGATAGAAGGAGGGGAAGGGTTGTTTGTGATTTCATTTGCCATGCATGGAGGGTGAAAGTCAAAATTTCATTTCCAATGCATGTAAGGGATTCCTTACACCACTATGAGATTCCTTACACCTATGAGAATACTTACATTATGAGAATCCAAAGCATGCAAGAGAAGATACGAAATGTTTGTATGTGTGTGTGTATTGTACATGTTACATAGGAATTGCATTCAGAAATGTGGGTGTGTTAGATAGGATTTTGGTTGTGTGTATGGGGTTAATACGAAATGCATTTTCTTATGTGTATGGTTAATACGAAATCTATATGCTTGTCATGTGTGTGTGCTTAATACAAAATATGAAATGCAAGGAGTAAACATATGAAATGCATGCGTGCGTAGTATATAATTCTAAAAATCTCTCATTTCGTATAATTCCTATGCATTCTCATTTCGTATAGTTTTCTCCTAAAATCATAAAAGGATTTCGTATGATACGAAATCAATTTTGTGTGTGTGTTATACGAAATCCCTTTAGAATGTTTTCCATACGAAATCAATTTCGTATGCATGTTTATGAGTATGGTGTCCATATGAAATCAAACAAGTATTTCATTTAATCCATTTCATATTATACGAATTTCCATTTAAAATGCTTTCCATATGAAATGAATTTCGTATGCATGTGTGTGAGTATTGTGTCCATACGAAATCAAAAAAGTATTTTGTATCATACTAAATGTTTTCATGAAAATTTTGGTTATTTTGGTAAGTTGGGAGAGATTTTGCATATATTTTGGGTATAAGATTTTCTGAAATGATTATTATGATAATTTTCCTATTAAAATATAACTTATAAGAACCTCCATTGTGGAATTTTTAATGAGTTTCTAATTTCATGAGGTGACATTGATGTGGCAAAAAAGTGTACAAAAAGGAGGTTCTTATAAGAACCTCCATTGGAGATGCTCTAACTTCATTTGGTCATAACAAGATTTAATCATCCATTAGTTCACATAAATGTGCCAGCTAAAAACCATCTAACAAGCAGATCCCTTCTCCTAAACCTGAAAATACCCACCCAGGGTGCATAGAAGAAAGGGAAGAGAAAACTATAATTTAATGGTGAATCTTTATACTCTTGTATCTTCTTATCTCCATTAACCCTTCAAAAGCTTAACCTTAAAAGGTAATTAACATGAAAAATGATCCAAGAACAACATAAGAAAAACTATCATTGTTTATTCCTAAAAAGGTAAGAATCAATGTTTGGAAAAAAGGGAATGCTTGGTTGGTTTTCCATTAATCTGTTGTAAAGATTGGGATGATTTTTGTTTGGAAAAGTTTTTTACATGGAAGGTGTTTTTTCTCCATAAAGCTCCCCCTTAGAAGCTTATTGAATAAGCCACTACCAAACAGTCATGTATAGCTGACCGAATAAGCAATTAGGGGTTGTTTGGTTGGTTTATGTTCTTTATGTTTCTTTATGCTTTGCATAAAGCTCACCCCTAGAAGCTTGCTGAATAAGATGCTTTCTATATCATTAAGATCATTAAGCTGCTAACTTACTGATATGTGTTGATTATTCAATACATTAGTACCCTTTTGTAGTATCTTTTAGATAATTATTTTACAACTTATCCCAATATTGAGTCTTTCATTATATTATTTTATCATTTATTAAGTCATCAAATTATATGAAATGAATTTCCTGTTTTATGTACTTTATAGTTAATATAGTTAAAAACTGCAGATTTCTGAATCATTGCTGGAGCATTGGATGGCAGCAGGTGGAGCTGAATGAACGAGCTTACTGGATAAAACTATCTTGGGCAAAAAGATTTATCAAAGATTTTCAGATCTTTTCTTTTGAACATTTAAATATTTTTATTAATATTCTAATAGGGTAGGAGCTTCCTATCAACACATCGTGGGGAACAAGTTGTGCTTGGTTGGCTTTTTGTTGACTTTATGGTCTCCATTGTAATGACCAATCTACCCTCCCTTGTTCGTATATAAATAGGGGATTAGTTGTTTAGTTTAGAGAGGCAGTATCATACACAATACCACCATCCCACCATCTAGAGAATTGACACTCTCTAGATGGATTCTCTCTAATATAGTAATCTTTGAATTTCTTCTAAGTCTTCAATTTAATTGTTTTATATACTTTGCTTTATTTAATTGCTTTCCTTTACTAGCTTTATTTACATGCTTTATTTAATTGCTTTATTTAAATTCATGTCTTACATTTCAGTAATTTATATTTCTTGCACTTTCATTTCCACCATGAGTAACTAATTTTATTAGCTTGGGTGTGAGATGAAAGGGTGAGATTTTAAATCAAATAAAGGTGGACTTTAATTAGCAATAACAATATTTCATTATTCCATTCAAGTTTTATAAAGCCAAATGCACTTCTTGACGAGTTGATCACTTTGAAAGTGTTTAAGTGTCGTGGACTTAGGAATAAGCCACGATATGCACGTCAGCTCGAATGGCATAGGAAGTAGACTTGGAAGAGTTGCTCTCTATATTTTTCTAACTGATTATTATTGACGAGTTGGTTGCTTCTCAAAGTGTAAAGTGTGGTGGACTCAGGAATGAGCCACTATGACACACCAGCTTGTATGATATGGGAGTCTGCTCGAAAGAGCGTTTTTAGACAAAGGAATTTGCTAGTCCATACATCTTGAGGAAACTGTCTGTTACTATCACTGGTCCGGATGCTACATAGGAAAATGGGCTGAAAGTTAAACACTAGTAACAATGGTCATGTCCGGAAGGAATACCCTCAAGATGGATGGTAAAATTTATTACTGCTAACTAAATTGCCCATCAAAATTTGTGTTTAGGTCTCACCTCAAAGTCTTACACCCATGCTAGTTGCTTTATTATGTTATTATAAACTGTTAACTCACCACAATCAATCACATATTTTCCAATTCGCCATCTGAAGTTAGTTTCTCATCTCGAGATCTTGCAACTTAAGATACCTATCCCTGTGGAAAACGATACTTGGTACTTACCATTTTATTACTTGAAAGGCGATAGTAGGCTCAAACGTATACTTGCTTTTGATCTTATTTGTTACATATCTAAGGTATATAAAACCTCTTGTCAAGTTTTTGGCGCCGCTGCCGTGGATAGGTGTAAATCTGTAGTTGTTTAGAAATTGAGTCGTGTTAAGCTAATTTTTCTACCATCTTTGTTGTTTGTCATACGTCTCCATGTGTGTACAAGTAACAAGTTTTTAAGTGTATCTTTATGTGAATATGGATTCAATAGGGCAATCATTTGGGCCTTATGGGTCTTTTTTCTGTGACAACTGTGCTGAAATCATTTCTCTTGCTTTTGTCCTTCGAACCCCGAATCCCTCTATTTCATGAGAGATGGTAATTTGGAAACCTCACACTTAAATGTTTTCACTCAATCATGGGAGGAGCTTCCAAATTTGTTTTTAAATGGTCAAGACCATGACACGTTCACATGATCACCACCTCCGTACCAAGATTGGAGCAACACTTATTCAAATACTTTTGACCAATCTTGGGAGGAACAAGTTGATTTTTCTAGGAGTTTTCAAAGGGATGACGTTAACAACTCATTTTTATCCCCTACACTCATAGAACTAATCGAAACTCTTGGAACTATGATGAACGACCACTTTCAAAGTATACATAATGATATGCAAATCATACATAATGATACAATGACATCTCTTAACAACATGACAGTTTGTTGTGAATAGATCAATCGTAAGCTAAACCAAATTCCTCTACCAAGTGATATTGAAAATTCTAATGATGTTGGTAAGGATGATAGTGAGGCTAATACTTTGGAAGATAGTCAAGAGATAGAGAGTTTTGAGGAAGAACCTGAGCATTTGAGCAACCCCTCTTCACTTCAAAATAGTGAAGAGGTGCAACAAAATGTCAAGATTGTCATCACCCCATGCTTTGAATCTGTGCAGGAAGAACAAATTATTGATGAAGATACCACAACATTCCTGCAACAAAGTTGTGCATAAATTATTCAATTTGTTTTTAAAGAGGAGTGTGATGATCAATCCAAGTGCTCGGGAGGCTTCATAAAATCATGTTCTATTGTTGGTGAGGTGATGTGGAGAAATCTGTGTGGGATGAAATATTCTCCCATTTATGCCATTGAAATCTGGTGCCATAATCTAGGAGTGAAGCATAAATGGAAAGAGAAACACCAAAAGAAGTGGGCGAGGACGGCCTGTCTTTGAGGAGTATACTGATGTGCTCTAGCAAATTCCGTCATTACTCAAGAAGTTGTTATCAAATGATCTACAACATTAGAGGCCAGCAGAGAGAACAAAACGCCTACTCCATTAGAGTAGGCCAGGTTACTTCATTTCCTTTAACTTCAGTTTATTTTCTTTTACTTTCTTTTATTTTTCACTTCTTAGTTATTTTGTTGAGTCTGGGATCATTTGCGAATTTTAGGTTTGTTTTTGCAAGATTATCTTTATGAGTGGCATACCTGTTAGACCTTACTTTTGGTGAAGTATGAAACAAAATTAGGCAACTAACATACCTCAGTTGACGTGGCAAGCACAACATCCGTGTGTTACTTAGTTTGTTACTTCATTGCTTACATGGCACATTGTAATAGGCTAGATAGTTGACTTTCATTGATTGTATTCATATAAATAGTTCTCTCACTGGTTGTAATGGTTATCGATTGAAAATACAAAATAGAGAACTATTGTTTTGCGCATACTGTTGTGATTCATTGAATATCAATTACGACTATTCTTCCTATTTTTGTTCTTGCTAATCATACTGATAATCTTAGATCTTACTGCTTCCGCTCTTACATTCATATTTTATTTATTGATTATATAATAGAAAGGGATCTGGGTTCAAACAATTGGTATCAGAGCCTGATAATCAATCTATTGATTATTAG
Source organism: Silybum marianum (assembly GCA_036898165.1). Lineage (NCBI taxonomy): Eukaryota > Viridiplantae > Streptophyta > Magnoliopsida > Asterales > Asteraceae > Silybum > Silybum marianum. Next base: position 7,004,204 of record CM072539.1, read on the forward strand.
ATCTCTTCCATTTGGAGAAATCTCTTTTCTATTCGAAAGTATTTTTCAATTTTAAGCATCTGTTCTTCACTCAAATTTCGTTTTACGAGATTTTGTAAAATTCATTACAATTTTCTCTAAATCTGTGGTAATTCCTGCTTAAAATTGAGTTTAGTAAGTACTTTGTCTCATTTCGATCAATTTGAAATTAATTTGGTTCAAATTTCAACAAATCTTCAATCAATTTCAAAATCTCTGTTTCTGACAATATGGCGAATTCAAATCTGAACGTTGTATACACATCTGGTTCTCTGACTAAACCTCCCACTCTAATACGTGATGAATATCCACAATGGAAAATTCGAGTGATCAACTTTTTTGAAGGATTAGATGCTGATCTATATCCTATTGTTCAAAATGGTCCATTCGTTCCAATGACAACTATCCCAAGGGTACCTGCTACAGCAGTGCCTGATGAAGTTCCTGCTAGGAGCATTCCAAAATCAAGGGATAATTGGACAGATCCAGAGAAAGTTAAGGTTGAATTGTCCAGAAAAGCTAAAAGTCTGTTAATCATGGCTATTCCAAATGATATATTTCAATCTCTGGATTCCTGTGATAGTGCCAAGGAACTATGGGATCAATTAGAAAACATACTGGAAGGTGGGGCGAAGATGAAGAAAAACAGAAGAGCCCAACCTCTAAATGAATACAGCAGTTTCCAAGCCATCCCTGAAGAATCTCTGGAACAGACTTTTCATAATTTAAATACTCTGATAAATCTATGTAAAAGGTGTGACATCATTAGATCCAGAGAAGACAATAATGTCTTGTTTCTCAAAAGACTAAATCCTGAATGGTCAAATCTCTCTATGTCTATACAAGCAAATCAGGATCTGGAACAATAGTCTCTTCATGATATCTTTGGAACTCTTCAAGCCCATGAGAAAGAAGTTGTTCAGAAGAAAAGCACTATCGGTGGACCTCTGGCTTTAATTTCTGAGTCCAGAGGATCAATCAGAAGGAGTAGGGAAGAAAAGAAAGGGAAAAACAAGGCTCTTATGTCAGAAGAAATCTTAGAAGATGATTCTGACTCTGATGAAGATATCAAAGTTTTTGCTGATTCATTGGCACTCATTACCAAACAGTTTACAAAAAGGTTTGGTAATAGAAATATTCAGGGAAGCAAAAAGTTTGATCGCACTGTTCCCAATTATGCTCCTCGACAAGAGATCCAGAGATCTGAAAAAACGGAGACAGAGAAAAAGGATGAAGAATTGAAGAGAAAGAAGGATGTGTGCTACAGATGTGGCAAGCCAAGACACTACTCAAAGAACTGCAGAGGACCTCTGAACAAAGATAATCTGTACTACAAAAATAAATACAAGTACAATGTTGATGAACGAGCTCACTTGCAGAAAAAGAAAATTGGCTGGGAGATGAGTCAAGCAGTGATGAAGCTATGTTCAGCAGAATGGCTAGCACAAATGAATCAGAAGAACAACCTTCTGAAACACCTGTAAGTACCCTCTCTGACACATCTGAGCTTGAAAACACCATTTTTGAAATATCAAAGAATTTTGAAGAACTCAAGCAGAAGCTCACAATTGAAAAGAAATTAAGGAAACAAACTGAAAAAACTCTCTCCGAAACTCAAAGAGAGAGAGTGATTTATAAAAGAGAAATGAATCTTCTAACTGAAGAAAAACTGGAACTTAATATTGAAAATGAGAGGATTTCCAAAAATCTAAATGACAAAGAAGTTAAGTTTAAAGAAGAGATGTTGAGATTAAACAAACTTCTGGAAAATAAAGAAAAGGAGATTAGTGCCAAAGAAAGTGACAGATTAAATTCTGTTGCACTTAAAAACTATTTCCAGAAGGAAAGAGAGTTTTTACATATTGAATTTCAAAAGACAAAGCTACAGATTAAAACATATCTGGATGCTCAAAAAGTTCATGACAAAATCAATACACAAGTAGGAAGATCTGGACTTGGATTCGAGGATTTGGATCCCTATACGTGTGAAAAACGATCAACTCGAATTAAATATCTTCTGTCCAGGAATGACACAAAAGCCTATGTTTCCAAGTTTATATGAATCATCAATTTTCAAAAAACCAAAACTTGAAAATAGTTGTCGTCAACGAAAACTCAAATTCAAAAACATTGAATACTTTTCTGGAAAAACAAACGTTGATCTAAACAAAATTTAGAAAAAAGACGCTATTTTTAAATTTGGTTCAAATATTCATATAACTTTGAATCCAAAGGCGGATGTCTTTATCCCTTTACAGGCAGAAGAGGAGCTGCGTCTAAGCTTTGAAAAAGATATTTTATCCACTCTAGATGAATGCTTCGAGTTAGAAAATATTCAAAAATTCTCCTCAGAAAACAAACCAGAGATAGTTCCATGTTCTTTTGTAGACTTAAATCCTTCTGATTCTCAAGACAGTTTTGAAACTATTACATATCCTTGGGAAAACGATGATCAAAATGATGATTTCTTTAATTCAGAAAAATATTTCTCAAATCTAGAAAATCATTTTCCTTCAGAATACAAAAAGACACCAGAAGTATCTAAGGATAAGGAAGCTCCTTTCTTATTTACTAATGAATCTCTGGAAATCAGAGCCTCTAGTCTGAACATTAAAAAACATCCAAGGGGAATACCAGATTTCTCTGTTCCTCCAACAGGAGAGTGAAAACCCGTGTTCATTCATCCAGATTTCATAGGAATGTGTCTTAAAGCCAAATCTTGTCTTGAACTTGAGAAGGAAGAAAATCTAAAAAAGAAGTGTTATGTTCAGTCAAAATTATCTCAACCATGTTATCCAAAGTTTACTTCTGCTCAGAAAGAAAAATGGAAATCTAATCTTTCTACCTATGTTTCAGTAAATCAGAAAACTCCAAAGAAGGTCTATCAGAGGAAGCCTCAACAGAAGAAAACTTATGATTCTAAGCATAAGTCTAGCCTAGCTAAGAAGTTCAATAGAACTACTGATACTAGTATAGACAGGAATAAGAAGAATTGTAATTATCATTATTCTAATGAAAATTCAATGAAATCTTTTATGTATCAGAATTCTGAATGTTTTTCTCTGTTTTGAAAACTAAAGGAATTTTTCTCGAGGTCCTCTGATCGTTCTCATAATGATTTCTCTTTTAAAGCTAAACCAAAGAAAATCCATAATATTGCAAACAATAAGATTGGTTCTTTAAATTCTGCAATATCAAGTCAGGTGCAAATTAAAAAAAAAGTGAAAAGATTAAAACTAACATTAAAGGACCCATAATGAGATGGGTACCTAAAAAACTCTGACTGTGATTGCAGAAGCAGCGTGTGCATATCTGGTATCTTGACTCTGGATGCTCGAGGCACATGACTGGATCGAAAAACTTATTCTCCCAATTCAAAGACAAATGTGGTGGAGCTGTAATGTTTGGAGATAATGGTAAGGGTCAAATAAAAGGCTACGGTACTCTACAAGAAGGTAACATTACCTTATCAAAAGTAGCTCATGTTTCTGGACTGAAGCATAATCTATTAAGTGTAAGTCAACTTTGTGTTTCTAAAATACTTGTTGTATTTGATGAAAAACATTGTTACTTGTTCTCTAAAGTAGGAGAAGAACTCTGGAGAGCACACAGAAAAGGTAATTTGTATATGATAAAATTCACATCAAAGGACGGTAACGAAACCCTCTGTCTTATTTCCAAAAAGAGTGAAATTGCATGGGTATGGCATCACAAAATGTCTCACTTAAATTTGGATAATCTTGAGATGCTTGTTAAACATAACTTGGTAACTGGTCTTCCAGAAGTCCAAATTCAAAAAGATCACCTCTGCCGTGCATGTGAAATGGGAAAAATAAAACGAGCATCTCATAAAACAAAAAGTGATCATTGTTGTACAAGACCTCTGCAATTATTACATGTTGATCTCTGTGGCCCTATCGCGACACAAAGCCTTTCAGGCAAAAAGTATATACTGGTACTCATTGATGAATTTTCTAGGTATACATGGCTTGCATTTGTAAAAAAAAATCTGAGGTACCCATTGTATTACAAAATATGATGACTAGAATTCAAGTTCTCTTAAATCAAAAGATTCAGCAGCTAAGGAGCGACAATGGTACTGAATTCAAGAATGCCAAACTTGAAGCATACCTTGTTGATAATGGAATTACACAAAATTTCTCTGGTGTACGAACACCTCAGCAAAATGGAGTTGTAGAGCGGCGAAACAGAACCTTGGTTGAAGCTGCCAGAACAATGCGTGCTGCCTCTGGACTACCCACACACTTATGGGCTGAAGCTGTGGCCACTGCCTGTTTTACCCAGAATCGGTCAATAATTGTCAAGAGGCATCTCAAAACCTCTTATGAGCTTATTAACAAAATAAAACCTTGTGTTAAATTCTTTCATATCTTTGGATGCAGGTGTTTCATGTTAAATGACAGAGAAAAACTTGGCAAGTTTGACAAGAAATCAGATGAAGCTAAATTCTTAGGATATTCGTTAAATTCAAGAGTTTTTCGAGTTTTTAATTTACGTACTAAAACTGTTATGGAGAGCATTAACATCGATTTTGATGATCAAACTCAATTAACTTCTGAGTATTCAACTTCTGAACTTAAACTTAACACCGTCACCGCTGAATATCTTTTAGGAACCAAAGAATCTGAAATCGATGCTATTTTTCAAGATTTTATGGGCGAAAAGATATTCCTAGAACCAAGTTCCATCTCTCAATCTCCGAGTATTTCAGAAATTCTTCAAACTTCTGGCATTTCACTTTCTGGTCCTGAATCACCTGCTGAGAGCACTACAGAACCTTCTGTCCTTCCTGATTTCACAAGTGAATCTCCAGAAGCTACTTATATGCCTTTTGTTTCTAACCCTCTTCCAGCAGATATTTCATCCTCTGAAACAGAAGTACATGCTCAACCAGTAACTCAATCTCGAATGACTAAATGGACCAAGTCTCACACTCATTGGGAATCCCTCTGAAGGTGTTAAAACAAGATCTGCTACTGCAAATGAAGCATTCTTTGTAAATTTTCTTAGCATGATCGAACCAAAACATGTTCATGATTCTTTACAAGAACCTAGTTGGGTATTCGCTATGCAAGAAGAATTGCTACAATTTGAAAGAAACAAAGTCTGGAATCTTGTTCCTCTGCCAAAGAACAAAGTTTCTATAGGAACTAAATGGGTTTTCAGAAACAAGAAAGATGAAGATGGTACCGTGATCAGAAATAAAGCTCGACTGGTTGCTAAGGGGTATTGTCAAGAAGAAGGGATTGATTGTGATGAAACCTTTGCCCCTGTAGCAAGACTTGAGGCTATAAGACTATTTCTGGCTTTCTCTGCATACAAAAACTTTAAAGTCTATCAAATGGATGTTAAATATGCATTTCTAAATGGATATCTAAAAGAAGAAGTGTATGTTGAACAACCTGCTGGATTTAAAGATGCTAAAAATCCAGAAATGTCTATCTTCTCGACAAAGCTTTATATGGTCTAAAACAAGCACCCAGAGCATCGTACGAACGTCTATCTGCGTTTCTGGTCAGTAAAGGCTATGAGAAAGGTAAATCGATACAACTCTGTTCATCAAAAGAGGCAAAGGTATGTTAATTGTAGTTCAAATTTATGTGGATGATATAATCTTTGGCTCTACTCATCAATCAGAAGTTGATCTATTTTCTAAACTAATGGAACAAGAATTTGAAATGAGTATGATGGGAGAACTAACGTTCTTTCTAGGACTCCAGGTTAAACAAAGTGCCTCTGGCATTTTCATAAATCAAGCTAAGTCTGTCTCTAATATGCTTAAGAAATTTCATCTTCAAAATTCCTCTATCATGAAAACTCCTATCTCCACTAGCTCGAAACTAGGTCCTGATCCTTCTGGGAACTCAGTAGATGTTACGAGTTATAGAGGTATGATCGGATCACTTCTGTACTTGACAGCTAGTCGACCAGATATTATGTTTGCCACTTACCTCTGTGCTCGCTATCAAGCAAATCCCAAAGAATCTCATTTGGTTGCTGTTAAAAGAATTTTTCGATATCTCAAGGGATCTCCATCACTTGGTCTCTGATATCCGAAAAATTCTGAATTCGATTTAATGGCATATACAGATTCTGATCATGCAGGTTGCAAATTGGATCGCAAAAGTACCTCTGGCAGCTGTCAACTTCTGGGTAACAGACTTATAAGTTGGACTTCTAAGAAGCAGAACTGTGTGTCAACATCCACAGCAAAAACTGAGTATGTTGCTGCTGCTAGTTGCTGTTTACAGGTTATCTGGATGAAAACTCAGCTTAGGGACTATGGCCTCATATATGACAAAATTCCAATTCTATGTGACTCAGAAAGTGCCATTGTCATTACTGAAAATCCAGTTCAGCACTCCAAAACAAAGCATATTGATGTCAGGTATCATTTCATCAAAGATCATGTAGAGAAAGGCACAACTGAGATGTATTTTGTCCCTACTGATTTTCAGGTTGCTGATATCTTCACGAAAGCTTTGGATGAAACTCGTTTTAATTTCTTATTAGCAAATTAGGCATGATTAATATGTAATTTTACTCAATTCTTTGTTTCTCTTAGAATTTTGTCAAAAATTGTTTATTTTTCATCTCCATTTTTGTGTGGTCTAACTCAGAATCAGCCAGAAGTCTCTGGTTGTTTCTGAAGATTCCTCAGAGACCCACAGAAGGCTCTAGACATCTCTGTATCAAATTTTTACCTTGTTGGATCCAAGTGTTCACAGAATAGGTCCAACTTTGTATTGTTTGAGGGGGAGCAACGAGCAATCTTCAAGGGGGAGCAATTTGTATTGTTTGAGGGGGAGCACGCCTTACAAACTTGAGGGGGACCAAATCTTACAAGCTCAAGGGGGAGCTTATCAAGTCTAACTTCTGTTAGCTGTCTTCTGAACCTCTCTTTACTTAACAATTTTTTTTGAATTTGCTTCTTCTGACTAACTCTTGCCGTCAAGGTTACAAAGATATTTCAGATTCAACTTAAATTCTTCTGAAAAGATGTTCATGGACATGGTCAAAAATCTTTCCATGACCAGATATTCTTTATCTCTGTATTTACTTTTAAAAAAATTTCTTTAATACGCCTATTTTAATTAACTCTTGCCTTCAAGGTTACTTAAAATTTTCTTATTACTGTTTCATTTTTTAAAATAAATACTTGGTTTCGAATATTAAACTTTCATTTGGTACAAATCGATTTCTATCCAAATGTCTGATTTTTAAATACAATTTTAATTGGAATTAATTACTCTAAAATCTTTTTTAATAAATAGATTATCTGTCTTAAAAATTAATTTTATTTTAATTAATTTCCTTTTTTAATTTTCTTTTTGAGGGAACACTTAATCGTCGATTAAGCGCCAAAACCTTTCACCTGTCAGTTCTACTTTACACGTGTCACTCATCGTGCCCTAGCATGTTGACACGCCTGCGCACTCCTCTAATCCGAACCGTTTTATTTTGATTATCCCCAAATTAAAACCCTTCCCATTCAAATATCACTCAAGTGCTCTTTCTCTCTCATATATAACCCTCGATTTCGAACCTTCATACTACTGTGCGTTATCTTTACTCTCAAGATTCCTCATATTTCCCATTTGACGTTTGCAAATTCCCAAGCTTTCTTCATCAATGGCGTCTCCACAACTCAAAGATGGGACTTTGGTTGCTTCCACAGCTGACAGTGCTCCTGTTCTCAAGCTACCATTGAAGTCAAACAATGTTCAGGTTCTACTTGATCCTAATACTTATCTCTCCGAGTTCCGCATCATGATTGAATTTCTGCAAAACCACTCACTAAACCGAGCCCTAACTCTGACAAACCCAAATGTCCCTGAAATTTATGTTCAAGAGGTATGGCAAACAATGTTTATCCAGGATGAATTCACCCTAATTGGAGTTTTTGGGCATCCTCATGAATCTGAATCTGCAATCCAAATACCTATCACCCGTAGGAAAATTGCTAAATATTTCCATCTTCCTCAATCATTCATTGAAACTGAAGGCCAAACCATCCCTAACCCTGCCCTTGAACCCAATCCCACTCCTGAAGCTCTGTTGGACTTTATTCGTTTTTTGGGCTACAATGAACATATCCATCGGCTATCCGAGTTCAAAAGAAAGCAGTTACCCCCGATGTGGAACGTCCTTGTTTCGATACTAAACAAAAGTCTTACTTGCAAGATTGGGTCTCTCGATCAAGCCAGTAAGAACATTCTCACCATTATGTATGGGATGTTCTTCAACAAATCTCTGGATTACGCCAGTCTCCTCTTCCTGGAAATGAAAGCTGCAATTCAGAATAAGTCCTCTCTACAAAGCCAAGGGAAACCACTACCTGCACTGATGTTCCCACGGTTTCTTTTCCTCTTCACCTTCCCAGCAATTGGTGCTCTGAAAGCTCCTCTGGTTCAACCATTCTGCAAAATCGCCTTGATGAGCTCTCACAAGCCCACCATCGACGTCAACGGTTATCCTGCTGCTAGAGAACTTTCCAGGTACATGCTTGACCTTATACCTTCAACCTCTCCTATTCTCATTTCTTATAGACGCTCTATGGTATTCTCAGAACAGAGAGTACCTACCCCAGAGCAGGTAGAGCCTAGAATAGAAAGTGAGGGGTTATGTGAGACTGAGTCTGAAAAGAATTCGAGTGCAAATCAGAGAGCTTCTACCCATCCCGACCTCTTAATACAAGAAGGTACAGAAGATGTCCATAGAGACACATTTGAGCGATTCTCTCCAAGATCCCCAAGGGTACCCACATCTCCTGAGGTAGGTGTCACCGCATCTATACTCATTGAAAAAGGACAACCCAGTCCAAACCACCCAGAGCCAAACCGATCAGAGGGTATTCTATGCACCTCTGACTCAAGCACCACAGGGGAATCCACATCATCATCATCCTCTCAAAAGGGTGATGATGCAAATATAAGAGTTCATTCGCCCTAGAACTCGCCACCACCCACACAGAACGTTGATGTCTTTGTGATCAACGATGTCATAGGGCAACCAGAGGGTACGTCCATGCCCTCTGATAGTTTAGATGCTGATGAAATCCCATCAGAGGGGTTACAGCCACAGGATGCACCTCTTACCGGAGTGTTTACACTTCATCAAGGTAAGCACATTGTGTTTAGCTCCCCAATCTTTGATGATCGGGATAAAGCTAAACCTTTCAGAACAACCGAAGAGGTGTCTGTGAATAACAGCCCTCGACGACAGGTTGGAAGTCCCTCCACACTCAACGTCAACACAGGTGTGAATGAGGGCCTCTCTGAACGTGAGAGACAAGGGGCTCCATTTGTTGGAGATGCACCGGTTACCCCTTCTGACTTTGTCACCAATGCAACGTTCAAGGCATTTGGTGATCAAATTCAGAGATCTGTGGAAGATCTAAAACTATCCCTGGTTTCCCAGCAACAACTTCTCACCACTATTCAAGCTCAGCAAGCAACACAAAAATCAATCATTGGAAGCAATCAGAAAGCTTCTTTCTGATACTGCAGAGGCTCAACAAAACTCTGCTCACTCTTACTTTCAAGCTCTGGAAGCCGGCATCAAATCCAATGCAGAGGCCATTTTCAATTTCCTTCAGAGCTACCTACTCCTGAAGTCACTATCACTGCTGAGGAATATGGATCTTTCGTTGCTGATATCAACAAAATTATCAAGGTCGTCTTCCCTTCAGAAGATGCATCTATTTCTGCTTCGTCTTTGGTCAAAAAGTCGGATATGGCCCAGTTTCAGAAAGCAATGATTGATCGCATTAATTCTCTGACCTCCAAATATGCCTCTAAGACAAATTCCAGCAATGCTCAGATGGATCAGAAGCTTTCCACTTTGGAATCCACAGTGTCCAAGATTTCTTCTCTGGTAAGTGCTCTGTACTCCTCCTTTGAAGACAAAAAGAAGGCTAAAGAAGCACGGGCTTGCAAAAAGGTAGAGTTCAAGCGCAAAAGGTCTGAGGATCAGGATCCTGATTCTCAGAAGGGAGAGAACATGGAGAACATCAAGAAAATGAAAGCTGAAATGGGTCAAAAGATGGACCAAGAAAAAGGTAAAGCATCATCTTCCTCACCCTCTGCACCTCCTCCTACAAAGCAAACTCCAATAACTCCCACTTCTCTTGCTACACACAAGGGTCCTCTGCCCAAGGATCCAGAAATTGCCAAGTTTATTTTGGAGGTAATGGGGAATACAAGAACTCAAATTCATCCATCCAAAGTAGATGTTGCAAGAGCAGAGGCAGCTAAAGCAGAAGCCAGGGCACAAGCAAAAAGAGCAGAAGAAGCCACAACTAAGACAACGAGAGCCGAGGCAGCCAGAAAAGAAGAAGAAATTCGATTAAAAGCTGAGGCTGAACAAAAGGCTAAATCTGAAGCTAAAAAAGCTAAGGAAGAGGCCCTAAAAGCTAAAGCTGAAGCAGAGCATGCCTTGGCTCAGGCCGAAAAGGAAAGAGCAGAAGCTGAGAAGGCAAAAGAAGCTGCTGAAAAAGCACGAGAAAACTTTGAAGAAGCAAAGAGAAAGGAATCAGCAAGATTCATAGCTACAAATGAAGAAAAAATGCAGAAGTTGGGGAGACTTGAGCTACCCAACTTGGAAATCAAGAATAAGCATCTGTATGCTCCTATAGATCAGAAAATATATCTGATGATGCCAAACTTTTCAAACGAATATCAGGTTAGTGATGAAGTCAAAGATAAGTTTATAACTCAGAGACTATCAAGAAAAGAGGCATATTCCATAGTACCAATCAAAACTATCTCCATCAGGCATACTCAATTCGAACATACTCCAATTTGGTTTACAATTTATAAAGTGGTCAGAGAAGATAACAAGGCATCATTCTTCTGTGATAATGATCTTCTATGAATAAATCCTTCTGATTTGCTTACTCTGGAGAGATTCATGAAGACTCAGATGAACAGAGGAAGTGAAGATCAAAACAAAATTTCTTACCATCGTATCATTGAATGTATGAAGTCGTTCATCAGATATCGAAGGCAAGTAGACTTTCAAGTTGGCTTAAATTAGAATGTTGATATCTTGTGTATCGCTGCACCAAATGAAGATCTGGAGGAAATTAATATGCAGAGGATTGGGAAAATAATCACCAAACCAGAAGTTGGAGTTGTATTCAAAAGGCCTAACAGAAAAAGTTTCTTCAGAATCAAAGATGCTCACAGGTACTCTACAGAGGTTGTCTACATCGCAAAATGTTTTGCTTCTGCAACAAATAACGATCAAGATGAAGAAATTAAAGATAAAATTGTTAAGAGACTTGACAAACTCATGAAGCTCAGAGAAGTTATCGATGCTATTTACAAAGTCATTTCTCATACAGCTCCCTTCTGATACAATCAATCAACTATCATGCCTTTAGCTGAACAAGTGAAGCTACACGTGCAACATTCTGGTTTTCATACTTAGGGGGAGATTGTTAGACCTCACTTTTGGTAAGTATGAAACATAATTAGGCAACTAACATACCTCAGTTGACGTGGCAAGCACAACATCCGTGTGTTACTTAGTTTGTTACTTCATTGCTTACGTGGCACATTGTAATAGGCTAGATAGTTGACTTTCATTGATTGTATTCATATAAATAGTTCTCTCACAGGTTGTAATGGTTATCGATTGAAAATACGAAATAGAGAACTATTGTTTTGCGCATACTGTTGTGATTCATTGAATATCAATTACGATTGTTCTTCCTATTTTTGTTCTTGCTAATCATACTGATAATCTTAGATCTTACAGCTTCCGCTCTTACATTCATTTTTGATCTGTTGATTACATAATAGAAAGGGATCTAGGTTCAAACAATACCTCATATGTCTACAGCCCGAGTAATTTCAGAGTCTTGGTTTGTGCTCCATTCACATGTCATTACTAGTACTAGCACAACCATGGAACTCAAAGTTCACACACACCACACATATTGAGGCATGATGTAGGCTATGTATTCACTTTTAGCCCCTTGCACCCATATACTTCATACAAATCTTTCCAATGAGGTCATTGTCAACTTAACTTTGGGGGAGGAGTATGTACAAGTATCTCCAAGGCAAAGAATTCAATACAAAAGAACATAAGAGCACAATGATGCCAAATTCAAAAATTGTAAAAAATTGCTCTAATCTGAAAATCCTTGCATGGGTATAAGGCACAAAATGTCCCATAGGGACAACTTGCATTGCTTTCAACAAAAGAGCACAAAAAGTGCCAAATTGAAAATTTTGAAAAAATTGCTAGTTGAAACAATTGAGAGAAAAGGCTAAAGTGAGAAAAGATATGCCAAAAATGAGTGACCCTACTTTTAAAACCCCTATTGACCTTAAAGTATATGTGTGTGTTGAACTAAGATAAGATGGGAAATGCTACTCTTTATTTTGTGCATATGATTGGTAGTTGCAAACGGACTATGGAATTATGTAAGGCTATGAATAATATGAGATTGGTATGCTCATCATAAGGAATATCACTTAATGTTATAATCTTGCAACTTTATTGAGTCGTTTTTATTTTTTCTTTTGGTTGCTTAGGGACAAGTAACAATTTAAGTTTAGGGGTGTGATATGTGTTGATTATTCAACACATTAGTACCCTTTCGTAGTATCTTTTAGATAATTATTTTACAACTTATCCAGCATTAAGTCTTTCATTATATTATTTTATCATTTATTGAGTCATGAAGTTAAGTGAAATGAATTTCCTGTTTTATGTACTTTATAGTTAATATTAGTTAAAAACTTCAGATTTCTGAACCATTGATGGAGCATTGGATGGCAACAGGTGGAGCTGAATGAATGAGCTTACTAGATAAAGCTATCTTGGGCAAAATGATTTATCAAAGATTTTCAGATTTTTTCTTTTGAACATTTAAATATTTTTATTAATATTGTAATAGGGTAGGAAGCTTCCTATCAAGACATCTCGGGGAACAAGTTGTGCTTAGTTGGCTTTTTGTTGAGTGTATGGTCTCCCTTGTAATAACCAATCTACCCTCCCTTGTTAGTATAAATAGGGGATTAGTTGTTTAGTTTAGAAGGCATTATCATATACAATACCACCATCCCACCATCTAGAGAATTGACACTCTCTAGATGGATTCTCTTTAATATAGTAATCTTTGAATTTCTTCTAAGTCTTCAATTTAATTGCTTTATTTAATTGCTTTCCTTTACTAGCTTTATTTAATTGCTTTATTTAATTGCTTTATTTAAATTCATGTCTTACATTTCAGTAATTTATATTTCTTGCACTTTTATTTCCTCCATGAGTAACTAATTTTATTAGCTTGGGTGTGAGATGAAAGGGTGAAATTTTAAATCAAATAAAGGTGGACTTTAATTAGCAATAACAATATTTCATTATTTCATTCAAGTTTTATAAAGGCAAATGCACTTTTTGACGAGTTGATCACTTTGAAAGTGTTTAAGTGCCGTGGACTTAGGAATAAGCCACGATATGCACGTCAGCTCGAATGACATAGGAAGTAGACTTGGAAGAGTTGCTCTCTATATTTTTCTAACTGATTATTTTCGACGAGTTGGTTGCTTTTCAAAGTATAAAATGTGGTGGACTCAGGAATGAGCCACTATGACACACCAGCTTGGATGATATGGGAGTCTGCTCGGAAGAGCGTTTTTTAGACAAAGGAATTTGCTAGTCCATACATCTTGAGGAAACTGTCTGTTATTATCACTGGTCCGGATGCTACATAGGAAAATGGGCTGAAAGCTAAACACTACTAACAATGGTCAAGTCCGGAAGGAATACCCTCAAGATGGATGGTGAAATTTATTACTGCTAACTAAATTGCCCACCAAAATTTGTGTTAGGTCTTACCTCAAAGTCTTACACCCATGCTAACTGCTTTATTATGTTATTATAAATTGTTAACTCACCACAATGAATCAAATATTTTCCAATTCGCCATCTGAAGTTAGTTTCTCATCTCGAGATCTTGTAACTTAAGATACCTATCCCTGTAAAAACGATACTTAGTACTTACCATTTTATTACTTGAAAGGCGATAGTAGGGTCAAATGTATACTTGCTTTTGATCTTATTTGTAACATATCTAAGGTATATAAAACCTCTTGTCACTTACTATATTTGTTTGGTTTGGTAACTGGTTTGCTCTTGTATGCATACTTCTCGTCCTCCTGGATCCTATATCTATGTGGGATATACTGGGTTTGTTTTGGTATAATATTTTTTCATAATTGTGTGAGAAAAATATGAATTGTAATAATATGATTGTAGCTGGAGATCGCAAACATGAATGTGCCACAGTTGATTTTGCTTGTGTGGAAGTCAACGACGTGGTTTATGTCGTTGGAGGCTATGTGATGGGAGGAAAGTCTTTGTCGTGTGTTGAGTTGTATATCCCCGAAACCGACAAGTGGACGGTGGTCGAGTTACTTCGCCGGCCACGGCGTGGTTGTTTCTCATAAAGCAAACAAAAACTCAAGATCTTTTTTGTAACGCACAAATTTTTTGACCTCAAAACATTTTTTTGGGTTCAAAATAAACAAAGTTTTTGTTCCACCATTACATTAAAGGAACTCGTGTGCTTACTTTATCATTTGATATAATCATTTATGCTTGACACATATAATCTCTTTTTGAACTTGCTATTGAAAATTTGGTTGTTTCGTTATTTAGATTTTTGATGACAACTTTTTTTGATGACATTTGTTGCATATCACTTGACACATGTAATGCATTTACACCAAAGTATTGTTTGGGTTGTAAGATAGAAACGCATATCTCTTCTATCTATTTTTTTTAGGGAGAATTTCATACACGTCCTTAAAAACTTGTATTATTACGCATATATCCTTGTAAAATTTGAAATTACGCATATAACCTTCTAAACCTCAAAAACTCACATATATATCCTTCTCCCTAATTTAATTATTATTAAAATATTTAAAAAATACAAATTTGCTTAACTACCCTTCTTAACTATCCTAATTTATTTAAGAAAAAAAATGAAAGTAAAAAACAAAACCTAACATATGCTACCCCAACCCCATCTTCCCCACCACCCATCTTCTAAAACCCACCTTTCTTTTTTCCGGCCACCACCATTTTTTCCGGCAACCACCATTTTTTTCGGCCACCACCCTTTTAAAACGCACCTTTCTTTTTTCCGGCAACCACCATTTTTTCCGGCAACAACCCTTCTAAAACCCACCTTCCTTTTTCCGGCCACCACCATTTTTTCCGGCAACCACCCTTCTAAAACCCACCTTCCTTTTTTCCGGCCACCACCATTTTTTCCGGGTTTTAGAAGGGTGGTTGCCGGAAAAAATGGTGGTGGCCGAAAAAAAGGAAGGTGGGTTTTAGAAGGGTGGTTGCCGGAAAAAATAGTGGTGGCCGGAAAAAAGGAAGGTACGTTTTAAAAGGGTGGTTGCCGGAAAAAATGGTGGTGGCCAGAAAAAAAGGTGGGTTTTAGAAGATGGGTTGCCGGAAAAAATGGTGGTGGCCGGAAAAAAGGAAGGTGCATTTTAGAAGGGTGGTTGCCAGAAAAATGGTGGTGGCCGGAAAAAAGGAAGGTGCATTTTAGAAGGGTAGTTGTGCGGAAAAAATGGTGGTGACCAGGAATAAGGAAGGTGGGTTTTAGAAGGGTGGTTGCCGGAAAAAAAGAAGGTGGGTTTTAGAATATGGGTTGCCGGAAAAAATGGTGGTGGCCGGAAAAAAGAAAGGTGGGTTTTAGAAGATGGGTGGTGGGGAAGATTGGGTTGGGGTAGCATAGCTTAGGTTTTGTTTTTGATTTTTTTCCTTAAATAAATTAGGATACTTTAGAAGGGTAGTTAAGTAAATTTGTATTATTTAAATATTTTAATAATAGTTAAATTAGGGAGAAAGATATATATGGTAGTTTTAAATGTTTAGAAGGATATATGCGTAATTTCAAACTTTACAAGGATATATGCGTAATAATGCAAGTTTTTAAGGACGTGTATGAAATTCTCCGTTTTTTTTAAAATTCTCATTGTGAAAAGGCAATCGTAAATTTATCGTTATTGACATGCTCTCTTGCAAGTTTATACATAATACATGGATACAATATGTTGTTTTACTTTGATTAGACTGAATTTAATTATTTTTATGTTTTTAGATTGAAAAAACAAGACATGCATTTATTGTTAGTATGAGAGAACTTGAGAAATCAACCTTGACATAAAATCCCTACTTGAAAATGTAAAGGAGTCATAAGGTACAACCTTAGTATAACCTAGCTTATCGATGACATAAGAGCTTGTAACTTGTTTTTTTGGATAATTGGTTTAACAAGAAACAATTACACTATTTTTCCAATTTTTAATTTGCAACAAATTTTCACATCCCGTCGCATTGCGCGGGTACACAACTAGTAATTAATTAAATTAAAAAACTCAATGTGTAAAAAATTAATTTTTTTTGAGTTAATTATGGATTTGGTCCCTGTGGTTTTTACGAAATTGGTCCCTTGAGTAAAGACAAGAAAAGGGAAAAGGACGAAAATACCTTCTAGGTTAACGGAGGAACTGGATGGATGTTAGAGAGAGGGAGCAGTTCGTTACAAACTGACAAAGATCGAGTCCTAATCTGTAATAAATGAAATTCAGGGATCATTTTTATAAAAATCATCAAACCACAGGGACCAAAACCATAATTTAATCTAATATAATTTAGTCTGGCAAAAGGCCCATGATCCTACGCTATATTTCTTGTATAAAAGGAAAAGTGGAAGAAAGCCATCGATTTTAGTACGAGGAGTAGAAACACTTGGGATTGAGCGAACCATATCAAAGCAAGGTTCTGTTCCAATCTAGCTAGGGCTCAGTACTTTTGGAGCGATCGAAGGTTAAGGATGTTTAATTTATTGGATTAATGTTATATACTTGCTATTTTCTTGTTTAACGGTGGTGATTTTGGACTCTAATCCCCCAAAACCCTAAATTGCGGTTATGAAAGCTCGTACCCTAGTGCATTCATGAATAACCAGTTGTAGAATGTGTTAATCTTGTAGACTTGTAGCTGGAGGTGCTCAAAAAATCGACCGACCTGATCAACTCAATCCAACCCAACGCTAATGAAATCAACCCGAAGCAACCCAATATGTGATCGACTTGTAAAGTCTTCAAACCAAAGGTATTGCGTTGATAATGGTTCCTTTTATTTGAACACAATCCGAACCCGATTTCCTTTTATTTTAATATGATCGTTGAGTTTCTACTAATATATATATATATATATATATATCAAACAATTACACCATCACATACTCTCCCGTAGACATATATTTTCAATCTATTCTCCATCTTTATATAACTTCTTTGTATATATGTTCAACATAGTTTTAAAAATCGTTTGAGGCTTACGTCTCGAGGCGGCCCAAAACTGCACATGAGGCAGCGCCTCTTGGACCGTGGATGAGGCTTATGCCTCAGTTCGGTTTGGCGGTTCGGTGAGGCAATATTGAGGCGTATGCCTCAGATGATCCTCTTTGGTAACGGTTTCTTTGACTTTTTTATAAGCTTTATGACAATGGTAGTAATTCTCTTTATGGTATAAGAGTATTTTTTTTATTTTAAAAAAACTAAAACTCAAAGCACAATGGCTCCAATATGTATTTTTAGGGGCGTTTGGTTCGCCGGAATGGAATGAAATCTGGTGGAATTGGAATCTGAATTCCTTTGACCAGATTCCAATTCCCTTGTTTGGTTCATTGTTTTCAAGAATTGGAATTTGGAAAATTCCTAAGAATTCCAAAAAGGGGCCATTTGAGATTCCTTAGCTTACCCATGGGATTTCATGGGAATTGAATTGGTTCTTTTATTAATGTCTAAAATACCCTCATCCTATGTAACATCAATAATTGCCTATATTTTGATTAAGTAATTTTTAGTATATCATGGGTTGTTTGTAACATTTTTCATATAGAAAGTGGCTTAATGCTATAAAAAGTGGCTTAAAACTATAGAAATGGCTTATATAAATCAACGGGACTGAGAGCTTATTCGCTCAGCTATACATGACTGTTTGGCAGTGGCTTAATGCTAACAAACAGACTTTTAATCTACAGTGGCTTAATGCTATAGAAAGTGGCTTAATACTATAGAAATGGCTTATATATATATCAACGGGACTGAGAGCTTATTCGCTCAGCTATACATGACTGTTTGGCAGTGGCTTAATGCTAACAAACAGACTTTTAATCTATAGTGGCTTAATGCTAACAAACAGACTTTTAATCTACAGTGGCTTAATGCTATTGAAAGTGGCTTAATACTATAGAAATGGCTTATATATATCAACGGGACTGAGAGCTTATTCACTCAGCTATACATGACTGTTTGGCAGTGGCTTAATGCTAACAAACAGACTTTTAATCTACAGTGGCTTAATGCTAACAAACAGACTTTTAATCTACAGTGGCTTAATGCTATAGAAAGTGGCTTAATACTATAGAAATGGCTTATATATATCAACGGGACTGAGAGCTTATTCGCTCAGCTATACATGACTGTTTGGCAGTGGCTAGCTTAATGCTAACGAACATACTTTTAATCTACAGTGGCTTAATGCTATATAAAGTGGCTTAATACTATATTTTATGGTGTAAATTAAGGAAGTATATTTTATTAAAGTATCTTTAGTGTTAAAAAAATTGAAATAAATAATAATTATTTTATTAAAGTAATTTTAGTTTTAAAATTATTTTTAATAAAAAGGGTATTTTAGTCATTTGCCGGAATTTCATTCCAATTCCAAGGCTACATTCTGTGAACCAAACAGACAGATTCCAATTCCTTCAACAGATTCAATTCCAATTCTGCCAACCAAACAGGTGGTCAAACCTGACAACATTCCAATTCCAATTCCTTCAAAGTCAAATTCTTTTGACAGATTCCATTCCAGCCAATTCCATTCTGCGAACCAAACGCCCCCTATTTTAAAACCCCAAAAGCTAGTACTTTCTCCTTTCAATCCAAAAGTGTGGATGGACCCTACCTCTTCCTCCAAGAAACTAATGTTTTTACCCTCTGAGTGAATCTCACGGTTTCACTCTTGCCTCTGTCAAGAACCACCGAACCTCTTAGTAATCTAGTGTTATTATATATATATATACACACACACACAAATGTATATATATATATATATCTGTAGTGTTATACATATTTTGATGTATATATTTCCGCCTCGAGGCTTACGCCTTGCATCATTGAGGGAAAATGCCTCGAGGCCGGATCCCGTCTTTTAAAACCTTGATGTTCGGTAATTGTGAACATATATACACATATATGCAAATTGAGAAAATTAATTGAATGTGATATACTTATGATTAAAGAAGTATGAATAAGTTGTAACATAACAAATGGTTGATGATGAAAAAGAACTTAAGAGTAGACTAGAGAAAACAACACATTCAAGGTTAGGAGAATATTTTGATGTAATAAAGTATCAACCCGACTAACCTGACCAAGCCGTACACTTTGGGTTGGGTTGGGTTGTACTTTAGGTTGAAAATTTTCAAACCGCAAGCGTCGGGTTGGATTGTTCAAATGCTTTCAACCCGATCAACCCCAACTGGTGAGCACGTGAGCACCCCTACCTGTAGCAATTCGCATTTCAAAATTCACCCTGATTTTGCAATAGCTTCTGTTTGGAGCGGGTTTTGGTCCATGCCTGTTAGGCGCTATTTGCTAAACCACATATACCCATACAAATTAATATTCAACTAAATGCTCTACTCATTCCAGTTGATCGTTTTTTTTTTGTTATTTCTTTATATCTTGACCACAACTTTGTTAAAACAGAGTTGCTTCACATGTACCCATAATCCATATGAATGCATATTCAATTTAATGCTCTGCTCATCCCAGTTGATTGAATTGCCCAAATCATTGTCCTCTTTTTAAAAATTAGTTGTGTTATGCTTCTAATGTATTTTTATGTCCGCTACAATTCTTGAAACTTGAAGGTGGAGTTTCTTTGTGTATCGTTTCATGCTCCCTTCTTGAGAGATTTAGTTTGCATGTTGTCTTGTATCCAATGGCGGATCCAGGATTTTTGTCCTCTGGGGTCTCATTAAGGTAGACTAAAGGCGCGTAAAGTCACCCGACGTGTTTCGGGAATTTTTTTAAGTTTTTTAGTTGATTTCAAGGGGTTTTCTTAGGTGGTGTTTGGTTCATAGAATGGAATATGTTGGAATTGGAATCTGTCAAAGGAATTTGAATCTAAAGGAATTGGAATGAAATTTAATCATGTTTGACCATGCGTTTGGTTGGCGGTAAATTGGAATGGAATCTGTGCAAAGAATTTGAATATGACAGTTTGGTTCATTGAATATAATAGAGGTGGTGGGGTGGAGGCGGTAGTGGTGGTGGCAACGGCGGTGGAGGTGGCGGTGGAGGTGGTGACGGCGGGGTTGGTGATGACGGTGCTGATGGTGCTGGTGGGTGAAGGAGATAGCAGTAACGACGGTAATGGCGGTGTCGGAGGTAGCGGTGACGGCGATAATGGTGGTGATGGCAGTGGCGACAATAGTGGTGGATGGCGTGGTTACGATTGCGGTTGTGTTGGTGAAGGATACAATGGTAACAATGGTAATGGCAGTGTTGGAGGTGACGATGACAAGAGTAGTGGCGGTGGCGGCGATGGTGGTGGTGGTGATGACGGTAGTCGTTGCGGCGGGGGTGGTGATGACTGTGGTGGGGGTGAAGGAGATAGTGGTAACAACAGTGATGGCAGTGTTGGAGGTAGTGGTGACGGCGATAATGGTGGTGATGGCGTTGCTATAGTGGCGGTAGTAGCGGTAGTGGTGGTGGATGGAGTGGTGACGACTATGGTTGTGTTGGTGAAGAAGATAGTGGTAACAATGGTAATGGCAGTGTTAGAGGCGACGATGACAACAAGTGGTGGCCACGTGGAAGCGGTGGCGGCAACGACGGTGGCGGCCACGGTGATGATGGTGGTGACATCCAGCATCATGGTGGGATAGATTGAAATTGAGTAAATACAAGCGTATAATGGTTTTTTTCTTTAAAGATGGTATAGAAGAATTGAAATTCCTTGTTAAAACCCAAGGAATTTACATTCCACCATATGTGGAATTTGAATTCCTTATCAAAACTCAAAAAATGAACCAAAAGCAGGATTGGAATTTGGTTAATGGAATTGACCATTCCAATTCCATCAGATTCCGCCGGATTCCAGCGAACCAAACGCCGCCGCCTTAGTGTTTTTGTCGATTTTGAAGGATTTTCTTAGTGTTTTTGTCGATTTCAAAGGATTTTTTCGGTTTTTTTTATTGATTTCAAGAGACTTGTTTAGTGTTCTTGTCAATCGTCGGCAAGATGGGGTCGCTTGGAAAATTTTACTGGGGAACTAAGGCTAAATTTAGTATTTTTGATAAGGCTAAATTTAGTACTTTTTAAATTTAGTATAATTTTTTTTAACAATTCACTGACCCCCCCCCCCCCCTCCTTTTTCAAGCTGCATCCGCCCCTGCTTGTATCTGTACTAGTTAGATAAACTCTTTTGTGTATAATTTTTTAAGCAATAATTGCATCTTAAATTTGTTGGCATAATTGTTTGATAGGAACTTGAATACAAGTGTTTACTTTATTCCATATATTCACGAACTTGTATACTCATGTATACTTTTTTCTCATATATTCACGCGTATGTGAAAAATCTATTGGGTAGTTTTATGAACGAAGTCCAATTTTTGCCCATGTCCTAACATAAATAATCTAAAATTTTCATTACATTTGCATAAAGCCTTTAGTACAAGTCAAGTTTTACAACGTTAAGACTTTGGAGAATATTGAATATCAATTTTCTTTGTTGTGGATGCTTCATACACGCACACACACACACTATAGAGGGAGGTTCACGGGATATTTCAAAAAAAGGAGAACCGAAGAGAGGGGAGCTAACAACTTTATTTTTAAATTAAAAAACCTACCCCCTATTCTTTAATCAAAGAGACAAAATCTAATCAAAATTGGAGCGAAACAAATTACTCCAAAAAGATGATCATCTTATTCTCTTTAATATGACATCCATATTGATATTCTTCATCTTTTGGTGTTCTCCCTAACCCACCCTGTATACATACGTGTTTATATATGTATACATGTATATAGCAAAAGGTTGCTAGTTCTGTTCTTGTGATTTTTGAAAGTACAATATTGTTGAAGATAGGGATGAGATAGGTACCGGACCGGTTGGTATTGATTTTTTATGGGACTCGAAATTAGGACCAAAAACCGAACTGTATGTACAAGTTCGGCACCGGTTCGGTTTCGGTTTGGGGATGGGAAAGTTGGTACTAGGACCAGTTAGGACCGAAATATGAAAGCGGTTTAAGAAACAATCAGAAGTTCATAATGTTTCAAATGTGTCTCAAAACCAATCGCAAAAGTTCAACAATCAAAAGTACATAATCTTTGGTATTCTTTTTTCAACAATCAAATGTGTATCAAAACCAATCACAAACCACTTAATCTTTGGTATTCTTTTTCCCCTTCTCTTTTCCATTTTGTTCGTTTATTGCTTCTTCAATCTCTATATATAAACCAAGAAACAAAATCATAGGGCCGAACCTTTTGATCAAATTGGAGAAGATATGAATAGTTATGGAGAAAGTATGGCCAATTTAGGAGAAGATATAGATAGTTTAGGAGAAGTTATAGATAGTTTAGGAGAACATAGACATGGAATTTCAATAGTCACGTGTCCCCTTAAATTCCGGTTAGGGTCGGGGTTTTTCGGGAAAATCTTGGAACCGAGAACCGAAAAACTGAATCCTGAATCTGTTGTAAAATTGGAACCGATAACCGAACCGATTACATGCATACGGTTCGGTTTCCGTCCGGTTTCCGTCCGGTTTCGGTTCGAGAATATGGTCCTCGAGTCTCATCCCCTAGTTCAAGGAACAAAAGTGAGCGTGGTTAGACTTGGAAACCCAATAACTAATCATATATTTTTAGTGTCATTGTGTAATATAGACTATGCATGTGTGTTATGGGTCAAAGAAAAACCCATAAAATCCTACTTGTATGAAAAAAAGAAATATAAATTTTACCGAACATGTTTCCAAAACGTTGCAAGATAGGGCTACACTAGTATTTGCATTAAGCCGATTCGTATTTGCTTTGATTTTGGATGAAATTTCTCGTGGGATCCAAGGGAGCGTCCCATGGTGTATGTTATTCCTGGATGACATTGTGTTGGTAGCGAAGTTCAAGGTGGAGGTAAACAAGAGGTTGGAGCAATGGACGGTTGCTTTGGAATCACAAGGATTACACACTAGCCTATCTAGGACTGAATACGTATGATGTAATTTTAGTGTGTATTGACAAGGGCGTTAAAGTCAACATGGGGGACAAAGGGTACCCCAAAATGATAATTTCAAGTATCCATGCTCTATGATTCAGTTAGAGGGGTGAGGGTGAGGATGACATAACAATTAATACATCAAATAAAGACGGGGTGGCTAAAGCAGAGGTGTTGCATTAGTCCCCCCCCCCCCGCTATATAATGAATCCCAAGTTGTATCATGTATGATGAAAAAGATCGTTTGATTTTGAATAAACGTCAACTTGTGGAGCTAATTTGAGTGTTTTATACACAAATTGAGTCGATTTCGTTGCTGTTGGTGTGGCAGTAAGGGGTGTAAACGAGCCGAGTTGCGTAGTAGGTTAATCGAGTTGGGCTTGAAAAACTAATACCAGGATCGAGCTCGATTAACTTTTTCAAAGTAGAGCTCGAGCTCGAATATTTTTTGAGTTATTGAGTTCGAGCTCGATGCTCATTTATGGGTTTGAACTGCGATCGATTAACTCGTTTATCAGCTTGAGCTCGATAAATTTTATATTTTTATTGTATGATTATGAATATATGAGCATGTTCGGCTCAAAAAAGTGTATGATCGAATGGCTTGGTTTGGCTTGACTCGACTCAGAAAATGTAATTGAGTTTTCGGATTAGCCGAGTCGAATAATAGTGTTATGAAGCTCAAGTCGTTAAGTTAAACTAGTTTTATTTTGTGTTTGAGATTGACTTGAGCTCGAGATAAATGAGCTTGAGCTCTAGTAGCTTGTTAAAAGCTCGAATCATTTACACCCCTAGTGGCCAGTGGTACTATTGCTTTATCATTAATAGCATTCAACTTTTGCCACTTTGATTAATCATAGTGGTGTTTAAGTACTTTATCATTGATTCAATCTATTTGTTAGGCTTGTTGAATTGTATATACATTAATGGAGACTTAATTAGCATGACAGTATTGCTGTAAATTGTTGTACTTCCATCCTCATAAAAGAAATTGCTTTCAATGATGCAGCATAATGGAGAAGGTTGGTGATCTGCACTTGGAAGTGGGCCAACTGGCTGAAATGAAGACATTTCTCCGGGGATATCGTGGTGCTTGGTTCAGATGCAAGGTAGCTTTTTCATTCAGTCAACTTAATAGCTCACTTCTATTCCCATACCTATGAATTGATTCAGCAGGCTTTAATGTACTTGTGTTCTGTTCCCATATCTATTTTTTTGTGTGGGGCTTTTTTTGAGAGGGGGGGGGGGGTGAATGATAGAATAGTTTTTGTAGAGTGGAAGGTACCCATCTCATATTCAGATGCTAAAGGTTCTCACAATGCTTCATTTCCTCTATATAAGTTTTGTGGAAAGCTGCGTGTGTCTGACATTTGTTAACCACATAATAGATGTTGATTTAAGATGAACAAATACTATAATTTGTAGCTAGTAAAGGGCAGTAGTTAATACCTTTGGCCGTATTTTTGTTCTTTAAAGCCTCTCTATCAATGTCCCTATGATGAACGCTTAGGAAGCCGCATAATTGGACATCACAATGAAAGACTTACATGCAGTCTCGGACCTCCTCAGCTTGTTCTTTTTATTGGAATGGAAAACAGACTAAGGCACTATGGCCTTGTTTGTTTTTTCATTTTAAGCTCTTAATCACCACTTATGTCTGATTTGTTTAGACGTTTCATAATTCAGACTATTTGTTTCTTTTTGTTATTTAGAGTCTCTTATCACTTGATATGGTTTGAATAAATTAGTGGTAACCTAACCTCTTGAATCCCTCTTATTATCTTCCCATGCCTCCGGTTCTTTCACTTTGCTTCTATTTTCTAAGTCTTTAATTTTTCAAACCATCTTCTCACAAATGTGATTAACTGATGTTTCAAAATTTAATGTTGGTTCATTAGAACCATATAAACCGACACCCATAACTCCCATTAAGAGAAAAATGGAACCTCCCGCGGTGTACAAAATAAATTGTGGAAAGATCAGAAAAAAAACAAGGAAAAATTGATTCAAATAGAAATAATAGGGTAAATTTTAGACTCCTAGCCAACGACATTAACAATACAGTTTTGATCCCAAGATGAAAAAAAGTCATATTGATTCGGATTTCAGACTTCAGATAAAAACAAACAGTCTTACTGGTTCAGATTTCGAACTTCAGCACCTCTTATAAATCAGAAGTGAAATCAAACTTCAGACTTCAGCACCTCTTAAAAAACAAACGCCACCTATGTCTTTGAACTCACAACCTAAGGGTTGTAGAGCTTTGATTTCAACAATTGGGCAAAGGTCACTTGATGGACCAAAGGGTCTTTGGCCTAGCAGTATGTGAGCCTTTGACCTCCTAGGAGGTCGGGGGTTCAAACCTCACCAAAAAAGGCGAGGAGGGTGTGTGAGTTTATTTGTTTCATTTGCTATATATAAATATTATATACTTCAATAGAGAAAAAGGTCACTTGATGGACCTTCTCTGCTTGTTGATCTAAATTCAAGTCATTGTGTAGTGATTGAATTTGGAAGCCGAAGTTAACTTATTTGACTAAACTTTCTTCATGGCATTAAAGTTCTCTTGGGATTCCTTCTAGATATGTGATTCAATAGAAAGCAGATCAAGGAACAAGAATAAATCTATGACAAGCACCGATGTTACCATCAAATGCACCATTTTTTATTTTTGAAGAAAGAGGATGTTGGATTTAAGCAGCAATATGTGACATGCCTTAATAAAATGTTGGACCTTCTCTTCTTGTTGATCTAACTCTCTTCTGTCATGTCTAAAATTTTCACCAGATCAAGGATGTCTGTTTGGAAAAGAACAAGATTCTGCTGGAGTACTACGATTTTGAAGATGAAGGTGAGTTGACTTAACTAGCTGTATGAACAAATGTTGATATGAATGGAGATCATTTCTTGAGAAATTACTAATTTTTTCATTTTTCATCAGCTTAGATTATTCTTCTTCAGATGCTTATTGATGCAACTTATTAGTCCTCATAGTAATTGAAGTTCAATGATGGTACATTGAAGTATGAACTCTCAATTGGATTGATGATGGTGAATTTATAATTTATTTTTTGTTTGTATGGCTGAATGCCTGTATTTTTCACTTTAGTAGATGGGCTTACAGAATAGAGGCTAATATCTACAGGTTGATTCACATGATATAGAGGTTGATGCCTATAGGCCGAGTTTCATAGAATGCAGTTTTACATATATGTAACTCCAACTTATTTGGAGTGATAAAGAATATAATCCAGATTCTCATCTTATATATTTCTTTTCGGTGATTTGAGCACAAGGTTCATGGTTGCTGCCAGCCATTTCAAAGTAATTAACTCAATTAGCATATAAACCTAAATTATCTTTTGACTTGCTCAATGTGCTTGAACATACTTTTTAGCCGATAAATAGATGAATGAATATACATGGATTAGAAGATTATTTCTTGGAAGATACAGAGATACTGATTTCTACTTGATCTCTTTCAGGATATGGTGAATTAGTGATGCAATCTAATATGACATACCATACAAATAAAGTATATAAAAAAATAAAGTGTGCTATGTTGCTAGCAGTTTAGCTTGTATGTGCTATTTTCAAATTTATTACTTTATTAGGTTTCTACTTCTATATATGAACCTATATTAAGACTGCAACCAAATAATTTGTCTTTATCTTGAGATATGCTTGTGAATTTGCACTTGGCCCAACTGTCTTTAATTGTCCTGCTCTAGGCTTTTTTGACATTCGTTATCAACTACAAAAATAGTACAAATCTTGATATATCACACTTTGTGATAATCTTGAAAGTAGTGTTATTTGGTTTATATCATGAATGAGACCTTGTATGAAATCTTTGAGCTTTAGTTTATTTGTTTATGGCATCCAAACTTTTGTCATCTTCCCCTATGCCCTCTTTGTCATTGGTCCATATTTGTGCCTATAATATTTGGTATGGTAGGATTTGGTAGATGAGTTTCTAATGACAAGCTTTTTCTTCTGGCGGTTTGTTGTTGCAATTTGCTTTTATGCGACATGAAGAAGTATGCAAGAATTCCAGTGGGTAATAAATACCATTGCTATTGGTTGTTATGAAACGGGTTCAACTTGAAATGCTAGTTATGACATTGAAGCTATATTTATATATATATACTTGTATAGGGGGTAATTCGAGGAAGAATCGATTAGTTTGTGAAAACTGTAAGAACCAATCTTAACCACAAATCAATGGTTAAATTAGGAAACTTATAATTTGGTAATTTTCGTTAATTTTTTTATGAAAGGGCATTTTAGGTATTTTAACTCTCCTCTCTCCATCCACAGTCCACCGTGATACAATTATGTGATACCATTATGATTCCCTCAATGTGATACACAAATACATATAAGATGCATTGTGATAACCATTGTGATACCCAATTTTACCAATTTCCTTTATGCTATTTTAGTAAATAACATTAATTATTTAAAATGATTGGTCCACATTAGTTCTTACAGTTTCCACAAACTAATCAGTTCTTATTTGTTTAGGCCCTATATATATGTATATATGTTTTGACTTTTGGGTGAATGACCGTGTCTAGTTTATTGGGTGAATGACGAGCTTCTTTCCTTTCGTTTTTGTATGGATGCTTTCAGTATGAAGACTGATCTCATGCAACATTATACTGTAGTTAGATTAACACTAACCCAAGGTCCATTATTTGAGTTATTATTTGCTTCGTCTACATTAACTTGCTTCTATTTGAGTGTGCCTGTAAAGACGTTTGTTTATTTATTTATTCATAAAAACAAGGATTTCAGTCTTGGTTTAATTACATTTGCAGAGATATCTTGGACTAAAATCAATGAAGTGCCTCATTATGGTCGGAAGTCAAACCCGATTAAAAAACAACTGATGTTGCCGCCACACTATCCTCTAATGCGTAGCAAGAATGAAATGCCACCTGTCAACTCAATTTCAGAAGTATGTGTTATCATTGATGGTACATGGAAGGTTGGGGATTTGGTAGATTGGTTTGAAGACAGCTCTTATTGGTCTGCAAGGGTGATCGATGTATTAAGTGACGACAAGGTTCAGGTAGTTGGTTTATATCAAGTTGATAATTTTCCTTTTTTTCCGTATTTGATTTGTGTAACGTTGTTGGCATGTTTATTTTTAGATTTAATTATGCTTCTTCCAAGACTTAAGATAAAAATACCAAATCTTTATATCTTTGACTTTCTATAACAAGTAAGTAGATGATATTTTCTAGATTCCAAATTTTTGTACTTCAATCTTAGATTCTTATGAGGCAAATCCTATTTAAGGATTATTACTACATTAACTCTCAATTAAAGTGGTGCCAGTTACCACTTACTTTACATCTTACATAGCATTTATGCCAACAGAATACTCTTTTGAATCCGTTTACTAACTCAGGGTGTTAATAGAAGAAGATAGTATTGATGATGACAAATGCATTCATTCATGTTGTTCTGAAACCATTTTCAGTTCTTTCTCATCCTCTGGCATAAGATATATTTTCCAGAACTTTGCTTGTTAGTTTGATTTGATTTACAATAACCATGTTAAAGCTATTTATTTTTTTTAAAAGTTGCATCTGAAGAATAAGTCGGAAAAGTTATATTAACGAATTTGTTAATGAAGCATACCATTTACAATACTTAATTTCATTGTTCGTCTCCTTGAAATAAGCATCTAGCTTTTTAGCTATATGGACTAAATTCAAGTTATGAGAAACACGATGGTCAAAGGATACTTAGGTTAAGTCAGGAAGCTTATTTACTAAATTTTACCATGCAAAGAGAGGCCTAACACAAATAATATGGAATTTTAACATGTTATGATCGTTTTTGAAAGATTTTTCTTAATTACAGGTGTCAATCTCTACTTTCTTGAAACTAGTAATTCAACTCTCCCCTTAGATTGAAAAAAATTTTATTCTTGTTTTTTGATACGTGTTCGTGTTTACGTTTTATGTAGATTGAGTTGCCAAGGAGTCCTGCAGGAGAAGGGGGGACACATGAAGCATTTTGTAAGGATTTACGTCCCTCCTTAGTGTGGTCTGCAGAAAATGGCTGGACATTGGCTACCATGGTTGGTTTTTTTCTTCTTCTCATGTCTCCTTTTCTGCCTATTTTATTTGTTTTATAAAATTTTAACAGATTAGGCATTATGCGTCACGAAATAACCCAATCTTTGTCAAGTGAACTTCCTAACATGATTTGATATTGTGTGATGGTTTTTTAAAGCCATGTCTCTTCCTTCAGTCTATATTGCAAAAAAAAAGGAAAAAGAATTAGGGACTGTTTGGTTGGTTTTCCATTAAGTCATGTATGGATAAAGTTTTCTGTGTGGAGAATAGTCTGTTTGTATAGACTTGGAAGGTTTTTGTTTGGAGGGCTTTTTCATAGATGGTAGGAATGTACTTTTTAATTGGGAGGGCAGGTTTGGAAAAAACTTGGCATTTTGCATAAAGCTCCCTCCGAAAAAGCTTAATGGATAAGCCACTTTCTATATCGTTAAGCCACTACCAAACAGTCATGCATAGCTGACCGAATAAGCTGCGAGTCCCATTAAGTTGCTACAAAACGAGCCCTTAGTATGTCTTGTGTGGCACAAAACATCCATAATTACGATTTTCTTGTGGTATAGGAGGATGTCTTGGTTAACTTTTGATTATGAGAAGTTTATAGTTAGGGGACTCTATAAATAGGGACTAGAAAGGTTTATTATTACCAAGGTTCTAAATGGCGTGAGGCGTGGCGTGGCGGCGAGGTCAAGTCTCAAGCCTTACGAGTTACGGCGAGGCCATGACGTTTTTTAAGGCGCGACTTAAGGCAGCAAGTCTTTATATATATTACATATACATATGTTTATGTGAGCCAGTCTAATGAACAATAATGATTAAACAAATTAAATTCATATAAAACTACAAACAAAGGAAGAAACATGCATTCATAATTTTATATCAAATACACAAGGTTTACAACACGATTTAAATAACGGAAAATCCAATATTTTAAAATTGTATCTAGAATGACCGGAAAGTTGTACTTGACTTTCTAATAAAGTTGGTACTATATTAGCTTTTATCTTCAATATTTGTAGTTATTAATCCATAAAAACAAAATCACGCCTTATAACCCGCCATAACACGCCTTATAACCCGCATAACACGCCATAACGCGCCATAACGCGCCTTACTGCAAGCCACGCCTCATAGTCGCGCCACGGGCTTTAACGTGGCGGCAAGGCCACGCCTCGACGTTATGGCACGCCATAACGCCGCCATAACGCGTTTTTTAGAACCATGATTATTACAGAACTCTATAGGTAGGGATGAGTAGATGTCAATTAATATACTAACCATGATTTAGAACTCTATAACACAATAGATTTGGTTGGTTTGCCATATGTAGGGGTGCTCATGGGTTGGGTTGATCGGGTTGAAGGTGTTTGAACACTCAACCTAATGATTGCTGTTTGAAAAATCTCAACCCAAACCAAACCAAAGTACCAAACTATACGGGTTGGTCAGGTTGTTTGGTACATTAAAGTATTCTTCTAACCTTGAATAAGTTGTTTTCTCTATTCATAATTCCTTTTTTCATCATCAATCATTTGTTACTACTTATCCATAATTCTTAAATCTTAAGTATATCACATTCAAGTACTTTTCTCAATTTGCATATATATGTTCACATTTATAGAACATATGTATACAAAGGAGTTATATAGACATGGAGAAGAGATTGAAAAATAAATAAATATATATATATAGGGGCGGGTTCAAATGAGAACTCAAATTTGGTTGTGAGCGTGAGGACAAATGAGAGCGCGACATGTGTTATAGTCAGACTGAATAATGAAGGAAAATATTCAGACTGAATGTAGTATTATTCAGACTGAGGGGCTGTTCGGTAACAACTTATTGAGCTATATAACAGATATGGCTGATTCGAACAACCATACCTATCTGTTTGGCAAAGGCTTAATCGCTCAGCTAAGGGCTGATTCGCTCAGCCTGAAAACCACACTCCTATGGACTTGGCCAATAAATTGTATTAATTTTCCCATCTACCCCTCTCCCCCAACTACTCACATTAAAGTTTAAACCCAATACCCAACATTATGGAAACCTTTCAGATCTGCTTCCCTTCCATCTTCCAGATCTGCTTCCCCATCGATTGCTCCTTCCAGGCTTCATGCATCCATCTCCACATCTCCGTCATCCCCCAACAACCACTGTAGACGATACCATAACCACCCTCTTCGATCACCTCGATCTTCTCTCTATCTCTATCTCTATCGATCGATTTGTTCCTTGGTTCTCCTTTCCGGTCGAAGAACTATTGAAGCCCCTGGGTTCTCTTTCCGTTTGGATTTTCCAGTAATCAACGTTAAGGGGTGGTTTATCTTAGGTTTTCCTTTTCCCCATCTGTACTCTATTTTTGGGTTTTGGGTTTTCCTTTAAGAATGGAGCACCTGCAGGAGTTGATTTTGGGTTTTCCTTTAAGAATGGAGCACCTGCAGGAGTTGATTTTGGGTTTTCTTTTAAGGGAGTTGGTTAATCAATTTTAAGGATTGGTTTTTTTTGGTCGGATCCTAGATGTAGAAATATAAGATAAGAAGGTGAATCTCTTCTTCATCGAAAGAAACGTGCTACCAAGCTGCGTTACATCCCTTCCCTCGATAAAGCTACTCAGAATCAATTAAACAGATTACTCGATCTATTTCTGTATCGCTCATGATATATATCATAACTCGTACATCCATTTCAAATGCATATCCCATTTTTGCACAGCAGGGTTATGAAAATCCACGAGAAGCGACTGGACGTATTGTATGCGCAAGTTTATCACCAAGATTTAGGGGTAAAAACAAAAAACAAACGGTAAAGGGTAATAAAGTCATTTTTGTTAATTCAGAAGATTTATTCAGCATAATAACCGAACAATAATTTATCTATTATTACTCCGTCAACTTTATCAATACAGACTACTTTATCCATACAGGTCTTAATGGGAAACTAACCAAACAACCCCTGAATGTAGTATAATTCAGTCTGAATATGACACGTGTCGCGCTCTCATTTGTCCTCACGTTCACAACCAAATTTGAGTTTGCATTTGAACTTTCCTCACTCTCTCTCTATATATATATATATATATGAACAGGGTATGTGATGGTGTAATTGTTTAATGTACATAATAAATGAGACTTCACAATCATTTTTTCTCATGTCTATTTTGAGATCTTGTAACCATGTCATGTTTAGATGCATATGTACTTAGTACCCCCATTGATAGAGAAGAGAGCATCAACCCAATCAGAGAAACAACCCAATGGGTCAGATGATTTTAATTACCATCAGCCCAAACCTTGGAAGGTTTATGTGAGGAAAAGGTTCAAAGAATAGGTGTAGGGTGGATATAGATTTGGTTATGCATGCATGAGAGGAGGAGAGAAGGGGTGAGATATAAATAAGGAAAAAACACAGGTCTCCGCAAAGTCGTAAGACCATGTACGGGGGCTGACGCCTGCCCAGGCTCAATCCAATTAAGTCCGTAGCGTCTACCAATTTCGCCATATCCCCCTGTGAACATAGTAGCTAAATAATCCCAACGCGTTACATAAGGCAAATATTGTATAATTGTTCAATTTTCCGCAATTTTTTCCTTTTTCTGTTAGAGGAGTGTATCTAATTTTCTTTCCTGATTGTATTACCTTCGGCTCAGTGAGCTTGGGCAGAAGAGATAACCATTTGGGTTAATCTTCTGAATTTTCAATTGTTCTATCATTTCTTTTCAATTAATACCATTAATTTTCTTGGCCTTGAGTATCATCTGTGTTTCTGGTTTCTATCAATTTGGTTCCATTGCCGGATCGAACGTCATGGTTGCTCCTGAACCTCAAATCAGCACCCGGTTACAGTCCCGTATTGATGCTCAGGATGAGAAGATCGCCTCTATTGCTACCAACATTCGTAACCTCTCCGCTTCTATCACTTCTATGCAAGAAATTCTCAAGGAATTACCTGCTGCTCTTGCTAAGTTAGCCAACCAGTCCCCTCCACCTCGTGAAGGGGGTGATTTATCAGGATCTGGGGTGTTCGATGCCAGCGGTAATCCTCTGCATTCAGATCTACGGCAATATGTTAAGAACAACCACTTTGAATCATCCATCTTCTCCATGCCCAAGGTCAAACTACCAGTGTTTGAAGGTGTTGACCCCAGAGTATGGATAACTAAGGCTGAACTCTACTTCCAGGTTCACCAAACCCTCCTCCTCAAAAATTACAACTCGTTCAGATGTGTATGGATGGTTCAGCGTTAAATTGGTTCACCAATCTCCTCATTAAACACCCTCACACCATCTGGGAGCAATTTCGTGACAAATTACTTACCCGATTTTGTGGAACTCGATTCCACGACGCACACGAGGCTCTGGGATCTCTCTACCAGGAGGGAGATATCGACTCCTACATTGACAATTTCAAAGCCCTTTCTGCTTTGATTCCCGATCAATCAGAGGAACAGGCAGTGGTTATGTTTCTTCGGGGTCTTCAAAATGACATCTAGAACTGGGTTCAAGCTTTGCGCCCCACCGCATGCGACCAAGCCATGGATCTCGCCCGCCATGTTGCTACTGCGACGTCACTTTCAGGGGCGAAGGGTTACGTGAAAGGGAGGCCGACTTATGGACCAGGTGGATCGTCCTCTGGTTATTCTTGGAAATACAGCCCGACCCATCACACAAATAAGCCCACTTCTTTTACTTCTCCTAGTCCACTCACTCGGTCTACTCCCACTCCTGGACAGGCCCAATCGAAGCCTTACGACCCCAAATCTACACCCACGTTGAATCGTACGTCGGGCACACGACATTTATCAAAGGACGAGTGGGACAATCGCCGGAGACGCGGGCTCTGTTTCAGTTGCGGCCAGAAATATTCACCGCAACACAAATGCACGGAGGGACAGCTCTGGGTTATTTTGTTGGCCGAGGGTGATGTCGTGGATGAGGATGGGGAGATACGCCGTATAGAAGACCCATCGGTATTACGATCCCATACCCGATGGAGAGTGCAATGCCCTTGAATTCAATCGACTCTCGTCCGAACCCCCAACTACTTTTAAAACCCTGAAGTTACTGGGTGATTTATATGGCATTTCGGCTTTGATTTTGTTCGATGGTGGGGCTTCCCACAATTTTCTCTCTAAACTATTGGCTCTCGCTTTGGGGTTAGAAGTTCACCCTATAAAACCTTTGTCCATCAGTTTGGGGGATGGATCTAGGGTTAAAATTGCAGAAACATGTCATGGTGTTTCGATTTAATTGGGGTCCTTCACGTGTACCGTCGATGCCTTAGTTTATGACCTGGGATCATTAGACGCAATTTTGGAAGTTGCCTAGTTAGGCACGTTAGGTGATGTGGTTTTCAATTGGCAAGCACAGTTTATGCGCTTCTGGCATTAGGGCAATCGCGTTCATCTGCAGGGGTCGGTTCACCACCCACCGAGCCATCTTCCCTCAAAATGTGGCTCGAAGAGCAACTACTACTCTTCACAGCCGAAAGTGAATCCACACCTACTCTATCACACGACCCGCATGTTCAATTAGATGCTCTTTTGTGTAATTTCTCGTCCCTTTTTCAATCGCCACAGGGTCTGCCTCCCGCGCGTTCGATTGAACATGCGATAAACCTGCACGATGGTCACGGCCCTATCTGTGTTCGCCCCTACCGGTATCCACACTTCCACAAAGATGAAATCCAACGCCAAGTCAATGAGATGCTTGAAGCTGGAATCATTCGGGTCAGTCAGAGTGCCTATTCCAGTCCAGTAATCCTCGTTAAGAAAAAGGATTCTACATGGCGTATGTGTATCGATTACAGGGCCTTAAACCGTGCTACTATTCCGGATAAATACTCGATTCCAGTTGTTTAGGAGCTACTGGACGTACTGCACGGTTCACAATTCTTTTCAAAAGTCGATTAAAGTCGGGATTTTATCAGGTTCGTGTACGGGACTCTGATATAGAAAAGACCGCATTTCGCACTCATAGCAGGCACTATCAGTTTTTGGTTATGCCCTTTGGGTTAACCAAATGCGCCAACAACCTTTCAGGCATTAATGAACGAGGTCTTCCGTCCACTTTTGCGTCAACGGGTACTCGTTTTTTTCGATGATATTTTAGTCTACAGTCAGGCCAACTCATTTACAGCTTCTTTCGGAAGTTCTTCACCTCTTACAAGTACATTAGTTGGTTGTCAACCAAAAGAAGAGCAGTTTTGGTCGAAACTCAATTGAATACCTCGGCCATATCATCGATAGTAAAGGGGTCTCAATGGAACCTTCCAAAATTTCTGCCGTCCAGCAGTGGCCTACCCCAAAAACTGTCAAAGCTGTCCGTGGTTTCTTAGGCCTCACAGGCTATTATAGAAAGTTTATACGTGATTATAGGAAGATTGCTAATTAACTAAACACGATGGGTTTCATTGGGGTCCTGTCGCGGAATCTGCCTTCAATGACTTGAAACGGGCACTGGTCACAGCTCCGGTTCTCTCTTTATCCGATTTTCTCGCACATTTGAAATTGAATGCGATGCTTCTGGATGGGGACTAGGGGCTGTTCTTATGCAGTCCCAACAGCCTATAGCCTATTTCAGTAAGGCATTGTCTGATAAAAACCTTACCAAATCGGCCTATGAAAAAGAGATTATGGCTCTTGTCCTCGCAATACACCATTGGCGGCCTTATCTGTTGGGACGCCATTTCACAGTTTTTTCCGATCAAAAAAGCCTTCGCCACTTACTAGAGCAACGTATCACAACTATCGACCAACAAAATTGGATTGCCAAGCTCATGGGTTACCAATTCTCCATTCATTATAAACCGGGAAAAGAGAATGGCGCTGCGGATGCTTTGTCCCGCATCGGAGAGGGAAACGAGCTGAATTCCTTGTTATCTTATCCTCAATGGCTGGACGGTGGTTCCCTGTTAGAAGGCTTTGAATCGGATCCGAAACTTCAAGACCTAGTTCTCGATCTCACTAAGGATCCCGATTCACACCCGGGGTTTTCTTTATATAATGGCCGGTTATTCCATAAAGAGAAGCTTGTTATTTCCGTGAATTCTCGTTGGATACCCAAATTGTTAGCGGACTTTCATAATAGTCTGAGCGGAGGGCACTCTAGGTTTTACCGGACCTATCGACGCCTAGCCTCACAAGTCTACTGGTTGGGGATGACGAACACGTTCAGGCTTGCGTTACCTGCCAGCGCTATAAGTCCTCTTCAACCCCTGCCCATCCCAAATGCGATCTGGGACGACATCTCTTTGGATTTTATCACAGGGCTGCCCAAATCCAAAGGATTTGACATCATCTTGGTTGTCGTCGACAGACTTTCCAAGTACTGTCACTTTATCGCCCATAAACACCCGTTGACCCCCCGTCATCTCGCTGAAGTTTTTGTATTACCTTCGGCTCTGTGTGTGTACATGGGCAGAAGAGATAACCATTTGGGTTAATCTTCTGAATTTTCAATTAATACCAATAAATTCTCTTGCCCTTGAGTATCATCTGTTTCTGTTTCTGGTTTCTATCACCCATCATTTTTGTGTTTTGTGAATTTAAACTTGTGGTTATCGATGGCATGCAGGATGGTCAGAGTTCATGTAGCGCACAACTTATATTTCCGCCACAGCAAGATTGTAAGGCAACAGTTCCAATTATTTATTTATTTACATATTAATTTGTAGGATGTTATTTAAAACTGATGGATGGGTGTATATATATATATATATGTTTTTAGGCATGGATTTTGAGAGGGAGGACGCATCTTCTACTTCTCGTATATCAACAGCAACTGAAGGAGACAGAGAAAGACAAGAAGAAGCAAATAAGATGAATTCAGAACAAGTGGCTTCTTCTTCAGAAGACAGTATATCGACGACATTGCATGTTGAAGAAATTGTTGTTGATTTAGCTGAATACAGCAACATAGAGCTGAATATGATGCATGAAGATACGTTTGAAGCGACCATATCAGATCTCGAGGAACTTGCAAACCGAATAAAATGGATAAAAACCATTTTAGAAACCAATCAAGATGAAACACCATCATCTCATTGGCAGTTTACTTGATTAGAAGGCAATTAAGTCTCCTGTTTTTTTTGTTACTCAAGATTTTATATTAGTAGCTAATAGGTGGCACCCCTTTTTGTTAAAAGATGGTGGTTTATGGCACACCTTGTTGTTTCATGTGAATATACCTATACTAATATAGTAACTGTATTATAAATATTATAAAGTATGTTAAAACGGTTAAAATGTTGAATTTTAAAAGGTATTGAATATAAAGCACGACGATTAAATGTTGAATTTTAAAAGGTATAAAAATAAGCATTACGTACAAGTTTGAACGTTTTAGACAATGTTCCATCTTAGGTACATGATATTAAAAACAAAGTATTTTTATTTTTTATTTTTATATTTTAAAAGGTATAAAAAATAAGCATTAGATACCTTACTTTTCGTTTTCGTTTTACGTTCTTGTCATATTAACATACATAATCGTATATTAACAAAAATACATTAAAAATATGTTTTTTATTGTGAATTATATCATTATAAACGTCTTATCAAAATCTTTAAAATAAACCCAGTAATATAATACGTGCTGAATTATTTTTAAAACTTATATTTTATACCTTATAGCTATTTATTTAATTTGTAGTATCTCTTACTTTTTTATTATTATTTTACAACCTTATCATATTAAAATACATAATGTTTGGATGGACTCCTAGTTCAGGAATACCTTCATAACTTGGCTTTGATCTCCATTCAGTGTTATGCCCAAGATACAGATCGGAGGTCGAGTCCTTGGATCATTGTTTCGCAACATGCACTAATCTTTTGTAGGTACGTGAAAGCTTTCAAAGGTGTCCCCATTGGCGCTTAATGACATTTTGGAAATTCCTAATTGGGTTGCCCCATCTTCGTTGCGTGAAGTAGCACAAGCTATACAATCTGGACTGCTCTTTACGTAATTTGACGAAATTGAAACAAACTGGTCTTCTCTATTGGCAACCAAAGTCATAATCAGTCAGACATAGTTTTTGACACCCAACTGCTATCTTTTTTTAGGCTTCGTCACGATCAAAACGCCTTAACATCTCATGGGCTTCATGGCTTTCGAGGAACTTCGATTATGATGGTTATGGATGGATCTTCTATGAGGTCATGAATTGCTTGACCTCTTGGTTTTGTCTCTTCTTTGTTGGTTTTGTCTGTTTTGTTTGATTTCTTCACCTTGCAGAAGCTAATCCCATCCCATGTGCCCTTGTTATTGTACTGTGTTATTTCCTTCGTGATCTAATAAATTATGTTAGTCTTTCAAAAAGAAAATACATAATCATATATTAACTAAAATCTATTAATTTGTTTTTTGTAAATTATATAATTATATTCATCTCGTCAATATTTTAAAATGAGTCCAGTTATGAATAATTTTGGACTTAACAATATTATAACTTTCTTTTCTTTCTTTTAGTTTGAAATAATATTTAACTTTGAATATCTTTTTAGGTTATAAATAACATTTACTTTAGGTTCCATTACTTTTGTAAATTCCATTGTATTTTAATCATACATTTTGAAGTTTATAATGATCGTAAACTTTATACCTTTATTTTACAATTTTTTTTTTAAATCGAGCGTATTACGCAAACTAGTTTTATATGAAAATGAGTTGTAGCTATTATAAATAGGGTCAGATGGAAAAAACCTCAAAAAAATTAAATATTGAAGAACACTCTAGTAACCATTCATTTAGACGATTATCATATATATATATATATACTGGTAATTTGTAAGATATACACATACATAGCATAAAAACAAATGAAAAAACAGTTTTAATTACTTATGTGATCATTATAAATAAATAAATAAATAAATAAATAAATAAAAGTAGTAAAATGGGTGCGCATGAATGAGGAGGAAAGGGTGAGGACGAACTGTAATCCAACAGATCGGCAATGCACCACCTAACACTCAAACACATGGGTTCTTATTCCACACACGCTCAGGCTTCGGATTTTCCAATGTAATGCAAAATCCGGTAAAAGCAACAACATTAATAAACAAACCTCTATTTGGAGAATAGAGTGGTTTAGGGTTTAATTATTCATGTGTGAATATCACAACCACCCTCACGCACCCCAATTTGTTTATTAATCTCTCTTTACCTACTTTATCAACCCACCTTTTTTATACACCACTAACCGATGTGGGAACATTAACCAATTCCTATTTCTTCTTCTTAAACTACTTTTTTTCAATTACATACCACACCTTGTAACAATTGTTTTCTTTTAAGATACCATACCTTAACTATTAGTTTTGGATTTTCAAATTATCTGATTTAAAATAAAATGTTTAGGTCAATCAAACCAGCCTATAAACCATAGAGTTTAAAATGAAGTGTTTCTTGTAAGATCCTATGTTGGTTGGGGAAGGAAACAAATGTTTCCTTATAAGGGACTTGATACCTCATTTATCAGACGCATTTTAAAATCGTGAGCTTAAGTGTGTGGACAAAACGGACAATAGCTAGTACGATTGACCTGAGATGTTATAGATGGTATCAGAGCCCGAGAACCAGACAATGACGACGTTGGGCTCCCAGGGAGGCGGATTGTAAGTTCTCACATTGGTTGGGCCAACCAAGGGAAACTAAGGTTGCCTTAAGAGGGACTTGATACCTTCTCTATCAGCGCGTTTTAAAACTGTGAGTTCAAGTGTGTGGACAAAACAGACAGTATCTGATACGATTTATCTATGATGTTACTTAGACCAGTAAAAATAAAATCATACAAATACAGTCTTATCTTAGTTATATTCTTTAAAGTTTAAACTATGAATTAGAAAAATCAAATTCTAATAAATTGCTTAAAAAGACAAGTGAAAAATCAACAAATCAACCATACTTCATAGTCTATAAATCATACATACTATCAAAGGGACTTTGGCCTAGTAGCAGTAGAAGGTCGGAGGTTCAAACCTCACAAAATGTGAGAATGTTTTTTGAGTTTGTTTATTTCATTTGCCGTATATAAAAAAGTATATACTTCAAAAATAAAATAAAAATAAATAAATTATGTATACCTCTAAATTGGTAATTGATAATTAAAGATCCCATGCTTGAATCGAAAGAACCTTTGTTAATTGGTAAGTCCAAGTTCTAATTTCCGGTAAAATATATAATATCTAACAATGCTAATCTATGATATTAAAAACCATTCAAATTTAAAAGGCACATAAATAATAACCCAATCTATAAGTAAAAACCCCAATACTAAATAGAAGGATATGAGATTATGAACCTAAATAACTTCTAAACAGTAAGACACAAACTTACTAGAAAACCCAAAACTTATAAACAGTAAGACACAAATCCACTGTGATACCCTTTTGAATATGGTTGAGATCAGATTCAATCTAGGTTTTTAGACCTCACATACTCTGTGTGATAACTAATTGTGATACCCACTGGGTTGAGACCAGATCCGATTCATCATCATGCATCATCATGCATCATCATCATCATCATCATCATCATCATCATCATCATCATAATAATAAGGTCGGTTAAATTATTGTATGATCAAATCCAATTTTTATCATCCCTAACGTGAACCATGACGACTACGAGTATAGAGTTGGCAAGAGTGGTTTCTCTGTTGAAGAGATCGAGCAATATATATAGGTTATGGATGTTGTTGGTGTGCCAAGCCGAAATGAGTTGCAATGTAGACAAGGGAGAGCCAATCAAAGAGGACTTGTGGGGTGGCAAGATGATGGTGATAATGGTCAAGGGAATAACGAGAGTAGAGAGAGGGTGAAGAGGAGAAAAAAACAATTAAGGAGAGGTGATGTTTAAAAAATCAATTTGGTTGAGACGTTTAAGAAAACTGCATAATAAAGTACTAATATTATTATTAATACACCCTTTATTAATTTAATTAAACAAAAAAGTAATATTGGCTGCTTGAGGTTGGATGTCACACAAACTACTAAGTTTTCATTTTGATTAGACCCATATATTATACATACAGACAAGCGGTCCGGTCCTGTCGATTTAAATCGCCAAATAAAGTGTTTAAACTGTAAAACGGACCAACCAATTTGGCAGTTTTCTTGATTGGAGGACGGGTAGAGACCATTAGATAACCTAAAAGACATAACGAGCCATTGTAGAGTCCTTCTCGGGTCTAAAATCCGGTCTTCCACTCATCACCGTCACTACAAGAAAATGGGGCTTTAGAGAAGGAAGTTTCAGAGAAGCTTTTAAAAGTGTATCTAAAGATACATTATAGAGAAGGATTTAAATGACAAAAATAAAAAACGTAACTGAAGGCAGGACAATTTTTAGGGAAGAATTTACAGGCTAAGCATACGGAATGGTGAATGTCGCTAAAAGCTTTAGAGAAGCTTTTTTCTAAAAGGTCTCTAAAAAGTCTACTCAACTTTTAGTAACACTTTGTTAAGCTTCTCTAAACATAATCTTTTTAAAAAAAATTAAATAATAATTAAAACATACATGAAAGGGCCCATATCACTTCAGACTACAGAGTCCAAATCACTTTTCGTCGCTCATATCACTCGTCGATCGAATCTATAGCGATCGATAGCATCAATCGATTGCTTGAATATCGCCTCTCTTCATCGATTGCTGGTAATCAATTTACAAATCTCAGTATTAAGAATTCAATTTAGCGTCGATTTCAGGAACTCACGCTCTCAAATCTCACGTTTCACGAATTCAAGCTCCACCGAGGCTCACAAATCTCACGTTTCACGAATTCAAGCTCCACCGAGGCTCACAAATCTCACGTTTAACGGAATTGCAGTCTTGAGGTTCGAATTTTCTTCAAATTTTAGCTTAATTTTACTGTTCACTTTCGATTGATTGGCGTGGTGCTGGAGTTTGATCTCCGTGATTTAGGTATAAGATTTTGTGATGGATTTGTGTGTCTCTGAAGAATGATGAATTTTTTTGTGATTTTACGTCGTTTATATGCCGAATTCTGGAAAACTTGTTGATTCTAAAGTGTTAAGGCGTTGGTGTTTTGCAGCGGATTTGTTTGATTTTGATAAAATCCGATGTTATTTCTAGAAGGGAGTCCCTTACTCCCTTATGTGTATGTATAATACATAGCACAAATTGACTGGATGATGATCTATTTATGAATTCCTTTACTTTTCCTCCTTAATTTGACCTAAAACTTAAGAATTGGTCAAAGTAAAAAAAAAAACCATCGATCTCCCAACTGACTGATCATTTTTGGTTTGATAAGAGGCTTGTCCGTCCTCTTATACATCTCAGCATGCTCCTCATCAATCTCCCAACTGACTGATCATCGTCATTGTCATCGTCACATGGTTGGTGATGCATTGCCAGTTTAATTTTAGGCTTGTTTATTGCAAGCATAATCATCATTATCATCATGTTCATTGTGTAGCAGTTACCAAAAGTGTCTTATGACCAGATTCTTGAACCCATTTGTTTAAATTG
The DNA here is from genome assembly GCA_036898165.1 of Silybum marianum. Classification (NCBI taxonomy): domain Eukaryota; kingdom Viridiplantae; phylum Streptophyta; class Magnoliopsida; order Asterales; family Asteraceae; genus Silybum; species Silybum marianum. The sequence continues at coordinate 7,047,180 of CM072539.1, forward strand.
TATAGCTCTTTCGTTCTGGAATTATATAATATATATTGATGACTTGGATGGTAAGTAGATGTTAGACGATCCTCGTATAACCTTAATTCTACATTTGCACCTCTGAGACATAATTTGTTCCCATTTTCTTGATTGTCGAATGTTAACGTCATCTTTCCACGAGTATACAATAACTCCCTTCTATATGTTTATTGTCTATAGGCAGGTCTTTCACGCAGAAAGTTTGTCCTGATTTAGGTTTTCCTTGATTTTGTGGTTCCTTTTCTTGAACTTACTTTCACCTGAAAGAAACAAACTATACTTGTGCCAAGAAGTCCATGGCCCAATTGTGTAAAGGAGGATATACATCTATTGTTGTCTATATTTAAATAAGCAATCATGTTTCCATATCTTAATTGGTAATTGGTTGGAGCAAACTTGTTTCTTCGTTATATTAATGGAAAACTCACGGGCTAAATAGGATTTGTAGTAGTAAGTCCATAATTAACGAATAACTAGCGGAGATGAGTATGTTAACTATTATCATATGTTCTTTTTAGGGTCCTCCAGGAACAGGAGAAACACAAACAACTCTTGGACTTCTTAGTGCCATACTGCACACAACTCATTCCCGCATACATGCTAAGTGAGTATCTTGCAAGCATGTTAGTAACTTCATAAGCAATTGCTTCAGTGTATGAAGGACATATATCAATAGCTTCTTTTATTCCTAATGTCTTTATGCAGGGGCAAAATAAATGAAATAAAACGTGGGCCAGATTTACATAGGTTATGATGTGAACTGTGAGTCACCTAAGTCTCAGGTTATGCGCTGCTAATAATTTTCCTCTTTAGTGTGATTGGTGCCTCGTCTAGTTCACTTACTAGAACTCGATTCTTTGGAGGGTGCATTCACACCCATGCACAAAAATCTGTTGTCTTTACACTTGCTGTGACTGGTAATTAGGTCCGACAATCAGAGTTCCTGTTTGCATTTGCTGTGGCTGGTAATTAAGTCCGACAACCCATGTTTTGCCCAAAATCTTCATGGTTCTACTTCTTCCTGATCAAGGTCTTGGTGAACAGATGTGCAAGTGATGAATTCACCTGTATTGTGCAGTCTGGTTTTCTGATCAGAATCAGAAGGAAACATATAGGTCAACTAATCTAAATAAAGCAAGTGATGGATTCACTTGTTTTTACTTATATGCATGCATTCAATATGAATATCTGATGGATTTGTTTTTACTTTCAGCACTGAATGCCACATAGACATTCAACTGATCTTGTTTTCATCTAGCTTCTAGTGTTATGGTGCAATTGATTAACTGTTGCCACAATTTTTTGATGAAAATCCTTACTTTACCGATTGTGATTCATAGCTCTATGCAAGCTAATTATCTTCTTCAAATCCCATAACTTATTCCAATCTCCTCATTTCAACTACCCAAATATTTACTGTTATGGAGTTGAAACTGAAAATGGAGGTGTCACAAGGTTCATTTCTTCATCTTTCATTTTAAAGTTATAATTTTTTTCTAGTTTTGTTATATGGGTATTTGTCTGAATCTGTTTCTTTATTAGGCATAGATGGACGGGTAGATATGAAGATCATTTGTGGGATAATAGTTGCAAAAAAGAAGGCCAAAGCAGGAAGGGAAGACAAGGTTAGAAAATGCTAAAACACCATAATAATCCATGTTGACTTTTTTACATTTTGTCACCTTTTTTTATGTTTGTGTTGACCAATGATTACTACAAAAATCTTACCAATTTTCTTGTTTTCTTGCTTTCTGGATTCAAATATTGGCTTCAGTTTATCTGGGTAAGCATCAATTTCATGTTTTTGTCTGATTTTTTTAATTGTTTTGATGAAAATAATATGATGGAAATATGAATACTTTAATTATTATTATTGATTTTTTTAGGTGGTTATGATATGGAAGAGAAAGCTGCTGGAGCTTATGATTTAGCAGCACTTAAAGTATTGGGGACCTGCAACTTACATCAATTTTCCGGTAGCTTTTATGTTCGTTAAATCTTATCGGTTTTTCTATGAATAGTTAGAAATTTTAACATTTAATACTATCTTTTTGATCAGTTGGAAAACTATGAACAATTTTTTTTTAAACCATCCAATATCTTAATATATATATATATATAGGGTTGGGTTCCGGTGAGAAGCGTAAGAAGAGATTTCCATCCTTAAATGCGCATTAGGATGAGATGCACGGAGATGAGGTGCACCGAGATGCACCAGATCAACTCCCTTCTAAGACGTGATTCATGGGTGGATATGAGATTAAAAGTGATCAAGGGCTCAGATCTCTTCTTACGCTTCTCACCTTAACGCTTCTTCTCACACGATCCTAATATATATATAACCAAAACTAAAACTTCAACTTTTAAATTTTTTGTTTTCAGGAGAAGCAGTAGTTTCTCTAGGGGAACCTAAGTTTACAGAGGAGTAACAACGTCTAGAAAGGGTCTATTTACGTATGTATATGTGTGTGTATTATATACATGTTATTAATTTGGAAAGAAAAATGAAGTAAAATGGTTCTGTTTCTTATTTGTAACTTGCAGACACCATCAACACGGTTGTTGGCAAGCCCGAATCGGTCGTGTGGCTGGGAACAAGGATCTTTATCTGGGCACATTCAGTAAGTTATTAAACTTATGGCTCTTGAGCAAATAATATTTCTTGATTTCAAAACAGTAAGAAAAGTGGACCTTTTTTTAATTAAAAGTAGAGATGTCTAAATTTAGGTGCTATTTCTCACTGTGTAGGCACTATTTTAAAGGAAGAAGGGGCTTCTGCATTTCCAAAGGTTCAATCTTCCTACCTACTAATTGCATTTTGTTTATTTAAGTAGCGTTTAATATTGGACAAGACTGTTCTAGAGAGGACCGGGCAAGAGGGGAGGACATGACAAGACTGTATAGGACAAATGTCTGTTTGGTGTTGGACAGGACACGAGTCTTGAAGGAAAATCGGTACGTTAGTCGTGTTAGGATAATTAATTTCTTTTAATTCTTTCCAAATATTATTTGCTACAACTTAAAGATTTTGACAAAAATTCAAGAATCAATTCAAAAGAATATAAATTTATGCTTCTTGTGGAGTTTCTCTTTATTTAACCCCAAATGCTAAGTTTTGTTTCTCTATTATCAACCATTTATCTATCTATTTTAAATTTAAATTGGCCAAGGTATTCGATTCAATCGAATACCTGATAATTGTTATGAACCGACTTTAAGAGTGAAACAAACCCAACAACAAATGCTTGGCCAAATTGAATTCAATCGAAGTAACAACTTTTTTTTTGGTTTATCATGTCTGGAAGATGGTATTACAGATCGCATAACATATCTGAATATGCATGTGTTTGATAATCAACTAGAGAAATGACATGATGCTGCCTTGATGTCCTGTTGACTAGGCCCATTGAAGATCTAGGATGGTTGTAATATGATTTTGGGTTTTTTTTTGATAAATTTGAACAGATGTTTGGATTCATTGAAACATTATGGTTTGTTTTGAAAAATTCTTGTTTTATGACAAATAAAAAAAATTGTTTTAGGATATTGATGTTTATCTTGTTTAGTATTGTTATTTATTTTGTTATAATCTATGTAGCTGAAATATGATATATGTGTATATATATATTAGAGAAGGAAATGGTTAATTTTTAAGTGTAACTAAATGATACTTTTAGAGAAGGTTTTTATTATATGTATCTAAAGATAACATTCAGAGAAGGGTTATGAAGTGTAACTAAATGATACCTTTAGAGAAGGTTTACTTAAAGTGTCACTATAGCCTAAACCTTTAAAGAAGCTTTTAGAGAAACCTTCTCTGAAGGTATTTCTTTAGTGACGCTTGTGAACCGTCATTAAGGCTAAAAAAACGTCACTAATACGTACTTTTAGAGAAGCTTTTTAGAAAAATTCTGCCAACTTTTAGAGAAGCTTTAAAAGTGTATCTAAAACCCCCCAAAAAGCGTCTCTAAAGGATAACACAAAATGCACCCTTTGAAAACCCTCCCTAAAACCTTTACCTACCCTTATATAGAGAAGCTCTTTGACGGAATTGAAAAGGTTCTCTAAAGGCTTTAGAGAAGCTTTTAAGACTTTTAAGTACAAAACTAAACCTTCTCTAAAGGTCATTTTTCTTGTAGTGCGTGATGAATATGAATTTGGTGGTACCCTCTTTTTAAATCAAGTTTACTAAATATTGTTTCTCCCCCTTATTGATCAAGTAAATCATCAAGATGAGGAATTGTGAAATGATAGCGGACCGTGTTTTTATTTATGGCACGATTGTCGACACACATACGCCAAGTGCCATCCTTTTTTGGTGTTAAAAAGGAGGGTACGATGCTGCTATGCCTTTCAAAAAAAAAAGGACTAAGGCTCTCTCGAATATGACCTTTGGCAATAAGTTCCTCCCTCAACTTGGAGCCGTAATTCCTCATGTTCCTTGGTGCCCATCCGATAATGAGGTCGATTGGGTAGCATGGCACCTGGAATAAGAACAATCTGGGAAGACATCCGAAAATTCATGTGAAAGAGGTTGAATTATGGGCGGTGTGTTGAAAGTTGCAGACATGGAACTGGGTGTGGTAAATAACATGTAGACGAGGCCTGATTCTGCCATCACAACTTCAAAGTGTGATATGGCCGGACAAGAGTTGTACGTAGCATCTCTAATCGATGTCGGCTTATTAGACAATAACACAATTTTGTTACCTTGAAAGAGGAAGGAGCAGGTGTTGTCATGATCGTTGTGGATGAGAGGAGGTGGCAATGGCATGAATCCATGGAGAAAGATCACAATATATATATAGATCATTTATATACATGGAACCAACCAACACATGATGAGAAATAGTGATGTCCGTACCTTTGTTCAACCAAGCCAGCTTATATGGTTTGGGGTGTTTTTCCACAGGGATCCCCAAATTCGATACGTCCATCACATTCTCTCACAACTATCAACATCAATGATGAAAAGACAAACATCCTTTGGATGGTGCAAGTTGACGAAAAAGAGTCGTGCGATGCAAATCATCATCGTGAGTTTTAGGGGTAAAACCCCGACCCATTTAACTTGTATTAAGAACCGGATTAGAAACCGGGCCCAATCGATTTTGAAAAAAATTAATTTTTTTACAATTTTATATTTTAAAGATATCTCATTGGGTCAATCAAATACATTTTATTATAATTTATATTTAGTAACAAACTATCACCTTTTCAAAATTACATTTAAACATACCGAGAGAGAAAGAGATGAGAAATAGGAGGAGATGTTATAAACCGAAATCAAAAACGAGTCAAAAGCACAAATTATAGAGAGATTTGTGATCGTTCTTTTGCTTTGTGAGTTTGGTGTCTAAACTCATTCAAGATATATGGTATTTATACTGTTTTAGGGTGAAAAAAGCCAAAAAAACATCTATATGAAGAAAAAACGGTCATATACGGCTACCTCCAACGACTATATTTTTGAAAAATTTGAACAAGATCGGATCGGGCAAGAAAACAGATTCAAGCCGGGCCCAAAACCGGATTCAAATTGGATCGGGCCGGGCCGAAGAAAACACCCAAAATGCAAACCGGATCGGACCCGCGGGCCGAAATCCGGGCCTTACCGGATTATGATCGGGCTTTTACCGGATTCAGATTCGAATGGATCGGAACGAGATTTACATCTCTAAGTGTGGGGGTACCGTGCGTGGTCCGAGCTGGCGATTCAGAGTAGAAGACAGTGCTGAAAAGGGAGCATCGAACGCCTCAACAGTTTTTTCCCGCTTACAATGCTCGTTGATGGGCTTCAGAGATATTTACCGGATCAAACATGCCGAGAATATCCTTGAGTGGTAAACGTATAGTAGACCGCCAATATAATATAATATAATATAATATAATACCATACTAATTGGAAAGAAAAATCCCCGAGATCAATACGAGATAGTAGCTCGTAAAATTCTGTCGAGGAGTTGAAAACGTTGATATAATCCATTTCATAATTAATATATGGGAGGAATTCCACCCTCATGTGTTTTTTTAGTTTTTCCGAAGATGAGAGATTTTCCTTACGACACATAGAGGCCTGTTTTTTGACTGTTGCCACCTGCGCGTTGGGCGATATCGTCCTGATTAGCTTCATTCGTACGTCGATGGGGTGGCATGGCATAGGATTAATGTTTCGAATCTGTTTCCGGGTGAGTGGTGGATTACGTTCGTTGATTCGAAGAATGCCGAAGATGAATTGATAACCTTTGTATGTCATTGATTAAAAAGAATATCGAAATATGAGCAAGAGAGAATTCTAAAGAACTCAAAATTGAATTAACCAAAAACTGATTAGCAACAAATATTAATTATTAACCTATTTAAAGACTAAAAATATTAGAAAGAAAGAAAAGCAAACTAGAATCCTAAACCAATTCAAAGCTTGAAAAAAAATCGATAAGCTTAAAAACCGTAAACATTTTATTTACGCCCCCCGTTTGAAATGCTAATTAAATCCCACATTTTATTCATAAGGTTGATTCCACTAGAAAACCTACACTGTTTTACCTAAATCAATATAGTTGACTCTTCTGGGTCTACCAACTACTTTTAGGAGGTGTTTGGTTCAAATAATTGAATTGAATGGAATAGAAATCCATTAAATAAATTTGATTTTGAAGAAATTGGAATGAAATTTGATGAAATTTGACAACACATTTGGTTGATAGGAATTGGAATGGAATCTCGTTAAAGAATATAAATATGCATGTATCGAAAATGGGGGTGACAATTAGTGGTGTGGTTCTGTTCACACGCCAAAAGTGGGTGGCCAACCCATTTCCAACTCTTTTTTAGGGTTTTTTTTATATTAATAAAGTTTTTGTTTACTAAATATTATTTAAAAATAAATCTTAATGTTTTATGTTAATTTATTGCCGTATTTATATTATTTTTAAGTTGTATATTTGAATTAATGTATTTCTTTTCCTTTTTGTAATTTAAATTTTTGTTTAAAAAAGTTGTCATTTTATTTCAATGAGACTTTATTAAATTAGGTATATGATAATATTTATAAATCATAAAATATTATATTTAAATTGTTTTAATAATAATAAAATATGTTTTTTTACATGGATTCAACAATTTGGTGTATTTTTTTTGAAGTGTGGTTGGAATTGATTTTTTTTTTTGTGTTAAAGGGACCCATTATTTTAGTGTTTTTGGTGTTCTTTGTTGTCATGGGTTGAAGTTGCTCTAAAAGAAATTTATAAATTATATTGCATTTGAAACGAAATGGAATTCAAAATCTTTTATATACGTTAAGGAATGATCAAATATCCCTCAACCGTGAAATTCGATAAAATCCGATGGAATCCAATATATTAATTATCCAAACCAAACAACATTAAGAAATTTGGTCAATGGATTTGACCATTTCAATTCTTTTCAATTCGATCAGATTCCGTGAACCATACCATTCTAATTCTTTTAAGGAATTTTTTCCCAAACCCCAAAGTCAATAATATTAAACCGACAAATCCCTACTAACTAATCAAATAATATTAATATCTGTTTCTCTAAGTATAGTATTCTTAAATACATAGAATTGAGTATCGTTAACGGAAATATATAAAAATTAAAATAAAAAAACGTTGAGCTTACGAAATGATAATCTTACATCCTTAATTATTATTAAAAACAGAAACAAACAAACATTAAAATCAAAATGGTGCAAAATTAAAACACAAACCATACTCTTTATATTAATTAATTATGGTTGTGAACTTGTGATAGATAATGCATATGGTATCTTATGGCCGTTTACATATTAATTAATTATTCTTTAATAAAACAAAAATAGGGATTGGAAGCAGCTACAAAAACTAGTATCATCATTTTACCCTTGTAACTATCATTTAGAAATTTTCTATTGGTTTCATAATTAATATTTAAGAAAAAAAAATTAGTGTTCATCTTCATATATCCTAGCTATAATCATCTCAAACAAACACCACCATAAGGTAAGAGATGGCAGCTGCCACCCTCTCCCACCGCTATGCCGCCACCGTCTCTCTTAGTAGCTGCTCCGTTCAACAACCGCGAGCCACCGCCCAAAGACTTCACATGGTCTTCCACTTAACAGCCGTATTAGCCATCCTATACTACAGGTTCACCAACCTAATATATGGTGATGTACCCACCCTTCCATGGGGTTTGATGACGGTTTCCGAGCTCATTTTCTCCTTCATTTGGTTCCTAACCCAAGCCTTCAGGTGGCGCCCAGTGGCTCGAACCGTCTCCCTTCAAAATCTCCCGGATGACCATGAGTTGCCAAGAGTGGACGTTTTCATATGCACAGCCGACCCCAGTAAGGAGCCCACGGTGGAGGTCATGAACACGGTGTTGTCAGCCATGGGGCTCGATTACCCATCGGAGAAACTCGCAGTTTATTTGTCGGATGATGGTGGTGCACCATCCACACTATATGCTATAAAGGAAGCATGTTGTTTTGCCAAAGGATGGTTACCATTTTGTAGGAAATATGGGATAAAAAGTAGGTGTCCAGAATGGTTTTTCTCTACATATGGACATGATGAGTTGCTTTTCAGAAGTGATGAATTTGAAGTAGATGAACAAAACATGAAGGTAATGAGCATATATCCAAAAATACTCCTAACAACAAAATTGAAATTTATTTTATAGAACGTTTAAAATACAGAAGTGTCTTATGATTTAATTAAGTTTATAGGACACAAACAAAAAATTGTCTAATCTAAAAGTGTTACATTAGATTTATAAGACGATTTTAATCATTTTAACAAGTTTTTTAGGATGCTTTTTAAAATACAGTACTAACTATTTTATACAACCACTAGTTAATAAATAAAGTGTCATGTAGATAGAAGTGTCCATAAAAATGGGTTTATAGGATACTTTTTAAAAGTGTCCTATAAACTAACTAATTGGCAGTTTATTTTAAAAAAACCCTAAAATTTGTTAAAATGCTTAAAAACGTTATATAAACATCATTACAAAACAAATGACTTTCACCCATAAAAAAACAGACAGGGAAATTTCCGTGGGTGATTACCACGGATAAAATTAAATTTGTTGTAACAATTATAACAAATTTGATTTTATTGAAAGTGAAATATGTCCTAACACTAAGCGATCAAATTGGAAGATATTTTTTATTCATTTGGTTTTGACTTATACTAGGTTGCTACGGATCCCCCACTAGATAAATACTTTAAGAACATCTTCAACAACTATTGTAATTTTTTTTTAAAAATCATAGTAAAAGTTAAAATCGCTATAATAATTTGATCCAACTCTAACAGTTACTCTATTTTAGCAACTTTGTCATTAACAAAAAAAATATTAATAAAATATTCCGTTATTTAATAAAATACTATTTCTCTCTGCTACACACTTAACTTCAATTATTTTGATTGGTTGAATATAATTAAAGTATTGTTTCTTTCTCTTCTATATATTTTTAGAGATTCTTTAAATTTAGAGATTTTTTTTCTATTTTTCCCATTTTTTCTATTTTAGCAATTGATATACCATAGCTGTTAGCACTTAAATTGCTAAAATTCTCCATTTTTAATAATTTTACAATAGCTGTTGCAGATGTTTTAAAAACTCGTTGAAGGAACTTAAACTTGTAAGATCAAACATTGTGTGTTCTTGACAGAAATGTGATATTAAGTTGATAAAACGTATTTGACATCATAAAAGGTTTTTTTAAGAGATTTTTCAAATATAGCATCCTATTTGAATCATCCTAAAAATTTGTTAGGATGTCTAAAAGTGTCGTATATAATATATTAATTTATAGTAACAACTTTACATGTGGAGTAGGAGTATAATTATATTTCGCCCCATTCACTTAAGTTGTGTATGTAGACTAGTTGACATATTTAACGAACAACAAATATGTTACAAACCCTTGAGAATTGATGTAAAAATATTTTTTTAATTTACATGATTTTTTTCCATCAAAAACTATAATTTAGGATATTGTTTCACATATAATCGGAAATATAATATTTAAATAAATTTGTATTCTTATAAAACAGATTTTGTTGCTGTACAAAGGAGCGGAGCCGGTATAGAGCCAGGAGTGACCTGGGCACCCCCTGAAATTTTAAATTCTTTTTATTGATATAGATATAGTTTAATAAATTATTATACAATATCATTTAATTTAATATACAAACAGTCCCTTAGATCAAGTGGTTAGCATGTTTTAATATGTAGGAAGGTGGTTCTAGGTTCAAATGACAAATCCCCTCCAATACATTTTAATATAAAATATTTTTTAATTTAATTTATAATTGGAGTTTCTTACTTTGGACCCATCCAATCTTATTTTTTAATTGGGCCTACTAAAAGTCTAAAACTCACCAAGGCACTAACCAATTAATTGTAATATCATATTTTACCTCCCAAGGTTGATGGTTGATAATGAAAAGAACGTTTTTACCAAAGTTGATAATGAAGATATTATTAATAGGTTTCAGAAAATGAAAACTCGACAAGGTCATTATTGATTTTGTAAATGTCTGAATATTATAAATATAATATCATTATTTTGCTATTTATATTTTATCATGTGCTCCCCTCGTGAAAGTTTCTGGCTCCGCCCCTGGCTGTACAAGAAGTAGAACCATGATCATAAATTAAATATGATTCATTCATCTAATAACAATATCGTATACCGCTTCTTGCACGTGTAACAACGGGTGTTTGGAGTTGGGAAAAGATGGTTTTTCTTAGAGGCCGTTTACCAAACTATTACCCGGGTAATTGCTTACCAAGTCACATTAACTTACCGGATGAACATGACATGGACCAAAAATCTTTCCAGGTAAGAGTGAAGATAAGGAGTGAGAGTCTTATTGAGGGCGACGACTCTTACCATGGTCAACGTTTACCGGTAAATTAGTATATACAATACTGTTTTGATGTACTAAAGCATTACCGGTAAGTAAGTGACAGTCTTGAAGTTTGCCATTAAACATTCCCCATATAAGAGTTTGGTAAATGGCCTCTTAGTTTATAAATTAAATATGCTAAAGTCTCGAATTCTGTACATGCAGTTAGCATACGAACGATTCAAAGAGAATGTAGAGCGAAGAACTAATGGAGCTTCAGCTGTCAATGATCGGCCGCCACGCATCGCGGTATCGTTTTTCGATGCCTTTCTGCAATATGCATGTTTGCAAGAAGTAACTAGTTTTTTTAACACTTTTATCTTACTTTTTTTGGCTTTGCAAACTAATAAATGCAGATTATACATGATAACCGGAAGAGCGGAAGGAATGGGGAGAACCAAGTTCAAATGCCTCTTCTTGTCTACGTATCGAGGGAAAAAAGACCATCTCTTCCTCATCGTTTCAAAGCAGGAGCTCTAAACACTCTTGTATGCTCTAAGCCAGGATTCCTAGATTCTTTTATGTTGAAGTTGTTTGTTTCTATAAACTTAAGTCTTATTAAGCAGTTTATTAAGACACTTACATAAGATATGAATTGATGTCATATATATATATATATATATATATAGAATTTATAATTTTATTGTAGTAATTGTGTTTTTTTTGCAGCTTCGTGTTTCAGGAGTTTTGAGCAATGCTCCATACATGCTCGTGTTGGATTGTGACATGTACTGCAACGAACCTACATCCGCGAAACAAGCAATGTGTTTCCATCTTGATTCTAAGCTCTCTGGTTCACTTGCTTTTGTTCAATACCCACAAATTTTCTATAACGTTAGCCAAAAAGATATCTACGATGGCCAAGCAAGATCCGCTTACAAGGTGAAACTTAACACTTAATTTGTTTGTGGGCCAAATTATTTATGTCAAGTTCACCGAAACCACAAAAAATGAAAAACTAAGGAACACCTTAATAACGATTCATTTGGATGGTATGCATGTGTATACAAGTAATTATTAAGCAGTTTGTGAAGTATGCATATGTGCATAACATGCACACGTGCATAAAAACCAAAAAACAACTTCAATTATTTGTATTCACATGTAACAACGTCTAGATGAATGAAACATAATGTTCTTTAATTTTTCATTTTTTTGGGGTTTTCCTGAACATCCCTCTATATGTGTTATCTATCTGGGTAATAGTAATAAGTTTTTGATTTTTCAGACGAAATATCAAGGGATGGATGGGATCGGAGGCACAATTTGTGCAGGAACTGGGTATTACTTGAAGAAGAAAGCATTATACACTTGTCCCAATCAACAAAGTATCATTCATTAGAATTTGTTTTAGGTAAATTATATGATATTTTACAAGTTATATATTGGGTTAAATTTTGAATTTGTGTTGCAGATGAACATCTTATGCATCCTGAAGCGCGGTTTGGTGAGTCTAGCAAGTACATAGATTCATTAAGAGCCAGTGAGAACAAAGAGAACCAAATAGGTCGATTTACAACCGCCATTTTAGAAGAGGCCAAGAAGCTCGCCTCCTGCTCCTATGAAGATAACACTAAATGGGGTAAAGAGGTATATATATAGGGAGAGTAAGGGGGAGGTTTAGGGGAAAAATCACAAAAAATCGAAAAAGTGAGGGACACCTTGGTAACCATTCATCCGACGAAATGCACATGTACATATATATAAGTAATTGATATTGTTTTATAGTTTTCATGCACATGTAATTATGCACATGTAATTATGCACATGTACATGTTACAATTACCAGTATGCACATGTGCATACCGGCCACGGTTTTTCATTTTTGACGGTTTTCCTGAACTTGACCCTATATAATCTCCCCGTATTTTACGATAACAAAGTCCATTCTAATACTTAAGTTCATACCCTTAGAAAATATAATGAAGAACATATATTCATCAAAATCATATCTTTAACAGAAAAAACCGAATAACCCTTAATTTGATTTTGCCATCATATATATCAACAGATTGGTTACTCGTATGATTCATTACTGGAGAGCAGTTTCACAGGGTATTTGTTGCATACAAGAGGATGGAAGTCTGTGTATCTATATCCTAAAAGACCATGTTTCTTGGGTTGCACCACCATCGACATGAAAGACGCCATGGTTCAGCTCATGAAATGGTCCTCTGGATTGCTTCAAGTTGGTCTCTCCAGGTTCAACCCTCTCATCTATGGTGCATCCAGAATGCCAATCCTTCAAAGCATGTGTTATGCCTACTTCATGTATACCCCCTTTTTGGCCATCGCATTTCTGCTTTACGGCACCATACCCCAATTGTGCCTTCTCAATGGCGTCACATTGTACCCCAAGGTACGTAAAACTCTATCAAAATTCTAATGTTAATAACTTTACTATATATAGAATATCCGAATCAAATTACTTTTCAAAAGAGCCCTTGAAGAGAGAAGGAAGATTCCAACATATATTGAAATAGAAAGATCCAAGTCTAGCCGAACACAATCAAAAACATGTTTAGCCCAATGGTAATTAAGGTAACATCCTGGGGGTCAGTTGATGGTATCCCTGACTACCCAGGTTCGAACCCGCGGTGCGGATATCGAGATATCCATATCATGGGCTTGCCACTTAGTGGTACCCTTAATTGGGTTGGGCCGTGGTCGACAGGGATTAGTCGGGTGGCACCTTTATGTGGGAGCCGGATACCCCGGGAAAGTATGTGTGTTAACTTGCCTTTAAAAAAAAGTCCAGCCAAACACAAATGTTCCAAAGTGTTGGTAGACCTTGGATATGATAATACGTTAGAATATGTGGAATCTCATCGGATCAATCTTCAAAAGAGTCATTGCAAGAGATATAGGATAAAACATATATTTTAAAGTAGAAAGGTTTCCGATGTAGATGAGCACAGATGTCTCGAATGGTAGACTGATTATGGTAGACTAAGTAGAACCCCATTAGATTTGTCTCTAAATTTTAAAGTAGAAAGGTTTCCGATGTAGATGAGCACAGATGTCTCGAATGGTAGACTGATTATGGTAGACTAAGTAGAACCCCATTAGATTTGTCTCTAAAAGAGTCGTGGAAGGGAAACAAATATTCCAACATATATATATTGAAGTAGAAATGTTCAAGTCTACGGGGCCGTTTACCAAACGCTTACCCGGGTATGTGCTTACCAAGTCATATTATCTTATCGGAGGACTATAACAAGTACCAAAAGTCTTATCCGGTAAGAGCGAAGACAAGGAAAACAATGACCAAGAGTCTTACCCGGGTAAGTGATGGAAACGACTCTTACCACGGTAAGAGCTTACCGGGTAAATTGTTGCATACGATGCCGTTTTGGTGGACTAAAATCTTACCCGGCAAGTAAGTGATAGTGTTGAATTTTGCCGGTAAGCACTTACCCGGGTAAGATTTGGTAAATGACCCCTAAGCCAATGTATAAGACTCTAATATTCACAAGTTGTATTGTAGGCATCAAATCCGTGGTTTAAAGTGTTTGCAGCGGTATACGTATCCTCACTTTGCCAACACTTGTATGAAGTGGTGTCCACTGGTGGCACAGTCGTGACATGGTGGAACGAACAAAGAATCTATTTCATAAAATGCATCAGTGCATTACTATTCGGATGCGCTGATGTCATCATGAAGTCACTCGGGGTCGCGAAAGCCAATTTCCGATTAACAAACAAAGTGGTTGACAAAGAGAAGATGGAAAAGTATGAGAATGGTAAGTTTGATTTCGAAGGTGCCAAAATGTTCATGATACCGATGACGTTTATGGTGTTGTTGAATGGCGTGTGCTTTTTGGGCGGTGTGAAGCGAGTAATAAGCAACGGAAATCTTGAGGAGATGTTTGGCCAGGTTTTCATATCGTGGACAACACTACTATTCAGTTATCCGATCCTCAAGGGGCTCATACCAAGTGGTAGCAAAGGTGGTAAGAAGATTAAAAATTAACGAACAAACTCGTGAAGATCGTTAAAATGTTATTTTGTACGTTGAAGGTCATGGATTTGAATCCTTTTGGAAAAAAGAAATCAAAAGCTTAACATGATTATGGAGATTGTACATTTGTACCATGATGAAATAATCGATTAAGAAGATATATTGGCTTGGGTATAACATATATTGCATGCGTTAGATTATGAGGAATCCCTTTATACAATATTTATTTACAATTATGGTTGGAATTTACATTTTTTTTATAATCTTTTATGTCGTTATGGGATGATACTTTACATATTTGACGGATGCTTCTGCTAATTATAAATTATATGTGTCACAATTTCGTTGAAGATAAGAGTTTCTTTTATTTATTGGTTGCTAGTAAAATACATATATAAAAGATCAAATAATGAGCAATCTTGAGGCCTAGACCAATAGAATGACTAAAAATAAAATAAAAAGTAATTAATTAAGGGAACTTAACTAATGTTAAAAAAGGTAGACGGTTGTTTTAGAAACAGGTGAAAAAACTTAGACGTCACAAGTATTTGTGATGTGCAACTTCAAAAACGCCAACTCCATTTCCAAACTAGTCCTCTTTCTCTTCTCATTCTCCAAATCTGATCTTAACCTCTCAATCACTTGCATTAGCTGCTCTTCTTTATTGCCAATTTCACCACCGCCACCGCCACCGCCGCCGCCGCCACCGCCACCACCACTGGCGGCGGTTTCTTCAACTCCCGCCACCGCGAGCATGTGCACCACCTTCTCTCTTTGATCATCCAAACTTTTCTTCAGTACCATCAAACTTCCCACCACAACTTCCCGATGGACACCACCTTCACTTGGCGAACTCGCTTTATTTACATCCAATTCCTCTTTCTTTCCGGAAATGACACTTTCAACCCCAGATGGAATTTGTTTCACAAAATCGTCTTGAGGACTTGTATGATCTCCTAGAGGAAACACAGGATCAAGCTCACAAGCATCCACATTGAAGTTCCATCCACTAATCCTTCTGTGTTTCTTCAAACACTCTATCTCTTCTTCATTATCATCTTCTTCTTCCAATTCATGTTGACCTAATTTACTCATTGATCCAACCCTTTGAACCTTAGTTTCCTTGAACCTTAGTTCCACCGAAGGCAATCCACGAAGAACATTCTTTACAAGAAAATCACACCCTTTACAGTTCTTGAAGAAATAATGCTTCAACAGCTTCTGTGCGGTAGGCCGCCTAAATGGATCTTGATCTAGACACAATCCGACCATCTCCTTGAAATACTTTGAAAATTTCGGGTTTTTCTGACCTTTTTCTTCGTCTTTTTGGTAGTCAGAAAACCGTAACCCTTTCGTGATCTTCATAACCAAAGACTCAGAGAATGGAAGGTGCGACAATGGAGGCCTCCCGTGTGCTAATTCAAGTGCAGTGATCCCAAATGACCATATATCAGCTTTGTAGCTATACCCGTTGTACGAATGTATAACTTCAGGTGCCATCCAGTAAGGCGTTCCGGTGATTTCATTAAGCATAAGATAACGAGAACTTGATTCATAAACAGACGCTGAAACACCAAAATCCGCTAGCTTAATTGACCCATTTGAATCCATTAAAATGTTACCAGCCTTAATGTCTCTATGAAGATGGCCTTGATCATGAAGATAACAAAGACCCATTAGGGTTTCTTTGAGTATTATCGAGATACAGTTCTCAGAAATGCCATTAGGGAAAGAAGAAGCCATGATGGACTGAAGAGAGCCAGCTGACATGAAGGGCATCACTACCCACAAACGACGGCCAACGGTGAAGGAACAGTGAGCTTTCAGAATATTAGGGTGAGATAAAAGGGACATGGTTTTAGCTTCACGGCGGACATTATCGAAATCATCGGTGGTTGTTCGATCGAGATCGATGGATTTGATAGCAACAACGACCGAGGTGGTGGTGCATAGGGCTTTGTAGACTATGGCACTGCATCCTTTGCCGATTTGATCAAGGATTTGGTAGCTGTTTGGGTCGAGTGGGTAGTGAAATCTTTTGGTTTCTTGATCATATTCATCTTCGTGAGCCATAATTGGAATATATTTTGATATAATTAAATTAATTTTGATTTCTTGTATAAATTAAAGAAAGTTGGGAAGGGTTGTAGCAGTTTTCTTGTGAATGTGGTTAAGTGATAGTGAGTGAGGTGATGCATGTGATCATCCAACTGTTTTTCCAACCTAATTAAACTCATCTCTATTTTTGTGGCTACTTAATTTTAAATTATGTTACATACACATATAATTTAAATAAAATCTTAAAAGTTTGCCAATTAACCATATATTTCAACAAAAATAGATTAAAATTTAGAAAAAATTTCATCTATATTCTTTAAAACTTCATATGTTACGTATATATTTTTGTAAAGTTTGAATTTTTAGAACTCACATATATCATATATGTACTTCTTCTTAATTAATTATTATTAAAACTTTTAAAAAATATAAATCATTATCTCTAAATCGAGTTTATTTTCTAAATTACTTAACTATCCTTCTGAAATCGATCCAAATCTAAATTTTTTGTAATATTACAAATAAAAACCGTGAGTCGATTTATTTTGAATTTATTTGGAAATATTTTTTACAAATAAAAAACGACTTCTGAAACAGTATTGATATGAAAAACGACCCTAAGGGAGGTCGACGATTGCAGAGCAGTCGATTTTGGAAACAGAGTAATCACATACGATTTTGGGAAGGATATTCATAATGGTAGTTAAGTAATTTAGAAAATAAATTCAATTTAGAGATAATGATTTGTATTTTTTAAATATTTTAATAATAATTAAATTAGAGAGAAGGACATATATGTGAGTTCTACAAATTTAGAAGGATATATACATAGTTTCAAAATTTATCAGGATATATACGTAATATAGAAAGTTTTAAAATGTATAGATAGATTTTCCCTAAAATTTATATGTAATAATAAGAAAGAAGAAATAGTAATTTGATGCCGAAGCATTTTGTTTAAAAGATATATCATAATTTGAAAGGATTATGTCAGAAGGGTTAAACTTATTAAAATTTTTTTTATCACCGGTGTGAAACCAGTATAAGCTCCTTCTTTTTTCTCAAATTAAAAAACTCAAAACAACATATTATCGGTACCACACTGAAATGAGTCAATAACTATTTTTTATAAGCAATCCCAAACACTCCCAAGAAAACATAAGAGGTCAGAATCTCACATATCGCGACTACTTGGACTATTACTTTTTTATATTTGATCGAACTTCTATTTTAATTTTTATAATACTCTGAATTTCATCGTAACTTAATACATGCGTATTTCGATTCTATTTTATAAACGTTATGTTAGTTCATACATTGACATCTTGTACCTTAACTAATTAAGTTGCTTGTACTTCAGACGAAAAAGTTTACGCAAGTCCAAGAACGGGACAACCCCGGCCCGCACAAATCTCACATATAACTAGGATTGAACTCAATTGTTTGAAAAATGACACATGGAGTATGAAATGTAATTAACCTTAGGATGAAAGAGCAAAGTTGGAAATTCAAGAAAATATATTAACCGCATTATTTCAACTAATTAGCCATAATCCTAATTTCCTCTCCCTAGAATTCATTTTCCCTAACTATACCCCAAAATTTCATGAACGAAGGTTGAATTTGAAGGATTAAATTGGAGCATGATTTAAGGTATGTTAGTAAAACAAATTCAAAGTATTTCATTGTATTTGTATAAGGGCTGTTTGGCAGATGCTGAATGGTTTGGTAATGAATGGTTAAGTGGTCAGATTGATTAAGAAACTCTTATGATATAATATAAAAAGAAATATAATTGGTTGGTAATTATTCAGATGTAATTGGGCTCTTAATGGTTAAAGAATGTCCATGATACAAAATGATTTAGAGGGTTTCAGAACCATTATGAGACAAACTTATTTTTTGACAAACAAGATTCACCTCTTAACGATTCAAAGCTGCCTTTTAATGGAACTGTTAAGAGGTAAACAAACAACCCCTATGGTAAGGTGGAATTCAAAAAGGATTGGAGCAATGCTCAAGGGATGTTAGTAAAAGAATTGCAAGTATTTCATCATACATGTATAAGTTAAGAACTTGGATTGAACCCAATTATGTAATTAGTGTATCCGAGGGTTTGAATATTTGAACCAAGTGGAGAAATCAAGTTATTGAAAGGTTTTTCACTATTCTTACATGGTAAAGGTTCCTAAATTATGATGTTCTAAGTATGAATATGCTAAATATTTTAGGCGCACGATAAGTAAATAGTTTAATTGGGTTGAGATGTGAAGAAACCATAGCCACCTTTATGTAACTTACAAATTGTGGTGAGTTCTTAATGAATTCAAAATAGTGTAATGTTATATGGGCTAGTGTGGACTTAAAAGTGATAATTTAATTTCGAGCCTTTGGTATGTTTAAAAGATATGCAAAATAATCCTAAACAAGTTGCCAGAAAGGTTGGTTCGGAATATATGTTAAAAACAAGGGCTATGTGGTGAAGGAGAAAGTTTTTTGTGTTTCAAAATCCATACAAAATCACTCGTTGGTCCAATGATGGAACCAATGCTGTAACATCCCTTGTTTCGATCTCTAAACCGAGACCCAACGAAAGGTGTTACGAACATCCTTTCTTTACTTTCTACAACTATTCATATGTGATTACATAAAATATATTTAAGTGAAGCGGAAACGTTTGAAGACAAAACATAATCTTATATTCATATAAAACCATTCCGATGGATCATAGTTACAATACACAATCCAAGCTTCTAATACATATTGTTGATCCAAACTACTTCAATGATTTGATGATGATCCTTTCTACTTAGTGAAAATCTTAGGTTTTAGATTCTGCACAGTCTCAACGATTGTGTTGATCCAAGCTCCTTTAGGGATTTAATTATGATTCCTCCATACTTAGTGAAATTCTTAGTATTAAATAATGTTCAAGTTCAGCGAATGCAAACACTGATTACACTCAATGATCGCTGAAACCATCAAGAATGATATCTAATCTAGAAAACCCAAAGACAACACTTACACAAAGGAACCTTCAACGAATGTCGAAGATTGAGTTTAAGATAGAGACAATCAACTCATGATCTGAAACAGTTTAGTGATAGCAAAGATTGTCTACATAAATTGTGAGATCCTATGTACACTTCAGTGATACCTGAAGGGATCCTCCTTGAGCCCTTAAGTATAAACGATCAAAATGAAGCGTACTCAACAAAATTAAAGTTTGTCTTATCCTGGTAAACATATCCTTGACTGCAAGGATTAGAAGCATGGACATGGTTTCCACCAACATCCTTACATTTCTGTATGGTATGTATTTCGACATCCCTCTGAACTATTCTCTACTCATCTTCATTGAAATCAGAGGTGCAGTCTAGAAGAAGAAGATAGAACAATCTAAGCAGAAACCCCTTCCCTCACTCCATTTCCCAAGGTTTATGTCCCTTCTCTACCTATGAAGAACAAAATATTCCATGTGATGCAGAGCCAAAGTTGCATCACCACACCTTCTCTACCTACAATCCAATGATCTTAATGATGGTTACCCGGAGGCCAGAGCTCTGTCTTGACGCTTGTAGCATTATATTTAGCCTATGTCCCTAAAACGTGCATATAGACTTCAGATCCAATCCTAAGAACCAGGGATGGTAAACCCCCCCCCCCCCCCCCCAAGACTAGAAGAGCCAGACCAGTTGGTCTTCATAGGTAAGTCAGTGAGGAAAGAAAGGAGAATACAGAGAGAGTACGAAAGGAAGAAAGAAAGAGAGAGAGCTGAGGAATATAGAGTGAGAACAGAAAAGGATAGGACAAGAGAGGAGGAAGAACATGCAAGGTTAGTAAGAGAGGAGAGAAGAGCGAGAAAACATGTAGAGAAGGAGAGAAAGAGAAAAGGAAAAATGATTCTGAAGGAGAAGAGAAAAGAAAGAGCGATCCCCGATCTTATTCCACCTAGAGGGGGAATAAGAATTCGTGAGCCAAGTGAGAGAGAGATAGAGAGAAAGGAACCCTTAGAACTAGAGCCAGAGGGAAAAAATCGTGAGTTTGCGCAAAAAGATGCCCTAAAAAAACACAATATATCCAAGATGTACGAGCATCACTGGATATTGAAACAGAGGTGCATATCTCAATCCCTAACCAGCCTAACCACTCAGAGGACAATGCTTCCTTTGAGCAGCACAACCAAAAGAAAGCCTCCAATCTGAGTTCATCCTCCCAACAAGATGTACTCATTGAAAATATAAGTGCCATGTCTCCCTATGGTATGCCCCAAATCCCTACAGAGGAATTCGTTTCCTCTGCACTAGAAATTCCCACACGTCAACCAAAGCGACGTCTTAGGGCACTAAACTATTTAGGTCTCGATAGCCCTCAGGGTTCACTAGGCTTGTCCCATCTTCATGACTCTGGCTCTGAAGGTGTGTACAACGCCAATAGAAGGTCCATACTATTCTCTGACTCTGAGCCAAAACTACAAAGATTGGATCGAAGTCCTTCCGAGCTCAACGTCCATCCAGGCTCGAATGAGGCTGGTGTAGGAACAACGCTTAACTCTGACCCATGTGTTAAGCCAAAGACTAACCTACCTAAGCAACCATCCAGAGAAGAGTTCCAAACCCTGGATGCGTCTGCAAAGGATTCTAAGCAAGAATTAGATCATGTTAGGTCTGGTGCAGAGACCTCAACCTCTACATCAGATATGAGAGAAATTTGAGATCTAATATCTGGTATCAAGGCTGAGAATTTTTTGAATGCCTCAAAACTCGATGACTTTAAGACTTTGATGGAAAATGTCAATAAAGCCTTTGCTTCAATGGAGACACGAGTGAGCTCTTCTGAACAAACAATTCAGAGACTTGAAAAGCTCATCTCTGACCACATCTCCAAACCCCAACCAGAAAACTCTATCTTTTGTTCCTCTTGAAGAGTCAAACAAATTTCATGATGAGATGAAGGAGATGATAAAAAGCACCATGCTCCCTGGTCCCTCTGTACCAGAAGACTGTATTCGCCGCTCAGAAATGGTGACTCTGGGTGATAAAATTCTTCAAAAGGTAGCTGACTTCACTTCTGACTTCAACAATAAGGCTTCCAAAGTAGCAGCGGATATGAAGAAATCCAATGTTATCTTAAAGTTCAGATGTGACATGGAGGTCAACAAAGCAATCATGGCAATGAAGGAGTTAGTGGAGCTATTCGAAGAAAAGATTAAGATGATGCCACCCACCAATTTGAAGGCGAAAAAGAAGAAGAAGCCCTTTACTGGCTGCAAAGAGCCCCCCTCAAAGAAGGTTCACTTTGATGACCAAGAGGACCCAGATGCGTCTGGCCCTCATAATCGCCAAAGGGGGGAAACTGAACCTGGCTCATCTGCACCTACTCCATTCGTTCCTTTGAAGACAGTTCCATTTCAGGCATCCTCATCATCTCAACCGTCATCGTCTCAACCATCTGCATCAAATCACCAAGAAACTCAATCACCTACCAGACCAGAAACTGATCCAGTTTCTGATGACATACCAAGAGTAGAGAAGACTCAAAGAATTCCACGGAATGAATCATAGCCGAACCCGGTTGCTGAAGAACTAAAAAGATCACTATTTGGGCAAATTCTCCGCCTAGAGCCAGAACAAATAAGATTACCAATCCTTGATTTCATCATAGAAGTTCTGATTATGATTTCTCATCCAATGAAGACGATGCTCCTCGTCTGGTCACAAGAAGACAAGAAGAACCCGTGTCAATATCTCGAGCCAGATCACAAGCCTCCATACCTTAAAGCTTAGTATCTCAAACCAGACCACAAACCTCCATCCCTCAAGCTTCAACCCAGAGGTCTCTTCCCCCAACAGATGTCGTGTAGAGTGTTAAAGATTCACTTGATGCCATGTGAAGACAAATTCCAAGACCTCAAGTAAAAGAGCCTACAACCAACGAGCACATCTATCAATACCTGTATCTAGATAGAGACATTCCTGCCAGAAGAGTCTATAGGCTGAACCCTAAAATTGAAGAAGACATAAGACAGAGATTTCTTCGAGCTAAAACTCAAAGCACTACTCTTGTTTATTCAAATGAAGGGATCAGAAAAATACACGAGATAAAGAAACAGACCTTCTCGCATAATGCCATAATTTATCATGAGTACACAGTTGAAAGGGCACACAGAAGAATCACAACGTTCACTGATGCAGATCTTTTGAATTTAAATCCATACGACCTACTTACTCTGCATGGGTACACTCTAAACAAAGTGGAAAGGGGAATTGTGAACGCAACAACTAACATCGCCATCAGGGAAGCTATGAGAGAATGGGTGGTTTATGCAAGAAAAATTGACTTTCAAATAGATCTAGAGCTTGGTGTGGATAAGCTCTATGTGATGGCTCCTAATGAGTACTTGGTAGGCTTAAAGACCATCAAGATAGGAAACGATCTGCCTGGTCGAGATCATGGGTTATCCTTATCATTTCTATTTTGATCTTTTCTTTTACTGCATTTTCAATTAGACCAAGACTTTATCTCTTTTTTACCAGTTGTTTAGCATAGAACAAGTATTGGAACCCAGATCCCTTTTATACTCGATTAATCAACAAATAATGTGTAAGATATATGAGCGGAGGCCAATTAATCTATGATTAAATACTAGAACAATAAGCAATACATCATAAAAACAATATGAAGATCCAAAGAGATATGTATTGAATAACCTGATGAAAGATTACAATATGTTGAATAATAAGCGTAATTCTCTCAATTGATCGACACATAAAACAGTGATAAATAATTCTATAGAAAGTCAATGAGCTAGCCTATCAGTAAGTGACACGTCGCCTGAACTTCTAACAGAATTTGTTACGCACGAAAGGCGTGACTTGCCACGTCATTATAAGCGCGTGGTGTATGACAGTTGAAATCCAGAGGGTCATCAAATCTCTGGGCGCTTCTGGACTTCTGGATCATCTTCTAAAGTAAAGGAATTGGTTGAATTTCTGGTTCATACTTTTACAAGAATATTTTCTAACAATCTCCCCCTAAGTATGAATCCATAAATAAGCATTACAGTAGAAATAAAAAATAGTTCATTTAACTATCAGAGAAAGTACAAACACTATTGCAGAGATTATTTAGAAATGAGCATCTGGAAGCCCTCGTACAGCACTATGGTATTTTCTAGTGATTTCTCTTATCTTGAAGACTCCTTCAATATGTTTTTCCATTCCAAAAGCTGCAATCTTGATTTCTCTGAAAACATTATCCTTCTTCAGAGCTATGAGCCCGCTAATCATAAGTAAAGTTTCATCAAATTATTTGAACGCCTCTGTTAGTTTGAAAAACCTCTTTCCTGTTGGTCTGTGAAAAATAATACCCCTCTCTGGCTCCAGTAATAGATCCCCAATTCTCTTTGAAGTAATCCTTTCCAAATCTTCATTTGGAGCAGATATTGACAAT
Organism: Silybum marianum; assembly: GCA_036898165.1. Classification (NCBI taxonomy): domain Eukaryota; kingdom Viridiplantae; phylum Streptophyta; class Magnoliopsida; order Asterales; family Asteraceae; genus Silybum; species Silybum marianum. Next base: position 7,071,594 of record CM072539.1, read on the forward strand.
CTGTCCACTATTCTTTCAAGACCTATTTGGAAATTTACTCTGGTTCTAAACTCGACAAAAGCTTCCATACTTGCCAGAATCCTCAGAAAAGCAATATTATCATCATGACTTCTATTTCTTAGGCTCTTCATGTATCTTCCAAGAGGAATGAGATCAGAGGGATTCAAAGACAGAAGATCATTGTCTGTAAAACTGTGTATTTGCCCATTTGCTCTTTGAACTCTATACAATGTATACATCACATTGGAATTCTGGAAAAATTGAGTTCTCAACTGAATTACTCTTTGAATTGATGAAGTAGAGAACACATTTCCTCTTGGTTGCCTGAAACTTGCAAAGTCGAAAATTGTTTGTGCATCGGATTCTTCAGCGAAGTTTGGTGGATTGATTTGAACTCGTTCATCTCTCTCTAAGTAATAACCCGGGTATTGGTTATTCTTTCGGGTTGCTCTGGATCTAGAAAGGCTATAGGTCGACTTTGATTGGTTTGTTGAGAGAGTTCACCTATGATCTGATCTTCAGGAAAATCAACCATTGGAGCTTTCATCCGTTGATCATCAACAGGTTGACTGGTAGATGCTTCATTATTGGGTACAGGGATGAGAATATCAGAGATAGGAGGTTCTGGGTTTGCAGAAGTAGAGGCATTTGAAGTGTTGTTTTCTGTTGATTGAGGAAAGAGACCAGAAGTTCTAGGTCTTGTTGATGTGTTTCTTGGTCTTCTTGGAATAGGGATCTCTAGTCTTCTGCGATTTTGCTCAAATTCAAGTATGAACTTAGCTATTTCCGGATCTCTGGGAAGAGGATCAAAGTGTACACTTAGTGGAGTTGGTGTAGGAATTGTTGAAGCTTGTTAAGTAGAGGATGATGATGGTTGATGTTGTTGTTGATTAGGCCGTTGAGAAGATGATGCAGGTTCAGAAACCTCAGCGAATTTTACTCTTTTAGTGTTCTCCCCCTTCTGAGAATCAGGGGCATCTGGATTCTGATCCTCAGACCTCTTGCATTTCAGTTCTACTTTCTTACATGCTCGTTCTTTCTTGGTCTTCTTCTTGGACTCAAAATCTGCAGATATGGATTGAACGATGGAGGACAGATTTGTTACAGAAGTATCCAGAGCAGGAACCTTCTGTGCCAAGTCAGTGGTTGAAGTAGTGTTGATTTTGGATACAAACTTGGCATTTACATCGTTAAATTTGTCGAGCATTGCCTTTTGGAAGATGGCCAAGTCTGATCTTGTAAGCAAGCCAGAGGAGGAGGAGGCTTTTGAGGGAGTGACAACATCAATTAGCTTATGGATATCGGCAACAAAAGACCCGTACTCTGAGGCAGAGATGGTAACTTCTAGTGGAGGAATATCATCTGGAATATGAAAGATGGCTTCTGCATTAGCTTGGATTCCAGTATCCAATCTATTGAAGTGGTCTATGGCAGAATTTTGCTGAGCTTCTGCTATATTGATGATTAGCTTTTTGAGATCTTCCAGAGCTTTAGAATGTTCTTTTTGTGTGGTTTGAACTTGGCATATTAGGAAATTCTGAGCTGTAATCTCTGATCTGAGGTTTGATTCAGATGTTTGAACGGTTTTTTTTAGATGCACCATAGATATCGGAAATTGATCAACAAATGCATTGTGTAACGCCTCAAAAATGTGAGAAAATTTAATTAAGAAATGGGTGAAGAAATGGAAACAAAATCACATTTGGGTTAATTGTCGTTTGGACCAAAAATGTGAAAGAAATGATGGAGAGGGACCAAAGGTGTCATTGTGAAAAGTATATTAAATTATAATAATAATATTAAATAATAATTCAATTTTATAGATATACACGTCACTTGGGGGTGCAAAAGTAAACATTGAAAAGTGTAGGGGGCCTGTTCTGCCAATTAGAAAAGCTGAATTTTTGGAAATGATTTATAGAAATTTGACTTTCTTTCATTAGGACAACTTGGGCTCCAAGTCGTCAATTGAAGCCTTTAAAATGGTACTTTCACCACATAATTCTAGGGTTCTGAATGCCGTAAGTAGAAGAACAAAACCCCTCATTCAATTTCGGTTTTTGAGCATAGATAGAAGGAGATTTCGACCAAGAAGAGAGGTTACGTTTTCGGAGTTTGGCAACGAAATTGAGGTAGGTATTCTAATCCTTTTTGAAATTAATTCTTACTGAGTGTTAGTATATATGTGTATAGTGTGATGTTAAAATTTGAGGCTTAAAGGATGTCCAAAAGACCACCAATTTGGCAAAAGGGTCGTAAACCCCGAAAGTCAAATGTCCAGTAGTTTGACCTCGAAATTAGAACTTATTATTGAACCATTTTAAATGATTCTTGTTTTATTGGGTGTAGCATATTGTAAGGAAATTAATTTACAAAACGAATTACTGAAAACAGTCGATTATCGAGTGAAATCGAACGAAAAACATTGTGGTTGTTTGATCACAGCCACCTGGGCTGTGGATGGAGCAAACCCACCCATGGGCTGGGCCTGGTTAGTAGGCCTGGGCTGGATATTTTCTCTTGGGCCGATTAGTATTTATTATAATGAAAAATAAGTCCAACAGATTATATAATTAGGTTGGTAAATCATATTCATATTGTTAGGTTTTGATTGAGATTATTATTTATTTGATTTAATTAATATCTTAGATTAAATCCTAATTAATTAATATGTTGATCTAAGTTAACGATTTTCAATATTTTATCTAAGGAAGTAATTTATTAAATTATTGATTAAATTCAATTGATTTAATAAATATACGAGGGTGTCATATTTGATAATTTTTATGATGCCTTAAATTGAAGGGGCGAGTTTAACGCGTTTTCTAATAATTGCTTATTATTCGAGAATTTTGTATTAAACGATTAAATATTCTAACATTTAGTTGAGACTTGTGAAGTCCGATTGAGGGTTATATGGTCACTTAGTTGACCTTAAGTTGTTAGTTGACCATTATAACTTTGGAGAAAACTTGGTCAATAATTAGCTATTCGATATATAAATTGTAGGTTACCACTTGGAGCGGAATCTTAGCAAAACTACAATTTCAGGTGAGTCTTTCACGAGATTTCACTGGGATGTATACATATGTATAAATTATTTTTACATATATGGTGTGTAAGTTTACATGTTTATTTGATGAGGTGTTATTATTGCATGTTATTATAAATTGGTGAATTACATGCATATGGTTTAAATTATAGTGTAAGCATGCTAGTTATGTTATATGTTTTATATACATTGCATGCAAAGGGTTTGGGGTGTGGGTTAACATGCATATATGGTGTATAACCCAGGGTATGGGATATCGGCTCGATATGTCACACTTTGGGGAGGCACGACCCAAAATGGGCGATAGTTCTAGTGTACTCACACGCCCAGGGAATGCCTGCGACATGGCAGGTCCCTACCTAACGGAGAGGAGTTAAGAGATCTCATTGGGGGCATATATATATATATTTTGTGAAATTGCATATTATATTTATTGGATATTTATATGTAATTGATTATGTGATGAATGGCCGCACACAAACCGTGAACTCACTGAGCTTTTAGCTGACTATAGTATACATCTCAGGATCCGGAAGTTCGGGGATCGACAAAGACAAGGGACATGCTTGAGGATCTTAGTTTTTATTCTATTGATTTTTATTTAACGTACATTTAATTTATTTCGGAGTTTATCTTGGTTTGGAGTTTAGTAACCCGGTTCGGGACGGATTGCCTTTTAAGCTTTATTTTTGATTCGATGTTTAGACTTCCGCTGTAAACGCTTTCAGTTATGATTTGGAGTATTTATTGAGTGCTTTATGACGTAGCATTACATTAAAAAATCGGGTGTTACATATTGAACGTTGTATTAGTGACAAAGTCAGAAGTGATAACCGGTGCATCTCCAACACATAGAGCCCCTTGTCTCTCGCGTTCAGAGAGACCCTCGTTCATGCCTGTTTCGACATTAAGCGTGGAGGGACTTCCATTCTATCCTTGAGGGCTCTTATTAAGAGACACCTCTTCGAATGTTCTGAAGTTATTAACTTTATCTCCAGCATCAGAGGGTGGAGAGTCAATGAATGTGTGCTTACCTTGGAAAATTCCGAAGACTCCAGTAAGTGGTGCATCATCTTGCCGCAACCCCTCTGATGGGATTTCATCGGCCTGTATTCTAGGAGAAGGTATGGACGTACCTTCCTCTGGTCTATCTATAATGTTGGTCACAGAGACGTTAACATGTGTGGGAGGTGGCGAGTTCTAGGGTGACTGAACTCTTATAATTTCATCATCATCCTTTTGAGAGGATGATGAAGATGATGAAGATGATGTGGTTTTCCTTGTTGTGCTTGATGTGGAAAGATGAAGAATTCCTTCCACATGGTTGGTTTAAGGGTTAGGGTTTGGACTGAGCAGTCCTGTTTCAATGAGTGAAGATGTGTTGACACCTACCTCAGCATTTGTGGTTGCTCTGGTTGGACTCGCGAGCTTCGCTCATATGTGTCTCTATGGACATCTTCTTCACTCTCTCTTAAAAGTCGCTCGGGATGGTTAGAAACACTTGGTTGCTTACTCGAATTATTTTCATTCTCATTCTCACTCGACCCCTCACCAACTACTCTGGCTTCAAAATGCTCCAGGGTAGGTATTCTTTGTTCTGAGAATACCAGAGAGGCCTATAAGAAATTAGATTAGGAGCGGTCGGAGTTATAAGGTCTAACATGTACTTGGATAATTCGCGCTGAACCAAGTATCCGTCCTTTTCTATGGTTGGTTTGTGAGATTTCATCGTGGATATCTTGCAGAATGGTTGAATAGATGTAACATGCGGATTAAAGAGTGCTGGATAGATGAACAGGGCTAGAAATCGAGGAAACATGAGTGCTGGGAGAGCTTTTTCATTGCTTTGGTTTAGGACTTTTAGGTTTACTGCAGCACTCATTTCTTGAAAGATTAGGCTTGCGTAATCTAGAGGGCGATTAAAGTACATCCCATACATAATGGTCAAGATGTTTTTGCTGGCTTGATCCAGAAAGCCAATTTTGCAGGTTAAGCTCTTGTTGAGCATTGACACCAGAACATTCCACATTGTGGGTAGCTTCTTTCTCTTGAATTCTGATAACTTTGTGAGTCGTTCATTGTACCCCAGAAAATTTATGAATTCCAACAGGGCTTCAGTTGAGGGATTTGGATCGAGAGATGGATTGGGTTCCTTTTGGCCTTCGACCTCAATGATGGGTTGAGGTAAGTGAAAGAATCTAGCGATTTTCCTTTTTGTGACAGGCACCTCGACGGCTCGATCAACATCATTTGGTAGATCAAAGCTTCCAGACAGTGTGTTATCATCCTTGATGTACATGGTTTGCCATACCTCTTGAATGTAAATTTCAGGGACATTGGGATTTGTGATGGTTAGGGCTCGGTTCAGAGTGTGGTGTTGTAGAAATTCGATCATCACGCGATATTATTCGATATTGGTATTTGGATCAAGTAGAACTTGAACATTGTTTGGTTTCAGGGGTAGTTGGAGAACAGGAGCACTATCAGCAGCGGAATCAATGATTCTTTCCTCTTCGTCTTGTACATTCATGTTTGCGATTTGATTTGCCATTCGAGGATTTGGGTGTTTTTGGAGTTGAAGTTGCAGGTTTGCAAATCTTTTGTAAAAATGGAGTGCTCAAGGGAAATCGAGAGAATGAAGATGGTGAAAAGTGGAAATGAGAATTTACTCGAGTTTATATAGTGGGAATTGAAGGATTGAACTCGAGAGGTTTTGAATATGAAGGGTTTATCTGACTTGGGATGAGAAACGATTTTTAATGCCGACGTCAGATTTTAGGCGTGCAATCATGCAATCCGTCGATTGATGATACGTGTAGGAAGTTTCAGAGTAAGCGACGCGTGGCTGACAGAATGGGTTAACCAAGGGTTTTCTTGTTGGTGTTGGACGAGATTCAGTTCCACTTTAGTTATTTTGAATATTCCCTCCAAATATTAAATAAAAGACAATCAATTAATCAACAAAAATTGTGGATTAAAGGAAAGATTTTATAAATTATTTGGGTAATATTAAAATATTTAAAATCACTCAATTGGTCAAATAAAACGTTTTGAGACCAAAAGAAAGTTTTATGTCATATGAATAAAGTTTTTAGAAGAATTTTTGTTGAATTAGAGATTTCTGAATAACCTTGACGGCAAGAGTTAGTACAGAAGTAGCTAATTTGCAAAAAATTCAAGGAAAAACTTATTCAGAAGACAGCTAACATATCTCAGAATATAGTTAGACTTGATTTAAAAAAAAAATTCTCCCCCTTGAATAATGCGTGATTCTGTGCTCCCCCTTGATTTCTACATTTAATGCTCCCCCTTGTCCTGTGCTTGGATCATAAGATGTAAGAGCAACAAGTATCCTTATGACTGACAGAGGCACCTAGAGACCTCTGCATTGCTCTGGTTTATTAATAATCCTGAAACTGACTAAGTAAAAGTAAAATAAAAACATGCTAAATAATTAGTTATATAAAAACTTATAAGATAATTATAGGCTTTGTATAAATTACACGTTTAGCATGCCCAACTTGCTAATTAAAAAATTGAATCTTTTCTCATCTAGAGCTTTGGTGAACAAGTCAGCAAGTTGATAATCAGTGGAGACAAAATACATCTCAATTATCCCTTTCTCCACAGGATCCTTTATAAAGTGATACCTGACATCAATGTGCTTGGTCTTAGAATACTGAACCGGATTTCCAGTGATTGCAATAGCACTCTTTGAATCACAGTTTTGCTTTAAACATATTCTGCTTCTGCTGTGGAAGTTGACACACAGTTTTGCTTCTTGGATGTCCAACTTATTTGTCTATTTCCCAGAAGTTGACAACTACCAGAGGTGCTCTTTGGGATATTAGAGGCCCAATGAGGGTGTTCCCTTTAAGTATCTAAATATTCTTTTAACAGCCGCTAGATGAGACTCTTTTGGATTGGCTTGATACATTGCACAAAGACATGTGGCAAACGTAATATATGGTCTGTTGGCTGTTAAATACAGAAGTGATCCAATCATACATCTGTAGTTTGTGACATCAACTGATTTCCCTGAGGGATCAGAATCAAGCCTTGTACTAGGAGACATTGGAGTTTTCATCGTAGTGGAATTGTGAAGTTTGAATTTCTTTAACATGTGAGAAACGTACTTGGCTTGGTTTATAAAAATGTCAGAGGTAGTTTATTTGACTTGAAGCCCTAGGAAGAAGTTTAATTCTCCCATCATGCTCGTTTAAAACTCACTTTCCATTAGTTTTGAAAATATTTCAACCTCATGCATTATCAGTTGAACCAAATATAATGTCATCCACGTAGATTTGAACCACAGTTAACATATCTTTGCCTCTTTTGATGAACAAAGTAGTATCTATTTTACCTTTTTCGTACAAATGATCAATCAGAAACCTTGATAGTCATTCATACCATGCTCTGGGAGCTTGCTTTAGGCCGTACAGAGCTTTGTTTAGAAGATAGACATGATCTGGATGTCTTGCATTTTCAAAACCAGGAGGTTGTAGAACATACACTTCTTCTTTGAGTTTCCCATTCAGAAATGCACATTTGACATCCATTTGGTTGAAGTCTTTGTATGCAGAGAAGGCTAGAAAAAGTCTGATTGCTTCTAGTCTTGCTACTGGAGCAAAGGTTTCATCATAGTCAATGCCCTCTTCTTGAAAATATTCCTTAGCCACCAGTCTTGCTTTATTTCTGATGACAATCCCATCTTCGTCTTTCTTTTTTCTGAACACCCATTTTGTACCAATCGCAACTTTATCGTCTGGTAGAGGGACTAATTTCCATACCTTGTTTCTGTCGAATTGTAGAAGTTCTTCTTGCATTGCATCCACCCAACTTGAGTCTTGTAGGGCTTCGTGAACTTTCTTTGGTTCTACCATGCTTAAGAAATTTACAAAGAAAGTTTCGTTGGCAGTTGCAGATCTAGTTTTGACCCCTTCAGATGGATTACCAATGATTAAATCTGAAGAGTGAGATTTGGTCCATCTTTTCATTGTTGTTTGAGATATCGGTTGAGCTTGAATTTCTGTGTCCAGGGGCTCTGGGATTTGGATTGGTTCTAGGGCAACTTTTGCTTCTAGAGTGGAGCCGAGTACCTCTCCCTCAAATGAAGGCATAGAGGATGAGGAGTTGGCTGGACTTTCATTTGTTGAACCAGAAGACGCAGATGGGCCAGTAATAGTTATCCTAGAAGCTTGAAGTACCTCTGGAATATTCAAGATTGAATTATTTGATATCCTCTCTGATGGTGTTTCTTCTCCCATAAATTCATCAAATATTACGTCGATCTCGGATTCTCTGGAGCCTGAAAGATAGTCAGATGTAACACTGTTAACTTTGAGTTCGGAATTGGAATAGTCAGAAGTCAATTGGGTTTGATCATTGAAGTCTATATTAATGCTTTCCATGACAGTCTTGGTTCTAAAATTAAAAACCCTGAAGGCTTTTGAATTTAAAGAGTAACCCAAGAATTTGGCTTCATCAGACTTCTTGTCAAACTTCCCAAGCTTCTCTCGATCATTCAAAATAAAGCACCTGTAGCCAAAAATGTGAAAGAATTTAACTGAGGATACTTTGTTATTTATCAGTTCATAAAAAGTCTTGAAATGCCTCTTGACTATAATAGATCGATTTTGAGTAAAGCACGTCGTTGATACAACTTCAACCCAGAAGTTGGTGGGTAGTCCAGAAGCTGCAAGCATTGTTCTTGCTGCTTCGACTAAAGTGAGATTTCTTCTCTCTAGCACACCATTTTGTTGAGGAGTACGTACAGCAGAAGAGTTTTGAGTGATTCCTTCATTGGCAAGATATTCATCAAGCTTAGAATTTTTGAATTCAGTGCCATTGGCACTTCTGAGTTGTAGTATCTTCTGTTGCAGAAGTACTTGTATCCTCGTCATCATGTTCCTCAATACTATTGGAATCTCTAACTTCTGGCGCACAAAAGCAAGCCATGTGTACCTGGAAAATTCATCTATTAGCACAAGTATGTACTTTTTACCAGAAAGGCTCTGAATTGCTATGGGACCACAGAGGTCAACGTGAAGCATTTGCAGAGTGTTGATCATAACTCCTTTTAATGATTTGAATATGATTCCTTTTTATACTTAGTGAAATTCCATTGTATAAGCTTCTATTCATATTCAGCGATAGCACACGCTGATTACCATCAGCGATCGCTGAAGATCAAGGAACAACAAGCTTATCTCTGAAGATCTAAAGATCAGCTATCACACCAGAAAACCATTCAGGGAAAGTCAATGACCCTAGCTGAAGAAAGAGATAATCAGCTAAGTGAACTGAAGTGGTTCAACGATAGCAACAATTATCTACTCAAAGTGTGAAGTCTTGTGAAGCCTCAGCGATACTGAAGTTCATCCTTGAAGATTCAGTATCAGCGATCAAATGAAGCTTCCTTTGTAAGACTAAAGATTGATCTTATCCTCGATGCACAAAAGTCAAACCTAGAACCATGTCAGAAAGGGATGTAGGACTTGTCTCTTATGTCCCCATCATATCTGATACGGTACTGTTCTTATTCGGCCAAAAGCATGGCTGTCTTATTAGCAAGGACAAGCTTCCTATCCAAGCTTGACACGTGGCATATACCTTTTATCTTGCATTAAATGCAAACGGGTATAAATAAGATGGAGATATCTTCTTCATCTTAATGCATGCTTCTTTCTAGCCTATACCCTCTTTATTCTTTCTTTCATCTTCTTGTGCATCAAACTTAGTGTTTCTTAGTTACAATAGAATAAGTGTTAAAGTTGTTCTTATTCCGCTTGTAACTGTAAATTTGTTTATTATCTATAAACTCATTTAAAAACCAAAATATGTGTGTGTTTGTATTCAACCCCCCCCCCCTCTTCTACAAACTGTTTTCTATTGATTGAACTCTTGTAGACCATTTAGGGACCAACAAGTGGTATCAGAGCAGTGTTTGTTTCTTCTAATCTTTAAAATATTTTTCTAATAAACTATTTTAAAATGTCAAACCCTAATACGAACTACAATGATAATGGATCTTTAGCTAAACCTCCAAGATTTAGCCATGATAATTTTCCATTATGGAAGGAAAGAATGTCTCTATTAATAGAGGGATCTGACCCAAAGATTCCCTACTATCTAGAAAATGGACCATTTGTTCCTACAACTATAGTAGCTAGTGTTCCTGCCACCACTACTACTCAAGCCATCCCTGAGAGGAGTATCATTAAAACTCCTAACAGATGGACTGAAGAAGACAAGAAAGAAATTGCTATTGACTCTAAAGCTAGATCTATAATAGCAATGGCTTTACCAGATGAAGTCTATCATTTTGTCATGAAAATGAGGACTTCTAAGGCCATGTGGGATACTCTATGTATCCAATATGAAGGAACTTCTGAGGTAAAAGTTACCAGATGCATAAACCTTGTAAGAAAATATGAGAGCTTTATGTATCAAAAGGGTGAATCTCTTTCTCAAATTCACCAGCGTTTCAACTGTTTGTTGATTGATCTTAAATCAGTCGACAGAGTGTATTCAAACGCTTAAATTCTGACAAAATTCATGGAGGCATTACCCGATCAATGGGCAGTGTACACTACATGTCTAAAGCTGTCAAAGAATCTTGAAACCTTGTCCTTAAGTGCGTTATATGGAATGCTCTTAAATGAGGAACAATCTCAACTTATGAGGAAGAACCTCATTAATGAACTCAAAGGTGCCAAAAGTACTTCTTTGGCACTTGTGACTTCTGAGGGAACTCCTTCTAAAAATGTTTCTTCTTCCACTATCACCTCCATCACTGAATTAGGTCAAACTGATTCAGAATATCAACTCACTGATCCTGACATCTCTGAGTTTGATAACTCTCTTGCTCTCTTTACTAATAACTTTAAAAGATTGCTAGAAAGAGCAATTTTCGAAAACCTTCTAACCTCTCTGAATCTGAAAAGCAAAAAACATTGCCCGCTGAGAAAGCCTCAGCGATATGCTTCAACTGTCAGCGAAAGGGTCACTTTACCAGTGAATGCAGGTCGAAGAAAGTTGCAGCTCCCACTACCTCCCAGACCTCTGATAAAAAGAAGAAGTATTTGAAACTAAAAAACAAATACAAGGATCTGAAGAAACACCAGCAAAAAGGCAAAGGCCTTATCGTTGAAGAAGTTGATTGGGATGCTGAAGATGACTGGGCCAAGACCTCTGAAGAGTTTGGTTCAGATGAAGAAGATCTTTGCTTCCTCTGTCTAATGGCAAGAATTGAGGACGCTGAAGAAGCCACTGAGACTTCTTCCTCTAAGTCTCCTTCTACTCAGGTAACTATTCTTTCTATCTCTTTACCTTCTGAAAGTGATAACTTGTCAGCTCTCGATGCTATGACTGTTGATTTTTACAATGCGTTAAATGGAAAAATTAAGGCCGAGAGAATTAACACTGACTTATCTGAACAATAAAAAAATTGTCATATAAGAATCAAAGAACTTTCTAAAATTGAGGAATCTCTCAAGGACCAAGTCTTTGCAAATTAAACAATAAGCATCGAGAAACAACAAGCTATCGCTAATAGTGAAAAGGCTATCGCTGATCTCAAGTCTGAAAAGGCAACCATCGAAGGATGGTGTAAGGCTTCTGATAAAGTCAATGAGATCATCAATGCCCAAATACCTATGAAAGTAAGAAGTGGGTTAGGCTATAACCCGGAAAAGGAAGAATCAGAGAATGATCGTTCCATGCTCAAATTTGGAATGTTTGTCTCTTCTATCCCTGATCCTTCTTCTTCAACCTCTGCTTCCTCTTCTTCTAAAGAGAAGCTTCCTGTGATTAATTCTAAGAAAGTGATCAAGAACGAGTTTCTTGACCAAGTTTCTAAGAATAAGAAAACTGAAGATAGGAACAAGAAGTCCTCAGAGAAAATTTCTAAACCTGGGAAGAAGGTCCCTGACTTTTCTCAGAGACCAACACCCAGAATTAAAATCGATCTCACTCCTACCCCTGAAAAGGTTGTTATACCTCCAAGGACCATGGATAAAGGAATTCTTGGACCTATCCCTGAGAAAGTTCCTGTTCCCTCTCTGATTTCCAAACCCTTTAAATATAGGAAGTGCTAACACTGTGGTGAAACTACCCACATTGCAAGCAAATATCCTAATGCTACTAGAGTTGATAAACTAGCTCATGGAAAGAAAGTAGCTCAAGCTGATAAATCAGTAAGAGTGGAATCCACCAAGGTTGCAAAACCACCAAAGGTGAAGATATCCACTGAAGAGAGTTCTTCAGCTAGTAGCTCCTCCGCCAATCCTCTATCTAACCAAGCAGGACCCATAGTAATATGGGTAATTTTAAACAATTAATCTTTTGTTGTATGCAGAGTGCCAAAGGTATCTGGTATGTTGATAGCGGATGCTCAAGGCATATGACTGGCAGAAAATCTCTGCTCTCTGATTACAAAGAAGAAGCTGGTCCATCAGTGACCTTTGGTGGAAATGGCAAATGATACACTAAAGGTTATGGAATTCTAACCAACGCAGCCACATCTTTTTCTCGTGTTGCCTACGTTGAGGGACTAAAGCATAATCTCTTGAGTGTTAGTCAGTTATGTGACAAAAACTTCAAAGTTCTATTCTTATAGAATAGATGTGCTGTCACTGACGGAAATGCCCTTACAGGCAAAAGAGTGGAAAATGTATATGTCATAAATATGAATAGTTCTCACTCTGAGAACATGTGCTTTATCTCTAAAGCATCCAGTGACATAAACTGGTTATGGCATAAAAGACTCTCTCACCTCAACTTTAAGACAATAAATGAATTGTCTCAAAAAGATATAGTCAGAGACCTCCCAAATCATACCTTTACAAAGGAATCTCTTTGTTCGGCGTGTGAGAAGGGAAAGGTGACAAAAGCCTCCTTCAGGTTAAAGCAAGTTTCTTCAGTGACCGCTGCTCTTCAGCTAGTCCATATGAATCTATTTGGAACTGTCAATGTCCAATCTATCTCTGGGAAGAAATATACTTTAGTGATTTTTGATGAATACTCCAGATACATATGGGTGTTCTTCCTTCGATCCAAAAGTGATACTTCTGAAATGATAATTTCTTTTATCAAAAGAATGGAAGTGTTGAACAATCTAATTGTTCGTTCCATAAGAAGTGATCATGGTACTGAATTCAAAAACAACACTCTGGTAAACTTCTTTGAAGAAAAAGGCATCTCTCACAACTTCTCCTCAGTGAGAACCCCTCAGCAAAATGGTGTTGCTGATAGAAGAAATCGTACTATCATCGAAGCGGCTCGCTCAATGCTCAGCGAATCACATCTTCCCACTCAGTTTTGGGCCGAAGCAGTCAGTACAGCGTGCTTCACTCAAAATCAATCCCTGATAGTTAAACGATTTAAGAAGTCCCCCTATGAACTATTTCATAGGAGAAGACCTACTCTGAAATATTTCCACATTTTTGGATGTAGATGTTACATTCTGAATGACAGAGATCATTTGGGTAAATTTGATCCAAAAGCTGACGATGGTATATTTCTTGGATACTCCTCTGTATCTAAATCCTTCAGAGTCTTCAACAAAAGAAGACAACATGTTGAAGAATCCATGCATGTTTATTTTTATGAATCTCGTCCCATTCATGCTTCTCATTCTCATGATGATGATGAAGAATTGAATGCCTGGATGAGATCTCATTATGGGGAACCTGAAACATATTTCAGCAATCATCCTCCTGCTGAAGAATGTGATGATGAAATCCCTGTAAATCCTTCAAGTGACAATCATCTATCTTCAGGGATGAATGTTACTCCTCTGAATCAGATTCCTGTTGCTGATTCCTCTCTTGGAAATTCCTCAGTAAACAACCAAACTATATCTGAAAATCAATCCCCTGAATTGATTCTAAATGAAGTACCTGTTGCTGAAACAACAAGTCCTATTCCAGAAACTGAAGAACAAGTCGTTGAATCTACTGTTGATCTCTCTCCTCAACCACCAGCTCAGCGATGGACTGCAAATCATCCAATAAATCAAATTATTGGTGATCCCACTGCAAGTATCAAAACACGTAGGGGCACAGGTAATATCTGTCTTTATGTTAACTTCATTTCTCTCTCTGAACCTAAGAAGATAGATCAAGCTATCTCTGATCCTAGCTGGGTTTCAGCTATGCAAGAAGAACTGACTGAATTCCGTAGAAATAAAGTTTGGAATCTTGTTCCTAGACCCTCTGATAAAACCGTCATTGGAACCAAATGGGTTTTCAGAAATAAGCTAGATGAAAACGAGACTATAATTCGCAATAAGGCTAGACTTGTTGCTCAAGGTTATAGACAGGAAGAAGGAATTGACTATGATGAGAAGACAGCACCTTGGTCGCTGCAACCTCTGCTGCTGAAGACACCACCTTGGTCGCTTCACCAACCTGCCATTTTCCTTTGGAAAAAGCCGTCTTCAAATCATGCAATTACATTGCATTGGTGGACATCCCTGCTGACCGCCCTCACTTCGCTGAAGGAGCTACCTTCATCAAAGCATGCCCGCTGATGTACGCTTTCATCCACAACCCAGTGGGCGTCTCCTCTCATCTCCAAGCTCTATGGTACACGGCTCACTGTACCATGCTGACGACTGATAAGGGAACCGAGCTCCCTGCTATTGGATTCAAGATTCCAGATCTTGGTTTCTTTTCTTTCACTGTTGGGTTTGTCAGGAAGGCTCTTCGTCTACCTGTACGCGCAAAGAATCAATAATGGGGCGCTGAACCCACCAAGATGCAAATTGACGCATTCTTGGATTCTATTGGATATGCTTGGGAGAATCCCTCTCTGAAGACAGTGGGTTCCAAGGTAGAAAAGAAAAGGCTACCTGCTCGCTGGCAATATATCTTCACCCAGGTGATCCAATGCCTTGGGTCGAAGATCGGCTCGCATGACCAAGCGAGCAAGCACTTTCAAGATCTTGCCTATTCCCTCTGCACCGGCCACAACCTCAACTACGCTGACTACATCTTCAGCGACATGGTCAGTCGCATCAGCGCCGCCACCAGACATCCCGTCATCCCTACCCTCGCTTCTTCGCAAGCATTATGGAGGTTGCCTTCGGGGAAGAATACCCGAAGGTCGGCGATCACTCCTTCTCTATAGGAGGGAAGAAGTCCCTGGACATTGAAGAACGTCCAGGTGATGCTCCTTTCACACCCTACATGCTGCAAGTGATCGGAGCACCTCTTCCAGTGTCCACCTTGCTGTCCAACCCAACAGCGAGTAACCCAGACACTACTGCCGCTGTTAAGAGGAAGCAACCATCCGATGGTCATAAAAAGACCATCTCTCAAAAGACCACTCTCTCTGATTTCGGTGTACTACCAACACCACCTAAAACCTCAGCCACTTCAACGGTCTCTTCAACCGTTGTTGCTTCATCAGCACTACCTACATCATCAGCGATTCCGGTCACTGAGGGTGTTTTAGCCGGCTCTGCTGAAGCTGGATCAGGTACTACTCTCACAACCTTCTTAACTACTTCTATCTCCTCTTCTTTGGTCCTCACCTCAGCAAATGACTATGCGATAGTTGTCCTTATCTCTGATAATGCTGAAATGCACGCAGTCCAAACCTCAATATTGTTTAGGCAATCTGAGTTTTGGAAGGACAAATTAAAAGGACCTCAGAGTATCTCTCTCAGATACTCTAAGACACTGGTCAGTGATCCTCAAGACACTGCCTCTGCATATGTATCCCCTAAGAGTAAGCCTCTTGATACTCTCAGGGAGAAAAATACATTTTTTCATCCATCTTCTAATCCGGATGTGTTTTTGGCATCTTTATCTATGTTATCATCAGGTGTCACTTCTCTTCCCACTTCAGCGACGACAACCACCACCACCAGCGCTCCTCCCCTCAGCAAGGAAATGGGGAAGTCTCCTCAGGGCCCTCCCAGCGCTGCCCGGCTAAGAGACGTGAAGCAAGAGATGGCCGCTCCCAAGCTACCCACTCCCATCACTGATCTGCCTCCCATTGTCCTTCCCAACCCTACATTCACTGCTGTTGACTATTTGGTCAGGGAATGTGCTCTCACAAGGGATAGGGTGGAAAATCTTCAGACGTCCGCCGAACTAATCTTCAAACGCATCGTTGGGACACCCGCGATCAAGACCAACGTCAGCAACCTCATCTCTGACGTTTTCTCCCTGAAAGAAGACAACAGGGCCTTTCATCAGATCCTGACCAGCCTGGAGCAGAAGGTTGCTGCTTAAGCAAACGTCCTTGAGTCTATTCAAAAGACTCAATCCGATATGATGCAGATGCTCACCAAGCTCTCTGAGGCTAGTTCCTCTTCTTTCAACGCTGCTGATCGGATCAAGCTTCAGGATAATGATGCGAAGCTCAAGGACATTCAGACGAATGTTCGCACTCTGATGGTGCATTGTCTACCTCCTGATAACATTGAGGGGGAGAGATGTGCCAAAGAGTTCGCTGACGAACTTATTGCTGAGCACAACCGGACATTCCCTAGAGAAAAGATTTCTCCATACATCCAACGAGCTGAAGCTGAAGAAGATGATGATGCCGATGAAGAAGAAGAAGAAGAACCTATCCCTCACTATGGGGGATGGACGATGATGAAGACCACGATGACATTGGAAGTGCCTTAGAGCATTTCAGAATGTCAAGGCCTGGAGTCACTCATCAAGAGCCCTTGGGGGACGGACAACATCCCTCTCAGGGACAATCCGACTCCTCAGGCAAAGGAAAAGAAGTGGTAGATCTGGATGCCACTATTCCCATATCTGAGGGGGAGACCACAGTTGAGGTATCTCTTCCTCTTTCTCCCTTACATAACTCCTCTCTCTGAAACCCCCACACCTCCTTCACCTACAAAAACTCTCTCTGATAATTCTTTCTCCTCCTCTCCTTCCCTCAGTGATCCCCGTCCCCCAAAGGACTCTACTTCATGGAAGCAACCTTCCTCTGAAGAGCAGTTTATGTACATAATAGAGACTGACTCTGAAGAAGAAGAGGGCCTTATTCCTAGGCGTCGCGTTCAAAAGCCAATCATAAGCGAGCCCGAAGAAGAAGAAAGGCGAATAAAAATCCTTAGGGAATTCGAAGCTAGGAGAATAAGGGTGCCTGAAGCTGAACCCATTAAAGCCATACCAATAAGGATAGTAGATGAATTCTACTTTCTGTCCAGAGAAGAGAGAGAACAAGCATTGGAAGCATAAAGAATCAGGGATGAGGAAATAAAGCAACCTGAGAATGATCTTGCTTTAGCAAGGAACTTGCTTAGAGAAGACTCTACAAGAGATAAGGCGGCCAAGGAACAACTGAAAAATAATGAAAGGGTCGCAGAAGCTCTTGTACAGAGAGAACTTGCACAAGAAATTTTGAACGTAGATTCAATCCTTGCTTAACAGAAGATTCTAAGTGCACTGTCCGCTGAAGCCACTATGCAGAAAGATAAAGAGCTTGATTGGTGCATTGACAGACTGAAATTTCGAAGATCTGAAGCCAAAATCATTCATGCAACTATCCAAGGGCGACACTCCAACAGAGGTGGTCCAAAGGTATATGTAAGAATGACAAGGACGAACAGAACAGAGAGAGAAGAAGCAAAGTTCTTAAGGATTTATGGATACACTGAATAGTTAGAAATCAGAGACGCCATTCAGGGTTCCAAATCCAAATTCAAGGATGTGGTGGACATTGTACTGGATCAGTTGCTGCAAAGGATGTCACAACATGTGCAAGTTCCCCCTCTCCCTGAATCATCTAAGAAGAAAAGATCAACTGCTGAAGGTAGTTCAAGTTCTAAGAATGATCATGAAACTAAATTTGATTATCAAAGCATTCTTGGTCATCTTGAGCTCCCTGATATATCAATGCTTTGTACCTCTCTCCCTCAAGACCGAAGATACGAAGAAGATGAAATCATCTCACTGCCTGAACCTGGTATGGTATTCTTTGATAATGAAGGGTTCTTAGGACTCTTCAGAAACCAAGAGATTCGCAAGGCCCCATCCTCTTTCATTAAGATCATGCTTTGGCGTTGTTGGTCAGATACCCCTCTGATGAATCGACAGAAGACGCTTTATGAGAATGAGTTACAAAGACGAAACGAGAATATCTTTGACTAGTTATAGATTTCTATTTCCTATGTAATATTCCTTCAGTGTATAAGTACTTTACTTTTATTGTTGTAAACTCATTTTCCTGTAATTTCTTAAGATTATAGTTAATGAAATTCAATCAGAGTACTTTACTCCATCCTAGTACTGAAAAGATCCCTGAAAACAGTAAACAGGACAATGAACATAAGAGTTCTGTTTTCTTTAAACTATCTTCACTCATTGATCTTTCACTCTGAAAATTCAATCAGTGAAAGTATTTTATGCTTATTTACATGTAAAAATTGTGCTTTCATATCCTTATAAATGAAACTCAATTCAGATAGTAGACTAGCTGAGAAAGACTTACAGATTAGTACTTAGAAAATTTTCTTTAAATGTTTCCTAAGTCCTTACTAGTCTCTTAAAGCAATTTTCCTATTTTGCTTAATCATAATCAAATAGGGGGAGATTGTTGATCATAACTCCTTTTAATGATTTGAATATGATTCCTTTTTATGCTTAGTGAAATTCCATTGTATAAGCTTCTATTCATATTCAGCGATAGCACACGCTGATTACCATCAGCGATCACTGAAGATCAAGGAACAACAAGCTTATCTCTGAAGATCTAAAGATCAGCTATCACACCAGAAAACCATTCAGCGAAAGTCAAAGACCCTAGCTGAAGAAAGAGATAATCAACTAAGTGAACTGAAGCGGTTCAACGATAGCAGCGATTATCTACTCAAAGTGTGAAGTCTTGTGAAGCCTCAGCGATACTGAAGTTCATCCTTGAAGATTCAGTATCAGCGATCAAATGAAGCTTCCTTTGTAAGACTAAAGATTGATGTTATCCTCGATGCACAAAAGTCAAACCTAGAACCATGTCAGAAAAGGATGTACGACTTGTCTCTTACGTCCCCATCATATCTGATACGGTATTGTTCATATTCGGCGAAAAGCATGGTTGTCTTATTAGCAAGGACAAGCTTCCTATCTAAGCTTGACACGTGGCATATACTTTTTGTCTTGCATTAAATGCAAACGGGTATAAATAAGATGGAGATATCTTCTTCATCTTAACGCATGCTTCTTTCTAACCTATACCCTCTTTATTCTTTCTTTCATCTTCTTGTGCATCAAACTTAGTGTTTCTTAGTTACAATAGAATAAGTGTTAAACTTGTTCTTATTCCGCTTGTAACTGTAAATTTGTTTATTATCTATAAACTCATTTAAAAACCAAAATATGTGTGTGTTTGTATTCAACCCCCATCCCCCCCTTCTACAAACTATTTTCTATTGATTGAACTCTTGTAGACCCTTTAGGGACCAACACAGAGGCCTTGTACACGAATGATCACTCTTTGTTTTACGGGAAGCTCTTTTAATTTTTCCCATCTCACAAACTGGGCAGAGATGATCCTTTTGGAAGTGTACCTCTTTGAAGCCCCTTACCCGGTTATGTTTTGCAAGCAGTTCAAGATTTTGAAAATTTAAGTGTGAAAATTTATGATGCCAGAGCCAAGCAACTTCACTCTTCTTGAGACAAGAGAGAGGGTTTCTGTCCCATCCTTAGAAGTGAAATTCGTCATGTATAAGTTACTTGTTCTGTCAGCTCTCCATAATTCTTCACCTGCTTTAGAGAATAAGTAACAATGTTTTTCATCGAATACCACTAACATTTTTGAATCACAGAGCTGACTTACATTCAAAAGATTATGTTTCAATCCAGAAACATGAGCTACTTTGGATAAGGTAACATTACCTTTTTGAAGAGTATCGTAGCCTTTTATTTGACCCTTACCATCGTCACCAAATGTAACTCCTCCTCCAGTTTTATCTTTGAATTTGGAGAGTAAATTTTTTGTTCCAGTCATGTGCCTCGAGCAACCAGAGTCAAGATACCAGATGTGCACACATTGTGTCTGCAATCAGAATCTGATAGATTTAGGTACCCATATCATAATGGGTCCTTTGGTGTTAGGTTTGTACTTCTGGTTAGATTTATCTTTATGAACAGAAGAATTTACAGGTTTTCCAAAGGCTCCTAGTTTGCCTGTTTTATTTGAACCCTGTCTTTTGTTCTGATTCGAGTGCTTAAGATTATTTGAGAAGTAACTAGAAGGCCGTGAGAAGAATTTTTTTAGTTTTAAAAATAAAGAGAAGCATTCAGACTTCTGAAACATAAAACAATTCATTGAATTTTCATTTCTGGAATGATAATTACAATAGTTCTTATTTCTGTCTATTCTAGCATCAGTTGTTCTGTTGAACTTCTTATCTAGCCTAGACTTATGCTTCAGAACATTCTAACTCTATTATGTGGAGACTTCTCTGGGACTCCTGATTTTACTGAAACATGAGCATAAGAGTTAGTTTTCCATTTTTCTTTTTGTGCTCGAGTAAACTTTTGTGGCTGGGGGTTCAGATACTGTTTCTGAGTATTTTCATTCTTTTTGATTTTATTTTCCTTTTCTAGATCAAGACAAGATTTAGCTTTGATGCACATCTCAAGGAAATCTGGATGTATGGGTACCTCTCTTTTCGGTATTGTTTAAGATACAGAGAAATTTGGTATCCCATTAGAAAGTGTTTCGATTTCCTTTCCAGCTGCTCTAACCTTTGGAGATTCATTAGTATACATAAAAGGAGCATTGTTGTCCTTTATGCATTGTGGAACTTTTACATAATTAGTAGGCAAAAAGAAGTCAAGATATGACATTGATTTTTCTGATATTCAAAGAAGTCATCATCATTTTGATCATCATTTTCCCAAGCATATGTAACACACTCATCATTTTCTTTGTTGTCACAAAGATTTAAATCGACGAAGGAACAAGGGAGAATCTTTGGATGAATTTCAAAAAATTGGTGTTCACATTTTTCTTGATCAGATTTAAAACACTCATCCAGAGTTTTAAGAATATCATTTTGAAAATTGAGTCTAAGCTTTTCTTCTGCCTGTACAGGTTTGAACTCATCAACTTCTGAATTTAAAGTTATATGAGTGAATGAACCAAAATGAAAAACAACTTCTTTCTTCTGGACAAGTTTAAGATCAACCCGAGTTACTTTTCCAGAAGAATATTTTGTGTTCTTGTATTTTAATTTTCTAACTTGATGTCCATTCTCATATTTTGACTTCTTAAAAACTGATTGTTCATTTAGAATTGGAAAGACAGGTTTTTGTTCTTCACCTATACAGAAGACAGAGTCTAGAGTAGATCTCTTTTTACACGTATAAGGATCCAGATCCTAGAAACCAAGGCCTGTTTTCCCTACTTGTGTGTTTATCTTATCATGCACCTTCTGAGCGTCTAGATAATTTTTAATCAAGGGCTCTTTGTTTTGAAGTTCAATGTGCAGATATTCCCTTACCTTCTGAAAGTAATTTTTAAGTGCTACAGAGTTTAATCTGTCACTCTCTTTAGCACTGTTAATTTAAGTAATTTTTAAGTAATTTTTTAGTGAGATTTGTGATTTCTTCTTTGAGTTTAGCCTCTGTTAATTTATGAATTTTTAAAATCTTTTCATTTTCGACAGAGAGTTCAAGTTTTCTTTTGTTAAAATATTCTCTTTTGAAAATATCTCTTTCTCTTTTGTATAACAGAGGATGATTGTTCAAGATTCTTCCTCAGTTTCTTTTCAATGAGAAGCTTCTGTTTTAGATTTTCAAAATCAACAGTTAGACTTAAAATTGTTTGTTCGAGTTTAGAAGAATTAGAGATAGCACAAACCGAGGTTTCAGAAGGTCGATCTTCTGAGTCATCTGCCATAGCCATTCCACAAAACATGGCTTCATCTCCACTGGATTGATCATCTAACCAATTTTCTTTCTCTGCTTAATTTGCTCTTTCTGTCTTGTTGTACTTATATTTATTCTTGTAGTACTGCTTATCTTTGACAAGAGCACTTTTGCAATTTTTGGAGTAATGACTTGTCTTCCCGCATCTGTAGCACACATCCTTATTCTTTTTCAACTCTTCTTCCTTCTTCTCAGCTTCTGACTTTTCCATCTTCGGTATTTCCTTCCTTGGTACATAGGTTTGATTAGGACGTTCACTTCTGTTTTCAAACCTTCTGTTTTGAAATGAACGATTACCAAACTTCTTTGTAAACTTTTTGGTAATGAGAGCCAAGGATTCAGCAAATTAATTGATCTCATCATCTTCTGAATCAGAGAGATCTTCTGGACCAACCTTTGAGATGAATGCCTTTCTCTTCCCTTTCTTATCTGTCTCTTTTACTTCTTCTGCCTGAAGCACTGGATTCAGAATTGAGAGCCAGAGATCCAACATTACTTAATTTCTTCTGTTGCACTTCTTTCTCATGTGCTTGTAAGGTACCAAACACATCATGTAAAGACCACATTTCCAAATCCTGATTAGCTTGCAAAGACATAGATAGATTTGACCACTCTGGATTCAGACGTTTGAGAAATAAGACATTGTTATCCTCCTTGGAACGAATAATGTCGCATTTTTTGCACAGATTTATCAGAGTGCTGAATCTGTGGTAAGTCTGTTCCAGAGTCTCTTCTAGAAGCGCTTGAAAACTGTTGTACTCATTCAAGGCTTGAGCTCTTATGTTCTTCTTCATTTTGGCACCTCCTTCTAATTGATTGGCGAGTTGATCCCATAATTCTTTGACTGTTTCACAGGAGTCAAAAGATTGAAAAATCTCATTTGGAATTGCCATGATCAGTAAACTCTTTGCCTTTTTGGCAATTTCAACTTTGGCCTTATTATCATTAGTCCAATTTCCCCTTTCTTTGGGAACTTGGCGAGCAGAGATTTCTTCAGTAGTAGCTGTAGGAGGTACTCTTTGAATAGTGGTCATTGGTACAAAAGGACCATTTAGAATAGTAGAGTATAGATTTACATCTAATCCTTCATAGAAGTTGATCATTCGAATTTTCCATTGAGGATATTCGTCTCAGATTAGTGTAGGAGGTTTGGTCAAGGAACTGGAAGTGTATATGGCATTCAAATTTTGATTCGCCATTTTTTCAGAGAAACAAAGTATTGATTTTCAGGAAATACGCTTGAAATTTAGAACAATTAAACTTCACAGGAATCGAAATGAGGTAATTAGCTTACGAATTTCAGAATAAAACTTGAATTACCACTGATTTTGAGATATTTGTACGAAGTTAACAAATTCTCAGAAAACAGGGTAGAATGAAAATCGGTAGTTTAAGATCTAAAATTTAAATTCTAGTAGAGTAGGGATTTCTCCAAACTGGACGAGATCGAATAATCAATTGATTGATTATCCAGCTCTGATACCAATTGTTGGAACCCAAATCCCTTTTATAATCGATTAATCAACAGATTATGTGTAAGATATATGAGCGGAAGCAAATTAATCTATGATTAAATACTAGAACAGTAAGCAATACATCATAAGAAAGATTACAATATGTTGAATCGATTAATCTGAAGATCCAAAGAGATATGTATTGAATTACCTGATGAAAGATTACAATATGTTGAATGATAAGTGTAATTCTCTCAATTGATCGACATAGAAAATAGTGATAACTAACTCTATTTATACTATTATAAATAGAAAGTCACGAGCTAGCCTATCACTGAGTGACACGTCACCTGAACTTCTAACATAATTTGTTACGCACGAAAGGTGTGACTTGCCACGTCATTAGAAGCGCGTGGTGTATGACAGTTGAAATCCAGAGGGTTATCAAATCTCTGGGCGCTTCTGGACTTCTGGATCATCTTCTGAAGTAAAGGACTTGGTTGAATTTCTGGTTCATACTTTTACAAAAATATTTTCTAACAATCTCCCCCTAAGTATGAATCCAGAAATAAGCATTACAGTAGAAAAAAAATAGTTCATTTCACTATTAGAGAAAGTACAAACACTATTGCAGAGATTATTTAGAAATGAGTATCTGGAAGCCCTCGTACAACACTATGGTATTTTCTAGTGACACATAAGCAAGTTTCCTAACAGAATTAGTTATGCACGAGAAGCATGACTTGCCACATCATTTAAGCACGCGCGTAGTCCCTTGAGCACTATCCAGAAGATGCTCAACTTCTGGATCATCTCTATAGCTTCTGAACTAAGCTTCTGAAGTGGTTGTCTTCAAGAGAAACTTGTTTCTGGAGAGATATATTGTGTTCTTACAGAAAGAAGTTCTGATTCATACTTTTACAAAACCAAATAAGTTCAAACAATCTCCCCTTAAGTATGAATACAGAACAAATAGCTATTTATAAAGAAAGAACAAAGTTGAAAATTTTCATTACAATATAAAAGAAATTATAGAAGAAAAAATACATGTAATGGCTAGAATGGGGCTTCTGGATGCCCGCTGATAACTCTAAGAAATTGTCTAGTAATCTCTCTTAGTTTGAATACTCCTTCGATGTACATCTCCATATCAAAAGCTGCTCTTTTGATGGCTATGTTCACATCATCCTTCTTCGCAGCAATCAGTCCTCTGATAAGATTCAACTAGTCTTCGGAACTGTAAGTCTAAAGAACCTTTTTCCAAGAGGTCTTCTAAAGACAACTCCTCGTTCATGTTCAGGTTCAAGTATAAGATCACCAGCCTTCTTTGTTTCAATCCCCTCCAACCCTTCATTTGGCACAGTAATAGATAAGCGTTCCATATGTGTTTGAAACCAATTTGAAAATCTACCTTGGCTCTGTAATTGTGGATCCCAGATTAATCAGGTAACCGAGTAATATCAAGAATAATATTAAGAAAACGATGAATAACTTCAATATGTTGTATATCTCACTTGTAGAATACGTGATTACAAGATTATCTCTCTTAAGCTCTCTCTAGAATGATATGAATTAATGTTCTAATCTCATACTTTTATGATAGCTCTAACCCTCTATTTATATTAATAACAATTACCGTAATAAGGAAACTAGGAGATAAGGAAGTATACACTTGCCTTATTTACAAACAAATCGTTTCCTTATAATTAAACATTAAATCTTTCCTAATTAATGATTTTGTTGACTTTTGCATTTTCCCTTCATGTCTTTAATAGTTGTCATCTCGGATACAATATTTTCAGACCTAACAATCTCCCCCTTTGTATTCGAGATTACACTTCAACAAATCAACACTTTTGAAGATGATGAAATTTTGTCAACAAATCTTCTTCTTGAAAACTTTTTCTCCCCCTACGAATATGAACACTTGATAAGATTTGTAGCCCCCCCTTAACATTAGCATAAAGTTCACGAAAAGAAAGTTGAAGGAGCCGTGATGTCGTAGGGTATCTTTCACCGTATAGAACTTGTAGTATGATGCGATAACTTTGATTTTGTCGGGTCAGGCGAGTCGATAAGAATCATATCGAGTGTGAGGAACGCGACATAACACCTTAATCAAAGGGAGTCGACAAGTCTTCAAACATTTTGGGAATTTTCTATGTGTTTAAGATGAATCGATAAGCAGAACAATTATCTTTCTCCCCCTCATATTAGCATGTGTGTTTGATATAGCTTTTCTCCCCCTCAGAATGATAAGGAGAATCCGAATCATTATGAATAATCAAAGACATTAAGTGGAAGCGCGAATGTGGAATAGTGGGTAAGAACTAACATAGAAGCACAAATAGCAACTATTATCACTTAAATCAAAAATAAATTTAATTAAGTCGCCTATATTCAGTGTTGGCAGCGGATTGACACTGATAGGACTTCCAGTTATCACAGAAGTAAGTTATAAAACTAACTTCTCAAACTGTTCCGGCATAAACACAAAGATATGCTTGTGGAATCACAAAGACTCGTGCATGTGTCAAAGAAATATTGTATATATTATGGCTCAAAATTAGACTCAATGTGCACAAAATTTGAATTTCGAAGACTAGAGGTGTGTCTTTTTGTTTCAATATCTAAATCTTCCAAGTGAAGAATAGATAGACGATGTGCTTACATCTCCGTGATATATGAAACAAGAATATTTTGTGAGATACTTGAGTAGATGGGTGGGGTGACCCAAGTTATCGACATTGGGTCCATGTCTATTTCAATAATCATCTCCAAAGAATCGAGAATGAATAGATTTTGTGGCTATCCGGATAACTGTTTAGGTTTGGTAAAGACCAAATATTTTTTTTAAGTCCTGTCATACCCTCACTTTTTCTTTGATTTCACAAGCACTCAATTTTATCACATTCATACCCTTTCAAAATAACTAACCTTGTGTTTCATGTCCTTCCGGCTCTGGATTGACCATTGAAACTTCTAATTCCTAACACACAAAGAGTTAAAAATATTAAAGTCTGAGTTCTGAACTGATGTATTCAGAAGTCGTAATGAAGAGCAGGTTCATAGCTGAGATACTATGAAGCTAATTAAATGGTTAAAATGTGGTACTCCCCCTCAAATGTAGCATAACCTTTTGAAAGATTGTCATGTGATATGAATATTCGGAATTTTAGAACA
Organism: Silybum marianum; assembly: GCA_036898165.1. NCBI lineage: Eukaryota > Viridiplantae > Streptophyta > Magnoliopsida > Asterales > Asteraceae > Silybum > Silybum marianum. Next base: position 7,098,188 of record CM072539.1, read on the forward strand.
CATATGACGTACCTACAAAACAGATTTTTAAGATTTTGGTACCCAAACTTTGTTGGGTCCTCGGAGGTTAGATTTAGAAACAACAAATGAGGAAGTGCGGATACTATAAGTACCATACCATTTATGAATGAAATTTTGATTGACAAAATCATTTGTTCCACATGTAGAACAACAAATCTTTGTGGCACTTAGACTAATTAGCTGATTGATAGATCTGACAAAATAAGGCAAATTAGTCTTGGAAACAAATGATCTTGTATCAACTACAGGAGATGTATGTGGCATGTTTCTAACACTATCATCTAGTTGATTTATTCCTCTAAACCATTTTAAATTTCTTAAAATTACCAGAATTAGCAACAAAATCATTGTGAAATCGTTTAGAATTATTAGTCTGAGAATTTAAATAACTATATGATTTGGAGCTGTTAGAATACCTATGAGATTGAACACTTGAGGAACAGTTATTTCTTACAGACATTAACAGAAGTTAGAGGAATCATTTTTGAACTTGAAGCATAATCAGAATCATTAGAAAAAATCAATTTTTCAAGGTCATCTAACTCCGCATATATTTTTTCGGGAGTGAGTTTTTTTAAGTTCTTTGATTTTGCTTAAGAAATCATCTTTTTCTTCCGTAAGGAAATCATATTTATTTTTTAATTCAGATCTCAAAATTCTTTTCGGTTACAAGATTCGATTGTAATTCAGATAATTTCTTTGAAAGTTTCTCATCAAAATCTTTTCTTCTTTCTCTAAACGTTTATTTTTATCGAAAATTAAAACGCTTTTATTTAAAACATTCTTTTTATCATTTTGAAATAATTTTCGTTCATCATCTTGAATTTTCTGAAGCTCAGAAAGTTGCTTTGATAGTGTTAGACAATTCGTTTCAGAGGATTTCCTTTCTAAAATCACAATTTGCTCAAACTCGGATACTTGTTCAGAAAGTTTTCTAATTGTCAACTCACAAGTTGTAATTTTGCTCGCAAACGTTCTTCGCTCAATTTCAAACCGGTTTTTCTGATCAGGAGATTATTGTCTTATCTTTTCAATTTCTAAATCGGATGATTTTATTTTAGAATCAAATTTCTGCCTCGGCATAGAAATATTTTCTTTCAGATCTTTATTTTTCTTTTCTAAACTTGCATATTTCTCTTTTAACTCATTGAGTTGAATAGCTGTTTTTCTCCAACCCATATAGTATTCATATTCAATGGATTTTGGATCGAGTATTAATGGGTCAGTAGACATCTTCATTTAAGCTTAACTCAATCGTTCAAAATTATTTAAAAAAAACGTAAGCACATATTACCTGATAAAGTGATCTCGATCAGTGAGTTTTGAAAAAATTCTAAGAGTTCTTAAAAAATAAAATAAATTCTCGATTGCAAAAAAAAATTATCGATAACAAAGGATGTGATAAGAATTTATATCGGGTTAATATAACTCGAGAAGAAAACTTATCGGGTAAAAGAAGATCGACAAGATTTTATATCGGGTCAAAGAGAATCGAGAAGATTTTATATCGGGTTTAATGGAATCGACAAGAATTCTTATCGGGTGTAAAGGACGGGATAAAAAAAATCGAAAGAAAGGTTAGCGAAATTCTGTTTTATCTTTACATTGAAAAATTGAAAAGCAGGAACGAATCCTTCATTGACAAAAAAGAACAAGTCTTTTTATGGAAGAGAAGATGTAAGTTCCCGGGTCTCCAATAAGTTCAAGATAAAGTAAATTTCTAAATTTTATGGTGTGTACTTTGAGAACATTTAAACTAGAAAAGCTGCAGGAGTCAGAGTTCATGAGTTTTCTTTTGTACAAGAGAAACAAAAGTACCTTAGAATAAACTGGAGTAATTTAAAACCAGAATATCGATAAAAGAAAATTTTTAAAACTTGTTGATATTAAAGGTGTGATATAAAATTTGTCGAAATATACGGGTGCGATAAAAAAAATCTTGTCGATATATATATATATATATATATATATATATATCTTGCGATAAAAATTATGTCGATCCAGGCTTTGGAAGCTTGGATCGATAAGTTTTGAACCGGAAAACAGAAATCGAGATTAATACCTTGATTTTCGAACTCAACTAGAATCAGATCAAAACTCAGATCGTGATGCTCTGATACCAATTTTGGATCCCAGATTAATCAGGTAACCGAGTAATATTAAGAATAACATGAAGAAAACGATGAATAACTTCAATATGTTGTATATCTCACTTGTAGAATATGTGATTACAAGATTATCTCTCTTAAGCTTTCTCTAGAATGATATGAATTAATGTTCTAATCTCACACTTTTATGATAGCTCTAACCCTCTATTTATATTAATAACAATTACTGTAATAAGGAAACTAGGAGATAAGGCATTATACACTTGCCTTATTTACAAACAAATTGTTTCCTTATAATGAAACATTAAATCTTTCCTAATTAATGATTTTGTTGACTTTTGCATTTTTCCCTTCATGTCTTCAATAGTTGTTATCTCGGATACAATATTTTCAGACCTAACAATCTCCCCTTTGTATTCGAGATTACACTTCAGCAAATCAACACTTTTGAAGACGATGAAAATTTGTCAACAAATCTTCTTCTTGAAATTTTTGCTCCCCCTACGAATATGAACACTTGTTAAGATTTATGGCTCCCCTTAACATTAGCATAAAGTTCACGAAAGAAAAGTTGAAGGATCCGTGATGTCGTAGGGTATCTTTCACCATATAGAACTTGTACTATGATGCGATAACTTTGATTTTGTCGGGTCAGGCGAGTCGATAAGAATCATATCGAGTGTGAGGAACGCGGCATAACACCTTAATCAAAGGGAGTCGACAAGTCTTCAAACATTTTGGGAATTTTCTATGTGTTTAAGATGAATCGATAAGCAGAACAATTTTCTTTCTCCCCCTCATAATCAAAGACATTAAGTGGAAGCGCGAATGTGGAATAGTGGGTAAGAACTAATATAGAAGCACAAATAGCAACTATAATCACTTAAATCAAAAATAAATTTAATTAAGTCGCCTATATTCAGCGTTGGCATCGGATTGACACTGATAGGACTTGCAGTTATCACAGAAGTAAGTTATAAAACTAACTTCTCAAACTGTTCCGGCATAAACACAGAGATATGCTTGTAGAATCACAAAGACTCGTGCATGTGTCAAAGAAATATTGTATATATTATGGCTTAAAATTAGACTCAATGTGCACAAAATTTGAATTTCGAATACTGGAGGTGTGTCTTCTTGTTTCAATATCTAAATCTTCCAAGTGAAGAATAGATAGACGATGTGCTTACATCTCCGTGATATATAAAACAAGAATCTTTTGTGAGATACTTGAGTAGATGGGTGGGGTGACACAAGCTATCGACATTGGGTCCATGTCTATTTCAATAATCATCTCCAAAATATCGAGAATGAATAGATTTTGTGGCTATCCGGATAACTGTTTAGGTTTGGTAAAGGCCAGATATTTTTTTTAAGTCCTGTCACACCCTCACTTTTTCTTTGATCTTCCCTCTCTACATAGAGGTAACTGAAATGTATCTCTCTGCTTCCAGAATTTTGAGAGTTGGCCACTCGTTCACGTTGTTCTGGCTACATTGCATTTCATAACAGACTAGTCCTTCTATTGTTGGTTTGTTCAACAATGGTTTGATCATCAGATTGATCAACCATTGGGGCTTTCATCCTTTGATCAGTAGTGGTTTGAACTTGCTGGTTGGATGAAGCAACTTGGGTTTCTTGGGTTGCAGAGATAGGAGGTTCTTGATTTTCAGAAGTTGGAGCTTCTGGTATGTTTGCCTTAGGAACTTTAGTGGTTTCTAGAATTTCAGAGGTTGGATTTTCTGAAGTATTCGCCTCTGGAACATGAATGGTAGGGATAGATGTGGATGTTTGACCATGAGCTCTTGGTTGTGTGTTTGTATTTCTTGGTCTTCTAGGGATTGGAGGAATTGGTTATCTTCTGGTTCGTTCAAGATTTAGAATGAAGTTTGCAACTTCTGGATCTGAAGGTAAGGGACGCATTGCGAGTGGAGTTGCATTAATTGGAGTTTTAGTGGTGGATGGAGCAGAAGGATTCTTTTGATTAGAAGGTTGTTCTGAAGGTTGTTGCTCTGAAGGTTGAGATGGTTGAGCTTGTTCTTGTTTAGAAGAACATCCCACCTTCTGTCTTTTCTCCCCCTTCTGAGGATCAGAAACATCTGGATCCTGGTCCTCAGATCTTTTTCTCTTAAGCTCGACTTTCTTACAAGCTCTGGCCTCCTTTGCGTTCTTCCTTGAAGTGTGATAATCAGAGATTGATTGCACAGTTGTCTTAATAGCATTCACAGAGGTATCCAGGGCAGAGACCTTCTGTGTAAGCTCAGATGCTGATGCAGAGTTGATCTTTAAAACAAATTTGGCATTCACATCATTAAATTTTTCAAGCATAGCTTTCTGAAAGACTGACAAGTCAGCCTTTGACACCAGACCATAGGATGTAGAGCTTTCTGAAGGGATAACAGTATCAAACAACTTCTTCATATCTGCAACAAAGGCATTAAATTCTTCTTAAGTAATAGTTGATTTATTTGTTGGAGTTGGAATTCAGAAGGAAGCTTGGAGATGGATTCTGTATTAGCCTTAAGATCACTCTCCAACTTCTTGAATCGTTCAATTGCCAAATCTCTTTGTGCATCATGTGGAGATATCAAGAAATTTTGAAATTGGGCAAGTTTCTTTGTATGCTCTGACTGCATGGCTTGGATATTGCACAAGGAGAAATTAACATGAGTAAGTTCTGCCTGCAGATTGACTTCTATAGCCTGGATTGAGAGTTTTAGATCATCCATAGATCCCTTCGTTTGTTTAGTGAATGCTTGAAACGCAACATTTGTGACAAATGTAGGAGTTGGGGCCTCTTGACTCTCTCGTCCAGAGAGGCCCTCATTTGCACCTGTTTTTGCTTTGAGTGCAGAGGGACTTCCATGATGACATTGATGGCTCCTATGAGCTTCCTCTTTGGATGTTCTGATCTTATTGACTTGGTCTCCAATGTCAGAGATTGGAGAGTCAATGTAGATGTGGGTACCTTGATGCATTTCAAGTATAGAGGTCCTTCGTGTACCCTGTTGCCATAACCCCTCTGACAGGATTTCATTGGCATTTAGATTAGAAGTTTCCTTGGACGTGACAACCTCCATCCAATCTACGTCATCGGTCACAGAGACATCAATGTTGTATGTGGATGGTGGCGAGTTCTGGGGCAACGAAACTCTTATTTCATAGTCTTCTTCCTGTTGAGAGGAATGAATGAACTGGTTTCCTCGGTTGTGTTTGATTCAGAAGCATTTAAGATGGCTTCTGATCTGTTGGTTTCTAGGTTTGGGTTCAGACTGAGCATACATCTTGTTTCAATAGGTTCTGATGCTTGAACATCATTCCTAGGAGATGTGGTTGCTCAGGTTGGACTCAGTTGGACGCCCACGTTTGTGTCCATTTGAACATCTTCTGTACTCTCTCTTAATAAATGCTCGACATGGTTAGAAACACTCTCGGTATTGCTCTGATTGTTTTCAATCTCATGTTCACTCTACTCCTAGCAATCTACTCTGGATTCTAGATACTCTTGGGTAGGCGATCTTTGTTCTGAGATCACCAGAGAGTCTCTATAGTTTTGGAGGATAGGAGAGGTGATAGGTATAAGGTTGAGCATGTACCTTGAGAGTTCTCGATTTTTCTGATAGTCGTCCCTGTGAATTGTTGGGCGATGAGTCTTCATGACATGGATCTTGCAGAAGGGTTGAACACATGGATGCTCCTCTTTGTGATTGCCCTTTGAATAAATAAGGCTAGAAATCGTGGAAACATCAAGGCAGGGAGAGTTTTGCCCTTTTGTTGAAGAAGACTCTTGTTGTGAACGGCACCATAGATTTCGCTAAACAAGAGATTAGCAAAATCCAGAGGTCGATTGAAGAACATTCTATACATTATCGTGAGAATGTTGGTGTTTGCTTGGTCCATCGAGCCGATTTTGCAGGTAAGGTTGTTGTTCAGAATGGAAACAAGAACATTCCACATTGAGGGTAAGAATTGTCTCTTAAACTCAGAGACCCTCGTTATGTCTTTGTTGTACCCTAGAAACTTTAAAAAATCCACCAGAACATCGGATGTTGGATTAGGCTCGAGTGAATCAATGAGCAGGGTTTGTGGGTAAAGGAGATGAAAGATTCTTGCAATCTTTTGTCTTGTTATCTGCACTTCTACAGCATGCTCGGTGGAGTTTGGGAGATCAAAACTGCCAGATAGAGTAAAGTCGTTCTTGACATATAGTGACTGCCAAACTTCTTGTACGAATTGTTCAGGAACATTTGGGTTTGAAATGGTTAGGGCTTCGTTCAGAATGTGGTTTTGGAGGAACTCGATCATTATGTGATAGTATTCACTGTAGGTTGAAGGATTGAGCAGTACCTGGAAGTTGTTTGGTTTGATCGATAAGAACATTATCGGTGCACTTTCAGCTGTAGTAGATTCCACTATTTGATCTTGTGCGGGCACATTTGCAAGATTTTCGTGTGAAGCAGCCATTTGAACAGTTAGGGTTTTTTGAAGTTGCAGGTTTGCTGCGATGGAAGTTCTTGGAATGCAAGAAATTCAGAGAACAGGGATGGTGAAAAGTGAAAATGGTTTGGTAAATCAAGTTTAAATAATCGGAGTGAAAATTGTACTCGAGTGGTAAATGTAATGAATCATCGTTGATGACGTGGGCTGTTAAATGATTCAACATGCGGACCATAGAGTTTTGACGCGTGTATGACGGTTCACAACTTGATCGTTTAAGATTTGGACACATGGCTATGTGTCAGATAAATGAACCGTTTCAAGAGCAGGCGTGTATATTAGCTGTCAACATCGATTTTTTACCCTTGAGGCTTTGTAAGAACATCCCAGAAGAATTTTGAAGATCAATCTATCTGGTCTTATGAAAATCATTGTAGGACCAGAAGAAAGTTTTGTGAAGGGCATATATCAGAAGAATGAATAAGTAATAAAGAATCTCCTGTATAACCTTGGCGGCAAGAGTTATTTAGAGATTATTACTACTTATGTTCTTAGGAAGTATGTCTTTTGCAGAAAGTTTCATAGACATGCTAGAGGCTTCTGTATAACCTTGGAGACAAGAGTTAGTTCAGAAGTTCTGAATGACTATGATACTTTTGAAATGTTTTCTGAAACATTAAATCCGTTTTGATTTATTCCAGAAGTTTGTGGATTACAAGAGAACTTTAAAATCAATCAATTGGTCGAATGAAAAACGTTTTTCGGACCAAAAGAAAGTTTGAACACAATTGAAAGAGTGTTCAGAGATAATTACAGACATGTCAGAAGATTTTGTATAATCTTGACGGCAAGAGTTAGTATAGAAGGAAATGACATGTATAACTTTCAGAGAAAGATTCATTCAGCAAGTTTAGACAATCCAGAGGCTTCTGTATAAACGTGAAGATACAGATTAGTTCAGAAGTTCTGGATTGGTTTTGAAATTGTCGTGCGAGTAAACCAGAAAGAAGGATGGACATACCAGAGACTTCTGGTTAACCTTGGCGACAAGAGTTAGTCCAAATGTTCTGGATGGTTACCTTTAAAAATTATTTTTCATACTCAAACAGAAATTACTCCCCCTATAATATATGCATGAGTATTTGCTCCCCCTTGACATATATATCTTTTATTTTGCTTCCCCTCAGACTGTGCTTGGATCAGAAAATCGTAAGAGAGATGCATTTTGAGGTACAGAAACATCGTTAGTTTATGCAGAAGCTGCTGGTATGCTTGCGGGGATAAATTGAATCCAGAAGATGACAAATAAAGAGTTTTAAACACAGACATGTTTAATGAAACATTAAAGAAGAGCTATTTGACAATAGATTCTGATGTTTTATCACATATTAAGCATGCCCAACTTGCTAATCAGAAAATTGAATTTGTTTTCATCCAATGCTTTTGTAAAAATATCAGCAAGTTGATAATCAGTAGAAACAAAGTACATTTCGATTGTACCTTTTTCCACATGACCCTTTATAAAATGATACCTAACATCAACGTGCTTAGTTTTTGAATGTTGCACTGGATTTCCTGTGATGGCTATTGCACTTTCTGAATCACACAGAATGGGTATCTTATCATATAGAAGGTCGTAATCTCTAAGTTAGGTTTTCATTCATATCACTTGTGAACAACAACTTGCAGCAGCAACATACTCTGCTTCTGCTGTGGAAGTTGACACATAGTTTTGTTTCTTAGATGTCCAACTAATTAGCCAGTTTCCAAGGCGTTGACAGCTTCCAGAGGTACTTTTCTTGTCTAATTTACATTCTACATGATCTGAGTCAGTATAAGAATTTAAATCAAAGCCATAATGCTTTGGATACCAAAGACCCAATGAGGGTGTTCTTTTTAGGTATCTAAAAATTCTTTTCACAGCAGCCAAATGAGATTCTCTAGGATTGGCTTGATATCTTGCATAAAGACATGTAGCGAACATTATATCTAGTTTACTAGCAGTTAGGTATAGAAGAGATCCAATCATACCTCTGTAAATCTTGACATCTACTTGCTTCCCAAAGGGATTAGAGTCAAGTTTAGTATTAGGTGAGATTGGTGTTTTCATGGTTGTGGAATTGTGAAGTTTGTATTTCTTTAAAATGTTAGAGACATACTTGGCTTGATTTATGAAAATGCCAGAGGCTGTCTATTTGACTTGAAGCCCTAGAAAGAAGGTTAGTTCTCCCGTCATCCTCATTTCAAATTCACTTTCCTTTAATTTTAAAAACAACTCAACTTCTGCTTGATTAGTAGAACCAAATATAATGTCATCCATATAAATTTGAATCATGGTTAACTCACCTTTGTAACGCTTGATAAACAAAGTGGTATTGAATCTCTCATATATTTATTGTCGATCAGAAATTTTGATAAACGTTCATACCAGGCTCAAGGTGCTTGTTTTAATCTATATAGAGCTTTGTCTAACAGTTAGACATAGTTTAGATGATTTGCACTTTCAAAACCACGAGGTTGTTGGATATATACTGCTTCTTTCAATTTGCCATTCAAAAAGGCACAATTGACATCCATTTGATAGACTTTGAAATCCTTGTATGCAGAGAAGGCTAGAAACAGTCGAATTGCTTCAAGCCTAGTTACTTGAACAAAGGTTTCATCATAATCAATGCCTTCTTATTGACAATATCCCTTTGCAACAAGTATGGCTTTGTTTCTGACAACAATTCCATCTTCATCCTTCTTGTTTCTGAAGGCCCACTTTGTACCAATTGCAGTCTTATTTTTTGGTAATGGTACAAGCTTCCATACCTTATTTATGTCGAATTGGAGAAGTTCCTCCTGCATTGCATCAATCCAGCTTGGGTCTTGTAAGGCTTCATGTACACATTTTGGTTCTACCATGCTTAAGAAGTTGACAAAGAAGGCTTCATTTGCAGTGGCAGATCTGGTTTTGACACCTTCAGAAGGATCTCTAATTATTTGATCAGTTGTATGAGCTTTTGCCCATATTTTCATGCGAGTTTGGGAGACTTGTGGGGGTTCTATTGCAATTTCCTGTGGTTGTACAACTTGTTCAACTTCTGGTTCAGTATTCTGAATAGGAGAAGAGTCAAATCTCTCCCCCTCAAATGAAGGCACAGAGGAAGTGGATCATTGACAAAACTCTCTACATCAGGATGAGGTAGAGGTTTCTCTGGACTTGCATTTGTACTCGAGGAAGGCTCCTCATGAGAAGCTGAATGAGAGATAGAGGGACCGGAAATGGTGATTCCAAAAGCTTGAGGTACCTCTGATTGGTGTGAGTGGTGTACTTCTATCTACTACTCTAGAGGGCATTTCTTCTCCAAGAAAATCATCCAATATTGCATCAATTTCAGATTTTCTGGTACTGGAGAAATAGTCAGAAGTAACATTGTTAAGCTTGAGTTCTGAATCAGAATAATCAGAAGTCAATTGTGCTTGATCATCAAAGTCTACATTGATGCTTTCCATGACCGTCTTGGTTCTAAGATTGTAAAATCTGAAAGTCTTTGAGGTTAGAGAATATCCCAAGAATTTGGCTTCATCAGATTTCTTGTCGAATTTTCCAAGTTTTTGTCGATCATTTAGAATATAGCACCTGCAGCCAAAGATGTGTAAGAATTTAACATTAGGTTTTCTATTATTGATAAGCTTATAAGAAGTTTTGAGTTGTATCTTGACAATTATAGATATGTTTTGTGTAAAACAGGCAGTAGAGACAGCCTCGACCCAGAAGTCTATAGGTAGTCCAAAAGCTGCAAGCATCGTTCTTGCGGCTTCAACCAAAGTGCGATTTCTTCTTTCCACCACACTATTTTGTTGAGGAGTTCTTGCAACTGAGAAGTTTTGTGATATTCCTTCGTTGTTCAAATACTCATCAAGTTTGGCATTCTTGAATTCAATACCATTGTCACTTCCCAGCTTCTGAATCTTACATTGCTGAAGCACTTGAATCCTCTTCATCATGTTGATCAATACAACTAGGACTTCTGACTTCTGTCTTACAAAGGCGAGCCAAGTATATTTAGAGAACTCATCAATTAGCATAAGAATATATTTTTTACCAGAGAGACTTTGCATAGCAATGGGACCACAGAGGTCAACATGTAAAATGTGCAGAGATCTTGGACAAGAATGATCACTCTTTATCTTATGGGAAGCTCTTTTTATTTTGTCCATTTCACAAGCTGGACAAAGATGATCCTTCTGGAAGTGGACCTATGGAAGACCCTCAACCAAGTTATGTTTCACAAGCAATTCAAGTTTTTGAAAGGTAAGATGAGAAAGCTTATGATGCCAGAGCCAAGCTACGTCACTCTTCTTGGAGATGAGACAGAGATTCTGTTCCATCTTTAGAAGTGAAGTTCATCAGATACAGGTTACCTTTTCTGTTGGCTCTCCATAACTCTTTTCCTGCCTGAGATAGTAAGTAGCAATGCTTTTCGTCAAAAAGAACTTTCATTTTAGCATCACATAGTTGACTTACACTAAGAAGCTTATGCTTCAATCCAGAAACATGAGCAACCTTTGATAAAAGTAATGTTTCCTTCTTGTAAAGTTCCTTAACCCTTTATTTGACCCTTTCCATTATCTCCAAATGTTACTGGTCCACCAGTTTTGTCTTTGAACATGGAGAGTAAGTTTCTAGTACCAGTCATGTGCCTCGAGCATCCAGAGTCAAGATATCAGATGTGCACACGTTGTTTCTATAATACAGAATTAAAGAGATTTAGGTATCCATTTCATAATGGTTCTTTTATAGTTAGGCTTGTAATTAGATTTTTCTTTTAGCTTTTGCTGATTTGCAGGTTTTCCAGAGGCTTCTGGTTTTCCTGTTTTAGTTTGAGGTTGTTTTTTCTTCTGACTTTTAAAATTAATACGTTTCTTGAAGTCAGACGAGAAATAGTGTGGTCTTAAGAAAAACTGTTTTAGTTAAGTAAAAGAGAGAAGCATTTAGAGTTATGAGTCATAAAAGATTTCATTGAATTTTCATTTTTTGAATGATAATTACAAGAAGTTTTAATTTTTTCTATTCTAGCATCAATTGTTCGAATGAACTTCTTATCTAGGCTAGACTTATTCTCGGGAACATGTGAATTCCTCTCTGAGGGCTGCTTCTTGGTTATCCACTTCTTTTGATCTAAATCTCATTGAAACAGAAGGACAACTATTTTCCTAAAACTCCCATTTTGCTTTCTGTTCACGTGTGAACTTTATGTGCTTCTGAGGTTGTGGCTTCTGAGGCTGTTGCACAATTTTCTGTTTTAGCTTGATTTCTACCTCCTTTTTAAGATCAAGACAAGACTTAGCTTGAATGCACATATCTATGAAACCTGGATGAATGGGTGTTGATCCAAAACTCCTTTCAGTAATTTGAATATGATTCCTCTTTGTACTTAGTGAAAATTCCATATATAAGTTATAGTTCAGGTTCAGCGATAGCATACGCTGATTGCACTCAGTGATCGCTAAACATCAGGAACTCCAATCTTATCTTTGAGGATCTGAAGAACAACAGTCACACCACAAGTCCATTCAGCGACAGTCGAAGACCAAACTGAAGATAGAGATGAACAGCTCGTGATCCGAAGCGGCTCAGTGATAGAAAAGCTCATCTAATCAAAAGTGTGAAATCTTGTAAGGCCTTAGTTTTACTCAGTGACTTCATCCTTGAGGTCTCCGGTTCAACGATCAAATGAAGCTTTCAACAATATTATTGTTGATCTTATCCTCGATGCACAAAAGTCAAAACCTCAACACCATGTCAGAAAAGGACATATGGATTGCTCTTATGTCCCTATCAAATCTGATTTGGTACTGTTCATAGGTGGCTAAAAGCATGGCCATCCTATTAACCAAAAAACAAACATCCTCCACATGTTTGAGCATGGCATGTACCTTTTGATTTGCATTAAATGCAAACGGGTATAAATAGATGGGAAACCTCTGTCCATCTTCGTGCATGCTACTTTCTCTCTCAAAACCTCTATTGTTGTTTCTTTCTTTCCTTGTGCATCAACTTAGTGCTTTCTCTAGTTACAATAGAATAGGTTTTATACTTGTTCTTATTCCGCTTGTAACTGTAAATTTGTTTATTTATATAAACTAATTTAAAAATGAAAATCTACTTGTGTTTGTATTCAACCCCCCCCCCCTTCTACAAACTGTTCTATATCTTTGAACTCTTGTAGACCTCTTTGGGACCAACAAGTGGTATCAGAGCAGTGTTTTCTGTTTACTAATCTTTAAAACAACTTTTTATCAAGTTATTTTAAAATGGCTAACACAAACACCAACTACATAGATAATGGATCTTTAGCTAAACCTCCAAGATTTAGCCGTGATAATTTTCGTCTATGGAAAGAAAGAATGACTCTATTCCTAGAAGAATCAAATCCTAAGATCCCCTATTATCTAGAGAATGGAACACTTGTTCCTACAGTCCTGGCTCCTGTAGTTCCTGCCGCTGCTACCTCTCAAGCTATCCCTGAGAGGCGAATTCTCAAAACTCCAATTCAATGGACCGATGAAGACAAAAGAGAACTAGCTGTTGATTCAAAAGCTAGATTGATAGATATCAGAAGTAGCTTAAAAAGAAGACTGGGTTCTGAAAAGAAAGATTCAGAAGTCTGAAGTCAAGTGAAGTAAATCCTAAGGCATAACTTCTGAAGTGGCTACTTCAGAAGTTCTGCAGATGATTCTGAAGACACTTCTGAAGAAGTTCTGAAGAAGTTCAGAAGCAGTTCTGAACATGTCTGTTATTTTTGTATTGTATCTTTAGCATTTCCATTTGTATATAAATAGATAGTTTGTTATATTGTTAGAACTAACGTTTATAGACAACACTTGTAAAAATACACATTTTGTAATAGAGTTTAGTAATCAATACATACAACTTCAGTGATTCAATTCTACTCAATTCTTGTTCTTGTTCTTTAATCCTTCTACATTCTTTATTGTTTGGGATCTAACAATTGGTATCAGAGCCAATTCATCTGTTCTTGACATTCAGAGAAGAACTTGTCAGATCTGACAGTTCTTGGTATTCTTGATTGATAAATTCAAGATTTAATTTCAGGTGAATTCTCGATCTATTTCAAATCAAAGATGTCGAAAGAAATCGTCTCCATCGGATCAGAAACAAAACCACCAACTCTGTTTTTGGGTGAATATTATCAGTGGCGAATCGGGATGATTCAATTCTTGGATAATATCGATGAAGCTCTAATGCAATCGATTGTAAATGGCCCTCTGGAGGTCTATGTGGAAATTCCATCAGTACCAAGAACTGAGTCTACTCCTGAGATACCAGCATCGAGAATCAAGAAAAGCCCAGGTATGTACAGTACTACTGAAAAAACTCAAGCTAAAGTTGACAAAAGGGCATTAACTCTTCTCACAACGGCCATTCCTAATGAGATATTCAATAGGGTAGATAGCTTAACATCTGCCAAAGCTATGTGGGATGAGGTTGAAGCTCAAATGCAGGATAGCACAAAGGCCCAAGCACAAAGATTGAATATCTGTGTGGGTACTTATGAAAACTTCAAGTATAAAGAAAATGGATCTATTACAGAGACTTATCACAGATTCAACAATATCCTGAATGATCTGAGAAGAAATTGTGCTCAGAAATCAAACTCAGAGATAAACAATAAGCTTCTGAACAACTTCGGTAATGAATGGTCAAGCTTCTCTGATAACATGGTTACTAGAAATTTATGTAGAAAATCTATTCATGATGTCTATGACATTCTGTTCCAATAAGAGGACAAAATCAAAACTAGACAGAATGAACAAAAGAAGGCAAATGAAACAATAGCCTTGTTAAGCAAAAAGTATAATAATTCAATGACCATTTATGCTAAGAGTAAAATTTGTGAGATCCCAGAGACAAATTTGTGTGATCCCAGAGGCAAATTTGTGTGATGGGGATGAATCAGATGAAGAGCTTAAGAGAATTTATGATAATATTGTTTTTATGACAAGGCAATTTACTCAAAGATATAATCAAAAATATCAGAATAAACCAAAATCTGAAGTTGGTCTCAAGAAAAGTCAAAATGTTGGTCAAACTGAGACATCTGAACCAGCAAGATGCTTTAATTGTGGTAAGCCTGGTCATTATGCAAGACAGTGCAAAATGCCCAAAGTAAAAAACTCAGGCTACTATGAGAAAAAGCATCTTCTTGCTAAGAAGAAAGAGCTTAATCCAGTTCTGGTGACCAAGTATGAAGAGGATTGGTTAAACTGGAGTGATGGTGAATATGATGAAGAAGTAGCTCACTATGCTTCAAATTGCTATATGTGCCAAATTGATCCAGAAGATAAAGATGCACATGATTCTGAGGTAATTTCTTCATCTTCTGAACTAAATTCTGAAATAGATTACTCTTCTGAACCAAATTCTGAACAACTTTCTGGAGATTCTGAAATGCAAAATCAAGTTCAGAATATGTTTACTGAATTTGAAAATCTCAGAAACAGAATCAAAGGTGAAAAATGTTGGTAAATCAATTTAGAGCTGAAAGTCAAATCTATAAACAAAATTGCCAAGAACCTGAACAAATTCTTGAAAAAATTTCTGAAGAAAAATTATTATTAAAAGAAAAGATGGATAGTTTACAAAAAATATCATAAATGAAAAATCTGAAAAAGAAGTTCTGAATGTTAAAATGAACTTTCTAAATCAAGAAAGACTTGATCTTTACAAAAAGATTAAGGAATTGGAAGATCTGAACTTTAAAAGAGGACAAACTGATCTGAATATTTTGACAAACCAGGCTCAGAATTCAAAATTTTACAATATAAAGGCAGGATTGGGATATAATGAAAGTCAAATTCTAAAAAAGGCTCCTGCAAATCTTTATGATTATTCAAAAATGAAAATTTTTAATGAAACTAATACAGGTATCATATCCAAACCTGTTAATCTCTCTCTGCCTGAAAGAATTCCTTTTGTAAAATTAGAGACTCTATTTTTTGATGAAAATACTCTTAATTCTGGTAAACAGGTATGGTTTCTGAAACAGAAAACTTTACAAACATTTCTGAACTTACTTCTGAATCAAAAACTGTTTCTGAAGAAAAATCTGAATCGTCTATTAAAACTGAGATAATTTCTGAATAAATTTCTAAATTTTCTTCTGAACTCACTTCTGAATGTTTATCTGAAGTTCTACCAGTGGATAATTTTGATAATAAATCAGAACATGAAGAAAAGTATGTGAATTCTCAGATGTTGAATCTTTACAAGTGAATGATGAGAACTCATAAATTATTTTTGATAATTCTGATGATGAGTCTGAAAATATTTTAAATCAAAAATCTTTTGCATCTAGCATGACTCAGGATAAGTTCTCAGATTTAATGAATGCTTCAGATTCAGGAGATGATGATGATCCTATGCTTCAAGTCATTGATAAGGATGGATATTTGGTATATAAATTACAATCATATATGACTGAAGGAGAATTTTTAAAATCTGAAGCACCAAAATCACCTTCTGACAAGTTTAATACTGTTTTTCTGAAACCAGAAATTCTGAAAACTGAAATTTCTTCTACTTCATCAAATGGTACTCCTATATCTACAAAAACATCTTTATCTTCAATATCAACATCTGATTTTGTAACCAGAGTTAAAAAGTTTGAAAAAGGACAATCTTCAAATTCAACTTCTAAAGTTCATAATTCCAACCCTAAATCTGAAGTTAAAACTAAAGTAAGTAAAAGAATTTCTTATACTAATCCTCATTTCTTAACTTTTACAGAGCTATCCACTTTAGTTTGGAGAAAGAAAGGTGAAAGACTATCAAAGACTGACAAATTAGATAGTTTTTCAAATTCAAAGAAAATTGATGTACCAAAGATTAATAAAGTGAATAAAAGAACTTCTGTTGACAAATCAAATAGTGTTGATTATTGTTCATCTACTGCTTTATTAAATATTCTGAAAAACCATATTCACTGCATTAATTGTGGTCATCATAATTTTCATCTGAACTCCAAAACAAATAAAACAAAACTTGAGAAATCAATTCAGAACTTCTCAGCAACTGTGGCAAATAAATATAAAAAAAAAATAATAATACTAAAAATGATAAATTCAAAAGTTCTAAACAAACTTCTGACTTTCAAAAGATAAAGTCAAAGTTTAGAAATTCAAAGTTTTTGACTAATCTCACAGGACCCATTCTTAAATGGGTACCTAAATCTCAATAATCATTTTTGCAGATATGTCATGTGTGGGTCTTAGATTCTGGATGTTCGTGACACATGACACCTTTCAAAGAACTTCTAACTGATTATCATGAAAGATATGGAGAAACAATTAGCTTTGGAAACAATGCAAAAGGTTATGTGAGAGGATATGGAACTTTTTCAAAAGGAGATGTCAAAGTGATGAAGCTTTTCTGTGTGGAAGGTCTAAAACATAATCTCTTCGGTATAAGTCAATTCTGTGACAAATATTGGAAGGTAAATTTTGATATAGACTACTGTCATGTTCTGAGTTCAGCAAACAAAAATGAGTTAACTGCTTACAGAGATGGAGATATCTACACTGCAACTTTCACTGCAAATGGCCAATTACAAGGAGTTTGTTATATTTCCACAACTATGAGAAATGATAGTTGGCTTTGGCATAGAAGAATGTCACATCTGAACTTCAAAGCCATTTCTGAACTGGAAAGACACAACTCTGTAAGAGGACTACCAAAGATCAGATTTGAAAAAAATTCTTTATGTTCTGCATGTGAACTAGGGAAGATAAAAGAAGCTCCCATCCTTTGAAAATGCTATCTTCATGTAAAGTTCCACTTGAAATGCTGCATATGGATTTGTGTGGACCCATGAAGACTCAAAGCATGGGTGGAAAGAAGTATATTCTTGTTATTGTAGATGAATATTCCAGATATACTTGGGTTGAATTCTTAAGATTCAAATCTGATACTTCTGAAACACTCATTCCTTTTCTGAAGTGATAATGGCACATAATTTACAAATTCAACACTTCAGAATTTTTTGGAATCTGTTGGTATATCACATAATTTTTCCGCTGCAAGAACTCCCCAACAGAATGGTGTTGTTGAAAGGAAAAACAGAACTTTGGTAGAAGCTACAAGGACATACTGGCATATTTTGAACTTCCTTTATCTCTATGGGCAGAAGCAATTGCAACTGCATGTTTTACTCAGAACAGGACAATTCTGAATAGAAAACTACTTAAAACTCCTTATGAAATTATTAAAAAAAGAAAACCCTCTATTTATTACTTTAAATTTTTTGGTTGCAGGTGTTTTCTTCTGAATGATACACAACATCTAGACAAATTTACACCTAAGGGTACAACTGGTATCTTTGTTGGCTATTCTCAAAGATCCAAAGCATACAGAGTACTTATCAAAGGAACACAAAGAATCATTGAGACTTCAAATATTAGATTTCATGAGCCAACAGTGACTTCTGAACAAGACAGTTCAGAACTCAAGCTTAACCAAGTTTCTGAAATTTTGGATTCAGAAAACAGCAAGACAAATCACACTTCTGAATCTAAAACTTCACTTAAATCAAATTTAGATACTTTATGCCAAGACTTATTTGATATTTCTGTGAATGTTTCTGCAGATTATCAAAATCCTTCTTTACTCAGAAGTATTCCAGAACAAGAATCTACAGAACCTACGATATCAAATATTTCTGAACCTATACAAATTATTTCAGAAACAGTGCAAGTCATTTCTGAACCTGTTATCCCTGTTTCTGAACCTGTGCATACTATTTCTGAACCAGTACAGAATATTCAATTTGAGGGGGAGGCTTCAGATCTACATTCAGCTATCAATCATGATATTGAAACTCAAGCAATCATTGATGATTATGATTCATTTAACAATGTTTTATCTGTTCAACCATTACCAAATGTGAACAAATGGACATCAAATCATCCAATTCACCAGATTATTGGTGATGCATCAAAAGGTGTACAAACAAGATCAGCCACAGCAAATGAATGTTTGTATGTGAACTTTTTAAGCAGTATGGAACCCAAAAAGCCATATGAAGCCCTTCAATATCCAGACTGGGTTTTAGCTATGCAAGATGAGCTAAATCAATTTGAAAGAAATAAAGTCTGGAGATTGATTCTAAAACCAAAAGGTAAATCAATCATTGGCACCAAATAAGTTTTCAGAAATAAAAAGGATGAACATGGAATTGTTGTGAGAAACAAAGCAAGACTTGTAGCTAAGGGGTATTGTCAACAAGAGGGCATTGATTATGATGAAACTTTTTCTCTTGTTGCAAGGCTAGAAGCAATCAGAATTTTTCTTGCATATGCTGCTCACAAAAATATGAAGGTATTTCAAATGGATGTTAAGTGTGCATTTCTGAAGGGAATTCTTCATGAAGAAGCATATGTTGAACAACTAGAAGGCTTTGTAAGCAAACAATTTCCAGATCATGTTTACATCTTAGACAAAGCCTTATATGGACTTAAACAAGCACCAAGAGCATGGTATGACACTCTCACAACTTTTCTCTTGAATTCCAAATTCAAAAGAGGTAAAGTAGATACAACTTTGTTTCTGAAAAAGGAAGGTGATGATATAATCTTAATACAAATATATGTGGATGATATTATATTTGCTTCTACAAATCAAAAAATTTTGCAGAAATTTTGAGAAAATCATGCAAACTGAATTTGAAATGAGTATGATGGGAGAGTTAACATATTTTTTTGGTCTACAAGTAAAACAACTTCCCACTGGCATATTCATTAATCAATCTAAGTATATTTCTGATTTACTTAAGAAGTTTGACATGACTGACTGTTCTGGTATTCAAACTCCAATGGCCACTGCAACAAAATTAGAACCTGATTTGAATGGAAAATCTGTTGATCAGAAAAAGTACAAAGGCATAATTGGATCTTTGCTTTACTTAACAGCTAGTAGACCTGATATAATGTTGCTACATGTATTTGTGCTAGATATCAAGCTAATCATAAGGAATCACATCTTCTTGCTGCTAAAAGAATCCTTAGATATCTCAAAGGTTCCCCTTCATTGGGACTTTGGTATCCAAAGGATTCTAGTTTTGAATTAACAGCTTTCACAGATGCAGATCATGGTGGTTGCAAACTAGACAGAAAAAGTACATCTGGATCATGTCAATTTTTAGGTGATAGACTTGTGAGTTGGTCTTCAAAGAAGCAGAATTGTGTTTCAACTTCTACTGCAGAGGCTGAATATGTTGCTGCTGCAATCTGTTGCTCACAAGTTATTTGGATGCAAACACAACTAAAAGACTATGGCTACACATTCAAAAAGATTCCTCTATATTGTGATTCAATGAGTGCCATAGCAATTACTGCAAATCCAGTTCAACATTCAAAGGCTAAGCACATTGATGTAAGATATCATTTTATCAAAGATCATGTTGAAAAAGGTAATATTGAAATGTTTTTTGTTCAGACTGATTATCAATTAGCTGATTTATTTACCAAAGCACTTGATGAAAAACGTTTTAATTTTTTGGTAAGTAAATTAGGTATGATGAATATGTCTGTGTAAGTATTGAGCATCAATTCAAATTTTACAAATTTTATGTTCTGAGTTTCTTTCATCAAATTTTTGAGAAATCTAACCTTTAGAATTTCTGCAGTTAGGTTTTCAGAACTTTATCTTTCATAACTCAGAGGCATAATTTTCAAAATTGATTGTCTTATAATACTTGATTTTTTTTTCATTTCTCTATCTTTTATTTCTAACAACTTTGATGTTTAGCATTGTTTAAGGGGGAGAATCATAATGTTTCTTGTTTCAAGGGGGAGTCAAACTGAAATTCAAGTCTTTAGCACTTCTCTATAACATTCAAGATCTGAAATGGTGGATAACACATTCAATTGTACACATCTGAAGAATATGGACAAAATTCTGAAGATAAACTATTTTTCATGTTGTTCAAACCTACTTCTGAATTATTCAAATGTTTTACTTTTTTCAGAAGTTTGTAGTTTTAAATGATTTTCGTGATTTTGAAGTATTCCAAGTCAAGTTATGAACTTATTTCGAAAGTTCTGAAGTATTTCTGAATCATTTCATTCAAACTTCTGAACTTATTCTCAGAAGTTCTGAACTTCTTCTGAATTTTTTTGATTGTTCTCAAAAATTTTCTTCCCGTTATAAAGACTAATCGTGTGCCACGTGTTTTAATTTCATTGGCTAATGCTTAAACACGTCGATTAAACGGTTCATTTATCCGAATAAATGATGATTACTACTCTAATCACTTTTACTTTTGGCCACATGTCCATTCACGATTATTCAGTCATTTGTAATCGATGATTTCATCTTCGTCTTCACTTTCTAGCAATCTTTCCCTCCGAAATCTTTCCCTGTTCATTGATCTTCATTCAAACTCAATTTTTTCCTTATTTTCAACTATGTCGGCTTCCAATTTCAATCTGCAAAGTATCTCGTTTCAGTGACAATAATGGATCCTTAAGCAATGATTCATTCAAAATAGTTCCTAAGAAGATAATGGTTGGATCAGTGGAGATCAATCTAGAAGATGAACCGATTTAAAAAGACACTGCTACAACTGTGATTTCTGAAGTTGGTCCTTCAAATCCAAACCCCAAATCAAACCCTAACCCTAACCTGCGAACTGACAAAATTGGCGAAACTCAAATTGAGCCTATTGAAGTGGCTTCTGAGTCAAATGTTGGTATTGCTGACTCTCAATCTCGTGCACAAAGCAGTGATGGTCCTGATTTGTCCAAACTATATGTACCTGAAGAGAAACTACTTGAAATCAAGAAGAACAACTGCGCCCTGAATCTAAAGTCTACTGATTTCAATGAAGATCAAATGATCCTAATTGAAATTCTAAAGAAACATCCCCTTCGAGCCTTGCTATCCAGAAATTTTTTGGTCCCTGCTTCATATCTGCAACAATGGTGGTTTCATGCTGAAGTTGATGAAAAATCAGATGATATCTCTTCATATGTACATGGCTACAGAGTCTGCATTTCTGTTGAAGACATTAGAAGCATCCATTTTCTTCCAAAGGAGGATGAAGTTGTTGGGAAAACTTCATTTGATCCTATTCCATCATCTTCTGAGATGATCTCAGATTTTATGCAGTTAGAATACTCTGAACAATTAAATGCTTTAAGCTCGTTCAGAAGGAAGTGTTTACTCCCTATCTGGTATTGCTTATTCACAATTCTGAACACTTGCCTGTCTGGTAAAAGCTCAAGTCTGGATCAAGCATCAACAAATGGAAGAATAATTTTACATGGAGTAGCATTCAACAAGCATTATGATTATGCTTCTCTTATTTTTGATGAACTCAAGTCTGCAGTTTTGAAGAAATCTACTTACAATTATATACCCTTTCAAAGATTCTTTCAAACCTTCATCAAAGGGGCCATGAAAGTTGTTCCTGCAATTCCTGTTCTGACTCATGAGGTACATGTTCCCCTTTTTTCAATGGATAATCTCAGACCACCAAATGCTAAACTACAATTCCCAAATGCTTTACCATTACCAAGTTATTTACTTGCCCTTGTAAAATCATCAAATAGGTTTTTGAGTGAGTACTGTGAATCAATGGGACTACCTAAACCAGTAGTCTCTTCCCCTGATTCTACCAAGAGTGGTGAGCATCGTGAGGTGTCTAGAAATTCTAGGCAGAGTGGGGAGGCTGTTCATGGGGGAGAACAACCTTATGGTGTGAAGAGGAAAAATGAAAATGAGACGTTAGGTAGAAGAGTAAGAAATAGAACTGAAGAGGGGAGAACACAAGTAAAAAAATGAAGAAACTTGTGAACCAACTGTTCTAAGCTGGGCACCCACATCATCTATTACTCCACATTCTTTGGTGGGTAATATTGAAAAATCCAGTGAGCCCATGGCAACACTTGTTAACCCCTCCAGCCACTCACTCATCTCTCAACAGAAGGATGTTTCAATAACACATATGGGGCAAGCAGCTAATCTACCAATATGTTCCCATTTGGAAAAACCGATTGTTGAAAAAGAAGGAAATATGTCCCCTCTTCACAGTTTTGAGCACTTTGAGTCTGAGAGTCCAGTCAACTTTGGGCCTTCTGAACCACTAAATGTGGATTTTATTCACACCAGCACACATCTTTCAGATGTAAACAAGCAACGTGTTAGTCACATTGCCACAACAACCATAGATATACCTATTGCAGGGTATCAAGGATTGGTTGGAACACCTGGTGGAGTGAACATCACTAAAGCTCCATTTACAGAATCACATATGGTTCATGATGCTGTGGCATCTACAGGCTAGCCTTCTTCTGAAGGACTGCAAACAAGACCATTTGTTGGTCTTGGACATTTTCCCTCATCTTCTGAATTCAAAGATTTCTGTACTTCTGAATTTACAAAGATTCAGAAGGACATCAAGGAATTGACGGATAAGAATTCTAAGGTGATGGAGGATAGGTTGGATGGACAGGAGAAGAAAGTGGTGGATAATTGCATGAATTTCAACTGGCAACTGTTTCTGATCTCAACAATTTTCAAAAGACTATTCTGGATTCTTTTTCTGAAGTCATTTCCACAGTTCAATCCTTAAAGACTTCCATGCCATCTTCTTCTACTCAGATAACATCTTCTGAATTTGCATCAAAGGATGACATATCTCAGATTCTGAATCAATTAACTGCTATTCAGAATTCTCAAGTCTCCTTGAATAATCGTATTTCTGCATTAGAGTCTGGCTCTCAAGCAAAGACTTTAAAGCGTAGTCTTGATGATCAAGATGATCCTGATAATCAAGAGGGGGAGAAAAGACAGAAAGTCTTTGAAGATGTTCCAATGCCACAAGTTCAAAGTTCTGAAAAATCCTCTGAAGAAGCTCAAGTTCAAACTTCTGAAAGATTTTCTGAGAAAACTTCTGAAGAAGTTCAGAACATTGAAAATGATGAAATTAATAGAACTTCTGAAGCAATAGATGATATTTTACATGCCGAAGATGAAGGATTAGAAGTTGGAAAAGTCATTTCTGAAGACAATCTGGAAGAAGGGTATGAGACTGAAAAGGTGTCTCTGGATTCTGAAAACAAGCTCAGTTCTGAAGACACATATGTTATTCCTGACTCAAATGAAGAAATGTTAAATGAGTATCTTGCTTTTGAAGACATTATTGGAGAGCCAAGTGATCTATCTGATGTAATCTTATTTGATGAAGAAATGGAAGTGAATGAAGGAATGGAGTTAGAAGAAGATATTGTGATTAATGAGAACAGAGATCTGATTATAGGAGACCTCAAGTCCTAAGAGAAATTGAAAGATATGAAGTTTTTGAAAACTTTTTCATGCTAATTAGTCAATATTGTTGGAGATATATTATCTTGAATCATCCAAGGAATCCGGAGTGTAGATTCTTGGATGAAAGACTAATGTTCTTCAAGGAATTTATTAATCAACCAACCGAATGGTTTGAAATTGAGGTTGATTTAAGTCATATGGAGGCATATGATTTTATAGATGAAATCTTAATGATTGTTGCAGACAAACCAAATGTCAGATTCAGAAGCTGCATAAACATTCCATTGATTGATTTTCCTGTTTTTGAAGAACCCATAGTTGATCAGATCTATGAAAGTGATATGATTTTTGAAATATCTGGATAAAGTCAGCTTATCTTTCCTGAAGATTATTATTATGGCATGTATAGAAGAAATCTCAGGTATGCTACCTTAGAAGACTATGTGAATGATGAATGGTCTAAGGATTATATCTTAAAGGTTAGGTCTTATGTACAAAGACATGGATTACAAGAATTGCATGACTCAACCTTGATCAAAAAGATCAGATGTAGTATATCTAAAGGTGTTGAAGATGATTTGTATATAGTAAAGTTTGGAGCTGAAAGGAGAGATGGTTCTTTGACAGAATTCTCTTTATTTGATTTGTACAAGTTGAGGTTGCAGGATAAGCTTACTGTTCTGAATTTTTGTGTCAAGAGAGAAGATTCTGAAGTTGTGTCTGAAATAAGAAGAATTCTAGGGATCTATGTTAGAAATCTAATTAAACATGATTTTCAGCTGGCATTAGAATTCAAATTAGATAATGTTAATCCTTTGGAGCCAGAAAGTATTGAAAGACATGGGATTACAAAGGTCTTCACAAGTCCAGATTTGGTATTTACTTACAGAACAGGAGTAGATCATTCAAAGACCTTTATTGTTTCAGATATACCAAAGTACTCAACTTCTACTCTGAAATGGTTAATAGAGTATGTTGAAATCTTGAACAATATCTTCCTTCATCTAATGTAGTAGAAGAAATAATTTACTTGATCAAGGAAAGAATATTCTTCAGAGATTATGTAAGAAAGAGTTCTATGGCTGGGCACACAAGAGTAAATCAAATCAAAGGAGCTGATTATCATCTGAGCAATGTCTATGATTTTCAGATTCACACAAAGAAACAAGATATTGAAGAAATTCAGAAACTTTCTTAGAAGATAGAAAGTTCAGAAGTTAAGGAAATTGAAAAAGGAAAAGAAAAGGTCTCTGAAAATTCTCTAGAAGAAATTGCTCCTATTCCTCAGAAATCTGAATCTGAACACTTATAAGAGCAAAGGATTGAAGAACATGCTTTCACCATGTTTCTTGAATTTTTCCATCCAGAAATGTGCATGGAATATGAACAAAAGTTCAATTATATTGATTGCTGGATTCAGAAGTCATTTGGATGGAAACAATGGTATTCTGATATCATTAGAAAAATCAGACTCCCTGTAAGTCAAGTACGAAAAAAAGTCCAATAGTGAAAGTAATCACTGCTGATCTGAAGCAGAAAAACAATTACAAGCATGCTTACTTCACTGTTGAAAGAAAAGATGGTGAGATTTCTACTTTTACAGAAGCTGATTTTCATAATGTCTACCTCAGAGATCTCCTAAGAGTATACAGAAGTTTATATCCCTTTCATGACTCCATTGCCATGTTCAGAAAAGCTTTCCCAGTTCTCAGAGATGGCCTGTACAGAGAATTTATTTGGGCAGCTAAGACAGATTTCCAAGTGGCTTATGTTATGAGCAAAGAAAAGGTTCATATGAGTGCTCCAAACTTAAGCTTACCAAATATTGAAAATCTCAAAACAAGTACTCTGGTCATTCAGCCTCCAGGTTTTGTGTGCAAGTGCTTTGACAGATTGTTGTTTGTAAGATTTGAAGAACTACACAAGAGCTGTAATGGAACTCTTATGATTATAAGAGATAAACTGGAGAATAAGAAAAATAAAGGATAAAAGAAGCTTAGTAATGAGGAATGGGAGAAATACAGAAAGCTGGCAAAGGAAATGATTAGAATAATTGAATCTATATTGGAGTACAGAAATCTCATTCTTAAAGATGTAAGAGAAATTTTGAACTTCTGGAAATATGACTTGAACTTTTGAAGCTAAGGGGGAGATTGATAGATATCAGAAGAAGCTTCAAAAGAAGACTGGGTTCTGAAAAGAATGATTCAGAAGTCTGAAGTCAAGTGAAGTAAAGCCTAAGGCTTAACTTCTGAAATGGCTACTTCAGAAGTTCTGAAGATTCTAAAGAAGTTCTAAAGATGATTCTGAAGACACTTCTGAAGAAGTTCAGAAGCAGTTCTGAACATGTCAGTTATTTTTGTACTGTATCTTTAGCATTTCCATTTGTATATAAATAAATAGTTTGTTATATTGTTAGAACTAACATTGATAGACAAAGCTTGTAAAGATACACATTTTGTAATACAGTTTAGTAGTCAATACATACAACTTCAGCGACTCAATTATACTCAATTCTTGTTCTTGTTGTTTAATCTTTCTACATTCTTGATTGTTTGGGATCTAACATAGATCTATAAATGTCATGTCTCTTCCAGATGAAGTTTATGTCACACCCCGCTAAAGCGGAAACACGAGGCGTGATAGCGCAAGATTTCATAACAATAGGATAAAAACAACACCAACCATCCATTCAAGTACATAATAGTTTAAGTTCAAAATTTACATCGTATCAACTCAAAAGTTCTAAAAAAATAAAGTAAACCAAGTGTTTCAACTAAACAGTTTTCAAATAAACAAGATGGTTGATGTCGACGCGCCCACATAAAAGAAAGATTCGGTTAATCTTTTCTTACCCCTGAAAAGCATGATAAAAACAAGGTCAACTACAAAGAGTTGGTAAGTTCACAGGTTTTCAATATTTCAAAAAAATAATCAATTGTGTGAGTGAATATGAGCAAAATAAATTTTTGGCACTTATTGATATCTTAAAACGTTAAGGCATTATGTACTCTAATTTTTGTATATAAAGAGCCACCACTAAACCTTTCGACCACAAAACAATATTTTTAATTCTACCTTAGCGGTGGGACTAATACCCCACATATGTAGAACCTTCGTTTTTAAGTATCGTGCACCCCTACCTGTAGTTTCTAGGTGGGATTGCTATGCACAATTCTGCCATTAGCTGACAGATTGCACACTTAACTTAAATAAATTGGTTAGTGCCTCAAAACTTCATATTTTTGCATGAAACTGGATCCATATGAATCCTAACTCATAAAATGAAGTTCTAGGAAAAGAATCATGCATTAAAGACAAATAACAAAGGAGATACTAACACACAAAGTAGAGTTTAGCTGCTGGTGGTTTCACAGATTGCACACCTAAAGTATTTTAGGTGTTTGGAGGGTCAAAACTCCATATTTTTAAGTGATTCCACTTGCAAACTGAAGATAACTCATAAATATAACTCTCAAAAGAAGAATCAACCTTTTTCATTGGGTTTTGAAAGAGATATGGCCATTTGAACATGAATGCACAAATCTGTCAGCTTTGGACAGATTGCACAATCATTTTGTTTTGAAAAGTTGAAACCTCAAATAACCATATTTTTGAATGAAATCAGATGCATATGAAAGGTAACTCATTAAGCTAACTTCCAGAAGAAAAATCAAGTGATTTGGAGGAATATTCAAAGAGTTATGGTCGTTCAAAGTAGGGTTTACCTACTGTTGAACTTCCAGATGCACATGCATCTTGTTATGAGCATTTGGGGGGGGTCAAAACTCAATGTTTTTGAGTGAGACCACTTGGATTAGAACCCCAACTCACTAAATAAACTTGTAGAAAGAAGATTCATGATATTTGAACATAAAAATTGTAAGAAATTGACGATTTACACACATGCATGAATCTGCCAGAACCAAAATAACCATTTTTGTTCAAGAACACATAAAATCATGATTTTTCCGCTATTCTCTTGAGTTTTATTTGTGTAGGTCATAGATTATCACCATTTTATAAACATTTTACATGTTTTGGTGTAAAATCTCTCCACAAACTCAGAATTTTTTGATATTAGAAGAAGTAGCTAAAAAAAATGTAAGAAAAGTGGGGTTTTCACCCAAAAATGGTAAGAAAATGAGGGTAAAGTTGTTACCTTGTTTGGATGATGATTAGAGCTTCTAAATCCTTGTATGAACTTGATCTTGATGATGATTTGAAATGAGAAATGGCTGGAGTTTTTGTTTTAGAGAGGGAGAAAATGTCTCTTCACTTCTAGAGAGAGAGAGGTGAGAGCAAATTTTGAATTTTGAACATGCAAAATGAGGAGAAAAATGAAAAAAAATGTATTTATATGGGGGTTTAGAGAGGAGGCCGGCCATGGGGGCCCACTCCTCTCAAAATCATATATTTGTTTTATAAATAAAATAAAACTCAAGCCCAATTAAGAATACAATGTCATTTTCTCAATTTTTGGCCCTTTTTCCTCAAAATGTAAGCCCAAAAGTGATAAAATTCTATAAAAATAGAAGTTTTATATTTGAAACATTAAAACTATATATTTTATATACATTGGGTATAAATTAGAGCATTTGGCACTGTATTGGAAGTTTCGGACAGTTACGGGTCGGAACCGGACATTTTAAGCGACTACCGGAAATGCTAGGGGTTTTTCGGCCATTCTAAACCAACTATTTCTTAATCTTAAAATTTAAACTATATAAACACTAATAAACTTAATAGAAGCTAACCTGAAAGCTCGAATTTTGACAGTTGTCACAGTTTATCACTCTGTGATGAAAATGAGAACATCTAAAACCATGTGGGATACTCTCTGTATGCAATGTGAAGGAACTGACAAAGTTACGACAACTCGTAGCATTAATTTGGTAAGACAATATGAAAGCTTTATGTTTTTGAAAAATGAAACACTTTCTCAAATTCACCAAAGATTTAACTATCTCTTGATTGACATGAAAACTGTCAATGGAGAGTACTCTAATGCTAAAATCCTGACAAAATTCATGGAGGCACTACCCGATCAATGGGCAGTACATACTACATGTCTTAAACTATCAAAGAACCTTGAAACTCTGTCCTTAAGTGCTATATATGGGATGCTTCTCAATGAGGAGCAATCTCAAGTTTTAAAAAGAAATCTCTTGAAGGACATCAAAGGTGCCAAAAGTACTTCTTTGGCACTTGTGACTTCAGAGGTAGAACCTTCAAAACATGTTTCTTCTACTATCTCCTCTATCACTGAGTTAGAACATGTTGACTCAGAAGAACTCACTAATGCTGACATCTCTGAGTTTGATGACTCTCTGGCCCTTCTCACTAATAACTTTAGAAGATTTTCCAGAAAAAGTAATTTTAGAAAAACTAAGGCTATCACTGACTCTGATAAGCCAAAGACTCCTCTTGCTGATAAGACTTCAGCAATATGCTATAATTGACAGCTCAAGGGTCACTTCGCAAGTGAGTGTAGATCCAAGAAAGTCGCTGCACCAACAACTTCTCAGATCTCTAATAAATCTAAAAAGAAAAAATATTCTAAGTTAAAAGAGAAATATTAGAATCTAAGAAATAACCAACGAAAAGAAGAAGGCTTCGTCGCTTAAGAGGCAGATTGGGATCAGGAAGACGATTGGGCAAATTCCACCAATCAATCTGAATCAGATGAAGAAGACGTAACTCTCATATGTCTTATGGATAGAATAGAAGAAGCTGAAGAGGCATTTGACACATCTTCCTCAGAGTATCCATCAACATAGGTATTTATTCCTTCTAACCCTCTTATACCTTGATCTATCTGAACAACTAAAGAAAAGCCATCTGGAAATCAAAGAACTTACTAAGATCAAAGAAGATCTTAAGGACCAAATCTTTGTAAATCTGACTATAATTATTGAAAGACAACAAGCTATCACTGAGCGCGAAAAGACCATCACTGATCTTAAGGCTGAGAAAGCCGCCATTGAAGGATGGTGTAAATCTTCTGATAAGATAAGTGAGATCATAAAAGCTCAAATTCCTGCTAAGGTCAAAAGTGGTCTTGGATATTCCTGTGACCAAGAAGAAGTTAACACTGACCGTTTTATGCTGAAATTTGGAATGTTTGTTTCTTCTATCCCTGACCCCTCGTCTCAGAGTACTTCTATCTCAGACACAAGACCTTCTGAACTTACTCCCAAGGATTCAGGGAAAGTGACTAAAGACAAGTTCTTTAGTCAAGTTCCCAAGGACAAGAAACTCCCTTTACTGAAGAAAAATCCCTCTTTTCTTTCAGTAAGTTAACCCTCTAAATCCAAGAAGAGGGTCCCTGATTTCTCTCAGAGACCAACTCCTCGGGTTAAGATTGATTTGACTCCTTCTAAGCCTGAGAAACCAGTGGTTCCTCCCAGGTCTATAGGAAAGCGAATTCTTGGATCCTGTCTTGAAAACATGTCCTCCACTCAGCATGCTTTTAGTTCAAAACCTATTTTCAAATATAGGAAGTGTTATCACTGTGGTGAGACTATCCACATTGCTAGCAAATGTCCTAATGCCACTAAAGCTGAAAAATCATCCCATGGAAAGAAAATAGCCCAAGCTGCGAAATCAACAAAGGGTAAAACTGTCAAAGTTGATAAAACAACTAAGTCAGGGCAAACCATGAAGGATAAAGTTTCAACTAGTACCTCCTCTAGTTCTCCTATTACTTCCACTAACAATGCAGGACCCATAGTAATATGGGTACCTATGAAAAATTGATCCCCTTATTTTTGTAGAGTGCTAAAGGCATCTGGTATCTAAATAGCGGATGCTCAAGGCACATGACAGGCAGAAAATCTCTGCTCACTGAATATAAGGAAGAAAATGGTCCTTCAATGACCTTTGGTAGAAATGGCAAAGGATACACTAGAGGTTATGGCATTCTATCTAACGGAGAAACTTCCTTCTCTCAAGTTGCATATGTTAAAGGACTAAAGCACAATTTGTTGAGCGTTAGTCAACTCTGTGATAAAGACTTTAAAGTTTTGTTCAAAAAGACTAGATGTGCGGTTGGCAAAAATGATATGCTTAATTTAAAAGGCAAAAGATCGGGGAACATATACGTCATCAATATGGACATCACTCACTCTGACAATGTGTGCTTTCTATCAAGAGCCTCCTCTGATGTCAACTGGCTTTGGCATAAGAGACTCTCTCATCTTAACTTAAAAATGATAAATGATTTATCAAGAAAGGAACTTGTCAGAGGCCTACCTAAACATGGTTTTGCAAAGGAATCTCTTTGCTCAGCATGTGAAAAAGGCAAGCTGACAAGGGCCACGTTAAAATCTAAGCAAGTATCCTCAATAACCACTCCTCTTCACCTACTCTATATGGATTCTTTTGGACCTGTCAATGTCCAATCCATATCGGGGAATAAATATACTCTTGTTATAGTAGATGAATATTCCAGATATACTTGGGTATTCTTTCTACAATCTAAGAGCGATACCCTAGATGAAATAATTTCATTCATTAAGAAGATTGAGTTGCTGAACAATGTTCCAATTCGTTCCATAAGAAGTGATCATGGTACTGAATTCAAAAACAGTACCCTAGTAAATTTCTTTGAAGAAAAAGGTATTACTCATAATTTCTCTTCAGTAAGGACTCCTCAGCAAAATGGTGTTGCTGAAAGAAGAAATCGAACTGTTATCGAAGCTGCTTACTCAATGCTCAGCGAATCTCATCTTCCAACTCAATTCTGGGCTGAAGCAGTCAATTGTAACATCCTGGTTTTCGTTCCAATTGAAGAAAGTGTTGAACCGAGTGGTCTATTAAAGAGGAGCTAATTTCAGAATTTGAGTAGTAGTGTTGTGAGATAGTGACAAGTGTCACCATAGCACCAATGGTACTAAAAGTATGGTCGTTTTAACTATTGTGCCATACAGTTATGACATCTGTCACAATAGCACCGGTGGTACCAAGTGGTTGGTGATCCCAACAAGTGTGCCATGCTATAGTGACAATGGCACAATGTATCAACCGGGCATTTGGTAAAATGAAATCCCGAGTCCTCTTGGTATTCCACTCTTAGAAACAAAGAGATTATTATTTTTGAAGTTAATTATATTGGGTATCATTTATAAGTCGAGTAGCGGGATTAAACGGGTGAAAAGTGGGAAAAACACCTCAAAACGGCCCCGTGCTAGTGTGCCCGGCGATATTGACATGGCACAATCGCATGGCAGCATCGCCCAAGATGTACCGTGACTTAGGAAGTGAATCAAATCGATTTTGGACACGGGCTAGTGTGCCCGGCGATACTGACATGGCACAATCACCTGGCAGCATCGCATGCGGCCTCTAGTGGTTAAAATCGGGATGTTCTTCATTTGGCCATAACTTCTTCATCACAGCTCCGATTGAGGCGATTTTTTTTTGCTATGGTTTCGTATTTCGGAGCTCTTTATGATGGTAACAATGAGAATTAAAGTTTACTTGATGATTTGGGGTCCCTATACGTTGAAAGGTACGATCACCTCTCCGAAATCTGGAATCTAGGGTTTGGTTCTATGATTTCTGTTTTGGGTTTGATTTTGGTGTATGTTGGGTTTTTTTATGATCTAGATGAAGGTTTTATAGGTGGAAACTTGTGGATTTGAAGTCCTCACCTAATGAAGCTCAGTATTGGGATAAAACCTAGATTTAGCCTAAATCTAGCTCGTGAGTTCATTCTTACCTTTCTAAAACTTTATAAATGTCAAAATGATGTATTTTACCTTAATTTGATGTTTAAAATAAGTATTTCAGATTTTGGTAAAAGTAGGTCAAAATGTATCATTTAGGGTTTTCTTTGAAATGATGCAATGGAAGTCAAGAACGGTTTTGGAATACTCTTATGAGTTTTAAATGCAAGAAAAATGATGTATAAACCTAAATGATTATTTGACCTAATTTTTGGAAGGAAGGTTTTGGGAAGCAAGATGTTATACTTCACAGGTTTTGTGAAGAGAAGTAATACATTGGAAACAATTGTATTAAGATGTTAGACTAGTGTAATGGATCCATAGGCACATATAGTCAGAAGTACTTGGGGAGGGCACTTGTAATATTTCACGGTTTGGGGTTGAACTCGTGAGGTTGAATAATCAATGTGATGACGGGTCATTCCCGTAGAAGTTTCCCCCAAGAGAATTAAAGCGTATCTTTGAGGTGTAAATCGCAGAAGTAAAGAAAAGAGATGTTTCGAGAAAAGCTTCCGGTTATATGTTTATTTACCGCTTTCGACGTTAAATGGCTTTTCTATATTTTAAACTGTTTGTTCTCACTAGGCTTTTAAGTCTAACACTTTTTCTTAAAATGACATGTATATCAGGTGTTCAAGCGGATGCGGCTTGATGGGATGAGAGTAGCTAGGTGCCGGTAGTGGCATTCTTTTGAAGTGCATTTCGTGTGTATAGATGGAGTTACATAGAAGACTATTTTGAGGATTAGAGACACCCGAACTTACTCTGTATTTGTCAATTATATAGATTAATAGGTTGTCATCTAGTATCCGTTTGGTTTTGTAAACTCTTTTACTCCTCCCCATTTCTATGGGTGGTGACTATTTATTTAATATTTCCGCATTATTTTGGTTTAAATTAACTCCATTTTTAGGGGTGTTACAAGTTGGTATCAGAACTTTAGTTTAAGCGAACTAGGTATGAACCTAAGATGCCTAGACTTAAGCTAAGACTTTTAGTGATGTTGTGTGAGAATGGGTAGACACTCTTGAGATAGTAGAGCTTTAGAGTCGACGGAAATGCACTAACTATGAAACGTGACTATGGTAATAGGAATTCTTATACGAGTGATATATCCAAGATATCACGTAGCTAATGCTATCTTGGGTATATTGTTATGTGAGTATGCTTATTTACAATGGTTACGATGATTGGTGAATGTGTTATACGTATCTATGTTAGACTTGTCTTACTTCTGTTCTATGTTTGTGGCCGACTGAGATGATTAATACGTATACTAGATCGTGTAACGAAGCTGAGGACATGAACGACAGTATTTCTACTTTGGATCTACAAGTGACAGTGGAAGTCACTCAATCACCTATGATCCCTCGTGTTCCATCAAGAATGTGCCAGAATAGGTCGTCTGCGTGAAGTCGACCTTGATCAGGGTAATCCTTAATAGTAGAAGCGGGCTTATGAGATGAGTTCTAACCCAGTATGTTGCATGTAGTTATTTTTGTCATAGCACAACAATAAGAAAATGTGTTCAAGATGTTCTAGAAAAGGAGTACCAATAATCGAAGGCATGAAGCAACTACTCAGAACATAGTGATGGGTTCCGGGAGCAACCGGACAGGTTTCAATACCGAAGAGGCATATGTGACGGAAGTAAGGGGAACGGGAAAAGATTGATCATACGAGACTTTCTTATGCTCTAAATCACCCAAGCTTCCGAATTAGATGATCGTAGTTCATACGAATTAGTTACGAGAGATTGAGCAAGCTTTTGGCTCGATTGAAATTGAAGATAAGGAAGAGTGAAGTTCTCTTCACAGATGTTTAGGAGCGAGTTTTAGCATGGTGGAGCATCACCATGGCTACCTTTGGGACAATCATAATCTCTAGGCTCACCTTGGAATTATTCGAAACAAAAGTTTTGGAAGAGTATCGCAATGAGAAAATTATCGGTCGTATCATGAATGAATGTTTGGGTTTCAAGAAAGGGAAACGAGACGGTAAGAGAGTATACTCACTTATGTCCTTTTGATTTTAGTGCCACTTTTCTCTTGTGTCCACTTCTTTCTACTCAAATCTACACGTACCTATGAATACCTTGGAAGATACCTATATTGTTGAAATAGACGACGGCAAGTCAGTTCTAGTTTGGATCATTCTTAAGGATTGTATGTTGGAAGTTGAAGGAAATAACGTTGGGGTAAATCTCATGCCTATGTCGATAAGAGGGTTTGATGTGATGATGGTAAGGGGTTGGTTAGCCAAGAACCAAGCCAAAATCCTATGTTCTAAGAAGTTAATCCGGACTCAGTTATCGGATGGCAATATGGTGATAATCTACGGGGAAGGAAGGAAAGGCGAGTTAGTTTGGTTAACCTTGACAAAGTCGTGCAAGTGTTTAGCCAAGGGATGTCTTCCGTATATAACCTATGTTCTAGATGCAAAGTTAAAGAAGAGGAAATTAGATGATGTTTGGGTCGTTATTGAACCTCCCCAGGTGTTCCCCGAAGATTTACCTGGTTTGCCACCCGATAGACAAGAAGAGTTCCGAATAGATATAGTGTCGGGGGAGCTCCGGTCTTATTTGTGAAGAAGAAAGATGGCACAATGAGTATGTGTAATGACTATAGGAAGTTGAATAAACAAACCGTGAAGAATGAGTATTCTCTTCCGAAAATTTATGATCTCTTTAATCAGTTACAAGGAGCGGGTTGCTTCTCAATGATCGATTTACGTTCGTTTTATCATCAAGTGAAGGTGATGGAGGATAATGTAGCAAAGACAGCGTTTAGGACGCGGTACAATCATTATGAGTTCTTAATAATGTCGTTTGGGTTGACAAACGCATCAACAATTTTTATGGATTTGATGAAATCAAGTATGTCGACCGTTTCTAGATCAATCGCTGATAGTATTTATTGATGATATCCTTGTCTACTCTAAGAACGAGTTAGAACATGAGCAACACCTTCGAGAAGTCCTCGAGGTGTTAAGGAAGGGGAATTTATACGCCAAATCCTCTAAGTGTGACTTTTTAGTAGAAGGAAGTACAATTTCGGGGCATGTGTCACTCAAGACGGAGCGAAAGTGGATCCATCCGAATTAAAGCAATGATGAATTGGGAACCGTCTTGGGATCCGTTAGAAATTAGAAGCT
Source organism: Silybum marianum (assembly GCA_036898165.1). Lineage (NCBI taxonomy): Eukaryota > Viridiplantae > Streptophyta > Magnoliopsida > Asterales > Asteraceae > Silybum > Silybum marianum. The sequence goes on from CM072539.1 coordinate 7,133,971, forward strand.
TCTTAGGATTGGCAGACTATTATCAGAACTTTATTTGGGCTGACAAACAAGAAGAGGTTTTCCAAACTTGTCAAAGAAAATTGTGTAAAGCACCGATTTCATCCTTGCTAGAAGGATCTGAAGGTTTGTGGTCTATGGTGACGCGACAAATATGGGTTCGGATTGGGCGTTAATACAAAGAGGCAAGGTTATTGCATATGCGTCAAGACAACTGAAGGAAAACGAGAAGAGTTATCAAACCCATGTTATGGGACTAGTGGCGATGGAAATTACATTACAGTGATGGCGACAATGTCTTTACGGAACTAAATGCACACTCTACACCGATCATAAAAGTTTGATGGAAGTTTTCATCAAAAGGAGCTAAACATGGGGCAATGACGTTGGTTAAAATTCCTTAAGAATTATGATTGTGAGTTACTATTGGAGGACGTACATAAGTCTAAGTACCAAGATGTGTAGGAATGTGAGGTTGACTTTTAGTGGCTTGTTAGGAAGTTGGAGGTGGATAGATATGTAGAGAGAGGGTAACTTGTTATAAGTAAAGGCGGGACAACAACGACCGTATGGAAGTCTTCAATCGTTGGGATCTCCGGAATGGAAATGAGAGCACATCACCGTAGATATTTTGTGACGAAGTTACCGAAGACCTTGAAAGGTCATGATGCTATATGGGTAGTGGTGGTTAAATTGTCAAAGAGTGCTCACTTCTTGGTAATGCGAGGAGCCAGTCTAGTTGGCAAGCTAGCTAAGTTATATGTGGATGGAATTGTCCCAAGGCATGGTGTGCCTTTGACTATTGTGTCGAATTGTGATAGTTGGTTAGTTCACACTTTCGGGACATCGGTCTGAACGACCGATGGTTATAGAAACTCGGAGTAATTGGACGTTTGGGTCACTTCCAGTAAGTTGCATAATGATCCTCTAGTGTCGTAAATCTTTGGGTTGGAAACTTTTAGGCAATTGTTTACCTCAAGAAGTGTTATGGCTTGACGCCAACCTTGGTTGTTCTTAGGGCCATTTGGCATTTGAACGACTGGAACACTTTGGTTGATTTCAATTAGTGTTGAAGGCCTTATGTGGTGATCTTGAAAAGGGATGATAAATCTTCGTCGGTGATGATTACTGGAAAATATAGTGTGATTATTAAGGTAGACCTTAACCGAAATCATTTATTTAAGGAGAAGTTGATTGATCAAGGTTAAAATATTGATGTGGTAGTGGTCTTTTCATAACTGCTTATGGTAAAGTAATGGGTAATCTGATGTGTAGGGAATCTATTTGGTTTTATCCGGATGGGCTCTTGCGAAAGCAACCAAATGTCGAATACAAAGGGAGAGAGCACCCCGACTTATTGGAAGTGGTTTGAAAATTCTAAGAAGTAATTACAATTTAGGCATCAATTGTAAAATTGATCTATTAAAGGCAGAAGCTACTCCCAATGTGATATGAACTACCTAAGGTTAGCAGGCAACATCGAGCTTAAATTTGAAGTTTGGTTCAATGTGGGTCAGTGATCCTTTCGGATAATAGTGTGATGTATTGAATTTAACGATTGGGTAGTAATGACTCGCTATGAGAAGTGAAGTGCCCGTCGTGGCAAGAAGTACTACGTATTGTAGTTGAGTTGTAGTTGAGGACGATTCACATTTAAAATCTCCTAAGGAAGCAAATTTTTTGGATTGCTCAAGTATAGTATTTTTGAGGGCTCGTTTTCGTATTATTGTCATCCGGTGGGAATGTGGGATGGATGGAACGGGTCATTTGTCGAGCTTGTGCTCAGAGTTGTATGACGTTCTATGTTTTTGGATCGGCATTAGATTTCGAGGACGAAATCATTTATAAGGTTGGAAGGATTGTAACATCCTGGTTTTCGTTCCAATTGAAGAAAGTGTTGAACCGAGTGGTCTATTAAAGAGGAGCTAATTTCAGAGTTTGAGTAGTAGTGTTGTGAGATAGTGACAAGTGTCACCATAGCACCAATGGTACTAAGAGTATGGTCGTTTTAACTATTGTGCCATACGGTTATGACATCTGTCACAATAGCACCGGTGGTACCAAGTGGTTGGTGATCCCAACAAGTGTGCCATGCTATAGTGACAATGGCACAATGTATCAACCAGGCATTTGGTAAAATGAAATCCCGAGTCCTCTTGGTATTCCACTCTTAGAAACAAAGAGATTAGTATTTTTGAAGTTAATTATATTGGGTATCATCCATAAGTCGAGTAGCGGGATCAAACGGGTGAAAAGTGGGAAAAACACCTCAAAACGGCCCCGTGCTAGTGTGCCCGGCGATACTGACATGGCACAATCGCATGGCAGCATCGCCCAAGATGTACCATGACTTAGGAAGTGAATCAGATCGATTTTGGACACGGGCTAGTGTGCCCGGCGATACCGACATGGCACAATCGCCTGGCAGCATCGCATGCGGCCTTCAGTGGTTAAAAACGGGATGTTCTTCATTTGGCCATAACTTCTTCATCACAGCTCCGATTGAGGCGATTTGTTTTGCTATGGTTTCGTATTTCAGAGCTCTTTATGATGGTAACAATGAGGATTAAAGTTTACTTGATGATTTGGGGTCCCTATACGTTGAAAGGTACGATCACCTCTCCGAAATCTGGAATCTAGGGTTTGGTTCTATGATTTTTGTTTTGGGTTTGATTTTGGTGTAAGTTGGGTTTGTTTATGATCTAGATGAAGGTTTTATAGGTGGAAACTTGTGGATTTGAAGTCGTCACCTAATGAAGCTCAGTATTGGGATAAAACTTAGATTTAGCCTAAATCTAGCTTTAAGTTCATTATTACCTTTCTAAAACTTTATACATGTCAAAATGATGTATTTTACCTTAATATGATGTTTAAAATAAGTATTTCTATACTTAGAAGATTTTGGTAAAAGTAGGTCAAAATGTATCATTTAGGGTTTTCTTTGAAATGATGAAATGGAAGTCAAGAATGGTTTTGGAATACTCTTATGAGTTTTAAATGCAAGAAAAATGATGTATAAACCTAAATGATTATTTGACCTAATTTTTGGAAGGAAGGTTTTGGGCAGCAAGATGTTATACTTCACAAGTTTTGTAAAGAGAAGTAATACATTGGAAACAATTGTATTAAGATGTTAGCCTAGAGTAATGGATGCATAGGCACATATAGTCAGAAGTACTTGGGGAGGGCACTTGTAATAGATCACGGTTTGGGGTTGAACTCGTGAGGTTGAATAATCGATATGATGACGGGTCATTTCCATAGAAGTTCCCCCAAGAGAAGTAAAGCTTATCTTTCAGGTGTAAATCGCAGAAGTAAAGAAAAGAGATGTTTCGAGAAAAGCTTCCGGTTATATGTTTATTTACCGCTTTCGACGTTAAATGGCTTTTCTATATTTTAAACTGTTTGTTCTCACTATGCTTTTAAGCCTAACACTTTTTCTTAAAATAACATGTATATCAGGTGATCAAGCGGATGGGGGCTTGATGGGATTCTTTTGAAGTGCACCTCGTGTGTATAGATGGAGTTACATAGAAGACTATTTTGAGGATTAGAGACACCCTAACTTACTCTATATTTGTCAATTATATAGATTAATAGGTTGTCATCTAGTATCTGTTTGGTGTTGTAAACTCTTTTACTCCTCCCCATTTCTATGGGTGATGTCCATTCATTTAATATTTCCGCATTATTTTGGTTTAAATTAACTCCCATTTTAGGGGTGTTACAAGTGCTCTGGTACTACTCCCACCCAAGCACGCTTAACCATAGAGTTCCAAGAACATGCCTTGCGTGTGGCCCCAAAACGCGTTGTGTTTAGGAAGGCAAGGTTTACTTATGAACCCAGCATCACTCATGTCCACGGCTGATATGGGATCTGCCTAAGGTATTACAAACACCCCCCCCCCCCTTAGGGACTCCTCGTCCTCGATGAGGTTTGCCCCACATCCCGAACGGCACAGAAGCCGCTCTGATACGTTAAAATCTAAGCAAGTATCCTCAATAACCACTCCTCTTCACCTACTCTATATGGATCCTTTTGGACCTGTCAATGTCCAATCCATATCAAGGAAGAAATATACTCTTGTTATAGTAGATGAATATTCCAGATATACTTGGGTATTCTTTCTACGATCTAAAAGGAAAAAGATCGGAGAACATATACATCATCAATATGGACATCACTCACTCTGATAATGTGTGCTTTCTATCAAGAGCCTCCTCTGATGTCAACTGGCTTTGGCATAAGAGACTCTCTCATCTTAACTTCAAAATGATAAATGATTTATCAAGAAAGGAACTTGTTAGAGGCCTACCTAAACATGGTTTTGCAAAGGAATCTCTTTGCTCAGCATGTGAAAAAGGCAAGCTGACAAGGGCCACGTTAAAATCTAAGCAAGTATCCTCAATAACCACTCCTCTTCACCTACTCTATATGGATTCTTTTAGACCTGTCAATGTCCAATCCATATCAGGGAATAAATATACTCTTGTTATAGTAGATGAATATTCCAGATATACTTGGGTATTCTTTCTACGATCTAAGAGCGATACCCCAGATGAAATAATTTCTTTCATTAAGAAGATTGAGTTGCTGAACAATGTTCCAGTTCGTTCCATAAGAAGTGATCATGGTACTGAATTCAAAAACAGTACCCTGGTAAATTTCTTTGAAGAAAAAGGTATTACTCATAATTTCTCTTTAGTAAGGTTTCCTCAACAAAATGGTGTTGCTGAAAGAAGAAATCGAACTATTATCGAAGCTGCTTGCTCAATGCTCAGCGAATCTCATCTTCCAACTCAATTCTGGGCTGAAGCAGTCAATATTGCTTGTTACACTCAGAATCGATCCCTGATTGTAAAGAGATTCAAGAAAAATTCTTATGAATTATTTCATGAGAAGACCCCTCAATAGAACACTTGCATATCTTCGAATGTAATTGTTACATCTTGAATGACAGTGATCATTTGGGAAAGTTCGATCCCAAAGCTGATGATGGTATATTTTTTGGGTAATCCTCTGTATCCAAGGCATTCATGGTCTTCAATAAAAGAACACGACATGTAGAAGAAACCTTTAATGTCAACTTTAATGAATCTCGTCCTTCAAATTCCTCGTCTATCCCTGAAGAAGATGAAGAACTGAACAACTGGATGAAATCTCATTATGGGGAACCTGAATCTTATTTCAGTACATATCATGTCACTGAAAATACTGATGATGATGGTCTTGTTCTTATTCCTACATCGCTAAATAATAACAATTCATCATCAGGGATGAATGTTACTCTATTAAATCAGATTCCTCCATCCAGTCCCTGTATCGATAAGTCTTCAGTGAATAATCAAGCATATTCCTCTTCTTCAGCAAATGAAATTCCCTCAGGACCTCCTCTTGAGACGATTAGAGAAAATGAATAACGTCACGTTGATCTATCTTCTTCAACTCCTGAACAGGCCACTGAATCATTAGTGATCCAAATCCTCAGTTACCAGCACCAAGATGGACTCAAAATCATCCCATCGATCAAATAATTGGTGATCCCTGTATAGGTGTTAAGATAAGAAGAAGTATGGCTAACATATGTCTCTATGTAAACTTTATTTCTGTTATAGAACCCAAGAAGATCGATGAAGCTATCCTTGATCAAGATTGGATTGTCGCCATGCAAGAAGAACTCTCTGAGCTTAAGAGAAACAATGTTTGGAAGCTTCTTCCCAGACCCTCTGACAAAACCGTTATAGGCACCAAATGGGTGTTTCGTAACAAGTTAGATAAAAACGGCACTGTAACCCGCAACAAGGCTCGACTTGTTGCTCATGGACACATACAAGAGGAAGGGATAGACTATGATGAAACTTTTGCTCCAGTAGCAAGGTCAGAAGCAATCAAATTGTTCCTAGCCTTCGCTGCCCACAAACATTTCAAAGTCTATCAGATGGATGTCAAGAGTGCCTTCCTGAATGGCAAGTTGAAGGAAGAAGTCTATGTCGAACAACCTCCTGGCTTCGCTTATGCAAGACATCCAAGATACGTCTATAAGCTAGATAAGGCACTCTACGTGTTGAAACAAGCTCCCCGTGCATGGTATAACACTCTCTCTAAATACCTTCTCGCTAAAAAGTTTGTTCGTGGTAAGATTGATCAAACCCTCTTTCTTAGAAAACGTAAGGGTCAAATCATTCTTGCTCAGATATATGTAGATGACATTATCTTTGGTTCCACGAATCCTAAACTTTGCACTCCTTTTGCCAAACGTATGAAAAAGGAATACAAAATGAGTATGATGGGTGAACTAACATAATTTCTTGGTTTTCAAGTAAAACAATATGAAAAATGCATCTTTATCTGTCAAAGTAAATATGTTAAAGACATGCTGAAGAAATTTGATTTAACTCAGAGTTCTTCAATGAAAACCTCTATGGCACCTCCTTTGACTTTATATAAGGACCCTGATGTAAAACCTGTTAATGTTACTGCTTATAGAGGAATGATAGGATCCTTACTTTATCTAACTGCTAGTATGCCTGATATCATGTATTCTACTTGCTTATGTGCTAGATATCAATCCGAACCCAAAGAATCCCATCTTATCACTGTAAAGTGAATCTTCAGGTATCTGAAAGGGACTCCTAATCTTGGTCTCTGGTATCCCAGAGACTCAGGGTTCAATTTAATGGGTTATTCAGATAGTGATTTTGCAGGATGAAAAATTGATAGGAAAAGCACCACTGGTGGGTGTCAGCTCATTGGTGGAAAGTTGATCAGTTGGACGAGTCAAAAGCAAAATTCAGTGTCCACATCAACTGCTGAAGCTAAATATGTCGCAGCAGGAGGTTGCTGTGCCCAAATTCTTTGGATGAGAAATCAGCTCGCTGACTATGATATTCAGCTATCAAAAATTCCTATATATTGTGACAGCACTAGCGCTATCGCAATTGCAAACAACCCTGTACTTCACTCTAAGACCAAACACATCGAGATCAGATATCATTTTATCAGAGATCACATTATGAATGGTGAAATTGAACTTCATTATATCCCCACTGATTTTCAGCTCGCTGATCTTTTTAAAAAACCTCTTGAAGAATCAAGATTTAATACGTTAATCAGCGAACTGGGATTGTTAAACATGGAAGAATAACTTCTTCAGCGATTTACACTTTCAGTGATTATAAAGATGAATTTCAAATTCTTCCGTCATTTGCTGAACATTAAAAAGATATCACTCAGGTATGACTTCGAATCTCTTATACTCTCTGAATGTCTTACTATTCATGGAATGAATTCTAAAAAGAAAACCCATCACTGAGAACACTTTTGTTTTTAATGATAGGAGGAATTTAAGGATAATGATTAACATTATTTTAATGATAATCGTTTATTTTTAAAAGGACAGTCAGAATATTTTCTGACACACGAAGGCCTCAACGTCTCCTTTCCAATCAAACCCTAGGAACGTGTCGTAGGTCATTATTACCTTTTTCTCAAAAAGCTAAAACCGTCGATTCGTCTTTTTTTACTTTGTATCCTCTCCTCCTATATAAAGTGAAATGTACTTTATTTCACTCTTTACGCGCTCAAAACTTTCAAAAGCAAGAAACGCTCTCGAATCTTCAAAGCTTTCTCAAGAACACCAAGAACATGCATTTGTGCGTTTTTTCTCCGATCTTAACTTTCAAGGTTTGATCTAACCCTTTCTTCTCTAAAAACAACAAGGATGTTGTTTACTTCATTCTTAAATCTTTTATAACATCTTGTTATAAAGATTTCTTCTTTAAATTTGGATTAAAACCAAAATCTCTTAAACCTGTTCTAAGTCTTTTCTTCTTACAACAGAAGAATTGTTGGAAAGTTTAATCCAAATTTCTTTTCAAAAACCCTCTAATACTTGTTTTTGGTATACTTTCTTTACCAAAATCACTAACATTCGGTTTACCTGTTTAAAATTTCTTTTTAAAACTCAGCCAAATAACAAGTATTTTGATTTTGTTCATCAAAACACTTGTTTTCATTATATTTTCTATTTTGGTAACCTTCATACCAAAAATACTCTGGTTTATACATATTTTTGTATTAAGCCATGATTTTTCTATTTGGTGTTCCCATTTTTGAAATAGAAATGGCAACTCCAAGCAACATCTCTCAATCAGAAACTGAAATCGTCCCTGTCACTACCTTTGTTGCTGCACTAGAGGCCAGCTTTCCTTCCTGAACAAGCCACGCTGAAACCGAGCAACTATGTTGCTATCACTGACATCCCTGCTGAACGTTCCTATCTAAAGGATGGTGCCTGCTTCATCAAGTAGTGCCCACTGAAGTACGCTTTCATCTATGTCCCTGTAGGGATCACTTCTCATCTTTAGCAATACTGGCACACTATTCACTGCACTAACCTCACCAATAAGAAAGGAAGAAAGCTCCCTGCCATTAAGTTCACTACTGCCCTTGGCACCATCGCTATCACCTCTGGAGTGATAAGGAACGCTCTCCGTCTTCCAACTAAGGAGGATAATGAAAAATGGGTTGCTGCTCCAACAACTGAGGAAATTAAGGCTTTCCTTGATGCCACTGGCTATGTTTGGCCAGTTGACAAAGAGACAAAGCAGATTATCAAGTCCGTCACTATGATGGAAAAGAAGTGCATGTCAGCGAGATGGCAATATATTTGGACGCACATTATTCAGTCCTTAAGCTCCAAATTTGGCTCACAGGATTAGGCTAGCACGCCCTCCCAAGAGATGGCGGTTGCTCTTTGCACCGGTCGGAAGCTGAACTTCGCTGAATATATATTCAGCGAACTGTACAACCAGGTTAAATACTAGAAAAGGGACAAAGCTATTGCTTTCCCTAGGTTCGCTGCCATTCTCTTCGCAGCGATCTATGAGGGATACCCCACTGAGGGAAACCAAAATTTCTCTCAAATGGGGAAGAAGGCTCTCGAGGTGGATGAAAAAGATGGAGATGCTCCCTACACTCCATACATGCTACAGGTAATTCAGGGTGCGGCTGCTGCTGTATCAACCATCTCTACCTCTCAGATAGCTGCCATGCCTACGTCACTGCCAATCCCCTCAGTGACTAACCAAGGCATTTCTCCTCGAGCTGCACCTCAATTTACTTCAGCAACTGTTGTCACAACCTCCACTCCGATCAGCACGCCTACATCATCGAAGGTGCCTTCAGCTGCTGATCTAAGTGATGTTAAGAAGGAGAAGAGCCTTCCCACATTTCCTTCTATCCCTATGGATATACCCCAAATTTCTCTGTCTCCTCCCTCATTCCCAGCAATTGATTTTCTGGTGAAAGAGTGCACGACCACAAGGCATCGGGTAGACACTTTGCGGTTCGCCTAAGAGAAAATCTACAAGCAAGTGGCTGGGGTCCCTACCATGAAGGTGGCTATCAGCAATTTCTCCACTGATCTTCATATAGTGAGAGACGACCAATGCTCTATTGAGCGAGAGGTAAAAGCTCTCTCTCAGCAGACTGAAAGTCAAGCCAAGGCTATTGCTGAAATATAGCAAAATCAAGCGGAGATTCTACGTCTTCTTAAAGGCATGTCAGAGAAAGCCCCTTCATTCTCTGAAGCAGACAGGTCTCAGTTAGGTTTAATCGCTCAAACTCAAACTTCTCAGGCAACAACCCTCTCTTCTCTTGACTCGAATGTGCACACTCTCTTAGTGCACACTCTACCTGTAAATAACAAAGAGGGAGAGAAGTCCCCACAAAAGCTCGCTGAACCTCAGCAACCTCATCAACCTCATCAACAACCACAACTTCATCAACCACCACCTATCCCTGAAGCTGTAGAAGGTGATGAAGATGATGAAGAAGAGGAAGAAGATGAAGACAATAATGAACCTGAAGACATCCCTCATTTTTTCCTCAAGGATAATGATGATGATGATGACTTCTGCACTACCAACAAACCATAAATGACACCATCAGGGGGAGTTGTTTTCAGAATCCCTTTGGGGGACAAGGAAAATCCTAAAAATGATCAACCTGGACCCTTGGAGAAAAATTAAGGAGTTGTAGATCCTGATTCTACTCCTGTAAATTCAGAGGGGGGGCTCATTACTGAGGTATACCTTCCTCTCGTCACTTATATCCCTCCTTCTGAAGCTCAATCTCCTCCCCAAACTTCTGTTGCTGATGAACCTTCTTCTGAAGATCCCTGTTCCCCAAAGGGTTCTTCATTCCTGAATGAACCTTCTTCTGAAGATCAGTTCCTATACATATCCGATATTGAATCTGAAGAAGAAGAAGAAGGCCTTGTTCAAAGGCGTGTACCTAAACAAATAATAAGGGAGCCTAGAGAAGAAGAAAGAAGAATAAACTTCATCAGAGCCCTGGAAGCAACCAGAGTTCAAATTCCTCCTCGTTCACCTGAGCTAGAAGCCCCTGAACCAATCAAATTGATTGATGATTTCTCTTTTCTCTCCAATAAATAAAGAGCAGATGCCCTCGAAGCTCAGAGACTAAGAGATGAGAAGATGAAACAGACTGATGAAGACCTAAGGATTGCAAGGGAAATGTCCAGAGAGAAGATGCTAAGAGATGAAGCGACAAAGAGGCAAAATGAAGAAAGTTTAAACGTCGCTAAAGCTCTAGCACAAAAAGAACTTAAAAGGGAGAACCTGAATGTAAATCCGATCACAACACAAAAGAAAATTCTACATGCTCTGAATAAAGAAACTCAGGAACAATGGAACAATGAACTTAGATGGTGTACTGAAAGGTTCAAACATCGTATGTCTGGTTCAACCATCACTCGTGCTACTATCAAATGATACACATCCAAAAACAAGGGTCTGAAGGTATTTGTACGAATGTACTGACATTCAAGGAGTGAACGAGAAGAAGCCAAGTTTCTGAAGTTTTATGGATACTCTAAATGGCTGGAAATCAGAGATGCGCCGTTTAGCAATCAAAGTCCAAATTCAAATATGTTGTAGAAAGAATTCTTGATCAGGTATTGCACAGGATGTCACAACACGTCCAAGTTCCTCCTCTCCCTGAGCAGACAAAAAGAAGAAATCAAAATCAGATGCTGAAGGAGGCCCATCGTCAAGAAGCGACCATGAGACCAAATTCAACTATGAAAGCGTCCTTCGGCATCTTGATATCCCTGATATCTCAATGCTTAATACCTCTCTTCCTTAAGCCAGGCGATTCACTGAGCATGAAATCATTACGCTCCCTGAAGCAGGTATGGTCTTTCTTGATAACAAAGGGTTATTAAGATTTCTCAGAAACAAAGAGATCAGGAAAGCTCCATCAAAACTCATCAAGATCATGTACTACAGTTGCTGGTCTACTAATGACCATGTACTACTTCAGAAGAAGATCTATGAGAATGAGCTACGAAGAAGAAAAGAGAAACTCTCTGACTAGTCATTAGTTTCTTTTCCTTTGTAACATTTTTCAGTGTATTGTATTTTACTCTACTATTGTAATTTCATTTTTCATGTAATTCTTCAGATTATCCTTTAAATGAAATTCAATGAAGTACTCTACTCCATCTGTGTACTGAAAAGATCCCTGAAAATAGTAAATGGGACAATGAACATAAGAGTTCCATTTTCGTTAAAACAGTCTTACTCACTGATATTATACTCTGTAATTAAATCAGTGAATGTACTTTAGCTTTTAAACTTGTAAAATTGTGATTTCATATCCTTATAAATGAAACTCAATTCAGAAAGTAGATTAGCTGAAAAAAATCGCACATATTAGTACTTAGAATTCTTTACATTAAAATTTTCTAAGTCCTTACTAATCATTTCAAGCAATTTTCCAATGTTTCTTAATCATAATCAAATAGGGGGAGATTGTTGATCCAAAACTCCTTTTAGTGATTTGAATATGATTCCTCTCTGTACTTAATGAAAATTCCATGTATAAGTTATAGTTTAGGTTCGGCGATAGCATACGCTGATTGCACTCGGCGATCGCTGAACATCAGGAACTCTAATCTTATCTCTAAGGATCTGAAGAACAACAGTCACACAACAAGTCCATTCAGCGATAGTAAAAGACCAAACTGAAGATAGAGATGAACAGCTAGTGATCCGAAGCGGTTCAGTGATAGCAAAGCTCATCTAATCAAAAGTGTGAAATCTTGTAAGGCCTCAGCTTTACCTCAGTGATTCATCCATGAGGTCTCCGGTTCAACGATCAAATGAAGCTTTCAACAAGATTATTGTTGATCTTATCCTCGATGCACAAATGTCAAACCTCAACACCTTGTCAGAAAAGGACGTACGGATTGTCTCTTATGTCCCCATCAAATCTAATTTGGTACTGTTCATAGGTGGCTAAAAGCATGGCCATCCTATTAACCAAAGGACAAACATCCTCCACATGTTTGACACATGGCATGTAACTTTTGTTTTGCATTAAATGCAAACGGGTATAAATAGATGGGAAACCGCTTTCCATCTTCATGCATGCTACTTTCTCTCTCAAAACCTCTATTGTTGTTTCTTTCTTTCCTTGTGCATCAACTTAGTGCTTTCTCTAGTTACAATAGAATAGGTTTTATACTTGTTCTTATTCCGCTTGTACCTGTAAATTTGTTACTGTTCTATATCTTTGAACGCTTGTAGACCCCTTTGGGACCAACAATGGAAACTCTTTTCTCTGTTCCCTTGGAGGAATTGAGTTCAGGGGTATACCATTAGGAAGTCTTTTGACTGTTTGTCCAGCAGCCTTAACTTCTAGTGAATCGTTAGTGTAAAAAAAATAGCAGAGCTATTTTTTACACAGCTTTCTATCGGAACATAAGTAGAAGGCATACGATTTTCAAACTTAGTGAGTAATTTATCTGACATGTCAAAGAAATCATCATATATTTGATCTTCCTTTTCCCAGGGATAGACATAAACTCAACATTATCTTTTTCTTGAGAAAGATTTAAATCAATAAACGAGCAGGGAGTGATCTCTGGATAATTTTCAAAAGACAAGGATTTTTCTTATTTTTGAAGAGATAAAGTGTTTGATTGTGTACTAATTTTAATAGTACACTCAACCAGAGCCTTAAAAATATCTGTTTTAAACTTGAGTCTTAGTTCTTCTTCTGTATTTATGGGTATGAACTCATCTGCTTCTGGATTTAAAGTAATATGAGTAAATGAACAAAAGTTGAAAATAGTACTTTTCTTCTGGATTTGTTTTAAATCAACTTGATTTGTTCTACAAGTATATTCTTCAGAAGAACATTTTACATTTTTATATTTGAGTTTTCTAACTCGATGTCCATGCTCATATTTAGATCTTTTGAAAACAGACTGTTCATATAAAACAGGAAAATCAAGTTTTTGTTCTTTTCCCATACAGAAGACAAAATCTAAGGTATATCTCTTTTTACAAGTATAAGAATCCAGATCATCAAAACCATGACCTGTTTTTCCAACTTGTGTATTTATTTGTTCATGCACCTTCTGAGCATCTTGATAATTTTTAATCAAGAGCTCCTTCTTCTGAAGATCAATGTGCAGAAACTCCCTCTCTATTTGAAAATAATTTTTGAGTGCTACAGAGTTTAATCTGTCACTTTCTTTTGCTTCAAGCTTTTTGTCCTTAGCCTTCAGAAGTTTATTAGGTTCATTTATTTCTTCTTTTAATAAACAGTCTGTGGATTTTTTAAGTTTAGAAATATTTTGATTTTCCACAAAGAGTTCTTGTTTTTCTTCAGTGAGAATCTCCATTTCTCTTTTGAAAATGTTTCTTTCTTTTTCAATAATCGTGAAAGATTTTTCAAGATCTTTTCTGACTTCTCTTTCGTTTTGAAGCTTCTGTTTCAGATTTTCAAAATCAAAAGTCAGGTTTATAATGGTTTGTCCAAGTTCAGAAGGTTCATAAGTAGTGCAAACCGGTGTTTCAGAGATCTGATCTTCTGCATCATTCGTCATAGCCATTCCACAAAACATGGCTTCTGCATCACTTGACTGGTCTGAGCACCAGTTCTCTTATTTAGCATACGTGGCTTTTTCATCTTTATTATACTTGTATTTGGTCTTGTAGTACAAGTCATCTTTCACTCGAGCTCCTTTGCAGTCTTTAGCATAATGACCCGGTTTTGCCACATCTGTAGCAGACATCCTTCCTCTTCTTCTTCTTCTTCTTCTTCTTCTTCTCTTCTTTCTTCACTGCTTCTGTCTTTTCTACCCGGGGGACTTCTTGTTTGGGCATGTATGTTGATTTGGGCGTTCATTTCTGTTGTCATACTTTCATCTGTTCTAAAATGAATGATTACCAAACTTTCTTGTGAACTGCTTGGTAATAAGAGCCAGAGACTCAACAAAAGCATTAATTTCATTATCTTCTGATCCAGAAAGACCAGCTTCTGTATCAGCTTCTGTCACTAGAGCCTTGCTCTTCCCTTTCTTCTCAACTTTGTTGTTCCTTCTCCCTGACCCTCTGGTTTCACAAATGAGGGCCAAGGGACCACCAATGTTCACTTCCTTCTGTTGCATCTCCTTTTCATGGGCCTGAAGAGTACCAAACACATCATGCAGAGACCATTGCTCTAGATCCTGATTTGCTTGTAGTGACATGGATAGGTTAGACCATTTAGGATTTAGACGTTTAAGAAATAGAACATTGTTATCTTCCTTTGATCTGATGATGTCACATATCTTACACTGATTTATCAATGTATTGAATCTGTGGTAAGTCTGCTCAAGTGTTTCTTCTGGAAGACCCTGGAAATTGTTGTACTTATTTGGTGCTTGAGCTATTATGTTTTTCTTCATCTTGGCTCCACCTTTAAGTTGGTTAGTTAGTTGATCCCATAATTCTTTTGCAGAATTACATTGATCCAGAGATTGGAAGATATCATTTAGGATTGCCATGATAAGGAGTCTTTTTGCCTTTTGATCAACTTCATTTTTCTTTTTGTCTTCCTCATTCCAGTCCTTTCTATCCTTTGGAACTTGCCTTGCTGGAATTTCCTCAGTAGTGGTAGTGGCAGGTATACGAGGAATAGTGGTAACAGGAACATAAGGACCATTTAGCACAGAAGAGTAGAGATCGAGATCTAGACCTTCATAAAAGTTGATCATACAAAATTTCCACTGGGATATTCATCCCTGAGTAGAGTGGGAGGTTTAGTTAGTGATCCTGAACTATACATGGCATTTAGATTTGAATTTGTCATTTTATACGAAAACAGAGTAAGAAGATTTCGAGAAGATATTTAGAATGAGAATTGATTTAATTCACTGAACTTGAAACAGTTAATCAATGAATAACAAAACTCAGATTTAAACTAGAAATACCACTATTTTTGAGAAAAATTGTATGAAAACAATAAAAACTTGTAAAACAGGGTAGAATGAAAACAGTAGTTTAAAAACGAGAAAGCTCTAGCTGAGTTGGGATTTCTCCGTACTAGATTAGATCCAATAATCAATAGATTGATTATCTAGCTCTAATACCAATTGTTGGAACCCAGATCCCCATTTATACTCAAATGATGTTGATTATAAATAAGATAAACTGTATGCGGAAACAAATATAATCAACACTCAAACTAGAATATGTAAATAGTAATGGAAGAACATATCAATATGAATCAATGATAGTCTGTATTTCACTTAGAGTGCCGATGATTACAATGCAGGAAACACAAAATTATCTCTCAGGTTCTCTCCAAAACGATCGACGTCTAATACAATAATGGCTCTCTCTATTTATACGATTACAAATAGGAAAGTCAATCAGTTAGCCTATCATGTATTGACACATAAGCAAGTTTCCTAACAGAATTAGTTATGCACGAGAAGCATGACTTGCCACGTCATTTAAGCATGTGCGTAGTCCCTTGAGCACTATCCAGAAGATGCTTAACTTCTGGATCATCCTTGTAGCTTCTGAACTAAACTTCTGAATTGGCTGTCTTCAAGAGAAACTTGCTTCTGGAGAGATATACTTTGTTCTTACATAAAGAAGATCTGATTCATACTTTTACAAGACCAAATAAGTTCTAACAACACAGAGCCTCTGCACCATACATATAGAGCCTCTTTCTCCCAAAGCCTTCTCGCATTTCAACTTCAAGACTTTTCCACTGACACTCTCTTGTACAGATGGACCTACTACAAGATGTCACATGTGCAGAAGCGGTTATTCAATTTCATAGCTTGGCATCTTTTCATCGGCTAATGGATTGACTTTTCTATTTTCTTAGTATAAATAGAAAAGTTGTTCAATGTAATATGTGTGCATTAACATAATATCTTCCAGATTTGTCCTTGATAGAGAGAGTAATCTTGAGAGTCTTTTCATCACACACTATTGTGTGTTCTTGGTGTTCATCACTGCAATTTCTCATATTACTTATTCAATACACAAGATGGCTTCCTAAATATTAATAGTGTTTGTTTTCATTCGTTGTTTATCATTCAGTTCATATATTCTAGTTTATTTGGTGATTTTACAGTTGCTTCCGCTTCCTACTTTTGTATTAAAGTAAATCATCGTTTATTGAGTGTTTAACAGGATTTGGGTTCCTACAAGATTCAAAGACTGTAGATTGAGCAAAAGAGTAAAAGATTCAGATTAAAGTTACTTGAAGATATTTGAAGACTGATTATTTCATGATATATATGTGACAAACTTAGTACACGTAGTGTCAAAGATTTGAGTTACTATTTAAAGATTGTTTATTGTATGTTGAAGTTTCTGATGGAATGTCTTCCAAAGATTCTAAAGATTTGTTCAAGCTGAAGGATGTTGATATGAAGATTTTGATTTGTATAAAGGGGAGCTTTTTTTTTTCTTCAGATAACAATGTGCTTGAATACACATGGGAAGATTGTTTCAATTGAAGATTCTATTTGTTGACAAAGTTCGACCGTCTTCAAATAAGGAAAGAGTTTGCTAGAGCTGATTTGCCGAATTGTTATCTCGAATACAAAGGGGGAGTAGGTATAAATATATTGTAACCGAGATTACAATATTGAAGACGACATAGTCGAAGCATACATGTATAAAGCGTCCTATCTAAAGGCGTTGTAATAAGTTTGTAGGACACTTTTGAGCTTCGTAACAAGCTTATTAAGACATTTTTAATAAAAAAACATCGCATTAGCTAGTTTATAGGACACTTTTGAGAAAGTGTCCTGTAAACCCATCTTTTTATAGGACATTTGTGTTTATAGGACATTCTTTTTTTCAAATTATGTCCTATAAAATAGTTAATATGACATTTTTTTTCTTCATAAAAGTGTTCTAATAAACTTGTTACGACGCCTAAAAGCGTCCTATAAACTTATTACAACGCCTTTAGATAGGACGCTTTATATTTTGGTCCTATAATTTGTACTCTATAAAGTGGTCTATTAGGACCTTTTTTTATTGGTGAGGTCCTATAAACCAAATTTTGTTTTAGCGGTAGTTCTCTGAAAACTTTGTGATTGATCCACTAATCATGCCACTTCTTTAGTTCTTTCAATTCTTTGCACAACTAAGAGGGCGTTTGGTTCGCCGGAATCTGATGGAATTGGAATGGTCAATTCCGGTGACCAAATTCCATTCCAACATTTGGTTACACATAGAATGGAATTGAATTCCAAACATTCACTCATTTGAGGATTTCACCATTCCTTCATAAAAGAGATGGAATTGAAATTCATTCCATCCAAAAAGTTAAAAATGTCAAGAATACCCTCATTACAAAAAAATACCCAAACACACATTCTTTCATATTGACAACCCTGGTCTGAGGTTGATTATGAGGTTACGATTTGGGACGCTACTCTGTTTGATCGGGTTACGATTTAGGTTCTTGAAACCACATTGATCAGCAACTAACGTGATCTCCTTCTTCTTCTAGGTTACGATTTGGGTTACGATTTATTGGTTATTGTTTTTTTTCACATATCTATTTTTGGTTCTTCTTCTCTCGAGTTTTGGTTTCTTGAAAAAAAAAGAACGAAGATGAAGAGGATGGTGTTGAAGCTCTCCGTGGATTTAACCACAACCATAATCATTATTCGATAACGGTTCCTAGGATCGATCCATATGCCCTCTAATTGACCGGTACCAAGTCAAGTCAATATACCAGGAGGGCGCCAAGATAGTTTTAGCCACCATGGAAGCATCTCAATACCGATGCTCCCAATATTGAATTTATAGGAAAAAGTTCATAAACGATACCATTTCACAAGTCAAGTGATCAATATTTAAATAAGAGTGTACATCAAATTTCGGAGAGAGAAAAAAAGAAAGAATGGAGATGAAGAGGATGGTTTCTTGTTGATCCTGATTTCGGTTACGATTTCTTAGTTTTTCTCCCACAGATCTGTTTTGGCCAAAAAAGTGGTGTTGCAATGGAACGTTGCTGCCACGGGTAAGAAGAAAAACGATGAAGTGCATGGTCAAGGAGTCAAGGTTTAGGTTAAAGGAACCACCCATTTTTTAAAGGAACAAAGGGACATATTGTGGACCACATATGATGTGGGTCCCACATAATATTAAATCATTTCTGATTTATTATTAAATCAGAAATGATTTAATATTATGTGGGACCCACATCATATATGGTCCACAATGTGTCCCTTTGTTCCCTTAAAAATCAGAAGTTCTCATTTGAACCTTCCTCTGTCTGTCTCTCTCTCTCTCTCTATATATATATATATATATAGGGGCATAATCAAATGAGAACCCATAAAACATGATAACTATGAGATCCATTGCCAACCAATCAAATTAATCAATTTATATATTTAATACAAAAGGGTAACTTTGTAAATTTACAAATTTAAAAATTAATCATTTTAATATTAATTTTTCAGTTTTAAATTAGATATATATTAAAATTATCTCTTTCGTAATTGTCTCTAACAGAACCAGATCAAACCAAATCGTATATTCTTTTCAACAATTTCCATGAACATTCAACCTTCAACAAGGCTGGATGTTAATTTTTGCAGATATCCATTCTAGGCTACGCATAATGCTTTGATTGTCTAGTTTTTGTTTCTTTATGTTTATATCTCGAGAACTTGATTGCAACTTATGAGTTTGCTCTTGATATCACAATCATTTCAACTGGATTTGATGCTGCAAGGGGTGATCCCCTTGGATGCGGTGATGTAGGCTTCTCATCCATCTTTTAGTGTATTATTATGCCATGTTTTTTTGAAGTATATAATATTTATACACAGCAATTGGAATAAACAAACAAACTCACACACCCACCTCACCTATGGTGAGGTTTGAACCCCCGACCTCCTAGAAGACAAGGGTCTCACATACCGCTAGGCCAAAGGCCCTTTGGTTATTACTATGCCATGTTAGCTTCAATAATATGGCAAACCTAGTTGAGTATATGCGGTACATAAATTTATGAATATATGTGGTACATATTTTATGAGTATGTATGGTATGATATTTTTATAAGTATATCTGGTACATAGATTTATGAATATATGGGGGGGGGGGGGGGGTACATAAATTTATGAATATATATGGTACATATTTTATGAGTATGTATGGTATGAAGCTTCGTACGAAATCATAAGTGAAATGGTTTTTGCAGAGGCTTTGAAGTCTGATTTGATTTGATTTGATTTAGGTATGATATTTTTTTTGATTTACCTTCCATGAATATAGAAATCCGCCTAAATTAGATAGACATGAAATACCAAGTCAAATTACTATGATACCCTTTTTCTTTTATTTAAATAATTTATATAGCTTTAATTTAGGTAATATAATAAATTTTAATTTCTTCTAATGTGGACCATTGATAAAATAATTCTAGGGTTGAGATGGGATCTGATAGTTATCAAAGTACCTAGATCTCCCATGAAGAGCCCCCTATATATATATATATAGGGTCAGGTTCAAGGGAAAACACTAAAAAAAAAGAAAACTGAAGAACACCCTAGGAAAAAAAATACTGTCCAGATGGCGGACTCTCAGGACTATCATTACAGATGCATTGATGAATATTCATTAATGCATGTTACAAATTACCGATATGCATTAATGCGTACCGTCCACATGGAAGCCACCCAGGTTGTTCTTCGGTTTTCTCTTTTTTAGCGTTTTCCCCTCGGTTTTCTATATATATATATATATATATATATATATATATATATATATAAGCGGGCGCTTCTCCAGACTACAATTTGGACGGCGAGGTCCCGGTAATTCCAGCTCCAATAGCGTATATTTAAGTTGTTGCGCGCTTAAGCGCCATCAATTTTTGGGGCTAGTTGATTCGACGATCCTAACACTTCACCGGACCTTTCAATCGGTAGGAGCGACGGGCGGTGTGTACAAAGGGCGGCGGACTGCTCGAGCTGCTTCTGCGGCGAGAACGGGTCGCCGCGTGCCGGCCGGTCGACTCCCGGAAAAATCTCGACCCCGAAATCGGATTTTTTGAGTCGAACGCATCGCCAGTTCTGCTTACCAAAAATGGCCCACTTGGAGCTCTCGATTCCGTGGCAGAAAGGTTCAAATGAGAACTTTGTAAATTTAAATGAATAAAGGAACACCTTTTGGACCACATATGATGTGGATCCCACATAATATTAAATTATTTCAGATTTAATATTAAATCGGAAATGATTTAATATTATGTGGGACCCACATCATATGTGGTCCACAAAGTGTTCATTTGTTCATTTAAAAATGAGTGATTCTCGTATGATCCCTCCGTATATATATATATATATATATATATATATGGGGCTCTTCATGGGAGATCTAGTTAATCTGTGATAACTGTGAGATCCAATCTCAACCACATATCAAGGATAATTTAGAAAATTTATAATTTTGGTAGTTTTGAATTAAAACTTTAATTAAAGGGCATTTTAGGCATTTTAAAACTTCTTATCTCCTCTTACCATCCATCGACCAACAGCTTCCGGTGAACGTAATTCTGGCGATCAAAAATAAACTTATGTATCACTGTGATACCTATAACTACAAAACAATAAACCACAAACTTACTGTGATACCCAAACCCAAAATTATATACAAGTTACCACTGTGATACCTAAAACATCAATATTGTTTAAAAACAAACTATGTACAAATGACCCTCTATGTGATACCCAATACATACAAGATACATGCATTGTAATACCATAGTGATACCACCGTGATACACTATGATACCACATATTCTGGTTACGACTCCGATATGAGACCACGTCTATGTAGAAACCATAAATCAAACCTGATCTTGGGCGTGCAGAAACTAGATAGCAAACCGATCTGGATTCTTAATCAATTTCAGAAACCAGTAACCAAAAAGAAGAACTTGAAGATTTTACAGATCTAGGTTTTCTGATATGATATGATGCAGATATGGGTTTAAAGAAACGCCATTGTTGTTCGAGTTTTCTGGGAATCGACATTTTAGGGAGGGCATATGATGAACAAAGAGGGGTTACAGTGGAGGAGAGTTGGACTTGAAAGAGTAATCAGCGTGATGGTGGTGGTAGCAACAACGGTGGAGGATAATATAGCCGATAGCAAAAATCCGCTATTGATGGCAGCAACGGCGGATCCAGATGGGTAGCGAAAGCGATCGACGGACACAGGTTGCAGAGTTGGAATCGGCGGTGGTGCTGATGGTGGTAGCGAAAGAGGTCGGAGGTGATAGGGTTGAAGCATGGAGGTCGGAGGTTACCCAGAAAACGCAGATTCAATTTTTACCAAAAGAACTTGGATCAAAAATCAAGAACATGACGATTCTTCTTCTCTTCTCTCGTTGTAGGATTTTGGCTAATCAGAAAAAATAACATTCTGGAAAAAAAAAAAGAGTAATCTGGTTTCACAATTTTTTTTTTTTGGTTCTTGCAACAAAAACTTGAACTCTTCAATGCCTAAATTTGTGAAAATAAAATAAAATGTGGGTTGGAAGATAGAGGGAAATGGTGGAATGGAGGTTTTGAGTTGTGAGGAAGGAAGTGGTGGGGTAAAAGGTTCTTGGTTGCAGGCTTGTAGCGGCGAGAGAGAGGGAGAGAGAGGATATCACATTTTAGGGTTTTGTGAGTTAGTCAAAATAATTAAATTACTAATTTACTCTTTATTTTATTTTTGTAAAGAATATTAATTGTATTGAATGATTGACTCATATTGGATCTCACAGTTATAATAAACAACTTAATTCTCATTTGATTATGTCATATATATATATATACCAAAGGAAGATAATTTTTGTCAATTTTCATTATTCCATCCAATTCATTTGTAAACCAAACAAACATATTCCAATTCATTAAACATATTAGATTCCACCAAACAAATAGTCAAACATGATAAAATTTCATTCCAATTTCTTCCAGATTTCAATTCCTTTGACATATTCCATTCCAATTCCTTTGACATATTCCATTCCTTCATAAACCATTCTGCAAACCAAACGCGCCCTAAGATTTATCATAGGAAATTGTCTTATGTCCTTCCAACTTATTAAGTTGTAACTTCCTTTTTGCCCCAAGAGTAGTTTCTTCAATATTCATTTGTTTCTTCCATGTTCATATCTTTGTAGCTCAAAATACTTTGTATTCCAACTCCAAATTATAAAACATATTGTCTAGCTAAAAAATTAATTTCATTAGATTAAAAAAAATATGTGCCATTCTTGAAATGATCATTCTTATCAGGATTCCATTCGAAAGAAAATTAAAATTTCACTTCCTTTGTATGATAAATAAAAAAAATAGTTTCAAAAACTTTTCACTTTAAGCCATCTAAAAAGTCATTTTTGAAGTTTTTAATTTTCGTTTTTCTTTTAATTACTAATCATCACTTAAAATTAATAACTTTGAGTTTGTTTGATAAGTTTTTTTTACTATTAAAGAACAATTTATATATTGGATTAATAATATAATAAGGAA
The DNA here is from genome assembly GCA_036898165.1 of Silybum marianum. Lineage (NCBI taxonomy): Eukaryota > Viridiplantae > Streptophyta > Magnoliopsida > Asterales > Asteraceae > Silybum > Silybum marianum. The sequence goes on from CM072539.1 coordinate 7,156,845, forward strand.
GACAAATTGGTTAAAATAGAAGAGCGACATTTTATTAAACACTAGCAAGACAATAGACGAGAATTATAACATAGAAATAGTAAGGGAGGGATCTTGAAGCCAAACTACCAAATTAATTTTACAGCTACTACTTCTATAACGCACCCACAGGGTCGTTCCTAGGGTTTCTATGCCTTGTGCGAAAATGTTAAAAAATGCCTCTATGCCTATTTTTTAAGCAAATAAAACGACAAAATATGCAATTTTTTAAGAGGTTTGGAATCTATTCAAGATAGATGTCTCATCCCCACACTGGTTTTTATTAATTATAACAAAAAAATAAAAATAGGGAATGTAAAAACCAAAACCCCGAATTAGAAAATATAGAGTGATAAGTGGATAAAACCTGGATTGATTAAGTTCGTGCTTCCTTCTTTTTTATTATTCTAGAATAATATAACCTTTACTTCAATATATAGAACTTAAGAGACAAGGAAAACTATAATTAGTTTTTTACTAAAATAGTAAGTTACATTGAAATTAGTGTCATAATAAGCAAAGAGCAAAACTCAAAACTCAAGACTAAGGGACGGGTTCATACGAGGACAGTAACAATTTACGATAATGCGAGGAGCTTTTTTCATGTACAAGATTACATTTGATTTTGCACTACTGTAGCGGGCGACTTTTGGGGCCACTTAAGTCGCGTGGAAAGTCGTCCGTATCATTTATAATTTTGTACAAAATCATATATGATCTTGTACATGAATCATATGTGATTTTGTACATGAAATTTTTTATGTACAAAATGATTGACTTAGGATTGTTCTCGCATTCTCGTAAATTGTTACCATCCTCGCATGAATCTCCCGCTAAAGACTAAAGTCTAAATCTATGAGGCAATGTCAATCCATAAAGTAAACAAAAGTCAAGAGAACAATAATAAATTGTAAAATTCATAATCTATGGCAATATCACAATTTGTTATTATTGTTGCACAGGCTCCATCTGTGCTGATACAGTGATGTGCTCATATGCATTGCAAATTCAAATTTTAATATGCAAGAGCAAGACTCGTTATCAAAATGAGAATATCCCCTTAGCCATAGCCTAGTAAGTCAGTAACCCGCACGACCACACACATGACACAACTTTAAATAGTTAGTTAGAAATTTTTTGCTAAAAGAATTAAAGGTTCATAAATTATAATATGACTGACACAACAACTCATTAAGTTCATTCTACAATAGAAATCTACAATTCAGGATTTCTATCTATGATTTCTTGAATCTAACTTTATGATCGTTAATCGGCCGAAAACGAAACGCCTTGCCTTGAAAATCGGAACATTCAAACTTTGAAGAACAATAAAAATTGGATTGAGTGGTTGGATTGTTGGGCGTTCACCGGTTCACAATATTCATTCAATATCCATCACTACTAGGCCTTGAACCTGTTTTTTATATTTAAAGTCCAATTGTCCGTGTTAGTCCCGTTTAGCGTAATGACAAACAAGTAAGAAATTGTAGGGGAGGTTGAATAATATTACACAATATCAAGAATTACACTTAGAAAACAGATGGTTGCGGAAAAGAACAGATAAAATCTATTATAACAATCTAACACTTAGAAAACAAAACATAACATAAAACACAAAGAAATTATGCTACTGCCGATATCAGCTTCTCACTTAGAATATCTCTCTATTTCTAAAAGCATGGTTTGCATGAGAACCCTTCTTCTCCTTTTATAGTGTCCATGCATTAAATGCATGGGGACACTTGTCACAGTATCATTTGTTAGCTGAGTTTCCTTTAGACAAAAGATGGGGTATCATACTTTATGGTACAGATGAAAAGACATGGCACCATTCACCTTTTCTTAAAGTTCTTAGTTGTCACATTAAGTTTTAGATAAGGACAAACAAACCTTTGGAGAATGTTTGTATTTAAACCTTGGGGGACACGTTCTTGCATATATTGATGACAAGGAGTACCTTCATAAGTATCCTCCAAAAGAGCAAATAGAACATCAGCCGAGGATATGTTAGAAAACATATCGGCTGGTACTTCCTATCGGTGACTCGCCGATTTTCCTTTGATTTGTTCTTTCATCGGTAGATAAAACCACTTTATAGAAATCGACTAATGAAAAGTCTGGTATTTGATGGGAGGTCATATCTTCATTTCCACAAATGTTGATATGTTCCTTTGGTATCAACTAGTCTTCGATTTGCTGAACTTGTTGAGTATGGCTAGACTTTTATAAAGAAGCCAAGATACAAAATATTTTGACTAAGAAAAGATTGATGAGTCATCAATTAATCATCGGTGACCCAACAATCTCCCCCTATTTGATGATGAGACCAAATATTTTGACTAAGGAAAGATTGAGGAGTCATCAACAAATCATCGGTGACCCAATAATCTCCCCCTATTTGATGATGAGACCAATATTTTGTCTTGAAAGCTAAAAAGGAACTTTTAAGTACTTTTGACCCTTTCTTGCTTTTTTTGGGTTCTTTTCATATAGATTATTTTTGTTTTTTTTTCGTTTTGGATTTATTGTATCCGATATTTACAGAATAAAAAAATAAAGAATATGTATAACATATCTACAAGTAAAAAAATAAGAAACAAATTTACATAGATAACAAGCATCAGGGTTCTCGAAGGGAATTGTTGCAGCATCAACATCTCTAGGCTTGAGTTCATTGAGGATTAAATTGTAGAGAATTCTTCCATATTCGCTGTAGGGAACCAACCTCAGAATTGCTTGAAGAAAGCTGTTATCAGCAAGAGGAATATCGTTAGCCCTAGAAAAAATTAGATGTTTATAAGAACATCTTTAAAGAACATACCATAATCTGGAGCAGTGATGATGGTTTTCGCTGATTGAACTACCAAGGTTGGATTTGATAGATCAAACTTTAAGATATCAAGAGTCCTTCCTTGCTTGGCTAGCTTTTGAAAGATAGCATATATTTTTTTTGCTTAGAATGGGAGAGAGAAGAATCCAGACTTTGGAGCACATCGGCAGATGATACTTGTTTTTCTTGTCTTTTTTTACTGTTGATGATAAGTCTTTTAAGTTGAACCACTTTTTCATCGGGGGTTAACTCCTTCTTGTCTGTCTTTGAATTTCTCCCCCTCAGCAGTTGATTTTGACTCATTCTTCTTAGAATCGCTGAGATGCTCCCCCTTAGCTGATTTCTCCCCCTCATCTGATATCTCCTTTTCAGAAGATTTGTTTCCCCTCAGCTGAAATCTCTTTTTAAGAATATTTCTTTCCTTTTGTTGATTTCTCCTTTTGAGAAATTTCTTCTTCTCCTCCTCCGCTGCTGTCGATTTAGCCTTACAAGGAATTTTCTCCCCCTCAGTGATTGAGGGAGAAGAGACTTAATTGAGGCGAGAAGGCGGAAGATATTCGGGGAGTCCAGTAGTGGGATAAAGTCTTTAAAAATAATAATAATAATAATTATTGTTATTATTTTGGGGAGTCCACCAGGTAGAAACATCTTCTTCTAGAAGGAGGTATTGATGAACAAGAAAGTGGTGAACTCGGGAAGTCCCTCCAATTCGACCAGTATCGCTGAATCTTCACGGAGACATTCAAGGTCATCAAGATCATAGATCTCGGGTGCAACGCTGTGATGTGGCGAAAATAGTCCTTGGAACAGGGAAGGTTCCAAGTCATCCTTCTCAACCAAAGAGAATGTTGATGAGGTTTAGTGAGGGTCCCCGAAAATACAATCATGTCCTTTTCAGAGGGCATGGAGGAGGTAGGTGAGGTTTTAAAAGATTCCCTAGGTTTACTAGGGAGAATTTCAACACTCACTGATTTTTGAGAATCGTTGAATGGCTGGGAGTATTTGACCCTTGAGGTTCCCTGGGGTCTATTTGAGGAGACCTTGGGGTGCTTTTGGAGCTCTTCCGCTTTTTAGAACGGATATTGGCTTGGGTATATACCAAAGTGTTTTTCGGTATCATAGCCGTAGAAGCAGGTGCGGAGGCGGAAATGGTAAAAGATTTATAAACCTTAGATTTCTTCTTCTTTTTCTTAACCAGGTCCGTATCTCGGGAGAGAAATCAGAGAACAAAATTGGTGGGATTTTATGTTCACGAAATCGGAGAGAATAAAATTAGAGGGATATTAAGAATCCGAAATCAGACAAAAGTTTGAAGGGATTTTATATCCGAAATCGGAGATAATAGAAATAGGAAGGTTTTTAGAGAAGACAAGAAATTGGAAGGATTTTTAAGGATCAAAGATTGGAAGGAGTTTTGACGGTAAATAAACCGGAGTGATATTTGACAGAGGCTATTTTGATAGGCAAAAATAGGAGGAATTTCTGTCAGGCACAAATAGGAGGAATTTCTGTCAGGCATAAATCGGATGGATTTTTTACAGTAAGAAAATTCGAAGGAAGTTTTTGATGGTCAGAAATCAGAGAGATTTTTGACAAGGATATATCGGGGGATAGTATATCTGAGGAAATTTACAAAGATATAGAAGAAATTTCAAGAAAGGAAATATCGGATTAGGGATGAGATTGGTACCAGTACCGTACCGAACCGGTTGGTACCGATTTTTTTTGAACAAAATATGAGTACCGAATACCGAACAGAATTTACCAATTCGGTACCGATACGGGATCGGTATTGGGATGGGAAATTCGGTGTCAATACCACTTAGTACCAAAATTTAAAATTAATAACAAAACAATCAAAACCAAATCGTTAAAGTTCAGGAATCAAAAGTTCAACAATCGCAAATGTTCAATGTATCAAAAACCAATCCCAAAAGTTCAACAAGCTTCAGTACTGTTTATGCTTTTTCCTTTTTGGTTGTTTATCGCCTATTCAACAATATCGATTTTTTTGAAGTAGGTGATTTTTTGAATTCAAATGGAGAAGATATGAATTTATAAGGCATATGTATTGTTTAGTTTTAGGAAAATATGATTAGTTAGGAGATAGAGATGGAATTGGAAATCGAAATGTCCCTTGTTACCCGATTCGGTACTGATACCGAATTTTTCGGTATAATCCCGGTACCTAATACCGAAATACCGAATACTGATTCAGATGAATTTTTTGGACCGGATACCGTACTGAATATGAGAATTCGGTATCGGTTCGGTACGGGACCGGTATGGGATCAGTTTGGTTCGGGAAAATGGTATGAAAAGCTCATCCCTATATCGGATTGATTTTAGCTGTCCAAAATCTGAGAGAGAGAAATTTCAAGAAATAGAATATCGGAGAGATTTTCACTGTCCAAAATAGAGAGAGACCGGAGGATGGGATGTCGGAGAATGACATTGATGCATGTTATTCGGAGCATAACATCGGCTGGCTAAAAAAAACTTTTGAATTTTTTTTAAAAATTTCGGATGGTAGCCTAAATTTTTGGGGAGTAGCCGAATTTTTTTATTTATTTTTAAATTTAGAATGGTAGCCGAAATTTTTTGAGAGTAGCCGATTTTTTTTTAACTTTTAATCAAAACATAACATACCTAGTTCTCCGATGAAAAAGTTGAATTTGGACTTTTTCCAATGGCTTTGTGAAGAGATCAGCCAATTAAAAGTCAGTAGGCATAAACTGTATCAATATGCTTGCATCTTGAGTGGAGAACTAGATTATTTGCAATTGCTATTGCACTTGAGTTATCACATAGTATTGGGGTTCCTTAGAAAATTTGATCATTATCACGGAGTTGATTTTTTCATCCTTAATATTTGGCACAACAACTTCAAGTAGCAACATATTCGGCTTCTGCATTAGAGGTTGAAGCTGAGTGTTGTTTCTTACTTGTCTAGCTGACATGTTTTCCACTAAGAAGTTGATAACATCCAGTGATGCTCTTTGAATCTATCTTGGAACCTGCAAAATCAGAATCCGAATACCCGATGAGATCGAAACCTAAGTCTTTGGGATACCAAAGACCCAGATTCAAGGTACCTTTAAGATACCTGAAAATTCGTTTAACCGCAGCCAAGTGACATTCCTTGGGATTGGCTTGATGACGAGCATAGAGGCAAGTAGCAAACATGATGTCTGGTCTACTTGCAGTAAGATAAAGAAGAGAACTAATCATTCCCCGATAGGTAGTAACATTGACCGATACACCATCAAGGTCCGAAAGAAGTCTAAGAGGATGAGCCATTGGAGTCTTCATTGGTGTACATGTGTCAAAATTAAACTTCTTTAGAAGGTCTTTAATATATTTACTTTGATTTATAAAAATGCCTTCAGGAAGTTGTTTGACTTGTAGACCAAGAAAGAAAGTAAGCTCACCCATCATGCTCATTTCATATTTACTTTTCATGAGTGAGGGAAACTCATCACACATAGATTCATCGGTGGCTCCAAAAATAATATCATCAACATAAATTTGAACAAGAATTATATTACCTTCAAATTTTCTGAGAAAGAAAATGTTGTCAATTTTACCTTTAACAAATTCATTAATTGTCCAGAATAAAATCGGAGAGAGTGTCATAGCAAGCGCGAGGAGCCTGCTTCAGTCCATACAGAGCTTTGTGTAGCCGATAGACATAATCAGGATGAATGGGATCTTCTAACCAAGAAGTTGTTTCACATAGACTTCTTCTTGCCTTTGTCCTCTTGTTTATCCTCCTCAGAGATAGCACCGATATTGGCATCTTCATCCAGTCGGTCACTAGACTTCTATCCCTGAGTGTCGGCGCCTGTGATTTTGGTAGCCTCCCCAGCAGTTGTTTTGGTGTTACCCTCAACTTATGGTTCATCGGCTGTTGCCCCACCAGTACATTTATCGGCGCTCTTTGGAAATTTCTCCCCCTTAGTGGCCGAATGGGGGAGATGACCAAGAGAAGAAAGAAAATTCGTTATCTTCTTGACGATAGCCTTAAGTAAGCAATCTTGCTTTGTTGCGAATAACATTACGCCGACTTTACCAAGTTGTTTATGTTCAGTGATGGAGAGAAAATTCACATAGAAACAGAGATTTCCAATTCCTCTCCGAGTTTGGACACCAGCTTGTTGATCACCAATTAGTTGATCAATTGGGTGATCTTTTGTCCATTTCAAGGCTGGGGCATTTGAAGAGAAAAAGCAAGATTTGTGTTGGAGGTGGAAGGTAAGTCGACTGATATGGGGATAGTGTTTTGAAGGTTCAGGTTTTTCCTCTAAAGGGATAATTTCAAAAGAAGAAGGGGTTTTGTGAACATGTTTAGAAGATAGGGTATTGTTTGTACAGGATGGAGGAATGTTGGTAGAAGTGATATCACCATTTTCAGAAGGAGGGTGATGTTCAAGAGATGAAGAGCAAGTGGACATGGGCATATTTCCAATACAAGAAGGAATCCATCGATCTAGCTCTTCTTCATTACTTGAAAAAGAAGGAGATTGAAGATCATCAAATTTGACAAGTATGAACTCATCAATACATAAGGAATATCTCATGAAAATTTCATGGAAATTTCAAGAAGATTCCTTCATCAGCTTTGGGATCAAATTTCCCAAGATTTTCTCTTTCATTTAAGACATAGCACACACAACCAAAAACATGAAGAAAACCAATGTTTGGTTTTCGGCAATAGAACACTTCATAAGCTATCTTATTGTGTCTCTTGATAATGATGGACCTATTTTCACATAGCTGATTGATGCTCAAAAGATTTTACATCAGTCCTTCAACATAAGCAACTTTGTTGAAGGTTAAGGTTCCATTGGTGAGAGTTCCATAACCTCTTGTGATTCCTTTGCCTTGCCCACCAAAAGTCACAACTGGCCTTTTTTCCTTCAAATAGTTCAAGAGATGAGATTTGTTCCTGGTCATCTGCCTTGAGCAGCCGATATCCATATACAAGAAATGATCTTTATTTAGGACCTGCAATCATGAACAAATTAGTTTCTTGGTACTCATTTTGAGATGGGTCCTTTTGAGTTAGAAGGGTTACCTTTTTTGTTCTTTTGAACAATGTAAACTTTTGGACAGTCCTTGGCAAGATGGAATGTATCACCACAGTTGTAGTATTTTTTTATAGACAATGACATTCTTTGGACTGGAAGATTTCTTCTTATCTTTGGAACTAGAGTATATTGGAGAGACTGAGGCTCCGATGCCTGGTCTTGGGCCAAGGATGCCCTTTTCAGAAGAAGGCACATAAGAGATGAAAGAAGTGTTGACCTTGATTTTTTCTTATATTGACAGCTCTAGGAATAAAATCGGTGGACTGGTTTTGAGATTTTGGATGTTTTGAAAAGAAGTCTTTCTCTTAGAAGAAAGATCAAGGGAAAAAGGAAACTTTCTTTTTTCAGCAGAAGAAAACTTCCTACAAGAACTTTAGAAGTTACTTTTGAGGATTTTTGAAGGCTGGGGACAAAACGAGTTGGTTTCTTCAAGACTTAAAGATTTAATCCTGTCATGAATGGGTCTAACAACCTCATTTGAGTCTTGAGCTACAGATGTCTCTAAGGAAATTGAATTCTTTGCCTTCACAAACCAATACATATTTTAGAGAATCAATATAAGAGAATATTGAGTTCGGAGAGTTCAAGGTATCTGACTTCAGAGAGACAACAATATCAGATAATATGTTTTTACAAACAACAATCGTAGGGATTTTTTTTTAAATCGGAGAGATTTTTGCAGGTAAAAAATCGGAGAGATTTTGTAGGTAAAAATCGGAGGGGATTTTGCAGGTAAAAAATCAGAGAGATTTTGCAGGTAAAAATCGGAGGGGATTTTTTACAGGTAAAAATTGGATTTTTACAAAAATCGCAGAGATTTTGACAGGTAAAAATCAGAGGGAATTTTTACAGGTAAAAATCGGAGGGGATTTTTATAGGTAAAATTAATTTTTTTTAAAATCTTTTCAAATACGAATAGATCACTTAGAAATAGGATGGTAGATTAAAAAGAGAGCGGATGGTATGTGGCAAAAAAAATATTAAGAATGAGAAGAAGTAAGATGAAATATATCGGCTAGGAGGAGTTGATTAGAGAGATGAAGAATGAGAAGAAGAAAGATAAAAAAATTGGAGATAAGTTTAAGGTGACCAACTAGTGAGATAAAATAGAGAGAAAGAAAATGAAAGTGAGAGATTAAGATCGGTGGGTGTATGTGAGGGGTTAGGCTATTAAAGAAAGGGATTGGTATGAGAACGTTGACAAAATGGCTAGTGATTTGGCTTAGGTGGCTTATGTGTGAATGTGAAATACCTAAGTCTATCACATGCTGACAACCCCAAATCTATCTAAGAAACCGGAAACCAAAAACAAAAATTTCATTTTTTTAATTTTATTTTAGACATTCGGCGGAAAGAACTTGCACAAAGTAATTTTGTCAAAAATTATTCAAAAAAATGAATTTTTGTTTGGAAACCAAATCACATAATATCAATAAGATGAACCTCCGATAAGTGGGTGGAATCTTCTTTAGTCTCATTGTTATGAGACTTAGAAGATGGATAAATAATTATTGGAACACACGTAAATTTCTTAGAATCACTTATTAAAGCCACAGAGGAGCTTCTAATGTCCTTGATGACAGATTTTTGTTGGATTTTTGTCTGCTCATAATTATCTAAGGTACCATACAGAGTAGTCAAAGACATATGATAAAGGTACTTGGTGGTTTTAATGTTGGTACAAATATTCTCCCAAAAGTCTGGAAGACAGTCTATAAATTTGCACAAAATCTCCTCATTGTCATATACCTTTCGCAACAACTTAAGAACATTTAAGAGACTCTTAAAAAGGTTGTAATATTCAGAAAGAGATTCTCTCTTTCCATGAGTGAAAAGTTCATAGTTTCTCACCAAAGCAATCTTCTTGCTTTTCTTTACTTTTGCAGTTTCTTCATATAAGACACATAGAGTGTCCCACATTTCTTTAGGAATAGAGAGATTTACCAAAGAATGAAACAGTTCATCAGGAAGAGAAACAGCTAAAACAGATTGACTTTGTTGTCCAAAGATACAAGATGTTTATCATCTTCAGTATATTGCTTGGGACTTTTAGTCAGATATCTGTCATTAGCTTCAGATTTCTCTTCATCTGAAGATTCAAGAGTTTACCATCAACGGTTTTCTTGGACCCATAACGAGCATAAATTTTTGGAACAATAGGTCCTTCGCTCATAATGGTAGGATACTTGCAGTCAACCCCTTCCAAGAATAGTATCATACGACTTTTCTACAGAGCAAAGCTATTTGGGTTGAACTTTGGTGGTTTGGCTGTAGAGCCATTGTTGTATGAACCACCAAAGAGATTTTGCAGAGTAGAGCTTGGGTTTGAGGAAGAAGAGGCTGCCATTACAGATCAAGTTTATTATATTAAACTAATCTACTCTGATACCACTTGTTAGTCCCGTTTAGGGTAATGGCAAGCAAGTAAGAAATTGTAGAAGGGGGGTTGAATACAATTACACAACAATTTTCAGTTTTTAAATTCTTATTGATATGAATATCAAGAATTACACTTAGAAAACAGATTGTTGCGGAAAAGAACAGATAAAATCTATTTTAATAATCTAGCACTTAGAAAACAAAACATAACTTAAAACACAAAAAAGTTATGTTAGAAGACCTCTCTATTTCTAAAAGCATGGTTTGCATGAGAGCCCTTCTTCTCCTTTTATAGTGCCCATGCATTAAATGCATGGGGACACTTGTCAAAATATCATTTGTTAGCTGAGTTTCCTTTAAACAAAAGATGGGATGCCATACTTTATAGTATAGATAAAAGGACATGATACTATTTACCTTTTCTTTAACATATCGGCTTGTACTTCCTATCGGCAACTCGCCGATTTTCCTTTGATTTGTTTCTTTCATCGGTGGATAAAACAACTGTATAGAAATTGGCTGATGAAAAGCCTGATATTTGATCGAAGGTCATATCTTCATTTCCACAAATGTTGATATGTTTCTTTGGTATCAGCTAGTCTTCATTTTGCAGAACTTGTTGAGTATGACCACACTTTTACAAAGAATCCAAGATACAAAATATTTTGACTAAGGAAAGATTGATGAGTCATCAACAAATCATCGTGACCCAACAGTCCGATTCTCAAATTATTAAACCCAAAACTAGTAATATATGACAACTTGATGGCCCATTGGACATTGATGCATGCCTTGTGCGGTCGCACGGACTGCACGTGACTAGGGCCGGCCCTGCGCACCCGGTTACCCAACTATTCCGTCTCAACATTTGTCTTTGTGTCTTATCCTAACATATTGTCTCCTATTTTATATTGTATGAATATTTTTTTAACGCTCTAGATGCTTATTAATTTTTATTGACATCTTTTTAAAACGAGAAAAAATGGAAGAGAAGATGTTGAACCACTAGATTCTGAAATATTTAAGTGATGTGAGTTGGATCATGTGAGGGGTGAAGATCGTATTGAAGTACGATGAATGTAGGCAGTAGAGAATTGAATGGTCAAACATTTTGATCCCATCGATAACATGAATCCAACAACTAAACAACAAAACATATATATTGAAATATATAACCCGATCACCATTCCATTTTCATAAGCTTCAAAGACAAAGGTAAAAATCTAACTTCATATATGTCCTTCAATTTCTTATAGATACATATATATTTTCAAATTCATCTCACTACCTCTAAACAAATTAAAATCATCTCAATTAATATTTAAAAAATAATGTCTAGCATAATATTAACCGATTATCTATTAAGTAAATCAAACAAAGTTTTGTTATCTTTTATTAGGACAAAAATACGTAAAATTAAGTTTGTAAACCCATAGATTTTTTATTTGTTTTGAATACTAAATGGGAAAAAAAAATTAAGAACAACTAGATTACTAATTTCATGTGGTTGTATAACACGTTCTTAATCTACTGTGCGTATGTGCTTTATTTCCTCTTTTAACTATCTTAAGGTAGTCGACCAACTATATTTTGCTTGAACAATATTAAATGGTGTAGTCGTAGAGTTTGAGCAGCGTTGAGTTATGCTCTCTAGGCCCTTGAATTCACTACATGGAGATATGAGTTATCTCATATTAAGAATATGTATCTATAGTATTACATAAAACATGTATTACGGTTAAGTGAATATTGTTTAGAAAAAATCATTTGATGCATGTCCACCTTCACGTTCAATGTTTAGACCAATTTAGACATTTAACTAACAGTAAATCACTATTATAAGCTATATATATGCTCAATTACAAATCACATTTTTCATGGACAGAGGGTGTATGTGTTTTGGCGTTGATACATCTTATTATGAATGTTGGTTTTGTATACTGGCCCATCCCATGTAGGGCTGTAAACGAACCGAACGAACACGAACGGAGGCTTGTTCGTGTTTGTTCATTTAACTTAACCGAACAAATGAACGAACACAAATGGTAAACGAACGACATTTTTTGTGTTCGTGTTCGTTCGTTTAACTTAACCGAACAAACGAACGAACACGAACGGTAAATGAACGAAATTTTTTGTGTTCATTAAGAAAATTGTTTGTTCATGTTCGTTTGTTAAGCTATTAAACGAACGTAAACGAACAAACATAAATGAACGTGAATGAAGATAAACGAACGTAAACGAACATAGATGAACATAAACGAACAAACACAAATATAGAATAAAACCATCATTACTTATTATTTTGTTCCTAATAAGTAACATAACAAAATAAAAAAGCGGGTAAACTTAGGAGCCATAAAAAAGAAATTCTAAAAATTTAATGTAATTACAAATTTTACATATTAATGTCATAATATATAAATATATTTATATATATATATATAAACAAACGTAAATGAACATAAACGAACGAACGTTCACGAACGTAAACGAACGAACGAGACCTTAACTAAACAAACAAAAAAATGTGTCCATGTTCGTTCATTTAACTAAACGAACAAAAAAATGTGTTCATGTTCGTTCGTTTATTAAATAAACGAACATTAACGAACTTCCCGTCGAACGGTTCATGAACGGTTCGGTGAACGTTCGGTTCGTTTACAGCCCTAATCCCATGTCCTTTAGTTTGTGCTTCCACCCGGGCTTTTCCTTCTGTCTTATAGAGACCCGAGGAAATTCTTATAATGTAATTAATTTTGATTTTTAAATTACACTCTACACCCTTAAACTTTGTTCTTTAATTTAGTTTATATCCTGTAACAACCACGATTCTAAAATAAGAATAAAACATGCATTTGCTCTAAAATAGAAATTACATAACCGAATGGCCCCAAAGTATAAACTTAACCTCATAGATTGTAGCGGAACAAAACTAACTACTGAGATTTATTACATATCAAGTCTAAACTAGGCAACTAACTATACAAGTAGTGCCTCACTCTAGCTCCTCGAGCTCACAACTTCCCTTTCGCTTTACTCGTGCTCTCTATCATATGCTTTCCTGAATATGGTTTCAGTTTTATAACAGAGAGGGTTAGACCATAAGGCCTAGTGAATTGCCCCCAAAACAACAGTTAATATGCATGACAGTTATAAGAGAAAACGGTTAGTCATGAATATCAACTCAAACTTTTCTTTAAACACTTTTACCGTACCTGTTGCAACAGTACATCACACCTTCGTCACACACACCGTGACTAGTTTTGGTCACCACCGTGACCTTTAACGGGCACACGCTGCCCAAAAGATTAGTCACACACGCCGTCCAACTTGAATGATTTAAAATATGTCAATCTAAAACATTCATTTTTAAAGTTTAGCACACGAAAGAGAACTCACCTGAATTGCCAAGCCACTTAACACACTTCCGACTACGATCCCACCAACCGAACACCTGATTTAGATCAATTAACTACGAGTTAATGACCTAATTATATTTCCACACATCCCACCTATAAACTCCCTAGGCTAGGACACCACTTAATACCTTTAAAATACTTTGCATCAAACACCGAGAATCAGCAAAAGTGAGTTGCGCGACTTTCTGCGTGACTTGAAGCCGCGGGACAAGTCGCGGAACTCACTGTGGTTCCTGCACTTTCCTGCTCGAACAACAAATCCCTAAAACACCATTTCTAATGATTTCCAGCCTAAAACTGATATGAAATTTACCCCAAACACATATAAAACCATCCCCAACAACAAATAAACCATTCCATCCATTGATTTCATGGATTGACACTCACATCGATGAACACATTGTCATCCATGGAGGTTTTTCATTGATTTCAAAACCTTGAAATGAAATATGAATCTCAATACTTGAGAAACACTTCCATACATACTCTATTGACCCAACCATTACTGATTTGAAGGTTTATTCAAACACTCAAGAACTTCAAACCATAAAACCCCAACTTTAACTCATCCAAATGACTCAACCTTTGAGATTACTCTTCTTCTCTTCTCTTCTCCACAAAATCGCACACATACCACACACACTAAAATTCAGTCGGCATCTATCAAAATGAGGGTTTCCAAACCTTTATTGACCATCTTTTCCTTAATTACAACTCCGACCCCTAAAGTTTAGAGAGTTAAGCTCCATCCATCCTAAAGGTAAGCATCACTACCAAATATTACCAAATAGATTATGGGTTATTACATATCCCTTCCTTTTTCAATTTTCATTTCATAAATTTTCTATTTTAACAAATATAGTCTTAAATTAGCTAAAATGCATTAAAAAACATGTTTTCTTTTGTTATAAATGATACCATTATAATCGTGTCGTCAATACATTCAAAATGAGCCCAGTATTGAATATTTTTCGATTTAATCATATTATTATATACATGAATACGTAACGATTTGTTTTTTTAAAAAATTACGTTTTATACCCTATAGTTATTTATTTAATTTCTAAACCTTTACATTTTACACCCTTATTTATATTATAATTAGTTTTTAAATTTCATTTACATCCCTAACTATTTTATTTTTCATTTTACACCCTATCACATAAACATAAATAATTGTATATGAACCAAATTACATTAAAAAATATGTTTCTTTTTTTTTTCTTCAAATTATACTATTATAATCGTATTGTCAGTATATTCGAAATGAGTCCAATATTGAATATTTTTGGAGTTACTCATATTATTAAATAACATAACTATGTAGTGAATTATTTTTAAAATTTACAGTTAAAACATTATAGTTATTTAATTAACTTTTATATCTTTACTTTTTTAATTTTCATTTATCACCATGTTGATGTATTATGTGTAATTTTTGAAGTTTTACAACTTCCACAATTCACCATAATAATTAATTTTTTATTTTTATATTATATTTTACACCGTTATAATTTGTAATAGTTTACTTTATAACTCTTTAATTTTCATTTGACATATTTTTTATAATAACATATATAATCGTATATTAACTAAAATATATTAAAAAAACACTTTCTTTCTTATAAATTATACGATTATAATTGGTTATACCAAAAGTTAATTGTCGTTAACTTCGTTAGCTCCGTTAGAATTCTGCCGTTAACCCCGTTAGAATTCATCATAATGTACTTAACAAGACTTTAACCCAGCAGGCTAACGCCGTTAGCATTAATCCGTTGTTACCGTTATCTGTATGATTAATAGCATTTTCAGTTACAGCTCAAAGACGTAATGAAGACATTAATGAAATAGCATGAATCGTGGATAACCGTTTAGCCGTTTCAGACCGTTAACACCTTCAGAGTTCAAGCATAAAAGAACAAATCAAACCGACAAGAAGGACACAGTAAAATACGCAAAAGAAAGCTCTGATAATACTCCGACAAACTTAAGACAACAGTCTCACATCTCACGACAACAGCGCTCCGAGTCACGACAACTGCCGTAGAATCACGACCGATTACCTATATTACACATTGTTGCTTGTTGTAAACTTGGTCTATTGTTCTTAAGGCCGACGTCCCTATTTGACGTCCTTTTACATTAGTGCATCGCCGATCTCTATAGGTCGTCCGCGGTGTTTTCTCTCGGAAAGGAGTTTTCCGCGTCAACAATCTTCTGTGTTCTTCTCGTATTGTTTCATTAGTTTTTCGAGTTTATTTCCTTTCTTTAGTTGATAAAGATCCGAATCGTTAATCTACCGTTAAGTCAGTCAATTTTGGCATTAACAGTTTTGCGCCATCCGTGGGACCCAACTAGAGAAAAAAATCTCTTCGAAAAACTTCTTTTATTACTAACTCGTTTAGAATTTCTTTTGTAAGAAGAAATGGCAGGAACGAAAGGTAACCAAAATGAAAACGCACTAAACCAGACGCGAGCCAAACTGGAAAGTATGCGCCAACGAGTAAATTTCTTAGAAAAGCAAAATCGCAAAGCCAATCAGGAGATCTATGTTCTAAGAAATTCAAGTGTCAACTCGTCTTCAGCATCGATCCCACCTTTTGTTCCAACCCTTGGAATAAGACTTCCAGGTGCTCCACCACCCCCTCCACCAAACGGTTCTGTTTTGGAACAAACCCATGCGTCCACGCTAAATCCTCAGGGTGCACCACTACCCCCGCCACTATTCTCCAATGACGCACCACCATCTCCGCCGCCGTTCTCCAATGGTGCACCACCATCTCCACTGCCGTTCTCTAATGGCGCACCGCCACCTCCTCCACCGAACAACTCTGTCATGGGATAAACATATGTGTTCTTTACCCATCCGAACCGTTCCATTATATACGTATGTCTCTGCACCAAACATGACCATCGGCAGCTACAGCCATGAATCGATTTATCGAAGCATACCATTTACAAGCAACCATACGTCGATCCCCATGACAAACACGCCAAGCTATTCAATACTCACGGAGTCCCCTACGACGATCCTGTCGCTCGACGCTTCAAACAGCTTGAAGAACAGAACGAGAAGATGTTGTCACTACTCTCAAAATTACCTGGAGCTGCAGTACCAGTTGATGTGGAACCTCCCACAGGATTCCAAGCTTCGCCTTTCGTCGACTCTATCGCCCTGCTGGACATCCCCAAGAAATACCACATTCCCACATTCACACCGAAATATTCAGGCATTTCAGATCCCAACGAGCACGTAGCTCAATATAAGCATCTTATGTGGACGTTGTCGATAACACAAAATTACCAAGAAGTGTGCATGTGTAAAAGTTTCGGAGCATCCCTTACAGGCGCAGCATTGAAGTGGCTGATCAACCTCAAACCCAAGTCGATACATTCCTTCGCCGATCTTGTCAACCAGTTTTTCCAGCAGTTTGCCAACAGTCGCAAGATGGAAAAGCAGACCATCGATCTCTATTATATAAATCAGAAGGAAGGAGAAACCGTCAGAAATTATTTCAACCGATTCAACATGGAGATGATTGGGGTACGCAATTGCGACGTCAAAATAGCTATCGAAGCCTACAAAAGAGGTCTCGACAGCAGCTCGGGCTTCTACCTTGACCTCACCAAATATCCCGCCGACACGTTTGAAGATGTCCGGGGACGAACCCTGGCTCATATGCGAGTAGAAGACGACACCGCCTTTCGACAGAGAAAATCCTCCGATAAAAGAACACTAGGAGTCAAGAAACCCGAGTTCAAAAGCAAGAGTGACAATCCCAGACACATATCCAACGTCCGTCATGAGAAAAACAAAGATGATAAGGTGAAACCCAAGTTTAATAAATACCCGAAATTATCAAGTTATGGTTTTGCAGGTACCTCGAAGGAATTGGTGCAAACATTAAAAAATATCCAAGCTACGGTGAGATGGCCCAAGAAAAGCGACCGTCCGAGTGACCAGAAAGATATGACGAAATGGTGCGATTTCCACGATGATCATGGGCACGACACCGATGACTGTCAAGCTCTCAAAAGGAAATCGCATGGCTCTTACAAAAAGGCAATCTCAATAACTTGGTCCCGACACGGGCCACAGGTAAGACCCCTATACCCACGTCTCCTGAACA
Source organism: Silybum marianum (assembly GCA_036898165.1). Classification (NCBI taxonomy): domain Eukaryota; kingdom Viridiplantae; phylum Streptophyta; class Magnoliopsida; order Asterales; family Asteraceae; genus Silybum; species Silybum marianum. The sequence continues at coordinate 7,174,717 of CM072539.1, forward strand.
TACTAAAGTCGTAAATCGTGTGACAGGAGGATCCGATGTGTGTGGACTAACGTATTCAGCCGCTAAAAGACATGCGGGACAAAAGGTCGACGACTCCAATATCCCTGTCGACTATCAAAAGGAGGACGATAAGAAGCTTGATTCCATGACGATAGCTTTCGGAAACGAAGATCTAGGTGACACCAGATGAAGACATCACGACGGTCTTGTCGTTCAACTCACCATCGGGAATTGTTTGACCAAAAGAATTCTGATCGATGGAGGAAGCTCAGCCAACATCATCTTTCTCAACACCCTCAGAGCTATGAGGATAAGGGAAAAAGAAATCGTACGACGATCAACAGTCTTAGTCGACTTTTATGGCGACGCCTCCACGACATTGGGAGAAATTACACTACCCATTTTCGCAAAAGGGGTCAATAAATCGACTCGCTTCACCGTGGTCGAATGTTCTTCCGCTTATAACGTTATCCTTGGAAGACCCTGGATTCACAACATGAAGGCAGTCCCCTCGCCGTACCATCAAACAGTAAAATTTCCTACTCCGTGGGGGGTACGGAAATAAAGAGCGAACAGAAAGATGCAAGAGAATGCTACAAAGCCGCGATGAAGCCTCAAAAGCAAAACATCTAGCAATTACAGAGCCAGGCGTACGACAAGTCCCCTAACGATTATGGACTCCAAGAAATCGCTTTAGATCCCGCCGTACCTGAACGCACGATATTCCTGGGGGCATCTTTGGGAGAAGAAATAAAAAACGACCTCACGAAATTCCTGAGGGACCACTCCGATAGTTTCTCTTGGACACACGAAGACATGGTCGGCATAAGTCCCGAAGTCATATCGCACAAGCTGCACGTGGACATCAGATTCATTCCTGTAAAGCAAAAGTGGCGAAAGTTTGCACCGAACAGAAACAAGGTCATCAATGATTAGGTCAACAACTTGCTGAGAACCGGGAAAATCAGGGAAGTCAAGTATGCAGAGTGGTTACCCAAAGTTGTCGTGGTAAAGAAGAAAAATGGAAAGTGGCGAGTCTGTATCGATTTCACAGATTTAAACAAAGCTTGTCCTAAGGATCCCTTTCCTCTTCCCCACATCAACGCCATGGTCGACGGCACCGCAGGCCATGCACTCTTGACGTTCATGGACGCGTACTCTGGATACAATCAAATACTTATGGATCCAGATGACCAGGAGAAAACAACTTTCATGACAGATAAGGGCATCTATTCTTACAAAGTGATGCCGTTTGGACTAAAGAACGCAGGTTCAACATATCAATGACTCGTGAATCTAATGTTCAAAGACTTTCTAGGGAAGTATACATTGACGACATACTCGTGAAATAAAAGCACTCGACCGATCACATTGGACATCTGAAAGAGTCCTTCGAAATCCTAAGAAAATACAACATGAAGCTGAATCCAACCAAATTTCTTTTGGGGTACGCACAGGGAAATTTCTGGGACACATGGTGACATGTCGGGGCATAGAAGCCAGCCCTGATCAAATCAAGGCAATCATCAACCTGCAACCACCAAGGAATCTGAAAGAAGTACAAGGCTTAACTGGAAGGTCGCAGCTTTAAATCGTTTCATCTCGAAGTCATCAGACAGATGTCATTTATTTTATAACGTCCTCAGAAAGAATAAAGGTTTTAAATGGGCGGGTAGTCACGAAAGAGCTTTGAGCGAGCTCAAAGAATTCATGACGTCTCCGCCTTTCCTGTCGAAACCAAAAGATCATGAGACTCTATACCTATACTTATCGGTAAGCAGCCCTTCCGTAAGTTCGGTCCTGGTTCGAGAAGATGAAAACCAACAAAAACCGGTATACTACGTGAGCAAATCCCTTGTCGATGTGGAGAAAAGATATTCATCCATGGAAAAATTGCTCCTATCGTCAGTCACTGCCGTCAAAAAAATGCGACATTACTTCGAAACTCATCCGATCGCCGTCGTCACCAACTACCATCTTAAGTCCGTTTTGAGAATGCCGGAATTGACAGGTAGACTAGCGAAGTGGAGCATCTATCTAAGCGGCTACGACATCTCCTTTTGTGGATCCCAGTTTAATCAAGCACAATAAGTATTTACGAATAAAATATTAAGAACAGGATGAAAGTGATGAATTTACGTAGTAGGATATCTCACTTAAATAGATTACAATATGATTTGACAGTATATAAGCTCTCTATTAATCGACATCTAAATATGAATCCCTAGACTCCTATTTATATTGATAGGACTAATCTATTTAATGAAGGAAAGAGTTTAAGGAATTATAAACTTCCTTTTACATTTAAGCATATCCTTTCCTTATTTTGACACAATATACTTTTAGTCCTAACAATCTCCCCCTTTGTGGCAATATAAATCTTCATCTCTTTAGCTCAAACATGCCTTCAAATCTTTTAAGGGTCTGACGAAATATTATCCTTTCGTCAATGATCTTGATAGCATCCAAAATTGAATTTCTTCTAGTTGAGCTCATCCTTGTAGTACTCTTTTTATCAGCACTAATTTCCGCAGCAAGTCTATTGCGAATCCCCCACAACGTTCCATCTGAATAAGCAGCAACCTCATCAAAGCGCAGGAACCTTTTCTCACCTTTCACATGCATCCATACTACTCCATGAGCTGGATGTGTGAGTACGGTTGTAACATTGTGCTTATCTAAATCAGGAATTCTTTGATTTGGTTTTGCAATATGAATTTTCTTTTGTTCACTTTCAATGCCTCGTTGCAGATCATGAAGGTAACTATATCGGAGTTCCTTTTGAATGTGCCGCACCACCGCTCTTAAAGCTCTTTGTTCGTCTTCGTTTCTTTTCTTATTGTCTCTTAACTCGGTATACAAAATTTCAAAGTCCAAAATGTCAAGATTTGCAAAATCAGCTTCGGAGAATGTATATACTTTTCCATCTTCTCTTTGAACATTGAAAGTTGGATACTCGACTTGGAAAACACTGTCAGAACCAATCTGCATAATTTCGATAATCTTGTGTCGTGAAATCACTTCGGATGGCTTTCGAGCTTTCATCTTCAGAATGTGCCATATTCTTTAACTTGAGCTTGATCCATCTCCATTACCAAGTGAATGTGCGCCAAGTCTTTAGATTTCATATTCTTCCTGAATATCCATTCCATGGTTTCTTCAAGATAAGGTACACGGATTTGCTGATTTACCCACTTTAATTGCTTTACGTTAGCATCCTTTGCCACCGAATTTGATGAGGTAGCAGTTTCGGTTCGTTTGTATCTCTTGAAACATAATTCTTTTCCTGTGCTTCAAATTCAGATAATCTTGTTCTTGGAGAACTGGTTCATATGGATCTTTAAACCAGTTTCACGGAGTTCCTTAGATTTTGAACATCTATTATCTCTTCATTGGACTCTACTTCAACAGCTTCAGACGTGCTCTCAAACTTGATATCTACCGCGGGCTTTTCAACCGTAGGCGTATTAACTTCTTGAGTCACAATAGGACGCTGTCTTTGGCGGGATAACGATGCAGATGGACTAGTAGAAGTTGGAGCAGATGGTTGAGACTGAGTTCTTGAGACTCGGCGTGTCTCCCCCTCAGGGCGATTAAGAGCAGAGCCCGGATCGTCCTGATCATGACGAGGGGCAGGAACGGGAACAGCCGGCCTACAAGAATCCTGAAGTTTAGTGCGGAGAGCGGTAATAGCACCAAGAAGCTTACCATGATTCCTTTGCTGAGACGTATGCATATCAGTCAACTTCTGTTCCATGTTGGATTTGAAAAGTTCAAATTCATACCGAGTGACTGTGGGAATTTCAAGATTGCGCCTTAGAAGAGACATGAAAGAATCTTCAGGTTGATCTCGAGCAGTGGCTTCGGCAATAATATTGGCATACAACATGGACATGAGTTCATCATTGTTGTATTCATATCTCTGTGGTGAGGGAGGCCGATTTCGGGGATCCAGAGTCGGATCAAGGTGCTGAGGCTACGGAGGTGGAGTACGACTACTGCTTGGTCGGGAAGAGCTGGCTTGATTCGGATCTGGCTGTCGGGAGCGTGAAGCTTCAAGTACTTCCTGAACAAATGCATGTCTTTCAGCAGTCATGCGAGCCGCATGAGCATCCAAAGACACTTTAGCCCGTTGAAATTGAGCATCCACAAGAGCTTGTGCCTCGGGAGGAATTGTGAACAGAGGAGTAGTGCTACCTGAAAGGGAAACACCGGGATCACATAGATTACCCGTTGACATCACAGTTGAGTAAATCGGAGGACCTACGTTCAGTGGTGGCAGTGATGTGGCACTGGTAGGATTTCCTCCCAATCCTCGTGGAATGTTCGAAAGGGACATCACTATGGAAGTTCCGACTGGGTCACGTAGGCTCGCAGTTTGTGAAGACTCGTGTTCCCTAATTGGATCTAGACTCAAAGTGCACTCAAATGAAGTCGAAGTAGGTGAGCTACTGCCTCTTGATTCAATAGCTATCCCTCCCGATTGGAGGGGAGCTAGATAGGGAGCTAAACTCACAAGTATAGTTGACATTGTCGGCTGTTGGGAGCCTTCAGAGTGGCTAGGAGGGGCGTTCAATTCCGCTGCTAGGTCCATACCGTCTTGTCCACTAGTCATACCCAATGAATGGGTAATACTAGCAGACGCGGTTACCTGGATGGGGGTGTCTGGTATCACGCTCACAATAGTTTTTCTCGTCCCATCACTCACGCTCACATTTTCTTTTTCAATTGAATATCCTTCCTCTCTCCTTATCTATCCAAAGTTAGGCTCGGTGAACATGTCGGACATGGATCCAGAGATCTGGTCTGTTTCAAAATCAAAGGGTTCATTTGGCTCATTATTGTCAGAAGTAGAATATGATAGAGATGGTTGATGGCCAATTCAGTGGATAGCATGTTCTTCAACGACTTTGGTTCGTCGACGACGGGTAAGCGGTTGATCAGCGGATTCATCCTCATCAGACGATAAAGGTCGGGAGCGAACACGGGTGCGAATGATGAGCATTTTGAAGCGAGGATTAGGTCGGGAAGAAGAAGCAACCTGTGGGTTAGTAGGCAGCGAAATCAGGATAGCTGAGGCAGCTGTTATTGGTATAGGCTGATCAGTTGCACTGCCCTCGTCATCTTCCCTTACAATTCTCTCATCGCCCTATTCAGGATCCCCATGATCCTGAACCTGTTCATCTATCCTAGGACCCTCTCCTTGTTCATGATGTTCCTCGTGGTTTGGCTCGTGGGCAGGCACAACCAGAGGTGGTTGAGCCATTAAGCCGTTCCTCTTCCTATAGGCTATAACACTCGGTGCAATCTGATCATCAATGGCAAGTTAGGCTTCAGGGATAGGCATAATGAAGTCGAAGCGTCGACCATTCAATTTGAGGAACTTGAGTGAGTTGGTTGGCCTTAACGGGGATCTTGTTCTTCGGGGGATATCAGGTTGGGACGTCATCGTGGCATGAATGAACAGCTGAAGAAACAGTTAAAAGGGTACGAAAACACGATCGCGAACGTTGGATTTGTCTTCAACAAGTTCAACGAAGTCCGTCCATATGAGCATCGTATAATCGTAGTGACGGTTGAACACGATCCCATGAAACATCCGTAAGGCCGCAGTACTGGCTTTGTCCATTCCGGTGTGTTTGCTACTGAGACAGCGATTAACGATGGTGAACAATGAGAACCAGATCTGTGGCAGGTACATTCTTTTGAACTGTCCGGGGCTCGTTAGAGGTTCGGGGGAGTTATATCCTAGGGCCCGGATATCATTGCAGTGTTCCTCTTTGGTTACGAGGGCATCAAATGGTCTTTCTTCGGTTGCGACAGGCAGACGGAGGTTTCGACGAATCCTAGAAGGTGTCAGATGGGTGATATAGTCATCGATCTTGGCAGTGAAGTGGTGGTCGCCTTCAATCGGATGGTACGTCAAGGTATACCAGAACTGCTGAAGATAAAACAGGGGATCTCGATAATCTAGGGCAAAAGCAAAGCGAAGGGGGTGGCGTTGAAGGATGTCTAGTATGACTTGGTGTTGGATTGTGATGCTAAAATCGAGACGGTAGTTGTTCGCTTTGAGTTTTCTAAGTTCGGCGCTAGGCATCAAGAGTTAGTCTCGATTAACTGCGTTAATATTGGGTTCAGTTGATGGTTCCGAGGGCATGGGGTGCTCATCATCGGAAAGATTTGGGTCGTTGATAGCCGCCATTTGGACTGAAAGAAAACAGTTAGCAAACCATAGGAGAAGTCAGTGTCAGTTCAATGATAGGGTAAAAATTGGTAAGTCTAAATGTTGATGTGGATTATGAAACGATCAAAATGAATTATGTATAGGCAAAGAAATATGCAAATGAGGATGTCGGATTTAGAGGACTCGACATAGAAAGATATCGAGTGCCATAGGAATACATGAACACTTGAATATATCTAAGTAGACACATTTTCTTATCGAGTGTGAAGGGCTCGACCAAAATTGTTGTCGAGTGAAGAGTGGTCGACATAAAGACTTAGTGAGAATGTAAAGAATATACTTGTGTGAATCGACAAGAAAAGTTGTCGAGTGAAAGTGGCCGATATATGAGTCGAGAAAAAATGTTGTCGGGTTAAGCTACTCGGGAACATGACTTGCTGATTTTTAGAGATGATTTTGTCGATCCATTGACACTCGACAAAAATTTAAGTCGGCTCTTTAGGGAATCGAGAAAAACACTTGGACAATTTTTAGAAACTGATCTTATCGATTCTTTGAGACTCGACAAAAATTTAAGTCGGGTCCTAGGGAATCGATAAAAACACTTGGACAATATGGAGATGATTTTATCGATCCTTTGAGATTCGACAAAAATTTAAGTCGGGTCTTAAGGAGTCGATAAAAACTCAAGTAATGGCAATGAAAATATTTTAAGTGTTCGTCGGGTGCTCAGATTCAAAACAGGCCTAAAAGTTAAGGAAAATCCCAAATCTAAGTGCGACTAGTGACGTCTATCAGATCTAAAACTAAGCCGAATCCCAAAAAGATGTAAAAACAATCCTAAAAATTGACAGAAAGCCCAAAACTCGGAAACCCATAGGGTTTTCGTAATTTCAACAGTTTAAACCCTAAATCTCTGTCATGCAATGGAAGAAATTAAAAACGACAAGAATTAAAGTTTATCAGAAGAGAAATGCGAACCTGGTGATGCTTTCGGAGTAAGAAAACTCGAAGATTTGAAATGATGATTCTGGAACTGAAGAACTCGGGAAGGGTTTAGAGAGAAAGAGGGAAAATCAAACTTGTTTGAAAAGTAACTTTCTGAAAGAGGGGCCCGAGCATTAAATAGTAGGTCATCGAGTGATGACACGTGGCAGTCTAGAATGGGGCCACAGATGATGATGACATCATGAAGATGTCGAGTGAAGTTTTTGTCGGGCTAGGTATGGTCGACAAAAAATGTTATCGGGCCATGAGGGATCGAGAAAGAGATAACTGATTTTTTTTAAAAAACTGAGTTTTTAGAAAATAACGATAATTGCCCCCCGTTAAAAAAACGCCTAAGGAAAAAAAGTTATGCTCCCCCTACAACCGTGAGTAAAGAAAAACTTACCTTGTCGCTCCCCATTGAAAGCTGAAAGGGTTAGACACATGAGAAAAATAACAGAAAAGAAAGAAATAATTTGAAAATACAGAACTTCTAAATATGTTCAAAATCCAGAAAACGAGAAACCAAGAGTGATGCAAATTCACGTTTAAATAAGGAGAATGTGCATTAAAACTTGGATGGACGTTTTGTGTATTTTGAAAAGACTGATTAGGAAATCAGGTTTTAAGATTCAGCAAGCCCAACTTGGACACTAGGGACTGGAAGCGTTTCTCATCTAAGGCCTTAGTTAACAAGTCGGCAAGCTGTAGTTCAGTATGAAATGATACCGAACGTCGATATGTTTAGTCTTTATGTGTTGGGCAGAATTGCTTGAGATGGCGATTGCGCTTTTGGAATCCCAATAGATTGGAATTTTGTCCAGCCAGAAGCCGTAATCCTTGAGTTGGGTGCGCATCCATATGACCTGTGAGCAACAGCTATCGGCAGCGATGTATTCGGCTTCCGCAGTGGATGTGGAAACACACGTTTGCTTCTTTGAGGACCAACTTACCAATTTGTCTCCCAAGAACTAAATGTGGCCCGTTGTGCTCTTTCGATCAAGCATGCATCCGGCGTGATCAGCATCTGAAAAAGCAGTCAACTCGAAACCTGTATCTTTTAAATAGCGAAAAATCCGTTTAACATCACTAAGGTGAGACTCTTTGGGAGATGCTTGATATCTAGCTCATAAGCATGTGGCAAACATTATGTCCGTTCGACTAGCCGTGAGGTACATTAAGGAACTGACCATTCCCCGATAGACTTTTGAATCTACCGCTTTTCCCAAAGGATAAGCGTGTAGTTTGGAACCAGGAGACATGGGAGTCCCAATTGGAGTACAAGTCATCATGTTATATTTATGTAACATATCCGAGATGTATTTAGACTGGTTGATGAATATTCCTGTTGAAAATTGTTTGATATGAAGTCCTAGGAAAAAATTCATGACTCCCATCATACTCATATTGAACTTGGCAATCATGAGTTCGGAGAAGGCCTTACATTGATTCGGGTTAGTCGAACCGAAAATGATGTCGTCCACATAAATCTGTATAAGCATAATATCACCATCTTCTTTCTTAATGAACAAAGTTTGATCGATCTTACCTTTGGAGTACCCGTTCTTTACCAAATAATCGGAAAGGCTATCATACCATGCGCGCGGGGCTTGTTTTAAGTGGTAGAGTGCCTTGTCAAGGATATATACGTGATTTGGTTTGGAAGGATCAACAAACCCATCGGGTTGAGAGACATAAACTTCTTCACGGAGAACACCATTGAGGAAGGCAATTTTTACATCCATTTGGAAAACCACGAAGTTTTTGTGTGCCGCATATGCTAGGAACATGCGAATAGCTTCAATGCGAGCGATAGGTGCAAATATCTCGTCATAGTCAATCCCTTCTTGCTGACGGTATCCTTTTGCGACAAGTCGGGCTTTGTTGCGTATGACAATCCCATCTTCATCTTATTTGTTCTTGAAAATCCATTTGGTGCCGATTATGGTTTTGTTTCGTGGAAGGGGAACGAGATGCCAGACTTTCAAGCTTTCAAACTGATTGAGTTCTTCATGCATGGCCACAATCCAGTCAGGATCAGACAGGGCTTCGTCAATGGTGTTGTGCTCGATTTTGCTGAGAAATGAAGAGAACATGCAATCGTTGGCTGAGGCTGATCTTGTTGTGACCGGTTTTGTCAGATCTCCAATTATCAGATCGGGTGGGTGTGAACGGACCCATTTGTTGGTGTACGGAAGCGGTTGTAGTGTATTCTGATCAGGGTTATCGTCCACATATGTGCCAAGAGGAAGATCTTGAACGGATTCAAGAGATATGGATACTCCAGAAGGTTGAGAGGAACTAGAAACATCCAATGGTGAAGAGTGGGTAGGTGGGGGAGAGGATGCCGGTTCCAGTCTCGTTGGTGAAGTCGGGGTAGTTTCATGAACTGGGTCGGTCGATACATTATTTGAGGGGATGGCTTGAGGTGATGATTCCGAGTTGATTGAGTTTGAGGGAGGAATTTGTGCGTCGTTCGAGGATGTGCTTGGAGTTGCAGCAGATGCGACGATTTCTGTAGATACTAGCGGTCCAGTAAGATTAGTTGTCTCGGCAACCTCCAACGCGGGGGGTGATGGAGTCTTTAGAAGTACAGCAGAAGAGCCAAAGTAATCTGAGTAAAAATGTTCGAACAAGACATCCAAATCGGTGATGGCGGTTTTAGACGTGGAAGCTTGAGGCGGATTTTGAACAGGTTCCGAACTGAGTTGTCCGGAAGCTAATACGCCGGTAAGTGCGGGTCTTGAATTGTCATGTACAGGAGCCATTTCGACCTTTATGTCAAATTGGACATTGACACTTTCATTGACACATCTGACTAGTTTCATGTAGACCCGATAAGCCGCAACATTAGGAGAGTAACCAAGAAAGTAAGCCTCATCAGATTTTGGTTTGAGTTTCCCACGATCTTCTTTTTCATTCAGAACGAAGCAACGCCCTCCAAAGGTGTGAAAATGATGGATGGATGGAATTCGGGTGAAGATTAACTCGTATGGAGTTTTGTTGAATCTTTTGTTGATGATTGAGCGATTTTGAGTATAGCATGCTGTATTGATTGCTTCAGCCCAATAGTAGAGTGGCAATTCTGAATATGCAAGCATAGTGTGGGCAGCTTCAACCAACGTGCGATTTCGGCAAGCATAGTGCGGGCAGCTTCAACCAACGTGCGATTGAGGCGTACGGGCTGCAGAAAAAGTGTGTGTGATACCAACGGAATCGAGAAAACTGTCAAGAGTATGATTTTTGAACTCGGTGCCATTGTCAAATCTAATGGTTTGTGCGGTAAGCTCCAATTTTACTTGGATGGCCTTTAAGAAAGTTATGATTGACTCGGGAGCTTCATCCTTTGTTCGAAATTTTTTGACCCAAGTGAAGCGGGAGAAGTCATCGACCATCACGAGGACGTACTTCTTACCGTGAATTCTTTGAGTCCGCATTTGGCCGCACAAATCCATGTGAATGAGTTGGAAGGGTCGTATGGTGCTATGTTCTACTTTTGGCTTGTGAGTGACCTTCTTCATTTTTCCTCTTTCGCATGCATCACGGATGTGGGGTTTATCAAACTTGATCTTTGGCAGGCCATTGACTAATCCCCCTATCAAGAGTCGATTGATATTCTTGAAATTTAGATGGGATAGTCTTTGATGCCAAAGCCGATTTTTCGCATTAGTCACTACCGAATCGAGACACACAGCTGTGGGAGATTGAACTTGAGACAGGTCGATTGTGTACAAATTTGACTTTCGAGACCCAGCGAGAAGTTCTTTTCCGTCATACGTACGTACACAACACCGTTCGGATCTGAAATTAACTTCCAGTTCTTTGTCACAGAATTTGCCAATGGTCAATAAGTTGTGGCTTAGCCCTTGAACATAGGAGACATCAGAAATGGTGATATTATTTTAAATAATGTCACCTAGGCCTTTGATTGGTGCTAAATGATTGTTGCCAAACCTTACGTAACCACCCTTTTTCTCTTTGTAGTTGGCAAACAGCTCTTTTTGTCCAGTCATGTGCTTGGAGCATTCAGAATCTAAGTACCACACATGACTGCCTGCACAAAAATCAGGCAAAATTAGGTACCCATTTGTAAATGGGTCCATCGGGGTTAGTTGACTTAGCATCCTGAGGGGCCCATTTGGAGTGGCACTTAGGTGCATTGGTCATTGTCGTTTTTGGAACCAATTTATAAACAGGAGGGATTGGAAAATAATTCATGTGATGATTATAGTAAGAGTTATGCATGGCAGGATAGTAACCACAATCATAATTGAAAGAATTCAATTGCATAAAGTCATTCACACCGCAATGCGAGCAACAAATTTTATTTCAAGAAAAATGAATTAAATGTTTAACAGAACGAATAGTGCAAGGAAATTGAAAATTGCGATTGGTTCTAGCAACATTCGGAAATTTTGAGAAATAAAGTTGGCATTTTTGCGGGATGATGACTTCGGAGCACTTTTGCCTTTTTCGATCCAAACTTGCTTTGACTTTAAAGTGTGAAACGCTAAAACATGAACATGACCATGGTTAGCACTTTTCACATAATGAGAACTGTTGGATTTTGAAAAATGGGTTTGACTCTTTTGGTTAGAATTAGGATGGCTTGTTGGGCATTTCTGGAGTGAAAGCAGTTTCCATTGGTTTCTTACCTTTATCTAAAAATTCCTCATGACTTGGAAGAGTTGGATTGAAATCAAAGTCGAAAGTCAAATCATCTAATTATACCTTAGATTGGAGGTTGCAAGAGGAGTCAATGTACTCGTCAAACCGAGGCATTTCCTTAAAATCATCGAAGTCATCGATGGAAGTTCGAGAGCTGCTTGGAATATTGTTGACTTGGTCATCCAAATACGTGCTAAAAAAAGCTTTGCACGTAGAAGCCTTGGATATTTTATCAAGTTCAGTTTGCAAGCTCTTTTTTCAAGAATTTGAACTTTTAACATCAAATTTTCCTTTTCCTTTACCGAAGAAGAACGCTCGTTTTCCAATTCCTTTTCTAATTGGATTATTTTCTTTTCTAAAAATAAGGTAGGAATATAAGTTTTGTAATTTGGAGGTTTCATATGAAGTTCTTCGTCGATATAGGAAGGAAAATAGTTGTTAGGAAGGGTTTCTTGAGAAGTTTCTTATTTCACTTGAGTTGGATAGCAAAATGGAATTTGATGATATTTTTTGTTCTTCCTATTCCAATCAGCTTGTCTCTCGACTTTGGGATCTAACATCATGAATTGAATTTTGTACTCCGGGCCAAGGCCAAGATACTCAAATTTATATAAAGTCGGTGTATTGTAAATTGCTTTGTCTAAAGATTTTGGATTATTTGATCCCAATCCGGCTTTACAACCTAAATCTTTTGGCGTATTTAGATGAATGGTTTGTTTCGTTTGACCAATTTTATACAGCTTGAGTTTTTCTAAAAGGTCATTCTTTTGTATTATAGAAAACTCATATTTTTGAGAAAAATCTTCGGCCTCACGTTTGGTTTTATGAAGTTGAGTTGTGAGGTCCAAGATTTGTTGTTTTAATATGACATTCTCATCGTGAAGTGTGGATTTTTCCGATTGTAAATTTTTCGCAATGTTTTGTGAAGTAGCCAGTTCCGATGAAGCAATCAAAAGTTGGTTGTGATTATTATCGAGACGTGCTTCTAATTTGGAAACCAAGAGTTTCTCGGTTTTCAATTTAGATTTAAACTCTTGCAATTGAATCATCATGTCATTCATTTGATTCACAAATTTATCAGAGTCAGAATGGCTTACCTCGGGTGTGTAGTCGGAAGGGTTGGTTGTGGACTCATCAGTCGATTCAGAGTAAGCCATTAAACTAAAGTGAGCTTGATGTTCAGTTTCCAGATCGTCATCATCATTGCCATGGTTCAGCCAGTGCTCATCTTCCGCCATTAACACCTTTCCGGACTCCTTTTGTTTAGCCAACATCAACTTATAAGTGAAGTAGTTGGAATATTTGACTATTGGCTTTTTGCACTCTCGGGCAGAGTGTCCGGATTTGCCACTGTTGTAGCACAAACTCATTTCCCCTTTGAATTTGTCTTCAGGTTTAACTGGCGGACGATGCTCATCTCTTTTGGGCTTTGGTTCAAACATGGCCTTGCGCTCATAATTCTTAGTTCCCGAAGCATAGAATTGCTGATTAGGATTGGAACGACGAGAGAATTTTTGTTGAAATTCTTTAGTGAGCAAAACTAATTGCTGTTGAAATTGAGCAATTTCTGAATCATAATCAAATTCTTCATCGTTCAATTCAGGAATGGCTTCTTGAGAAGAATTACGGGAAGAGGTTTGGGTTTCCTTTCCGACTAAGGCAATGGGATCAGTGGATTTCTTGACTTTGTTGTTAGTTCCCATAGCCTCGAGCAATTCTTCTTCGTCTTGAAGAAGGGTTTCATAGACTTCATGTAGATCGAGTTCAACAAGAAATTTTCTGTGTTTGATTTGGTTGGCAAAGCGACGCCATTCAGGTTGTAGATTACTAACAAATTTCACGTTGTTCTTGATCTTTGTCTTTCGGATTTCATTCTTGCTTAGTTCATTTGTCAAGTGAACAAACTTGGTATAGGTAGCAGAAAGAGATTCACCTTCTTTGGCCTTGAAATCTTCATATTGCGAGATGCAATTTCTGATATTGATTTGAGTCCCGATTTTTGTACCAAGCATGAATTTCTCAATCTCTTCCCATATGACTTTGGCAGTTCTTTTGTGGCTATCGATGCTCATGTAGATTTCGTTCGGGATACTCATCAAGAGATAGTACTTGGCAAGCTGGTCGCCTTTTGCAATTTTCTTTTCAGTGTCGTTATAGGCAGACTTTGGGTTGATTTCTTGTCGAGCAGGTAGATGAGGGTCACCATTCGACATAGCAGGACGGGTATGGTAAAACACCGGAGGGGGTCCTTCATTAATTGACCGCATGCTTTCATCAGCATAGTCATTCCTCTCCACGAAGTCCAGAAAACGATCTTTCCACTGTGATACTCTCCGGGGAACAAAATTGGGGGTTTTGTGTCTGAACCAACGACCACAGCTTCTCGGGTAGTCATTGTACTTGACTGGATGATCTCGATCAGTGAGTTTTGGTAATTTTCTGATTTTACTTTGAAAAACAGAAGTTTTCCTTGATAGATGAAGGGCTGACAAGAATTTTTATCGGGTTGGACTCGGTCGACAAGTGATCTTGTCGGGTGATTAGGGCTCGATAACAAATTTTGTCAGGTGAAGGGGATTCGATAAAACTTTATTTGAACAAATTGAGTCGATAAGCAGAAGTTATCGATTAGAAAAGAGTCGATAACTAAAGTTTATCGATTGACAAAGACTCGATAAAAAAAAACTTCTTGGCATAAAAATCGGATCGATAAAAATTTATATCAATTACTGTTTGACGTCCTTTTACATTAGTGCATCGACGATCTCTATAGGTCGTCCGCGGTTTTTTCTCTCGGAAGGGAGTTTTCCGCGTCAACAATCTTCTGTGTTCTTTACGTACTGTTTTATTAGTTTTTCGAGTTGATTTCCTTTCTTTAGTTGATAAAGGTCCGAATCGTTAATTTACCGTTAAGTTGATTTTTAGCATTAACAATAGTCGTTTTTCAATACCTTCAAAAGAGTTTAATATCGATATTTTTTGATTTAATAATAACATCAAATATTATAAATATATACCGAGTTATTTTTAAAACTTAATTTAACATCTTCATTTTTCATTTTTAGTTTTTCATTTTATATCGTTATGGCTTTATCTTTCTATATCTATCCTATATTATAAAGAGTGTTTACTGTTTAGATTTTTAATAGTTACAAATGTTTAAATACTTGTTTTGTAAAAATCGATTAATAATGAAATTCAATTTTATTCTAAATCCTACAAACCAAACACACCAAAGATTCGAAATTTTTCCACAAAATCCAAATTATTAAAAAAACATTTCGTCAAATCAAATGAGTCTTAAATGTACTACTTTGCTCTTTTTAAATTAAGATTGTATTTGAGTTTTCTAAAAATAATGGATGCCGATTTATAAGTTCATAAAGATAGACAAACTTGATATCTTAAAATGGTTCGAGAATTCTAAAGTTATTGTTGATAAAATATTGAAATTCCGCTGCATTGCAGCGGGTAGGTCTTCTAGTATTAATTAAATATGCAGAGTCCTAATATATATATGGATAAATGGTAGTTATCCAAATTATGGAAAATACATTATATATAGATTATAGATCTCGATAGAGAAGTAACACAAAAATAATTCCTCTCAATCATATTTTTCTTATTGTAATTCTCTATTCCAAGTATTGTACTCAACATCATCGATAGTGAATTTCTCGGTGGTCTCCTCCGCCCGTGGTTTTTCCCAATTTGGGTATTCCACGTAAATTTGGTGTCGTTTTCTTCCTCATTTATTTTCTGCAATTATATACTTCTTGTGTGTGCGTTCGATTCTCGATCACTTGAGTTTATTTTGTTTGTTGAAGTTTGATAAATAATTTTCCGGATTTCCGCTTAATCAATATGGTTCTTATTTGGAGCGTTGGGTTTGGGTTAATCTCGAGACGATTTTCGGATTTTACAACAACTGGTATCAGAGCTTCCAGGTTTGCTTATTGATTTTTTGGGAGTTATTTATCGTCGCTTTACATGATGACTTCAGTAAAGTCCGATATTCCAAGGCTTGATCGAAATACTCGATTCCCACTGATGACTTCAGTAAAGTCCGATATTACAACAACTAATTCAGTTGGAACTCGATGAGGCACTCTTAGGTTTTGAGAGAATGTCAGCGGCTTGGACCGACGACGAGAAGAGAAGAAAGGATTTGAAGGCTCAATCTCAAATCCGTTTGCATCTACCTCATGATGTAATGCAAGATGTGTTGAAGGAAACTTCGGCGGCGGCTTTATGGTTGATGTTGGAGCAGTCATTGACAAAGAGTCTACCGAACAAGTTCCACTTGAAGCAACGTTTGTATTATCTCAAGATGGTTGAAGGTATTTCATTGTCTACCCATTTGTCCACATTCAAAGATTTGGTCGACAATTTAGAGAATATGGACATGAAGTATGAAGACGATGACTTGGATTTATTCTTGTTATCATCGTTGCCCGATTCTTATACTCACTTTCGTGACACGATCATGTATAGTCGTGACACACTTCTGTTGAATGATGTAATTACGGCTTTGGACTCAAAGGAGAATATGAAACTAATCACGAATGGTGGTTCTGAAGCAAAAGTTGAAGGTCTTAATGTGAGAGGAAGATCGTTTGAGAGAGGCTCATCTTCCTCCGGCAAGGCGAGATCCAAATCAAAGATGAAGCGAAAATTCTGCAATTACAATCACAAGAAAGGACATGTAATTGGTGAATGTTACAAGTTGAAGAACAAAGAGATGGAAGAGGCGGCCGCAAAAGGTAACCATGTTTCGGATTCTGGTGAAGCTGACGTGGTCGAGGTTGTTTCAGATAGAGAACTTCTTACTATATCTGGAAGTGGATCACCACTTTCAGATGATTGGATTCTTGATTCCGGATGCACGTTCCACATGTGTCCCAATATAAGTTGGTTCCATACATATGAGGACGTTGATTGTGGCTCGGTTATGATGGCAATGATGCATCATCTCTTATCAAAGGTTTGGGCACGGTTAAAATTCGGATGTTCGATGGAGTTGTCAGAATTTTGGGGAATGTCAGGTATGTTCCCAATCTCAGAAGAAATCTTATATCCCTTATTACTCTTGAAGAAAAGGATTATAAATTCGTTGGCGAGAACGGCTTACTCCGGGTGTTCAAAGGAGATACAAGTATTATGAAGGAAAATCGTAAAACCTCAAATCTCTACATCTTGGATGGTCAGACGGTTACCGGTGATGTAGCGGTTGTTTCCAAAGGTTCTTCGGATACGGATCGATCGCGTTTTTGGCATCTTCGACTCGGTCATATGAGTTTTCATGGCATGTCTGAATTGAGTCGAAGAGGTGTACATGGAGGAGATAAAGTTGTTGAGTTAGAATTTTGTGAAGAATGTGTTTATGGCAAGCAAAAGCGGGTGAGATTTATGAGTGGCAGGCACACGACAAAAGGGCCACTCGACTACATCCACTCGTATCTATGGGGACCGGCTCGGGTTACTTCTGTAGGTGGATCTTCCTGCATGCTTACGATGATTGACGATTATTCAAGAAAGGTGTGGTCTTACTTTCTAAAGCATAAAGGAGATGTATTTTCAACTTTTAAAGATTGGAAGGTGATGATTGAGAACCAGTCGGGTAAAGAGATAAAATATTTGCGCACCGACAATGGTGTTAAGTTTTGGTCGGAGGATTTCAATTCTTACTGTTGAAAGGAAGGCATTACACGACACCGCACGGTGGTTCACACTCCGCAGCAAAATGGTGTGGCCGGAAGGATGAACCGCACGATTCTCGAGAAGGTAAGGTGTATGCTCTCTAATTCTAAGCTACCAAAGTCCTTTTGGGCGGATACGGCTGCCACTGCATGTTATGTGATCAATCGGTCACCTTCTTGAGCCATTGAGAAGAAAACCCCGTTTGAGCCATAGTCCGGTCAGGTTGCCGATTACACAAACTTGAAACCGTTTGGTTCTCCGACGTATGCACGAGTTGACAACGGGAAACTAGAGCCGAGAGCATTGAAGTGTGTATTTCTTGGATATAAGCCGGGTGTGAAAGGCTACAAGTTATGGAGTTATGAGCTAAAGAAGGTTATCATTTCAAAAGATGTGACTTTTGATGAAACTTCCATTATTCATCGAGCTACTAGCTCAACATCTACTGTTGAGAAACCGTCGGAGGAAAGTAAGAAGACATCTCAAGTTGAGGTGGAGTTGACGGCATCTTCTACCGTTCCAAGAGTTTCTTCACCAGTTCCTACACCGGTCACTAGTGATCAGTCTATACCTGTTTCGACCAACGAACAAGTGGATGGTGAGACTTCCTCACCATCTTCACCACTTGCTCCTAGTCCGTCTATTGCAAGAGACAGGCCAAGGAGAAATATAGTACCTCCTTGGAGGTATGCTCATACCGATTGTGTCGCTTATGCTCTTACGGTTACTGATGATATAGAGTCTATGCTAGAGCCTACATGTTATGATGAGGCTATTTCGGTTGCTGACTCGAATAGTTGGATGGAGGCTATGCATAGTGAGATGGAATCTTTGCACACGAATGGCACTTGAGATCTTGTCCCGGCTCCGAAAGGGAAGAAGCCAGTCAAGTGCAAGCGGGTATATAAGCTCAAGGAGACCGTTAAACCGGGTGACAAGCCAAGGTACAGAGCTCGTTTGGTTGCTAAGGGGTATAGTCAAATGCTAGGTATCGACTATACTGATATTTACTCACCTGTTGTTAAACATACATCTATTCGTGCATTGTTGGGATTAGTTGCTTCTAAAGATTATGAACTAGAGCAACTAGATGTTACTATAGCATTCTTAAATGGTGAGCTTGAGGAAGAGACCTTTATGCAACAACCCGAAGGGTTTGTAGTTCCGGGCAAGGAGGACTATGTATGCAACTTGAAGAAATCTCTCTATGGTCTCAAGCAATCTCCAAGACAATGGTATAAGAGGTTTGACTCTTTTGTGACCGGTCACGGGCTGAAAGGTGCACCTATGATAGCTGCGTTTACTACAAGAAGTGTGACGACGGGCCAATGGTCTATTTACTCATATACGTGGATGACATGTTAATCGCAACGAAAGATATGAAGGAGATTCAAGTAATAAAAGACCAGTTGAATGCTGAATTCGATATGAAGGACTTAGGGGCTGCCAAGAAAATCTTAGGAATGGAAATTGTGCGTGATAGAAGTGTGAGGACCTTGTTCCTTTCTCAAAAGAGATATATCGAGAAAGTCCTACGCCGGTTCAATATGCATGATGTGAAACTGGTCACCACACCCCCAGCGGCTCACTTTAAGCTATCATCCGCTCAAAGTCCTACTTTCGAGACTGATGTGTCTTACATGGCACATGTACCATATTCCAGTGTCGTTGGTTCTTTAATGTATGCGATGATCTGCACACGCCCTGATCTGGCTTATGCAGTCAGTGTGGTTAGTAGATATATGGCGAATCCGGGCAAAGAACATTGGAAAGTTGTCCAATGGATTTTTCGTTATCTCCGAGGTACGTCATCTTTGTTTTTAAAATTTGGCAAGCATGACGATAGTGTCTTTGGCAGCTGAACATATCCCCTTATAAAGAGTTTGCACCATACTGTAAGTAAACTGCACCAGGCCTGTATACTTCCATCACTTTGCCAATTATCGGCTTAAACCATGCTTGGTAGCTTTCATCATCTATGACATCATCTAGACTGCAATGGTGATGAACTGAATGAAAGATTAAAGAAAAATCTAGTTGCTGCCCTCTTCTCGTATATGAGTTTTTGAAGATTCACGCTCTTGCAAGTTGGTAGCAGCAGTTGAGAAAGCATTTTCTGATAAGTCAAGAACAATCCTGACGAACAATGCCATATGAACCAACATCATGTTGTCTCAAAACAAAGATCAAGTTCATCACATTCTTCAAGTTTATAGAGAGGTGATGAAAAATTCAGAAGAACAATATCAGTTCTGTTCAGTTTCGATTTCACAATCTCAACAACAGAAAGAACAAAAGAGGCTCTGCACGTCCTCTTATATGTATTTTCATCCCTGAACTTCTGCACCAAGACCAGTAGAGAGTCACACATTTACAGTACAGGATCTAGAACTATGGATCAATAGTACAAGGAACATTCAAAGGAGGTCAAATTATATTAGAGCTTCTGAAATGAGTCAATCATCCACTTTGGTATCTTATTGAACAAAAATAGTGATATTGTTCGATGACTATTCATCACGATTACCTTGACACCAAAGAAGAGTCCCTCCCCCAACATACCAAAACTAGTTGTCACCCCCACCGGTAGTAAGAGATGTAAGGATTGGTACATAGAATAACTAACCCGACACCTACCTCCTATAGGTAGTTTTAGACAAGTTTCTTCTCACTTCGGGAAATTAGCAATAATTTTTTTGTGGAACTTGGGTGTGGGTCTTTTGTCGAAATGGAATGGCCTTTTTATAAGAATCCGGTGGGTCTTCCAATATCAATAGGTTGATTGTTTCGCTCCTGTATCTTCCAAAAGGAAAAAAGATCTATGAGAGAACTCATAGAAGCCCGTTTTGCCTCATCGACAATGGATGGAAGTGCAACTTCTATAAATGATCTTAATCTTTTAAAAGTTAGTTGGCGTAGCTTAGGCATATATGTTCCAGACACTTTGTCTTTTGAGAAATGTCCATAAGAGAAATAATTCAGCAAAGCAACAACACCACCACTACCAATGAATTCAAACGTGGAAATTCCATCATTCCTTGGTTAGCTCTGATAAACATCTCAGTTATCACTCCTAACAAGTTTTCTTCCTTGCTTGTGAAAAACAGCAAACTGAAGGCCAGAAGCTTTGGACTTCCCCTTGGATTTTGTTTTCTGATCATTAACAACAGCACCTAACTTCTTACAAAGAACTATTTTTTTTAAATGTAAAAGATCATCTGTAACACCAATTTCGACAGATCCTGGATTAGAAAGAAAGTACTTATCCTTGAAAGCTTTTGCACTTTCACTAACTGCAATCCTAAGACTGGGACTGACAGGTGGAATTTCTACAAAAATTGTGGGAGAACCAACAACACTGTCATTTTCTGTAACAGATTCATCATCGGCAGATCTCTTAACAAGCAACATATAGCGACCATATGAAAAATAGATAGATCCAAGTTGGGTAGAGACTGAGATAATTAGAACCATAATCATAAACAATCAAATCAACAACTCTATTTGAGCATTATCAACATTCCATTTGCTATTTCAAACAAACAGCAGTAAAAACTTCTTGTTTTGGAATTTGAAATGCAAAAATTGAAAGATCCGACAACCTTGAATAAAAAACAGTTCACATGAAGGTTGTATCAACATGTTGTTTCACAAAATCAACCATGTGTAGTGGCAAACCTGATCTGAATGATTGATTTGTTGTTAATCAAACCCAACTGAAAGAAGAGAGTTCAATCTCGGATTTAAATAAGGCCAGATCAAAGATCAACAGTCCTACTACCAAGATGCTGAGAAAGCTATGAACTCAAGCACACAACAAGATGAGATCAAAGATCAACCACCTACTTAGTGCAAAAAAAATAGACCAATAAGGGAGGGAGATCAAATTTAATCAAAAACACATAAGCACATGTAGTAAAACTGATCAGATCTAATTTTATTGAAATTAAAACTTCACATACACATTTCATCAAACATGTGGTGTGCAGAATCAAATTGGGTTTAGAATCAATAAAATCTTCTATCAATGATCATCCAAATCTCATCTAGATGAAATATTGGATCTCAAATAAGCACAAAACAAAAGATTAAATCATAGAAATAATATGGCTTTTGGCTTATGTGATTGAAGCAATCTAAGCACCAAAACACCAAGATCATTCATCAATTATACAATTGTTGCCATAAATGACCAAATTGAAGAAAAGTTTCTTCAATTGGCTTTGAACCAATTGTGGAACCCAAATCCCCATTTAAACTCAAATGATGTTGATTATGAATAAGATGAACAGTAAGCGGAAACAATTAAAATCTACAATCAAGCTAGAACATGTAAATTGTAATGGAAGAACATATCAATATGAATTAATGATAATCTGTATTTCACTCAAAGTATCGATAATTACAATACGGGAAATGCAAATTGATCTCACAGGTTCTCTCCATGACAAATATGAAAGTTAATCAACTAGCCTATCACGTATTGACACATAAGCAAGCTCTCTAACAGAATCAGTTATGCATGGGAAGCATGACTTGCCACGTCATTTAAGCACGCTTGTAATCCCTTTAGAAATATCCAAAAGATGCTCAACTTCTGGATCATCTCTGTGCATCTAAAGTAAACTTCTGAAGCGGCTATCTTCTGGAGAACCTTGCTTCTGGAGAGATGTATTTTGTTCTCTGAGAGAGGTTCTGATTCATATTTTTACAAGACAAATAAATTCTAACACTAGTCAACAAGGAATCTCAGCAAGTCAACACAAAATTCAAATTAGCACTAAATTATTCAAATCAGACCAACCTTTTCATAACATCTACGATCTTTAAATCCAATGGCTTTTCAACCTTAGATTCAATATATTTAGATTCAAACTTTCTTATCCATTAACTGATTCAACATGCTACCAATTTGTTCAATAACCTTCATCAACAAATGAATTTCAGTTTTTTTACTCGCCCTACTGCCCTACATTAGCATTCACTTTCATTTCACTGTAATGATATTTTTCGTTGCACACTAATTCTCTTCATGTGTTTACATGTGTCTTTGATGTATTGTTTCTCTGCCTCATGATGATTAGGAGAATCTTGAACATCATGAACCATTAAACACTAAATCAAAGAAATTTCATTAAACACAAGTCACCATAAAATATCTTCAAATAGATTTCTTTCCTTTATATAAATCAGACTTCTCCATCTCAGAACAAATTTTCTCCCCTCTTAAAAATAGAAATCTTCCAAATAAGGTTCTCTCTCCCTGGGTAAATGGATAATAAATAGAAGCACGTTTAGCAACTATTATCACATCAATCAAAATAAATTAAATTCAGTGGCCTATGTTCAAAGTTGGCAATTATGAATCTCTGATAGGACTTCCGGTTCTCACTAAAATAAAGTTATAAAACTAACTTTTCAAACTATTTTGGCATTATCACAAAGATTCATGCAAGTGTAGAAAAAAATTAAGCATCTTATGCAATTTAAAGCTCAAAATGTGAAAATACATTCCACAAACTCAATATGCATGATTGAAGTGCGAAGGCGGGACAAGCTTCCTTCTTTTTCAATATTCAAACCTTTCAAATAAAGATTGAATAGATTATATGTTGTGTGCCAGTGAATTTTTTTTTGAAACATCTCTTTGTTAAGAAGGAAATGAGTGGCTAGTGGGGTTAAAGCAAGAGTTGGCATGAGCTAATTGTCTGTTTCAATGATGGTCATCAAAGAATTATAAACAAATTAGTAGATGTGGTTGCCCAACTTAGAAGTGGGTGGGGCAGAGTTTTTTTTTCTTTTAACTATGTTCTCACTCCATCTATCTATTAAAAAAATCCTCAGTTCTAACCAAACTCTCATTTCCAATTTACCGCTCAGCACAATGAGATTACTCAACCGTATAAACTATCTCCCCCACTCTTTGGTGTAATACCCCTCACCCTTCAATCACTCAGGGATTACTTCTTGGGTAAGGCTACTAGTTCTGGTAGTCCATAGAAGTTCAGTTAGCCTCACACATTGTCCCCATGAAAATATTTTCCTAGCATGAGTAAAAGATATAATACTTTGAAACTCAATCTTTTTTAGCAAGATGTCAAAAAGTACGAATTCTAGACTGAATTGAATACAAGTCTAAATTTCGTATAACACGGGTTCTGAACTGAGATATTCAGAATCCAAACGATGAAGTATCTGTCAAGAATGTCAAAGAGTCAAATACAAACGCTAAACATATTGACTTAATAAGACCAGTGTTTCAAAACAATGATGAGAAAAGTTAGTTGTGACGAACAATTCACAATTATTATCTCGAATAAGAATTGAATCATTTATAGATCTTTGAATATTTGAAGAATGTCAAACGAGTGTATTTCCACCAAAAATATGAGACGTGGAAATAACAATTTCACGAAAATATGACACATGACGATTCAAGAATAGATTTTCAATCGAAAAGAAACATACATAAGTTAGTTTCTTAGAATGAACTACCACAGTTCTTGGAAATCACTTTTTTTAAAGAATGATGCATGGTACGAAAGATATTTTCCCCTCGAAGATAAAATAAACTTACTGCCCCTCAAACAAAGAATTTGTCTGATCATGTGTTTGAATAATTTGAATTCAACATGACACATGATAAACCTGCAAAACAGATTAAACAGATTTTGGTACCCATAATATGCTAGGTCCTTGAATGTTAGCTTTGGTCTAGGGAATACTGTAAGTATCGAACTATCTACTCCTATTAGATGTTCTAACTTTGGATCTAATCATTAAGGATCTAGGGATGGAATAAGTACCGTACCACTTGTTCACGTACATTTGATTTATTTGTTCCACATGTTGAACAACTTATCTTCTTCTGGCTAAGACTGGTTAACTGATTAGTAGAATAAACAAAACATGGTAAATTAGTCTTTGAAAAAAATATAGTTATCTGTAGTTGACTTATTTTTCTACATGAGATTGATGTGTCTTGTTTCCAGCACAGTCATCTGTAGTTGACTTATTTTTCTAAACCATTTTCACCTTTATAAAATGATTACCTGAATTAGCAAAATAATCATCGTGAAACTGATTAGAAGTATGCGTCTAATACTTTAAAGATATATGTGATTTAAAATATTTGTTGGAATAACAGTTTGATTCAACACTTGAAATATAGTTATTCTTACAAACACTATTTGGAGAGAAAGGATCATGTTTATGATTTGTAATACGGAGAAAGAACAGTAGTATCAGGACAAGTTTTTTCAAAAGATTCAACTTTAACCGAATTCTCTTTATTATGCTTTGAATTCACATCTTCAAGCTCTCTGATTTTGCTCAATAAATGATCTATTTCTTTATTAGACAAACGAAAATTGTTAAACATTGCATCTTCAAGAACCTTTTCAAGTTCTTGATTTTGTTTGACAAAGAATTTCTTTCTTCCAAAATCAAATCAAAGTTCTTCTCAAAATTAGATTTCAAGTTATGTCCAGACACAAATTTCTTGGAAAGCTTTGAAAGTTCTTTCTCAAAAACTTTCTTTTCATTTTGAAACTCTTTTTCTCTTCCAAAAAAAATTTCGTTACCTTCAACCACTTTCCTTGCTTCTTCTAAGATCCTTTCCAAATCAAAAAATTTCTTTGACAAATGAACAGATTTTGCTCTAAGAATGTCTTTCATAATCAAAACTAACTACTCTTCTCATCCTCAAAATTAACTTCCAACAATTTTCGTGTTTTCAAAATTTTCTTTAATGACTCCTGGAGGTATGGAAGAAGCTAGCTTTTTAATTGGATTTTGAAAGCAAACTTCCCCGAACATTTTTTTCCTCAATGAATATCCTTTAAGTAGCAATACTTTTTCTTTCAGTCTCAGAACATTTCATCTCTTTTTCTAAAGGTTCTAAAGATCAAAAAATTTCTTTGAAACTCTAGATTTTTCTGTTCAAACTCTTTTATCTCAATTTCAAAATTATTTTTGTCAACAACAACAACTTTCTCAAAATCAAAAATTTCTTTTGAAAGCTTGCCAATAATCATCTCATAAGATTTGATTTTTCTTTCAAAACTTTTCCTTTCAATATTAAAATTGGTTTTCTCATTTTCAAAAACTTTTCTTTCTTTCTCAAATCACATTCTTCTTTTTCAATCTCTTTTTCAAAAACAAATATCTTTTTCTTCAAATCAAGATTTTTTATTTTCTAAAACATTTATCCTCTCTTCAAGCTTATGGAATGGTTGATTTTCTTCGTTGGCTTCAAAATCAACAACCTTTCTTTAAGTTTAGTTAATTTCCTCTCAAAATCACGATGTAAATAATAAAAACTACCACAACTAATAGCATCTTCATGTTTGGAATTCATTTCAGCAAGCCAGTCATTCCTCCTTTGTAAACAACAAATGTTTTTGATACTAACAACAAAATCACAAAAAGATACATCAAACCTCAAGAATTTGACAATTTTCATCAAAACCCATTTTGTTCAAACTTCAAGAAAATCTTCAAATTTTTTGCACAATTCTTCTGTTTAAACTCTGATACCAATTGATAATTCCGCTATGAGCAAGTAACAAGTAATATTAACAATAAAAAACAACAATTAATTCCAAATCATCATGTATATCAAAAGTCTCTCTCTACATTCACTTTCTCTCTCTAGAAATATTACAAAATGAGCTCTTCCCTTAGACATTACCATACATGAGTTTTTATACTCTTGACTAATAACAAAGTCAAACTACAAATTAACTCTAGATTTTGACTTGATTGCTTTGACCTCTTCATTCTTCAATCACGTCATCATTCTCGATGATCTCCAAAAAACATATTTAAGACCTAACATAATGGTTTCTAGAATTCAGATTTTAGAATAGGTTCATGACTGACAGAGAATTCATTGTTATTTTTTATGTTGACACCTTCTAAAATAGATCTGATGGGTTTTAAAGAGAGTATTGGAACCTTATAAACATAGTTGGGCTGATGAGAAGAAATGTTTATTCAGATATAGCCATTGCCAGGTTCATTGATGTATGTGCAAAAGGGAGGATAGACGAGAATATGGAAGAGAATACAAGTTTACAGAAGTAGATTTCCCAAATCTTCATCTACATGACCTGTTTCAAATTTACTCCAAATTTGCTCCTTATAAAGACAAGATTGCTATGTTAAGAAAAGGGTTATCTTTGTTGATCCAAACTCCTTTTCAGTGATTTGAATATGATTCCTTAAAATACCTAGTGAAAATTCCACTTATAGGATGTTGTTCAGATTTAGCAATAGCATATACTGACTGCGCTCAGTGATAGCTGAAGATCAGGAGCAATATCCTATCCCTGAAGATGTGAAGAACAACACTCACACCACAAGACCATTCAGCAAGAGTCGAAGGTTTAAAGCTGAACAAATAGATGATCAGCTAACTGACCTGAAGCGGTTCAGCGATAGCAACAGTCATCTACCTGAAGTGTGAGATCTTGCACAAGCCTCAGTGATACCTGAAGACTTCATCCTTGGAGACTCTGGTTCAGTGATCAAGTGGGACCTACTTAGCAATATGGATGTTGATCTTATCCTCAATGCACAAATGTCAAACCCCCATACCTTGTCAGAAAAGGACGTACAGGTTGTCTCCTATCTCCCCATCAGATCTGATTTGGTTACTGTTCATATACGGCCAAAAGCATTGTTGCTTTTGATCAAAGGACAAGTCTCAAATACAAACTTGACACGTGGCATATACCTTTTGCTTTGCATTAAATGCAACATGTATGAATAGATGAAGAACCCTTCTTCATCTTCATGCACACATAATCTCTCCTTAAACCTTTGTTTCTATTTCTATCTGTTCTTGTGCATCCAAACTATGTGATTTCTTAAGTTGTAATAGAATAGGTTTAATATTTGTTCTTATTCAGCTTACAACTGTAAATTTGTTTATTCAATATAAACTCATTTAAAAATCTAAAAAGCTTGTGTTTGTATTCAACCCCCCTTCTACAAACTGTTTCTAAATCCTTGAACTCTTATAGACTCCTTTGGGATCAACAAGTGGTATTAGAGCAATGTTTATTGCTTTCTAAACTTTAAAACAACTAATTTCTTGTTATTTTAAAATGGCTAACACAAACACCGACTACATTGACAATGGATCTTTAGCTAAACCTCGTAGATTTAGCCGTGATAATTTCCTAGTCTGGAGGAAAGAATGACTCTATTCCTAAAAGGGTCAGATCCTAAGATCCCTTATATGTAGAGAATGGACCATTCGTTCCAAAACTCTTAGTCCCTACCGTTCCCAAAACTCCAAATCAATGGAATGAGGAAGACAAGAAAGAACTAGCTGTTGATTCAAAAGCTAGATCTATTATTGCCATGTCTCTTCCAAATGATTTTTATCATTCGGTGATAAAAATGAGGACCTCTAAGTCCATGTAGGATACTCTATGTGTCCAATATGAAGGAACCAATGAGGTTCAGATTACTCGCCGAATCAACTTAGTGAGACAATACGAAAGCTTCATGTTTCTGAAAAATGAAACACTTTCACAAATCCACCAGAGATTTAACTGTCTTTTAATAGATATGAAAACATTTGATCGTGAGTACTCTAACTCTAAAATTCTGACTAAGTTCATAGAAGCTCTTCCTGAACAATGGGACACATTTACCACATGTCTTAAGTTGTCAAAGAACACATAAACTCTTTCTTTAAGTGCCTTGTACGGAATATTGCTTAATCATGGGCAATCACAAGCCTTAAAAAGAAACCTCATAAAGGACACTAAATCTGCCAAGAGTACTTCTTTGGGTCTAGTGACCTCAGAGATAGAAACTCCTAAACTTGTATCTTCTTCTATATCCTCTATCATTGAGTTAGATCAAGCTAACTCAGAGGATACCACTGATACAGATATCTCTGAATTTGATAATTCTCTAGCTCTTCTAACTTACAATTTCAGAAGATTTGCCAGAAAGAGAAAGTTCAGAAAAAACCCTGCCATCACTGACTCTGATAAGTCAAAGACTCTCCCAGCTGACAAAACCTCAGGGATCTGCTATAACTGCTAGTGCAAAGGTCATTTTTCAGGTGAATGCAGATCCAAGAAGGTTGCAGCACCAACCACTTCTCAGACTACTGATAAAACTAAGAACGAAAAATATTCTAAGTTAAAAGAAAAATATCAGCGTCTGAAGAAGAACCAGCGAAAAGGCAAGGGCCTTGTCGCTGAAGAAGTCGACTGGGATAGGTGACAAAACCTCAACGGTCTGCTATAACGGCCGGTGCAAAGGTCATTTTGCAGGTGAATGCAGATCCAAGAAGGTTGCAGCACCAACCACTTCTCAGACTACTGATAAAACTAAGAACGAAAAATATTCTAGGTTAAAAGAAAAATATCAGAGTCTGAAGAAGAACCAGCGAAAAGGCAAAGGCCTTGACGCTGAAGAAGTCGACTGGGATCAAGAAGATGAATGAGCTCAAACTATGGATGAATCTGGATCAGATGAAGAACACTTAGCCTTCATATGTCTAATGGCTAGAATATAAGAAGTGAAGAGGCCTCTAACACCTCCTCTTCAGAATCTCTATCTACTCAGGTACCTATTCTAACTAACTCTTCTATACCTGAAAATGATAGCGTGTCAGCTCTCGATTCTATGACCGTTTATTTCTATAATGCTCTAAATGGTAAAGTAAAAACTAAACAAATAAATATAGATTTAACAGAACAGCTTAAAAACTGCCATCTAAAAATCAAAAAATTTACTAAAACCAAAGAAGATTTTAAAGACCAAATCTTTGTAAATCAGGCTATAAGCATCGAAAGATAACAAGCTATCACTAAGTGCGAACAAGTCATTGATGATCTCAAGGCTGAAAAAGCTACCATTGAAGGTTGGTGTAAGGCTTCTGATAAAGTCAGTGATATCATAAATGCCCAGATTCCTAAAAAGGTCAAGAATGGTCTTGGATACTCCTCTGACCAAGAGGAAATAGACACTGATCGTTCCATGTTAAAATTTGGAAAGTTTGTTTATTCTATCCCTGATCCCTCTTCTTAGAGTATCTCTACATCTGAGAAAAGATCTTCTAAACCCCTTACCAAAGATTCATGGAAGGTGATGAAGGACAAGTTCCTTGACCATGTTCCCACGATCAAGAATTTCCATTAACTGAAGAAGAATCCTTCACTTCCTTCAGTGAGTTATCCTAAAACTAGAAAGAAGATCCCTGGATCTGTTGAGAGATCTACTCCCAGAATTAAGATTGATCTCACTCCATCTAAACCTGAGGAACTAGTGGTTCCTCCAAGAACAATGGAGAAAGGAATTTTTGGTCCTGGTCCTGAAAATGTCTTGACCTATCTACATGCTTCTAGCTCAAAACCTATTTTCAAGTACCGTTAATGCTATCATTGTGGTAAGACTACCCACATTGCTAGTAAATGCCCAAATGTTACTAAAGTTGAAAGATTGGCTCATGGTAAGAAAGTAGCTCAAGCTGATAAATCAGCAAAAGTGAAATCCACTAAGGTTGGTAAAATATCCAAGGTGAAGATAATCACTGAAGAAAATTATTCAACAAGTAACATGTCCACCATACCTGTGATTTCCACTAACAATGCAGGACCCATAGTAATATGGGTACCTATAAAAAATTAATCCCCTTGTGTTATGCAGAGTGCTAAAGGTATCTGGTATCTAGATAGAGGATGCTCAAGGCACATGACTGGCAGAAAATCCATGCTCTCTGGATACAAGGAAGAAACAGGTCCCTCAGTGACCTTTGGTGGAAATGGCAAAGAATACACCAAGGGTTATGGCGTTTTATCCAATGCAGCAACCCCTTTCAGCCGTGTTGCTTACGTTGAAGGACTAAAGCATAATCTCTTAAGCATTAGTCAATTATGTGACAAAGACTTCAAAGTTTTGTTCACAAAGACAAGATGTGTTGTTACTGATAAAAATGACAAACTTGATTTAAAAGGCAAAAGATCAGAGAATGTATATATCATAAATATGGAAAGTACTCACTCTGAAAATGTTTGCTTTCTATCAAGGGCTTCCTCTGATGTAAATTGGCTATGGCATAAGAGACTCTCTCATTTAAACTTTAAAATGATAAATGATCTATCTCTGAAAGAACTTGTCAAAGGTCTCCCTAAACACTCTGTTACAAAGGAATCTCTTTCTTCAACGTGTGAGAAAGGAAAGTTGACAAAAGCCACATTTAGATCAAAGCAAGTCTATTTAGTGACCTCACCTCTTCATTTACTTCATATGGATCTCTTAAGACCGGTCAATGTCCAATCCATATCTGGAAAGAAAAGCACTCTAGTGATTGTTGATGAATATTCTAGATGCACATGGGTATTCTTTCTTCATTCTAAGAGTGATACACTTGATGAAATTATTTCTTTTATCAAAAGAATGGAAGTCCTGAACAATCTCACCGTTCGCTCCATGAGAAGTGATCATGGTACTGACTTCAAAAACAATACCTTGGTTACCTTCTTTGAAGAAAAAGGAATCTATCATAATTTCTCATCTGTAAGGACACCTCAGCAAAATGGTGTTGTTGAAAGAAGAAACCGAGCGATCATTGAAGGTAATTGGATGAATCTCATTATAGGGATCCTGAATCTTATTTTAGTACACCACCTGTCATTGAAAATAATGATGATGAAGGTCCTAACTTCATCCCTACAACAAGTAACACTCCATCCTCTTCAGGAATAGACGTTACTCCTCTAAATCAGATTCCCCCCTCTGATTCCTCCAACGGTGATTAATTAGTGAATAATCAAGTTCCTCCCTCAACTCAAGAGAATGCAAATCCCTCTGGATGTCCACCAGAGATGATAAGAAATGCTGAAGAATCTACTGTTGAAGCATCTTCCGTTCTCCCTGAACAAGTCGTTGAATCACATATTGATCAAACCCCTCAACTGCCAGCTCAACGATAGATTCAAAATCACACAATCGATCAAATCATTGGTGATCCAAACACAGGTATTAAAACCCGTAGGGGTACAGGTAATATATGTGTCTTTGTAAACTTTATTTCTCTAACCGAACCTAAAAAGATCGATGATGCTATCACTGATCCAAGCTGGGTCTCTTCTATGCAAGAAAAGCTAACTGAGTTTCGTAGAAACAAAGTTTGGAATCTTGTACCTCGTCCATCTGGTAAGACTGTTATAGGTACTAAATGGGTATTTCGTAACAAGCTAGATGAAAGTGTCATTGTTATCCGTAACAAGGCTCGACTTGTTGCTCAGGGATATAGACAGGAAGAATGAATCGATTATGATGAAACTATTGCTCCTGTTGCCCATAAAGACTTTAGAGTTTTTCAAATGGATGTTAAAAGTGCTTTTCTAAATGATAAACTCAAAGAGGAAGTTTATGTCGAGCAACCTCCTGGTTTCTCTGATCCTAAACATCCTGGTTTTTTTTTAACTTCAAAAAGCTCTTTACGGGTTAAAACAAGCTCCTAGAGCTTGGTATGATACCCTTTCTAAATATCTTCTTAAAGAAAAATTTGTTCGTGGAAAAATTGACCAAACCCTCTTTCTTAGAAAGTATAAAGGTCATAATACTATTTTTGCTCAAATATATGTTGATGACATCATATTTGGTTCCACAAGACTCAAACTATGTACTCGTTTTGCAAATCGCATGTAGAAAGAATATAAGATGAGTATGATGGGTGAACTAACATATTTTCTTGGTTTGCAGATTAAGCAATCTGATAAAGATATTTTTATATGCCAGAGTAAATATGTTAAATACATGCTGAGAAAATTTGAAATGACTCAAAGTTCAGTTATCAAGACTCCTATGGCACCTCCACTGACCTTAAATAAGGACACTGATGGGAAACCCGTTAATGTCACTGTTTATAGAGGAATGATTGGCTCTATGCTGTATCTAACAACTAGCCGGCCTCATATCATGTATTCTACTTGTCTCTGTGCAAGATATCAAGATGAACCCAAGGAATCCCATCTAATCGCTGTAAAGTGAATTTTTAGATACATGAAAGGAACTCCTAATCTTGGCCTTTGGTACCCCAAAGGCTCAGGGTTCGACTTAACCGGTTTCTCTAATATTGATTTTGCAGGATGTAAGATTGATAGGAAGAGTACCACTGGTGGTTGTCAGCTACTAGGTGGTAAGTTGGTAAGCTGGACTAGTAAAAAGCAAAACTTAGTGTCCACATCAACTGCTGAAGCTGAATACGTAGCCACTGAAGTTGTTGTGCCCAAATCCTTTGGATGAGAAACCAACTCAGAGACTATGATATAAAGCTATCTAAAATCCCTATCTACTACGATAACACAAGTGCTATCGCTATAGCAAATAATCGTGTACTTCACTCAAAAACCAAACATATCGATATCAGATATCACTTTATCATAGATCATGTTATGAATGGTGAAATTGAACTTCACTTTGTACCTACTGAATATCAGCTCACTGACCTTTTCACTAAGCCTCTTGATGAGAGTAGATTCAATCTATTAATTAGAGAACTTGGTATGTTGAATGCTGAAGAATAATTATTCTTCAGTAACAAACATTATTAAGTAAGTATCAAATTGCTTTACAAATTCATTAATCATACTTCGAACTTTGACTCAGAGATGCATATATCTCGCCAAGGTATGTACTTCTTTCTATTACACTCTCTGAATATATATATCTTAATTCAGCGAATGACTCTCTAAAGAGAAAACCCATCACTGAAACCTTTATTTCAAATGATGAGGATTTTAAATAGATAATGATTAACATTTATTATTTAAGTGATAATCTTATCATTTTTCTAAAAAGAACACGTGAGACCTTTTTTCTGACACACGACGGACCTCAACATTTCCTATCCCATCAAACCCTAGGAACGTGCAATAGGTCATCACTACCTTTTCAAAAAGCTAAAACGTCGTTTAGTTTTCCTTCTCTCTCCTCTTTCTCTCTCATCCAACTATATAAGGAAAACTTATTTCCTTTTTATTCTTTACGCGCTTAAATCATTCAAAAGCAAGAAAACATTTGAATTCTCTCTGCAATCTTCAAGAATACCAAGAAGACGCACCTGTGCGTATTTCTTTTTTCTCACTTATTCAAGGTTTGATCTTATTTTTTCTTACTTACTGTGTTTGAACAACAACTTAAATGTGGTTTACAACTTCTACTCATCTTCTATAACATCTAGTTATAAAGATCAATTTTATGTTCTTGTGTTTTATTTACTATCAAAAACACAAAATCATAAAAACCTGTTCAAAGTCTCTTCTTAGAACAGAAGACATTTGGGTCCGTTTGATCCAAAATCATATCTAAATTTTTTCTAAAAATCTGTTTATGGTACATTTTTGTACCAAATATAAACACTTTGGTATTCTTTTATTAAAATCTTCTTAAAATGTTTTTTATAAAAATCTGCCAAATAAACAAGTATTTTAATATGTGTTCATCAAAACACTTGTTATTCTCATTCTCCTTGGTATTCTTTATTCCAAACTCTCTTGTTTATACATTTCTGTATTAAGCCATGATTTTTCTATTTGGTGTTCCTATCTTTGAAACAAAAATGACATCCTCCAGCAAGAACGTCAACACCTACGCTGAAGGTGAAGTTCTCCCAGTCACCAAGTTCGTTGTTGCTCCTAAAGCCACCTTCACTCCTGAACAAGCCCAAGTCAAGCCAAGCAACTATATTGCTTTGTTAGACATCCCTGCTGATAGACCTCATTTCAATGATGGTGCTCCTTTTCTCAGGAAGTGCCCTCTGAAGTATGCCCTTACCCATATCTTTGGTTGAATTACCTCTCATCTCCAACAATTCTGGTACACCACTCACTGCACCACAGTCACCACTGACAAAGGCAACCAACTTCTTGCCATTGAATTCACCATTAGCTTGGGGACCTTTGCATTTACAATTGGCGTCGTCAGAGCTGCTCTTCACCTCCCTGCTAGAGGAAAGAATCAACAGTGGGTCTCGGTACCCTCCAGGGAAGAGATTAAAGCTTTCCTTGACATGATAGGTTACAACTGGCCGATTGATGAAGAAACATTTGAAATCAGCAAGGTGATAACTAAGGTCGAGAAGAAGAGATTGCCAGCGAGGTGGCAATACATTTTCATGCACGTGATTCAGTGCTTAGGCACTAAAGACAGGCTCCCAAGATCAAGCCAGCAAGCAATTCTTGGAAATGGCCTTTTGTCTCTACAACGACCGCAAGTTGATCTATGCTAAGTATATGTTCAGCGAATTGTACAGCCGGGTGCAAGCACAGAAAAGGGAAAAGACTATCCCTTATCCAAGGTTTGTGGCTACGATTTTGGAATTTGTGTATGAGGGATACCCCACTGAGGGAAATCAAAAGTTCTCTCAGGTTGGAAAGAAATCCTTGGAGTTCGATGAAAGGCGGGGAGATGCCCCCTACCTTCCTTACATGTTGGACCTCATCAGGGAAGCTGACCCTGCAAGAACTTCAACTCCTACTCGTACCACTCAGGTAGAGACTGTGTCTAGATCACTGACATACCCATCAATGATCAACCTGGACCCGTCTTCCTCCCCTCTCAAACGAAAACAACCAGCCGCCGAAGGTGATAAGAAGACCATCACTCATAAGACAACAACAAAGAAACAAAAGAAGAGTGTCTCTCAACAGACGATTCTCTCAGATTTCGGCGTACTACCAACGCCTCCTCTCTCCTCAACCACGACAAAGGCTTCTGTCTCCGTTGCCGCTTCATCAGCACTACCCCCTTATTCAGAGACCTCGGGCCGTGAAGTTGTGATAGTCAGCTACGCTGAAGCTGTAACAGGTAACACTAACACAACCTTATCTTCTCCTTCTATCTACTTTTCTTTGGTCCACACATCAATTAATGAATCAGATATACTTGTCCCCATCCCTGATGAGATTGAGCAACTTGCTATTCAGACAACAGTTTTGTTTCGACAATATGATTCCTAGAAAGCCACGAGCATAGGACCTGAGAATGTTTCTCTTAAACATTCTCAGACACAGTCTTATGATCCTCAGGACACTGCCGTAGCAAGTAATAACCCTGAGAGTAATCTTTCAGATACTCTCAAGGAACCCTTGTTAAAACATACTTCCTCCCAACATCGTTCTTCTAACCTCCGTGCTCTTTTTGGCTCGTTTATTTATGTTTTCATCAGGTATTGTTGCTCCTGTCTTCTCAACTGCAATGACCAACACCACCATGGCTGCTCCTTTCGTCTATCCTACCACTTCTAAGTCCCCGAAGTTCAAGAACATCGATGAGCATAGGAAGGTGAAAAGGGAGAAGCTAGCATCCAAGCTACCTTCTATTCAGGATGATATACCTAAGCCCTCTCTACCTCCTCCATCGTTCCCTACCACGGACTACCTGGTGGATGAATGCACCAGAATCACGCACAGGGGAGATACTCTGCAACTTGTCTCAGAGATCATCTTCATCTTCAAACTTGCGAGAAGAAGACGAAGAAGATGATTGAGAAAAAGGGTTTTCCATGAGATGGGAAATGCCGGTAGGTCAATATCCGGGGGTTGCTTTCCCTATGTCATAGTCCTTATTTGAAATACGAGGCCCATAACCCTATACGGGGCAGTGAGAGGAGCCTCTCCCGTCATACGGCTCCGTCCCGGAATCAGGACCCCCCTTTCCTTTGACCAACGGGTCCTCAAACCAACTTGTCCTTCAAAACTTGTGGGGCCCTATCTATTCCATCTCTCGAGCCCCGAAGAAAACCTCCCCTTCGGATTCCAAGCTCCGACGCTACTTCCTTTCCACAACAGTGTTGGTAATTGCTCGAATGGACCTGATTAAGTATATGCTGACCAGACCCGTGTTGAAGGGGTGACATATGCTACTTTTGTCTTGCTGCAATGGAGTGATTGCTGCTCCTGCTCAGATCTCAATCCTATACTTTTTCTCTTAATAAATTACCTTAGGCTTTCGTATACTCTTGCAAGCAAGGCGAGAAGCGATTCTCTTAGCCGGCATACCCGACGAGGGGCTAGGGGCGTTTAGCAGACTTCTAGGCCTCACTGTTCTTTTATCTCTACTAAGAAGCTAAAAAGAGCCCCCCTGGTTTGTTGTATTAGTTCCTTTTCGGGTTATTTGGGTAATTGCTTGACGAAAGTCTAGGAGTCGGAAGTTAACCAAGAGATTCTTTCTTGTAAGAACATGGCAAGCTAAGTGAAGTCCTTTATTTTATCCAACCTGAAAATGAGGCCTCCGGTAAACAAGCTATAAAATTCGTGTTTGGAGCGAACGAATTACCTCCTAATGAATTGAATATGAATAAAAGTCAGTCTTTGGCGGGTTCTGGAGTGCCTGTCAAGGGCGCTAGCGCATACCCCGGACAAGAGCTAGGTAAGCAAGCAAGAAGGAGAGGCTAGAAAAGGCCCTACACACGAAATTCCACTCTCCTCTGTCTCACTCAAGTGCCGTCCAGCCCGCGTTAGAGGGGAAGAAAAATGGAGATCGAGAGGTAGAATAGGTGAAATGAGTTCCTTTTCCACTCAAGTGTACGGCATCTGCCGTGCTCTAGACCGCATGGCAAATCCTGGCCTTCTAAACCATTTCGACTATACCCGCCTTAATTCCCTCATTCAGGACAGATTCATCCAAACCATGGATCTACGAATTGTTGCCTTGCTCGAGAAAAGAGCTCGGCTTCTTATATAAGAAGTAGGTATATATCTTCTTATATAAGAAAATATATTTTAGGTAGACTTCTTTCATTTCCGAATTTGCTTGCCCAATGAGAGATAAGTTTGAAGAACAATTTGAAATATTTTTATTACAGAATGGATGACTTACGTTCTAGCTTTTTATTAATAATAAATAATGATTTGATTGCAATAGTATATGATTATGATAATTTAGTCTGAGAATCCGATTTCATTTAGTTGCCTCTTAGGTGTTCGATGTAATGATGACGATGATGATTTCCCCACCAACTTCTTCATAGCCAACCGTCCAGGGATGACACAATCTGGAATTGTGTTCAGAGAGCCTTTGGGGGACAAGAAACCTCCTAATAAGGAGCAGTCTGATCCCTCAGAGAAAAATAAACAAATGATGGATTATGATGATCCCACTTCGATGAACTCAGAGGGGGAGCACTTCGCTAAGGTATGCCTTCCACTAAATTTATACATCCCTCATTCTGAACCTTAACCACCTACATCACTTCCTGTTGGTCCCAATAAGGATCTACAAGAGTTAAATATTAAGTAAACAGTTTGTAGAAGGGGGGGTTGAATACAAACTCACAGATTTTAGTTTTTAAATGAGTTTATTGAAAATAAACAAATTTACAGTTACAAGCGGAATTAGAACAAGTTAAAAACCTATTCTATTGTAACTAAAGAAACACACAGTTTGATGCACAAGAAGATGAAAGAAAGAAATGCTGAAGGTATAGGCTAGAAGGAAGCACGCATAAAGATGAAGAAGATATCTCCATCTATTTATACCCGCTTGCATTTAATGCAAGACAAAAGGTACATGCCACGTGTCAAGCTTGGATAGGAAGCTTGTCCTTGTAAATAAGACAACCATGCTTTTGGCCGAATATGAACAGTACCGTATCAGATATGATGGGGACATAAGAGACAAGTCGTACGTCCTTTTCTTACATGGTTCTAGGTTTGACTTTTGTGCATCGAGGATAAGATCAAACTTTAATCTTGCAGAGAAAGCTTCATTTGATCGCTGACACTGAATGTTCAAGGATGAACTTCAGTGTTGCTGAGGCTTCACAAGATTTCACACTTTGAGTAGATAATCGCTGCTATCGCTGAACCGCTTCAGGTCACTTAGCTGATTATCTCTTTCTTCAGCTTTGGTCTTTGACTGTTGCTGAATGGTCTTCTGGTGTGATAGCTGATCTTCAGAGATAAGCTTGTTGATCCTTGATCTTCAGCGATTGCTGATAGCAATCAGCGTATGCTATCGCTGAATTTGAACATAAGCTTATCTAAGGAATTTCACTAAGTATAGTAAAAAAATCATATTCAAATCACTGAGAGGAGTTATGATCAACAATCTCCCCCTATTTGATTATGATTAAGCAACATAGGAAAATTGCTTTTAAAAGATTAGCATGGACTTATAAAATTTAAAATAAATTTTCTAAGTACTAATCTGTAAAATCTTTTTCAGCTAAACTATTATCTGAATTGAGTTTCATTTATAAGGATATGAAATCACAATTTTTACAAGTAGAAGAGCTTAAAGTACATTCACTAATTGAACTTTCAGAGTGAAAGATCAGTGAGTAAAAGATAGTGTAACGAAAATAGAACTCTTATGTTCATTGTCCCTTTTACTATTTTCAGGGATCTTTTCAGTACTAGGATGGAGTAAAGTACTTTGAATTTCATTAATTATAATCTGAAGAATTACAGCGAAATGAAATTACAATGATAAAGGTAAAGTACTTGTACACTGAAGAAATATTACAAAGGAAATAGAAAACTATGACTAGTCAGAGATATTATCGTTTCTTCTTTGTAGCTCATTCTCATAAAGAGTCTTCTATCTGTTCATCAGAGGAGTATCTGACCAGCAGCGCCAAAGCATGATCTTTATGAGAGAGGAAGGGGCCCGGTGAATTTCTTGGTTTCTGAAGAGTCCTAAGAACCCTTCATTATCCAAGAATACCATACCAGGTTCAGGTAGTGAGATGATTTCGTCTTCTTGATATCTTCGGTCTTGAGGAAGAGAGGTACGAAGCATTGATATATCAGGGAGCTCAAGATGACCAAGAATGCTTTGATAATTCTTCGAACTTGAGACACCTTCAGCAACTGATCTTTTCTTCTTTGATGGTTCAGAGAGAGGGGGAACTTGCACATGTTGTGACATTCTCTGCAGCAACTGATTCAACTCATCTTCTACCACATTCTTGAACTTGGATTTGGAACCCTGAATGGCATCTCTGATTTTGAGCCATTCAGTGTATCCATATAACCTCAAGAATTTTGCTTCTTCTCTCTCTGTTCTGGATGGCCTTGTCATTCTTACATATACCTTTGGACCACCTCTGTTGGAGTGTCGCCCTTGGATAGTTGCGTGAATGATTTTGTCATCGGATCTTCGAAAGTTCAGCATCTCTGTGCACCAATCCAGTTCTTTGTCTTTCTGAGTTGTGGCTTCAGTGGTTAGTGCAGTGAGAATCTTCTGTTGAGCGAGAATGGGATCTACGTTCAGGTTTTCCAGTACAAGTTCTTTCTGAGCCAGAGTTGCAGCGAGCCGTTCACTCTTTTCTAATTGCTCTTTGGCTGCTTTGTCTCTTGCTGAGTCTTCCCTGAGAATCTTCCTTGCTAAAGCAAGATCATTCTCAGTTTGCTTTATTTCTTCATCTCTGATCCTCTGAGCTATCAGAGCTTGTTCTCTCTCTTCTTTGGATAAAAAGTAGAATTCATCTACTATCCTGATTGGTACAACGTTTATTGGGTCTTCTTGGGGCACCCTTATTCTCTTGGCTTCGAATTCCCTTAGGAATTTTATTCGCCTTTCTTCCTCTTCAGGCTCGCTTATGATCTGCTTCTGAACGCGACGCCGAGGGATGAGGCCTTCTTCTTTCTCAGAGTCAGTTTCCTCTATGTACATAAACTGCTCCTTGGGAGAAGGTTCCTTCCTTGTGGATGAGTCCTTTGGGGGACGGGGATCACTGAGGGAAGGAGAGGAGGAAATAGTATTGTCAGAGGGAATTTTAGTCGGTGAATAGGAGTGTATGGGAGATTCATAGAGAGGAGTAATATAAGGGATAAGCTGAAGTGATACCTTATCAGCGGTCTCCCCCTCTGATATAGGGATGGTGGCCTCAAAATCGACCACTCTGGCTGAGGGTCCAGCTTCGTCCCCCAAGGGCTCTAGCTGAGATGTGCTTGGTCTAGATAGTCTGAAATGCTCCAGTGCAAAACCCAAGTCATCATCATCAACCTCATAGTGAGGGATGCGTTCTTCTTCTTCATCATCTTCTTCCTCATCATCATCATCAACTCTTGCAGTGGAGGAAGGTTTTGGTCGTTGGATGTAGGGAGAGATCCTTTCATCTGGAAACCGACGATTATGCTCGCCAATAAGTTCGTCAGCGAACTCTTTGGCCACCTTCTCCCCCTCAATGTTATCATGGAGCAGAACATGGATCATCAGAGTGCGCACATTCGTGTGCAAGTCCTCCAGCATGGTCCGATCAGCAGAAGCAAATGAGGGACCAGTCTCACTGAGTTTTGAGAGAGCCTGCATCATTTCGGACTGAGTCTTTAGAATAGACTCGAGGACAGCGGCCTGAGCATCAACCTTGTGCTCAATGTTGGTGAGAGATTGGCGAAGGTCCTTGTGGTCGTCCTTCAGAGACTGAACGTCAGACACCAAGTTGCTGACGTTGATCTTCATTCCTGGAGTGCCAGCGACATGCCTGAAAATCAACTCTGCTGAAGTTTGCAGAGTGTCCAGCTTGGCTCTGGTTAGAGCACACTCATTGACCAGATGATCAATGGCAGGGAAAGTAGGAGCAGGCAGAGACACAGGTGGCAAGTCAGTGACCCTGGGAGGAAGCTTGGGGGCAAGGTTCTCCATTTTTACATCCCTGAGCTTTTTGGCACTGGGAGGGTGTTCAGGAGACTTCATCATTGGCTTCGTAGTGGAGGTGGTGGTTGTGGTCGCTGTCGCTGAGTAGACATGAGCCGTGGCAGCAGCTGATGACATTGACACAGAGGCGAGAAAAGAATCCGGATCAGATGATGGATGTAAAATAGCATTATTTTCCTTGAGAGTATCGTAAGAATTACTCTCAGGGACTACTTTTGCAGAGGTAGTGTCCTGAGGATCACTGACCAGTGTCTTAGAGTATCTGAAAGAGATACTCTGAGGTCCTTTTAATTTGGCTTTCAAGAACTCAGATTGCCTGAACAATTTTGAGGTTTGGACTGCGTGCGTTTCAGCATTATCAGAGATAGGGACAACTATCACTGAGTCACTTGCTGATGTCAGGACCAAAGAAGTAGAGATGGAAGAGGTAGAGAGGGCAGTGAAAGTAATACCTGATCCAGCTTCAGTAGAGATGGCTATAACACCTTCAGAGACCTTAGTCACTGATGGTGGTGGTAGTGCTGATGAAGCTTCAACGGCAGCAGAAACCGTTGGAGTGGCTGTGGATGAGGGTGGTGATTGAAGTACACCAAAATCAGAGAGGATGGTCTGTTGAGAGACCACCTTCTTAGGTTTCTTTGAGGCGATGGTCTTCTTATGACCATCAGTGGGGGTTTTCCTCTTTGCAACAGTAGTGCCTTGGGTACTCACTGAGGGGATGGGCAGCGAGGAGGTCACTAAAAGAGGTGCTCCTATAATTTAGAGCATATAGGGAGTGAGAGGAGCATCAGCTGGACGTTCTTCCAGGTCCAAGGACTTCTTCCCTACCATAGAGAAGGCGAAGTCACCAACTTTCGAGTAGCTCTCCCCGAAAGCTTCTTCAAGGATGGTGGAGAAGAAACGTGGGTAAGGGATAACGTGATGTCTGGTGGAGGCGTTGAGGCGGCTGCACATATCGCTGAAGATGTAATCAGCGTAGTTCAGAGGATGACCCGTGTAGAGAGAGAAGGCAAGGTCTTGAAAATGTTTGCTCACCTGATCGTGGGAGCCAACTTTTGACCCTAGGCACTGAATGACCTGGGTGAAAACATACTGCCAGCGAGCAGGGAGACGTTTCTTTTCCAGCTTCGAACCCACCGTCTTCACCAAGGGGTTCTCCCGTTTGTAGCCAATGGAATCCAAGAAAGCATCAATCTGTTGCTTTGTTAGTTCAGCACCCCATTGCTCATTTTTCTTGCGCTGAGGGAGTCTTAGCGCCTTGCGTACAAACCCCGCTGAGAACGCGAAGAAACCAAGGTCAGGGATTGTGAAGGAGATAGCAGGAAGGACAGTGCCCTTGTCTGTTTTCAGCGTGGTACATTGCGCCGTGTACCAGAGAGCCTGAAGGTGAGAAGCAATGCCCACTGGGTTGTGGACGAAGGCATACATCAGCGGGCACGCCTTTAGGAAGGTTGCAGCGTCCTTGAACTAAGGGCGTTCAGAGGGAATGTCCACCAATGCAATGTAATTGCATGGCTTGAAAGTTGACTTGTCCAGCTCAAAGTGACAGGTTGGTGCGGCGACCAACTGGTTAGCAGCAGTTTCAGCGACGTTGGAAGCAGAGGCCATTTCTGTAGGAAAAATGGCAACACCGAAGAGATAAATCATGGTTTTAATACATGAATGTATAAACCAGAAGTTTAGTATAAAAAGTACCAAATTTAAAAGCAAAGAAACAAGTATTTTGATAAACAATATCAAAATGCTTGTTGGCAAAAAAAAATTAATGGTAAATAAAAAATGATAAAACGTAAAAAAAAAACTTCTGTTCTAAGAACAGGGTTTT
This sequence comes from Silybum marianum, assembly GCA_036898165.1. NCBI lineage: Eukaryota > Viridiplantae > Streptophyta > Magnoliopsida > Asterales > Asteraceae > Silybum > Silybum marianum. The sequence continues at coordinate 7,217,721 of CM072539.1, forward strand.
GAAAGTGAAAAAGCTGTTCACTTTAAAAAAAAAATTATATTGATTTTAAGAAAGAAAATAGAATAGAAAGTTGAAACGAGTTGTTTCCAGTTCTTGATATAAGGTTTAGATCAAACCTTAAACGTGTGAAGAAGAAAAACGCACAAGTGCGTGTTCTTGGTGTTCTTGGAGAAAGCTTGAAGATTCGAAGGATTCTTTTGCCTTCAGAGAAGTTATGAAAGCGGAAGGAATAAAGTGAGACAAAAGGAATGCTTAAATAGCAAGAGGAGAGAGAAAGAAAGGATAGCTAAACGATGGTTTTAGCTTTTTGAAAAAGAAATGATGACCTGGCGCACGTTCCAAGAAAGGAGTTGGAATGGAAACGTCGCGTTCCGTCGTGTGTCAGAAAAAAGGTCTGACGTGTCCTTTTCTTTATTTTTTTAAAAGATTATAATGATAATTATCCATAAGGAAAGTTTATCATTAATAACTTTGGAAAAATCTCCATCACTAATAATAAAGGATTATCAGTGAGGAGTTTTAAATAAGAGAGACATTCTTTGATGAGAAAGGATATCAAAGAGTGTTAAGAGATTAAAAGATAATACCTGAGGAGATGGCCTAGATATCGCTGAATCAGAGTTCAGATAATGAAAAGTCTGAAGGCTCTATTTGTAGTCCTTTGTCGATCACTGATTAATAAATTTATTCAGCGTTCAACAAACCAAGTTCGCTGATGAGTAGATTGAATCTAGTTTCATCAAGAGGCTTGGTGAAAAGATCAGCGAGCTGATATTCAGTAGGAACAAAATGGAGCTCAACTTCACCATTCATCACATGATCTCTGATAAAGTGATATCGGATCTCAATGTGCTTGATTTTTGAGTGAAGTACAGGGTTGTTAGAAATTGCTATAGCACTTGTGCTATCATAGTAAATAGGAATTTTAGAGAGCTTTAGATCGTAGTCTCTGAGTTGATTTCTCATCCAAAGGATTTGAGCACAACAACTACCAGCTGCTACGTATTCAGCTTCAGCGGTGGAAGTGGACACTGAGTTTTGCTTTTTACTTGTCCAACTTATTAACTTTCCACCTAGCAGCTGACACCCACCAGTGGTGCTTTTTCTATCAATCTTACAACCTGCAAAGTCACTGTCAGAGTAACCAATAAGATCAAATCCTGAGCCTTTGGGATACCAGAGACCAAGATTTGGAGTTTCTTTCAGGTATCTGAAGATTCGCTTTACAGCGATTAGATGGGATTCCTTCGGTTCAGCTTGATACCGAGCACAGAGACAGAAGGCGTACATGATGTCTGGTCTACTCGCTGTAAGATACAACAGAGAACCAATCATTCCTCTATAGGCAGTGACATTTACTGGTTACCCATTGGGATCCTTGTTTAATGTCAGAGGAGGCGCCATAGGAGTCTTCATCGCTGAGCATTGATTCATGTCAAATTTATTCAGCATGTCTTTAACATATTTGCTTTGACAAATAAAAATTCCTTTGTCAGATTGCTTAATCTGCAAACCTAGAAAATATGTTAGTTCACCCATCATACTCATTTTATATTTTTTTTGCATTCTTGCAGCGAAACGAGTGCATAGTTTGGGTCTTGTGGAACCAAAAATAATGTCATCAACATATATCTGAGCGAGAATTGTATGACCTTTATATTTTCTTAAAAACAGAGTTTGGTCAATTTTTCGACGAACAAATTTTTCTTTAAGAAGAAATTTAGAGAGAGTATCATACCAAGCTCTAGGAGCTTGTTTTAACCCGTAAAGAGCTTTTTCATGTTTAAAAACATAACCAGGGTGGTTAGGGTCTGAGCAACCAGGGGGTTGTTCAACATAAACTTCCTCGCTGAGTTTTCCATTTAGAAAAGCACTTTTAACATCCATTTGAAAAACTTTGAAGTCTTTATGGGCAGCATAAGCTAAAAAGAGTCTTATGGCTTCTAAACGAGCTACAGGGGCAAAGGTTTCATCATAATCAATTCCTTCTTTCTGTCTATAACCTTGAGCAACAAGTCTAGCCTTATTGCGAATTATAGTCCCGTTTTCATCTAGCTTATTTCTGAAAACCCATTTGGTTCCTATGACGGTTTTATCAGAGGGCCTAGGAACAAGATTCCAAACTTTATTTCTACGAAATTCAGTCAGTTCTTCTTGCATAGCTGAAACCCAGCTAGGGTCAGAGATAGCTTGATCTATCTTCTTAGGTTCAGAGAGAGAAATGAAGTTTACATAAAGACAGATATTACCTGTACCTCTACGTGTTTTGATACCTGCAGTGGGATCGCCAATAATCTGATTTATTGGATGATTTGCAGTCCATCGTTGAGCTGGTGGTTGAGGAGAGAGATCAACAGTAGATTCAGCGACACTTCTTCTTCGATACGGAATAGGACTTGTTTCAGCAACAGGTACTTCATTTAGAATCAATTCAGGGGATTGATTTTCAGAGGAGGTTTGGTTATTCACAGAGGAATTTCCAAGAGATGAATCAGTAACAGGAATCTGATTTAAAGGAGTAACATTTATCCCTGAAGATGGATTATTGTTACTTGTTGAGTTTACAGGGATTTCATCATCACATACATCAGCTGGAGTTTGATTGTTGAAGTATGTTTCAGGTTCCTCATAATGAGATTCCATCCAAGCATTCAATTCTTCATCATCATCAAGATTATGAGAAGGATGAATGGGACGAGATTCATCAAAGTTGACATGCATAGATTCTTCAACGTGTTGTCTTCTTTTGTTGAATACTCTGAAAGACTTAGATACAGATGAGTATCCAAGAAATATATCATCGTCAGCTTTTGGGATCGAATTTACCCAAATGATCTCTGACATTCAGAATGTAACACGTACATCCAAAAATGTGAAGATATTTCAGAGTGGGTCTTCTCCCATGAAATAATTCATAGGAAGTCTTCTTGAATCGCTTAACAATCAGGGATCGATTCTGAGTAAAGCATGCTGTATTGACAGTTTCAGCCCAGAATTGAGTTGGAAGACGCGATTCGCTGAACATAGAGCGAGCTGCTTCTATTATAGTTCGATTTATTCTTTCAGCAACACCATTTTGCTGAGGAGTTCTTACTGATGAGAAGTTGTGAGAGATGCCTTTTTCTTCAAAGAAACTAACCAGAGTACTATTTTTGAATTCAGTACCATGATCGCTTCTTATGGAGCGAACAAGTAAGTTGTTCAGCACTTCCATTCTTTTGATAAAAGAGATTATCATTTCAGGGGTATCACTTTTAGATCGAAGGAAGAACACCCATGTGTATCTGGAGTATTCATCAACAATCACTAAAGTGTATTTCTTTCCAGAGATTGATTGGACATTGACAGGTCCAAAGAGATCCATGTGGAGTAGCTGAAGAGGAGTGGTCACTGAAGAAACTTGCTTTGACCTGAAGGAGGCTTTTGTCAGCTTTCCCTTTTCACACGCTGAACAAAGAGATACCTTTGTAAAGGTGTGATTTGGGAGGTCTCTGACTAAGTCTTTTTGAGACAACTCATTTATTGTCTTAAAGTTGAGATGAGAAAGTCTTTTATGCCATAACCAGTTTATGTCAGTGGATGCTTTAGAGATAAAGCACATGTTCTCAGAGTGAGAACTATTCATGTTTATGACGTATACGTTTTCAACTCTTTTGCCAGAGAGGGCAAGCTTATCATTTCCGTCAGTGACAGCACATCTATTCTTTAGGAATAGAACCTTGAAGTCTTTGTCACACAACTGACTAACGCTCAAGAGATTGTGCTTTAGTCCCTCAACGTAAGCAACACGAGAAAAAGATGTGGCTCCGTTGGACAGAATTCCATAACCTTTAGTGTATCCTTTGCCATTTCCACCACAGGTCACTGATGGACCAACTTCTTCTTTGTAGTCAGATAGCAGAGATTTTCTGCCAGTCATATGCCTCGAGCATCCGCTATCAAGATACCAGATACCTTTGGCACTCTGCATACAACAAAAGATTAATTGTTTAAAGGTACCCATATTACTATGGGTCCTGCTTGGTTAGATATAGGATTGGCGGATGTACTACTAGCTGAAGAACTTTTTTCAGTGGATATCTTCACCTTAGTTGGTTTAGCAACTTTGGTGGATTTCACTCTCGCTGATTTATCAGCTTGAGCTACTTTCTTTCCATGAGCTAGTTTATCAACTTTGGTTGTTTCACCACAGTGAAAGCATTTCCTATACTTGAAAGGTTTGGAGATAAGAGAGGGAGCAGGAAGTTTCTCAGGGATAGGTCCAAGAATTCCTTTATCCATGGTCCTTGGAGGTATTACAACCTTTTCAGGGATAGGAGTGAGATCGATTTTAATCTTGGGAGTTGGTCTCTGAGAATAATCAGGGACCTTCTTCCCAGATTTAGAAATCTTCTCAGAGGACTTCTTGTTCTTATCTAGAGTTTTCTTATTCTTAGGAACATGGTCAAGAAACTTGTTTTTGATCACCTTCTTAGAATAATCCACAGGAAGCTTCTCTTTAGAGAAAGAGGAAGAAGAAGTTGAAGAAGAAGGATCAGGGATAGAAGAGACAAACATTCCAAACTTGAGCACGGAACGATCATCCTCTGATTCTTCCTTTTCAGGGTTATAGCCAAACCCACTTCTTACTTTCATAGGTATTTAGGTATTGATTATCTCATTGACTTTATCAGAAGCCTTACACCATCCTTCGATGGTTGCTTTTTCAGACTTGAGATCAGCAATAGCCTTTTCCCTATCAGCGATAGCTTGTTGTTTTTCAATGCTTATTGTTTGATTTACAAAAACTTCGTCTTTGAGAGAGTCCTCAAGTTTGGAAAGTTCTTTGAATCTTATGTGGCAATTTTTTAATTGTTCAGATAAGTCAGTATTAATTTTTTCAGCTTTAATCTTTCCATTCAAGGCGTTGTAAAAATCAACTGTCATTGCATCGAGAGGCGACAGGTTATCCATTTCAGAGAGTAAAGAGTCAGAGGGAATGTTTACCTGAGTAGACGGAGACTCAGAGGAAGAAGTTTCAGAGACTTCTTCAGCATCCTCTATTCTTGCCATTAGACAGAGAAAGGCAAGATCTTCTTCATCTGAACCAGACTCTTCAGAGGTCTTGGCCCAGTCATCTTCAGCATCCCAGTCAGCTTCTTCAGCGACGAGGCCTTTGCCTTTTTGCTGGTTTTTCTTCATATCTCTGTATTTGTTTTTTATTTTCAAATACTTTTCCTGTTTATCAGAGGTATGGGAGGTAGTGGGAGCAACAACTTTCTTCGACCTGCATTCACTTGCAAAGTGGCCCTTTCTCTGACAATTAAAACAGATAGCTGAGGCTTTTTCAGTGGGCAAAGTTTTCTGTTTTTCAGAGTCAGAGAGGTTAGAAGATTTTCGAAAATTGCTCTTTCTAGCAAATCTTTTAAAGTTGTTGGTTAAAAGGGCTAGAGAGTTATCAAACTCAGAGATGTCAGCATCAGTGAGTTGATCTTACGAATCGCCTTGACCTAATTCAGTTATAGAGGTGATGGTAGAAGAAGAACCATTTTTAGAACAAGTTCCTTCAGAAGTCACAAGTGCTAAAGAAGTACTTTTAGCACCTTTGAGTTCGTTAAGAAGATTTTTCCTTAAAAGCTGGGATTGTTCCTCATTTAAGAGCATGCCATACAATGCACTTAAGGACAAGGTTTCAAGATTCTTTGACAGTTTTATACATGTAGTGTACACTGACCATTGATCGGGAAATGCCTCCATGAATTTTGTCAGAATTTCAGCGTTTGAATATACCCTATCGACTGATTTGAGATCAATCAGCAAACAGTTAAATCGCTGGTGAATATGAGAAAGAGATTCACCCTTTTGATACGTAAAACACTCGTATTTTTTTACAAGGTTTATGCATCTAGTTACTTTAACCTCAGAAGTTCCTTCATATTGGATACATAGAGTATCCCACATGGCTTTTGAAGTTCTCCATTTCATTACAGAATGATATACTTCATCAGGCAAAGACATTGCTATTATAGATCGTGCTTTCGCATCAATAGCAACTTCTTTCTTGTCTTCCTCAGTCCATCGATCTGGAGTTTTTACAATACTCCTTTCAGCGACGGCTAAGGTAGTAGCAGTGGCAGGTACAGCTGCTACTATAGCTGTAGGAACGAAAGGTCCGTTTTCTACATAGTATGGGATCTTAGGATCAGATCCCTCTAGAAAAAGTGACATTCTTTCTTTCCATAAAGGGAAATTATCATGGCTGAACCTTGGAGGTTTAGCTAAAGATCCGTTATCGTTGTAGTTTGTATTAGGGTTTGTCATTTTAAAATATGATCTAAAGATATTTTAAAGAGAAAGATAACAACACTGCTCTGATACCACTTGTTGGTACCAATAAGGATCTACAAGAGTTAAATATTAAGTAAACAGTTTGTAGAAGGGGGGGGGGGGTTGAATACAAACTCACAGATTTTAGTTTTTAAATGAGTTTATTGAAAATAAACAAATTTACGATTACAAGCGGAATTAGAACAAGTTAAAAACCTATTCTATTGTAACTAAAGAAACACACAGTTTGATGCACAAGAAGATGAAAGAAAGAAATGCAGAAGGTATAGGCTAGAAGGAAGCATGCATAAAGATGAAGAAGATATCTCCATCTATTTATACCCGCTTGCATTTAATGCAAGACAAAAGGTACATGCCACGTGTCAAGCTTGGATAGGAAGCTTGTCCTTGTAAATAAGACAACCATGCTTTTGGCCGAATATGAACAGTACCGTATCAGATATGATGGGGACATAAGAGACAAATCGTACGTCCTTTTCTGACATGGTTCTAGGTTTGACTTTTGTGCATCGAGGATAAGATCAAACTTTAATCTTGCAGAGAAAGCTTCATTTGATCGCTGACACTGAATGTTCAAGGATGAACTTCAGTGTTGCTGAGGCTTCACAAGATTTCACACTTTGAGTAGATAATCGCTGCTATCGCTGAACCGCTTCAGGTCACTTAGCTGATTATCTCTTTTTTCAGCTTTGGTCTTTGACTGTTGCTGAATGGTCTTCTGGTGTGATAGCTGATCTTCAGATCTTCAGAGATAAGCTTGTTGATCCTTGATCTTCAGTGATTGCTGATAGCAATCAGCGTATGCTATCGCTGAATTTGAACAGAAACTTATCTAAGGAATTTCACTAAGTATAGTAAAGGAATCATATTCAAATCACTGAGAGGAGTTATGATCAACACTTCCTCCTGCTCTCATCACCAATGCTTCTTTTATTCAAAGCATTGATGAAGTTACTGATAAACCTTTCTCTTCCTCTCCCCGACTCAGTGATCCCTGTTCCCCAAAGGAATCTCCATTCATGAAGGAACTTTCCGCTGAAGATCAGTTCTTATACATATATGAATCTGAAGAGAAAGAAGGCCTTATCCAAAGGCTTGTAAATAGAAAACCAATCCCTGAACCTGAAGAAGAAGAAAGAAGGGCGAACTTCATAAGAGAACTAGAAATGCCCAGAGTAAAAATTCCTCTTCGTACCTCTAAGCCGGAAGCCCCTGTACCAATAAGTTTCTATGACGAATTTTCTTTTCTATACCCTGAAGAACGAGCAGAAGCCTTAGAAGCTCAGCGTCTAAGAGATCAAGAGTTAAAGCAAGCTCAAGAAAGCCCCCGGGTCACTCGACACTTGGTCCAAGAAGATAGAAGAAAAGCTAAAATTCAGAGACATGAAGAAGAACAAAGTGAGACAGTCGCTGAAGAACTAGCGGATAAGGAACTGGCAAGAGACAAATTAAAAGTAAATCCCATTGTATCAAGAAACAATTCTACAACCCCTGAATAGAGAAAATCAAGACCCCAAGAATGATGAATTGGAATGGTGCTCTAAAAAGGTAAACTATCGCGTCTCTCCTGCAACAATTACTCATGCAACTATCAAAGGACGAAATTCAAGAAAAGTTCTGAAGATAAGAGTAACTATGTTTAGAGGAAGTAGACATGAAGAAGAAGAAGAACCCCAATTCCTGAAGTTCTACGGATTCTCTGAATGGCTAGAAATTAGAGATGCAATTCAGAAGTCTAAATCTCAATTCAAGGGTGTAGTGGAAAGATATCTTGATCAGCTATTGCAAAGGAAAATTATTAGTAAAAGGGACAATGAATAAGAAAAGAGAAGTTCTTCAAATTATTGTGATTAATGAAATTCAATGAAGTACTCTACTCCATCTGTGTACTGAAAAGATCCCTGAAAATAGTAAAAGGGACAATGAACATATGAGTTCTAAATTTCTTTAAAAAATCTTAATACTCACTGACATTACACTTAGTGATCAATGAATCAATTTACTTTGTAGCTTTTATACTTGTAAAAATTGTGTTTTCATATCCTTATAAATGAAACTCAATTCAGATAGTTTATGAGCTGAAAAAGATCTCATAGATTAGTACTTAGAATTCTTTACTTTAAAAACTCTAAGTCCTTACTAATCAGTTCAAGCAATTTTCCTATATTGCTTAATCATAATCAAATAGGAGGAGATTGTTGATCCAAACTCCTTTCCAGTGATTTGAAAATGATTCCTTAAAATACTTAGTGAAAATTCCACTTATCGGATGTTGTTCAAATTCAACAATAGCATACACTAACTGCGCTCAGTGATCGCTGAAGATCAGGAACAATATCCTATCCCTAAAGATCTGAAGAACAACACTCACACCACAAGACCATTCAGCGAGAGTCGAAGGCTTAAAGCTGAAGAAAGAGATGATCAGCTAAGTGACCTGAAGCGGTCCAGCGGTAGCAACAGTCATCTACCTGAAGTGTGAGATCTTGCACAAGCCTCAGTGATACCCGAAGACTTTATCCTTGAAGACTCTGGTTCAGTGATCAAGTGGGGCCTACTCAGCAAGATCGATGTTGATCTTATTCTCAATGCACAAATCTCAAACCTCTATACCTTGTCAGAATAGGAAGTACGGATTGTCTCTTATGTCCCCATCAGATCTGATTTGGTTACTGTTCATATACGGCCAAAAGCATGGTTGCTTTAGAACAAAGGACAAGTCTCAAATAGAAACTTGACACGTGGCATATACCTTTTGCTTTGCATTAAATGCAACGGGTTTAAATAGATGAAGAACCCTTCTTCATTTTCATGCACGCATAATCTCTCCTTAAACCTCTATTTTTATTTCTATCTATTCTTGTGCATCCAAACTGTGTAAATTCTTAAGTTGTAATAGAGTAAGTTTAATACTTGTTCTTATTCCGCTTACAACTGTAAATTTGTTTATTCATTATAAACTCATTTAAAAATCTAAAAAGCTTGTATTTGTATTCAACCCTCCATCTACAAACTGTTTCTATATCCTTGAACTCTTGTAGACTCCCTTGGGACCAACAATCTTGCATAAAATATGGAATTCTAAGAACAATTATGTGGGTTGGTATGGTTGACTTTCAAGGTGAATTCATCTTAGGAAGAAAGAGGGAATTGATAAATTGCATACTGGAACAGTTGTTCTTGAGCCTGCTGGTTATATTTGTAAGAATTCTGGTGAAAAGTTCTTTTTCAGAATTGTTGATGTTGCCAAGTATTCCTCTAGAACTTTAAGATAAATCATAGATCATTGAAAGAATGTTGAAGAAAAATCCAAAGCATGCCAGTATTGAAGAACAACCAAAAGTAAAGGATTTGATTTGAATTGATGAGGCATCACATTCAAAATCAGCTAAGTTACAGAAACATCATCATTATGAAGTTTATCCCAATTCTAAAAGAGTGTAAGTTAGAAATTTAAGGCAAATGGGGAGATTGTTAGAAACTCATAATTTAAGGGTGAAACGTTGCAGAGAAGAAGGCCGAAGTTCTTAATGGTACAATACCGGCTAATTCATAAGTCTGCAGAATTGTCTTCAGATATCTAAAGTGAAGACTTCATTGTTCGGATAGAGAAGAAATCGACTAAAGTTCAGTATTCGGAGTTCGTTTAGAATCTATGAATGGGAAATGTAGAGGTCGAGAATATAAGGTTTCTCGATTAAAGCTGAAGACCTTTCCTTTACTAAAATACGTGTACACTTGTAATAGGACTGTGATGTAAATACCTATATAGTTAGCATTTATGTTCTAGTATAACAGTTTTAGCAATTTTTGACAAAATTGATTGTATAGATTTCTCCCTATCATTCCTATAATTAGTATTCATAATCAACGACATGCCTACTTTATTGATCCAGTTCTCGTGTTCTTAATTGGACGTTTCAATATTCTTGATTACAATCAGTAAACGGGAACTCACATCATCATGTCATTGATTATTGAAGAGTATGATTGCAAATGTATTTGAGAGAAAACTATACAACTCATTTTCAAATAATCTGTCTAAAAGTATAGATCAACAGGATTAGACTTTTTTTTCAAAACTTTGGATCCTCATAGGGAGGTATCTGACTAATCTTCACACATAGAAATTTCTCGGGTATCCTTTTCTCCAATCAAACATAGATAAAACTTTGGGCTAATAATAAGCTCGCTTTAGGAGTCAGATGTATCTGCTGCTGAATGTCTCTCATTGATGGTAACTTGGGAGACAAGTAATCGGAAATCAAGTCTTCAAGTTCTTTGAACATCTTGTTGACTTATGTAGGAATTTCGAGCTTAACCTTTTTTGCACTCATCAAAACTTTAATAACTACATGTCAGAAGAATTCAAACTCTTTTGCATCTTCTAGATGACCAAGTTACATGATTTTTTATACACGGGCAATGAGACCGAATGGATCTTGCATTGTCCTTCCTCTTCTGAGGAAAGAAAAACCCTTTGGAACACTATATTGATTTTCTCTTGGAAGTCCTCTTCGACAAATTTGTCCCCTTGTAATCCTCATCTTCTCCACTTTCCTCCCCCAATCCTCCGGTTGGCACATTCATTAGACCGATTTCGATTGTTTACCGTATCAGTAGTATTTAAATCTCTTGGTTTGGCTTATGGGTAGGAGTCTTTGCTGGGTCTGTTTTGCTTTATCGTTCTCTAAAACCATCGGCATTGGCTTGAAGTGGCGGGTTAGAATTCCAAGATCTTAATGAACCATTTCATTGTTGTTGCCTTTGTACTACTAGTTTTTGCCACCAATTTTTGAAAGGGCTTTTTAGACGGAAATCAACCATTTTGATATGTTTGTTGTGGCGTACCGCCATAACATCGAAGAAACAGTCGATCTTCAATCTGGGAATATAAAAACTCTTCAACCCCCATTGTTCCATTGAAAACGGGTTATTTTCTTTCATTCAATAGTTGTGTTCGTGTCCTCTTGGACTTAATGATTCGATCTCCTCTTCCTCCTCGGATTCGGAGGTCAAATGATTGCCTCGGTTATGAAAGCCGCCATGCGGAACCCTAGTCGGTTCGTTTGCATGTCCCTTCTTCGACGTGTGCCATTGTTGGTGTTGGCCACAATCATCTCAGTTATGTCTGCAGCCATTGATTTGCCATTGTTTGGGAAAAGGACAGGAGCATAGATACCACCTTACACCGTAGAAAAACGTAAAGGATCGGCAAGCGTCTAAATCTTATGTTTGTAGAGAATTATGAATGTAAAACTTACGAAAACTCTCAAAACCAAATAAACAAATAAAGGAAACTTGAAATATTAAGAAATTAGAAAAGATAATAAATCATAAAATCGATTTGGAAAAAAGGAAGTTGGATGCTCAATCGATGTCATGTCAGCATGGATGATCACGGGAATCGAATAGTGGCTTACGCGGTTTTCAGCCTCAAACGCCAGTGAGTAAGGCGTCACTCCTGATGATTTAAGTCGCGTGAAAGGTCGCGAGTGACGCTGTTTGTGTTTCTTTACATTGATTTGTTCCTAGATCTCATTCGTCTGCCTCTCTATATCAAAAACACACAATTAGATTAATCACATTGTGGAACAATGTTATATTTTCACATATATTATAAGTTATAACATTATATTTACCATTGTTGGCCTACTTAGTTTCAACAGTACCACGTGGTTCAACAGTAAGTTACATATTGTTTAGTGTTTATTTTCATTCTTCCAATAGTAAGTTACATATTTTTTACTTTCATTCTTTCAATAGTAAGTTACTAAGTTTGCTAAATTTACATGTTGTTTGCTATCTGTTTCTTATTGTAATATTGCTTACAAACTCACATGTTGTTTGCTAAGTTGTTTAATAACTATCATGCTTCAACAGTAAGTTACTAAGTTGAATATATTGCTTATATATATTTTTTTCAGTTTGAACAATTTATTTGTTTTGTTTTATGCATTGTAAAATTAAATGGGTCAACCCAGGTTGAACCCATTTATTTAACAGGTTGGGTTGAAATTTTGTAAACAGGTCGAACCCAGGTTGAACCCATTTAAGTTGCAGGTTTGGTTGGGTGGAAAATCTCAACCCATTTAATTAAATGGGTTGGTTTGGGTTGAGATTTTCGACCTGTTTAATAAATGGGTTGAACCCGAACCCAACCCAAGTCGACCCATTGCCACCCCTAGTGCAACCTCATGCTAATCATTCTATTCTAATCTCTTCTTCCTTTTAGTACATGACTTTATATGAACTAATAGCTATAATGATTTATCTAAATGTTCATAGTTATGAAATGATAGAATCTACATTTTCATTCTACTACTAATTATAACTGAATGGTAATTGTTTGCTACCATTTTACAAACATTCTTATCTCTTTAATTTAAAGTACGATATTGTAGGCACAAACTTTGTACCTAAATAGTACTCTAACCTTGAGTTGAAGAGGTCTTAGGGTTCCGATCAAATCTACAAAAGTTTCGTTTAATTAATTTGGTTGACAAATGTTGTACAGTGCTACTTGAATATACCAACCTTTTGAGAAAACCTTTTGAATATACCAACCCTTATGATATCATAAGGTCGAGTTTCATGTACAGTTTTTGAAATTCAACTTTTTGAAACTTTTACCCTTTTGTCCAATTTTTCTTTTGTAAATATTCTTGATTGTAGGAACACTGAAATAATTATCAACCTGTTTTTGTATTGGCAACTTTTCTTCACTTTGGAATGAAGGGAAAGCTACTTTGTTACTTTTTGGTAATACTTGCACCCTTCTCATATCTATTTAGATCTTGTTAATTATAAAACCTTTTTATGGGCAATCATCATCTTATTCTCTTTCTAGGTTTCAACTCCACCTTAAGTCGCTAATGGAGTAATGGGTTTTTTTTTTTTCTGTTAACCATTTTTTCACTATACATATTTCTTTAAATTGATTTCTAACATGAGTGAAAATTTGATTTTGAAATGGTTGATATAATATATATATACATATATATTTGAGAAATAAAAGAAACGATCAAAGCCCTTCATACGGTCAATATCGGATTTTACTAGTAAAAAATTGCGGTTTTGACTGTTCAATAATTACGATTTTGACTGACCAAAATTTGCGGCTATAAGAAAAATAGAGGGGTAATTTCATAACTTTTACAATTATGCGGCAAATGGGTTCATATGTTCACCCGTGTGATTCACATATAAATTATTTTAACTTCTGCATATATGAACCCGTGTGATTCACATATGAATTATTTTAACTTCTCCACATATGAACGCATGTGATTAACATATGAACTCATGTGATTCACATATTAACCTTTCTGATTCACATATGAACTAATTACCAAATTCACATATAAATCTGTATGATTCACATATGAACTAATTAATTGATTCACATACCACCTTGTGGGTTCATATCCGAATCAGTTAAATAGTTCACATATGAGCAATAGTTCATATGTGAATTACACAGGTTCATTGTAAAAGTTACGAAACTACTTATCTATCTTTCGCATACCTATGTATATATAAAGAAGACGCCAAAAAAGAAAAAAATATTGAACAAAACCCCGGAGCCCTAAATCTGGACGGTATCCACAAATGCACACTGCTAATTTGTAACATCCTTTTGTACATTTTCATTAATGCAAATGTAATTAAAGATACTACTAAATGTAAAACTTTTGTCTACGGACGTTTTTCTGGGAAATATGTTGCTAAAGGGTGAGTCCTTAATTACAAAATCGTCACAAAATTTGGTTTCTAAATTGTTGGTGGGTAATTCAAATTAGTGATAGATTACCACCACTATAAAATTGAGTATTTTTAATGGAAAGTTTTCAACAAAAAATGTGGTTGAAAATTTTTTACGAATTTTAGAAGGATTATTGACAGAACATACATTTTCAACGAATTTCCGTTGAAAATCTTTCACAAACATGCATTTTCAACCAAAAAAAATTTGACGAGACATTCCGTTGAAAAATTTTTGGTTGAAAATACATGTGTTTGTGAGATATTTTCAATGGAAATTCGTTGAAAATTCGTAGAAATTTTATGTTCTGTTAATAATACCTCTAAAATTCGTAGAAAATTTTCAACTACATTTTCCGTTGAAAATACTCCATTTTCTAGTAGTGTACCCAGGGATTCTCTCGATGATCCGTTGGTATTTTCTCAAAAACATCGGATTTTACCGAACCGCTGGTATTTTCCGGGTGATCCGTGGTAATTACCGACAAAAATTTCTTTTGGTAATTTTTGTGGGTGAAAGTAATTTTTTTTGTAGTGAGAAGCATTGGTGCATAGAAAAAAAGTTTCAATCGTCTGTATGCATTTGTGCATACCGTCCGGATGTAGGGCTCAGAGGGTGTTTTTCATCTTTCTCTTTTTTAGTGTTTTCCTTGAGCCCCCTCCTCTCTCTCTCTCTATATATATATATATATTTATATATATATATACATACATACATACATACATACACAGCACGTAAATTTATAAACCGAAAAAGACGTTAAGAAAAAACATGATTAACAAAGTTTATACCTATCTAGCTAGCTAGGGTTGAATCCCAACATATCGTGGCATCAAAACCATTTTATACTTAATTAGAATATTAAGTTGTCAATATATCGAATTAATTAGGAAAATTCTTTAGAAAAATATATATCACTACTAAATGGAATATTTTTGTCTATTAATTTTTTCCTGAGAAATTTGTTGTTAATGGGTGATTCGTCACAAAACAGTGACAAAAGTTGGTGGCTAAATTGTTAATGGAATTCTCTGGGTGATCCATTCGTATTTTCTAGAAAAACATCGGATTCAACCGAATCATTAGTATTTTCTGGGTGATCCATAGGTAATCACCCATTAAATTTTTTGTTAATAATTTTTGTAGGTGAAAGTTATTTATTTTGTATTATATTTGATTAACTTAAAAGTAACCGAATGAGAATCTTTAGAAATTTCAAAATGGAAAATTATTTGAAAGTCACAGAAGTGCTGCTTACCTAGAAAAATATGTTTACTTCTTTTGTAAACCATCAGAATTTAAAGCACATCTTGTTATACGAATGGGGTTAAATCAATCTATTAAATTAATTTTCGAATAGGCATTTCTTATATATATATTTCGAAAAGTATATATACTCTCTTCGTTTGAAGTAATGGCAATGTGCTTTTTAAATAATGAAGATAATTTTTTACTGATATACAAACAGTCTAAAATGTTGCTTAAAATCATGTTAAACGTCACAAGTTAATATTGAAAATTTTAACTAATAGACAAATCAATGGATGAACTTGATATTCAAATCTTGTTGAAACAATTCTACATATATTTGGAAAAGTAAAAAATTGAATGTTGTAGAAATGAATCAGAAAGATGCAAGAAACCCAAAAAAAGACAAAAAACCATTTTCTGTCTTTCACTTTTTTTTCTCTCTCTTTTTCTTGTATAAATTAAAACATGTGATCAAGTTTTAAACCTCCAAAGATACTAATACATTATCATGCAAATTCTTACCCTCAAATGCTGAACAGCATAACAGACAATCTGTATATCCCACAGCCGCGATGGTATATAGAAAATAGTTCAGCTGCAAATTACTTAAATACATATAATACTGAAGATTAAACAAGAGATTAAGAAACCTGTTACAGCTTCATCTGGACTTCTTTAATGTTGATGACATAAAAGCTAACAAAAAGCACTTAGTAATTAACAGAATTTTGAGAGGAACAGCTTCAAAACTGATCTTAAGAGACCCCAAGTCGAAGTTCCAAATCGAGATCATCGGACTTTGATTCACCAAGCAAGCCGATCTCCAAATTCAACCTAATAATCTCCGACTTCTTAACGATCTTATTCTCGTTTTCGTTCAGAAAACCATCGTATTTATGAACCTCAAAGGAGGGTATTTGAGATTTCATCATGGTTAAATTTGCAGCGCCGATGGGTTGCAAACGATACGAAGATGACACGCATGGCAAGTTAGGTTGTAGAGAAGAGGGATATGGGGAGATCAAAGGAGATAGCATGGATTTTGATGTAAATGATGGAAACTTTGTTGGAGTTGATGACAAATTTGAAGAAAAATATGGTGAGAAATTAGGGTTAGGGTTAGGGTTTGGATCAGGGTTCAGGTTGAGCAAACTGTAGTTAGAAGAGAAATTTTGAGAAAGATCCCTTGAGGATGGTATTTGTCTAAGCCTTGCTCTATCTCTCCTATGAACATTCATGTGACCTCCAAGAGCTTGAGCAGATCTGAACTCTCTTTTACAGAAAGTACAAGTGTAAGATCTTGGAGGCCATGAGAACCCACCAAGCAAATCTCCTCCATCTCCAAGACTATCTTGATCATTAACAGTATTCCCCCATGAATAAGCATCATTTGCTGCTGATCTTCCTCCATTATTGTCATCTTTCAAGCTGTTATTATTGCTCATAGTTTTTTTCTCCATTGTTGTCCTTTGATCCATACACAAACGCTAGCTAATTAATTAACCCTGATGAAATGAAAACAGTAAGGAATGCATTCAGAAAGTAGAGTTGGAGAGTGGAAAATGCCATTAAGTTTGTGGGGTATTTATCTGAAAATGTTCCCTATGTTTGGTCACTACTTACTAAAAGTAGAAACCTCGTCCTGGCAGGGCTATACCCTTTTGCTAAATCTAGCACTGCTCTAGTGGGTGTTTCTTTCTTCTCTTTCAAAGAGTGTGTCCCATTCCCTACGCATCAAAAGTCAGTAGGGACCCTATTGTTGAATACTATTTGTTTCAGTATATATATTGATACTCTTCAAATAGATTGGGTGTTATCTTATTCACTGCTCTTAAGGTTTCTATGATTGCCCTATACGTATCGGTTTGTAGAGGCCGTAGGATAATCATATTATTCTCCTTTTTAATTCAATTAAACATTTTTATTGAATCTCATAAATATAAAACAGTTTTTTTAATATTTCCATAAATTAACGGGAAGAATTCGCCATCGAAAGTTAGGTTGGTGATTTTAGTGTCATAACTATTTGATGTAGTTGTAATTACTTGAAATCAATTAAGGCTATGATGCAAACACACGTAAGTTAGGAGGTGCGAAATGCACAACTTACAACTGTTGCCCCTATCACCTTATATCGCTGTAAAGCGGGAGATCAAGGGGGGCGTGCCCCTTGCGGGTTCTACGGGCAACGCCCCTAGAGGGGTTCCAAGGCTGAGCCCCTCGGTAGTGGTCATGAAGGGGCAGCGCCCTAGGAAAAAAAATTGATCTGAGTTCTAAGTACATAGAATTTTTACTAGTCTTTACTCTAAAACGAGTAAAACGACGGCACACGAAGATTTGGACCTGCACGTTCAAACTTGTGATTTTAGACTTAGAGAAGTTCACTATTCTCAATGATAGTACAGAAGGTATTCTGGTCATGCTTGCCGACTCTGGTTGGCCTTCGTGCCATCTCTGGTTGGCCTATGGCCTACCTCTAGACACGGCCAGAGCTAGCTTTGGTCTTACTTGCTTCAGTTATGAGTTTGGTTGTAACTACCCTTTGACCTTATCCATTAATAATTATAACCATCAACCGCTTATAACCATTACATTGTCGTAACTATCTCTCTTATAAATACATATTTCATGATTTATTCTAGTATTAATTTCGTGTTAACCTAAGGCATAATAGGGGTGAAATGTAGTATTTGAAAAGTGATTTCTAAACACGGTCTAGAAAATTATCCAGGTGATATATAACTACAAAACCAAATTTCTAACATTCAAATACTGTATTTTCTGTGTGGTTACCATGGCTTCGGGAGCGAACTATGTTCGAGATATGATGTCCAACTTTGGAAAGATGGAGAGATTCGAAGGAAATGACTTTCGTATATGGCAAAAGAATAAGTATTTCTTACTCACAACTCTGAAAGTGGACTATGTTTTAAGCACGCCCACGCCTAAGTTCGTGAAATATGAAACCTTGGAGATGATCCGATGCAGGAGTAAATGGGAGAATGACTACTACATCTATAGAGGTCATATATTGAACAATATATCTAATGCCCTGTTTGATGTCTATCAAAATGTTAGAATATAAGAAGGAGGAATTGTCCTTCGTTCAATTGGGTAGCCATTTGCGCATAGAGGAATATCTAAGGGCGCAAGAAAATGGCATATCCAAAAAGAAGGATGTTCCTAGACCTTATGGTGTTAACATGGTGGAGAAGGGAAAGAACAACAACAGAAAGTTTAAGGGAAAGAAACAAAATTTATCGATTCAAGAAAAAATGCCAACAAAAAGTCGAAAATGACATTTTGGATTTCTGGAAAATCTGGTCACTTCAAACGAATTGTCGAGTTGGTAAAGGGAAGAACAAAGCAAGCATAAATGGGCCGGGACAAGGTTCGAAAGACCAAAACCTATTGTCGAGTTGGTAAAGTTTCGAACTTTGATAAGAATTTTATTACGGAATATGTTCCGCTAATTTCAGATTCATTTTACGTACAGGATGAAAATGTATGTCGATAGGTAAACTCTCCTGCCACGAGTAATGTATGCAAGGATCAAAGATGGTTTAGTTCGTGGGATCCGGTGGAAGATGGATTCGTGCTACACATGGGCAACGAGTCTAGTGCTCTAATACTTGGATGTGGTTCGTTTGATCTTGTATTTAGTTCTGGGATGTACTTCATTTAAACAATGTGTTCTCAGTTCAGGCTATCCTGAAAACTTTGGTCTCCAACAGTGTGTTAAGACATTGTGGTTATAAACTAGCGCTGCTCATGGGTTGAGTTGGCCGGGTTGAAGACATTTGAACAACCCAACCCAATGTTTGCGGTTTGAAAAATCTCAACACAACCTAACCCAAGCAAAACTGCAACCCAACCTAACCCAAACCATGTTGGTTGGTCAGGTTGAAATTTTGGTACATCATTTTACGATTTTACTAAGCGTTTTGTTTAAAGAATTTAAAATTAAAATAAGAAATTAAGATTACGGTTGAAATTAGAATATAATTTTGTATATACCGAATAATAAGTTGGTTTAATGTACATATATTAATCAAAAACATAATAATCGTAATAAATTCGTAGTTTATAAAGGCATCGGGTTCATCGGGTTGGGTTCATATTACCCCAAACCGATTCCAACCCAATGGATGCAGTTTGCCCTATTTTTGTTATAAACTATCTGTTGGGTTATGTTGATCATAACTCCTCTCAGTGATTTGAATATGATTCCTTTACTATACTTAGTGAAATTCCATAGTTAAGCTTCTGTTCAAATTCAACGATAGCACACGCTGATTACTATCAGCGATCGCTGAAAGTCAAGGAACTACGAGCTTATCACTGAAGACCTGAAGATCAGTTATCACACCAGAAGACCATTCAGCGACAGTCGAAGACTCTAGCTGAAGAAAGAGATAATCAGCTAAGTGAACTGAAGCGGTTCAGCGATAGCAACGATTGTCTACTCATAGTGTGAAGTCTTGTGAAGCTTCAACGACACTGAAGATTCATCCTTGAAGATTCAGTATCAGCGATCAAATGAAGCTTCCTTTGCAAGATTAAAGATTGATCTTATCCTCGATGCACAAAAGTCAAACCTAGAACCATGTCAGAAAAGGACGTACGACTTGTCTCTTATGTCTCCATCATATCTGATATGGTACTGTTCATATTCGGCCAAAAGCATGGTTGTCTTATTAACAAGGACAAGCTTCCTATCCAAGCTTGACATGTGGCATATACCTTTTGTCTTGTTTCAAGGACAAACGAGTATAAATAAGATGAAGATATCTTCTTCATCTTAATGCATGCTTCTGTCTAACTTATACCCTCTTAATTCTTTCTTTCATCTTCTTGTGCATCATACTTCGTGTTTCTTAGTTACAATAGAATAAGTTTTTAACTTGTTCTAATTCCGCTTGTAACTGTAGATTTGTTTATCTTAATAAACTCATTTAAAAACCAAAAATCTGTGTGTTTGTATTCAACCCCCCCCCCCCTTCTACAAATTGTTCTCTCTTGATTGAACTCTTGTAGAACCTTATTGGGACCAACAAGTGGTATCAGAGCAGTGTTTGCTTCTTATCTCTTTAAAATATTTTCTATCAAAAATTATTTTAAAATGTCTAACCCTAATACAAACTATAACGATAATGGCTCTTTAGCTAAACCACCTAGATTTAGCCATGATAACTTTCCATTATGGAAGGAAAGAATGTCTCTATTTCTGGAGGGATCTGACCCCAAGATTCCTTACTATCTAGAAAATGGACCATTTGTTCCTACAACTATAGTAGCTAGTGTTCCTGCCACCACTACTACTCCAGCCATTCCTGAGAGGAGTATTGTTAAAACTCCTAACAGATGGACTGAAGAAGACAAGAAAGAAATTGCAATTGACTCTAAAGCTAGATCAATAATAGCAATGACTTTGCCTGATGAGGTCTATCATTCTGTCATGAAAATGAGGACTTCAAAAGCCATGTGGAATACATTATGTATCCAATATGAAGGAACTTCTGAAGTTAAAGTAACTAGATGCATAAGGGTGAATCAAAAGGGTGAATCTCTATCTCAAATTCACCAGCGATTTAACTGTCTGCTGATTGATCTCAAATCAGTCGATAGAGTTTATTCAAACGCTGAAATTACAAAGTTCATGGAGGCATTGCCCGATCAATGGGCAGTGTACACTACATGTATAAAACTGTCAAACAATCTTGAAACCTTGTCCTTAAGTGCATTATATGGTATGCTCTTAAATGAGGAACAATCCCAACTTCTAAGGAAGAACCTAATTAATGAACTCAAAGGTGCTAAAAGTACTTCTTTAGCACTTGTGACTTCTGAGGGAACTTCATCCAAAAATGCTCCTTCTTCTACTATCACCTCCATTACTGAATTAGGTCAAACTGATTCAGAAGATCAACTCACTGATGCAGACATCTCTGAGTTTGATAACTCTCTAGCCCTTTTAACTAATAACTTTAAAAGATTTGCTAGAAAGAGCAATTTTCGAAAACCTTCCAACCTCTCTGACTCTGAAAAGCAGAAATCGCTGCCTGCTGAGAAAGCCTCAGCGATTTGTTTCAACTGTTAGCGAAAGGGTCATTTCACAAGTGAATGCAGATCAAGAAAGTTGCTGCTCCCACTACCTCCCATACCTCTGCTAAAAAGGAGAAGTATTTGAAACTGAAAAACAAATACAAAGATATGAAGAAAAACCAGCAAAAAGGCAAAGGCCTTGTAGCTGAAGAAGTTGACTGGGATGCTGAAGATGACTGGGCCAAGACCTCTGTAGAGTCTGGTTCAGATGAAGAAGATCTTGCCTTCCTCTGTCTAATGGCAAGAATTGAAGACGCTGAAGAAGTCACTGAGACTTCTTCCTCTGAGTCTCCTTCTACTCAGGTAACTATTCCTTTTGTCCCTTCTCCTTCTGAAAGTGATAACTTGTCAGCTCTCGATGCTATGACTGTTGATTTCTATGATGCTTTAAATGGAAAAATTAAGGCCAAGAGAATTAACACTGACTTATCTGAACAATTAAAAAATTGCCATATAAGAATCAAAGAACTTTCCAAAATTGAGGAATCTCTCAAAGACCAAGTTTTTGCAAATCAAACAATCAGCAACGAGAAACAACAAGCTATCGCTGATAGGGAAAAGGCTATCGCTGATCTCAAGTCTGAAAAGGCAACCATCGAAGGATGGTGTAAGGCTTCTGATAAAGTCAATGAGATCATCAATGCTCATATACCTATTAATGTAAGAAGTGGGTTAGGCTATAACCCTAAAAAGGAAGAATCAGAGAAAGATCGTTCTATGCTGAAATTCAGAATGTTTGTCTCTTCTATCCCTGATCCTTTTTCTTCAAACTCTTCTTCCTCCTCTTCAAAAGAGAAGCGTTCTATTCTTAATTCTAAGAAAGTGATCAAGAACGAGTTTCTTAATCAAGTTCCAAAGAATAAGAAAACTCAAGATAGGAACAAGAAATCCTTAGAGAAAGTTTCTAAAACTGGGAAGAAGGTCCCTGACTTTTCTCAGAGATCAAGCCCCAGAGTTAAAATCGATCTCACTCCTACTCCTGAAAAGGTTGTAATACCTCCAAGGACCATGGATAAATGAATTCTTGGACCTATCCCTGAGAAATTTCCTGCTCCCTCTCTGATTTCCAAACCCTTTAAATATAGGAAATGCTATCACTGTGGTGAAACTACCCACATTGCAAGCAAATGTCCTAATGCTAATAAAGCTGATAAACTAGCTCATGGAAAGAAAGTAGCTCAAGCTGATAAATCAGCGAGAGTGAAATCCACCAAGGTTGCAAAACCATCAAAGGTGAAGATATCCACTGAAGAGAGTTCTTCAGCTAGTAGCTCCTCCGCCAATCCTCTATCTAACCAAGCAGGACCCATAGTAGTATGGGTACCTTTAAACAATTAATCTTTTGTTGTATGCAGAGTGCCAAAGGTATCTGATATCTTGATAGCGGATGCTCAAGGCACATGACAGGCAGAAAATCTCTGCTCTTTGATTACAAAGAAGAAGCTGCTCCATCAGTGACCTTTGGTGGAAATGTCAAAGGATACACTAAAGGTTATGGAATTCTGTCCAACGGAGCCACATCTTTTTCTCGTGTCGCTTACGTTGAGGGACTAAAGCACAATCTCTTAAGCGTTAGTCAGTTATGTGACAAAGACTTTAAAGTTCTATTCTTGAAGAATAGATGTGCTGTCACTGACAGAAATGATAAGCTTGCCCTTACAGGAAAAAGAGTGGAAAATGTATATGTCATAAATATGAATAGTTCTCACTCTGAGAACATGTGCTTTATCTCTAAAGCATCCACTGACATAAACTGGTTATGGCATAAAAGACTCTCTCATCTCAACTTTAAGGCAATAAATGAATTGTCTCAAAAAGACTTAGTCAGAGACCTCCCAAATCATACCTTTACAAAGGAATCTCTTTGTTCAGCGTGTGAGAAGGGAAAGCTGACAAAAGCCTCTTTCAGGTCAAAGCAAGTTTCTTCAGTGACCACTCCTCTTCAACTACTTCACATGGATCTATTCGGACCTGTCAATGTCCGATCTATCTCTGGGAATAAATACACTTTAGTGATTGTTGATGAATACTCCAGATACACATGGGAGTTCTTCCTTCGATCCAAAAGTGATACCCCTGAAATGATAATCTCCTTTATCAAAAAGATGGAAGTTTTGAACAATCTAATTGTTCGTTCCATTAGAAGTGATCATGGCACTGAATTCAAAAACAGTACTCTGTATACCGTCCTTGAAGAAACAGGCATCTCCCACAACTTCTCCTCAGTAAGAACTCCTCAACAAAATGGTGTTGCTGAAAGAAGAAATCGTACTATCATTGAAGCGGCTCGCTCAATGCTCAGTGAATCGCATCTTCCAACTCAGTTCTGGGCTGAAGCCGTTAATACAGCATGCTTCACTCAAAATCGATCCCTGATAGTTAAATGATTTAAGAAGACCTCCTATGAATTATTTCATGGAAGAAGACCTACTCTGAAATATTTCCACATTTTTGGATGTAGATGTTTCATTCTGAATGACAAAGATCATTTAGGAAAATTTGATACAAAAGCTGACGATGGTATATTTCTTGGATAATCCTCTGTATTTAAATCCTTCAGAGTCTTCAACAAAAGAAGACAACATGTTGAAGAATCTATGCACGTTAACTTTGATGAATCTCGTCCCATTCATACTTCTCACTCTCATGATGATGATGAAGAGTTGAATGCCTGGATGAGATCTCATTATGGGGAACCTGAAACATACTTCAGCAATCAGACTCAAGTGAAGCAAGTGATGATGAAATCCCTGTAAACTCAACAAGTAATAATCATCCATCTTCAGGGATGAATGTTACTCCTCTAAATCAAATACCTGTTGCTGATTCCTCTCTTGGAAACTCCTCGGTGAACAACCAAACCTCTTCTGAAAATCAGTCTCCTGAATTGATTCTAAATGAAGTACCTGTTGCTGAAACAAGTACTAATCCAGAATCTGAAGAACAGGTCGCTGAATCTATTGTTGATCTCTCTCCTCAACCTCCAGCTCAGCGATGGACTACAAATGATCCAATAAATCAGATTATTGGTGATCCCACTGCAGGTATCAAAACACGTAGAGGTACAGGTAATATCTGTCTTTATGTTAACTTCATTTCTCTCTCTGAACCTAAGAAGATAGATCAAGTCATCTCTGATCCTAGCTGGGTTTCAGCTATGCAAAAAGAACTTACTGAATTTCGTAGAAATAAAGTTTGGAATCTTGTTCCTAGACCTCAGGAAAAACTGTCATAGGGACTAAATGGGTTTTCAGAAATAAGCTAGATGAAAACGGGACTATAATTCGCAATAAGGCTAGACTTGTTGCTCAAGGTTATAGACAGGAAGAAGGAATTGACTATGATGAAACCTTTGCACCTGTTGCTCGCTTAGAAGCCATAAGACTCTTTTTAGCTTATGCTGCCCATAAAGACTTCAAAGTTTTTCAAATGGATGTTAAAAGTGCTTTTCTAAATGGAAAACTCGGCGAGGAAGTTTATGTTGAACAACCCCCTGGTTTCTCAGACCCTAACCATCCTGGTTATGTTTTTAAACTTGAAAAAGCTCTTTACGGGTTAAAACAAGCTCCTAGAGCTTGGTATGATACCCTTTCTAAATTTCTTCTTAAAGAAAAATTTGTTCGTGGAAAAATTGACCAAACTCTGTTTTTAAGAAAATACAAAGGTCATACTATTCTCGCTCAGATATATGTTGATGACATTATCTTTGGTTCCATAAGACCCAAACTTTGCACTCGTTTCGTTTCAAGAATGCAAAAACAATATAAAATGAGTATGATGGGTGAACTAACATATTTTCTAGGCTTGCAGATTAAGCAATCTGACAAAGGAATTATTATCTGTCAAAACAAATATGTTAAAGATTCCTATGGCGCCTCCTCTGACATTAAACAAGGATCCCAATGGAAAACTAGTAAATGTCACTGCCTATCGAGGAATGATTGGGTCCCTGCTGTATCTTACAACGAGTAGACCAGACATTATGTACGCTACCTGTCTCTGTGCTCGGTATCAAGCTGAACCGAAGGAATCCCATTTAATCGCTGTAAAGCGAATCTTCAGATATCTGAAAGGAACTCCAAATCTTGGTCTCTGGTATCCTAAAGGCTCGGGATTTGATCTTATTGGTTACTCTGACAGTGATTTTGCAGGTTGTAAGATAGACAGAAAGAGCACCACTGGTGGGTGTCAGCTACTAGGTGGAAAGTTAATAAGTTGGACAAGTAAAAAGCAAAACTCAGTGTCCACTTCCACTGCTGAAGCTGAGTATGTAGCCGCTGGTAGTTGTTGTGCTCAAATCCTTTGGATGAGAAATCAACTAAGAGACTACAATCTCAAGCTCTCTAAGATTCCTATCTATTGTGATAGCACAAGTGCTATTGCAATTGCCAACAACCCTGTACTTCACTCTAAAACCAAGCACATTGAGATCCGATATCACTTTATCAGAGATCATGTGATGAATGGTGAAGTTGAGCTCCATTTTGTTCCTACTGAATATCAGCTCGCTGATCTTTTCACCAAGCCTCTTGATGAAACTAGATTCAATCTACTCATCAGCGAACTTGGTATGTTGAACGCTGAATAATTTATTAATCAGTGACCAACAAAGGATTACAAATAAAGCTTTCAAAGTTTCCATTCTGTGAACTCTGATTCAGCGATATCTAGGCCATCTTCTCAGGTAATATCCTCTAATCTTTAAACACTCTTTGATATCTTCTCTCATCAAAGAATGTCTCTCTTAAAATTAAAACTCATCACTGAAAATCCTTTATTATTAGTGATGAAGATTTTTCTAAAATTATAAATGATAAACTTTCCTTATGGATAATTATCATTATAATCTTTTAAAAATAAAGAAAAAGACACGTCAGACCTTTTTCTGACACACGACGGACCGAGACATTTCCATTCCAACTCCTTTCTTGGAACGTGCGCCAGGTCATCATTTTCTTTTTCAAAAAGCAAAAACCGTCATGTAGCACTCCTTTCTTTCTCTCTCCTCTTGCTATTTAGGCATACTATTTGCCTTACTTTGCTCCTTGCGCGTTCATAACTATTCTCAAGGCAAAAGAAATCCTTCGAATCTTCAAAGCTTTTCAAGAACACCAAGAACACGCTTGTGTGTGTTTTTCTCCTAAGAACTCAACTAAGGTTTGATCTAAACCTTATATTATGACTGGAAACATCTTGTTTCACTTTTTCTTCTCCTTAACACTCTAAAATTAAAAATAAAGATAATCTGGATCAAAATTAAAGTTTTTCCTCTATAAAAACCCTGTTCTAAGTTCTTTCCTTAGAACAGAAGATTTTTTTTAACTTTAATCCATTTCCTTATTTTTTTATTGTTGTTTATACCAAACATTTTGATATTGTTCATCAAAATATTTGTTTTCTTTGATCTTAACTTTGGTATTCTTTATACCAAACTCTGGTTTATACATTTATGAATAAAACCATGATTTACCTCTTTGGTGTTCCTATCTTTCCCACAGCAATGGCATCTGCAAGTAAGACTGCTGCAACCTCCTCTGCTGCTGAAGACACTACTTTGGTCACTGCACCAACATGTCATTTCACTTTGGAACGAGCCGTCTTCAAGTCCTGCAACTACATCGCCCTGGTAGAGATCCCTGCAGACCGCCCTCAATTCACTGAAGGTGCTACCTTCATCAAGGCGTGCCCTCTGATGTATGCATTCGTCCACAACCCCGTGGGTGTCTCCTCTCATCTCCAAGCTCTTTGGTACACAGCACACTGTACTACGCTGACGATTGAAAAGGGCACTGTGCTCCCTGCCATTGGGTTCAAGATTCCAGATCTTGGATTTTTCTCTTTCACCGCTGGATTCATCAGGAAGGCTCTTCGTCTCCCTCAACGAGCTAAGAATCAGCAATGGGGCGCTGAACCTACCAAAATGCAAATCGATGGCAGTGGGTTCAAAGCTCGAGAAGAAAAGACTGCCTGCTCGGTGGCAGTATATCTTCACCCAGGTGATTCAATGCCTTGGTTCGAAGATAGGCTCGCATGATCAAGCGAGCAAACACTTTCAAGACTTGGCATACTCTCTCTACACAGGCCACAACCTCAACTACGCTGACTACATCTTCAGCGACATGGTCAGTCGTATCAACGCCGCCACCAGACATCCTGTCATCCCCTACCCTCGCTTCTTTGCAACAATAATGGAAGTTGCCTTTGGGGAAGAATACCCAAAGGAAGGCGATCACTCCTTCTCTGTCGTAGGGAAGAAATCCCTGGACATTGAGGAACGTCCAGGTGATGCTCCTTTAACTCTAGTGTCCACCTCGCTGTCCAACCCAACAGCGAGCAACCCAGACACTGCTGCTGTTAAGAGGAAACAACCAACCGATGGTCATAAAAAGACCATCGCAACCAAACTCAAGAAGCCAAAGAAGTTGGTCTCTCAAAAGACCACCCTCTCTGATTTCGGTGTTCTACCAACACCAACTGCAGCCACAACCACTTCAACGGTCTTTACATCCGTTGTCGCTTCATCAGCACTACCTCCATCTTCAGGGACTCCGGTCACTGGGGGTGTAATAGCCAGCTCTGCTGAAGCTGGATCAGGTACTACTTCCACAACCTTCTATTCTACTTCTATCTCTTCTTCTTTGATCCTCACCTCAGCAAATGATTCAGCAATAGTCGTCCCTATCTCTGATAATGCTGAAATGCACGCAGTCCAAACCTCATTATTGTTTAGGCAATCTGAGTTTTGGAAGGCCAATTTTAAAGGACCTCAGAGTATCTCCCTCAGATACTCTAAGACACTGGTCAGTGATCCTCTAGACACTACCTTTGCAAAAGTAGTCCCTAAGAGTAATCCTCAAGATACTCTCAGGGAGTCAAATTAAATTTTTCATCTTTCTTCTAATCCAGACTCCTTTTTGGCATTTTTATCTATGTCATCGTCAGGTGTCGCTTCCATTCCTTCTTCAGCGACAACAACAACCACCAGCGGCGCTCCTCCCATCAGCAAGGAGAAGGGCCATCCCTCGGCTGCAAAGCTCAGGGAGATTAAGCAAGAGATGGCTGCTCCAAAGCTTCCTACAGTCATCGATCTGCCTCCCGTTGTCCTTCCCAACCCCACATTCCCTGCAATTGACTATTTGGTCAAACAATGTGCTCTCACAAGGGCTAGGGTGGACAATCTTCAGACTTTTGCGGAGCTGATCTTCAGATGGATCATTGGTACCCCGGCGATCAAGACAAATGTCAGCAACCTGATCTCTGACGTCTTTAGTCTCAAGGAGGATAACAGGGCCCTCCATCAGACCCTGACAAGCTTGGAGAAGAAGGTCGATGCTCAAGCAACAGTCCTTGAGTCTATTCAAAAGACTCAATCCGACATGATGCAAATGCTTACAAAGCTCTCTGAGGCAAGTTCCTCTTCTTACAACGCTGCTGATCGGACCGTGCTTCTAGGTAATGAGGAGAAGCTGAAGGACGTTCAGACTAACGTTCGCACTCTGATGGTGCATTGTCTACCTCCTGATAACATTGAGGGGGAGAGATGTGCCAAAGAGTTTGCTGATGAGCTAATCTCTGAACACAATAAGAGGTTCCCTGAAGAGAGAATCTCTCCTTACATCCAGCGGCCTGAAGGTGAGGCTGCTGATGAAGATGATGAAGAAGATGATGATGATGATGATGAAGAAGATGATGAAGAACCTATCCCTCACTATGGGGGGATGGATGATGATGAAGATGATGACGACATTGGAATTGCACTAGAGCACTTCAGACTGTCAAGACCAGAAGTCACTCATCAAGAGCCTTTGGGGGACGGACCGCAACCTTCGAAGGAACAATCCGGACCCTCAGGCAAAGGAAAGGAAGTGGTAAATCTGGATGCCACTATCCCTATATTTGAGGGGGAGACCACAACTGAGGTATCTCTTCCTCTTATCCCTTTCTCTGCACCTCTCCCTGAAACTCCCATAATCTCCTCTTCACCCACAAAAACTCCCTCTGACAATACTTTTTCCTCCTCTCCTTCACTCAGTGATCCTCGTCCCCCAAAGGACTCAACTTCAAGGAGGGAACCTTCCTCTGAAGAGCAGTTTATGTACATAATTGAAACTGACTCTGAAGAAGAAGAAGGCCTCATTCCCAGGCGTCGCGTTCAAAAGCCGATTATAAGCGAGCCTGAAGAAGAAGAAAGGCGAATAAAGTTCCTTAGGGAATTCGAATCAAGAAGAATAAGGGTGCCTGAAGATGAACCCATTGAAGCCGTACCAATAAGGATGGTAGATGAATTCTACTTTCTGTCAAGAGAAGAGAGAGAACAAGCATTGGAAGCACAAAGAATCAGGGACGAGGAAATCAAGCAAACTGAGAATGATCTTGCCTTAGCAAGAAAGTTACTCAGAGAAGACTCTGCGAAAGACAAAGCGGCTCAAGAACAATTGAAAAAGAGTGAAAGGGTCGCTGAAGCTCTCGTTCAGAGAGAACTAGCACAAGAGCACATAAACGTAGATCCAATTCTAGCTCAACAGAAGATCCTAAGTGCACTAACCTCTGAAGCCACTCAGCAGAAAGATAAAGAGCTTGATTGGTGCACTGAAAAGATGAAATTTCGAAGATCTGAAGCCAAAATCATTCATGAAACTATCCAAGGGCGACACTCCAACAGAGGTGGTCCAAAGGTATATGTAAGATTGCCAAGGACGAACAGGACAGAGAGAGAAGAAGCCAAATTCTTAGGAATTTATGGATACACTAAATGGCTAGAAATCAGAGACGCCACTCAGGGTTCTAAATCCAAATTCAAGGACGTGGTGGACAGTGTGCTGAATCAGTTGCTGCAAAGAATGTCACAACATGTGCAAGTTCCCCCTCTCCCTGAATCTTCCAAAAAGAAAAGATCAAACGCTGAAGGAAGTTCAAGTGCCTGAAATGAGCATGAAACTAAGTTTGATTATCAAAGCATTCTTGGTCACCTTGAGCTCCCTGATATATCAATGCTTTGTACATCTCTCCCTCAAGATCGAAGATACGAAGAAGACGAAATCATCTCACTGCCTGAACCTGGTATGATATTCTTGGATAATGAAGGATTCTTAGGACTCTTCAGAAACCAAGAAATTCATAAGGCCCCATCCTCTCTCATAAAGATTATGCTTTGGCGCTGCTGGTCAGATACTCCTCTGATGAATCGACAGAAGATTCTTTATGAGAATGAGCTACAAAGAAGAAATGAGAATATCTCTGACTAGTCATAGTTTTCTACTTCCTTTGTAATATTTCTTCAGTGTACAAGTACTTTACCTTTATAATTGTAATTTCATTTCGCTGTAATTCTTCAGATTATAATTAATGAAATTAAAAGTACTTTACTCCATCCTAGTACTGAAAAGATCCCTGAAAACAGTAAAAGGGACAATGAACATAAGAGTTCTACTTTCGTTACACTATCTTCTACTCACTGATCTTTCATTCTGAAAAATCAATCAGTGAATGTACTTTAAGCTTATTTACTTGTAAAAAATTGTGTTTTTCATATCCTTATAAATGAAACTCAATTCAGATAGTAGACTAGCTGAAAAAGACTTTACAGATTAGTACTTAGAAAATTTCTCTTTAAATATTTCCTAAGTCCTTTACTAGTCTCTTAAATCAATTTTCCTATGTTGCTTAATCATAATCAAATAGGGGGAGATTGTTGATCATAACTCCTCTCAGTGATCTGAATATGATTCCTTTACTATACTTAGTGAAATTCCATAGTTAAGCTTCTGTTCAAATTCAGCGATAGCACACGCTGATTGCTATCAGCGATCGCTGAAGATCAAGGAACTACGAGCTTATCACTGAAGACCTGAAGATCAGTTATCACACCAAAAGACCATTCAGCGACAGTCGAAGACTCTAGCTGAGGAAAGAGATAATCAGCTAAGTGAACTGAAGCGGTTCAGCAATAGCAGCGATTGTCTACTCATAGTGTGAAGTCTTGTGAAGCTTCAGCGACACTGAAGATTCATCCTTGAAGATTCAGTATCAGCGATCAAATGAAGCTTCCTTTGCAAGATTAAAGATTAATCTTATCCTCGATGCACAAAAGTCAAACCTAGAACCATGTCAGAAAAGGACGTACGACTTGTCTCTTATGTCTCCATCATATCTGATATGGTACTGTTCATATTCGGCCAAAAGCATGGTTGTCTTATTAACAAGGATGCAATCGCTGAATTTGAACTTAAGTCTATACAGGAATTTTCACTAAGTATTCAGAGGAATCATATTCAAATCACTGAGAGGAGTTATGATCAACAGAAGTTGACAGCCATTGAAAACCAACTTAAAGATACAAATGACATGGTTCATGCTATTTGGTCTAGTAAGAAGAAGAAGAAGAAGAAGAAGAAGGCTAGAGAAGTTGAAGCCTGCAAGAAGGCAGATCTTAAAAGAAAGAGTTCTGATGATAAGGATCCGGACTCTCCTAATCCTTAGAAGGGAGAGAATTCAAAGAAACAGAACACTGGAGACACTTCTGCCCCAAACACATCTCCACCAGCTTCTGAACCTCAATCTCAACCCCAGCAACAGCAGCAACAACACTCGCCCAAACAACAAAAGACTATTACCTCAACTCCCTTGATGTCCAATGTTCCAAAGTTTGTAAGGCCTTGTTTATTTTTTCAAAATAAGTCTTAATAGCCTTTTATGTCTGATTCGTTTAAAGGTAGGGTCATTCAGACTGTTTGTTTTTTCCAATTTTTCAGAGGCACTTATGTCTCATTGTCCTCTTATCCGATAAGAGTTAAACTAACCTCTTGTTTGCCTCTTATTGTTTTCCAAACTCTCGGCAACCATGTTTCTCAATCGATTAACCTTAATCGATCATTTTTCTCAATTGATCCTCGTCAAATAGATCTTTATCTCTCTCAATTTAAGTATTTTAATAGGATTTAAATGTGTTAAATACCGTTTTGACATATTTTCATTTAAATGAATGTTAATTTTATAATTTATATGTAAATTTCGTAGTGATGATGAATAAATATGTGAAATTGTATAATTCAACAATATAATTTTTTAATGGTTAAATAGACAATTTAAACAAATTCAGACATTTATCAGTTTACAAAACAAACAGTATTATTGATTCCGATTTCAGACTTCAGCACCACCTCTTATTAATCATAAGTGAAATAAGACTTCAGACTTCAACACCTCTTAAAACACAAACGCCACCTAACTCCTATCTCTGTAGTAACAAAGGCAGGAACCCATTTTATCCCTGGCAACATCCCCAGCAAAGACATACCCAAAGATATCCCAGAAGCATCAAAGGTCACAGAGGTGATCAAAAATTTAGAAAGCAAAAGGATACCATCAATCCCACCAACACCAACAAATCAAATGGCTTCTTCAAAATCAACACCTGCTGATCCTGCTGTTCCCTAGAAGCCTCCTCAAGTGCAGAAGTCCTTGAATATACAAAAGCCACCTAATATGCCTTCATTTGCTCAGTCATCCTCTGTACAAACTTAAAAGTCATCTACTCAAGCACCAAAAGCTCCAACTGTTCAAATTCCCAAGCTCTCAACTGTTAAAACATCAACTGCTTCAACAATACAAATACCAAAGGCAACCTCCACCTCTTCTCAAGCTCAACAGAACCAAAAGATAAAGGGAAGGCCAAGATGACTTTAAATCCTGAAGTGGCAAAAATGAAAAGGCCTCCCTCCCGAGAGTTAATCTACAAAAACATGTATGCCGACAAGGATGAAGAAGTGGTTCTGCAAACACCAGACTTCCATCCTGATGTAATGAAACATATAATGGCAAGGTTTGCCATAATGAGGCAAGAGAGGAAATTTGTCTACTCAACCTACAGCATCTCTGAGGTTTGTGACATGAAGGTCAGAACCTATATTTGTCTACTCAACCTACATGTAGTAATATATCCAAGCATAGATTTTCAATTAGATTGGACTACCACAATTCTTTGAAATACAACTTGTCAAGTATGGTATAAAAGATGTTCCCCTCAAAGATAGAAAATACTTACCCCCCCCCTCCCCCTCTTAAACCAAGCATAAGTTTGATCATGTCTTTGAATAATCTGAATTCAACACGACGCATGATAACCTGTAAAACAGATTAAACAGATTTTGGTACTCATACCTTCATGGGTCCTTGTATGTTAGCTTTGGTCGGAAGTATACTGTAAGTTTCGAACCATCTATTAGATGTTCTAACAGTAGATCTAATCACTGGGATTTGGGTATAGAGTATGTATCATACCACCTATTTTCATATCTTCGCTGAACAAAATCATTTGTTCCACTTGTTGAACTGTTCATCTTTTGTTGACGAAAACTGATTAATTTTTTAGTAGAATAAACATGGCGCGGTATATCAGTCTTTGAAACAAACGATTTTCTTTTTCAAATTTTCTTCAATTGCTCATAATTGTTAGTGTTTGAACTAGAAGCAAAAGTATTATAAATGATATTAGAAGGACGAATTTGATCTGGTGATTTGACAAGCTTTATTGAAGAAACTTTTGTAGGAGTAGATCTTAAACCAATCTTTGAATGAACACTAACTCTGTCAGCTAGTTCAAATTCCTTCAGTTTTGTGGTCAAAGTATTTCTTTCTTCAACCATCAAATCAAATCTCATCTGCATTTCAGATTTCATAAATCGATCATTCATAACTTTTGTTTGTAGTTCAAATAGTTGACTTGAAAGCTCTGCTATCTTCTTTTCAAATACTTCTTTTTCAATCACAAACTCTTTTTCTATCTGAGACTCGGGTCTCTTATTTGCTTTTAAACTTTTATTATCATCTGCCGATTTTCTTTCAAGTTCAGAAATCTGATGAGATAAAGTAGTAATCTTAGCTTCAAGAACTTGTCTTTTAGCATTAAAAGTACTATTCTCATTCTCTACTGCTACTTCGAGCCATTTTTTCTTTTTCTGATAATTCTTTAACAATAAGAGCATTTTTCTTCATAAGTGTCTTTTTATCTGAAGAAGCAGTCTTTTGTTCATCTTCTAGTGATTTCTGAAGTTCATAAATTTTCTTGTTTAGCTCAGAATTTTTCTGTACTGATTCATTCCTCTTAGTCACAAAGTTTTCTTTCTCTAAAAGAAAAACTTTTTCCAAATCAAAAATTTGTTTTGAAAGCTTACCAATAGTCATCTCAGAAGATTTGAATTTACTTTTAAAACGGTTCCTTTGAGTATTAAATTTGGTTTCTCATTTTCAAAAACCATTCTTTCAGTATCTAAAACTTTTCTCAAGTTCAGATATTTTCTTTGAAAGTTCAACATTCTTTTCTTTAAATTTTTTACTCTCAGAATCAGCAATATCTTCACATTCACGAATCTTTTTCGTTAAATCAATTTTTTTTAATAACACAATATTCCTCTTTTTACTTTCATCTTCATATTTCACACTCCATAAATTCGCATGTACACCTCATCTAATTGATTTTGCAAAAACTCTTTATCTTCAGTAAGTTTGTCATTTT
Source organism: Silybum marianum (assembly GCA_036898165.1). Classification (NCBI taxonomy): domain Eukaryota; kingdom Viridiplantae; phylum Streptophyta; class Magnoliopsida; order Asterales; family Asteraceae; genus Silybum; species Silybum marianum. The sequence continues at coordinate 7,252,682 of CM072539.1, forward strand.
CTCGTTTTAAAATGACAAACTCGTTAAGATTTTCAGGCTTTTCACAATGAGCTTTTATAAACTCGTCTGTTTTCTGTTTCTACTTCTCCAATATAGAAATAATTTTTTTAAGCTCTTGATTCTCTCTTTGCAAAGTAGAATTATCCATCTTGAAAGAATCCTGTAAAAATCAAATATAACAAATCAATTCTTGAATATATCAAAAATATAAGCACTTGTTACCTTATCAAATGATCGTTGACAGAAGCTTCGATTAGAAGTTGAATTGTGCGCGGAAACAAAGTATAAGTACTAAAAATGACAAAATCTTAAACTTAAATGACTCAAAAACACAATAGCAAAAGTATAAGAACAAAAAAAGTAAAATTTAAAAGTTTCAAGTCCAGGAGCTAAAAGTGATAAAATTTAAACTTAAAGTCCAACAGCCGAAAATGTCAATTTATTAAAATTCAAAGTCCAGGTACTAAAACTGTGAAAACAGATAGTTAAAAAACTAACGAGATTAACAGAAAGGACTAACTTTGTAAATAAATTTCACCGTTAACTTTAACAGACTTAATAGAACTAATGGGAAAAGGACTAAAATTATAACAAAAATTAACGAAACTTACGAAGACAATCCGGAATTAACTAATCCGGATTCAACTATTTAACAGAACTAACCGAGACTTAACGGAGGTTTAACGGAAAAAGAAATAAAATGTAAGAAAAGTAACGCAGAACTTAACGGGAAAAAAAATTAAAAATTGAAAAGCAAGCCCATATGATGAACACGGACGGAAATGGTCAAATATGGTAGGCAACTTTGAATACGGAATGTTAATGGTGTAATACGGATATCAAATGGTGTAATAGGGATGCAATATCAATATAAAAACTATCGCGAATATTCAACTGTCACAAAGATCAAAAATTATAATCTCCAACTTTAACCACTACTTTTATCTCTCGAAATACGTATCCTTCCACGACCGAAAAATAAAATTTTCTTACCGTCGGCTTTCAACAATTATGTTATTGAAATGTCAACGAATTCTCACCGAAATGGAACCAAAACTTCACCGAAAATTTGCGAACCAATATTACAAAATCGTATCGTAACTTAACGAAACTTCATTGAAACACATCGAAACTTCATTGGAGCTTATATAATGTGATCGAAACTCACTGACACGGTGTCGAGATTTACCGAAAATGATCGAAACACTATTGAAACTTATCGAAAAATTATCGAAAGCATCCAAAACTTATCGCAAGCTTTAAAAATTACTTGACCATGTTGACCATCTTCTTCATGTAGTCCTACAAACTCACAAACTAAAACTAGTGTCACCAATTAAAGATCAAACACCACTTGAAAAAAACTTTTGATGATATCACAAAAATAATTTTGGATGAAAATTCATCAATAACACCAAGAACATTATGAAGATCCAAAATTTTCAGTCTTTTTAAATCTCAACCAAATGTGTTAATCATTTGGATTTATGTTAGAAACATGTTTCTAAACACTTTTAATAAAGAATCAAAAACCAATTTTGAATCAAAATGATCCAATTTGAACAAAATCTTCAGAAACACTTTGAAGATTCTAAGGAACACATGAAGATCAAAAATTTCAAAAATCAAATTTAGATGTTAAAACTTGAAATTAATGATGCAAACATGTCTAAAAACACTTTTTAGGAATGGATTAGCAAAAAAATGGATCAAATCAACACCATTTTGCAAAATCACTCTCCAAAAATTCACAAAACACTTTTTCACAAGAACACCAAATTTTCAAAAATCTTCAAATTCAACTATTTTTTATGCCATTTTGATTAGGAATTGATTCAAAATAATTATAAAATGATAGAAAAATACTTAGCAATCAAAATCTAATTCCAAAAACACCAAAAATATCAAAGCTATTTGTGTTCTTCAAAAACATCAAAAATTATTCAAATTCTTACACCAAATCATCTGTTTAAGCTCTAATACCAATTGTAATTCCCACTAAGATCAAATAACAACTAATCTAAAATTAAGATTAAATCATATGTATTGATTAAGAAGAATCACTTTCTCTCTTTAGAATATTACAAATAAGTTGTCTCCTTAATCTCTCCTTAATACAATAGTATTTATATTCTTGACTAATTACAAAGTCAAACTACAATGTAAGCTACTTAAGTTCTAGAATTTGACTTTCTTAATATGATATGTTGACTTTACACAATATATTTACTATGTTGACTTTGACTTTAAGGCTTTGACATCTTCATTCTTTAATCTCGTCTTCATTCGCAGTGATCTCGAATACAACATAATTTTAGACCTAACACCAATAACTGTCGTGATCTCCAATCATGGAAGACTTCAACAGATCGCTACGTGATTCTTTTGCAACGGTGTCGCTGGTACCATTTCCACGGACCTGATGCACATGCCGACAAAGAAGAAGGGTTAGACTTAACTTCTATGAGTCCAAACAGTTTTCATCCAAGTTATAAAAAGGTAGATACAGAAGACTGTTGATTTAAATTATAATTTCGCAAACGAAATATCATTATCCTAAAGTAACACCTTTCCGAAAACCCATCCTTTTTTTGATGAAAACTCATTAATCAAAATACCAAACTATACTCAACCAAATTCAATACTCACACAACCATTAATAAAGCTATAAATCATTAAGATGGAAAACATAGATTTAATCCAGTAAATTATACGATTAACTTACGCCACCCATTGAAGGTCAGAAAATCTCCGAGGATAGCAGGGGAGACCCGAGCATTCATTATGACGGAGCAATTAAGTAAGCCACAAACTAATGTTATAGGAGCATTACTCTATAATAAGCATACCCTAATATAAATCAAAACCAATATATAGTCAAATAATATAATAAGCTCATAGATATGTGCGCATTGACATCACCTAAACCAGTATATAGTCAGATAGGTTCACTATCAAGTGGTACCAATATACAGTCAAAGGATATAATAAGCTCATGTATATATGTTCAGATTGACATAAACCAAAACTAGTTTATAGTCAGATAGTTGCACTATGACATCAACCGAAACCAACATGTAGCCAAAAGATATAAGTGCACATTTTATAAGGAGACATCGACTTCTATGTCTATGGATCCAATGCATCATAGTAAAAATTACATGACTCCAAATGAGTGACCAACGCACCCAAAACATGTAATCATATAAACAAATATGTCATAAATGCATATAACTCCAAAAACTCAATATAGAGATTTATATCGGGCAAGTGTCCTCAAGACTTCATTTATGTCAAACCAAGCCAAAAGAGTCAACATTTCAAAGGACTGATAAATAAAAGTCGTTAAAAGCAACGAAATGCATTTAACCCATGTTTATGCAAACACATGCTCTAAAAATATGTTTTACTCGAAGCCCCTTATTGGTTGGGACAAACCATGTTCCAAATGGACATGTAGCATTTGTATTACCAAAGTGTCCCATAATATAATAATATGGATTTTCTAAACCAAGTACATCAAAATGCATCAACACCAAACTAATTTTCATTTGTAAGATAAGTCATCAAAATAACCCACACTTATGATTTATTTAACCAACTACTCAAAGATCTAAAATATATGCCTTTTCAAGATGTGTTAACCCAAAAATACCAAAATACGTAAATTTTAACAAATACCCAACACATTTGATAATTATTAAATAAAGCATATTGATACTTTAGAATACACATTTTGGAATGCACATAGTTTTCACAAAGCAATTTGAGCTCACCCTGCTATATTTCGCTAGATCTAGGGTTACCCCAAGCTTGAGCTTCCTTTAATGAAGTCTTTTATCCAATAAGATCTCTCACTAGAAAATCTATCTAAGATATTAACAAACTCATAATACACCAATATTAACCCCTGAAATTGATCTAAAACTAAACCCCTAAATATTCCAAGAATTCATCAAAGTCGTACATCTTTAAGATCTTGATGGTCCCAACCAAGCCTCTTAAACATTTAGGTTGGATCTCCTCTAAAAGCTCCATATATAAACCCAAAAACACGAATTCTCAAGAGAGAATGGAAGGGAGTAAAGAATAAGAGAGAAAATAGGTGGATTTCTAGAAAGAGAAAATGTTAGAGTAAGAGAGCAAGAAGGAAAATTGATGGAAAAGATAAATATAGCAAGAAAATAACTAGGGGAGGAATGGTCGGTGGGAAAAGGCCTCAAGCGGGCCGGACGCGGCTTGGGCCGCAACTCCCCCACTTTTCCCTTATTTATTACTGCCTCATGTGTAAAACCCAAATCAACAAAGACAATATTACTCAAATAACAACCTATAACCAAAGGATAACGTATTACATCTCAATGTTTTGAAGCAGGTAAATACATTCATAGCTGAGAATTATCCATCTAAAAGTAGTATAATTAACTAGTTGTCCAAACCTCTCTAAACTCAAGCTCACATCTTGCCATTGCCCTTGCCCTTGGAAGAGCTCTCTACATAAGCCTTACCTCAGAGACTGATCCTTCAAAAACAGACTCATCCTCTATTTTATCTATAACTGAGTTAGATCCTTCTAACTCTAAGGACTTATATGACTTACTTAGCCGCGTGCACCTAAGCTTCTGCTTCAGAGCTGAAGTCTTCTAACTAAACCACTTAGCTTCTTTTTACTTACACTTTTATGCAGAGTTAATTCTAACACTTACAACATGGATCAGTCGGTTCTTAGAACAATATGGCAAAAACGTTTTACCTTTTTTTTCTCCCACTCAGTGCTAAGTTCAGAATTGAAATCTGTCTTTTCAAACAAATGGATGACGAAGTAATTCCCAATGCTTGGGAGAGGTTTAAAGAGTTGTTGAGAAAATTCCATCACCATGGCATTCCTTATTATATAGCTCGAGACATTTTACAATGAGTTAAATCTCACCACATCAGGTGGAACTCTCACAACCATTACCTACAATGATGGATGCAATATCCTACATAAGGTGGAGCTTTCACAGTCATTTTGCTGATCCACATGCACTAGTACCAAACATGACAGCCGGAGTTCACGATGTTGATGCTTTCATAGCATTAACAACATAGATGACTGCAAGGACCAATTTGATAAAAAAAAATGACAACCGGTTAGTCTGCACCATCTGTTGCCACCACATCTACTCCTACTGTCGAGTCAGTACAATAATGGTATTGTGGTGACAGACATTCTTTTTGAGGTTTGTCCTGACAACAATAAGTCAGTCAACTATGTGGGAAATCAAATAAATCAGAACCATTTTCTCAAACGTACAACGCCAGGTAAAGACAACACTCGAATTTCTCATGGCACAATCCTACTTTAAACCCACGAATGACAAAACCCCAAGATGTATCACATTTTCAACCACAACAGTCTCAACAGCAACATCAGATCAACCCCAGACTCATCACCAACAAACATTTCATCAACAAACCAAGTTAGTCTTTTCAAAACAAACCTAACCAACGAGCCAAGTCAAATACATATTTTGAAACAATTTGGAAAGGGTTCATAAACCAAACCACTTCAGCGATGAACCATCCGAATACTGCAATAAGATCTTTAGAAACTCAGATTAGTCAACTTGCACTTGAGGTAAGGAATAGACCTGTCAGTACCCTCTCGAGTGATGAAAGAGCATGTGAAGGTAGTAATTTTAATCAACAGAAAGAACATAGTTAAGAATGAACCTTTGAAAAATCATGTTGAATCATCCAAAACCTCATTTGAAAAGGATGTCACAACATCCGGTTCGGAATTGTCTCACCCATTTTGAAAGATAAACTAAAATCAATAGACATAGGACCACTTCCTAGAAATTTATTTCCCCTTATTATTTCCAAAATGAATGTAAAAAGGTGTCCTTTCAAGATAATGTTGCATCAGCTTTGTCAAACACTGACAAAAATGTTGCATCACCTGTCCCTCTTACCAACCTTACCATCACCCAAGAACCTCTAGATCAGTCCTCTAAGAAAGCTATTGTAACTGCTATTCCTCCTTATGTGCCTTTTCCACAAAGGTTGAGAAATCAGAAAGAAGAGTTACAATGCAAAAAGTTCCTTTATATGTTCAAACAGCTGCATATCAACATCCCATTGGTTGAAGCTATTGAACAAATACCAAGTTATGCTAAATTTCTCAACGACATTTTGAGTAAAAAAAACGTTGAAATAAATATGAAATTGTCACCCTGATAGAAGATTGTAGCGCTCTCCTTTCAAATAAAGTTCTCCCTAAACATGAAGATCTTGGGAGTTTCATAATTCTTTGCTCAATAGGTGGGAAAGAAATTGGAAAGGCTTTGTTTGATTTAGGAGCTAGTACTAACCTTATGCCCTTGTCAGTTTTCAACACCTTGGGCATAAGTGAACCTAGATCAACCGTAGTTACCCTTCAGTTAGCTGATAAGTCAATAGCTTACCAAGAAGACAAATTGAGGATGTGTTAGTCCGAGTGGATAAATTCGTTTTTCCCGTCGACTTCATCATTCTTGATTTTGAAGTCGATAAGGACATCCCAATCATCCTAGGAAGACAATTCTTAGAAACCGATAGGAGTTTGATTGATGTTCTGAAATGAAAATTAACTATGAGAGAGAATGAACAAAGTGTCACTTTTAATGTGTTCTTTTCTATGAAATATTCTAACGACATAGATGGGTGTTCTACCCTAATTATAATTGACTCTTTGTGCCAAAAAGGAGTTGAAACAATGTTACACTTAAGTAAACCTGATGTTGATGAGAAATTAGATCGTGGAGAGGAAAGTGAAACCACCCTGTTACAACATACTGCAATTTTTGAGCTCTTGGGAAATCAGGATAGGAACTCCCATCGAACCCGAAGTATGCATTCCTAGAATAAGAAAGCAAACTGCCTGCCATCATTTCATCTACCCTAGAAACACATCAGGAAGAAAAATTAGTGAGCGTGTTGAAACTGCGCACTAAGGCTATATGATTGATTATCTCTCACCTTAAGGGTATTAGTCCTTTCGTTTGTCAACACAAGATCATCCTAGAAGTGAAGAAGTTCACTTCCATAGGACCCTAAAGAAGTTTAAATGCTATCATGAAGAAAGTTGTGAAAAAAAGGAGATCTTGAAAGGGTTGGATGTTGGGATAATCTATTAGCAAGTAGCTCATAGGTAAGCCTTATACAGTGTGTCCCTAAAAAAGGATTTGTCAATGTGATATCAAATGAGAAAGATAATCTCATTCCATATAAGGGTCGTGTCTGGCTGATTTGTATGGACTACTGTAAGCTGGATAAAGCTACTGAAAAAACTCATTTTACTCTACCCTTCATAGATCAATTGTTAGACAAAATTGAAAGAAGAGAGTATTATTTTTTCTTAGATAGCTACTCAGGTTACAATTAGATTGGCATAGCTCCAGAAGGTCAGGAAAAAAACCACTTTTACTTGTCCATATGGTACTTTTGCTTTTAGAAGAATGTCATTTCGTCTTCGTAATGCACTTGTCACTTTCAAAGATGTATGATGTCCATATGTTCTTATATGCTTCAAACCTCCAAGGAAATTTTCATGGATGATTTTTTCGTATGTGGTACATCATATGATTACCGGCAACAACATTCTCAGTGATTAGAATCACTAAAGCGTTAGGAATGGTAGCCAAGCCATCAGCAGCAGATGTACCTGCTGTCGAGAAAGGGCGGCTAAGTAAGATGCCTCAAGATTAGGCGAAATTCAATAGCTGAGACCTGTTGAGAGGACTCACCTAGTTGTTTGGAATTTCCCTTTTTCGTCTTTGTTAGAATATAATTCTATGTAAAAGTATGAACAAAACACCTCCAAAGACAAAGTATTCTTCTCCAGAAGGTCTCTCTAGAAGGCTGTCTACGATCAAGAAGTTTACTCTAGAAGACAGACCTTCAATCCAAAAGACTAAGTTCCTTCTGGATACTTATACAAGTTGTCTACTCGTGGCACGTGGCATGACTTACTTGTGTAACAAAATCTAACTAAATCAGTTAGAGATTTAGCTTAGGTGTCAGTATATGATAGGGCAGCTCTTTGACTTTGATCTATGTAATAGTATAATAGATGGAGTGTCCCTTGTATTAAGAGTCGATTGATTTGGAGAGATTACGAGAGCTTATTTGTATTCATCAGTACTGTAATTGCTATTGCTTTGAGTGAAATAAAAATTGCATTACTTAATTGATCTTGTTCATCCTTATCAATTAACCATTCTTGTTTACGGTATTGATCACTGAACTGCTTCCGCTACTGTTAATTTCTCTGAGAAACTAATAGTTCCTCCTAGGACGATGGAGAAAGGAATTCTTGGTTCTGGTCCTGAAATTGTTTTGACCTCCTCTCTGGATGCTTCCAGCTCAAAACCAATAATCAAATATAGGAAGTGCTGTCACTGTAGTGAGACTACCCACATTGCTAGCAAATGTCCTAATGTTACCAAAGCTGAAAGATTAGCTCATGGTAAGAAAGTAGCTCAAGCTGAGAAATCAGTGAGAGTGAAATCCACTAAGATTGATAAATCATCCAAGGTGAAGATAACCACTGTAGAGAGTCTCTCAGCAAGTAACAAGTCCGTCATACCTGTTGTTTCCACTAACAATGCAGGACCCATAGTTCTATGGGTACCTATGAAAAATTAATTCTCTTATCTTATGCAGAGTGCAAAAGGTATCCGGTATCTCGATAGCAGATACTCAAGACACATGACAGGCAGAAAATCTCTGCTCTCTGAATATAAGGAAGAAACTGGTCCCTCTGTGACCTTTGGTGGAAATGGCAAAGGATACACCAAGGGTAATGGCGTTCTATCCAATGGAGGAAACTCGTTTAGTAGTGTTGCTTATCTCTTAAGCATTAGTCAACTTTGTGACAAAGACTTCAAAGTTTTGTTCACAAAGACAAGATGTGTGGTCACTGATAAAAACGACAAACTTGCTTTAAAAGGTAAAATATCAGAGAATGTATATATCATAAATATAGATAGTACTCTCTCTGAAAATGTTTGCTTTCTATCAAGAACCTCCTCTAATATATATTGGCTTTGGCATAAGATAGTCTCTCATCTGAACTTCAAAATGATAAATGATTTGTCTCAAAAAGAACTTGTCAAAGGACTCCTTAAACACTATTTTAAAAAGAATCTCTTTGTTCAGCGTGTGAAAAACGAAAATTGACAAAAGCAACTTTCAGATCAAAACAAGTCTCTACAGTGACCACCCATCTTCACTTACTTCATATGGATCTCTTTGACCAGTCAATGTCCAATCCATATCTGGAAAGAAATACACTATTGTGATTGTTGATGAATATTCCAGTTATACTTGGGTATTCTTTCTTCATTCCAAGAGTGATACCCCTGAAGAAATTATTACCTTTATTAAGAAAATGGAAGTTCTGAACAATCTCACTGTTCGTTCCATGAGAAGTGATCATGGCACTGAATTTAAAAACAACACCTTGGTCAACTTGTTCGAAGAAAAAGGAATCACTCATAATTTCTCTTCAGTAAAGACTCAGCAAAATGGTGTTGCTGAAAGAAGAAACTGAACGATCATAGAAGCCGCTCGCTCGATGTTCAGCGAATCTCGTCTACCAACTAAATTCTCGGCTAAAGCAGTTAACACTGCATGTTTCACTCAGAATCAATCTCTAATAGTCAAACAATTCAAGAAGACTTCCTATGAATTATTTCATGGAAGGAAACCCTATCTAAGTTATTTGCACGTCTTCCGATGTAGGTGCTACATCCTGAATGACAGAGATCATTAAAGAAAGTTCAATCCAAAAGCTGACGATAGAATCTTTCTCGGATACTCCTCAATATCCAAGGCGTTTAGAGTCTTCAACAAAAGAAGACAACATGTAGAAGAAACCATGCATGTCAACTTTGATATATCTCTCTCAACAAATTCAATTCCCGTCCCTGAAGATGACGAAGAACAGAATAATTGGATGAAATCTCACTATGGGTAGCCTGAATCTTATTTTAGTGCACCTCCTGTCACTAAAAATAATGATGATGAAGGTCATAATTTTTTTCCAACCTCAAGTAACGATCCATCCTCCTCAGGGACAGACGTTACCCCCTTAAATTAGATTCCTCCTCTGATTCCTCCAACGGTGATTCAACAGTGAATAACCAAGTTCCTCCCTCAACTCAAGAAAATGTGACTCCTTCTGAGTCTCCTCCAGGGATGATAACAAATGTCGAAGAACCTATAGCTGATGTTTCTTCTACTTTCGATGAATCTATTGTTGATCATTCTCCTCAACCTCCTGCTCAGCGATGGACTAAAAATCACCCTATCGATCAGATTATTGGTGATCCCTATACAGGTGTTAAAACTCGTCGCAGTCTAGGTAACATCTATCTCTTTGTTAACTTCATTTCTATAACCGAACCTAAAAGGAATGATGACACTATCACTATCCAAGTTGGGTCAGTGCTATGCAAGAAGAGCTAACTGAGTTTTGCAGAAACAAAGCTTGGAATCTTATACCTAGTCCATCAGATAAGACTGTTATAGGAACCAAATGGGTTTTTCCTAATAAATTAGATGAACACGGTACTGTAACTCGCAACAAGGCTAGACTTGTTGATCAGGGATACAGACAGGAAGAAGGTATCGATTATGATGAAACATTTGCTCCTGTTGCTAGATTAGAAGCCATAAGACTTTTCTTAGCTTATGCTGCCCATAAAGACTTTAGAGTTTTTCAAATGGATGTTAAAACTACTTTTCTAAATGGTAAACTTAAAGAGGAAGTTTATGTTGAACAACCTCCTGGTTTTTCTGATCCTAAACACCTTGGTTATGTTTTCAAACTTAAAAAGGCTCTTTACGGGTTAAAACAAGCACCTCGAGCTTGATATGATACCCTTGCCAAATATCTTCTAAAAGAGATATTTGTACATGGAAAAATTGACCAAACCTTCTTTCTTAGAAAATACAAAGGTCATACTATTCTTGCTTACGTATATGTCGATGATATTATATTTGGTTCCACAAGACTCAAATTATGTACTCGTTCCGCTAAACGTATTAAGAAAGAATATAAAATTAGTATGATGGGTGAACTAACATATTTTCTTGGTCTACAGATTAAGCAATCTGAGAAAGGCATATTCATTTGTCAGAATAAGTATGTTAAATATGCTGAAGAAGTTTGAGATGACTCAGAGTTCTCTAATGAAAACTCCTACGGCACCTCCTTTGACACTTAATAAGGACCCTAATGGGACACCTGTTAATGTCACTACCTATAGAGGAATGATAGGCTCCCTGCTGTGTCTTACAACGAGTCGTCCTGATATTATGTACTCTACTTGTCTTTGTGCTCGATATCAAGCTGAACCCAAGGAATCCCATCTGATCGCTGTAAAGCGAATTTTCAGATATCTGATGGAACTCCTAATCTTGGCCTTTGGTACCCCAAAGGTTCAGGGTTCGATCTAATCGGTTACTCTAATATTGATTTTGTAGGATGCAAGATTGGTAGGAAGAGCACCACTAGAGGGTGTCAGCTTCTTGGTGGAAAGTTGGTAAGTTGGACCAGTAAAAAAGAAAAACTCAGTGTCCACATCAACCGCTAAAGTAGAATAAACTAGACTATTTTATTGCATGATAAGATGACCTTATCTAGAACCCGTGGGTTATGAAATATAATGGTTTGATAGAACGGCATGTAAGGTAGATTCAAATTACATCAAGCCAATGTAATCATGAATTTATAGGTGCGTGTTAGTAGTTGAAAACTTTATTATATTTGGGAATGTGATCAAAGTATTTTACTTTGTAATTTGCTTGGGGCGGGTAATTCTCATAAGTCGGCGTGAACGGTTTCCGTCAGTTCGGGTAAAACGAAATTGTTGCTCGAAATAAGTACGGAAAGATATGACCACCGAAATGGGTAAATTTACGATGTATTTGGGATTTTTATTGAGGTATCTTCAGATTTCTGAAATCGAAACGACTAAAAATACAGAATTTTATGGGCAAAGTGAAAGAGCTGCCTGATATTTGTGGTATTGCCGACTTGAATTATCGTTGCCTGCTACTGTTATTGCTTCTGGTAGCCATGCTGATTTATCACTATCTATTATTATTATTCAGAAAATTCTTTCTGGTAATTTGGATGTGATAAAAGAAATGTGATGCGTTATAGAGATTAACGTAATATTGATACCAGTAAATGTTTGACTGGGAGGTAAATTATTTGGTGTAGATATACACAAATAATATGAATGGTACCGATGAATTAATGGGATGTTTTCTCTCATGGGTTCGGATATTGATAAAGAGGTGTCGTGGGAATATTTACGACTGACTTTATATATATCGATTTTATCTGAATTTGATAGTGTATCGGTTGAAAGTGGAATTCGTGAACTATAAACGGGGTATTTTTATAGTTCAATATTTATTTTGGGAATTACGGTAAAGGCCCAGTTTACAGAATTGATTGGTGAGAGTATGATTGAAATTTGAAGTTCCGTTATATACGTGAAAAGTTGAAAATGGTTAGTTTTTAAAGCAATGGGGCGAGTATATCAGATGACTACTGTAAAGATTGGAGAGATATCGAATGAGGTGACAGGTACACTTTGGTATATTCAGTATGAATTAAAGTGTTATTTGAGTCTGATACAGACGACTTATATGTTCTCTCGCTATTGGTTATTCGCATGTAAGCCCAAATCCTTTGGGTTATGCTTTGATATTGAAAATGATTAGCGATAATCAGATTGTGATTACTGAAATACGTGATGATTGGCGTATTGCTATATATGGGTGAGTAGCATCATTTCAAATTGCTCGCTATTGCTTTTGAAAGAACTTGATGATAGTTTGGACGAATCGGTTGGTAAGAAATCAAGCCAGATTTGATTTCTGAGAACTTGATCAACTGATTGTAAAGAAGTGATTATGTACCCGATATGGGAATTTGGGTTTCGAGTAAAGTCGTTTGGATTGACTAACGTACCGATGACAAATACAGTTCTAGTTGATCAAAGAAATGGGAAGCTCACAATGTTGTGAGAAAACTGGATTGAAAAGAGGGCCATGGACACAAGAAGAAGATGAACTTCTTGTTGGCATTTTTCTTAAATTTTCGATTTAAAGGTACGGTCTGGATTTTTGTTTTTGTACCGATCCTTTGTATCGATTAAGTTAATAACTGGTTTTGAAATTTGATATCTTTTGACAAAGTTATTAAAAAGATTTCATTGCAAGATTAAATTTTGATTTTATCGAACATGAAATCTTTGCTTGTATCTTTTCAAGTGTGTGAAACTTGAAAACTTTTTGGTAAGAAAATCAAGTTTTGTTAAGAATTTTATGGAGAAATTAGATCCTTTGGGATTAATTTCTAATAGTCAAATATTTTTGGTGGAAGTTTGAAGTATTTTGGAAATTGAATTACGATTTCTTATCGTTGAATTCCAAAAGAAAGTTTTATAAAGTTTATTTTTATATCTTGACGTTATTGATAACGTCGGAGTAAAAATTTGATTGAGGACTTTACGAGTTTGATCGTCGAAGTTTTGAGAAAAACTTAATCTTTTTGAAAGACGTAAAGTATAGTAACTTAATTGTTATTACTAAAGACGATCATGAGTTAATGTGTTTTGAAAAGAGAAATTTTGAAATTTGGATTCCTCGATTTGATGATTTAATCAAAGAGTATTAAAGGAAGTTCACTAGTTTAGTGTTTCGTTCCTTTGAATACTAATTTGATGTTCGGAAATGTTTGACAAATTTTAGTGTCAAATGAGGTGACAAAATGATAATCGATGTTTTGATTCGAAAAGAAAAGAGTGAATTAATTGAAGGATTGGTACCACAATTTGAGTGGTTATAGAATATCTTCAAAGAATTGAAGAGACGCCTGATTACGGCTTTGATAGAAAGGAAATAGTGATAGATGTGATTTCGAGAATCCTTATTTTCTTGAAGTTGGCTTCTTTTGTAATGCTTCGGGCTGTTGATTGGCGACCATGATAGATATATCCATATGGATTTGGATCTTTGCTAGAAAATGGCCGAGTTTCTTACAAGAGCCTCAAATGGGAAGGTTATGTGAGTGGTTGTTATTCCCCGATTGTAGTTCTTATAACATGGGAATGTTGGCTAATTTTGATAATTGGTCGAAATATTATCGGTCTGGTTTCATTATGGTTGAAGCATCTCTTCTTCTGGCTGTTGTACCGTTCGGTACGTGTGAATTGTGTACAGTTTATGTCACAGTTGGTTCAACTGCTCCACAACCGTTTCGGTGTTGGTTTGAAAATATCATGAATCTGCTTATTCTGACAGAAGTAAAGTCGATTCAGTTATACGTTTATTTGAACCACCAGATTTAAATGACTTATATTCTAAGTCATTGAGAAAGGTATTATACCTTGAGTTTCTTTATATCTTGGGTCACTTCTTGTGTACTCAATATTATATGATTTAACACCAAAGGTGTGGAATGAGTTATGGAATATTACATCGGTTACAGTGAAAATTCGATGGGAATATGGGGGCATGTTTACACGAGCTTGAACTTCTTCAAAGTCGTGGTATATTTATGCTCAGTTACTTATGGTTGAGAAAGGTCAAATCAGTGAACTGTTAAGAGATGGTTCAGAATTGACAGAAATGTTACGGTAATAATATTGTGGACCGATAGTGTTCCAGGTTAAGGACAATATAATGATGAAAAGATTGTCGTCAAAAACAGGATTATTTGTTGTGGGTAACCACTGAAATATGTGTCGGTGGTATATCAGAATCCTTGTGATCCGTGATCGGATGCGGTGGTAATCTACCGGTTGAATAGTTAGAGAAGTTGAGTGGTATGCTCAATATCTCGTATATGCTTACACTAAGAAAGTGTTTGTGCGATCTGAAATGAAATCGAAATATCCTGGCTTGTTCAAGTGATTGAATTCCGGGACGGAATTCCTTTAAGGGGGAGATATTGTAATAACCGGGTTTATTATTGAATTGAAAGTATAAGGGGTCGTTTTGGTAATGATTGGAAGTTGAGGGGTTTTGGGTGAAAGTTCATTTCACCACCTCGTGACCACCACCCTTTTCTCCCAACTATGTGCCAACATGCACATACTTATGTGCATGCATGTGTTTGTTACAAAAGTTTGGTGGTGTCTTGCGAAATCAACACCACCGCCTCTTACCTTTCTCTATTATATACATATATTAGTTATGGATTTTATTTCCATACTTAAGATAAAAGAAATATGAACTTTTGGTCTCTGTGGTTTCGTGAAACAGAAAGAAAAAGAGAAGAAAGAAGGTAAGAATTATTATTTGGTTTAAGTTATAAATCTATAAGTTATAGGTTTATATCGAGATTTTGACCGGTAGATTTTTATATGGTTCAGTTTACGTGTTCTGTATTCGAGTTGTTACCTGCTAAAAGTTTACCTGTCTATTTGGGACCGAGGTGATTTATAAATTAGTTTTATAAACTGAAATGCATATGTTATTGAGAAAAGTTTTTATTTCGATAATATGCCTAATTGATATAATTGGATTATTATCGTTATATGAGTTGTTAGGAAAAATAACACATATGGATTTTATTTGAGAAGTTGTTACTGAATATTTTCCACGTAAAAATATGTGTTATTTGATGAGATAATGAAGTTTTTACAAAGCTTTTCTAAAATACGTGTTTTTCCGTCACAAGTGATTTATTTCATATAAATGAGATTATATGATGTTGATTGTTAGTATTTTGTGAAAACTAACAAGTGAAAGAGGTTGACCAAAAACTGTTTTGGGTCACGAGAAATTATGGCGGTGTATCCGCGATGAGTGGACGGAGAAAACGTATAAATGATTGTGGGGGGAATAATCGATATAAATTAGCCATCTCGTATGGCGTGAACCGAACCATATGCTCGTGAAGCAGGCAATGGTTTGGAAAGGATGAGTGAGGCTAACCTGTATTAGAAAAGTACTGTTTAGGAATATCCTGTTATACGATGATGAATTTGGCGGTGTATCCGCGATGAGTGGACGGAGAAAATGTATAAATGATTGTGGGTGGAATACTCTATATATTAGCCATTTTGTATGGCGTGAACCGGACCATATGCTCGTGAAGCAAGCAATGGTTTGGAAAGAACGAGAGAATGATCCTGGTAAGAGTAATACCGGTTGAGAGTATTATGAAGATGTGATGCCTCGAGACATGGGTTATGTTAAACTGATTTTAAAATGATGAGAATTTATATCGGGTCAGTATGACCCGAGAACCTGAGTTATCGGGTCCTTTAAATGCGAGAAAATGATTTATCGAATCTTTATAAAAAGCAAAGTAAAACTTGTCGAGTCCGTTTGACCTGAGAAGTTAGATTGTCGATGTCCTTTGAGTCGAAAAAGTGGTTTTGTCGGGTCTATAGATGTCGAGCAACGAGGTTATCGGGCTGTGAGACCCGAGGAATAAGTTGTCGGATCTATGAGACCCGAGGAATACAGTTGTCGGCTCTATAG
The DNA here is from genome assembly GCA_036898165.1 of Silybum marianum. Classification (NCBI taxonomy): domain Eukaryota; kingdom Viridiplantae; phylum Streptophyta; class Magnoliopsida; order Asterales; family Asteraceae; genus Silybum; species Silybum marianum. The sequence goes on from CM072539.1 coordinate 7,269,221, forward strand.
GTGCCGAGAAACGAGGTTGTCGGGTCTATATGACCCGAGGAACAAGTTGTCGGACCTATGAGACCCGAGAAGTTGAGTTGTCGGCACCCACATATGCGATAACTGGGTTGTCGGACAGGATTTAAAAGATAACCTTTCTGACTCAATAAGTTTACTGTTTTAATAAACGTTGATTTATAAATGAAGAAAATTACTTATTGATTTATGTCAGAAAGAGGTTTTATGAAACGTTGAGAAAATATTGGTATATTGGATTTGAGGAAAATATCATTTTAAATGATATGAGTTATGATTTGGCTCTTAAATCTATTTTGAAAGATTTTAGTCAAAGATGTGCTAACAGGGATTTACTCACTAGACCGTATGGTCTAACCCTCATTTTGTTTTCAAAAATATGCGTTTCAGGGTATCAGCTGACGCTTTTATTTACGGGTAAAAGAGATGCTTTATGTCGAGCATGCTATGAAGTTAATATTTAATCTTCATGATTTTTAGATCGTTCATGTGAAGATTATTAGCAAAAAAATTTATTTGTCGCTCGTAGCCGCTGTTAGTTGTTGTGCCCAAATCCTATGGATGTGAAACCAACTCAGAGACTATGATATAAAGCTCTCAAATATCCCTATCTATTGTGATAGCACAAGTGTTATTGCCATTGCAAATAACCCTGTACTCCACTCTAAAACCAAGCATATCGAGATCAGATATCACTTTATCAGAGATCACGTTATGAATGGTGAAGTTGAACTTCATTTTATACCCACTGAATATCAACTCGCTGACCTTTTCACTAAACCTCTTGATGAGACTAGATTCAACATGTTAATCAGTGAACTTGGTATGTTAAACGCTGAAGAATGAAAATTCTCAGTGATTAACACTATTCAGTGGATATCAAAATTTCCTTCAAACTCATCATTCACTCTCTGAGCTATGACTCAGTGATACAAATATCTTGCTAAAGTATGTTTCCTCTCATTCCCTCTTAATATCTTAAAATTCAGATGATGATTCTCAAAAGAGAAAACCCATCGTTGATAATACTTTTATTGCAAATGATGAGGACTTTAAATGGATAATGATTAACATTTATTATTTAAATGATAATCTTATCATTTTCAAAAAGAAAAGGACACGTCAGACCTTTTTCTAACACACGACGGACCTTAGTGTTTCCTATCCTATCAAACTCTAGGAACGTGCTATAGCTCACTATTACCTTTCTCAAAAAGCTAAAACCGTTGTTTAGTTTCTCTCTCTCTCTCTCTCTCTCCTCTTTCTCTCTCATCTAACTATATAAGGAAAACTTATTACCTTTTCATTCTTTACGCGCTCAAATCTTTCATAGCAAGAAAAGCATCTGAATTTTCTCTGCAATCACCAAGAACACATACTTGTGTGTTTTTCTCGTTTTCACTCTTTCAAGGTTTGCTTTTATCTTCTTTTGTTTGCAAAACAACTTAAATAATGTCTGGAACTTCTACCAATATTCTATAACATCTAGTTATAAAGATTAATTGTATGTTTTTGTGTTTTATAAACTGTCACAAACTCAAAATCATAAAAATCTGCTCTAAGTTTCTTTCTTAGAACAGAAGACATATTTGTGTTTTTGATCCAAAATCTTATCTAAATCTTTTCTAAAATATGTTTAGGGTACATTTTTTTGTACCAAAAATAAACACTTTGGTATCTTCTAACTAAAACCTTGTTCAAACGTTTTTTTTAATCTGCCAGTATTTTGACCTTGTTCATCAAACACTTGTTCTTCCCATCTTGTTGGTATTCTTTATACCGAACTCTCTGAATTATACAATTTTTTATTAAGCCATGATTTTTTTATTTGGTGTTCCTATCTTTGAAACAGAAATGGAAACCCCAAGCAAGAATGTCAACCCCTACACTAAATCTGAAGGTATCTCAGTGACAAAGTTTGTTGCTGCTCATGAAGCTACCTTCAATCCTGAACAGGCCCAAGTCAAGCCAAGCAATTATGTTGCTCTGTTAGACATCCCTGCTGATAGGCCTCATTTCAATGATGGTGCTCGATTTCTCAGGAAGTGTCCTCTGAAGTATGCCTTTACCCACGTCCCTGTTGGAATTACCTCTCATCTCTAACATTTCTGGTATACTGCCCAATGTACCAAGGTCACCACTGACAAAGGCAACCAGCTCCCTGCCATTGAATTCACCATCAGTATGGGGACCGTAACAATTACTTATGGCATTGTCAGAGCTTCTCTTCATCTCATAACTAGAGCAAAGAATCAGCAATAGGTCTCTGCACCCTCCAAGGAAGAGATCAAGGACTTTCTTGACCTCATTGGTTACAACTAGCCAATTGATGAAGAAACCTTGAAGTCATCAACGTGATAACCAAGGTCGAGAAGAAGAGATTGCCAGTGAGGTGGCAATATATTTTCACACATTTCATTCAGTGCTTAGGCACTAAGGCTGGCTCTCAAGACCAGGCAAGCAAGAGATTTCTGGAGATGGCCTTCTCTCTCTGCAATGGCCGCAAACTGAACTACGCTGAGTACATTTTCAGCGAACTATACAATAGGGTGCAAGTGCAGAAAAAAGAAAAGACTATCCCTTATCCGAGGTTCATGGCTACCATCTTGCAATTCGTTTATGAGGAATACCCACTGAGGGAACTCAAAAATTCTCTCAGGTTGGGAAGAAATCTTTGGATATCGATGAAAGGCCGAAAGATGCCCCCTACCTCCCTTACATGTTGGACCTCATCAGGGAAGATGACCCTACAACTACTTCAACTCTTATTCCTACCACTCAGGTAGTAGATACCGTGTCTAGATCACTAACCAACCCATCAGTGATCAACCTAGACTCTTCTTTCTCCCCTCACAAAAGAAAACAACCAGCCGGTGATCGTCATAAGAAGACCATCGCTAATAAGCCAGAAGCAAAGAAACAAAAGAAGAACGTCTCTCAACAGACGACTCTCTCTGATACCGGCGTAAAACCAATGCCACCTCTCTCCTCAGCCACGACAACGGCTTCTGTCTCTGTTGTCGCGTCATCAGCACTACCCCCTTCTACAGTGACCTCGGTCCCTAAAGTTGTGATAGTCAGCTCCACTGAAGCTGGATCAGGTAACACAAACACGGCCTTATCTTCTTCTTCTACCAACTTTTCTTTGTTCTACACATCAATCAATTAATCAGATATGGTTGTCCCCATCCCTGATGAGATTGAGCAGCGTGCTATTCAGACATCAGTTTTGTTTCGACAATCTGATTCCTGGAAAGCCACGTGCACAGGACCTAAGAATGTTTTTCTTAAACATTCTCAGACACAGGTGTGTGATCCACAGGACACAACCGTAGCAAGTAAGAACCCTGAGAGTAATCCTTCAGATACTCTCAAGGAACCCTTGCAAAAAATTCCTACCTCCCAACTTCTTTTATCTAACCCCGAGCTCTTTTTGGCTCGTTTATCTATGTTTTCATCAGGTACCATTGCTCCTGTCTTCTCAAAAGCAACAACAACCACCACCACTGTTTCTCCTTTCAGCAAGCCTACTTCTTCCAAGTCCCTAAAGTTCAAGAACGTCGAGGAGCTCAAGAAGGTGAAAAGAGAGAAGCTAGAAACCAAGCTACCTTCTCTACCGGCTGATATACCTAGGGTCTCTCTACCTTCTCCTTCCTTCCTTACCATGGACTACCTGGTAAATGAATGCACCATGATCAGGCAGAGGGAAGATAATCTGCAACTTGCCTCCGAAATCATCTTCAACCAAGTAGCTGGAGTACCTGGTATGAAGGAAACCATCTCTAACATCTTCACGGATGTTCAGACATTGAAGGATGATAATGGCTCCAATGGGCGTGCCATCGACCGTCTCTCTGAAAAAGTTGATCAGTAGGAGAAGACTCTTGTGGAGATTTTACGCCTTGTTCAAGGCTTATCAGGCACCGTCCCTTCATTCACTGAAGCGGACAAAGGGAACCTGAATTTGATCTGTCAACCTCAGAAGGCACAAGCTGAGGATCTCTCTACTATCAGCACTAATGTGCGTACTCTTTTGGTACATTCTCTACCTGATGCAAACAAAGAGGGGGAGAAATTTGCCAAAGAACTCGAAGAAGAGTTAATCAGCAAAGTGAATAAAATCATCCCCGAGGAACCTCAACAAAGCCCCATCTCTGATGAAGGAGATGAAGATGAAGAAGAAGAAAACGATGATGATGATGATGATGATGAAGAAGAAGATACTCCTCATCACTCACTCAGAGATGATGATGATGATGATGATGATTTTCCCACCAACTTCTTCATAGCCAATCGTCCAGGGATAACACAAACTGGAATTGTGTCTAGAGAGCCTTTGGGGGACATGCAACCTCCTAACCAGGAGTAGTCTGATCCCTCAAGGAAGAATAAACAAGTGATGGATTCTGTAGATCCCACTTCGATAAACTCAGAGGAGGAGCACTTCGCTGAGGTATATCTTCCACTAAATTTATACATCCCTTCTTCTGAACCTCAACCACCTATATCACTTCCTCCTGCTCTCATCACCAATGCTTCTTTTATAAAAAGCATTGACGAAGTTACTGATGAACCTTCCTCTTCCTCTCCACGTCTCAGTGATCCCTTTTCCCCAAAGGAGTCTCCATTCCTGAAGGAACCTTCCGTTGAAGATCAATTCCTGTACATATCTGAATTTGAATCTAAAGAGGAAGCAGGCCTTATCCAAAGGTGTGTAAATAGACAACATATCCCTGAACCCGAAGAAGAAGAAAGAAGGGCGAATTTCATAAAGGAACTAGAAATGGCCAGAGTAAAAATTCCTCTTCGTACCTCTGAGCCTGAAGCCCCTGTACCAATAAGCGTCTATGACGAATTTTCTTTTCTATCCTTTGAAGAACAAGTAGATGCCTTAGAAGCTCAACAATTAAGAGATCAAGAATTAAAGCAAGCTCAAGACAGCCTCAGGGTCGCTCAACACCTGGGCCAAGAAGATAGAATAAAAGCTAAAATTCAGAGACACGAATAAGAACAAAGTGAGATGGTCGCTGAAAAGCTAGCTCAGAAGGAACTGGCAAGGGAAAAATTAATAGTGAATCTGATTGTACCCCAAGAAAAAATTCTACAATCCCTGAATAGAGAAAATCAGAAACCCAAGAATGATGAATTGGAATGGTGCACTAAAAAGGTAAACTATCGCATCTCTCCTGCAACAATTACCCATGCAACTATCGATGGACACAATTCAAGAAAAGGTCTGAAGATAAGAGTAACTATGTTTAGAGGGAGAAGGCGTGAAGAAGAAGAACCCCAATTCCTGAAGTTCTATGGTTTCTCTGAATGGCTGGAAATCAGAGATGCCATTCAGAAATCTAAATCTCAATTCAAGGGTGTCGTGGAAAGATATCTTGATCAGCTATTGCAAAGGATATCTCAATATGTCACTGTTCCTCCTCTCCCCGAAAAATCCAAAAATAAAATATCTAAATCCAAAGTTGAAGAAGGTATATCATTCAGAAATGAACATGAGACTAAATTTGATTTAGACAGTGTTCGAGCCCACCTCGTTATCCCTGATATCTCAATGCTAAACACATCCCTGCCTGAACCAAGATTTGTAGAACATGAAATAATCAGTCATCTTGAAGTAGGAATGGCATTTCAAGGAAATGATGGGCTTATAAAGTTTCTTAGAAATAAGGAGATTCTAAAGGCCCCTTCCAAACTTCTCAAGATTATATACTATAACTACTGATCAACCAACGACCCTGTTCTCCTTCAAAAGAAAATCTATGAGAATGAATTACGAAGAAGAAAAGAGAAGCTCTCTGATTAGTCTCTGATAATATTTTTTCCTTGTAATTACTTCAGTGTATTGTACTTTACTTATCTTATTGTAATTTCATTTCTCAAAATATAATTCTTCAGATTGATTTGTTTAATGAAATTCAATGAAGTACTATAGTCCATCTGTGTACTAAAAAGATCCCTGAAAACAGTAAAAAGGGATAATGAACATATGAGTTCTATAATTCTTTGAACCTCAATATACTCACAAACATTACACCTTGTAATCACTCAGTGAATGTACTTTATGGCTTTTACACTTGTAAAAATTTTGTTTTCATATCCTTATAAATGAAACTCGATTAATATAGTCTACTAGCTGAAAAAGATCTCACAAATTAGTACTTAGAACTCTTTACTTTAAAATTTCTAAGTCTTTACTAATTCCATCAAGAAATTTTTCTATGTTGCTTAATCATAATCAAATAGGGGGAGATTGTTGATCCAAACTCTTTTCAGTGATTTGAATATGATTCCTCATTTACTTAATGAAATCCCAAGTATAGGTCAATGTTCATATTCAGCGATAACATACACTAATTACACTCAGTTATCGCTGAAGATTAGGAATATCATCCTATCCCTGAAAATCTGAAGAACAACACTCACACCACAAGACCATTCAGCGATAGTCAAAGGCTTAAGCTGAAGAAAGAGATGACTAGATAAGTGATCTGAAGCGGTTCAGCGATAGCAACAGTCATCTACCTGAAGTGTGAGATCTTGAAAAGCCTCAGTGATACCCGAAGACTTCATCCTTGAAGATTCCGGTTTGGTGATCAAGTAGAGCCTACTCAACAAGATCAAAGTTGATCTTATCCTCGATGCACAAAAGTCAAACTTCAATACCTTGTCAGAAAAGGATGTACGGATTGTCTCTTATGTCTCGCATGAAATATGATCTCGTTACTGTACATATACAATCAAAAGCATGGTTATCTTTTGTACAAAGGACAAGTTTCAAATAGAAACTTGACACGTTGCATATACTTTTTTCTTTGCATTAAATGCAACGGGTATAAATAGATGAAGATCCCTACTTCATCTTCATGCATTTTTCAGAATCTCTTCTTGAACCTCTTCTTCTATTACTTATATTTCCTTGTGCATCAAAATTGTGTGATTTCTTAAGTTGTAATAGAATAAGTTTAAATACTTGTTCTTATTCCGCTTACAACTGTAAATTTATTTATTCAATATAAACTCATTTTAAAACTTAAAAATCTTGTGTTTGTATTCAACCCCCCCCCCCCTGTACAAATTGTTTCCATATTCTTGAAATCTTGTAGACACCTTTGAGACCAATAGTTTTGTACAATGTTAATGTAAAATCATATTTGATTTTGTACAAAGGTAATGTAAAATCATATATGATTTTGTACAAATGATATTCACAAATGATTACAATGTCAATTATGTCAACAAAATCACATATGATTTCAGTATCATATATGATTTTGTACAAATGTTAATGTAAAATCATAAGTGATCTTATAAAAAGGTAAATCTAAATCATTTATGATTTTGTACAAATGTTATTCACACATGATTACAATACCAATTATGTTATTTTTGATACATTATATTATAGACATGGGATCACGTGAGACCAGCATGTTTCCATGAGACCATATTTTTGTGCTTGAAACTTTACAGCAAAACACTGTAAAATAAACCTTCACTGTGTTTTTTGCTGTGAAGGTTCGGATTTATTTACCTTCACAACGTTTGATATTGCCATAGATTTATGCAGAAAAAGGTTTATATATATATATGTGAATTATATATATATATATATATGTGAATTATATATATAGAAAGGTTTATGCGAGACTCATACCAATTAAATAAAACAAGAAAAACTTTTTTCATTTACAAAATCACATAACAATTGAAGAAAACAATAAAAACTTTAGCATGTACAAAATCACATGCAATTTTGTACTAACATCAAAAAATTGACACGGACGACTTTTCCCCGCGCTAAGTCGCGGCTAATTAGTCTGAATATAGAGGTAGGTTCAAATGAGAACTCAAATTTGGTTGTGAACGTGAAAACAAATGAGAGCGCAACACCTGTCATATTTAGACTTAATAATCACAGAAATATTCAGACTGAATATAGTATGCTTATTCAGACTGAATAATCTTTATTCAGTCTCAGTAAATATTATTCAGATTGTATAAATACTATATTCAGTTTGAATATTTTATTTGATTATTCGGTCTGATAATCTACATTCAGACACGTGTCGCGCTCTCATTTGTTCTCACGTTCACATCCAAATTTGAGTTCAATTATATATATATATATATATATATATATATATATATTCAAATGCGAACTCAAATTTGGATGTGAACGTGAGAACAAATGAGAGCGTGACACATGTCTGAATGTAGATTATTCAGACTAAATAATCAAAGAAATATTCAGACCGAATAAAACTGAATATAGTGTTTATTCAATCTGAATAATGCTTATTCAGTCTCAATAGACATTATTCAGACTGAATAAACATTATATTCACTACCACAAAACAGGGCATTTCCGAAGACTTTTCCGACGGATGGTATAAAAAATAATTAAAAAATAAAATTATAAATATCCGTCGTAAATCCATTGGAAAAATTACTGAAGGAATTTTCCGACGGTTCCCGACGGATTGGATGGATTTAAAAATAATAATAAATATCCGTCGGAAACCCATAAATTCCGTCGGAAATTTCCGACGGATTTCCGCCTGATATTTATTATATATTTTTTATTTTTTTAAATCTATCCAATCCGTCGTAAATGGGTTAATTCCGTCGTTAATTTCCGACGGATTTCTGACGGAATTTCCCAATTCTCCCAATTTTTCAACTTTTTGAATTACTTTGTATAATTAATTATTTTTACAACTGTATATATGTATATGTATATGTATGTATGTGTATGTCCTATATGTCACTTGATTGTATATATATATATAGGTTACAAGTAGTATATATATACAGGGCTATACACATAAACGTATATATAAATATATATATAGTATGCATATATAACTTGTATACGTACTTGTGTGCATGTATATCTATATACGTTTGTATTTGTCATAGTCCTTGTAGTTAGTTAATGGTCATTAATGCCCATTGTAGTTCGTTAATGGTTCTTAAAGCCTATCAAGGCCCATTGTAGTTCGTTAACGGTGCTTAAAGCCTATCAAGGCCCATTGTAGTTCGTTAATGGTCCTTAAATCCATGAAGGCCCATTGTAGTTCGTTAATGGTTCTTAAAGCCTATCAAGGCCCATTGTAGTTCGTTAACGGTGCTTAAAGCCTATCAAGACCCATTGTAGTTTGTTGACGGTCCTTAAACCCATCAAGGCCCATTGTAGGTCGTTAAAAGTTGTTAAAGCCCATCAAGGCCCATTGTAGTTCGTTATGAGCTGTTAAACCCATTAAGGTCCATTGTAATTGTAGCCCGTTAAGGGGTCGTTAAAACCCATCAAGGCCCGTTGTAGTTCGTTAGGAGTTGTTAAAGCCCATAAAGGCCCACTTTAGTTCGTTAGGAGTTGTTAAAACCCATCTAGATCCATTGTAGTTCGTTAGGAGTTGTTAAAGCCCATCTAGGCTCATTGTAGTTCGTTAGGAGTTGTTAAAGACATCAAGGCCCATTGTAGGTCGTTAGGAGTTGTTAAAGCCTATCAAGGCCCATTAAGACAGGCCTCTTCCATCTTCAACGGAAATTACCGCTAAGCTAGAGTCGTTAAAACCTCACAAATTAACATATTAACGTTAACAATATTAACATATTAAAGTTAACAAAATTAACGTAATTAAAAAATAATAATTATTAAAATTTAAAAACTTAATTTAATATTTAATATTTAATATTTAATATTTAATATTTAATATTTAATATTTAATATTTAATATTTAATATTTAATATTTAATACTTAATACTTAATACTTAATACTTAATATTTAATATTTAATTAAAATAATTCCGTCTGAAATCCATCGAAAACCTTGTGTATATATAGAAACCCTAGCCGTCGTCTTTCTTTTTGTCGATTCTCACATGCAAACACCACCTCTCCTCTGATATCTGACGACCGTCTCCATCCACCACCATCTCCATCCATCATCATCTCCGTCCACCACCATCGCCACCATCGACCGCCCACCATCGCCAACACCGTCGTCGTCCACCACCACCGCCAGGTCCATCACCATCGCCAACACCACTGTCCGTCGCCGCCACCGTTGTCCGTCGCCGCCACCGTTGTCCGTCGACCACCATCGTTGTCCGTCGACCACCACTGTTAGCTCCACCATCGCCACCACCGTCCACCACCGTTGTCCGTCGACCACCACCGTTAGCTCCACCATCGCCCAGAAAAACCACCTCTAAACTTGACTCCGGCGATAGAATCCTCTGGCGGCAGAAAACCTTCGACAACAGAAACCTCAACCTCCAACGGATTTCCGACGGAAACCTCCGTCTGTAAAAGACCACCGACTTCAGCAAGGTACAATTGTTACCGTTAAGTTATATGTATTTATATGTATGGATTAATATGGTTACAACTGTTACCGTTAAGTTATATGTATTTATGTGTACTTATATGATGGATTAACATGTATGTCTTAATATGTATGGTTTAATATGTATGGTTTAATTTGTATTATTAATATGATGGATTAATATGTATGTTTTAATATTTATGTATTTAATATGTATGGATTAATATGTTCAAGTTTATCAATTTTAGATAGTCGGGTTGACATTTGTTGGGCAAACATTAGGGTTGATTTAATATATTATGTATATGTGATGACGAAATTTTTAAGATGGCGAAATTTTTAGTGTTCAAGTTTATCAATTGCTTTAAGCTTATATTTAGTGTTCAAGTTTATCAATTTTAGATAGTTGGATTGTCATTTGTTGGGCAAACATTAGACTTGTTTTAATTTGGAAATATCCATTTTATAGTCGTTATGATGACTTGAAATTTTAAAAAAATACATTTAAGGTCATCCAAAACTCACTTATTTGATTTAAAACCCCTAGTTTGACTTTCAAGTAGTCAAGCCATTAATTACACTTACGATTTTAAAGTCATTCAAAACTCTTTTCTTTATTTAAAACCTGTAGTTTGACTTTCAAGTAGTCAAACCATTACACTTAGGGTTTTAAAGTCATTCAAAACTCACTTATTTGATTTAAAAGCATGGTTTGACTTTCAAGTAGTCAAACCATTAATTACACTTAGGGTTTTAAAGTCATTCAAAACTCTTTTTTTCATTTAAAACCAGTAGTTTGACTTTCAAGTAGTCAAACCATTACACTTAGGGTTTTAAAGTCATTCAAAACTCGCTTATTTGATTTAAAACCCATGGTTTGACTTTCAGGTAGTCAAACCATTACACTTAGGGTTTTAAAGTCATACAAAACTCACTTATTTGATTTAAAACCTATGGTTTGACTTTCAAGTAATCAAACCATTAATTACACTTAGGGTTTTAAAGTCACTCAAAACTCCTTTCTTCATTCAAAACCCGTAGTTTGACTTTCAAGTAGTCAAACCATTACACTTAGGGTTATAAAGTCATTCAAAACTCACTTATTTGATATAAAACCCATGGTTTGACTTTCAAATAGTCAAACCATTACACTTAGGGTTTTAAAGTCATTCAAAACTCACTTATTTGAACTAAAACCCATGGTTTGAGTTTCAAGTAGTCAAACCATTACATTTAGGGTTTTAAAGTCATTCAAAATTCACTTATTTGATTTAAAACTCATGGTTTGACCTTCAAGTAGTCAAACCATTACACTTTAAAGTCAAACCATTACACCACCTCTACCTTGCTTATGTCGACTAACTACTTCGTTCTTTGTTGTAGTTATTGAATATGTCGACAGACAAAGGATGAATGTATATGAAGAATGATGCTCAAGGGTTTCTTAGCAGGCAGTACGGCGGGTTAATGGACGGTTTTTTGGACGTTGCCTATACCAATGCAAACACTATTGAAAGGAAAAAAAAACTCCTAATGGTATAGTGCTTCGTATCTGATGCTCTTGTTCCAAGTTTCGTAATATACACCCTAAAGAAAGAGATGACGTTAGACTCCACTTGATGAAACACGATTTCATGCCTTATTATACCAATTGGTGGGCACATGGTGTAACGTATCACTATGCATTTGATCATCAACACGTTGGTCAATCTTCTACTCCGACAGTAGAAGATCATAACCAAGGGTTTGTGGAAATGGTGAACGATCACATGGTACACGATGCCATGACATGGGAAGAACAAACTCCTAATCCTTCTGCCCAGAGATTTTATGACATGTTAAAAGATGCTGACAAGCCTTTATGGGATGTAGAAGCGGGAACAACAAGTGAACACTCAAAATTAGGAGTTGCGACGAGATTGTTGAACGTTAAGGCGTAATGTAATATTCCCGATGCGACATTTAACCGAATCATTTCCGTGGTGAAAGATATTCTACCAAAGGGTAATAAGATACCTCCTAACTTTTATGAGATGAAGAAGAGTTTGAGCAGCCTCTTTCAACAAAAAGAAAGGATCCATGCTTGGAAAAACCATTGCATATTATTTTACAAGCATGATTCTAAGTTGACCTACTGTACAGTATGCAATGAAAGTCGTTACAAGACTAGTGGACGAGGCAAGGTCCTACACTTGGTGTTGATGTACATGCCTATTATTCCTAGACTTCAAGAACTGTATATGTCATCATAGACATAAAAGAGATGACTTGGCATTACGATCATCAGACGGAACCGGGGATGATGGCACATCCAAGTGATGGTGAGGCTTGGAAGCATTTCGATAGGAAGGATCACGACTTCGCTTCTGAGGTCAATAATATGCGTCTTGGCTTATGCACCGACGGTTTCAACCCGAATAATTTGAATTCGAATCTGTATTCAACATAGCCCATCTTTGTTACCATCTACAACTTACCACCGTGGATGGCCTTGAAATCACAATATGTTAGACTTGCATTGGTCATTCCTTTTAGAAAGATCCCCGGTCAAAACTTAGATGTGTTTCTTAGGCCGCTAATAGACGATCTAAAGATGTTGTATACGGAGGGCGTTCTTACATATGATGCTTATCGTAAGAATAACTTCGAGATGAGGGCTATACTACTATGGACCGTCAGTGACTTCCCTGCCTATGCAATGTTGTCTGGTTGGAGCACGCACGACAAGTTAGTATGCCCGTGCTGTATGGGCATAGTAGATTCCTTCCAGTTGAAAAATGGAGGGAAAGCCTGTTGGTTTGATTGTCATCGGAGATGGTTACCTACAACACGTCCCTTTCACCATGATCGAAAAGGATTTACAAAAGGTAACAAGGTGTCAGTCGGTCCACCACCCGATTTAACAGGTGAACAAATCTATGAGAAGGTATGTCGCTATCCAACTGTTTACGAGGGTTCCCCGTTCCAATCGAAAAATAGAAAAATTAGCAGGTTCAGTACCACTCGTAATTGGGTATAGAAAAGCATCTTTTGGGAGTTGCCATATTGGAAGATGTTGTTAATCTGGCACAACCTGGATGTCATGCATATCAAGAAGAACGTATTTGAGAATCTCTTTAACACTGTCATGGACACGTCGAAAACAAAAGACAATGTAAAGGCAAGGAGGTATGTAGAGTTGTATTGCGATCGACGGGAGTTGCACATTCAGACTTTGGGTAATAAGGTAGTGAAACCGAAGTCGTCGTACAGTTTGAGCAAACAACAGCTAAAACAAGTGTGTGAATGGTTGAAGAAGTTGAAGTTCCCGGAGAGTTATGCTTCGAATATAGGGGGGCGCGTAAACCTTGAAGACTACAGCTTTTATAGCTTCAAGAGTCATGATAGTCATGTGTTTATGCAACGATTGCTACCTATTTCCTTATAAGGGATGATATCGACTCCGATATGGGATGCGATAACGGAGTTGTGCACATTCTTTCGTGTAATATGCTCAAGGGTTCTACACACAGAAGACTTGAGTCCATTGCAAAAAAAATATTGTTCAAACAATTTGCAAGTTGGAAAAGGTCTTCCCGCCTGGTTGGTTTGATTCTATGGAACACCTAGTTATACATTTGACACGTGAAACCATAAACGGTGGCCCGGTCTAATATAGGTGGATGTATCTTTATGAGAGGTAAATGAACCTTCTCTCAACTTGACCTTCCTTTATGTTCATCTTTCATTTCTTTTCTAACACATACAATATTGCCTTTATGTTTAGGACGCTTGGGTCGTTGAAGAGAACCATTAGAAACAAAGCAAAGGTGGAGGGGTCTATCGTTGAGTCCTATTTAGTCAATGAACTCTCGAACTATTGCTCGCGGTATTTTCATCCAAACATACAAACTCGACATAATCGCGAGTCAAGAAACTTTGCCCCAGATATTCCTAGTTCTTCAGGTTCAGACGATCGACTGAACATATTCAAGGTTCCGTTTCGTAGATTATTCGAGAAGGGTGGGAAACAGGTAATTCTGAATGATGTTGAGGTTCACAAGATCCACACTTATGCGTTGTTGAATTGTGAAGAAGTTCAACCTTTTCTAAAGACCTTTGAAGAAGAACTAGAGCGAATGCAACCTCAACTTGACGCGGGTGCCCAGGCACAAGTTGGGGATGAAATGTTTTCTACTTGGTTCCTAAACCACGTGAGTATACCAACATATGAAATTTACACGTGAATTTACCAATTTATGTGTTTAATTTCCTATGTTGTTTTATAGGTCATGGGAGATTCATGTGAACCAAATGAACAACTGCAATCTCTAGCACGGGGACTGGGCCGATATGCACGGTCATATAAAGGATATTTCATCAATGGTTACAAGTTTCATACGGTAACTCATGCTGCTGGTCGGGTCACATATAATAGCGGTGTATATGTGAGGGGAACTAATTACGACGACTCCGAGTTAGAGGGGGACTATTACGGATTGTTGGACGACGTGTTAGAGGTGGATTATTTCGGTGCAGGGCATAACGTTGCGTTATTGTTCAAGTGTACATGGTTTGATACTCCTGGGGAGTTAGAGTTGACTGTAAACATGGGTTGGTAGATATTAAATACAAATCCAGATTAAGATCCGATGACCCTTTCGTCCTAGCATCACAGGCCGAGCAAGTGTATTACACACCATATCCTTCAGTAAGGGATTTGAAGGATTGGTGGGAGGTAGTCAAGACAAAGCCTCGTGGAATATATGCAGTTGCAGAATCTGCTAACGACGATGATGATGATGATGATGATGATGAACAATTCTTTCAAATCAATGAACGAGTAACTTCTACAACGTCTACGGAACCAATTGAGGACCTCGATTCAGTCCCTTTTGTAACAAGGGAGGTAACTTTAGTGGCCACACATTCCGATGATGGTGTACCCGACGAAGCTAGCGATGAAGAAGATGTATCCAAAAATGAAGCTAGCGACGACGAAGAAATATAATTTAAAGACACGGGCGATGATTCAGATAACGAAGACTCAATTCTTTTATCTAATCATTCTTCTGATGACTAATTATGTAGAACTTATTGTTTGTGTATGTATATCTATCTTTGTGTATGTATATCTATCTTTGTGTATGTGTATGTATATATAAATTAAATCTTCTCTAACTTTAAATCGTTTTTTTATTTCAGATGGTGGGAAAGGGTAAGAACAACAAGGCAAGTCCATATGTAGACGATTGTTCTGATGGGGGAGTAGCAGCTCTTCCGGGCATCGACATACGACACCCGAGATTCAACAGACGACACCTGAGAATCAACAGATGGAGGGACTGGAGCAGATCCAACAGATTGAGGATGATTTGCAGGAGGCAGATGTCGATATCAACGTGGATGATACCCCGGTAGCACAACCGAGGACTCGAGGCGCCGGTATTCTACGTGAGGCACCAAGTAATGCCGACCACCGACTTGAGATCCACCTTGATTCAGGTCGGTACGTAGCTAATTAGGGATACACATAACAAGCTTATGCTAATGTATTTTTGTGTTGTACATTTTGCAATTGTGAAGTTTTAAAGAAAACGAGCCTATTCATGACGTCGTTGAAATTTTAAAGTCCATGTTCAATGGTCCGTGGGCTCGTTTTTCGCAGATCCCTCCGGCAAGTCTCGTTCAATTGTTCGGGGAGTTTCGGGTAAGTAATTTATTTTATACAAACTATTTGTTGAAATTTTATAACTTAACACAAGCAATCAATATGCAGGCTCGGTACCGATGGCCACAAGAGCAAGATGCAAACGTTTTCCAAGCCTTTTGTGATACCTTGCAAAGCCGGTATGCGGACACGATGAGAGAGCTTCGTAAATGGTCAGCGAAGTAGGCAAAGAAAGTGGATGGATTAGACTGGGACCAACAGGACTATACGCGGCTGAGGCCATACCATCCAGACTGGCTCCCCGGGCACTACTAAGAAACTATGATAGACCAGCTATGTAGGATTTTCTTTGTAACAGGTTTCTTTCAGTTTGTATGTTGATTTTATCTTTTATGTTTTAACAGGTATGGACTGTGGAAGTATTCCAGCGCCAATCTGCGGCCAATAGGGCCAATTGTGCGCGGTCGACGGCCTGTAGGCATACGGGAGATTCCGTTAGCACGGTTGTGCATCGGCAATGTGTCACACCCCGCTAAAGCGGAAACACGAGGCGTGATAGCTCAAGATTTCATAACAATAGGATAAAAACAACACCAACCATCCATTCAAGTACATAATAGTTTAAGTTCAAAATTTACATCGTATCAACTCAAAAGTTCTAACAAAATAAAGTAAACCAAGTGTTTCAACTAATCAGTTTCAAATATAATCATGATTGATGTTGACACGCCCACATAACAAACGTTTCGGTTAATCTTTTCTTACACCTGAAAAGCATGATAAAAACAAGGTCAACTACAAAGAGTTGGTGAGTTCACAGGTTTTCATATGCACAAAACAGTTTTTATGCAGTTTTCAATTCTTGTGGAACGAACGTTCACATCAAGTATAAATAGTGAAATTTATGAGCATTTAATTAATCCTTGTATTGAGAAACGTGTCAAGGCATAATGTACTCTACTTCATAGCAAGTATCGAGCCACCGCTAAACCTTTCGACCACACAAAAATATCATTTTATAATTCTACCTTAGCGGTGGGACTAAAACCCCACATATGTAGAACCTTCGTTTTTATAGGTATAGTGCACCCCTACCTGTAGGTTCTAGGTGGGATTGCTATCCACACCCCTACTTTGTCGGTTTTTAGGTGGGATTGTCCATCCAAATAGCGCTATCCACATATACCCTCGGCTCCTCACTTGAGTTAATAGTAGTGTACAAACTTTTATGGAACATTTTACTCAATACAATCTATTAGCGTACATGCCTTAGTGCCCAAAACAATAATTTCATAATGTTTCACATTCGGTAATGCGAATAGCTCAAATATTACATTTAATCATGCTTTTCACCCCAAAACGTATAAAATACTTTAAAAATGGGGCTGTGAATACTCACCTTTGCAAGCTCCGCTACTCAAAAGCACGATCTGATCCCCACCCAAAGGCCTAACGATTCCCTAAGAGAGAGAAATGCTCAAAACCATCACTTATGGGTCTAAAACTACTTATGGAAGTGAATAAGTCTTAAGCTTATAAATGTCCACATACATCCAACTTGATTGTCTATAGTCCAATTATACATAATGCACATATGCTCGTTAATATAGTAATTTATACCGTAAGTTGTGTTATAAACCATCAAATGATCAATAATTGTTAAAATCGAGAAATTCCAGAATTTCACTTCTGGACAGAAACTTGTAGTACTCAAAGTTATCAAAATGTAGAGACTTTCAAAATTACATAGCTTCCCATATTTTTATATGTGATATAGTACTGGGTTATGGTGATTTTGACCAAATTTGATGCATTTTGGACATGTAAAAATGATTCAAATAATTTATGCAATGCAAAGGGTCACAACTGGCATGGAAGATTACACCATGTTAGTAAATCACTCATTTGAGGAGTTCTACTCAGTGTTTTCTAGAATTTCCAGTTGGATTGGAATTATAACTCAAAAAGGAAACTTTTCAGATAAGAATTACTGATTTTGAAGAAGTTATGAAGGAGATATGCCACTACAAAGTTGCATGCGCAATTCTATCATTAGCTGACAGATTGCACACTTAACTTTAATAAATTGGTTAATGCCTCAAAACTTCATATTTTTGAATGAAACTGGATTCATATGAATCCTAACTCAAAAAAGAAAGTTTTAGAAGAAGAATCATGCATTAAAGACAAATAACAAAGGAGATACTAACACACAAAATAGAGTTTAGCTGCTGGTGGTTTCACAGATTGCACACCTAAAGTATTTTAGGTGTTTGGAGGTCCAAAACTCCATATTTTTAAGTTATTCCACTTGAAAACTGAAGATAACTCATAAAACTAACTCTCAAAGGAAGAATCATCCTTTTTTATTGAGTTTTGAAAGAGATATGGCCATTTGAACATGCATGCACAAATCTGTCAGCTTTAGACAGATTGCACACTCATTTTGTTTTGAAGAGTTGAAACCCCAAATCACCACATATTTGAGTGAAAACAGTGGCATTTGAAAGGTAACTCATTAAAATAAATTCCAGAAGAAAAATCAAGTAATTTGGATGAGTATTCAAAGATTTATGGTCGTTCAAAGCAGGGTTTACCTACTGTTGAACTTCCAGATGCACATTCATCTTGTTATGAGCATTTGGGGGGTCAAAACTCAATGTTTTTGAGTGAAACCACTTGGATTAGAACCCCAACTCAGTAAATAAACTATTAGAAGAAGTTTTATGATATTTGAACATATTATATGCAAGAAATGGACGATTTATGCCCATGCATAAAATCTGTCAGCACCAAAAATCACCATTGTTGTTCAAAATCACATAAAATCATGTTTTTCACCTATTTTCTTGAGTTTTATTGTTTGGATCATAGATTATCACCATTGTATAAACATTTTTACATGTTTTGGTGTATAATCTCTCCATAAACTCAGAAACTTCGGATATTAGAAGAAGGTAGCTAAAGAATGCAAGAAAAGTAGGGTTTTCACCCAAAATTTGCAAGAAAAAGATGAAGATGGTGTTGTTACTTACTTGAGTGATGATTGTGGTTCATAGATTCTTCAAAAATCTTATCCAAAAGATGATTTTGATGATGAATGTGGCTGATTTTTAGAGAAAAAAAAGGATGAGAGACTTGTGTCCTTTAGTTTCTAGAGAGAGGAGAGATTCAAAATTTTCAACATGCAAATGAGGAGGAAATGGAAAAAAAATATATATATATATATATATATTTATATGGGGGAATTAGGTGGGGGGCTGGCCATGTACATGGGCCCACTCCAATCCAAAATATGTATATATTTTTATTTTAAAACAAAACAAACTTAAGCCCACTTAAGAATAAAATGTAATTTTTATCAATTTTTGGCCTTTTTCCTCAAAATGTAGGCCCTAAAATGGTTAATTTCTAACAAAATAAAAAGTTTCATAAATAAAATACTAAAACTATATATTTTATATAAATTAGGTAAATTAGAGCATTTGGCATTATATTGGACGTTTTAGACAGTTACGGGTCGGAACCGGACTTTCTAAGCAATTACCGGCAACTCTAGAAATTTTTCGGCCAATCTAATCTAACTAACTCCCAATCTTATAACTTATCTAAATTAACACTAATATAAACTTAATAAGATCTAACTTGGTAGCTCAAATTTGACAGTTGTCATAGTCTCCCCCTGTTAGAGAAATTTCGTCCCGAAATTTAAGAAATAGCTTTCTCCGGGGCGTTCGCAAACAAGCAAGGATACTTATGCTTCATCAAATCTTCTCGCTCCCAAGGGTCGAACTAATGCTTCATCTGCTAGGCATTTCTTCAAGTTTGACACATGGCATGTGTCGCGGATGGTGCTTAAATTCTGTGGCAACTTTAGTTTGTATGCTACCGGTCCAATTCTTTCGGTTATTTCAAATGGACTAACGTATCTGGGACCCAGCTTGCCTCTCTTCCTGAAGCGTACTAGTCCCTTCCATGGCGACACTTTTAAAAGCACTTTATCTCCCACTTGAAACTCCAATGGCTTTCATCGATTATCCGCATAACTCTTCTGACGATCTCTTGCTCTCTTGAGTCTTTCTTTAATGGTCGAGATCTTATCAGTGGTTTTCTGAATAATATCGGGCGTTATCAACTGTCTATCTCCGATTTCTACCCAGCTAAGCGGTGATCTGCACTTACGTCCGTATAGAGCTTCGTATGGTGCACATTGTATGCTGGTGTGATAGCTATTGTTATAAGAGAATTTAACTAGTGGCAGGTAGGTATCCCAACTCCCACCAAAATCTATTGCACATGCACGCAGCATATCCTCTAACGTTTGAATAGTTCTTTCCGATTGACCATCTGTTTGAGGATGATAGGCAGTGCTATAATCCAAACGCGTACCCAATGCCTTTTGAAGAGACTGCCAAAATCGTGTAAAATGTGCGTCTCTGTCTGAAATAACGGAAATAGGCACATCGTGGCGTGTAACTATTTCATTGCTGTAAATTTTCGCACATTTCTCCATACTGAAATCTTCACGAATGGGAATGAAATGAGCTGATTTTGCAAGTCGATCAACTATAACCCATATAGAATCGTGTCCCTTCCCAGTTCTGGGTAATTTGGTTACAAAATCCATGGTTATTTGCTCCCATTTCCATTGGGGAATTTCGGGTTGTTGAAGTAGACCGGATGTTTCTGATGTTCGGCCTTGACTTAAGCACAAGTTAAGCATTTGATTACATACTCCGCAATATCATTCCTCATTCCTTGCCACCAATAGTATTGCTTCAGATCCCTATACATCTTATCCGCTCCTGGGTGAATCGAATATCTGGATCGATGGGCTTCATCCAAGATAGTTGATCGTGAATTTCCAACCTTTGGTACCCATACTTTATTTTTGAAGTAATGAACTTCATCTGATTGTAATTCAAATTCTTTTTCTATGTGATGTAAGGTCTCATGCTTCAAATTTTCTTCTTTCAAAGCTTCCCTTTGTGCTTCAAGAATTTGAGTCTTTAGACTTGTTTGAACCATCATTCCCATAGCTCGTACTCTCTTTGGTTTCACTCTTTCCTTTCTGCTTAATGCGTCAGCTACTACATTAGCCTTGCCCGGATGGTACTTTATTTCACAATCGTAGTCACTAAGTAG
Organism: Silybum marianum; assembly: GCA_036898165.1. Classification (NCBI taxonomy): domain Eukaryota; kingdom Viridiplantae; phylum Streptophyta; class Magnoliopsida; order Asterales; family Asteraceae; genus Silybum; species Silybum marianum. Next base: position 7,290,372 of record CM072539.1, read on the forward strand.
CTCGACCCATCTTCTTTGCCTCATATTCAGCATTTTCTAGTCAAGAATGTGCTGAAGGCTTTTATGATCAGTGAAAATGGTGCACTTAGTGTCGTAGAGATAGTGTCTCCAGATTTTGAGTGCGAACACCACCACCCCTAACTCCAAGTCATGGGTGGTGTAATTCTTCTCATGAATCTTTAATTGCCTCGATGCGTATGCGATAACTTTGTCTTTTTGCATCAGTACGCATCCCATCCCTTGATGTGAAGCGTCACAGTAGGCTACAAAGTTATCCACTCCCTCTAGTAAAGGCACAATCGTGCGTTGCATAACTTGTATTTGAGAGTCTGAAATGCTTCCTCTTGTTTCTTTCCCCAAATAAACTTCTTATCTTTTTGAGTCAGTGTCGTTAGTGGTTGTGCGATCTTGGAGAAATTTTCGATAAATCGCCGACAGTAGCCTGCTAACCCAAGAAATTGACGGATCTCAGTTGGTGTCTTCGGGGATTCCCATTTCTTAATGGCCTCGATCTTAGCTGGATCAACATGTATCCCCTTTTCATTTACTACGTGGCCTAGAAAGTGTACTTCTCGGATCCAGAATTCACATTTGGAGAATTTGGCGTACAAATTTTAATTCTTGAGCAATTCTAGTATCAACTTCAAATGTTGTTCATGCTCTTTCTTATTACGAGAATAGATGAGTATATCATCAATAAACACGATCACGAATTTGTCTAGGTATGGTCGGCATACTCTATTCATCAAATCCATGAAGTCTGCTGGTGCGTTTGTTAGCCCAAAAGGCATAACTAGGAACTCGTAATGACCATAACGAGTTCTAAACGCTGTCTTAGGAATGTCTTCTTCACGAACTCTCATCTCATGATACCCCGATCGAAGATCGATCTTTGAGAAATACGTAGCACCTTGAAGTTGATCAAATAAGTCATCAATTCGAGGAAGGGGGTATCGGTTCTTGACATTCAACTTATTGAGTTCTCTATAATCGATACACATTCGGAAACATCCATCCTTCTTTTTAACAAACAAGATCGGAGCTCCCCAAGGTGAAGAGTTAGGCCTGATGAATCCTTTATCGAGCAGCTCCTGGAGTTGCTATGATAATTCCTGCATTTCCGACGGTGCCAGTCGATAAGGTGATTTCACCACGGGCGCAACTCCCGGAACTAAATCAATGTAGAATTCAACTTGTCTTGGCGGGGGTATTCCAGGCAATTCGTCTGGGAATACTTCGGGAAAATCCCGAACTATAGGAATATCTTGAACGCATTTTTCTTCAACTTTCTTATCCTTAACGTGAGCTAGAAAAGCAATACTGTCCTTTCTCAAATGCTTTCGCATTTTTATACACGTCACTATTTTAATACCCTTTCTTGGCTTCTCTCCGTATACTTCGAGCATTCCTCCTTCGGGTAGTGGAATTCGAACGATCTTCTTGGAACAGCATATTTTAGCTCCAATCTCGAACACTCGACCTCTTGCCTGACCTCCTTGATTTCCTTGATTGGCTGGTCGTACTTGATTAGTGTTCGGTCTTTGACTCCACCTTGGACATGCGTTCCGGAAGTGATCAGGACTTCCACAGTCAAAACATGTCCGTTTTCCTATATTCTTACAATCCTTGGCGAAATGACCTCCTCTATTGCATTTCTGACAAATAATACATCTTCCAACATGCGGTTTGTTGTACTTATCGCACTTAGGGTATGTTCTCTTTCTCTACGGGTTGAGTCTGAATCCGATAGTTCCCTATCATCTTTAGATTTTTACCCATTCTTCCTCCAGATTGCCTTCTTGTGGGTTCCTTCATCTTTCTCTTACCTTGAGCTTTGTGTTTTGCAAACATTCCCGAACGATTAGCATTGTTGGTGAGTCTGGTTGCTGAATTCACTGCCTCTTGAAGGGTTTTCGGATTTGCCGAAGTAACATCTCCGCGTATTTCAGGAGATAAACCCCAAAAATACCGGTCGACTGGGTTTTCCTCAGGCGTAACCAGATGTGGTACTCTTTTTGCTAGTTCATGAAAACGTGCAGTGTAAGAGTCGTTGTAATTTCCTATCATTTCATGATTCCATAGCTACGCTTCCAATTTCTGGATTTCGCTCCTCGGACAATATTCTTCTTTCAGCATTCTCTTGAAATCTTCCCATGTAAGATCGTGGTCGCTTCCCGACCTCGTGTTTGTGCTTGGGTGTTCCACTAGGTCAATGTTCGTCCTTGTAGCAGAGAAGCGGCAAACTCCACTTTGTTCCCTTCAGTATTCTTGCTGATATGGAGTACAGACTACATGCCCTCCATCCAAGATAGTAGTCCGACAGCTCCTTCTGTTCCATGGAATTCTTTAGCATTGCAGGTCCTAAAAGCCTTATCTGTGCATTCCCTATCTCGAGTTGATCCAGACCCTCGGTTGTTTCCTAGAGTAGCGTTCAGACTCGCTGCCATTTGACTAACAATATTTGGAGGTGCTGCCATGAGTTGTTCAGATACAAGTCGTGCGATTTCGGGATCTTCTCTCCTAGGAGGCATAGTTCTAAAGCACAATCTCAAATTGTGATTTGGTCATATTACTATTACTATTTTCGCGCCGAATCTACCTAACTGAGTTATGCATAACAAATAACATGCGTCTAATGCTAAGATCTAATCATTTATTCTTAACAACATACAGAGTACTCGATAGGGAAGGATGAGTGAGACATATCGAACTACGATAGTAGAAAATTTAATTACTAAAGGTACTTTAGTAAATAAAAATTCATAAAAATGTTTATGCAAACTCACACTTATGACCATGCTTTTCATATTTGAGTAAGAAGTTTTCCGATCTATGCTGACTTTTAGTATAACTAGTCCAAGTCCTTTCTTATTCATACCATATTTAGACATAGGTGATCAGGCTTTGCCTAATTATGATATGTTAGAACGATGCCTATTCTAGTTATACTAGTAGTGGGCTTTTAAAATTTTAAATTTATCTAAGAAAATAATATATTTTTTTTTGAAAATTTTGATTATAGTATTTGGTTTTATGGAAAACCCGGTGTTCTCTATAACCTATGGCTCTGATACCAAGTCTGTCACACCCCGCTAAAGCGGAAACACGAGGCGTGATAGCTCAAGATTTCATAACAATAGGATAAAAACAACACCAACCATCCATTCAAGTACATAATAGTTTAAGTTCAAAATTTACATCGTATCAACTCAAAAGTTCTAACAAAATAAAGTAAACCAAGTGTTTCAACTAATCAGTTTCAAATATAATCATGATTGATGTTGACACGCCCACATAACAAACGTTTCGGTTAATCTTTTCTTACACCTGAAAAGCATGAAAAAACAAGGTCAACTACAAAGAGTTGGTGAGTTCACAGGTTTTCATATGCACAAAACAGTTTTTATGCAGTTTTTAATTCTTGTGGAACGAACGTTCACATCAAGTATAAATAGTGAAATTTATGAGCATTTAATTAATCCTTGTATTGAGAAACGTGTCAAGGCATAATGTACTCTAGTTCATAGCAAGTATCGAGCCACTACTAAACCTTTCGACCACACAAAAATATCATTTTATAATTCTACCTTAGCGGTGGGACTAAAACCCCACATATGTAGAACCTTCGTTTTTATAGGTATAGTGCACCCCTACCTGTAGGTTCTAGGTGGGATTGCTATCCACACCCCTACTTTGTCGGTTTTTAGGTGGGATTGTCCGTCCAAATAGCGCTATCCACATATACCCTCGGCTCCTCACTTGAGTTAATAGTAGTGTACAAACTTTTATGGAACATTTTACTCAATACAATCTATTAGTGTACATGCCTTAGTGCCCAAAACAATAATTTCATAATGTTTCACATTCGGTAATGCGAATAGCTCAAATATTACATTTAATCATGCTTTTCACCCCAAAACATATAAAATACTTTAAAAATGGGGCTGTGAATACTCACTTTTGCAAGCTCTGCTACTCAAAAGCACGATCTGATCCCCACCCAAAGGCCTAACGATTCTCTAACAAAGAGAAATGCTCAAAACCATCACTTATGGGTCTAAAACTACTTATGGAAGTGAATAAGTCTTAAGCTTATAAATGTGCACATACATCCAACTTGATTGTCTATAGTCCAATTATACATAATGCACATATGCTCGTTAATATAGTAATTTATACCGTAAGTTGTGTTATAAACCATCAAATGATCAATAATTGTTAAAATCAAGAAATTCCAGAATTTCACTTCTGGACAGAAACTTGTAGTACTCAAAATTATCAAAATGTAGAGACCTTAAAAATTATCAATGTGATATAGTACTGGGTTATGGTGATTTTGACCAAGTTTGATGCATTTTGGACATGTAAAAATGATTCAAATAATTTATGCAATGCAAAGGGTCACAACTGGCATGGCAGATTACACCATGTTAGTAAATCACTCATTTGAGGAGTTCTACTCAGTGTTTTCTAGAATTTCCAGTTGGATTGGAATCATAACTCATAAAGGAAACTTTTCAGATAAGAATTACTGGTTTTGAAGAAGTTATGAAGGAGATATGGCACTACAAAGTTGCATGCACAATTCTATCATTAGCTGACAGATTGCACACTTAACTTTAATAAATTGGTTAATGCCTCAAAACTTCATATTTTTGAATGAAACTGGATTAATATGAATCCTAACTCATAAAAGAAAGTTTTAGAAGAAGAATCATGCATTAAAGACAAATAACAAAGGAGATACTAACACACAAAGTAGAGTTTAGCTGCTGGTGGTTTCACAGATTGCACACCTAAAGTATTTTAGGTGTTTGGAGGGCCAAACCTCCATATTTTTAAGTGATTCCACTTGAAAGCTGAATATAACTCATAAAACTAACTCTCAAAGGAAGAATCATCCTTTTTTATTGAGTTTTGAAAGAGATATGGCCATTTAAACATGCATGCACAAATCTGTTAGCTTTGGACAGATTGCACACTCATTTTGTTTTGAAGAGTTGAAACCCCAAATCACCACATATTTGAGTGAAACCAGTGGCATTTGAAAGGTAGCTCATTAAAATAAATTCCAGAAGAAAAATCAAGTAATTTGGATGAGTATTCAAAGATTTATGGTCGTTCAAAGCAGGGTTTACCTACTGTTGAACTTCCAGATGCACATTCATCTTGTTATGAGCATTTGGGGGGTCAAAACTCAATGTTTTTGAGTGAAACCACTTGGATTAGAACCCCAACTCAGTAAATAAACTTTTAGAAGAAGATTTATGATATTTGAACATATTATATGCCAGAAATGGACGATTTATGCACATGCATAAAATCTGTCAGCACCAAAAATCACCATTGTTGTTCAAAATCACATAAAATCATGTTTTTCACCTATTTTCTTGAGTTTTATTGTTTGGATCATAGATTATCACCATTGTATAAACATTTTTACATGGTTTGGTGTATAATCTCTCCATAAACTCAGAAATTTCGGATATTAGAAGAAGGTAGCTAAAGAATGCAAGAAAAGTGGGGTTTTCACCCAAAATTTGGAAGAAAAAGATGAAGATGGTGTTGTTACTTACTTGAGTGATGATTGTGGTTCATAGATTCTTCAAAAATCTTGTCCAAAAGATGATTTTGATGATGAATGTGGCTGATTTTTAGAGAAAAAAAAGGATGAGAGACTTGTGTCCTTTAGTTTCTAGAGAGAGAGAGGAGAGAAATTCAAAATTTTCAACATGCAAATGAGGAGGAAATGGAAAAAAAAAATATATTTATATGGGGGAATTAGGTGGGGGGCTGGCCATGTACATGGGCCCCACTCCAATCCAAAATATGTATACATTTTTATTTTAAAACAAAACAAACTTAAGCCCACTTAAGAATAAAATGTCATTTTATCAATTTTTGGCCTTTTTCCTCAAAATGTAGGCCCTAAAATGGTTAATTTCTAACAAAATAAAAGTTTCATAAATAAAATACTAAAACTATATATTTTATATAAATTAGGTAAATTAGAGCATTTGGCATTATATTGGACGTTTTAGACAGTTACGGGTCGGAACCGGACTTTCTAAGCAATTACCGGTAACTCTAGAAATTTTTCGGCCAATCTAATCTAACTAACTCCCAATCTTATAACTTATCTAAATTAACACTAATATAAACTTAATAAGAGCTAACTTGGTAGCTCAAATTAGACAGTTGTCACACAATGAATGGTATTCATTCATCTACTATATTAAATGTATATAATTTATCATGAATTTTTTGTCTACTAACAACTGAAGTCGTATATATATATATATATAGAGAGAGAGAGAGAGGCTGGTTCATCTATATATATATATATATATTGCATGTAGAAAGAAGTATGGAACCGTGAACCCTCCATCAGTGAAGTCTTTGACCGGACACACTCCACGAACAGGAGGTTAGTTCCGGGTGTGACCTGACCGCCCACGGATCCTCCGATATATCTTGATCGGGGTCACGAGTAAAAGGCGGTAAGTTTAGTTTTTGCACAAGATTTAATTTGTTTAAGATTGACTTGTTTTATAGGATAAAGTTGTAGTAATTAGTTTGGGTTGTCCTTGTTGGGTAGACGATAGGTGTAAACTACTTAAAAACATGTAATGGATATGTTCCAATTACAGCCGTTTTGCTGCCGAAATGTCTATAAGTTTTTATTAGTTAACACAATTTTTTTTCGGTGTTTGTAGACGTCCTTCCACCTTACTACACAAGAGGAATACCCTGATATTGATCTAAGCACCCTTACTCCGGAGATACAAGCACAGTTTTGGGAGCGTGCTGTCGGAGGCCCGAAAAAGGTTGTATGTACGGTTTCAATAAGGTTACGGATTTCATGGGTTTGTCCGGTCAAGCCCGTCATAGTTGCTTGTCAAGCTATGCTTCAGAGGTATTTGTAATATGGTTGTAATACATGCATGTATTATGTTTTTATTAATTAGCGCTTAACATTGTTGTTTGTCAAATATGAATTCATTCAGGTAGAGTCTTTGAGAGCAGAGTTGGCGGCACAACGGAAACTGAGAGCAATAGAGCGGACGGAAGAACAGAGAAGGAGAGAGGAAGAAGCGGAGCGGTGTTGGAAGTACGAGGAGGATAGGCTCCAACAAGAAGCCATGAGAGAGCAGTTCGCGCGAGGACTTCATGGCGCAGTTCCAGAACCAGAACCCTCCTCCCCCTCATCCGTAGTTTTAGGATAATAGATACAATTTCTGATGTAATTATGATTCCAATTTTTTTTATTTGTTAAAAAATTGTTTCGTTTCAAAACTATGTTAAAATTTGTACATAAAATTTGATTTTTTAAATTATTTTTTTTAAAAACACCATTTCTGACGGATTTTCGATGGATTATCCGTCGGAAATGGTGCCACAGTTCCGTCAAAAATGTACAATCCAACGGAAAAACCTTGTAAATGTGTCGCAAATATCCGTCGGAAAAGGTATCTGTCGAAAATGCTTTATCGACGTAAATGTCGTCGTATATGTTATCCGTCAGAATTTTCATCGGAAATCTGTCGAAAAAGTCCATCGGAATAGGCTTTTCCTACGACCCGATTTCCGACGAAATGTTTCCGATGGAAACGTCCGTCGGAAAAGGGGGTTTCAGTTTGTAGTGATTCGGTTTGAATATTTCTTTGATTACTCGACACATGTCGCGCTCTCATTTGTCCTCACGTTCACAATCAAATTTGAGTTCTCATTTGAACCCGTCCCTATATATATATATAGGGGCGGGTTCATACGAGGACGGTAACAATTTACGAGTATGCGAGGAGTTTTTTTTATGTACAATATCACATGTGATTTTGCACTAACTGTAGCGGGCGACTTTTGGGACCACTTAAGTCGCATGGAAAGTCGCCCGCATCATTTATGATTTTGTAAATGAATCATATGTGATTTGTTACATGAAAATTTTCATGTACAAAAATAATTGGCTGAGAATTGTCCTTACATTCTCGTAAATTGTTACCGTCCTTGCATAAACATATATATGTATATATACACACATATACGTTAATGGGTTTGATATGTATGTAATCGTGCAGCTAGTTTTTAAGGCATGATAGATAGTAGCGGGTTTAATTAAGGTTGATGGAAGTGGGATGCGAATTGAAAGAAAATTAAAGGTGATTGAGCATGGTTGTACACTGTGGGTAATTCCTGCATTTTGGAGTTTGATGGTGTTGAAAACGCATCACCTCTTCAGGGAAAGCAATGGTTTCATCTCATTGGCCACTTGTCTTTTACTAAATCTTCCCTATTTCTGGATCGATCTTTCTTTCTTTTTCTTTTCTCAAACCATCACTTGCTCTACAAATTAACACATCTAGACCTACCAACCTTTTTTATTTTATTTATAAACAATACCTATATATTATATTAATTGTTACTTTCTCATGCTTTACACACACAAATATATACAAGGTTGGTTCGCGTAAAATCTATCTGTTTTTATAAATCCTTAAGACTATATTTTTATATTTAAAACTTTATGACAGAACATTGTTAATGTAAAAAATTCGAATCTTTGCAGTAAAAACATTGTGATGTTTATCTTCACAATGTTTTGCTATGAAGTTTCAAGTCTAACAAAGTAGTCTTACAAAAACAGTCCGGTCTCCCTTGATTCCAAACCTATACATATATAGAGGGAGGTTATTATGCAAGCAAAATGCATTCCTACAACTCTTATAATTAAATCAGGAACGTCCATTTGATCATCAACAGTTACCATTTGATAGGTTGTAACTATCTTTGATTAAAAAAATCAAAAAATAAAAATAACAAAAAATAGATGGTGGATAACCCATAAGTGGGTTGTATACATTGTATAATCTAGAGGGGTTGTATTTGAACAACCCTCTACACACACACACACACACACACACACACATATATATATATATATATGTGTGTGTATGTGAGAGGGAGAGATTTCAAATACAAATCACGTCAATTCGTACAAACCGTGTGATTCATTGTTTAACTGAATAAAATTGTTTCAATAAAATGTATAATATGATGAAATTGTTTCATATAATTCTTTTCTTCATTAAACTATTTTTGTTTCTACATGAAAAAAGAAATTGTTTCATGAAATTCTCATTTTGATGAAACTTGTTTCACATATTCTTACTAATCAACCCTCATGTATTCTTGATGAATTTTTTCATATATTATTGACCAATCAACCTTTGTAATTAAGAAAAAGTGAAATATTAAAAAATGATTGATTGAATTCGGTTTGTAGTTTTTTTCGAATTGACGTGATTTGTAACAGAAATCAACTCTAAATAGGGCTAAATCAAATAAAAACCACAAAAATGTTACAAACTCTTGAAAACCAATATACAATTAATTTTTTTCATAATTTATTTTTATCAAATGTTAGGATTTAAGATATTAATTGTCACATATATTTGCTACATAAGGTGAATGTTGCACATGTATTTGTTTCACCTATTAAAAAAATATGCATATTTTTCTTTTCACTGGGTGAAGCAAAAAAAATCACATGTAATTATTTCATAAGGTGAACACAAACATATATGAAAAATTATCTTAAATTTATAGCTTTCGATTAAAAAAAACCATGTACAAAATATTTTTGTGTCTATTTTCACGAGTTTGCAATCTTTTTATTGTTTTAGTTTGATTATTGCCCTATATACATACACACACACATATATATATATATATATATATGAGGACAAAGGAGAGCCCGACAGGTGTTCCATTCAGTATAAATAACGAAGGGCATTCTGTACGAATTATGAAGGTGAAGTTCCTACACTATTCATAATGAATGATATAGTATTATTCAATATGAATAACACACCATTCAATATGAATAACACATGGTCATTATCTATTCAGGTTGAATAACCCTCGACATAAAGGACAGGTGTCGCGCTCTCCTTTTTCCTCATGTGCACATCAAAAGATGAGTTTTCATTTGAACCCACCCTTATATATATATATATAAGGGTGTGTTCAAATGAATATATATATATAGAGAGAGAGAGAGAGGGGGGGGAGAGCGATAATCAAATAAAAATCACAAAAAAAGTTATAAACTCGTGAAAACCGATATAAAAATATTGTTTTATATGATTTTTCATCAAAATCTATAGTTTCAGATATGTTTGTGTTCACATTATAAAAAAATTACATGTGATTTTTTTTATTCACCAACTGAAAGGAAAAATATACATAAAAATTATTCATATGATGAAACAAGTACATGTGAAAGTTTCATATTATGAAACAAATATATGTGAAATAATATTTTAAACTGTACCATTGAGTAAATAAATCATGAAAACAAATATTTTTATATCGGTTTTCACGAGTTTGTAACATTTTTAATTTGATTTAGCCTCTATATATATACACACACAAACACACACACATAAGGGTCAGGTTCAATGGAAAACGCTAAAAAATGGGAAAACTGTAGAACATCTTAGGAGCCCTCCATCTGGACAGTATCCACTAATGCATACTGGTAATTTGTAACATGCATTTGTGTATATGCACTAAAAGAAAAGTTCATGCGAGGGCGATATCTTTTTACAAGAACGCGAGAAGCTTTTTTCGTGTACAAAATCATATATGATTTTGTACGAACATCAAAATATCACATGTGATTTTGTACGAACATCAAAATATCACATGTGATTTTGTACGAACATCAAAATATCACATGTGATTTTGTACTAACATCAAAATCACATATGATTTTGTACATGAAAAAATTTCTCGCAATCTTGTAAAAAGTTAGCATTCTCGTATGAATCTGCCCCTATACACTAATGCATATGTAATTATAGAAGCATTGGTGCATAGAAAAAAATGTAACATGCATTTGTGCATATGCACTAATGCATTTTGCATATGCACAAATGCTTTTGTGCATATGCACAAATACCTATGTTATAATAAAAGCATTGGTGCATAGGAAAAACAAAAGTCTTGTATGCATTAGTGCATACCGTTCGGATGGATGGCTCCCAGAGCGTTCTTCAATTTTTTCTTTTTTTATTATTTTCTCTTGAACCTCCGTCTATATATGTATATATAGGGGAGATTTCAAATACAAACCATACAATTCTTGCAAACCATACAAACTCCATGGTTTCAATATTATTTTATTAAATAACATTGTTTCATAAAAGTGTTTAATATGATGAAATTGTTTCACATAATTTTTTTTCATGAAATTGTTGCATATATTTTTGTTTCTATATGAAAATGAAATTGTTTCATGCATTTCTCATTTTGATGAATCTTGTTTCATAAATTATCAGGTGTTCTTGATGAATTTTTTTCATATATTATTGACTAATAAACCCTCATAATTAAGAAAAAATGATTTTTTTTATAAAAAATGATTGGTTGAATGGAGTTTGTATGGTTTGTTCGAATTGTTTGGTTTGTAATGGATATCTCCCCTATATATATATATATATACTATATTAAAAAAGAGGAGATTCGGTTATCTTGAAAATTTTAAGAGGCATAAGTTACAATGCTAGATGTACAAGTTTTAAAGCATCCATAACTCCCATGTTTCTTACCTATTTTAAATCAAATCATTTTTTATTTTTAACTTACAATTTATACCATTATAATTATTTATTTAACTTACTTTAAATCCCTTAGTATTTCATTTTTTATTTTATACACTTATCATATTAACATAAATAATTGTATATGAACTAAAATGCATTAGAAAATACATTTCTTTTTTACAAATTATACCGTTATAATTATCTCGTCAATACCTTCAAAATGAGTATAATATTTAATTTTTTAGATTTAATTGTACTATTTAATAATTTGAATACATACAAAAAACATATATACTATATTATAAAAAAGTTACATCTTGAAATAAGAGGTCTAAATTTGTACAAACTTGAAAGTACCATAACCTCCCTCCATGTCTCTTTCATACTAAAAATTAAATTATTTTTAAGTTCTAAATAACACTTTCTACCCTTATAACTAATTATTTAATATAATTTAAATCCCCTACTTTTCCATTTTTGATTTGCATCCTTATCATATTCATATAAATAATCGTATATGAATTAAAATTCATTTAAAATGTATGATTCTGTTTTTACTAATTATAACATTATAATCGTCCCGTCAATACCTTCAAATGGAGTCTAATATTGAATATTTATACATTTAATAATATCATTAAATATCATGAATACTTGCGAATTAATTTATTTTATAGTCATACTTTTTACATTTTTCATTTTACAATATGTATATATAAATCATGTTAAACGGTTGATATTGAAAACTAAGAAGTACAAATTTTAATGTTAAATGTACAAGATTTACAAGAGCATGTCTTAAAAAATTATTGTTTAATTTTAAAATACATAAACTTTAATACTTAATGTACATATGCATAAAGCCTCATAAAACCCCAAAACCCCATTCCTACTAGAATCCCTCAACGACTCAACCACGTCCTCCACCAACACCCGACTCCCCCTGGAATCAACCCCATCCCACGTGATTTACCTGATACGATTCATTATTCGACTACAAACAACCGATTGACAGATTCATCTACATCTCTTGCTCTTTCCAGTTTTCTTTCTCCGTCCGACTCCCACCTAAAGACGATCGTCACGGATTTGATTTATCCATTCACACAGCTATATCTTTGGCGTAAACCTGCCTAATGCTCCCTATAATTCATGCTCCCTAAAGACGACCGTCACAAATTTCAGCACAATATTTTTTGTTTTTGAAATAGATGTTTTTTTATCTTCTGAAACATTTGTGTTTTTGTTCACAAATCTAATCTTGATTTTGATATTCTTAGCAATTTTGGTATCTCTAATTATTTCTTGAATCACCGAACAATTTCTCTTACTTTTAATGGTTAAACATCTTCCTAAATCAATTTTTATGTCATATAATCATCTTTTTTGAAGACCAAAAAATTGTGTTTTTTGAAGACAGAAATTTGACCAGCTTTTAAATTGCTTATATGATTTTGTTATTATTTTCATGTTGAATGTTGAACTTAATTTATATCGTTACCAAAGATGTCTATACTTCATTATAAAATGTCAATTTCAATTTTTCATGAAAAATTAAGAAGTACGATTTATTTTATGTTATGCATAAGTTTTATATTAATTGCATTCCCTTCTACAACATATCAACTTGATTTTCATGCATAGTTCCTATATGGAATATGAAAATACCAGAAGCGATGAGTTTGTCAATTCAAATGCGTTAAGTCTATCCTTATGAAACTTTGTGCTATTTAATATTCTCGCCACAACAAACATAGTTTTTGAGTATTGTTATTTGTTACCACAAATTTTACTTTCGAGTTTATTCAAACATAAGTTTCAGATTTAATTTTTTAATAGCAAGTTGCAAAAACTACAATCCCAAATGCACAAATTGGTCTTTAAAAGTTAAGAACAACAAATGATATTGGTTTAAAAACTCTGCTATTTGGTTATTCAAATTTTCATAATCTTTGAGGAACCAAAATGTTAACTTTGAATTTGAATATCATTTAAAACGTATTATTAGTTGCATCGAGAGGCATAGGGAATAAAACAAAACATGAAACAAGATTGTTGTTCTCTAGCATCATTGGTGACTATTCGAGATTGGAACTATATGTTCATCAGATAGTTGCATCAAGAGGCATTGGACTATTCGAGATTGTTGTTCTCTAGCATCATTGGAAGATGTACAACTTCTTAGGTCGACATAGTTCACCTTTATTAAACACTAAAATTGTTAATGATATGTATAGAGTATCATTTGATGATTTACACATAATAAATCGAAATGCATACCAAAGTACTTTATAGTCAAAGCATGATTTACATATATGTGAATTGAACTACCAAAAAACCATGTCTTCATAGAGTTAGTACTGAAAAGGACAGAGAATACTAACTTAACATGAAACTTGGTTGTTATTTCGATTTTTCGATTTTAGACTCAAAACGTTTCGCGGCGCATCGCGCGCGGGTAACTTACTAGCATATAATAGAGAGAGAGAGAGAGGTAGGTGGATAGAGGAACAATTTTTTGGAAACTTTTTAAAGAGTAAAAACTCAAGAAAATCAATATAAAATTATATTTTTTTCATAATTTTTTTCATCAAATGTTATAATTTAAGATATTGTTTCACATATGTATGTGTTCATATGGAAAAAAAATGTTACATGTGGAAAAAAAACGCTAATTTCACTTATTTGTTTCACCATATGAATTTTGTTTCATATGTGAAAATGAACCAATGTTTTTTTCTACATTTAATATTTTTTTTCATTTGAATACAAACATATGTGAAACAATATCTTAAATCATAACATTTGATGAAAAAAATTATGAAAAAATTAGTTTATATTAATTTTCACAAGTTTCTACTCATTAAAAACTTCTAAATGAATGAGCCTCTATATATATGTGTATATATATGGGGGCGGGTTCAAATGCGAACTCAAATTTGGTTGTGAACGTGAGGACAAAGGATAGTGCGACATGTGTCCCATTTAGTTTAAATATATTCAGACTGAATGTTGTGTTATTTACTCTGGATTTGTGTTATTCACTCTGAATAATGTATGAACTTCACCTTCGGTATGCCCTTCATTATTCAGACTGAATGTGACATGTATCGTGCTCTAATTTGTTCTTATGTTCGCAACCCAATTTGAGTTCGCATCCGAACTTTCCTCTCTCTCTCTCTCTCTCTCTCTCTCTATATATATATATATATATATACACACACACACATATAGAGGGAGGTTCAAACGAGAACTTTCTCGGTTGAAAGAAACAAATGAACCCCTTCTAGCCACATATATAATTAATAAATCAATAAACTAATTAATATTAATATAATTAAGGAAAGGGTATTATTGTCAAACTACTATTTTTGGGTTTGTTACTATTCATGAACAGATTGTACAATGTGGAAATCAATTATATTTTAAATATTAAATATATTAAATAAATATAAGATTAAGATCTCATAAATATATGATTTTGTGATTTGTACGAATATAAGATTAAGATCTCATATGTGATTTTGTACAAATGTAAATGTAAAATCATATATGATTTTATACAAATGATATTCACACATGATTACAATGACAAGTATGTCAACAAAATTACATATGATTTAAGTATCATATATGATTTTGTACAAATGTTAATATAAAATCATATGTGATTTTGTACAAATGTAAATGTAAAATCATATATAATTTATACAAATGTTATTCACGCATACTTACAATGCCAATTATGTTATTTTGATATATTATATTATAATATAATTTTTGATATAATTATGTGATATAATATAATATATCATATAGTACTTTTGAAGAGTATTATTGTCAAACTATTACTTTTGACAATATTTTCTTATACCATTTTTACCCCTAAAAGAAATAACACTTTGTGGAAATCAAGTATCAACATACATTAATTAATATAATGTCATCTAATATAATATCATTTGTTTTTCAAAATATGTAGCTAGAAAGAGGTTTCTTTGTTTCTTTAAACTGAGGGTGTTCTCGTATGAACCCTCCCATATATATATATATAAACACACACGATATAAGTTCTTTAAAGGATAAATGTTCAATTCATTAATATTTGAAAAAACATTTCCTACCAGCCCGAAAAATAAGGGAGGTCCCACGTTCGAATCCGGGGAGGATTAAAAACCCCTTATGGCCACAAATGTTCAAATGTGGTGACTTTGGGCTACCCGCAAAGCAAGTAGTTGTTTTGGAATTAGTCGGCTTGCATAGTGGGTTGGATATCCAGGTTAATAAAAAAAATAAAAAATAAGGAAGGTCGATTAATTTGATCCCTATATATATAAATCCTATGAATTTCTTCTTCACATACATCATGATCTAGTTTTTAAATTTTTATTACATGAATTGAAGCATCTAATGTGTGTTTAGGAGGTTTTTTAAAAAACAAAAACCTCCTTTTAAGATTTTTCACATAAGGTTTTTAGTAAGGATTTTCATTATAAATCATAACCTTACGACCTGCTTTTTTGGAGAATTTTTCGTATTTAATCGATTTTACCTTTGTACATGAATTATTAGAAGAATTTCCTCGGGTGTCTATAAAACAGAAGGAAAAGTCTGGGTGGAAGTACAAACTAAAGGAGAGAGGAAAAGTTGAAAGAAGGGAAGAAGTGTAGTGTTAGTTCTTACTGAAACTTCTTGATTTTATCTAACTTTCATTTGTGAGTGGTTTCTTTGTTCTCTTATTTGGATTGAAAGAAATAATAAACTTCCCTTTCTTTCTCTTTTTTTTTTCTTTGCCGAATTTCAGCTATGACCAGTGGCCCCCTAGTTGAATATGCGTAAGAAAGCTACCTGAAAAAACGCAAGGTGCACCTAAGATTGAACTCGACGAATTGTGTTTTGCCAGATAGATTTTTTTAGAAAGTAAGTTTATAGAATTTTACAAAAGTTTTATGTGTAATCAATTTTATTTATTAATATAAATTAAATTAATCATATTTAGTTAAATTTATTAATTTAATATGGTAAAATAAACACATAATTAAAATTATATATTTTATATATATATATATATTTAAATTAATGTCTTAAATTTTGACATATTTGTATACAATTTTTATAAATGTCAATATTATATAACTTCTTTAAAGTATTGTTTAATTTAGTTTTATTTAAGTGGTTGATTGTTTTAGAATAAGAAATTTATGTATAAATATGGGTTGTATTAAAATATTTTAAACTTTATGCAAAATAAAGATATAATTAAAAGTAATAATATTTTTTCTCAATATAAATAAATGTATTTGTATAAAATTTAGTATATTAATATATATAAATGTAGATAAAGTTCAAATGGTAAGACTTTGAATTTTTTTTTAAAAAAAGCTATAAAAAATTAGATGAGATTTTTATATAATAAAAATATATTAAGATTTTTTTTAAATTGTTAGTTAATGACGAGGTGAAAACTTAACTATTGTGGATGCACAATCTAATTGTTTGGTTGAATGGAATAGAATGATTGCATTTGGTAGTTGCTTTAATTTGTAATGATTAGATTCACAATTGAAACATGAAAGATGAAAAACAAAGGATAAAAAGATGGATTTTTGGTGTTTGCAAAAAACAAAGATTTATACAAAGATTCTCTGCCTTCTTTGACGGTCTTTCTTTCCTGTCCAACTTTTTCCACTTATAATAAAAACAAGAGTAAACTACGATTTTCGTCCATATGATTTATTGTTTATAATGATTTTTATCCTTATAATTTAAAAACTGTTTTTTTCATCTCTATGGTTTTATTTTTTTCCATTTTCGTCATTACAATTAACACAGTTAGATTTTGTTTGTTGTGTAAAGTTTAACATATTTAGTCTTTCTGCTATATAAATTTTAAAATATTTATCCTTCAATTTTATTTGTTATATTAATAAACAATAAATTTGACACTTATATGTATAGTTATTTTTTTACTTTTTCTTTATTATATTTTAATACACATCACACACACACACCCATATATATATATATATATATATATAGTTTTTAACATAAATATCAAACATAATTTTATTAATTAATAAAAGATAAATTTTAAATGAAAATATAGAATAGTGAAAGTAATTGCATTTAATAAAAACAACTAGTTCCATATAAATAATTTTTTTTTTCTCAAATCCCATTAAACTTTTTCATATGATAGCTTAAAATAAAAATAAAACTTAAAAACAAGATATAATTTATTTATCAACAATTATAATTATTCGTAATATCTTCCCATTTTAAACTACGAATCATTTAAGAGAAAAAGTTGTTTTGAATAGGAAAATCATTATAAAGTCTAAAATGGGAAAATAAATTACGAATTATTAAAATTGTTGATAAATAAATTATATCTTTTTTTTAAGTTTTATATTTATTTTAAATTATCATTTGAAAAGATTTAATAGAATTTGAGAAAAAAAATGGTTTTATTTATATGTAACCGGTTATTTTTATTAAATGCACTTTACTTTTCCTATTCTATATTTTTATTTAAACTTTATCTTTTATTAAGTAATACAATTTTGTTTAATATTTATATTAAAAAGTATATATATATATATGTGTGTGTGTGTATGTGTGTGTGATATGTGTATTAAAATATAAGAAAGAAATAAAAAGTAAAAAAATAATAATATATATAAATGTCAAATTTATAGTTTATTAATATAACAAATAAAAGTGAAGGATAAATATTTTAAACTTTATATAACATAAAGATTAAATATGTTAACTTTACATACCACAGGGACTAAATATGTAACTTTTCAAAAGTTTTTAACAACTGCTTGTAAGTGTGTTAGTTACAAGGACGAAAACTAAAAGAAAATGAAACCACAAGAATGAAAAAAGTAGTTTTTAAACCACAGGGACCAAAAACGTTATAAACAGTAAACCACAAGGATGAAAATCGTAGTTTACTCTAAAAACAAATACCCCACAACAAATTAAACAAAACTATATAATATACTATGCTCCTTTTCTCAACACACACATTATAATTTTATATATATATATATATATATATACGAGGAAAGTTCAAATGCAAACTTAAATTTGGTTATAAACGTGAAAACAAATAAGAGCAACATGTGTCTGAATGTAGATTATTCAGACTGAATAATCAAAGAAATATTCAGACCGAATAAAACTGAATATATTGTTTATTCAGTTTGAAAAATGCTTATTTAGTCTCAATAGACATTATTCAGACTGAATAAACACTATATTTAGTTTTATTCAGTCTGAAAATTTTCTTTCATTATTCGACATGTGTCGCGCTCTCATTTATCCTCATTCATAAATAAATTTGAGTTCTTATTTGAACCCGCTCCATATATGTATATATATAGTTTTCACTTTTATTTTGGCTACTACAAAATTTCAATATATGCATATGTATATGTACGAAAGAATTCGATAAATATATGATTTTGAGAACACTCGCAACAAAATAAAAATGTTAACCGTCGAGAAAATCTGTCAGAAGAGTCATCACTGATTACAACTTGTGGCCGGTGACACTAAAACAAAAGTGATTCGTCGGACGTCACTAATTTTTAAACGTCTTAATAGACGACTTTATAAGACTTAAATTTATAGAGTGAATTACAAATTTGGTCCATGTAGTTTATTTGTTTTAACACTGTGTGGTGTAATCCATAGATATTTCAAAAGAGGGACCTAGAGTGTTAAAACATATAAACCATATGAATGAAATTTGTGATTCACTCTAACTTTATTGACAAAAAAAATAAAACTAAATTACAGATTTGGTCCCCGTGATTCACACTTTCTACCCTACAGTGATCTCAAAATCAAAATAAATAGAAGATTGGGACTCTTGGTTTACAGTTTTAGACCTATTAAGTCCCTCCCTCTAACAAAATATGTTAACCTGGTTAACTTAGAGGGCCTTTTATGAACATGAAGAAACCCTAAATCTTTGGCCTCCTTTCCCTTTCCGATCTCTTACCCTTATACATGTATATCTAGAACGAAAAACAACCACAACCATTTCTCGGCCCTTCTCCGACGACCACCATTTTCCAGCCCCTCATAACAAAACCTGCACCATGGAGAAAAAGATGGTAGATGATGAAGACGATGGTGGCTCATGGTGGTAAGGGATGCTAGATATGGTGACCGACATCGTTGGGGCATGTCGGAGATCATCACAAGGAGGGTGGGGTGTTGGTTGGGAGGTTTTATCAATGATTTTTGTGTATGTATGTATATATATAGTGGGAGGTTCAAGGGAAAACACTAAAAAAGAGAAAACTGAGGAACACATTGGGAGCCCTCCATCCGGATGGTATGCATTAATTTAAACAAGCGTTTTTTTCTATGCACCAATGCTCCTATAATTACATATGCATTAGTACATATGCACAAATGCATGTTACCAATATGCATTAGTGTATACCGTCCAAATTGAGGCCCCCAATGTGTTATTCAGTAACGTTTTCTCTTGAACCCGACCTTATATTTATATATACATATATATGTAGTGTGTTATATATAATATAATAAATATATAATATGTTTCTTTATTTCTTAAGACACTTTTTTTTGTAAAAAGGACTAAAATACCTCCTTATTTAATTTGGTTAACGGATTTTTTTTATTTTGTTAGTGGAGGGACTCAGTAGGTACGGAAATGTAAACTAGGAGTCACATCCTTGTATTTATTTTGATTTTGAGACCACTATGGGTAGAAAATTTTAATTATAGGGACTCAAAAGATATAGTGTTGTGTCCAACATGACGCTTTTGGACGTCTTAGCAAATTTACAAAAACATTTTAATATAAAGTGTTGCATTAACTATCTTATATAATAGTGCTTATGAGAAAGTGTTTTATAAATCCATGTTTTTATAAGATAATTTTTCAAATATTACCCTAAAAATAGCTAATGCAATGATTTCTTATAAAAATATTCTCAAACACTTGTTACGATAATTAAAAATGTCTTATAAACTTATTACAATACTTTTAGACATGACACTTTATTTTTTGATTTTATAAATTAGGATTTATAAAACGGTCTGTTAGAATGCTTAAAATTTTGGTGTCCTATAAACCCAATTTTGTTGTAGTGTGATATTGATTACCAACATATTTTCAATCACCGACGGATTTTGGTTAATCCGCTGGTGATCCATCACAAATCTATCGACAATTACCAGCGAAAAAGTCTATCGATGAAGTCTCGTTTGTTTTATAATGAATGGTTTCATGTAAAAATACAAATGAATAAATGTTTGAAACAAATTGTGAAGAAACAAAACCTACCTATTAGATACCGACTAATTTTAAGTAATTTTATTATTACATCAGTTATTTTCTCATTTCAAAGTCTCGATAGTTTTTGATTTATGATGTATTTGTGATACTTGAGGTTTTAGGCTTATGATATACTTTTGATTATGAGACACTATCTTTTAAGTTTTAGTATATAAATTATTATCATCTTCTTATGTTGCCATGGTAATTGTGGTCATGCTTTATTTTGATCATCACATGTAATCGTGTACTTGCTTGAGATCAGTGGCGAATCTGGAGATGGTTTCCGTTGATATACAAAAAATCTGAAATCGAATAACTCAACCCTACCAAAACGGTTTGCAGGTTATTGGGTTTGTGGGTTAAATGGTTAGCTTAATTAAATAAGATAAGTTTCGATTTGAAAAACATATACCAAATTTTATCATTAGAGCATGAACGCAATAACTAGCGGTAACAATACACAACGAGAACAATTATCTAAGCGAGGAAGTAGGGTTTCTTTTTTCAAAACGGACAAGGGCATTTGGGGGTGGTGGGGGGGGGGGGGGTAAAAATAACTGGGGGACATAAGGACACATCAAAGAAAAAATAAATTTCACTTAAATTATATTGAAAAATTAATATTTCAGTGGAGGTCCTTTTGCCCCCACACTTCATGAGGTAAGTCCGCTACTGCTTGAGATATTTTCTACGTCTTAGAGTATTTCCAACAAGTTTTCATAACTTTTTTTTAAAATAAAGAACCAAAAGTTAAAATTTCATAAAAGAAATATATTAACTACAACAGATTTTTAATTTTAGAGATTTTAACATAAACTATATTATTAAAATATTCTCTAATTTATCATTTCAAACACTTTTAAAATTAACTTTATATTCATTTGTGAAATTGAATAAAATAATAAATTCTCTCTCTTAATATCATGTTTTAGATAATTCTATACACTTGACGTTTTTTTATATTTTTTTTTATTTTAGATAATATTATAAATAAGTTATTAGATTATTATAGAGAATAAAAGATTGATTTATTTATTTATTTTAAAAGATGTTGGATATGCTATCAGTCCATTTCGAAAGTGTCAAATATTGCAACAATATGCTCTACATTTTATCTTAAATTTTCTGAAGTTTCATAACTTAAGAAGAACACTTATTTAAAGGTGCCTTGTCTACCCTTTTGTTTTCACCTAAATGAATTTTAGCCTTTTTACTTTTGATTTTACAAGGGGAAAAGTTAATTCGCAATTATTTTGACTATTTTATCAAAAGTCAAAATTGTCAAATCTCTCTTCAAATCTTATCAAATTTGTTTTAACTTTTGTTTATACTCTTAAATGTCTTAGATATTTAATAAAGGGAAAAGTTATTGGTCCAAATGTTATGGCTCATATATTTTGAACAAACAAAGAGGTTGATGTCACGTGCGTATAAAAAAAATAAATCTTGTAATGATAAAAAGAAACATATGTCTGAATGCATACTAGATGAATATATAATTTAATTGATTATGATATTCGACAAACGTTGGCTAGATATGCATGTTTTAGATAGAAACTCTTGCGATATTTGAACACACAAAGTGTAAGCAAAATGACATTGCAAAAATTGTCTAGAAAAAGGGTAGAAACAATGTGAAGGTGGATATGTTGAAGGTTATATACGTTTCCGCTACTGTCGGCATGCATGCAAATTTAATACTTCCAACGCCCTATACATTTTTTGTAGTAGTCCAAGATATGTCTAGTTTGAAATAAGTTGTACTGCTACAAAACGTACTGTAACAACCCAAATACCATAAAGTGCAATCCAATAAAAATAGACAATTAAAAGACCAATAGGAGTCTAAAATCTATTACATCTCAATGTTTAGCAGCGGAAAAATATAACTATCCACAGCTGAGAATTATTAAACTAAGTAAGCCTCTATGTCATCCGATCTCCTCTACGACCGGCTCACATCTACTCTTTCCCTTGGACGAACTCTTGACCAAGCCTTTACCTGAAAATGGTTCTAATTTTTGAAAAACGAGGGTTAGACCACAAGGTCTAGTGAATTCCCAAATATACCGCAGTTATATAAATAAAACATTTAAATCCGAAGAAATAAATTGTTAAAACTTAGGAAGCAACAATTCAAATACGGACCATGTACAAGGATAATAGAACAACCATGTAAGTCATAAACTTGCCACATATGACTCATTGATCGTTACCCGCAAACTTGCCACATGCGGGTACGTCGTATACCTCAAACGAGTTCGAGGCGTACAAAATATAACTCTCAAAAGATCTGCACCATCTCGAGGTACACCCACTTTCCTATGTACATGTCCATTCTACCTAGGCATATCGCGATATCCAGGCCAATTTAACATATAACATTTATACGGTCCAAACGAAAATATAATTCATTTAACATGCTTCCAATTTAATACCACGATAAGTTTCATAAATTCAACATTTGCCAAAAAGTGTAGTTTAAGTCAAGGGAACTCATCGGAATTGCCGACTACTAAACACACTTTAGTCTTACAAAATCCCCCAACCAAACACCTGAATTGAGGTTGCCAAGCTATGAGTTAACAAGCCCAAAGTAACCCAAAAGACTCAATTACCAACCCCCTTAACTAAGGACTCAAGCTAGAACCCCAAACCGATACCGAACAAAATACTGAAAAACGGGAAACAGTGGACTTGGCGAGTCCTTGGCGAGTCAGGACTCGCTTGAGACTCGCTTTAGTCTCTGTTTTCCTGCACAACTTCATTTCGTGAACAAAACCCAAATTCCAACTCCCAATCCGATTTCCCTTCATTTTTAAGCATAAAACTCATTCCCAACACTATATAATCATCCCCAAACATACACCAATCCAATTTCATCTAATTGAATCCATGGATTTAATCTCTATGAAGAACCCAAGTTCATCCATGGTGGGTTTTTTTCTTGAAAACAACTCAAATGCAATGAAAACAATACTAATCCATGAAATAACAACTCTACAATGATTATACATCTCATATCCATTGATTTGAGAACCCTTAGTTAATGATTACCAAACCAAAATGCAAAACCCCATAACTCCTAATCATCCCATAAGATTTAACTAAGCTTGAAGATGAAGATGATGAAGCTTATACCTGAAAATACTTGGTGCTTCAATGGATTTCTTCAAGAATGTTCTTCTCCCTTCTTTGCTTGCTATGCACGTCCCACACACTCAAAACACACATATACAAAATATCTGATAATGAGGAGAATGACCAAACATTCCACCTACAAATACTTATATATACATTGGGCTTTAAGGCTTGATATTTGAATTCAACCCAAATTCCTTTTTATTAAAAGTCCAAATCCAAATTAAGGTTAAGGTTAAGGTTATTACAACACTCCCCCCTTAAAGGAATTCCGTCCCCGGAATTCATTCAGCGAAGAGATGAGGGTATTTACTCCTCATTTCAGACTCCAATTCCCATGTGGCTTCTTGTCCCTTGTGAAATCACCAATTCACTTTAACTAAGTTGATTTCCTTTCTCCTCAACTTCTTCACCTTACGATCCATGATCGCTTCCGGCTCCTCGACAAAATGTAGCTTCGCATCAACTTGGACATCGTCCAAAGGTACAATCGAATCCACCTCGGCTAAACACTTCCTTAAGTTAGAAACATGGAAAGTGTTATGTATACCCTTTAACTTCTCCGGTAAATCAAGCTTGTAAGCAACATCTCCAACTCGTTCGGTTATTGCAAATGGCCCTATATATCGTGGGCTTAAATTTCCTCTTTTAACAAAACGGACTACACCCTTCCAAGGTGATATCTTCAACATTACCATGTCCCCCTTTCTGAAATTCAATGTCTTTTCGCCTTTTGTTCGTATAACTTTTCTGTCTGGTGGATATGACTCCTTCATCGGTAGGAAATGCGCCGATTTAGTCAAACGGTCCACGATTATCCAAATGGCGTCAAAGCCCCTCGGTGTCCTTGGAAATTTCATTACAAAGTCCATGGTAATATGATCCCATTTCCATACTGGAATGTCTAGCGGTTGCAGCTTACCATAAGGCCGTTGATGCTCAACTTTCACTTGTAAACAGGTTAGACATCGCTCAACAAAGTGGGCAATATCTTTCTTCATTCCGGGTCACCAATAAAACTGATGAAGATCCCTACACATCTTGTTATTACCCGGATGTATAGAATAACGCGACTTGTGTGCTTCATCCAACACTTTCTTTCGTACTTCACCCGTCTTAGGAACCCAAACTCGACCGTTGAAACATTTATTCCTCGATCATCTTCCGTAAAAGATGACACAAGTCCCACAATTCTCTCCTTCTTGTGGTTTTCCTCTAAAGATGCTTCTTCTTAACACTTCTTAATTTCCTCGACTAAATCATACTTTGCTTCGGCTCAAAATGCCACAATCTTTGATGATTCCCCTCTTTCCTTACCGCTTAACGCATCGGCTACCACATTGGCTTTCCCCGGATGGTACTGGATCTCATAATCATAATCGGTCAATAACTCCATCCATCTTCGTTGTCGCATATTCAACTCCTTTTGATCAAACAAGTGATGAAGGCTTTTGTGATCCGTGAAAATCTGACACTTAGTCCCATACAGGTAGTGTCTCCAAATCTTCAAAGCGAAAACAACGGCCGTCAACTCCAAGTCATGGGTGGGGTACTGCTTCTCATGATCTTTCAATTGTCGCGACGCATAAGCGATTACCTTTCCCCGTTGCATCAAAACACATCCCAACCCAAGTTTGGATGCATCGCTATATAGCACGAAATCATCCGTACCCTCCGGCAACGTTAGAATTGGGGCACTACACAACATTCCTTCAAAGTTTGAAATGCTTTTGCCTGCTCTTCTGACCACACAAACTTAACACTCTTCTTGGTTAAGGACGTCAAGGGCGTTGCCACGCATGAAAAATCCTTAATGAACTTGCGGTAGTAGCCTGCCAACCCAAAGAAACTCCTCACTTCTGACGGAGTTCTAGGTGGCTCCCAACTCTTGATGGCTTCAATCCTGGCCGGATCTACTTTTATACCATGTCACGACACAACATGACCCAAAAACTGAACCTCTCTTAGCCAAAACTCACATTTGGAGGATTTTGCATAAAGCTTCTCATTCTTCAATAGTTGCAACACTTGATGAAGGTACTCTTTATGGGCTTCTTCCGACCTTGAGTAAATCAAAATGTCGTCTATAAAGACGATTACGAACCTGTCTAAGTACGGTTGTCACACTTTATTCATCAGATCCATAAATGCCGCCGAGGCATTGGTTAACCCAAAGGGCATCACCAAAAACTCGTAGTGGCCATATCGGTTTCAGAACGCCGTTTTAAGCACGTCTCCCTCCTTCACCGTCAATTGATGATATCCCGATCTCAAATCAACTTTAGAAAAGTAACTTGCTCCTTGCAATTGGTCAAACAAATCATCTATCCTTGGCAATGAATATTTATTCTTGACCGTGACTTTGTTCAACTCACAATAATTGATACACAGTCGCATAGTCCCATCCTTCTTCTTGACAAACAACACCGGTGCTCCCCACGGTGATGTACTCGGTCGAATGAACCCTTTATCCAAGAGCTCTTGAGTTGTGACATCATCTCCTTCATTTCTGAAGGTGCTAATCGATACGGTGCACGTGCTATCAGAGTAGCGCCGGGTACTAAATCGATACCAAATTCAATCTGAAGATTCGATGGTAGACTCGTCAAGTCATCCGAAAATACCAAGGGATAATCTTTCACAACATCTACCTCTTCCAACTTTCGCTTCTCTTTCTTAGCATCCACCACATATGCTAAGTAACTCATACAACCCTCTTCATACGCCGGTTAGCTCTTATCATCGAAATAAGACTAGTGTTCCTGTCACATCTATTCCCATAAATCACTACCGTCCCTCTTTCCGGCAATTAAACGTTGATTAACTTCTTATCACATGCAATATTGGCATTGTTCCTAGCTAACCAATCCATCCCCAAAATAACATCAAATTCACCCATTGGCATAGGGTGCAACTGTAGAGGTACCAAACTACCCTCTAGATCAATAGAACAATCATCAAACACCTCCCTAACAACAACATGGTTATCATCGGCTGTTTCAACTTCAAACATATAGGCCAATCTCTTAGGTTTCAAACACAACAATTTCACAAAATCAGGTGATATGAAGGAACAGTTAGCTTCTGAATCAAATAACACTTTGGCACATAAAGAGTTAACCAAGATTGTACCTGTCACAACGTCCGGTATCTCCTTAGCCTCAGCAATAGTCATCTGAAATACACGTCCTATCGGGGGTGCCGACTCCGACCTCTTCTCATCGCTCCTTCCACTCGATCGATTCCCTTGCATAACTACTCCTCCACTCTTCAACTGAGGACAATCTGATTTGAAGTGGTCGGGGGAACCACACTGAAAGCAAGATTTCACCGATGGGCAATCTCTAGAAATATGCCCGGGCAACCCACATTGGAAACATGATCTCGGATCCGGTCCACACTCGCCTCTATGCACTCGATGACACTTCCCACATGGTCTAGCAACAAACCCTTGCTTTCCTCGCGATTCGGGTCGAGAGAATCGCGCCTTCTCCGCCTCACTTCCCGCTCCTTCCCACTTTCTCTAGTCTCCAACCCTCTCAGTCATTTGCTGGTTCTTCTCTTTTTCAGTCATCTCGGCCGCATCTATCGCCGCTTGAAAGGTGGTAGGGTTCCTTGTAATGACCAACTCATGGATGTCACTCCTCAAACCCCATATATACCTCTCTACACGACACTCTTTCGTCGAAACATACTTCAATGCAAATCGGGACTTCTCTATAAACTTGAGAGTGTATTCTTGAACCGACATACATCCTTGCTCCAACTTAAGAAATTCCTCTTCTAGCTTCTTGATCGCCGCCAAAGGGCAAAATTGGGCTTTGAATCTACTAGCAAACGATTCCCAAGACATTTTCCTTGACGCACCTTCTCCTTCCTTTGCGGACTCGATATCCCACCAATAAAGAGCATCCCCTTTTAGCATTGAAAGGGCATACTTCACTTTGTCCTTATCCGCACAATTGCTAGTATCAAACACCATATCCATCTCTCTTAACCACTTTAAAGCCAAAACCGGATCGCGCTCTCCTTTCCCATTTCATTAGCAAATGTTTCTTGAGTCACAAACGCTTGTTCCGTGACTCCCCTTCAACCCCCACCACGACCTTGTCCCCTTCCTCCGATTGAACTTACTTCCACTGGTAATTCTTGACGTTGCATTATCCCCGCACTCGTCCCCCTTCCACGACCATGGCTTCTCCCACGGCCTCTAGCCCCCAATTCGGGTGGAATTGGTGGCTCACCAATCACTTGGCTCGCACTTCTTCCCCGGCCCCTAACTCGGCCCCTTCCGTGAACTTGGGTACCCATCGCACCCGGGTTTCCAATAGGTCCATTCTCTTCCGGCTCGGAAGCGTCTTGGCCCACAATGCGAGTATCCCTACTCCTTGCACAATGAGTTTCCATGTTCAAACTGAAATGCCAAAACAACATAACTTAATTGAGGTTGCCAAGCTATGAGTTAACAAGCCCAAAGTAACCCAAAAGACTCAATTACCAACCCCCTTAACTAAGGACTCAAGCTAGTACCCCAAACCGATACCGAACAAAATACTGAAAAACGGGAAACAGTGGACTTGGCGAGTCCTTGGCGAGTCAGGACTCGCTTGAGACTCGCTTTAGTCTCTGTTTTCCTGCACAACTTCATTTCGTGAACAAAACCCAAATTCCAACTCCCAATCCGATTTCCCTTCATTTTTAAGCATAAAACTCATTCCCAACACTATATAATCATCCCCAAACATACACCAATCCAATTTCATCTAATTGAATCCATGGATTTAATCTCTATGAAGAACCCAAGTTCATCCATGGTGGGTTTTTTTCTTGAAAACAACTCAAATGCAATGAAAACAATACTAATCCATGAAATAACAACTCTACAATGATTATACATCTCATATCCATTGATTTGAGAACCCTTAGTTAATGATTACCAAACCAAAATGCAAAACCCCAATAACTCCTAATCATCCCATAAGATTTAACTAAGCTTGAAGATGAAGATGATGAAGCTTATACCTGAAAATACTTGGTGCTTCAATGGATTTCTTCAAGAATGTTCTTCTCCCTTCTTTGCTTGCTATGCACGTCCCACACACTCAAAACACACACACACACAAAATGTCTGATAATGAGGAGAATGACCAAACATTCCACCTATAAATACTTATATATACATTGAGCTTTAGGGCTTGATACTTGAATTCAGCCCAAATTCCTTTTTTATTAAAAGTCCAAATCCAAATTAAGGTTAGGGTTATTACACGTACCTTCATCAACAAATTATAGTGATGAAATTTGTTTTTCGTCGGAAATAACTGATGGATTACAAACGAATATAAAATAAAAATGAAAAGTTGGCTTCTTTCATGTTTTATTGACTTTCATCAGTAATTTTGCCAGAAAATGCTGAAAAATATAATTTTTAACTCGGTAAACTTACCGACAAATTAATTTAATTAAGTAAAATTGTCGGTAACTTTTATTAAAAAATTTACAATTTTTTTAATAATATAATTTTTTTAATTAATTATAGTCCGTTGGAAATAAGAAAATAAGTCGCGACTTCTCCATCAACAATTGCTTTTGGCGTAGTGGTAAGAGCTTGAATCCTAACGTCTGGTATCAGAGCATGTTACGGGTTCGAATCCCATGAGGTGCATAATAATGTGAAAGGCATGTGTGCAGCCATTGACTTTTATTGAAGATCTTGTTTTTGCTGACAGATGCTTGGGGGGGGGGTTATATATATATATATATATATATATATAGAAGGAGGTTCAAACGAAAACGTAAATATTTAAGAGAACAAGAAAACATTTTTTCATGTACAAAATCACATATGATTTTGTACTAACATGAAAAAATGGACACGGACGACTTTTGCCGCGAGTTAAGTCGCGGGAAAATTCGCGACTAATCATATATGATTTTGTATGTGAATCATATATGATTTTGTACATGAAAAAAGTTTTCTTGTTTTCTTAAATAGGTAGCGTTTTCATTTGAACCTGCCACTATAAATATATATATATATATATATAGAGAGAGAGAGAGAGAGAGTGAGAGGAAAGTTCAAATGCGAACTCAAATTTTGTTGTGAAAACCAAAATTGATTTATCATTTGAACCCGGTTCTATGTGTGTGTGTGTGTGTATATATATATACGGCTTACATGTATTAGTTTACATGCATACTACATATGAGGCGGGTTCATACGAGGACGATACCAATTTACGAGAATACGAGGACAATCCTCGGCCAATCATTTTGTACATGAAATTTTTCGTGTACAAAATCATATATGATTTCATGTACAAAATCATATGTGATTTTGTAAGCATCAAAAATGACACGCGCGATTTTTTTCGTGGGCAAGTCGTGGGAAAAGTCGCGGCTAAACATATATGATTTTGTACGTAAATCATATGTGATTTTGTACATGAAAAGTTCCATGTACAAAATGATTGGCTGAGAATTGTCCTTGCATTCTCGTAAATAGTTACCGTCCTCGCATGAACCTCTTTCTACTACATATATATACATATATATATATATATATATATATAAATATATGGCATCTATATATCGATTCACATGCGTATAATGAAGGCTTCAACTTATTCGTTCAGCCATATAAGAGTGTTTGGTAGGGGCTTAATCAAACAGAAGATGACTTATTGACTCAACTTTGAAAAAGACCCTTTATGGAGACAAATGTGTTATTTCCATGAATACCCTCCACAAAAGAAAATCGGTCAGCCATTCGCTCAGCCTAACCAACCCCTTCAAAATCGTTCGTCTCTTTCTCTCACAGAAACACTCTCTGGTTCCTAAAACCCTAACCAGTTCCACGAAATTGGTCGTCGATTTGAAGCTCTCTCTCACAGAAATACTCTCTGCTCTACATTCCTTCTTCCCCATCGATATGAAGCTGTCAAGCCGTCGATTTGAAGGAGTTCAACCATCGATTTGAAGCTGCTGGCCCAAAATAGGTTTGATGCTCACTGTTGTGTCTCATCGTTGCTACCTCTCAATCTCGTTCCTCTTTGTTGCTACTGTTGCTGATCTTCTCATGGTTAGTTGATCTCTACTCATGCTTCGGCATTGATTTCACATCGCCATTGATATTCACATTTTTGGTCGATCTCCTAACTCACGTGCTCCAACATTGATTTATCAACAAACTCATCTATTGCTTTAGATTTTAGGGTTTTGTTTTGATTTTAGATTTTATTTTTAAGTTATAAATGATGATTACATGAATTGTGACCCAAAAATAGTAATTTCAAATTGTAACATCCACTTTAATTTAATAAAACAAAAAAATAAATGAGCTGTCATATTTAAAAAAAAAACAATAAAAGTTGTTGCCAAATTATAAAAGAATAAAAAATGGGCTATAAAATAAGATATTTTAAGTGTTAAAAACAAAATAAAATGGGCTGGAAAAGGGACTGGAAAAAGGGGTTGTTAGTGGCAGCTTGAGGTGTTCTATGGTGGCATGTAGTGCTTGGGAGGAGGCCACATCATAGGGTGACTAACCTAGTTCCAAGATCCTCAATCTTTGGTATAAATAGGAGCCTTATGCTTTGTTTTTGGCTGATTTTAGTACAACTTCCAGCAGAAAAACACACACACACAACCATCTTTTGTTGAGATAGGGAAAGAGAGCAAAAGTCAAGAAGAGAAGAGTATAGCTAAAATGGTGATTTCCTGCTTTGATTTTTGTTATCTTAACCTGTGATACATACTAAAATTCAGTGTTTTATCATGACTTTTACTTGGACTTTTGAAATAGAAACATGCCTCATACATATTAACTATGTGATTTTATGTTATAGTTCATGTAATTTACTAAAACTTAAAGTAAATATGGTTCACCGACGATTTCACTATCAAGAGGCTAGAACATGTCTTTCTGGATTAAACGGGGTTTGACAAGCGTGTAAATCATCGAGGCGGTAATACCGTGGTTGGGTTTCATAGAAATGATCCCGGACTCTTGACGAGGGGTCCTAAATAATACCGGACAGGGGTGACATCCACCGGTGGAAATTGGACTTTTAAATTTGATTACATGAATATGTTAGCATGTGTTTTCTATTTGGAATGAGGCTGTAAATTGAGTTCTATATGCATCTAACATTTAGAGCATGTAATCGCTAAACAATTCAAATTGTTTAAAAGTTAGTATGTATCGCAGATTAAAGATTTGGGGGCTTTGATGGCAAGAAAAGATAGATCAAGGGAGCTATCATATCATACGACACTTAGTCGACTTTTTATTCGGTTTGTATTATATGGTTTTGATATTAGATAGTGTCTTAGTATGTGTATTAGGACTTTAGATTTTCTGTTGTAACTATGATCCATCGGAATGGCTTTATACAAATAAGATTATGTTGTATTCTAACGTTTCCGCTTCACTTAAATGTATTTTATGTATTTATATATAATTAGTTGTAAAATGAAAAGAAAGGATGTTCGTAACACCCTTTGTTGGGTCTCGGTTTAAAAAAAAGGGGCTGTTACAAGCTTTGTATCAGAGGCAACTTTTTGAGGGAATTGAAAATTATCAAACTCAAAGTCTATATAGAAATTTGAAAATCGATGAATCAAGTTATGTGTTAGGATGGAGGAGGGACCAAATGAACAAGAAGGTAGAGTGAAATGACAAATATATAGTGAACAAAGAGGTTGTTCGGGGCTGTCCAGGGCTGTTCAGGGGGCTGTCTAGGGGCTGTCTAGGTAGCTGTCCAGGAGTTGTCCAAAGGGCTGTCTAAGGGGCTGTCCAGGGTTGTTTAGTGAGTTTTGTGCTACTGTTTTAAGTTTTAACTTGGTATAAAATATTTGGAAGTATGTTTTATGAATATTAAAGTGTGTGCAAGTATCAAATAACTAAAGATAAAGGTATAGTCGTCATCTAATTACCGCATAACTAACTTAGACATGTGTAACAGGTATGTCATCTTCTTCTGAAACAGATCCTAGTATGGACATTGATGATCCCTACTATGACGAAGATGTGGAAATAGTTGAACCTCCACAACCACAAGTGAATGTGATTAGTTATGACGAAGGTGAAGAAAATAATAACCACTGAATAAATGAAGAAGTAGCCCGAGAGATGGTTGGTTTAGTTGATCAAAGAAACCATTATCACCGTCTTAGTCTTTGGATGGACCGTGAATTATACAGAAAGGACAGAGGATTTAAGACAAGTTTGAAAGATAAAGCACAGTACGCAAAAGACATGACAAAGGAGATTGCTATTGGTGTATATACTTATATACCTAGTTTAGTGGAATGAATATTTCATCTACCTAGTTTTCGCACCCATCTCTATGCGAAAACCCATATGATGCCATATTGGAAGTGGGTAAGACTCAAGTATATTCGAGCCATCAACTAGGGTCTGAAATCTGAAGGGTTTTGGTATGGCTTCAAGCCGGTTTTTGTGAAAGTATTGACTATGGGCTTGTATTTTTGGAGATGTCTTTGTATATATACAAGCTATAGATAGGCTAGGGCATCTCGGTATGTAAAAAAAAATGAGATGTGCTCTATGTAAATATCTTTTGTAACACTATGAAAGACATCACCTCAATGAATGTAATCACCTACTGATGTAAGATATATATGCATGTAAAAGAAAGGTTGTATGATTGGATGTTTGTGTTTTTGGAATAACTTGTTATGTACTGTATTACAATATGCCTATATAGATTAATATATATATATATATACTTAGAAAGAATTGATTAACGTAAGGTAATGCGTATATATTGCTATATACAATTTCAGGAAATGGCATCTCAAATTCAACAAACTTACCAAAGAGGAAAAGGATTAGAGGGAACGAAAACAAGTAGCACCGAACTAGAGATGATGAAAGATAATGATAGAACTGAAAGTACAAACAAGAACAATGAGTTAGAAACACTCTTAAAGAATGTTCTACCTGCAATATTAAAATAAAACAGGGAAGAGACGGCTCGTTTAATAAATACTCCAAAAGAACCAGGTGCAAGGGTAGAACCAAATAACATACTCTCGAAAGAAGTCAATTATAAAACTTTTATGAGCACCAAACCAACCACATTCAAAGGTGAACCTGAACCCCATAAAGCCATGGATTGGTTAACTGGAGTAGAAAACAACTTTGAAACATGCCAGCGTTTGGAAATGCAAAAGGTAAGGTATGCAACTACCTTACTTCAGGGAGATGCGTTGCACTGGTGGAACTCGGTAAAGACTGTAAAAAGTACCGAGGAGACTACACCTTTGTTATGGGACCAATTCAAAGAAATATTTCTGAATGAATATTGCTCAACTATAGACCGTAGCGTATGGAACACGAGTTCCTTCAGTTTAGGCAAGGAAACCTATCAGTACAAGAATATGTGTCTCAATTCATAAAGAAGTCAAGATTTGTTGAACATCAGGTAGCAACAGAAGCAAGGAAAATAGATTGTTTCGTTGCAGGATTAAGAGACAAAATTCGAAGGTTTGTACTAGATGCACTACCAAAAACATTTCAGAAAGCGGTCAACATCACCAAAGTAGTCGAGAAGAATATGATACCTACATATCAGAGTTCTTTCCAATCAGAACGAAAAGAACAAAGTGTTGTTCAGGATTGGAATAAGAAACCAAAGCTTGTTGTTCATAATGTTGTTAACAAAAATCAAAAGAAACCTTGTGAGCATTGTGGTAAGAATCACCCTGGTGAGTGTTGGGCAAAGACTGGAGCATGTTTCCGGTGTGCGAAGCAAGGGCATTTGAAAAGAGATGATCGTCAAGGTAGTGTGGCTCAAAATAGAAACCAACCTCAACATGAGGTTAACAAGAATATCAAAGAAGGTAATAGGGGAAAAGAAAAAACTTGAGCCTTTTAAATGATGAAAAGGATGCGAACGAAATACCGGATGTAGTAACAGGTACGCACCTTATCAATGATCAGCCTGCTCGAATTTTATTTGATTGTGGTGCAAGTAGATCTTATATATCCCTTCCATTTTCTCAAAAGTTGAAAGTAGACAGGAAGGAATTAAAACCAGGCTTTGAAGTCGAACTAGCTGACGGCAGCCATACTAGAATCAACCAAATATGTAGAGATTGCACGATCGAAATTGATGGACATCAGATGCCCATTGACTTAATACCCATGACTTTAGGTGAATTCGAGGTGATAGTAGGAATGGATTGGTTGTGGAAACACCATTCCAAGATAATTTGTGATCAAAAGAAACTTGAAGTTAGAACTTCTGACGGGAAAACAATAGTAGTAAAAGGGGACAATCAGGAAACCAAGATGATGCTAGTAAGTTCGGCTAGAGCACAACGTTGTATAAGGCAAGGCTGCCCAATATTCTTAGCATATGTCATCGGTGAAAGGGAATAAAAAATAATAGAAGCAAAAGATGTACCGGTTGTACAAGAGTATCTAGATGTGTTTCCTGATGATTTGCCAGGGTTGCCTCCTGACAGACATGTACGATTTGGGATTGACTTAGTGCCTGGAACCGTACCAATAGCAAAAACCCCATATCGATTAGCTCCATCTGAAATGCAAGAATTGAGAAGTCAGTTAAAGGAGTTACTCGATAAAGGTTTCATCCGAGAAAGTACATCACCCTGGGGAGCACCAATCCTCTTCGTTAAGAAAAAAGACGGGTCAATGCGCATGTATATCAACTACCGAGAACTAAATAAGCGAACGGTGAAAAATAGATATCCCCTCCCTAGAATCGATGATTTGTTCGACCAACTGCAAGGAGCCAAGTGCTTCTCAAAAATCGATTTGAGGTCGGGATATCATCAATTAAACGTTAAGAGTGAAGATGTTCCTAAAACGGCATTCAGAACAAGATATGGCCATTATGAATTTTTGGTCATGCCGTTTGGGTTGACAAATGCACCGGCTGCCTTTATGGACTTGATGAATCGAGTATGTAAACCATATCTCGACAAGTTTGTGATTGTGTTAATAGACGACGTTCTCATTTATTCCAAGAATGAGGGTGAACATCGAAAACATTTACATGCAATACTAAGTATGTTAAGGCAGGAGAAGTTGTATGCCAAATTTTCAAAGTGTGAATTTTCGCTCAAGGAAGTTCAATTTCTCGGGCATGTGGTTAATGAGCAAGGAATACAGGTAGATCCTGCTAAGGTGAGTGCCGTTATGAAATGGGAAGCTCCTAAAAGTGTGTTTGAGATATGAAGCTTTTTAGGATTAGCAGGATATTACCGTTGGTTTATCCAGGACTTCTCTAAAATAGCATCTCCAATAATGGCATTGACAAGAAAATGTAAAAAGCTTGAATGGGGAAAAGAGCAAGAACAAGCTTTTCATGCTTTAAAAGAAAAGCTAAGTAGTGCACCCATTCTGTCATTACCAGAGGGGACGAAAGGATTTATAGTATACAGCGATGCTTCGAGATTAGGACTAGGATGTGTACTAATGCAATACGACAAAGTGATAGCCTATGCATCAAGGCAACTAAAGGAAAACGAGAAGAGATATCCAACACATGATTTAGAACTCGTTGCAGTTGTATTTGCACTAAAGGTCTGGAGACATTACCTATATGGCACTCATTGCATCATTTATACTGACCACAAGAGTTTGCAATACTTGTTTAGTCAAAAGGACTTAAACATGAGACAACAACGATGGATGGAACTACTTGTAGACTATGATTGTGAAATTCGATACCATCCTGGCAAAGTAAATGTGGTAGCTGATGCATTGAGCATAAAGGAACGTGAGAAGCCGATACGAGTTAAAGCATTAAGAATAGATGTGATGCCTGAATTCTTAGTAAGAATAAAAGAAGCTCAGGCTAGTGCACTTACCGAAGAACATATTAAGAAAGAGCGTATGGTAGGACAAGCGAATTTCCTAGAAACTGATAACAAGGAATGTAGAAGATTTCATGGAAGATTGTGGATTCCATTGGCAAGCAGTCACCATGAGGTCTTGTTAAGTGACGCTCATAAGTCCAAATACTCCATTCACCTGGGCATGGATAAGATGTATCGAGATTTTAAGTTACTATACTGGTGGCCCGGAATGAAAAAGGATGTTAGGAGTTTTGTTGAGAAATGTATGACTTGCCTTCAAGTAAAGGCTGAGTATCAGAAACCTTTTGGAGGATTACAACCATTAGAGATCCCAATGTGGAAATGAGATCACATTATGATGGATTTTGTGATGAAATTACCTCGAACCAAGGAAGGTAATGATTCCATTTGGGTAATTGTTGATAGGTTAACTAAATCAGCTCACTTCCTGCCATTGAAAGAAAGTCACACAGTAGAACGACTTGCAAGAATGTATGTTGATGAAATAGTCTCAAGGCACGGGGTACCTTTGTCAATAATATCAGATAGGGATAGCCGATTTAGATCTAGATTCTGGAGAAGTTTTCAAAAGGAAATGGGGTTAAAACTAAACTTAAGTATAGCCTATCATCCACAAACTGACGGGGAAAGTGAACGAACCATTAGAACCTAAGGAAGACATGCTTAGGGCGTGCGTAATTGATTTAGGTGGTAATTGGGATGACCACTTACCCTAATAGAATTCTCGTATAACAATAGGTATCACGCAAGTCTAAAAGCTGCTCCATATGAAGTCTTGTATGGTAGAAAGTATCGAACCCCAGTATGTTGGAATAATTTTCAGAAAAAGTAACGCAAATTCGTGAAAGGTTACAAGCAGCTCAGGACCGACAGAAAAGCTATGCAAATAAAAGACGAAAGCATATAGAATTTCAAGTAGGGGATCGGGTTATGCTCAGAGTTGCTCCGTGGAAAGGATTGATTAGATTTGGAAGACGTGGAAAGTTGAGTCCTCGTTATATAGGTCCCTTTCGGATAATTCAAAGGGTCGGAAAAGTGGCCTGTCGTTAGAAATGCCAGCCGAGCTACAAAGGATACATAGTACATTCCATGTATCCAACTTGAGGAAGTGTCTGGCTGATGAAGAAATGAAGGTCCCGTTAGAAGATATTCAAGTGAATGAAAAGCTGGATATGTGGAACAACCAGAAAAGATAATTGATCATGCAATCCGAAGATTGAGGAATAAAGAGGTTCCGTTGGTTAAAGTACAGTGGAAATATCATAAAGGTCGCAATGCCACTTGGGAAAATGAGAAGGAAATGAGAAGAAAGTTTCCCTATCTATTCTAAAGGAAGTAGATTACGAGGACGGAATCTCTTATAAGGAGGGGAGACTTGTAACATCCACTTTAATTTAATAAAACAAAAAAATAAATGAGCTGTCATATTTAAAAAAAACAATAAAAGTTGTTGCCAAATTATAAAAGAATAAAAAATGGGCTATAAAATAAGATATTTTAAGTGCTAAAAACAAAATAAAATGGGCTGGAAAAGGGACTGGAAAACGGGGTTGTTAGTGGCAGCTTGAGGTGTTCTATGGTGGCATGTAGTGCTTGGGAGGAGGCCACATCATAGGGTGACTAACCTAGTTCCAAGATCCTCAATCTTTGGTATAAATAGGAGCCTTATGCTTTGTTTTTGGCTGATTTTAGTACAACTTCCAGCAGAAAAACACACACACACAACCATCTTTTGTTGAGATAGGGAAAGAGAGCAGAAGTCAAGAAGAGAAGAGTATAGCTAAAATGGTGATTTCCTGCTTTGATTTTTGTTATCTTAACCTGTGATACATACTAAAATTCAGTGTTTTATCATGACTTTTACTTGGACTTTTGAAATAGAAACATGCCTCATACATGTTAACTAGGTGATTTTATGTTATAGTTCATGTAATTCACTAAAACATAAAGTAAATATGGTTCACCGATGATTTCACTATCAAGAGGCTAGAACATGTCTTTCTCGGTTAAACGGGGTTTGATAAGCGTGTAAATCATCGAGGCGGTAATACCGTAGTTGGGGGTCATAGAAATGATCTCGGACTCTTGACGAGGGGTCCTAAATAATACCGGACAGGAGTGACATCCACAAGTGAAAATTGGACTTTTAAATTTGATTACATGAATATGTTAGCATGTGTTTTCTATTTGGAATGAGGCTGTAAATTGACTTTTATATGCATCTAACATTTAGAGCATGTAATCACTAAACAATTTAAATTGTTTAAAAGTTAGTATCTATCATAGATTAAAGATTTGGGGGATTTGATGGCAATAAAAGATAGATCAAGGGAGCTATCGTAGCATACGACACTTAGTCGACTTTTGGTTCGGTTTGTATTATATGGTTTTGATATTAGATAGTGTCTTAGTATGTGTATTAGGACTTTAGATTGTGTGTTGTAACTATGATCCATCAGAATGGCTTTATACAAATAAGATTATGTTGTATTCTAACGTTCCGCTTCACTTAAATGTATTTTATGTATTTATATATAATTCGTTGTAAAATGAAAAGAAAGGATGTTCGTAACACAAATTCTTAGGGTTTAAGTTTAGAAAAAAGGCTGTTACACAAATTCTTAGGGTTTAAGTTTAGATGATGAATTCTTTTTAGGCTGAAGAGTTGATGCTCATAAACTGTTTGATGAAATGCTTCAAAAAAATGTGATTACTATATGCCATGTTTGATAATATGGATAGGGGTAAAATGGTCATCTTCATCTTTCAGGCGGTTTATTTAGTACAACATTTTTAGTTAATCCTCGTAGACAACCTTATCTACACAGACAACTTTATCCATACAGGACTTAATGAAAAACCAACCAAACTGTCCCTTACATAGATATAGAGATTCACAAAGAGACCGCCGAACCCAACCTGAAAAAGCCTAGTCCTACTGAGCCTAAAGCCCAGTCCTAGGCCAAACTGTAAAGCCCAATCAGGTCAATCTCCCAAACATGGCCCAGGCCAAAGCCCAGAAAAGCTTAGACAAAATATGGACAAAATAGTCGTATATTTGTTTTTATAATTTAAAGTTGTAAAATTGTTTTTTTTAAAAGAAAGTAATTTTTTTAATTGAAGTTTATAATTAAATAATTTCATTTACACTTCCCAATATGGCGAACGTTGGTTTTTTAAAACCTTTGGGTTTTACATTTTGAACAATTATATTGATCCCTAAAAATCCCTTCTACACATAGGGTAAGAGTCAAGAATCATTCATAACTAGTGTTATATTCGTCTATTGGTTGAGTAGATAACATGGTTTTAAATAAATTGTAAATGTCCTTGGAACAGACCTCAAACAAAGCAATAATTTATCAACCTAAACAAATCGATAATATGAGAAATATGAGAATAAATTTATGTGACAAAGATTTTATCTTATCGAATTCCTCTAGATGGAGACGAAATGACTGATCAAAATCCGTTTCTAAGCAGATTCTAAACATCCCCGAATGGACCTCAAACAGCCCGAAAATGCTCCGAAACTGGCCCCAATCAGCCCCTATGAACAGAAGAAGCGCAATCATAAATCAAATAGATATACTGAAAAAAAAGAAAAGAAAAGGAAGGCCAGTGTTGGTTCCAGATTCCTTTAAACCGATTGTTAATTGAGAGTATTGAATCAAAGTGAAATGCGGAAGCAGATCAATTAACAATTTAAATCAATAGAACAGTAAACAGAATGAAGAACAAAGATTATGAAATGATAACTTTGAATCAAAGTAGACAAAGTTATGAATTACGCACAGTATTCTTTAAAATGTAAATGTATTGATCGACAACTTTTACAAACACAATATAATGCTATTTATACAGATACAAAAACAGAAAGTCAAAATGCTAGCCAATTACAAAGTGCCATGTGTCTAAAAGGGAGCGTCTAACAACAATTAGTTATAACAAGAAGAGTGTGTTGACTTTTGTAGACATCTCTTCTTTGACTCATACTTTAATTTCTAACATTCTCCCCCTAAGTATGATGTCAAAAAAAAAAAAAACTTTCTTCAGAGAGGATCAACAGCAGCAATGATACTTGAAATATTATCGATAAGCTCTCTGTTCTTCTGAAGTCCATCAAGTCTTTTCTCTACTTTCTTTGCAACATCCGGATTTGTCGTGTCTAAGCCGCATAGCACTTGATGATGTAGACTACCTCGTAAGAGTATTTGTGAGCTTCTTTGATGCGAAAGAAGCTCTTTCCATTTGGTCTTTTGAAGATGATTCCCTCTTCCGGTTCAAGAAGAAGTCTACCCACTCGAATTTGCTTATCCCTTCAAGTTCCTCATTTGGTGCGTAGATAGCCGCATTATCCATTTTGAAATTTAAGCCAACTGGAAGTCGACTCGCCTTTTGTATCTAATGTATGATTTCATACATAGAATAATTCTAGTGTAGGCAACATGGTCTTGTGGATCTTTGCGTTCGAAAGGTCGAGTCTTCATAAATTCTTCCGTAAAAATGAGATCACCGGATGGATGGACAACATCATTATCACATATGTAATAACTCTTGTTGTTTGATCTGACTACCTCGTAGATTGTGTACCAAATGGGTGTATCTTGAAACTGCTTATGTTTCATGGCTGTGATCTTTGTAATTGGAGCAGGAGTGAAAACCGTCTTTCTGTCTTGTTTATGAGCCATGAAGTTATCTTTAACTTCATTGCTTACATTGTATTGGTTTGCGAAGTTAGGCATCATGAGATAAATCTTCCGATCCGTTGGAGCATACATGTGCCTTTTCTCAACTTCAAGTGTTGGAAGTTCAATGTTTCCAACTTTGTTTAATTTTTCTTCAAATTCTCCTCTTCTGATCTCTTTCTGCTTCTGAGCGGCCTCTGCTCTGATTCTTGCTCTTTCTTCCGCTTCAAAATTTTGTCTCTGTAGTTCTTCTTCAAGTCTAGCCTTCTCTCTTTCCGCATTCTCTCTTTCACCCTCTCTATCTCTATTTGTTCTTCAACAATTAGCCTCGGTGTATTATCTCTTCTTCTTTTTCTTTTTCAGCTTCGAACACTTCCTCATCCTCCTCTCCGGCCCTTTCTTCTTTTTCGGCTTTAGCTCTTTCCTTTGCCTTTAGCTCGTTCTCGTTCTTCGTGAGCTCGACTATTTCACCCTTTCACCGGGAGAGCTCGGGATTCTCGCTTTTTCCCATAACATCCGTAATGAACTTAGCTAGATCCGGATCTCCGGGTAGAGGCCCGTAATGCGTAGCCGCAGGTGTTGGAGTGATTGGCACTTGTTTTGAAGAAGAAGGTTGCCGTGATGGTTTTGGAGTTGAAGAGTCGGCGGTGGTCGTGTTTGGTTCGGTGGTGTTTGTTTGGCTTGCTTAGGCTCGGGACCTTTTCTCC
Source organism: Silybum marianum (assembly GCA_036898165.1). Lineage (NCBI taxonomy): Eukaryota > Viridiplantae > Streptophyta > Magnoliopsida > Asterales > Asteraceae > Silybum > Silybum marianum. The sequence goes on from CM072539.1 coordinate 7,332,718, forward strand.
CCTTTCTGAGAATCAGGATCCTGATCCTCAGAATGTTTTCTTTTCAGCTCTGCCTTTTTGCAAGCCCTTTCTTCCTTGGCTTTCTTCTTGGCATTAAACGCCTCAGCAATAGAAGAAACCAGAGGCACGAGTCGAGATAGAGTAGATTCGATGGCAGCAATTTTCCGGTCCGTCGAGGATGTGGAGGGCTTGGAAGAGTACTTTGAAGCGATGGAAGACATTCGTTCAAGAATAATCTTCTCGGAAAGAGGCGAGATCGCATTTCTTGACGAGCGTAGACCCGGCAGGGATCATCGAAGGAATGATGGTCTTGATAATCTTCTCGTATATCGGCCACCGAGAGCCGTAGTCGAGGCACGTAGAGATTCTAGAAGTTGAGAGATTGCCTCTCGCATTTGCTTGAAGACCATTATTCAATAGCAAAAATTGTTCAGCAAAATAGGCCTTCTGATCTTCTTGAGAGGTACGCATTTGGCGCTGAAGATCTGCTAAGAGAGAGTTCTGACTTTCAATTTTAAATTGAAGGCTCAAAAGAAGAGAGTTGTTAGTGGTCACGGATAATTTTAGATCTTCCACGTATCTCTCGAATTTGATCGCAAATGCCAAGAAGCCTTTTGCATTTGTGACTAAATCAAAAGATGTAACCGGTGCATCTCCAACACATGGAGCCCCTTTACCCTCGCGTTCGCAGGGGCCTTCTACACCGTTTTGACGTTGAGTGTAGAAGGACTTCCAACCAGTCCTTGAGGGCTGTTATTCACAGGCTCCTCTTCGGTTGTTCTGACTGTTTCAACATTATCCTCATCATCAGAGGATGAGGTGCTGAAGACAGTATGCTTACCTTGGTGAAGTGTAAACACTCCGGTAAGAGGTGCATTCCTAGGCCGTAACCCCTCCGATGGGAATTCATTAGCATCTATCCTAGGAGAGGATGTGGACTCATCCTCTCGTGCGTATTGGTATGTCACCACGGAGACATGAACATGTGGTGAAGGAAGTGGCGAGTTCGGGGCGAATGAACTCTTATATTATCATCATCATCCTTTTGGGAGGATGATGAAGTGGAGGTGCTTTCCCCGTATGAATTTGATTCGAAGAAGAAGTATCCTCTCGAACGGCCGGTTTCTTGGTGGTTTGAATCGGGCCGTTCTAAGTCAATGAGTGGAGACGTGGTGACATCAACCTCGGAAGTTGTGGTTGCCCTTCGGGGAATAGGAGAGGAACACTCATATGTGTCTCCGAGGACATCTTCGTACCTTCATTTAATAGAAGGTCGGCATGGGTAGAAGCACTCGGATGTTCACTCCTATTTTTCTCAAGCTCATGCTCACCGTACCCCCGACCACCTACACCGGCTCTAAGTGCTCGGGGTAGGAATTCTCTCGTTCGAGAAAACCATAGAGCTTCTATAGATTTGGAGATTAGAAGAGCTAGATGGGATTAGGTTTAGCATGTACCGGATAATTCTGCGGGTGCGCAGTAGCCGATGCGTCGTCGATGGTTGATCTATGGGAGCTCATTGATGCAATTTTGCGTAATGGCCGAATCGGGGAGCTTCGATTGCCCCAATTGCGGGATGAGTGATGAGAGATAGAAATCTTGGGAACATGAGTGCCGGGTAGTGGCTTTCCCTGACTCTGATGGATCACCTTAGTGTGCACAGCTGCTTTGATCTCTTGGAAGATGAGACTTGCATAGTCCAAGGGTCGATTGAAGAATATCCCATACATTATAGTCAGAATGTTTCGGCTAGCTCGATCCGCAGAACCTATTTTGCAGGTTAGGCTCTTGTTGAGAATGGAGACGAGTAGATTCCACATTGGGGGCAACTTCCTCCTCTTGAATTCGGACAACCTTGTAAGAGGTTCATTGTAACCCGTAAGATTTATGAAGGCTAGGAGGGCTTCGTGGAAGGGTTTTCTTCTAGGGCGAGGATTGGGAATGGTTTGCCCATCCACTTCGATCACAGAAAGGGGAAGATGGAAATATTTGGCAAGTTTTCTTTTGGTGATGGGAATTTGAACAGCAATTTCCACTTGTTCAGGATGGGTGAAAGAACCGGCGAGTGTTTCATCAGTTTCGATGATCATTGTTAGCCAGCTTCTTGGACATAGATTTCGTGATGTTTGGGTTGGTTAGGGTTAGGGCTCGATTCAACTCGGTGTTGTTGTAGAAACTCGATCATGATGCGAAATTCGGTTGATAAGTGTTAGGGTTGAGCAAGCACTCGCACATTGTTCGCCTTCAATGGCGGTTTCACAATGGGAGTACTATCCGCGTTGAATCGATGATTCTTTCTTCATCATTGTTGGAAGGACGGGCACAGTTGGAAGCCATTTTGAAATTTCGAATGCTTGACAATAGAAAACTTTGTCTTTGCAAAGAGAATGAACACTGATTTAGGGAATTTTTGCGAGGAAGAAGATGAAGGTTGAAATTGGGGGTTTTATGTGAGAGAGAAACTGTAGAATGGGAAGGGGTTATTAAGTTTGGGGAAAAAAAACGGTTCATTTGAGCTGATGTAAGCACGCGGGTATACACATGCAGGGTTTCGATTGGGGACACGTGTACGACGAGACACATGTATGATGATGATTTAGTAGCAGAGGTCGTTTTTTCTTAAAAGCGAGAAATAAACAAAAGTAATAAAAAAAATCGTTTAATTAATCAATTAATTTTGAATTAATTGAATAAACACAGTATTTTAATCTTAATTTTATTTATTTAAGTTTAAAAATCAGGCAAGTGAAAACAAAAATCACATGAGAGTTTAGTTTCTATAAAAGAATAATAAAGAAGAATTTGCATTAAACATATAGATTTAAACAACCTTGGAGGCAAGAGTTGATTGAATTTATATATTTAATGGAAATTATAAGAAATATCAATTTATAGAAAATTTAGTTGAAAAACATGTCGACTTGATTTATATTTTAAAAAAATTTGAAATGAATCAAAAGTCTAAGAGACCTTGGCGGCAAGAGAAACTCGGCAGAGATAGATTCAAATAAAATTTAAGTGAAATAGTAAATCGTAAGACAACTAACCGTAGTTAGACTTAGACGAATATCTTCTCGCATTGTGAAACTCCCCTTGAATGGTAAACTCCCCCTTGAATGGTGAACTCCCCCCGTAGTAGCTTCTTTACCTCGTTTCTCAATCCGCACTTTATGATTTCTCTTGAAAGAAAAATATTATTATGAAACAAAATCGTAGTAACTCGCAGGCTTCGAAGTGTTCTCAAGAGTTCGTAAAGCATCGTAGACTTCGATGACTTCGAAGTATCGTCGAATAGTTCGTAGGCTTCGGATGCTTCGAAGAAATCATCGTTACATATTAAGCATTCCCAACTTGCTAATTAAGAAGTTAAAACGTCTCTCATCAAGAGCTTTTGTGAAAATATCGGCAAGTTGATAATCGTAGAAACAAAATACATTTCGATTGTACCCTTTTCGACATGATCCTTGATGAAATGATACCGACATCGATATGCTTTGTTTTGGAATGCCGAACCGGATTTTCCGTAATGGCGATAGCACTTTCGGAATCACAAGAGGATGGGAATCTTATCGTATATCGCACCATAATCTTCCGAGTTGGGTCTTCATCCAAATAACTTGTGAACAACAACTAGCGAAGAACATATTCAGCTCTGTAGATGTGGATACGCAGCTTTATTTCTTGGATGTCCAACTTATAAGTCGATTTCCCGTGTTGACAAACACGATGTACTTTTTCCGTCAAGCTTACAACCCGCATGATCGTAATCGTATACGCCATTAAATCAAATCCGGAATTTTTAGGATACCAAAGGCCCAACGATGGTGAACCTTTTAAGTACCTAAAAATTCTTTTTACAAAGTGCCCAAATGAGACTCTTTAGGATTGGCTTGATAACGAGCACAAAGACAAGTGGCAAACATAATATCGTGTCTACTTGCCGTTAAATATAAAAGAGAACCAATCATTCCTCCGTAGCCGGTAATATCAACGTATTTACCGTAGGAGTCGTGTCCTAATTTCATACCAGGAGAGATAGGTGTTTTCATGGATGATGAGTTTTGAAGATGAAACTTTTAAGCATGTCGAAACATATTTTGCACGATTTATAAAGATACCGTAGGTGCTTTGTTTAACTTGAAGTCCTAGGAAGAAAGTTAATTCTCTCATCATACTCATTTCAAATTCAGTTTCCATCAACTTAGAAAACAAATCAACTTCTGTTTGATGAGTAGAACCAAATATTATGTCATCCACGTAAATTTGAACTATAGTTAACATACCTTTGCCTCTTTTGATGAACAGAGTTGTATCGATTTTACCTTTTTCATATCTTTTCCGATCGAAATTTCGATAGTCGTTCATACCAGGCTCTTGGGGCTTGCTTTAGACCATACAAAGCTTTGTCAAGAAGATAAACATATTCGGATATCTTGCATCTTTGAAACCATCGTGTTGTTCAACATACACTTCTTCTTTTAGACATCCATTAAGAAATGCACATTTAACATCCATTTGGTAGACTTTGAAGTTTTTGTATGCGTGAGAAAGCCAAGAATAATCTTATTGCTTCTAGTCTTGCAACAGGAGCAAAGGTTTCATCATAATCGATACCTTCCTCTTGACAGTAACCTTTAGCCACCAAACGAGCTTTATTTCTGACAACAATTCCATCTTCATCCTTTTTGTTCCTAAATACCCATTTTGTGCCAATAGCAACTTTGCCTTTTGGTAAAGGAACAAGACGCCAAACTTTATTTCTTTCGAATTGAAGTAGTTCTTCCTGCATAGCATCCACCCAGCTTGGTTCAACTAAGGCTTCATGTACACGTTTAGGTTCGATCATACTAAGAAAATTAACAAAGAATGCTTCATTTGCAGTAGCAGATCGTGTTCTGACCCCCTCAGAAGGACTACCAATTATAAGATCTGGTGTGTGAGATTTAGTCCATTTCGTCATTCTGGGTTGAGAAATTGATTGGGTTGTTTTATTTGACGAAATGATTTCATCGGGAAACACAAAATCATCTTTATTTTCTTCTGTATGTCCTTCTGGTATCTGTTTTGTCACCTGTCCTTGTGTCTCCCCCTCAGATGATGGAACAGAAGTAGCTTCTTGACTGGCAGATGTAGGAGTAGTGGGAACTTCTGGACAAATAGACGTGACAGATGAAACAGAAGAAGCAGGACCAGAGAGAGTAATGCCTGAGGCTTGGAGAATATCTGGTATCTGCAAATGTGGAGGTGACATAGCTTCTGACACAACTTCGTCGCCCAGAAAATCTTGAAAAATAGCATCAATCTCGGATTCTCCGGAACCCGAAAGATAGTCGAAGTAACGATTAAGCTTCGAGTTCGAAGTAGAGTGTTCGGAAGTCGGGTTGAGTGTTATCATCGAAGTCAATGTTGATGCTTTCCATAACGCTTTTTGTTCGTAAGTTAAAAACTCGGAAAGCTCTTGAATTTAACGAGTAGCCTAAAAATTTAGCTTCATCGGACTTCGGATCAAATTTGCCAAGATTATCTCTGTCGTTTAAGATAAAACATCTGCAACCAAAGATATGAAATTTTTTTACAGATGGTTTTCTTTTATTAATCACTCATAAGAGGTTTTGAGATGCCTCTTGACAATAATTGAACGGTTTTGAGTGAAACAAGCAAGAGCAACAAACTTCGGCCCGAAGTGAATTGGGAGACCGTAAGTCGCTAGCATCGTTCGTCGCTTCAACCAAGGTTCTGTTGCGACGTTCAACTACACCGTTTTGTTGTGGAGTGCGAACAGCAGAGAAGTTTTGAGTAATTCCTTGTTCAACAAGATACGATTCAAGCTTGGCGTTCTTGAATTCTGTACCATTATCACTTCGAAGCTGCTGAATCTTCTCGATGTAGAAGAACTTGAATTCTCGGTCATCATATTCGTAGTACCACCGGGACTTCGACTTTTGACGAACGAAAGCAAGCCAAGTATATCCGGAAAATTCATCAATTAGTACCGTAATATACTTTTTACCGGATAGACTCGAATTGCAATTGGACCACGAGAGATCCACATGTAATAATTGCAGAGGTCTAGTACAAGAATGATCACTTTTTGTTTTATGAGATGCTCGTTTAATTTTGCCCATTTCACATGCGGGGCGTAGGTGATCTTTTTGAAAATGAATATCCGGAAGTCCGTATACCGCCTTGTTTTTAACAAGCATCTCAAGATTATTAAAATTTAAGTGAGACATTTTATGATGCCGTAGCCACGCAACTTCACTCTTTTTGGAGATGAGACATAAAGTTTCCTTACCATCCTTAGAGATAAAATTCATCATATACAAGTTACCTTTCCCGTCCGCTTCTCCAAAGTTCTTCACCTCGCCTTAGAGAATAAATAACAATGTTTTTCATCAAATACTACTAGTATTTTAGAATCACAAAGTTGACTTACACTAAGGAGGTTATGTTTCAAGCCGTAAACATGAGCTACCTTTGATAAGGTGATATTACCTTCTTGTAGAGTACCGTAGCCTTTTATTTGACCCTTACCATTATCACCAAAAGTTACTACTCCACCGATTTGTCCTTGAATTGGGATAGTAAATTTTGGGATCCGCCATGTGCCTCGAGCATCCAGTAGTCAAGATACCGTATATGCACACGCTCGTTTCTCGCAATCAAAAATCGAATTTCTTAGGTACCCATCGCATAATGGGTCCTTTTATGTTAGCTTTTGGAGTATGCTCGTTTTTTGATTTAACGAGAAGGTAAAGACTTTATTTTTGGTTTTTGGTTTTTTTGAGTTTTATTCTTTTTGTGACAAACATATCGTGAATTGGAATGATCGTAGGTTTGCGAGAAAAATTGTTTTAACTTTAAGAACAATGAAAAACATTCGTAAGACCGAAACATAGAAGATTGAATTGAATTTTCATTGCGAGAATGGTAATTACAATTATTCTTTCTAAAGTCTTTTCTAGTATCGGTTGTTCTAGAGAACCTATCTAGACTAGACTTTTGTTTTAGTTCGCTTTTTCTTCTCTCGTGTTCTTCCTTCCGATCTACTTTTGCGAAGTTCGTTATTTACCGAAAAAGGAACATAAGAATTAGAGGATTTCCATTTGCCTTTTTGAATATTAGTAAACTTCGGGAGAGTAGAGTTTAAAATCTTTTGATTTTGCACTTTGTTTTTGAGTTCGCCTCTTTCTCAAGTTCAAGACATGTTTTGGCTTTGAGACACATATCTAAGAAGTCCGGATGTATAGATACCGATTTTCTCGGTTCGGGAACGAGAAACGGGAAGAATAGGTATACCACTTGAAAGTTTAGCACAATCTCTATCGAAGCTCGATTTCTTGAGATTTATCAAGCATACAAATAATCATCCTTTTTATCAATAATTTCGAATTATTTGTGATAACTTTTGATGATTTAAAAGAATTAATTTCTAAATTTGAAAGGTAATATTCAGCAGTTATCAAAAAATTCTTCATCATTATTGTCATTCTCCCATGGATACGTAATCTCACCAAGCTTTCTTGAGTTTCGTAAAGATGTAAATCTTCAAATGAACAGGAGAGATCTCTCGGATGATTCTCACAAAGAGTTTCATTTCTAAAACACTTATCCGAGTAGAGAGAATATCGTTTTCAAACATAAGTCGTAGATCTTCCTCTCGCCCGACTTGGAACAAAAATATCCGCCTCTCGGATTCAAAATTGTATGTTTATTTGAACCAAAATTGAAAATATCATCTTTCTTCCGAACTTTATTTAGATCAACATTTGTTTTACAACAATATTCAATATTTTCGAATTTAAGTTTGCTTTTTTTATGATGGTTTTCATATCTAGATTTTTTAAAAATAGATTTTTCATACAAAATTGGAAACTTTGGCTTCGTATTTGTCCAACACAAAAAATCGTATTTCGTATCCGACCTTTTCTTACACGTGTAGGGATCTAGGTCCTCGAAACCAAGTCCGCATCTTCCTACTTGTGTGTTAATTTTGTCATGAACCTTCTCGTGCATCCGGATATGTTATAATCGTAGCTTTTTCTCGTTGAAGTTCAATGTGTAAAAATTCTCTCTCTTCTCGAAAATAGTTTTTAAGTGCTACGTAGTTGAGTCTATCACTCTCTTTGTCTCTCGATTTCTTTCTCTTTTCCTTCCGTGTTTATTGAGATTCAAAATTTCCTTTTTAAGTTTTTCTTCGTAAAGTTTTAAACTCATGGAAATCGTTTCCTTTGCGTATTTAATTCGAGTTTTTCTTCCGTAAGTAAATCCATTTCTCTTTTGAAAATATCTCTTTCCCTTTTGATTGTAGAAAGAGTTTTCTCGTACTTTTTCGTAATTTCTTTTCGATTGTGAGTTTCAGCTTTAGTTCCTCAAAATTGTTTGATAACATCACAATCGTTTGTTCAAGCTCGATGATCCAGAGAAATTACTAACCGGTGACTCGAGGGTTGATCCTCCGATTCGTTTGTGTTTGCCATTCCACGTAACATGGCTTGATCACCGCCGGATTCATCTTGCACCCGCTTTCTTTTTACGCAAAGTGTGCTCTTTCGGTGACATTGTACTTATATTTGTTTTTGTAATAAGTCTTATCCTTTTCCGCAGCTCCTCCGCAATCTCTCGAGTAATGTCCGGGCTTGCCACATCCGTAGCGACATCTTTCTTCCTTTTTAATTCTTCTTCTTTCTTCTTCTTCTCGTTTTCTCTACTCTCTCGTACTTCTTGTTTAGGAACATAGGGACGATCAAATCGTTTATTTCCTTTCAAAGACCTATTTCCAAAACGATTAGTAAATTGCTTGGTTATTAAAGCCGTAGAGTCGCAAACGCTTTAATTTCATCATCCGATTCGCAGTCATCTTCTGGAGCGCCTCTCGATATGAAGGCCTTCGATTTCTTCCGTCATCACTTCGTCTTCTCGATTCCTTTTGTTTCGAGATCAAAGCCGTAGGACCTCCGATGTTTGTTCTTTTCGAACAACTTCTTTTTCATGAGCTTGCGGTGTACCGAATACATCATGCGGCGACCATTGTTCAAGGTCCCGATTGGCTTGTAGTGACATGGATAGATTTGACCATTCGTGGTTTAACCTTTTGAGAAATAGAACATTGTTGTCTTCCTTTGATCTAACAATGTCACATCTCTTGCGAGAGATTAATCGCATTGTTGAATTGATGAAATGTTTGTTCCGTAGATTCATCGATCGGCGCTTGAAAACTATTATATTCATTTAGAGCTTGGGCTCTTCTCGTTCTTTTTCATTTTCGCACCACCTTCTAAGAGATTCTCCATTGATCCCATAAATCTTTCTTTGTGTCACATGAGTCCAGAGATTGAAAAATCTCATTTGGAATGGCCATTATTAACGAGACTTAGCTTTCTTAGCTAATTCCACCTTAGCCTTTTCTTCATCGGTCCAGCTTATTCCTTGACTTCGAACCGATCTTGCCGGTACCTCATCCGTATTTGCGGTGGCCGGAATTCCGGGAATAGTAGTGGTGGGAACAAACGGACCGTTTTGAATAATTGGATATAACTCGCATCCAATCCCTCATAGAAGTTAACCATTCGAATCTTCCATTGTGAGTATTCATCACGTACAAGAGTTGGAGGTTTAGTCGGGGACCCGTACGTATAAACGGCATTCAAGCTCGAATTTGCCATTTGAGTAGGATAGAAGAGAAAATTTGAAGATTTGAAAGAAATTTAGAACAATTAAATCTCAATTTGATAGAAGAACGAAGTCGATAATATCACCGTTTCTTCGTATTACAAAATGAATGACTCAATTTAAGAGAAGATTGTTAACGATTTAACAAAATCTCGTAAAACAGAGTGGATTAATAAACAAATTTTGAATCTGAGAAAATACTATTCGATCGAAAGGAATTTCTTCAATGGAAGAGATCTAATAATCAATAGATTGATTAGAAAGCTCTGATACCAATTGTTGGTTCCAGATTCCTTTAAACCGATTGTTAATTGAGAGTATTGAATCAAAGTGAAATGCGGAAGCAGATCAATTAACAATTTAAATCAATAGAACAGTAAACAGAATGAAGAACAAAGATTATGAAATGATAACTTTGAATCAAAGTAGACAAAGTTATGAATTACGCACAGTATTCTTCAAAATGTAAATGTATTGATCGACAACTTTTACAAACACAATATAATGCTATTTATACAGATACAAAAACAGAAAGTCAAAATGCTAGCCAATTACAAAGTGCCATGTGTCTAAAAGGGAGCGTCTAACAACAATTAGTTATAACAAGAAGAGTGTGTTGACTTTTGTAGACATCTCTTCTTTGACTCATACTTTAATTTCTAACAGCCAGGAATAAAAAAAATCAAAATAGTAATGGAGAATCACCGCCAAAAAATGGGAACCTATTTAAAAGAAAAAAATATTCAATTAATAGTTAAATTTTTCACTGAAAAAAATATTCATTATCACAAAACTATGTATGTTTTACTTGTCACAAAACTATGTATTTTTTAATTATCACAAAGCCAAGTTATTAACTTTAATAAGTTAAGATCTATTCTTCAATATAATCGACCGTCTTTTTTTAAGACTGAAATAAAGGATTTTTTTGGAAGACAAGGAATATTTCATTCAGAAATAAGACATAAGAAACTTCCAAATTATGGAATGAATCGATGGAAAAACTAGTTAAGAGGTGATTATCAATACGATTTATCTTAGATTACATGGTCTAGATTAGTCCCATAAAAATGGAGAAATGGAATCAATCAATCCCATATGTCTCAAAATAAAGATTTAAACAAATGCTATTCCTATGAAAAAGACCAATTAGTTGATTACAAAAAAAACAAAATTCAAAAGCATATTTATTACCAAGTAAAGACGAGAATTTTCAAAAAAACTATAGATATGATCTTTTATCATATAAATATATTCATTCTGAAACAAAGAAGAACTCTATATTTATAGATCATCATTAGAAACAAATAATAACCAAGAAAATTCCAACAGAAATAAGGAATTTTTTTTTTTTAACATACTCAAGAATATTCCTATGAATAATTATCTAGGAAAAAGTTATAGTTATATTATATATATGGAAAAAAATCCAGATAGAAAATATTTGGTTTGTAAAATTAAAAAAAAATTAAGGCTAAACCTAAACCTAATAAGGACCAAAAAATGGATAAAATTCATAATAATGGTCTTTTTTATCTTCCGATTCATTCAAATTCCGAAATCAATTACAAATACAAAAGGGAATTTTTTGATTGGATGGTAATGTTTTTTGATTGGATGGATTGGATGGGAATGAATGAAAAAATCTTAATCTTAAATCGATTCACGTCGACTCCGAAAGTTGTTTTTTTTTCCAGAGTTTGTGATACTTTATGAGAAATATAAAAAGAAACCTTGGTTTATCCCAAGCAAATTACTTCTTTTTAATTTGAATATAAATCCAAATTTTAGTGAAAACAAAAATATCAATGTAAAGGAAGAAGAGGATGAGTATTTTTTTGGAAATCAAAAAAAGGATGAGTATTTTTTTAGAAAGCAAGAGTAGATGGAGAATCTTTTAAATTTTAGCCCATCAAATTCAAAACAATATTTTAAATTAAAGAATGAAAACAATATTGAAGAATCTTTTTTGCAATCGATCCGAAAACTAAGAGTCGAGGAGAGTTTCCCTTGCAATTACAATGGAATGGACGTGTGAGTAAATTGAATCAAAAAAATGATAGATAATATACCGGTATACGGTCTCCTGTTTAACCTGAGAAAAGTAAGCAAAATTGTTCTATCCTGTATTAAAAGGAAAGAAATGAATCTGGATATAATGTTTGAGCGTTTGGATCTTACAGAATTAATGAAAAATAGAGTATTAATTATGGAACGTGCCCGTCTATCTGTAAAAAATGACGAACAATTTTTTTTGTATCAAATCGTAGGTATTTCATTGGTTAATAAAAATAAGCACCAAAGTAATCAAAGATATCGAAAACCAAAAAATGTTGCTAAGAATAATTTTGATGAATCCATCCCAAGACATAAAAGAAAAACTCTAAATAGAGACAAAAAGAATTATGATTTGCTTGTTCCTGAATTTTTTTTATTGTCTAGACGTTGTACAGAATTGAGAATTCTAATTTCTTTCAATTTGAATTTAAAGATTGTGTGAATAGAAATACAATATTTTGCAAGGAAAACAAGATAAAAAAACTGGAGTCAATTTTTGGATGAAAGTAAACATTTTGACAGAAAAAAATGATTAATGAAATTAAAGTTCTTTTTTGGCCTAATTATCGATTAGAAGATTTAGCTTGTATGAATCGCTATTGATTCGATTAGAAGATTTAAAATTTTGAGTTTCCTATATATTATCTTGTTCTATCAATCATATTTTTCATTTTTTCTTCTGTCCGGCATCTGTATATATTGATGTTATATGCAAGCAACCAGATGGACATATGCGCTGTCTTACACCCCAGTCTAGTATACTGCAATACTAAGCAAATGACGTAGAAAATGGCATATCCATTAAAGGTATAAATTAATCAACAGAATCTTCGTAGTAAACTATTTGGTAGCATCTTTTTCTACACTATCCAAATTAACTCCAAAATCGGATTGATTAATCTTAATTGATAAAATCCGGAGTCTATAAATAAATTATGATTATTGTGTATACTACATTAAAATTTCTAACATTATTACTGATCAATAAAATAAATATCTGTAAAAAGGGGAGTGTCAAATTCTTTTATGGTAAAAAATTCATTTATTTCAATTATTTTGCAAGAACAAAAAGAAAACAAAGAAAACAGAGGATCTGTTGAATTTCAAGTAGTTAGTTTCACCAAACCGAGACTTACTTCACATTTGGAATTGCACCAAAAAACACTATTTATCTAAGAGAGGACTGCGGAAAATTCTGGGAAAACGTCAACGGTTACTCCTTATTTATCAAAAAAAAAAATAGAGCGCGTTTTAAAGAATTAATAGGACAGTTGGATATTCGAGAGAGAAAAACTTGTTAATTTGAAGAATTAGTTTGAATTATTCGCTTAAAGTTTGATGAACTTCTTTTCTCTTTCAACAATTCATAGAAGAATGAATCAGGAAAAATCTGTGACTGTACCATCTATAAGAAAAGACTTCATGATAGTCAATATGGGACCTCACCACCCATCAATGCATGATGTTCTTCGACTCATTGTTACTCTAGATGGTGAAGATGTTATTGACTGTGAACCAATATTGGGTTATTTACACACAGGTATGGAAAAATTGCGTAAAATCGAACAATTATACAATATTTGCCTTATGTAACGCGTTGGGATTATTTAGCTACTACGTTCACAGAAGCAATAACTGTAAATGCGCCAGAGCAATTAGGCAATATTCAAGTGCCTAAAAGGGCCAGTTACATCAGAGTCATTATGTTGGAGTTAAGTCGGATAGCTTCATATTTGTTATGGCTTGGCCCTTTTATGGCAGATATTGGGGCACAGACTCCTTTCTTCTATATTTTTCGAGAAAGAGAATTGATATATGACCTATTCGAAGCTGCCACCGGTATGTGAATGATGCACGATTTTTTTCGTATTGGAGGAATCACTGCTGATTTACCTCATGGCTAGATAGATAAATGTTTGGATTTTTGCGATTATTTTTTAACAGGAATTACTGAATATCAAAAGCTTATTACACGGTTGAAGGAGTAGGCATTATTGGTGGAGAGAAAGCAATAAACTGGGGTTTGTCGGGACCAATGCTACGAGATTTCGGAATATAATGGGATCTTTTTAAAGTTGATCATTATGAGTGTTATGACGAATTTGATTGGGAAGTCCAACGGCAAAAAGAGGGGAATTCATTAGCTGGTTATTTAGTATGAATCAGTGAAATGACAGAATCCATAGAAATTATTCAACAGGCTTTAGAAGGAATTCCGGGAGGGCCCTATGAAAATTTAGAAATCTGCCGCTTTGATAGAGTAAAAGATAATGTATGGAATGAGTTTGACTATCGATTCATTAGTAAAAAACCCTCTCCGACTTTTAAATTGTCGAAGAAAGAACTTTATGTGAGAATCGAAGCTCCAAAGGGAGAATTGAGAATTTTTCTGATAGGAGATAAGGGTGTTTTTCCTTGGCGATATAAAATTCGCCCACCGGGGTTTATTAATTTGTAAATTCTTCCTCAGTTAGTAAAAAAAATGAAATTGGCTGATATTCTGACGATACTAGGTAGTATAGATATCATTATGGGAGAAGTTGATCGTTAAAATGATAATTTATCCAACAAAAGTACACGCTATCAATTATTTTTCTAGATTGGAATCCTTAAAGAGGTCTATGGGATCATATGGATGCTTATCCCTATTTTTACTCCTATATTAGGAATCATAATAGGTGTACTAGTAATTGTTTGGTTAGAAAGAGAAATCTCTGCGGGTATACAACAACGTATGCACTCGATAACAATAATATTAACAATAATATATAGCTGTTGTTTTGGAGACAAAAACTTGATAACCAACCCTTATAGTCGTTGTGTTTTAGAATGGTAACACTATTGGAAAAATCTCCATACAAATCCCACTGAATTTCAATTAAAACAGGGACCATGACTCCTTAGTGCTATCCATCAATAAAAGTATCCACAAGCAGAACATCAATATTATAATTGAAGATCGAGAAATAATAATAATACAATGTTTAAACCCATATCATATCCTTAAGACACAAAAAGAACGCTGAAAGTTAACTAAATGTTACCTTTTATCAACAAAAGCTCTCAAAGGCTGACAAAGACCAACAATACGTAGTGTATATATAACGGTATTTCTTAAAATTCAACAATAACCGATATTCATGCTTAATAATATAGTATAGATTTATATAGACAATGATGTAAATAGAAAATGAGGTATTAAGTGATATAAAACAAATTAATTAAATAACTATAAGCTAAGAAACTTTAAGATTTAAAAATAACTTAGTAACCCAAAAATAGTCGATATTTGACTCCTTCTAAAGGTATTAATGAGACCATACATCACACTAGATAGATATCATATTCATGTATTTTTGTAAGGGTAAACTCTGCTTTTAGTCCCTGTGGTTTACTGAAATCTTTGAAAGTGTGACCTAAATTTGATAACTCTAAAAATCGTTCTTGTAGTTCTCGGTGCATCTCATCTCAATACGTCTCATTCTAATGTGTATCCAAGGGTGGAGATCTCTTCTTACGTTTCTCGCCTTAAATCTCTTTTTACTGGAACCCGACCCTAATATAATAATCCAAATCACATTATAAAGATATCTGCATTGCCCATTGTAACCCATTTTACAAAACTTTATTACTAAAGAGAACCAAAAAATTATTATTTTGGACAAAAGGTTGATACTGGACCACAACCGACTGCCAAGTCTATAATGTAGGGGGCATACCTGAGTCACTCAGCGGTATGGCTATGAGGGCGCCCGGGCTCGAACCCAGGACAATTCGATTTTAAACAAATTAACCCCCACTATTACCAACTGAGCTACACGCCATTCACGAACAAAAAAATTATTATTACATCAAAAAATGGGGACATACCCCATTCTTTTAAGAAACGTCCAGAAAAGAGTTTGGAAAAACATTTAAAAATGATATTTTGTTAACACCATTTATATTTTAAAAAGCCATTTATACCTAGTAAATAACTCTTTATTATAATCAAATAAATGGTTATTCTATTAAAAATTTCAGAACTTAAAATTTAAATGTTAGAAAATAGTACTTTCAGCACCACCACCATTCATTCTTGTTGATCTCTCATTTAAAGAAGGAAAATGCTAGCTAAAAATATCAAATTGCAGTTTTTTTGATCAAAATGGAAACTTTGTTGGTAGCAAGGAACGATTCAATCCGTCCGTTGTCGGTACAAAATCAGTTTCAAAGTCAGTTCAAAATCTTAGAAAATGAAGCACTCCATGTTGGTCCTATGAGTCATCAGTTTCAAAGTAAAATGCTTTAATTAAAAAATTTCAAGTATTACTAAACAACCAAGGTTTCTTTATCATGACCGACTATTTTCTTCTAGCAAAAAGTCGAAATATATTTCCTTTAAATCTGAAAACATCCAAGCAAAAGATCCAATGAAGTATACTCCCCTTGTGAATTGTCATTCATCACCTTCGTCGCTTTGTGTAATGGGTTTTAAATCTGTAAAACATTAAACCACATAAAAACCATATCTAAAATCTTCACAACGTCTAAAACCCATATCAAGATTCCACCATTTCACATCCTAAAATCTTCAAAAATATAAAAAGAAAACCATAAGTAATTCTTCCTTTTTGTATGTTGTGTTATAGTCTAAGTGCCTTTTGCCTATGGTTGAACAACTAAACATTTTTTAAATTCGCATACATTGTTAAGGTAACATTCTTCCAACCTTTTACATTCTTCAAGAGGTTGAATATATTAAAATATTTTAAAGTAAAGAGACCAAAGAAGTTAAGCTTTTGAAGCATCTACATTAATCAAACACAAAGAAATGGTAGCATTGAACTCGTGATGTAAGTTGTTGGAAGAAATATATGGCCTGAATATTGACCGATAACATCTATAAAAGAGGTGTTATAGCTAAAAAACGCAATATAAACAAAATAAAGCACGCTCAAATTGTAATATTTCAATGACCTCATATTCAATGAATCTTCGAGCATTGAAAATCCTCACAAAAAGCTCCCCCCACAACATACTCCATGATAATAGCAAGGTGGATGGGAGTGAAAACCACATATAAAATACTACAAAGTCAGTTTAAATTACAGTCCATAGAGTGACAAAACTCAAATATCATAACAATCTTCATGAATAAAATAGGGTCACTTGCCTCTCTAAATGTAATTATGTTTGGATGTAGAAATGACATTTGATTTATGATTTGTAGAAGTATAAAATGATTAATCCTCTTTGCTATTAGCGATTTTCTAGAAATTGGACAACCATCAATTCAACTATGATCTACAGTTTAGAAAATAAGATGGCAAAATTTCAAGACATGTTTAATACTTGAGGGAGATCCCACTCAGACATAAATATCTAGAGTGCACTACCTTGGATCATGGTAAAATACTCGATCCATAAATGCTTCTAACTTTTACAATGACAACTGTTAGTCCCGAAAGGGAGATGGCTAAGCTAGTAAGAGTAAGGGGGGGGGGGGGGGTGGTGGGGGGATGAATACAAACACACAATTTTTGCTCTTTTTAAATTTTTTAATATAAATATTAAAAATTTACACACAGAAGTTTGTTGCGGAAAAGAATAGACAACCTATTCTAACAAACTTAAATAACAGTAATTAACTTATACACACAGGAAATTAAAATAAGACTGTTAGCGCACACAGCTTTGGCGAAATCAAACAAATACTTTCAGAGAAGATTTGTTGAAGACGTGAGATTTCTGGGAAGGACTTCATCTCCTTTTATAGTGCCCATGCAAGGGATGCAAGTGGACAGCTGTCAAGGATTGATTAGCTGGAAGTTTATCTGATGGACAAAGGAAGAGGCCACTTCCTTTGTACTAGATTAATGGATGAACCATTCTTTGTAGCACGTAATGTTAGATAACTTTATCTACTTTTCTTCATGCTCTGAGAAGTCCCATCAAACCTTTTAGCTAGAAGACAAACATCCCTTTTATAAGAATAAAAGAGAATGTCTAAATTTATGGTTTGGTGCCCAAGTTCTTGCAATCACGTATCTTGCAATTGTTGTGAGTAAGAACTTTATCTCTTGAAATTGCTAAGTGATACATGAAGCCATGTATCATATCGGTGGATACTTTGTAAGGCTGGAAATGATAAGTGTACACTTTGCTTTTGCTTGATAAACTTCATCTTTCACTAAGTGTTGAAAGTGTACATCCTTGTGACTTGATATCACAACCTTAGAAAATATACCTGCAATTTCGGTGACCAAGATTGTAATGTCGGTGACCATGACTTCAAACTCGATGTCCTCATCTTGTATTGATGTCATAGTACTTTGATAACTTTTAAGTGTACCATCGGTGACCCATGGTGACCCAACAATCTTGACTTTGGCAATGGTCTGAATATTAAAGTTAGTTGTCACATCAAAAATTCCACATTTTGATGTACAACCCTTAGATTGAATAGTCTTTGACTTTTCAATACTTGAAGTGTATTTCAGACCTTCAAAAGACCCTGTAAAAGATCAAACAAATAATAGAGAAGGTTCATCACCAAATCATCGGTGACCCAACAATCTCCCCCTATTTGATGATGATACCTGTAAGTTAGAAAGAAATACTTTTGACCCTTTCTATTTTTCTTTTGGGTTCTTTTGGCTCAGATACCTGAATACAAACACACAATTTTTGCTCTTTTTAAAATTTTTAATATAAATATTAAAAATTTACACATAGAAGTTTGTTGCGGAAAAGAATAGACAACCTATTCTAACAAACTTAAATAACAGTAATTAACTTATACACACAGGAAGTTAAAATAAGACTGTTAGCGCACAGCTTTGGCGAAATCAAACAAATACTTTCAGAGAAGATTTGTTGAAGACGTGAGATTTCTGGGAAGGACTTCATCTCCTTTTATAGTGCCCATGCAAGGGATGCAAGTGAACAGCTGTCAAGGATTGATTAGCTGGAAGTTTATCTGATGGACAAAGGAAGAGGCCACTCCCTTTGTACTAGATTAATGGATGAACCATTCTTTGTAGCACGTAATGTCAGATAACTTTATCTACTTTTCTTCATGCTCTGAGAAGTCCCATCAAACCTTTTAGCTAGAAGACAAACATCCCTTTTATAAGAATAAAAGAGAATGTCTAAATTTATGGTTTGGTGCCCAAGTTCTTGCACCACGTATCTTGCAATTGTTGTGAGTAAGAACTTTATCTCTTGAAATTGCTAAGTGATACATGAAGCCATGTATCATATCGGTGGATACTTTGTAAGGCTAGAAATGATAAGTGTACACTTTGCTTTTGCTTGATAAACTTCATCTTTCACTAAGTGTTGAAAGTGTACATCCTTGTGACTTGATATCACAAAATTTCTTTAGAAAATATACCTGCAATTTCGGTGACCAAGATTGTAATGTCGGTGACCATGACTTCAAACTCGATGTCCTCATCTTGTATTGATGTCATAGTACTTTGATAACTTTTAAGTGTACCATCGGTGACCCATGGTGACCCAACAATCTTGACTTTGGCAATGGTCTGAATATTAAAGTTAGTTGTCACATCAAAAATTCCACATTTTGATGTACAACCCTTAGATTGAATAGTCTTTTACTTTTCAATACTTGAAGTATATTTCAAACCTTCAAAAGACCCTGTAAAAGATCAAACAAATAATAGAGAAGGTTCATCACCAAATCATCGGTGACCCAACAATCTCCCCCTATTTGATGATGATACCTGTAAGTTAGAAAAAAATACTTTTGACCCTTTCTATTTTTCTTTTGGGTTCTTTTGACTCAGATACCTGAATACAAACACACAATTTTTGCTCTTTTTAAAATTTTTAATATAAATATTAAAAATTTACACACAGAAGTTTGTTGCGGAAAAGAATAGACAACCTATTCTAACAAACTTAAATAACAGTAATTAACTTATACACACAGGAAGTTAAAATAAGACCGTTAGCGCACAAATTTGGCGAAATCAAACAAATACTTTCGCAGAAGATTTGTTGAAGACGTGAGATTTCTGGGAAGGACTTCATCTCCTTTTATAGTGCCCATGCAAGGGATGCAAGTGGACAGCTGTCAAGGATTGATTAGCTGGAAGTTTATCTGATGGACAAAGGAAGAGGCCACTTCCTTTGTACTAGATTAATGGATGAACCATTCTTTGTAGCACGTAATGTTAGATAACTTTATCTACTTTTCTTCATGCTCTGAGAAGTCCCATCAAACCTTTTAGCTAGAAGACAAACATCCCTTTTATAAGAATAAAAGAGAATGTCTAAATTTATGGTTTGGTGCCCAAGTTCTTGCAGCTCACGTATCTTGCAATTGTTGTGAGTAAGAACTTTATCTCTTGAAATTGCTAAGTGATACATGAAGCCATGTATCATATCGGTGGATACTTTGTAAGGCTGGAAATGATAAGTGTACACTTTGCTTTTGCTTGATAAACTTCATCTTTCACTAAGTGTTGAAAGTGTACATCCTTGTGACTTGATATCACAGCCTTAGAAAATATACCTGCAATTTCGGTGACCAAGATTGTAATGTCGGTGACCATGACTTCAAACTCGATGTCCTCATCTTGTATTGATGTCATAGTACTTTGATAACTTTTAAGTGTACCATCGGTGACCCATGGTGACCCAACAATCTTGACTTTGGCAATGATCTGAATATTAAAGTTAGTTGTCACATCAAAAATTCCACATTTTGATGTACAACCCTTAGATTGAATAGTCTTTGACTTTTCAATACTTGAAGTGTATTTCAGACCTTCAAAAGACCCTGTAAAAGATCAAACAAATAATAGAGAAGGTTCATCACCAAATCATCGGTGACCCAACAATCTCCCCCTATTTGATGATGATACCTGTAAGTTAGAAAGAAATACTTTTGACCCTTTCTATTTTTCTTTTGGGTTCTTTTGGCTCAGATACCTGAATACAAACACACAATTTTTGCTCTTTTTAAAATTTTTAATATAAATATTAAAAATTTACACATAGAAGTTTGTTGCGGAAAAGAATAGACAACCTATTCTAACAAACTTAAATAACAGTAATTAACTTATACACACAGGAAGTTAAAATAAGACTGTTAGCGCACACAGCTTTGGCGAAATCAAACAAATACTTTCGGAAGATTTGTTGAAGACGTGAGATTTCTGGGAAGGACTTCATCTCCTTTTATAGTGCCCATGCAAGGGATGCAAGTGAACAGCTGTCAAGGATTGATTAGCTGGAAGTTTATCTGATGGACAAAGGAAGAGGCCACTCCCTTTGTACTAGATTAATGGATGAACCATTCTTTGTAGCACGTAATGTCAGATAACTTTATCTACTTTTCTTCATGCTCTGAGAAGTCCCATCAAACCTTTTAGCTAGAAGACAAACATCCCTTTTATAAGAATAAAAGAGAATGTCTAAATTTATGGTTTGGTGCCCAAGTTCTTGCAGCTCACGTATCTTGCAATTGTTGTGAGTAAGAACTTTATCTCTTGAAATTGCTAAGTGATACATGAAGCCATGTATCATATCGGTGGATACTTTGTAAGGCTAGAAATGATAAGTGTACACTTTGCTTTTGCTTGATAAACTTCATCTTTCACTAAGTGTTGAAAGTGTACATCCTTGTGACTTGATATCACAGCCTTAGAAAATATACCTGCAATTTCGGTGACCAAGATTGTAATGTCGGTGACCATGACTTCAAACTCGATGTCCTCATCTTGTATTGATGTCATAGTACTTTGATAACTTTTAAGTGTACCATCGGTGACCCATGGTGACCCAACAATCTTGACTTTGGCAATGGTCTGAATATTAAAGTTAGTTGTCACATCAAAAATTCCACATTTTGATGTACAACCCTTAGATTGAATAGTCTTTGACTTTTCAATACTTGAAGTATATTTCAGACCTTCAAAAGACCCTGTAAAAGATCAAACAAATAATAGAGAAGGTTCATCACCAAATCATCGGTGACCCAACAATCTCCCCCTATTTGATGATGATACCTGTAAGTTAGAAAAAAATACTTTTGACCCTTTCTATTTTTCTTTTGGGTTCTTTTGACTCAGATACCTGAATACAAACACACAATTTTTGCTCTTTTTAAAATTTTTAATATAAATATTAAAAATTTACACACAGAAGTTTGTTGCGGAAAAGAATAGACAACCTATTCTAACAAACTTAAATAACGATAATTAACTTATACACACGGGAAGTTAAAATAAGACCGTTAGCGCACACTTTGGCGAAATCAAACAAATACTTTCGCAGAAGATTTGTTGAAGACGTGAGATTCGGGAAGGACTTCATCTCCTTTTATAGTGCCCATGCAAGGGATGCAAGTGGACAGCTGTCAAGGATTGATTAGCTGGAAGTTTATCTGATGGACAAAGGAAGAGGCCACTTCCTTTGTACTAGATTAATGGATGAACCATTCTTTGTAGCACGTAATGTCAGATAACTTTATCTACTTTTCTTCATGCTCTGAGAAGTCCCATCAAACCTTTTAGCTAGAAGACAAACATCCCTTTTATAAGAATAAAAGAGAATGTCTAAATTTATGGTTTGGTGCCCAAGTTCTTGCAGCTCACGTATCTTGCAATTGTTGTGAGTAAGAACTTTATCTCTTGAAATTGCTAAGTGATACATGAAGCCATGTATCATATCGGTGGATACTTTGTAAGGCTGTAAATGATAAGTGTACACTTTGCTTTTGCTTGATAAACTTCATCTTTCACTAAGTGTTGAAAGTGTACATCCTTGTGACTTGATATCACAGCCTTAGAAAATATACCTGCAATTTCGGTGACCAAGATTGTAATGTCGGTGACCATGACTTCAAACTCGATGTCCTAATCTTGTATTGATGTCATAGTACTTTGATAACTTTTAAGTGTACCATCGGTGACCCATGGTGACCCAACAATCTTGACTTTGGCAATGGTCTGAATATTAAAGTTAGTTGTCACATCAAAAATTCCACATTTTGATGTACAACCCTTAGATTGAATAGTCTTTGACTTTTCAATACTTGAAGTATATTTCAGACCTTCAAAAGACCCTGTAAAAGATCAAACAAATAATAGAGAAGGTTCATCACCAAATCATCGGTGACCCAACAATCTCCCCCTATTTGATGATGATACCTGTAAGTTAGAAAGAAATACTTTTGACCCTTTCTATTTTTCTTTTGGGTTCTTTTGACTCAGATACCTGAATACAAACACACAATTTTTGCTCTTTTTAAATATTTTAATATAAATATTAAAAATTTACACACAGAAGTTTGTTGCGGAAAAGAAGACAACCTATTCTAACAAACTTAAATAACAGTAATTAACTTATACACACAGGAAGTTAAAATAAGACTGTTAGCGCACACAGCTTTGGCGAAATCAAACAAATACTTTCAGAGAAGATTTGTTGAAGACGTGAGATTTCTGGGAAGGACTTCATCTCCTTTTATAGTGCCCATGCAAGGGATGCAAGTGGACAGCTGTCAAGGATTGATTAGCTGGAAGTTTATCTGATGGACAAAGGAAGAGGCCACTCCCTTTGTACTAGATTAATGGATGAACCATTCTTTGTAGCACGTAATGTCAGATAACTTTATCTACTTTTCTTCATGCTCTGAGAAGTCCCATCAAACCTTTTAGCTAGAAGACAAACATCCCTTTTATAAGAATAAAAGAGAATGTCTAAATTTATGGTTTGGTGCCCAAGTTCTTGCAGCTCACGTATCTTGCAATTGTTGTGAGTAAGAACTTTATCTCTTGAAATTGCTAAGTGATACATGAAGCCATGTATCATATCGGTGGATACTTTGTAAGGCTGGAAATGATAAGTGTACACTTTGCTTTTGCTTGATAAACTTCATCTTTCACTAAGTGTTGAAAGTGTACATCCTTGTGACTTGATATCACAGCCTTAGAAAATATACCTGCAATTTCGGTGACCAAGATTGTAATGTCGGTGACCATGACTTCAAACTCGATGTCCTCATCTTGTATTGATGTCATAGTACTTTGATAACTTTTAAGTGTACCATCGGTGACCCATGGTGACCCAACAATCTTGACTTTGGCAATGGTCTGAATATTAAAGTTAGTTGTCACATCAAAAATTCCACATTTTGATGTACAACCCTTAGATTGAATAGTCTTTGACTTTTCAATACTTGAAGTGTATTTCAGACCTTCAAAAGACCCTGTAAAAGATCAAACAAATAATAGAGAAGGTTCATCACCAAATCATCGGTGACCCAACAATCTCCCCCTATTTGATGATGATACCTGTAAGTTAGAAAGAAATACTTTTGACCCTTTCTATTTTTCTTTTGGGTTCTTTTGGCTCAGATACCTGAATACAAACACACAATTTTTGCTCTTTTTAAAATTTTTAATATAAATATTAAAAATTTACACATAGAAGTTTGTTGCGGAAAAGAATAGACAACCTATTCTAACAAACTTAAATAACAGTAATTAACTTATACACACAGGAAGTTAAAATAAGACTGTTAGCGCACACAGCTTTGGCGAAATCAAACAAATACTTTCAGAGAAGATTTGTTGAAGACGTGAGATTTCTGGGAAGGACTTCATCTCCTTTTATAGTGCCCATGCAAGGGATGCAAGTGAACAGCTGTCAAGGATTGATTAGCTGGAAGTTTATCTGATGGACAAAGGAAGAGGCCACTCCCTTTGTACTAGATTAATGGATGAACCATTCTTTGTAGCACGTAATGTCAGATAACTTTATCTACTTTTCTTCATGCTCTGAGAAGTCCCATCAAACCTTTTAGCTAGAAGACAAACATCCCTTTTATAAGAATAAAAGAGAATGTCTAAATTTATGGTTTGGTGCCCAAGTTCTTGCAGCTCACGTATCTTGCAATTGTTGTGAGTAAGAACTTTATCTCTTGAAATTGCTAAGTGATACATGAAGCCATGTATCATATCGGTGGATACTTTGTAAGGCTAGAAATGATAAGTGTACACTTTGCTTTTGCTTGATAAACTTCATCTTTCACTAAGTGTTGAAAGTGTACATCCTTGTGACTTGATATCACAGCCTTAGAAAATATACCTGCAATTTCGGTGACCAAGATTGTAATGTCGGTGACCATGACTTCAAACTCGATGTCCTCATCTTGTATTGATGTCATAGTACTTTGATAACTTTTAAGTGTACCATCGGTGACCCATGGTGACCCAACAATCTTGACTTTGGCAATGGTCTGAATATTAAAGTTAGTTGTCACATCAAAAATTCCACATTTTGATGTACAACCCTTAGATTGAATAGTCTTTGACTTTTCAATACTTGAAGTATATTTCAAACCTTCAAAAGACCCTGTAAAAGATCAAACAAATAATAGAGAAGGTTCATCACCAAATCATCGGTGACCCAACAATCTCCCCCTATTTGATGATGATACCTGTAAGTTAGAAAAAAATACTTTTGACCCTTTCTATTTTTCTTTTGGGTTCTTTTGACTCAGATACCTGAATACAAACACACAATTTTTGCTCTTTTTAAAATTTTTAATATAAATATTAAAAATTTACACACAGAAGTTTGTTGCGGAAAAGAATAGACAACCTATTCTAACAAACTTAAATAACAGTAATTAACTTATACACACAGGAAGTTAAAATAAGACTGTTAGCGCACACAAACTTTGGCGAAATCAAACAAATACTTTCAGAGAAGATTTGTTGAAGACGTGAGATTTCTGGGAAGGACTTCATCTCCTTTTATAGTGCCCATGCAAGGGATGCAAGTGGACAGCTGTCAAGGATTGATTAGCTGGAAGTTTATCTGATGGACAAAGGAAGAGGCCACTTCCTTTGTACTAGATTAATGGATGAACCATTCTTTGTAGCACGTAATGTCAGATAACTTTATCTACTTTTCTTCATGCTCTGAGAAGTCCCATCAAACCTTTTAGCTAGAAGACAAACATCCCTTTTATAAGAATAAAAGAGAATGTCTAAATTTATGGTTTGGTGCCCAAGTTCTTGCAGCTCACGTATCTTGCAATTGTTGTGAGTAAGAACTTTATCTCTTGAAATTGCTAAGTGATACATGAAGCCATGTATCATATCGGTGGATACTTTGTAAGGCTGTAAATGATAAGTGTACACTTTGCTTTTGCTTGATAAACTTCATCTTTCACTAAGTGTTGAAAGTGTACATCCTTGTGACTTGATATCACAGCCTTAGAAAATATACCTGCAATTTCGGTGACCAAGATTGTAATGTCGGTGACCATGACTTCAAACTCGATGTCCTAATCTTGTATTGATGTCATAGTACTTTGATAACTTTTAAGTGTACCATCGGTGACCCATGGTGACCCAACAATCTTGACTTTGGCAATGGTCTGAATATTAAAGTTAGTTGTCACATCAAAAATTCCACATTTTGATGTACAACCCTTAGATTGAATAGTCTTTGACTTTTCAATACTTGAAGTATATTTCAGACCTTCAAAAGACCCTGTAAAAGATCAAACAAATAATAGAGAAGGTTCATCACCAAATCATCGGTGACCCAACAATCTCCCCCTATTTGATGATGATACCTGTAAGTTAGAAAGAAATACTTTTGACCCTTTCTATTTTTCTTTTGGGTTCTTTTGACTCAGATACCTGAATACAAACACACAATTTTTGCTCTTTTTAAATATTTTAATATAAATATTAAAAATTTACACACAGAAGTTTGTTGCGGAAAAGAAGACAACCTATTCTAACAAACTTAAATAACAGTAATTAACTTATACACACAGGAAGTTAAAATAAGACTGTTAGCGCACACAGGTTTGGCGAAATCAAACAAATACTTTCAGAGAAGATTTGTTGAAGACGTGAGATTTCTGGAAAGGACTTCATCTCCTTTTATAGTGCCCATGCAAGGGATGCAAGTGGACAGCTGTCAAGGATTGATTAGCTGGAAGTTTATTTGATGGACAAAGGAAGAGGCCACTCCCTTTGTACTAGATTAATGGATGAACCATTCTTTGTAGCACGTAATGTCAGATAACTTTATCTACTTTTCTTCATGCTCTGAGAAGTCCCATCAAACCTTTTAGCTAGAAGACAAACATCCATTTTATAAGAATAAAAGAGAATGTCTAAATTTATGGTTTGGTGCCCAAGTTCTTGCAGCTCACGTATCTTGCAATTGTTGTGAGTAAGAACTTTATCTCTTGAAATTGCTAAGTGATACATGAAGCCATGTATCATATCGGTGGATACTTTGTAAGGCTGGAAATGATAAGTGTACACTTTGCTTTTGCTTGATAAACTTCATCTTTCACTAAGTGTTGAAAGTGTACATCCTTGTGACTTGATATCACAGCCTTAGAAAATATACCTGCAATTTCGGTGACCAAGATTGTAATGTCGGTGACCAACTTCAAACTCGATGTCCTCATCTTGTATTGATGTCATAGTACTTTGATAACTTTTAAGTGTACCATCGGTGACCCATGGTGACCCAACAATCTTGACTTTGGCAATGGTCTGAATATTAAAGTTAGTTGTCACTTCAAAAATTACACATTTTGATGTACAACCCTTAGATTGAATAGTCTTTGACTTTTCAATACTTGAAGTATATTTCAGACCTTCAAAAGACCCTGTAAAAGATCAAACAAATAATAGAGAAGGTTCATCACCAAATCATCGGTGACCCAACAATCTCCCCCTATTTGATGATGATACCTGTAAGTTAGAAAAAAATACTTTTGACCCTTTCTATTTTTCTTTTGGGTTCTTTTGACTCAGATACCTGAATACAAACACACAATTTTTGCTCTTTTTAAAATTTTTAATATAAATATTAAAAATTTACACACAGAAGTTTGTTGCGGAAAAGAATAGACAACCTATTCTAACAAACTTAAATAACAGTAATTAACTTATACACACAGGAAGTTAAAATAAGACTGTTAGCGCACACAGCTTTGGCGAAATCAAACAAATACTTTCAGAGAAGATTTGTTGAAGACGTGAGATTTCTGGGAAGGACTTCATCTCCTTTTATAGTGCCCATGCAAGGGATGCAAGTGGACAGCTGTCAAGGATTGATTAGCTGGAAGTTTATCTGATGGACAAAGGAAGAGGCCACTCCCTTTGTACTAGATTAATGGATGAACCATTCTTTGTAGCACGTAATGTCAGATAACTTTATCTACTTTTCTTCATGCTCTGAGAAGTCCCATCAAACCTTTTAGCTAGAAGACAAACATCCCTTTTATAAGAATAAAAGAGAATGTCTAAATTTAAGGTTTGGTGCCCAAGTTCTTGCAGCTCACGTATCTTGCAATTGTTGTGAGTAAGAACTTTATCTCTTGAAATTGCTAAGTGATACATGAAGCCATGTATCATATCGGTGGATACTTTGTAAGGCTGGAAATGATAAGTGTACACTTTGCTTTTGCTTGATAAACTTCATCTTTCACTAAGTGTTGAAAGTGTACATCCTTGTGACTTGATATCACAGCCTTAGAAAATATACCTGCAATTTCGGTGACCAAGATTGTAATGTCGGTGACCATGACTTCAAACTCGATGTCCTCATCTTGTATTGATGTCATAGTACTTTGATAACTTTTAAGTGTACCATCGGTGACCCATGGTGACCCAACAATCTTGACTTTGGCAATGGTCTGAATATTAAAGTTAGTTATCACATCAAAAATTCCACATTTTGATGTACAACCCTTAGATTGAATAGTATTTGACTTTTCAATACTTGAAGTATATTTCAGACCTTCAAAAGACCCTGTAAAAGATCAAACAAATAATAGAGAAGGTTCATCACCAAATCATCGATGACCCAACAATCTCCCCCTATTTGATGATGATACCTGTAAGTTAGAAAGAAATACTTTTGACCCTTTCTATTTTTCTTTTGGGTTCTTTTGACTCAGATACCTGAATACAAACACACAATTTTTGCTCTTTTTAAATTTTTTAATATAAATATTAAAAATTTACACACAGAAGTTTGTTGCGGAAAAGAAGACAACCTATTCTAACAAACTTAAATAACAGTAATTAACTTATACACACAGGAAGTTAAAATAAGACTGTTAGCGCACACAGGTTTGGCGAAATCAAACAAATACTTTCAGAGTAGATTTGTTGAAGACGTGAGATTTCTGGAAAGGACTTCATCTCCTTTTATAGTGCCCATGCAAGGGATGCAAGTGGACAGCTGTCAAGGATTGATTAGCTGGAAGTTTATCTGATGGACAAAGGAAGAGGCCACTTCCTTTGTACTAGATTAATGGATGAACCATTATTTGTAGCACGTAATGTCAGATAACTTTATCTACTTTTCTTCATGCTCTGAGAAGTCCCATCAAACCTTTTAGCTAGAAGACAAACATCCCTTTTATAAGAATAAAAGAGAATGTCTAAATTTATGGTTTGGTGCCCAAGTTCTTGCAGCTCACGTATCTTGCAATTGTTGTGAGTAAGAACTTTATCTCTTGAAATTGCTAAGTGATACATGAAGCCATGTATCATATCGGTGGATACTTTGTAAGGCTGGAAATGATAAGTGTACACTTTGCTTTTGCTTGATAAACTTCATCTTTCACTAAGTGTTGAAAGTGTACATCCTTGTGACTTGATATCACAGCCTTAGAAAATATACCTGCAATTTCGGTGACCAAGATTGTAATGTCGGTGACCAACTTCAAACTCGATGTCCTCATCTTGTATTGATGTCATAGTACTTTGATAACTTTTAAGTGTACCATCGGTGACCCATGGTGACCCAACAATCTTGACTTTGGCAATGGTCTGAATATTAAAGTTAGTTGTCACATCAAAAATTCCACATTTTGATGTACAACCCTTAGATTGAATAGTCTTTGACTTTTCAATACTTGAAGTATATTTTAGACCTTCAAAAGACCCTGTAAAAGATCAAACAAATAATAGAGAAGGTTCATCACCAAATCATCGGTGACCCAACAATCTCCCCCTATTTGATGATGATACCTGTAAGTTAGAAAAAAATACTTTTGACCCTTTCTATTTTTCTTTTGGGTTCTTTTGACTCAGATACCTGAATACAAACACACAATTTTTGCTCTTTTTAAAATTTTTAATATAAATATTAAAAATTTACACACAGAAGTTTGTTGCGGAAAAGAATAGACAACCTATTCTAACAAACTTAAATAACAGTAATTAACTTATACACACAGGAAGTTAAAATAAGACTGTTAGCGCACACAGCTTTGGCGAAATCAAACAAATACTTTCAGAGAAGATTTGTTGAAGACGTGAGATTTCTGGGAAGGACTTCATCTCCTTTTATAGTGCCCATGCAAGGGATGCAAGTGGACGGTACATCAAGGATTGATTAGCTGGAAGTTTATCTGATGGACAAAGGAAGAGGCCACTCCCTTTGTACTAGATTAATGGATGAACCATTCTTTGTAGCACGTAATGTCAGATAACTTTATCTACTTTTCTTCATGCTCTGAGAAGTCCCATCAAACCTTTTAGCTAGAAGACAAACATCCATTTTATAAGAATAAAAGAGAATGTCTAAATTTATGGTTTGGTGCCCAAGTTCTTGCAGCTCACGTATCTTGCAATTGTTGTGAGTAAGAACTTTATCTCTTGAAATTGCTAAGTGATACATGAAGCCATGTATCATATCGGTGGATACTTTGTAAGGCTGGAAATGATAAGTGTACACTTTGCTTTTGCTTGATAAACTTCATCTTTCACTAAGTGTTGAAAGTGTACATCCTTGTGACTTGATATCACAGCCTTAGAAAATATACCTGCAATTTCGGTGACCAAGATTGTAATGTCGGTGACCATGACTTCAAACTCGATGTCCTCATCTTGTATTGATGTCATAGTACTTTGATAACTTTTAAGTGTACCATCGGTGACCCATGGTGACCCAACAATCTTGACTTTGGCAATGGTCTGAATATTAAAGTTAGTTGTCACATCAAAAATTCCACATTTTGATGTACAACCCTTAGATTGAATAGTCTTTGACTTTTCAATACTTGAATTATATTTCAGACCTTCAAAAGACCCTGTAAAAGATCAAACAAATAATAGAGAAGGTTCATCACCAAATCATCGGTGACCCAACAATCTCCCCCTATTTGATGATGATACCTGTAAGTTAGAAAGAAATACTTTTGACCCTTTCTATTTTTCTTTTGGGTTCTTTTGACTCAGATTTTTTTTTTCTTTTTTTTTACTGAGTATGTACAGTATGTATGAAAAAAAAATTATGTCCAGCATATGAAAAAAAAAAAAATTTACATATATACCAAGCATCCGGGTACTTGAAGGGAATTGTTGCAGCATCTCTACTCTTGAGTTCATTGAACATTAAATTGTAGAGAATTCCTTCATCTTTGTTACAGAGGACCACACTTAGAATTTCTTGAAGGAAGCTGCTATCGGCAGGGGAATATTGGTAGCCTTAGAAGAAACATTTGTTCCTAAGATCATGTTTAGAGAACATACCATATTCTGGAGCAGTGATGATGGTTGTTGCTAATTGAACTAGCAAGGTTGGATTTGATAGATCAAAAATTTGAGATATCATGAATGCTTCCTTGTGGAATGGGAGAGAGAAGAATTCGATGCATCGGGGTTAACATTTTGTCCGTCTTTGATTTTCTCCCTCAACAATTGCTTTCGACTCATTCTTCTTAGAATCACTTAGATGCTCCCCCTCGATATCTTATCACTTAGAAGATTTCTTCCCTTTCAACTGAAATCTCTTTTTGAGAAAATTTCTTCTTCTCTGTTGATTTCTCATTTTCCTTCTCAGCTTATAATACTTTAGCCTTAGTAGATTTCTTGAGAAGATTTCTTTTCTCCTCTCAGCTGCATGAGGAGGATTTCTTCTTCTCCTTCTCAACTTACAATACTTTAGCCTTAGTTGATTTCTTGAGAAGATTTATTTTCTCCTCTCAGCTGGTGTTGATTTAGCCTTATCAGGAACTTTGAATTTTCTCCCCCTCAGCGGCTGAGGGGAGAAGATGAGTAAATGAGGTGAGAAGGTGGAAAAAATTTGGGGAGTCCACCAGAGGGATAAATAAGCTATCAGAAATAAAAATAAAAAATTATTTTTATTTTTATTTCTCAAACCCATATATCGGAGAGTTCACTAGGTGGAAACATTTCTGCCAGAAGGAGATATTGGTGAACAAGAAAAATGGGAGTCCCTCCAATTCGACCAGTTTCGCCGAATCTTCATAGAGATGTGCAAGGTCATCAAGATCATAGATCTTGGGTGCAAGGCTGTGAAGTGACAAAAATAGTCCTTGGATTGGGAAGGTTCCAAGTCATCCTTATCAACCAAAGGGAATGTTGAGGAGGGTTTAGCGAGGGTCCCCGAAAATACAATCAGGTCCTTTTAAGAGGGCATGAAGGAGCTAGGTGAGTTTTTAAAGGATTCCCTGGATCCAGTATGGAGAATTTCAACACTCACCAATTTTTAGGAATCAGTGAGTGGCTTGTGAGTATTTGACCCTTGAGGTTCCCTAAGTCTCTTTGAGGAGAACTTGGGGGGGCTTTTGGAACTCCTCCGCTTCTTAAAAAGGATATTGGCTTGGGTAGATACCGAAGGCTTTTTCGGTATCGTAACCGTAGAAGCAGGCGCGGAGGTGGAAATGGTAGAAGATTTATAAACCTTAGATTTCTTTTTCTTCTTAACCATGTCCATACGTCGGAGAGAGAAGTTTGTAAGCAAAATTTGTGGAATTTTATGCTCATGAGATCAGAGAGAATAAAGAGTGAAGGATAATAAGTATCCAAAAATAGAGAGAGAAACATCAGAGACTTTGGAGATTTTTGAAAGAGAAAGGATTGAAGAATTTTGACAGTCAATAGATGGACATTTTGACAGTCAACAATCAGGAGCTGTTTTGACAGTCAAAGATAGGTGGGTATTTTGACAGAGAGAATTCAAAGAGTAGTTTGACAAAATTATTGGAGGAAACTTTATCATGACAGAAATTAGAGAGAATTTTAACAGCAAGAGAATTCGGAGAGATATTTTGACAAAGATATATAGGGAATAGTATATCTGAGGAGAAATTTCAGGAAATAGAATATTTTAGGAATTTTAGCTGTCCAAACTCTGAGAGAGGGAGATAAATAAAGTTTCAAGATATGAAATTTTAGAGAGATGTTAGTTGTCTAAAATCGGGGAGTCAAAATTCAGAATATGAATTTTGGGGGTTACCGAAAATTTAGGAGAGTACCAAAATTTTTAATTTTTTTTCTTCGGTGACAACAGCAACATCGGTGGCTGACGTCAGCATTTTTTTTTAAAAAAAAATTTTAAATTTTTTTTGGTCGGTGACAACAACGTCGGTGGCTGACGTCAGCATTTTTTTTTAATATATTTTTTTTAAATTTTTATTTAAAAAAAAAAAAAAATTTTAAATTTTTTTTAATTTTTAAATTTAGAGATTGAAGGAATGACATACCTAGTTTTCCGATCAGAAATTTGATTGACTTCATCCAATGATTTTGTCCATAGATCGGTAAGTTGAAAGTCAAAATGAGTGGGGTCTTCTAACCATGAGGTTGTTTCACATAGACTTTTTCTTGCCTTTGTCTTTTTGTTTATCCACCTCAGAGCTAACATCAATGTTGACATCTTCATCCAGTCAGACACTATACTTCTCCCCCTGAGTATCGGCGCTTGTGAATTTAGTAGCCTCTTCTTGAGCTATTTTGAGCACATTTCTTTGGTCAAACTCAAGGGTTCGGGCACTGACTCCCTCCCCCTCAATTGTTGCTTCAGTTATCTTGGTGACCTAGGGTTCGGTTACATCATCGGTGGCTGTGGCTGCAGCATTGGTGGCTACAGCATCGGTGGCTGTAGCTGCTGGATCGGTGGCTGCAACATCGGTGGCTGTAGCTGCAGCATCGGTGACTGCAACATCGGTGGCTGTAGTTGCGGCATCGGTGGCTGTAGCTGCAACATCGGTGGATGGAGGAGCAGCTAGAACATCGGTGGATGGAGTCACATAGGTGGCTGGAGTCACATAGGTGGATAGAGTCACATAGGTGGCTGGAGATGGAGAAGCAACAACTTTCTTGTTTTTCTCCCCCTCAGTAGTTGAACCCTTGAAACCCACTGAAGAGAGAAAAATCTTGATTCTTTCAACATCAGAACCCACAGCATCAACCTGCCATTCAACCCTTTGAAGAACAAATCTATCCTTATCCTAAAAGAAGGAATCACCAACATCAAGTTCAACCGTTGGAGAAGAAGTTGGTATCTTGTCAACTTTGTATCAAGAGTTGCAAGAGATTCCAAAAATTGCTTTCTGATTGACAAGGATAGAAGCAATATCGGTGGCTTGCTGAGCAGAGGCACTTTGAAGTTCTCTGATAGAAGAAAGCACAGAATCTTGGCTTGAGAGAAGCCCTTTGCTGAAGACCAAAGACATCCAAGTGCAGGAGATCTAAGCATGTCATGAGAGTTGGGTGACTCACTGACAACTCTTCAATGCTAGATCTAAGAGTAGTAGAAAGAAAGGCCATTCTTTCCATTTCCTTAGTTGCATGATCTTCTAGAACTTCCACCTGGCGGATAGTAGCACGAGTGAAACTGGTGAAAGCCTTGATAAGATCATCTCCCTGTTGAGAAGACATGGGAGTAGATGGTTGAGGCTTTGGTGGTTGATCATCTTCATCATCTCTAGAGGAATAATCCACCAAACCTGGGTGTGATGCACTCTCATGTGGAGTGTGGAAAAGGAGTTGTGAGAGCTCAAGGGGTGGTGAAGAGACACCTTGGATGGGAGACTCCAAGTCATCTTCATCAACTAAGGAAAAAATTGATGAAGGTATAATAGGGATATCCCTTTGTACAACCATGTCCTTTTGAGAGGGCATGGAGGAGCTGGGAGTGGCTAAGTGTTCTTGGGGTTTATGAGGTGACGTCGGTGAGTGAGAGAGATGGTTGCGACCGTCGATGGGTGTGTGTGTGAGAGAGAGAGAGATCGGTGGCTTCGGTGGATAGAATCGGAGAGAGAGAGAAGACCGTCGGTGGATATGTGACCGTCGGTGGATGACGAGGCTTAGTGGCAACGTTGGTGGCTCGATGGTGGGAACGTCGGAAAGTGTGTTTGTCGGTGGGTGGACGTCGTCGGTGGGTGGCGTGGTGACCTTCGGTAAGTGGAGCGACGGTGGATGGCAACATCGGTGGTTGTGAGGATGGTGTTGGTGGCTTGATAGTGAGTGTATTTAGGGTTAGGGTTTTATGTGGTGATGGGAATGGTTTAAGGTTTATATAGAGGAGAGAGAGAGTACCTAGTCGGTGACTGGGCTCACCGACATTATATATATATATTATATATTTTTTTTCATATATATATATATATAAGTCTATATTTATCATACCTAATTCACCGATGAGAAACTTGAACCTTGCTTCATCAGGGGCTTTGTGAACAGATCAGCTACTTGACAATCAGTGGGAATGAAATGAAGTTCCACATCACCTTTAGAGATATGATCTCTTATAAAGTGATACCTGATGTCAATATGCTTAGATCTTGAATGAAGCACTGGATTGTTGGCAATGGCTATTGCACTTGAGTTGTCACACAATATTGGGATCTTTGAGAAAATCTGATTATAGTCACACAACTGATTTTTCATCCACAATATTTGTGCACAACAACTTCCAGCAGCCACATATTCTGCTTCAGCTGTAGAAGTAGATACCGAATGTTGTTTCTTACTTGACCAGCTCACAAGCTTTCCACCAAGTAATTGACAGCTTCCAGTAGTACTTTTTCGGTCTATTTTTGGACCTGCAAAATCAAAATCAGAGTACCCGATGAGATCGAAACCTGAGTCTTTGGGATACCAAAGACCCAGATTTATGGTACCCTTCAGATACCGAAAAATCCTTTTCACAGCAGCTAGATGTGATTCTTTAGGATTTGCTTGGTATCGAGCACACAGACAGGTAGCAAACATAATATCAGGTCTATTTGCAGTAAAATAGAGAAGAGATCCTATCATGCCTCTATAATTCGTGATATTAACAGAAACACCATTAGGATCAGAATAAAGTTTAAGAGGAGGAGCCATAGGAGTTTTCATGGTTGAACAAGTATCAAATTGATACTTCTTCAGAAGGTCTTTAATATATTTATTTTGATTTATGAAAATACCTTCTGAATATTGTTTTACTTGTAGACCAAGAAAGAAAGTTAGTTCCCCCATCATGCTCATTTCATACTCTTTTTGCATGAGGGAACTAAACTCATCACACAAGGATTCATCGGTGGCTCCAAAAATAATATCATCAACATAGATTTGAACAAGAATGATATTACCTTGTGATTTCTTGAAGAAGAGAGTGTTGTCAACTTTTCCTCGTATATACTCATTTTTAAGAAGATAAACTGAGAGAGTATCATACCAGGCACGAGGAGCTTGCTGCAGTCCATACAGAGCTTTATCTAGCCGATACACATGATAAGGATGGACTGGATCTTCAAACCCAGGTGGTTGCTTCACATATACTTCTTCAGCCAGCTCACCATTAAGGAAGGCACTTTTGACATCCATTTGGAAAAATTCTTGTAAGCAACATGGGCAAGAAATATTCGGATAGCTTCCAATCTGGCAACAGGAGCAAAAATTTCATCATAGTCAATTTCTTCTTGCCTATATCCTTGAGCAACCAACCTTGCTTTATTCCTTATGACAGTTCCTTCTTCATCCATCTTGTTTCTGAACACCCATTTTGTTCCAATGATAGTTTTGTTAGATGGACGAGGAACTAACTTCCAGACTTTGTTTCTCTCAAATTGAGAGAGTTCTTCTTGCATGGCAATTACCCAGCTTGGATCACATAGGGCTTCATTAATTATCTTAGGCTCAACAATAGAAACAAAGTTGACATACAAGCACAGGTTGCTGATGCCTCTTCTAGTTTTAACACCAATTTGGGGATTACCTATGATTTGATCTATTAGTTGATCCATGGTCCATTTTAGTGCAGGAGGCAAGGGAGGAGGAATGGAAGAAGATGAAGAGGAGAGATTTTGAGATGGTGAGGAGGGGTTAGTGGGAGATATTGTGTTTAGATGGGTAAGATCTCCTGAAGAGTTAGTTTCAGGAGGTGGAGAAGAGGAAGTGGGTTCTTGAGGTGAGGTAGTGTTGATGGGAGGCTGAGGAGAGTTACTATCTTGAGGATTTGAAGGGTTAGGTGAAGAAGAGGAAGAAGGAAGTTCACCAACACATGAATTTTTTCAAAGATTTAATTCTTCTTCATTACAAGATAATGAAGATACTTCAAACTCATCAAATTTCACATGCATGGATTCATCTATGCATTGTCTTCTGAGGTTGAAAATTCTGAAGGCTCTTGAGGAGAGAGAATAGCCCATGAATATTCCATCATCAGACTTTGGATCAAACTTTCCAAGTTGTTCCCTGTCATTTAGCATGTGACATGCACAGCCAAATACATGGAAATAGTCAACTGCAGGTTTCCGTCCATGGAAAACTTCGTACGCGGTCTTGTCATGCCTTTTGACTATGAGAGACCTATTTTGAGTAAAGCATGCAGTGTTAACTGCTTCTGCCCAAAAATAGGCTGGTAACTTGGATTCGCTCAGCATTGACCTTGCAGCTTCACAGAGAGTTCTGTTCTTTCTTTCAACAATACCATTTTGTTGAGTAGTGCGTACGGCAGAAAAGTTCTTTTATGCCATAGCCAACTTTGTTTGGCTAATTCTTGAGAGAGGAGACACACAACTTCTCCAATAGCATTTTCCTTCATGTTGATGATGTAGACGTCATTCATTCGGGTGCCTGCTAGTACAACTTTATTCTGCATATCAAGGACCAAGCAAACACAGAGTTGAAAGGTGACCTTATATCCCAAATCACATATTTGGCTGATGCTCCATAAGTTGTACATTAGCCTTTCAACATGAGCTACTTTTGAAAAAGTTATGGTTCCATTTGATATGGTACCATAGCCTTTGGTGACACATTTCCCATTTCCTCCAAAGGAAACAGTGGGTCCTTTTTCTTGCAAGAAATTAGAGAGAATAGATTTGTTTCCGGTCATGTGCCTTGAACAACCGCTGTCCATGTACCATGTATGATCTTTGTTTGGTACCTGTACCCAAAAACAAATTTAGACTTTTGGCACCCATTTTGAAGTGGGTCCTTTAGGGTTAGAGGGCATTTTAGGAACATCAGAATTCTTAGGACAATGCTTTGCAAGATGGAGAGTATTGCCAAAGTTATAACATTTCTTTAAAGAAAAGGCTCTATTAAAGTCCATGTTATCAAAGCTTTGAGCATCAGAAGAAGAAAAAGAAGTAGAGGGATGACCAACACCTGGTCTTGATCCAAGAATACCTTTATCAGGATTTGGTCCAAGAATACCTTTACCAGATTTTTATTTTGAGAAAATCTTTTTGAGTTGTGACAAGCAGGAGTAGTCGGTGACTTGTGAAAGTCCCTTGACTCATGAAGACTCAAAGAGCTTAAAAGCTTTTGAATGGGTTTAGGAGAGGAAGAAGAAGAACTTGGAATTCTTAAAGGTTCAGTGGAAACTTCTTTTGCTTTTACAAAGACTCCAAACTTTTTGGAGTTTGATTCTACTTTTAGCAAATCTAGAAGATATATAGAATGAACAGAGGTAGAATCTTCAGATGAGTAACCAAAGAGATCATCATCGTCATCAGACAAGAAGCCAGCAGGAAAGCCTTGACATTCAACAAAAGGTGGAATAGAGTCAGAAGATTGAAAATCATCTTTTCCATATCCAAGTCCAGTCTTGTCCTTGCTGGAGATTTGATCTTGAAGAATTCTTTCAAGATCTTTAGAAGATTTGGTCCATTTAGACAGAACCTCTTGTTCTCTTTCAAGAGTGTTGGAGATTTTTGATTTTTCTTCTGAAAGACTGTCATTTAGATACCTTAGGTTTTCTAGATCAGCTTTCATTTTATCAAAATCTTTAAGTTTAGAGAAACAAGACAGAAGTTGATCATTTAAACATTTTATATGAATATCAGCCTTTTTCTTCTGATCCTTTAAGTCATAGAAGTCGACAGTTAAAGAATCAAAAGCATCAGCTTTTTGATCATTGGAGAGAAAGGTGAAGGGATGTACCTGAGGCTTTGTTCCTGAAGTTGATTTCTCAGTAGATACAAGAGCAGTGCAAAGTGTCTTTTCCATTTCTTCTATCTCATCAATCTTGGCCATTAGACACTTTGTGACATACTCACTGTCACTCTCAGAGGTTTGCTCATCTTCCCAGCAAACTGTTTCAGCAACCATGGTTTTTCCTCTGTTTTGGTTCTTTTCTCTTTTCTCTTTTCTCTTCTGTACTTTGCTTTGTACTTTTTGTACCGAGAGATTTCTTTAGAAGAGTTAGGACTTTCCTTGGAGAGATGGCTACTTCTCTCTTCAGACTTTTTAGAAGCTGATTTGGAGAAGTCATGGCCAGAAGAAGAAGGAGAAGAAGTTTTGAATTTAGAGAAAGATTTAGATCTGCATTCAGAAGCAAAGTGACCTTTCTTCCCACAACTGAAGCATTCTTCATTAGATTTGTCGGAAGAAGGTTTTTGAGAGAAAAATTTTCTTTGAAATCTAGGACGGTTAGAAGAAAATCTTTTGTTTTTAAGGTTTCCAGCAATCATTGCCATACTATCAGAAAGTATGTCAATGGCAGAATCCTCACCTTCATCATCAGCTGCACTATAGTAAGCATCTGATAGATGAGATGATTCTTCCTTAGAGTTACCTTCAGAATCAGAAGAAGAAGGGTAAGTAATTCTAGGTACACATGAAGAAGATTTAGAATTACTTATTAGAGCAAAAGAAGAAGATTTAATATCTTTTATAAGAGACTTTCTTTGGTTCTTGGTTTGCTCATAATGAAGAAGAGTCCCATAGAGAGCAGTTAAAGGCATCACATCAAGATCCTTGGTTTGCTTAATGCAAGTACATATGGTTTCCCAGAAGTCTGGGAGACAGTCCATGAACTTGCAGAGAACTTATTCATTATCATAAACTCTTCCAAGAACCTTAAGATCATTTGGAAGACAGTTAAAACGATTGAAGTAGACAGATAGGGATTCTCCTTTCTCATGGGAGACGAGTTCATACTTTCTAACGAGACAGATCCTGTTAGATTTCTTCACTTCTTTAGTGCCTTCATATAAGACACCTAGAGTTTCCCACATCTCTTTAGTAGAAGAAAGATTTACAAGAGAGTGATATACTTCATCAGGAAGGGATAGAGCTAGAGCTGATTTAACTTTAGTATCTAGAGCAACCAGGCGTTTATCATCTTCATTATACTTAATTAAGGCATTGATGATATACCTGCCTGTTTTGTCACTTCTATCCTCATCAGACTCTATATCCTTTCCTTCAGTATCTTTTTGTGGACCATAGCGAGCCCAGACTTTAGGAATTAAAGGTCCCTCATTTAGAATGATGGGATACCTGCAATCAATCCCTTCTAGAAAGAGTAGCATGCGATTTTTCCATAACCCAAAATTACTTGGGTTGAACCTTGGAGGTTTGGCCAAGGATCCTAAATCGTATGTGCTATTGGAAGAGGTTTGCATGGTACCATCATTTGAGGAAGTAGCAGCCATCACATATCTGGTTTATGAGATTAAACCAACTGCTCTGATACCACTTGTTAGTCCCGGAAGGGGGGGGGGGGGGATGAATACAAACACACAATTTTTGCTCTTTTTAAATTTTTTAATATAAATATTAAAAATTTACACACAGAAGTTTGTTGCGGAAAAGAATAGACAACCTATTCTAACAAACTTAAATAACAGTAATTAACTTATACACACAGGAAGTTAAAATAAGACTGTTAGCGCACACAGCTTTGGCGAAATCAAACAAATACTTTCAGAGAAGATCTGTTGACGACGTGAGATTTCTGGGAAGGACTTCATCTCCTTTTATAGTGCCCATGCAAGGGATGCAAGTGGACAGCTGTCAAGGATTGATTAGCTGGAAGTTTATCTAATGGACAAAGGAAGAGGCCACTCCCTTTGTACTAGATTAATGGATGAACCATTCTTTGTAGCACGTAATGTCAGATAACTTTATCTACTTTTCTTCATGCTCTGAGAAGTCCCATCAAACCTTTTAGCTAGAAGACAAACATCCCTTTTATAAGAATAAAAGAGAATGTCTAAATTTAAGGTTTGGTGCCCAAGTTCTTGCAGCTCACGTATCTTGCAATTGTTGTGAGTAAGAACTTTATCTCTTGAAATTGCTAAGTGATACATGAAGCCATGTATCATATCGGTGGATACTTTGTAAGGCTGGAAATGATAAGTGTACACTTTGCTTTTGTTTGATAAACTTCATCTTTCACTAAGTGTTGAAAGTGTACATCCTTGTGACTTGATATCACAACCTTAGAAAATATACTTGCAATTTCGGTGACCAAGATTGTAATGTCGGTGACCATGAATTCAAACTTGATGTCCTCATCTTGTATGGATGTCATAGTACTTTGATAACTTTTAAGTGTACCATCGGTGACCCATGGTGACCCAACAATCTTGACTTTGGCAATGGTCTGAATATTAAAGTTAGTTGTCACATCAAAAATTCCACATTTTGATGTACAACCCTAGATTGAATAGTCTTTGACTTTTCAATACTTGAATTATATTTCAGACCTTCAAAAGACCCTGTAAAAGATCAAACAAATAATAGAGAAGGTTCATCACCAAATCATCGGTGACCCAACAACAACAAACCGAGAGAGAACACTGAAGTAAACAAAACTCACATAGTTCTTGGGTTGACGTAAAATCCAAAATACAACAAATGTGTCATGAATCCACGATTCCGGTCAACAACCTTTAAAACCTGGATAATATGTGAATCACTAAATTCGTAGGGCAGAGAAAATAGATGGATATCGAGAAGTAAAAAAATACCTAGAGATAGCTATCAGAAAACATTGATCAACTACCAAAAAGCACCAAAAATGTTTAGAAAACCTAGACAACAACTTCAAAAGTTATATCAATGCTAAAATTGATATATTTGATTAAGTGGAACTTCAAAAGTGACCTTCTGTGAAGACCTAGATAACAATAAGAAAACACTGATCAACAATTAAATGTTTAGATATCAGGAGAAAAAAATAACTCATTTAAAAAAAACTTATGTATTAGGGACGGTAAAAGAAGTTGTTCCCTCCATCCCACAAGAGTTGCAACAATTTCCTTTGAGTTGTCCCCAGAAAATGCAAGAATTCTTGTTCTAGTAGGTTCTCAATCCAAAATAGTTTTTTGTCCATAATCGTTACTTGATATTGGTCCACAAGATCCTCTTCTTTTTGTCCTTACTGAAGGTTCTTTTTATATTCCACCAGTAGTCCAAACAGTTTATACTTAACCGTTAAACTATGTACCAAACCAAATGTTGCATTTTTCTCTGATGGAAGGAAATATATTCTTCAGATGCCAAAAAGAAACTATGTAAATAGATGACACTTTGAGGAAAATATTATGTAGGGTTTACTTCTTGTAGAAAGCTCAAAGGTGAAAAGCAATTCATTTTTGACATTGTGCATCACGAAACAGTCTAAATGTATCAATTTGACAGCAAATAGTGCCACAACCTATGATATAAAACTTAATGATGTAAAACTACATCTTACTTGGGCCGTAAGTGATTTGTCACTTCTTTTGTTGTTGCGCATTTTAAGCTCTCCTTCCCTGCGATAGCCCATTGCCTCTTTCAGCTGTTTAGAAGTTCTTTCTAGCTCGATGTCTTAAAGTTGTGTTTTACAAGTAAGATTTTCTACCTGAGATTACCATTTTCTAGTTAATAAAAATATACTCAAGGAAGTCTAGTGACAACATATAATTGCACTACAAATATACTTGTAATTATATTATATTGAGCTAAAGTACAAACGGTATTTTTTTCCCAACCAACTACTTTACATGCACAATGAAGTCATCAACTAAAATTACATAAACATCATGCAATTCTAATTATTTTTGCTAAACACACCTGTTTCTATCAGATGCACAAAGTAGTACTCTCCATCCCGTGCAAACTATAAGTATTGCCTCTATAGTTTGGTAAAAGGGTTTGACTATCGGTTGAAATACTAAAATACCCTTGAATACAAAAATGACCGATACTTATGGACCAAACACAATACAATCAACATTTCCCAAAAAAGGGAATGTTGCAGTGAGGTCAACACCTCCAAATGGAAAATATTAACATTTATCATGGGAAAGGGAGGGTATCACTTTAAACCTTGAACCACACGTGGATTCTTGTGAGAACTAATAAAAG
The DNA here is from genome assembly GCA_036898165.1 of Silybum marianum. Classification (NCBI taxonomy): domain Eukaryota; kingdom Viridiplantae; phylum Streptophyta; class Magnoliopsida; order Asterales; family Asteraceae; genus Silybum; species Silybum marianum. Next base: position 7,375,845 of record CM072539.1, read on the forward strand.
TTAATCGAAGCAGTTATTACATTTATGAACACATTGTTCATCATAAACCGCACCTATGATGTTAAGTTGCAGCAACTTCTGATATGTCAACTATCCCAAGTGCACATAACAAATACGTTAATAAGAATATAAATCAAGAAGAATATGTGTCATGAACCAGACTGCACACTTTCACATAATAAACATTTCAGTAAAGCCAAATATTAAGTTCATATGTGATATTAGCCTAGAACTCTTTTCCTTTTAGCAGTCAGGCTATGAAACAAATCAATATTGTTGCAAATTGGAGGTCGTTTACGAACACAAGTTGGGTAATCGTTATTAGAGTAAAAGTGCAGGTAATAACAAATCAATATTCCTACAAATAGAGGGGTCGTGTTATAAACGCCCTGGCTAAACCTATTGATGGTAGAGGTGAAATTTTTACGAACATAATTTTCGATTAATCCCTAATAGGGTAGGAAGACGGTTTGGGTAAGAGATATAGTCCAGATAAATACCAACTTAAAATGGTTGTTTACCAAGTATTTTATAAATAGTGCTTAATATAAAAAAAAAAGTTCGGGTAAGTATCGCCTGGCTCAGTTGGTGACATTAGTGATTGATTCGGATAGTGACAAATTGGTGGCTGACTCTTTCAGTACCTCGATTAGTCAAAAATGCAATATACGAAGGTTACATTTTGCAAGTACAAGTTTTCACCATTTGTCTAGAAATGGGAAAAAGAACCCTCTAGAGCTTATTGGAGTGCTATTTGAGAAGGCTTTTAAAAAAAACTTATCTTATGGATAACCATTCATGGTTTTTTTAAAAACTTGGCTTATGGCTAACCATGCAGGGCTTTTCCAATAAGCTCAAAAAATAAATTATATTATAGTTGCAAAACATGACCTCATTCTTGCAAACCATTATGGTTTTCACCATTTTTGCAAAGATGGTCGATTTGGAAAGATAAGCAAGTAAAGCATTATTACTCAAATAACACAAAAACAAACTATAACCAATCCATCTTTCAGAAAACAAAAAGAAATGATATGTTATTAAGAAGATTATGAGGCACATACTTCCACCACGAGAAATGCCGCTGCTGTTCACTCGCCTCTCTTCAATGTAAACTTGCCTGCTAGCTAACTATATCTGGGATGCCTGAAAATTAGAAAGATAAACACGACGCTAGATTCAATCACAACAATTATATTATGTGCAGTCGTGCTTCTTAACACGCCTTGTTTTAAAAATCAAGAAAATCTATTCAAACCCATTGAACTATTCGATAAAATTCTCAAAAAAGATGTTTTTAATTGCCGTTCTTCTCGTGTTGTCCGTAGAATCTCTAGGGAGCATTTCATGATCTTCTACCAGCGGTCCAACGCCATCTCCAGTCCCCATTCCTAAAATATGTTGGGGTTTTTAAGACCCACCCTCGAGTAGAGTAAACTGAAATGAAATGCATATAGATTCTGGAAGTACCGCCATGAGTGCAATCAAGTAATCAATTATAGTAACAAAACATAACTTTGTAGTAAAGAAATAATTATCGCATACACACAAATGGGAGAGGCACACATAAAAACTATTAAAAATAAAATTGATAAAATAAAGAGGATCCAACCTGAAGAGTAACAGTGGAATCAAGCAGATACGATACAGAGATATGGAGAAAACAGAGCTACAAACAATGAAAGGAAGATACGAAGTAGTCGCTCCCTAAGATTGAATCGAAACCTGGATAGATTGATAGTCTGCAAACCAGAAAATAATGTAGACATCTTGATTAAAGACCTTGAAGGTGTATCTACATTTTTTGCCAACCAAGATCAAATACATACTTTTTAAACATGAAGGATTGAAAAAAAGCACCATCTCGAGAAATCCAACATAAAAATGTATGCACCTTTGTAGCCTTAATATGCTATATCCTAGTAAGGACACTTGAGCTGCCACCATCAATGTCAATTTTGGTAGACAAAAACACAAAGTGTTGCAACATTTTCAATACAATGAATGTCACAGATAGTTGATTCTACATGTATACATATAAGTTCTTCAACCAACCTGGATTCTCGTGTTCATTTCCATGAAGTAGAATGAACCTCTTTCATCCTATAGAAACCCAACAATACCAACACCAATGGAGATATGCAGACAAGAGGCAGGCAAAGAGAGAGGACATAAACTAAAGGAAATTAGAACTACTTCAAGATGAAAACTAATTTGGTATCACTCGAAACAATTGGGCAGTAAAAAATCTAACAAACTTTGAACAACATGTAAACCTGGTATAATGGGCGCACCTCCATAAGCAACATCAACTTCGACACCATTTTGATAAAAGAATTTCTTTGGTTCTTCAATTTGAAGTCCTAACCCACATTAGCAAAAGAATAAAGAGATGAAAATGAAAAAAAAAAGCAAAGATACGATCCAAATGACAAAAAAAAACTAACCTTAATGACGCATACAACTAGAAGCTAAAGAAATTACCCAAGTAAACAGCTACAAAATCACAATTTTGCATATACAACAAACTCCTTGTTGAACTTTATAAGCATGGTACCATTATGCCAATATATTTGCTTACTCTACTTCGGAAAACTGATGCAAACACACAAAGATTCTCAAAAGACCAAGTAAAAGAAATGAAATTTACTCAAGTTATCAGCACTAGGTAGGTTTCCCATTTGGTTGCAAACTTGATATGTTCCAAAACCGATTATCGAAATTACACAGAAAATGTATTATCGATGACAAAAACTTGAAATGCCATAGAGAAACATATGTAATCAAGAAATAGATTATCAAAAGAACAAAAAGTCATAGGGAAACTTGAAATGTATTATCGATGACAAATTCAACAATACGTTTGTGTATTTCGATGGTTTGAATTTTGACTGCTGTGTCAAGACAAACATGAACTTCTAGGGTTTCAAATCGCACCCAATCTTCTAGAGTTTTGGCGAGGAGCAGAGAACAATCATAGGGGAATCATAGCGTGACTGATTTTTTGATAAAACCGAATGAAGAGGAGATCTATATTATTCAGGAGACGTGTGAGATATGCTGGGGAGTGAATGAGAAGTCAGAGAGGTCTCGGGTGAGGTAGTAATCGTAAATTAGTGAATTGAGACGACTAGGATTTGATTTCAAGATCAATTTAAACGGTTGAGATTAAAATGATTGACCGTGGTCAGTAATATATATAATCTAGCCACTCATGACTCATTTGTGTAGTACAACCTGCCAGCTTCCTTTCTCCTATCTTTGAAACTCTATAAAGAAATTACAAAATTGCTCTCATAATTTCGATTTCTTTTAATCTTCTTGTGAGAAATCTTGAACACTGCATCTAGGTTAAAAAAAATTATTTTTGACCTATTGTAAATTTATTTTTAGAAGTTAACACTATATGTGAAAAATCCCAGCCCGACAGGCTCAAAGAAGGCCTAGTTTTAGACAAGGTTCTAATTTCTAAATGACGTGAGCCGTGGCTGGCGGCGAGGACAAGCCTCAAGCCTTACGAGCTAAGGCGAGACCACGACGTTTTTCATGGCGTGCTTGGTTGATCTGAAACTCCTTTTAGTGATTTGAATATGATTCTTTTCTATACTTAGTGAAAACTCCATAAATAAGTTACAATCCAAATTCAGCGATAGCGTACATTGACGGCACTCAACGATCGCTGAACAACAAGAACTCCAAACTTATCTCGGAAGATCTGAAGAACAACAGTCACACCACAAGTCCATTCAGCGATAGTCGAAGACCAAGCTGAAGATAGAGATGAACAACTCAGTGATCTTAAGCAGTTCAAGTGATAGCAAAGTTTATTTAAACAGAAGTGTGAAATCTTGCAAAGCCTCTGCGATACCTCAGTGACTTCATCCTTGAAGTCTCCGGGTCAGCGATCAAGTGAAGCTTTCGACAAGATTATTGTTGATCTTATCCTCGATGCACAAAAGTTAAAACCTCTATACCTTGTCAGAAAAGGACGTACGGATTGTGAATAATGTCCCCATCATATCTGATTTGGTACTGTTCATAGGTGGCTAAAAGCGTGGCCATCCTATTAACCAAAGGACAAACATCCTTCACATGTTTGACACGTGGCATGTACCTTTTACTTTGCATTAAATGCAAACGGGTATAAATAGATGGGAAATCTCTTTCCATTTTCATGCATGCTATTTCTCTCAAAAACCCTCTACTGCTATCTTTCTTTCTTGTGCATCATCTTAGTGTCTTCTTTAGTTGCAATAGAATAGGTTTATACTTATTCTTGTTCCGCTTGTAACTGTAAATTTGTTTATTGATATAAACTAATTTAAAAACGAAAATCTACTTGTGTTTGTATTCTACCCCCCCCCCCCTTCTACAAACTGTTCTACATATTTGAACTCTTGTAAACTCCTTTGGGACCAACAAGTGGTATCAGAGCAGTGTTTTTCTCCTCAAATCTTTAATACAACATTTCAAAACAAGTTATTTTAAAACGGCTAACACAAACACAAACTACATAGACAATGGATCTTTAGCTAAACCTCCAAGATTTAGCCGTTGTAATTTCCCTCTATGGAAGGAAATAATGACTCTATTTCTAGAAGGGTCAGATCCTAAGATTCCCTTTTATCTAGAGAATGGACCATACATTCCTACAGTTGTGGCTCCTACAGTACCTACCACCACTACCACTGCACCCATACCTGAGAGACAAATTGTCAAAACTCCAATTCAATGGAGTGATGAAGACAAAAAGGAAATAGCTATTGATGCAAAAGCTAGATCCATAATTGTCATGTCTCTTCCTGATGAAGTATATCATTCTGTTATGAAAATGAGAACTTCAAAATCCATGTGGAATACTCTCTGTATTCAATATGAAGGAACTGATGAAGTTTAGATTACTCGTAGTATAAATTTGGTAAGACAATATGAAAGTTTCATTTTTTGAAAAATGAGACTCTCTCTCAAATTCACCAAAGAAAACTGTTAATCGAGAATATTCTAATACTGAAATACTGACAAAATTCATGGAGGCACTATCTGAGAAATGGGAAGTGTACACTACATGTCTTAAACTGTCAAAGAATATTGAGACCTTGTCTCTAAGTGCTTTATATGGGATGCTGCTAAATCATGAGCAATCTCAGGCATTAAAAAGAATCCTCATAAAGGACATTAAAAGTTCCAAAAGTACTTCTTTCGCAATTGTGTCCTCAAAGGCTGAACCTTCTAAGTGTGTCTCTTCTTCTATCACTGCTATCACTGAGTTAGATCAAACTGATTCAGAAGAATTCACTGATGCCGACATCTCTGAATTTGATGACTCTCTAGATCTTCTTACTAACAATTTCAAAAGATTTGTTAGAAAGAGTAAGTTCAGAAAAACACCGACTATTAGTGACTCTGATATGTCAAAGACTCTTCCTGTTGATAAGTCGTCAACAATCTGCCAATTGTCAGCGCAAGGGACACTTCGCAAGTGAGTGTAGATCCAAAAAAGTCGCTGCACCAACTTATTCTCAGATCCCTGACAAATCCAAGGAAGAAAAATACTCTAAGTTAAAAGAGAAATATCATAATCTAAGAAATAACCAGCGAAAAGGAAAAGGCCTTGTCGCTGAAGAGGCAGATTGGGATCAGGAAGACGATTGGGTAAATACCACTGATGAATCTAAATCAGATGAAGAAGACATAGCCCTAATATGTCTTATGGCTAGAATTGAAGAAGCTGAAGAGGCATCTAACACATCTTCTTCAAAATCTCCATCAACTCAGGTACCTAGCCCTTCTAACACCTCTATACCTGAAAATGATACCTTGTCGGCTCTCGACTCCATGACTGTTGAATTTTACAATGCTTTAAATGGAAAGATCAAAGTTGAACAAATTAACCTTGATCTATCTGAACAACTAAAGAATTGCCATATGAAAATCAAAGAACTTTCTAAGATCGAAGAAGATCTTAAGGACCAAATCTTTGTAAATCAGACCATAAGCATTGCAAGACAACAAGCTATCATTGAGCGCGAAAAGGCCATCACTGATCTTAAAGCTGAAAAAGCCACCATTGAAGGATGGTGAAAATCTTTTGATAAGATAAATGAGATCATAAAAGCTCAGATTCCTGCAAAGGTCAAGAGTGGTCTTGGATATTCTTATGACCAAGAAGAAACTGACACTGACCGTTCCATGCTGAAATTTGGAATGTTTGTTTCTTCTATCCCTGACCCCTCATCTCAAAGTACTCCTATCCCAGAGACAAGACCTTCTGAACCTATCTCTATGGATTCAGGGAAAGGGACTAAAGACAAGTTCATTAGTCAAGTTCCCAAGGACAAGAAACTCCTTTCATTGAAGAAAAACCCTTCTTTTTCTTTAGTAAGTCAACCCTCTAAATCTAAGAAGAAGGTCCCTGACTTCTCTCAGAGACCAACTCTTAAGATTAAGATTGATTTGACTCCTCCTAAGCCTGAGAAACTAGTGGTTCCTCCCAAGTCTATGGAAAAAGGAATTCTTGGACCCTGTCTTGAAAACATGACTCCTATTCAGCATGCTTTTAGTTCCAAACCCATTTTTAAGTATAGGAAGTGTAATCACTCGTAACATTTCTTCAGTAAGAACTTCTCAGCAAAATGGTGTTGCTGAAAGAAGAAATCGAACAATTATCAAAGCTGCTCGCTCAATGCTCAGCGTATCTCATCTTCCAACTCAATTCTGGGCTGAAGTTGTTAACACTGCATGTTACACTCAGAATCGATCCCTGATTGTAAAGAGATTCAAGAAGATTGCTTATGAATTACTTCATGAGAAAACTCTATCAATAGAACATTTACATATCTTTGGATGTAACTGTTATATTCTGAATGACAGAGATCATTTGGGAAAGTTCGATCCCAAAGCTGATGATGGTATATTTGTTGGATACTCCTCTGTTTCTAAGGCATTTAGGGTCTTCAATAAACGAAGACAACATTGTAGAAGAAACCTTCAACGTGAACTTTGATGAATCTCATCCTTCAAATTCCACTCCTATCCCTGAAGAAGATGAAGAACTATTCAACTGGATGAAATCTCATTATGGGGAACCTGAATCTTATTTCAGTACACCCCCTGTCACTGAAAATAATGATGATGATGGTCCTACATCCAGTCCTTCTATTGATAATTACTCAGTGAATAATCAAACATCTTCCTGTTCTCCAGGAAATGAAATTCCCTCAGGATCTCCTCCTGAGGTAATTAGAGAAAATGAAGATCGTCACACTGATCTAACATCCTCTCATGAACAGGCGGCTGAATTTTCAATTGATCCAATCGATCAAATAATTGGTGATCCCTGTATAGGTGTTCAAACAAGAAGAAGTATGGCTAACATATGTCTATATGTAAACTTTATTTCCATTATAGAAGTATAGCTGTGAGATGGACTCAAAATCATCCCATCGATCAAATAATTGGTGATCCCTGTATAGGTGTTCAAACAAGAAGAAGTATGGCTAACATATGTCTATATGTAAACTTTATTTCCATTATAGAACCTAAGAAGATCGATGAAGCAATCCTAGATCAAGATTGGATTAAAGCCATACAAGAAGAACTCTCTGAGTTTGAAAGAAACAAAGTTTGGAAGCTTGTTCCCAGACCCTCTGACAAAATCGTAATAGGCACCAAATGGGTGTTTCGTAAAAAGTTAGATGAAAAAGGCACTGTCACTCGCAACAAGGCTCGACTTGTTGCTCAGGGATACAGACAAGAGGAAGGAATGGACTACGATGAAACTTTTGCTTTTGTGGCAAGATTAGAAGCAATCAGATTGTTCCTAACCTTCGCTGCTCACAAAAATTTCAAAGTCTATCAGATGGATGTCAAAAGTGCTTTTCTAAACGGCAAGCTGAAAGAAGAAGTTTATGTTGAACAACCTCCTTGTTTCGCTGATACAAGACATCCCAAATAAGTCTATAAGCTAGACAAGGCTCTCTATGGGTTGAAACAAGCTCCCCGTGCATCGTATGACATTCTCTCTAAATATCTTCTCGCTGAAAAGTTTGTTCGTGGTAAGATTGATCAAACCCTATTTCTTAGAAAACATAAGGGACATTTAATTCTTGCTCAGATATATATGTAGAAGGGTAAGATTCTAAGATCTCCTACTATATAGAAAATGGACCATTCATTCCTACAGCCCTGGTCCCTGGTGTTTCTGCTACCACTACCACTCCAGCCATCGCTGAAAGGAGGATTGTCAAAATTCCAGATCGATGGACTGAAGAAGAAAAAAAGGAAGTAGCTATAGATTCTAAAGCTAGAGCCATAATAGCAATGTCTTTACCAGATGAAGTCTATCATTCTGTAATGAAGATAAGAACATCTAAAGCCATGTGGGGTACTTTATGTATTCAATATGAAGGAACTGGTGAAGTACAAATCACTAGATGTATAAATCTGGTAAGACAATATGAAAGTGTTGTAGGAATGAAAGGTGAAACTCTTTCTCAAATTCACCAAAGGTTTAACTGTCTCTTGATTGATATAAAACTGTCAACAGAGAATATTCTAATGCTGAAATACTGACAAAATTCATAGAGGCACTACCTGAACAATAGGGAGTATACACTACATGTCTAAAACTGTCAAAGAATCTTGAAACTCTGTCTCTTAGTGCTTTATATGGAATGCTCCTAAATGAAGAACAGCCTCAAGTTTTAAGGAAAAACCTCATTAATGACATCAAGGGTGCCAAAAGTACTTCTTTGGCACTAGTGACTTCAGAGGTAGATCCTTCAAAACAAGTTTCTTCCTCTATCACCTCTATTACTAAAATAAATCAAACTGATTCAGAAGAGCTCACTGACGCTGACATCTCTGAGTTTGATAACTCTCTAGCTCTTCTAACTAACAATTTTAGAAGATTTGCTAGAAAGAGCAACTTTCGAAAACCCCCTGCTATCGCTGACTCTGATAAGTAAAAGACTCTGCCTGCTGAAAAAGTATCTGCCATATGCTATAATTGTCAGCGAAAGGGTCACTTTGCAAGTGAATGCAAATATAAGAAAGTAGCTGCACCCACCACCATTCAGAACTCTGATAAAAAGGAAAAATATTATAAGTTGGAGAATAAATACAGATATCTGAAAAAGAACCAGCAAAAAGGCAAATGTCTAATTGCTGAAGAAGTTGATTGGGATCAAGAAGATGATTGAGCCAAATCCTCTGATGAATCAGGCTCCATTGAAGAAGATCTTCCCTTCCTCTGCCTAATGGCCAGAATCGAGGAAGTTGAAGAAGTTTATGAAAAATCATCCTCAGAGTCTCCTTCAACTCAGGTAAACATTCCTACAAACTCCTCTATACCTGAAGGTGATAACCTGTCAGCTCTCGATGCTATGACTGTTGATTTTTATAATGCTCTAAATGGAAATATCAAAGCTGACCAATGAATATTGATCTTTCTGACAACTAAAAAATTGTCATTTAAAAATCAAAGAACTTACAAAGATTGAAGAAACTCTTATAGACCAAGTCTTTGTAAATCAAACAATAAGCATTGAGAGACAACAAGCTATCACTGAAAGAGAAAACGTCATCGCTGATCTCAAGGCTGAAAAAGCTACCATTGAAGGATGGTGCAAGGCTTCAGATAAAGTCAGCGAGATCATCAATGCCCAGATCCCTATGAAGGTCAAAAGTGGGTTAGGATATAACCCTGACAAAGAAGAATCAGAGAATTATCGTTCCATGTTAAAATTCAGAATGTTTGTTTCCCCAATCCCTGGTCCTTCTTCTCAGAAACATCATTTCAATGAGAAGCTGCCTATCTCTAAATCTAATAATTCTAAAAAAATGATCAAGAACAAGTTTCTTGACCACGTTCCTACAATAAAAAACTTTCAGAAATAGAAGAACTCTTATGTTCCTTCAGTGAGTCATTCTAAAACTGGGAAGAAAATCCCTGGATCTATTCAGAGATCAACACCTAGAATTAAGATCGACCTCACACCTGTCCCTGAAAACATTGTTATACCTCAAGGACGTTAGACAAAGGAATTCTTGGTTCTGCTCCTGAAAATGTTTCTTCTCGCTCTCTGAACTCTTTCAATTCCAAACCCGTTTACAAATACAGGAAATGATATCACTGTGGTGAAACTACCCACATTGCCAGCAAATGTCCTAATGCTACCAAAGCCGAGAAATTAGCTCATGGAAAGAAAGTAGCTCAAGCTGATAAATCAGCGAGAGTAAAAACCACCAAGGCTGGTAAAGCTTCCAAGGTGAAGAAATCCACTGAAAAAAATTCTAGTTGCTCATCCGTCACTCCTTCCACTGACACAGCAGGACCCATAGTAGTATGGGTACCTATAAAAAGTTAATATTTTTGTTGTATGCAGAGTGCTAAAGGTAATCGATATCTCGATAGCGGATGCTCAAGACACATGACTGGCAGAAAATCTCTGCTCTCTGAATACAAGGAAGAAGTAGGTCCCTCAGTGACCTTCGGTAGAAGTGGCAAATGATACACTAAAGGTTATGGAATTCTATCCAATGAAACAACTTCATTCAGTCGAGTCGCTTATGTTGAAGGACTAAAGCACAATTTATTGAGCGTTAGTCAGCTGTGTGACTAAGATTTCAAAGTTCTATTCCTAAAGAATAGATATGCTGTCACTAACTCTAATGACAAACTTGCCTTAACAGGCAAAAGAGTAGAAAATGCGTATGTCATTAACATGAATAGTTCTCACTCTGAGAACATGTGTGCTTCATCTCCAGAGCCTCCTCTGATATAAACTGATTATGACACAAAAGACTCTCTCATCTAAACATTAGATGATCAATGAATTATCTCAAAAAGAACTTGTCAGGGATCTCCCTAACCATACCTTGACAAAGGAATCTCTTTGTTCAGCGTGTGAGAAGGAAAAACTGACAAAAGCCTCTTTCAGATCTAAACAATTTTCCTCAGTGACCTCACCTCTTCAGCTTCTCCATATGGATCTATTTGGACTTGTCAATGTCCAATCTCTATCTGGAAAGAAGTACACTCTTGTGATAGTTGATGAATATTCCAGATAAACATGGGTATTCTTTCTTCGATCCAAAAGTGATACACCTGATGTAATTATTGCTTTTATCAAAAGAATGGAAGTCCTGAACAATCTCACTGTTCGTTCGATAAGAAGTGATAATGGCATTGAATTCAAAAACAGTACCTTGATTAACTTCTTTGAAGAAAAAGGAATCACTCACAACTTCTCATCAGTAAGAACTCCTCAGCAAAACGGTGTCGCTGAAAGAAGAAATCGAACGATCATTGAACCAGCTCGCTCAATGCTCAGCGAGTCGCATCTACCTACTCAATTATGGGCAGCAGCAGTCAACACATCGTGCTTTACTCAGAATCGATCCCTGATAGGAAGCCATTCAAGAAGACTTCCTATGATATATTTCATGGAAGAAGACCCACTCTGAAATACCTACACATCTTTGGATGTAGATGCTACATTCTATCGTAGAGATCATTTGGGTAAATTTGATCCAAAAGCTGATGATGGGATATTTCTTGGATACTCTTCGGTATGTAAGTCTTTCAGAATCTTCAACAAAAGAAGACAACATGTTGAAGAATCCATACACGTCAACTTTGATGAATCTCATCCAACCAATTCTACTCCTATCCCTGAAGAAGATGAGGAATTGAATGAATGGATGAAATATCATTATGGGGAACCCGAAACTTATTTCAGCAATCAACCTAATGCCAAAATTAATGATGATGGAATCCCCTAATCTTCCTACTTCAAGCAACGATCCATCATCATCAGGGGTCAACATCACCTCTCGCAATCAAATTCCTCCCTCTGATACCTCATTCGGTAATTCTTCAGTGAATTACCAAGCTTCATCTTCTGCTGATCAAATCTCTGAGTTATCTCCAGAGTTGATTCTAAATAGTTAAGTACCTATTGCTGAAACAACCAACGTTGTCCCTAAAAGAGAACAAGTCGTTGAATCAATTGTTGTTCAATCTCCTCAACCACCAGCGATGGACTACAAATCATCCAATAATCAAATTATTGATGATCCAAATGCAGGTATCAAGACTCGTAGAGGTACATATAATATCTGCCGCTATGTTAATTTTATTTCTCTCTTTGAACCTAAGAAGATAGATCAAACTATCTCTGATCCTAGCTGGGTCTCTGCCATGCAAGAAGAACTAACTGAGTTTCGTAGAAACAAAGTTTGGAATCTTGTTCCTCGTCCATCCGGTAAAACAGTGACAGGAACCAAATTGGTTTTTCGAAATAAACAAGATGAAATTGGCACTGTTATCCATAATAAAGCTTGACTTGTTGCTGAGGGATACAGACAGGAAGAAGGTATTGACTATGATGACACCTTCGCTCCAGTTGCCAGATTAGAAGCAATAAGACTTTTCTTAGCTTATGCTGCCCATAAAGAGTTCCAAGTTTTTCAAATGGATGTAAAAAGTGATTTTCTAAATGGTAGACTCAGTGAGGAAGTTTTTGTAGAACAACCTTCTGGTTTCACTGATCCAAACCATCCTGGTTATGTTTTTTTAAAATCCAAAAAGCTCTTTACGGGTTAAAACAAGCTCCCAGAGCTTGGTATGATACTCTTTCAAAATACCTTCTTAAAGAAACATTTGTTCATGGAAAAATTGACCAAACTCTATTTTAAAGGAAATATAAAGGTCATATTCTTGCTCAAATGTATGTTGATGATATTATATTTGGTTCCACAAGACTCAAACTATGTACTTGTTTTGCAAATAGAATGAAGAAAGAATACAAAATGAGTATGATGGGTGAAGTAACATATTTTTTAGGTTTGCAGATTAAGCAATTTGACAAAGGAATTTTTATTTGTCAAAATAAATATGTTAAAGACATGCTGAACAAATTTGATATGAATCAATGCTTCGCGATGAAGACACCAATGGCACCTCCTCTGACTTTCAATAAGGACCCAAATGGGAAACCTGTCAATATCACTACCTATTGAGGGATGATCGGATCTCTACTATATCTTACAGCGAGTAGACCCGATATCATGTATTCTACCTGTCTCTGTGCTTGATATCAAGCTGAACCAAAGGAATCTCACTTAATCGTTGTAAAACGGATCTTCATATATCTGAAAGGAACTCCTAATCTGGGTCTTTGGTATCCCAAAGGCCTAGGGTTCCATTTAATTGGTTACTCTGATAGTGATTTTGCAGGTTGTAAGATTGATAGGAAGAGCACCACTAGTGGGTGTCAGCTACTAGGTGGTAAGTTAATAAGTTGGACAAGCAAAAAGCAGAAGCTGAGTATGTAGCCGCTAGTAGCTGTTGTGCTCAAATCCTTTGGATGAGAAATCAACTAAGAGACTAGTATCTTAAACTTTCTAAAATCCCCATCTACTGTGATAGCACCAGTGCTGTTGCAATTGCAAATAATCCTGTACTTTATTCCAAAACCAAGCACACTGAGATTCGATATCACTTTATCAGAGATCATGTGATGAATGGTGAAGTTGAACTTTATTTTGTACCAACTGAATATCAGCTCGCTGATCTTTTCACCAAGCCTCTTGATGAGATAAGATTCAATCTACTCATTAGTGAACTTGGTATGTTAAACGCTGAATAAATCTATTTAGCGATAAACAAATATTTAGTGACACAAATATAGCCTTCATATATTCACTCTCTGAACTCTGATTTAGCGATACTTGACTTATCTCGCTCAGGTATGAACTCCTAAATCTTTAACACTCGCTGACTATCTTCATATTCAGAGAATGGTTCTCAAAAATAAAACCCATCACTGACAATCCTTTATTGTCTTTTGATGAAGAATTTAAAGATAATAATTAACATTTATTTAAATGATGATCATTTTCAAGATTTCAAATAAGAAAAGGACACGTCAGACCCTTATCTGACACACGACGACCATGACGTTTCCATTCTATCCTCTTTTCTAGGAACGTGCGCTAGGTCATCATTACTTTTTCAAAAACCTAAAACCGTCGTTTAGCATTCTCTCTCTCCTCTAGCTATTTAAGCATCATTCTTACTCATTTGTTTTCTTTACACGCTCATAGCATTCTAAAAGGCAAAGAATATCTTCGAATCTTCAAGTTTTCTTCAAGAACACAAAGAACGCGCACTTGTGGTTTTTCTTTGTTTTTCACTTTTTAAGGCTTGATCTAATCTTTTCTTCTTCTCTATGGTATCTTCTATAACTTTATGTTATAAAGATCATTTATGTTTATTGTTAATTGTTGGAACCCAGATCCCTTTCAAAATAGTTAATTGAGAGATTTGAAAATCAAAGTATAAGCGGAAGCAATTCAAATCAATTAACAACAGTAATTATCAAACAAACAGTAAGTAATAAAAGATGAAGAACAAACTGAGATTGTATTGATAACCTTGGAGATCGATTACAAAATACAGGAATAAAATGCACAATATGATCTCTAACAGTATGCTTTCCAATCGACAACTTTACATTCAAAGACTTGACCTATTTATACTATTACAGTGAACATAAAGTCAACAATCTAACTAGTTACAAACTGACACGTCATCAGGTAGGAGCGTATAACAGAATTCAGTTGTAATCGGAGATGCATGAGGTAAGAGTGTGCCACGTCATATCATACTTCCATCCTATGGTTCATACTTCTTAGGTCTAACATTAATACCCTAAAATCTTGTTTTTCTTCAAAAACCTGTTCTAAGCTCCTTCTTCGAACAGAAGACCAGATTTGGTATTTATAATCACACCTGTTCTAAAACCATTAAAATAAACTACTCTAAATCTGTGTTTTTCTACCAAATAACAAGTATTTTGACCTTTGTTCATCATAATACTTGTTTTCATTCTTCACAGTTGGTATTCTTCATACCAAGAACTCATTCTGGTTTATACATTAAGTATTAAACCATGATCTTTCTATTTTGGTGTTCCTGTTTCTGAAACAGCAATGACATCTTCCAACAAGAACACTTAAGCTGATGAATCTGCCCAGATCACCCTTCAACGAGCACCTGCATGTACCTTATCTCTGGAACAGGCGACGTTCAAGTCATGCAAATATCTTGCCCTGGTGAACATCCCTGCTGACAAACCACAATACAATGATGCTGCTACGTTCATCATGGTTTGCCCTTTGATGTACACATTTGTTCACAACCCCATAGGCATCATTGCTCATCTTCAAGCCTTATGGAACACGACACACTGCATCACTGTCACCACAGACAAGGGAAACAAACTCCCTGCAATCGGGTTTCAAATTCCTACTCACTGTTTCTTCGCATTCACTGTTGGCTTCTTGCGAAATGTTCTCCGCCTCCCTGCTAGAGGCAAGAATCAGAAATTGGCCCCTGAACCCACCAAGGAACAAATTGCTGAATTCCTGGATTCCATTGGTTATGCTTGGGAAAATCCAACTGATAAGAATATCGGCTTGAAGATGGAGAAGAAGAGACTGCCTGCCAGATGGCAATACATCTTCACCCAGGTGATTCAATGCCTGTGTTTTAAGATGGGCTCCCAAGACCAAGCGAGCAAGCACTATCAAGATATGGGCTTTGCTCTCTGCACCAACTACCCACTAAATTATGCTGACTACATCTTCAGCGACATGTACAACAAGGTGGGCGCTACAAAGAGGGAGAAGTTCATTCCGTATCCTTGGTTTTTTGCTACCATCATGGAGTTGGCTTTCAAAGATGAGTACCCAACTGTTGCTAACCAAAACTTCTCAATGGTAGGCAAGAAGTCACTTGATGTCGCTGAACATCCAGAAGATGCTCCTTACACCTCCTATATGATTAAGCTTATTAGCGAGGCTGTTCCTGTGCCCATCTCACTGACAAACCCATCAGTGAGTATCCAAGGCACCTCCTCCCCTCTATAGCGAAAGGAGCCGAGTGAAGGTCACAAAAAGACCATCGCTCAAAAGCCCCATGCCAAGAAACAAAAGAAGGGAGTCTCTCAAAATACCCCCCTCTCTAACAAAGGCATATTACCAACGCCATCCTTAGCCCCTGCCACGACAACGGTCTCTACATCCGTTGTCGCTTCATCAGCTCTACCACCATCCTCAGCGACTCAGGTCACTGAGATGTAATAGCCAGCTACGCTGAAGCTGGAACAGGTAATACAATCACTTCCCTCTCCTCTTCTTCCACCATATCTTCTTTGGTCCTCACATCAACTAGTGATTCATAGATAGCTGTCCCTATCTCTGATGAAGTTGAAATGCACATTGTCCACACTTCAGTATTGTTTCGACAATCTGAATCATGGAAGGCCATTACATAAGGACCTCAGAATGTTTCTCACAAACATTCTAAGAAACAGGCTAGTGATCTTCTAGACACTACCCTCGCCTGTGGTATCCCTGAGAGTAATCCCCATGATACTCTCAAGGTTAATAACTTGTCTGTTTGTCACCCCTTATCTAACCCAAAGCTCTTTTTGGCTGCGCTGTCTATGTTGTCATCAGGTATCTCTCCTCCTCTCTCAACCTTAGCGACTACTACCACAACCAAGGCTACTACTCCTTCCAGCAATAGCAAGGGAACATCATGTAATCTCCTCAACCGCAGCCCGCTGAAGTGTTACGCAAGCTGAAACAGGAGAAGTTTGCTACGAAGCTTCCTGCCTTCCCTGTTGAGATACCCAAGATTGTTCTTCCCAACCCCACATTCCCTACAATTGACTTTTTAGTCAATGAATGTGCTCACACCAGGGCAAGGGTGGAAAATCTTCAGATGTCAGCTGAGTACATTTTCCGCACCGTCTCTGGTGCTCCCGGAGTGAAGGCCACTGTTAATAATATCTATACTGACATTCAGTCAGTAAAGGCGGACAACTTGGCTCATGGGCAAGCCATTTCCAAGCTGTAAACAGGCCATAGAGGCACAAGGCCAAGTGCTCGATTCAATTCAGAAGACTCAATCCGATATGATGCATATATTATCAAAGATCGCTGATGCGGGCCCCTCTTTCACTGCTACTGATCGGACCTCACTGGGCCAGGTTCTCCAGAACCAGTCTACGCACACCGATTCTCTTAGAGATATCGGTTCAGATGTGCGTACTATGGTGGTTCACGTTCTCCCAGCTGACAACATCGAGGGGGAGAGATGTGTAAAAGAGCTAGCTGATGAGATAATTGGAAAGGTGAACGAAGCGCTCCCTGGCACTCCGATATCTCCTTACATTCAACAAGATCTTGATCCTACCTTCTTCGCTGAAGAAGAAGAAGAAAACGAAGAAGATGATGCTGATGATGATGAGGATGACGATATCCCTCCTGGCGCAAGCCAATTTTTTGTACATAATAGACCAGGCAACCTCATGTCTGAGATTGTTTACAAGGATCATTTGGGGGAGGAACCACCTCCTTCTCAAGGACAGTTTGATCCCTTAGGGACATGGAAACAAGTGGTGGATCTTTGTTAGACTTCATTTTGTGAAAAGTATGATCCAGAATATTACAAGTCTTGAAGTTCAGAAGTTAAGCCAGAAGCTTATCTTCTGATCCACTTCATCACAGAGGCGCCCAGAGATTTGAAGACCCTCTGGATCTGAAGTGTTATTCCATATGCGCTTGTGATGACGTGGCAATCACACTTTTCGTGCATCCCTGTGCGTAACTGATTTTGTTACTACTATAGCTGACGTGTCAAACCCTGATAGGCTAGATCGTTGACTTTTACTTTGTAATAGTATAAATAGATTCAGTTTTTCACTGTAATAGTTCCGATCATCTTTGAGAGAAATAGTGCGATTCATTCCTACGTATTGTAATCAATTTCCAGGTGATTAATACGATTTCTCATTTGATCTTCATACTGTTCTTATTGTTATTACTGTTTAATCTTTGTTTCAATATTATCATATATATGTATTGTTTCCGCTCATACTATGTTATTACGATCTACTGATATATTGTTGATAAAGGGATCTGGGTTCTAACAATTGGTATCAGAGCTAGATAATCAATTTATTGATTATTCAATCTCGTCCAGTTTGGAGAAATCCCTTTTCTGCAAACAGTAAATTTTAGTTTTAAACTATTGTTCATCATTCTACCGTGTTTTACGAGATTTTGTCATTTCATACAAATTTTCTCTTAATCATTGGAAATTTAGGTTTATTTCTAAAAATAGTAAGAACACTGTCTCGATTCGATCGATTTGAAGTTTAATTGTTCTAAATTTCATAAGGTTTTTTGCATTTTCTAAAACTTTGCTTTAAAAAAATATGGCAAATCAAAATATGAATGCTATATACACTTCTGGTTCTTTGACCAAACCTCCCACTCTAGTCCGAGATGAATATCCACAGTGGAAAATTCGTATGATAAATTTCTACGAAGGACTAGATGTTGAACTATATCCTACTATACTAAATGGTCCATTCATACCCATGACCGTCATTCCAAGAGTTCCTCGTACAACTACCACTGAAGAAATTCCTGCAAGAAATGTTCCTAAGGATGATGAGAAACGTGCTAAAGTTGAAACTGCTAAAAAGGCTAAAAGTCTTCTGATAATGGCAATACCAAATGAGATTTTCCAGTCTCTGGATTCATGTGAAACCGCAAAGGAATTGTGGGATCAGCTAGAAAATCTTCTAGAATGAGGCTTAAAGATGAAGAAAAACAGAAGAGCTCAAACTCTGGATGAGTATAACAGCTTTCTAGCTATTCCAGAAGAGACTCTGGAGCAGACCTATCACAGATTCAACATCTTGATAAATCAGTGCAAGAGGTGTGATATTGTCAGATCAAAGGAACACAACAATGTCTTATTTCTCAAACGTTTAAATCAAGAATGGTCAAATCTCTCCATGTCTTATCAGGCAAACATAAGACTTAGAACTGTGGTCTTTGCATGATGTTTTTGGTACTCTTCAGGCACATGAAAAGGAAGTTGTTCAGAAGAAGACTTCAGTTGGTGGACCTCTGACCCTAATCTCTGAATCCAGAGGGTCAGGAAGAAGGAGTAAAGAGACTGAGAAGAAAGGAAAAAGTAAGGCATTCATTTCAGAAGCAAATACAGAAGATGCTTCTAATTCTGAAGATGATGAGATCAAATCTTTTATTGAATCGTTAGCACTTATTACCAAATAGTTCACCAAAATTTTTGGTAATAGATCTTTTCAAGGGAACAGAAGATTTGATCGTCCCACTCAAACTTATGCTCCAAGGAAAGAGATCCAGAGAGGTGAAAAATCAGAAGCAGAGAAGAAAGAGGAAGAGCTGCAGAAGAAGAAAGATGTGTGTTACAGATGTGGCAAGCCAGGCCATTAATCCCATGTCTGCAAAGGTACTCTTGTTAAAGACAAGCAATATTACAAGAACAAGTACAAGTACAATGTAGATGAAAGAGCGTATTATGCAGAGAAGGAGAATTGGCTAGATGATCAATCGAGTGGAGATGAAGCCATGTTCTGTGGAATGGCTAAGACAGATGAATCAGAAGATCAGCCCTCTGAAACTCCCTTTTATTCCATTTATGAAACTCCAGTTTGTGCCACTTCTGAAACTTCCGAACTTGAAAACACTATCTTAACTTTAATTGTTGATTTTGAAAACATGAAACAAAAGCTTTTTATAGAAAAGAAATTGAGAAAGAATCTTGAACAAACCTTTTCTACAATACAAAAAGAAAGAGATATTTACAAACGAGAAATGGATATTTTAACTGAAGAAAAACTTGAAATATTAGTTGAGAAGGAAAGGGTTTCCAAACTTTTAAAAACAACAGAAGTTAAACTCAAGGAAGAAAAACAGAATTTTAGTAAACTTCTGGATGTGAAAGATAAAGAGATCAAAGCTAAGGAAAGTGACAGATTGAATTCTATAGCACTTAAGAACTATTTTCAAAAGGAAAGGGAATATCTGCACGTTGAACTACAAAATAAAGAGCTCTTGATTAAAAGTTATCTTGATGCTTAGAAAGTGCATGATAAAATTAATACACAAGTAGGAAAAATCGGACTTGGTTTTGAGGATCTGGATCCCTACACGTGTAAAAAGAGGTCTACTCTTGACTCTGTGTTTTGTATAGGAAAAGAACAAAAACCTGTTTTTCCTATATTATATGAACAATCAGTCTTCAAAAAATCAAAATATTAACATGGTCATCGTGTGAGGAAATTAAAATACAAAAATATCAAATACTCTTCTAAAAAGATAACTCATGTTACTTTAAAGAAGGGTGATATTTTCAATTTCGGCTCTTTCACTCACATGTCCTTAAATCCAGAAGCTGATTAATTCATACCTGCGCAGGCAGAAGAAGAGATAAGACTCAATTTTGAAAAAGACTTGTTAACAACTTTGTATGCTTGTTTTGAATCTGAACAACCAATCTTATCTAACAAAAGTTCAGAAGATCATCCAGAGATTATTCCCTGCTATTTTGTAGGTTTAAACTCTGAAGTCAGAGACAGCGATGAGTTTGTTACATATCCCTGGGAAGATAATAATCAAAATGAAGATGAATTTTTTGAAATCACGGATAAATCTCTATTCAAATATGAAAATAGTTTGCCTTCTACTTATAAAAAGGTTCCAGAGGCTATAAAAAACCCTGATGCTCCATTCTTATATACAAATGAACCTTTTCAAATTAGAGCAGCTGGACCAGAGGTTTCCAAAACCTCAAATGGAATACCAATGCTCTCTGTTTCTTCCGAGAAACAAAGAAAAGATGTTCCCACTCATCCAGATTTTACTAGAATGTGTCTCAAAGCGAAATCATGTCTAGAACTTGAAAAGGAGAAAGATCTTAAAAAGAAAGTAAATACTAATTTCCAATCTCCAAAATCTAAGTTCTAGAAGTCTACATACAATGAAAAAGGAAAATGGAAAGCTAACTCCTCAACCGTTGTTTCAGTAAAATCCAAAGTTCAAGAGAAGTCTCCTCAGAAGCAGTCATCAAAGAAGAATTCAAATGTTCTAAAACATAAGTCTAGACTAAATAAGAAGTTCAATCGAACAACTGATGCTAGAATAGACAGAAATAAGAACAATTGTAATTATTATTCTTGTAATGAAAATTCAATGAATTCTTTTATGTTTCAGAATTCTGAATGCTTCTCTTTATTCTTGAAACTTAAACAATTTTTCTCACGACCTTCGAGTTATTTCTATAATAATAAGAAACACTCTAGAAATCCTACAATCAATTCAGCCCAAATGACATTCACAAATCAAAACCCTAAACCTAACATTAAAGGACCCATTATGAAATGGGTACCTAAATCTCTCTGATTTTGATTATAGAAGCAGCGTGTGCATATCTGGTACCTTGACTCGGGATGCTCGAGGCACATAACCGAAACCAAAAACTTACTCTCCAAATTTAAAGATAAATCAGGTGGAGCAGTAACTTTTTGTGATAATGGTAAGGGTCAAATAAAAGGCTACGACACTCTACAAGAAGGTAACATTACCTTATCCAAAGTAGCACACATTTCAGGATTGAAACATAATCTTCTGAGTGTAAGGCAATTGTGTGATTCTAAAATGTTAGTTGTATTTGATGATAAACACTGTTACTTACTCTCCCAAGCATGTGAACTATTGTGGAAAGCTGACAGACACGGAAATCTGTACTTAATGAACTTCACTTCCAAAATGGCACCACAAACTCTCGCACTTAAACTTTCCTAATCTTGAACTACTTGTAAAACATAAGTTAGTTACAGGTCTACCAGAGGTAACTTTTCAAAAGGATCACCTCTGCCCAGCATGTAAAATGGGTAAAATCAAAAGACTTCACATAAAACCAAAAGTAATCGTTCATGCAATCGACCTCTGCAAATTCTTCATGTTGACCTGTGTGATCCTATTGTTATTCAAAGCCTATCTGGGAAAAAGAATATTCTCGTACTAATTGATGAACTTTCCAGGTACACATGGCTTGCATTTATTAGACAAAAGTCTGATATTCCAATAGTTTTGAGGAACATGATGACAAGGATCTAAGTACTTCTACATCAAAAGATCCAACAATTGAGAAGTGACAAGGGGCAGAATTCAAAAATGCCAAACTTGATGAATATCTTGTTCAAGAAGGCATCACCCAAAACTTCTCTGCTATATGCACACCTCAACAAAATGGTGTTGTAGAAAGAAGAAACAAAACATTGGTTGAGGCTGCACGAACAATGCTCGCAGCCTCTAATTTACCAACCCACTTCTGGGGAGAAGTTGTCGCAAGTGCTTGCTTCACTCAAAATCGTTCTATAATTGGTGAAAGACATCTCAAAACTTCATATGAGTTAATTAACAACAGAATACCCTCAGTCAAATTTTTTCACATCTTTGGTTGCAGGTGTTTCATTTTGAATGATCGAGACAAGCTTGGCAAGTTTGATCCAAAGTTTGATGAGGCCAAATTCTTAGGATATTCATTAAATGGAAGAGCATTTAGAGTTTTTAACTTAAGAACTAAAATAGTAATGGAAAGCATAAATATTGATTTTGATGATCAAACTCAATTGACTTCTGATTATTCTGATTCAGAACTCAAACTTAACACAGTTACCTCTGACTATCTTTCAGGAACCAGAGAATCCGAAATTAATGCCTTATTCGATGATTTTCTGGGTGAAGAGATTCCTTCAGAGAGAATACCACATCTCCTATCTTGAACATTTCAAATATTCTTCCAACATCATCAGGAAGGTAAAATTTCTCTTTGCCAAGGAGAAGGCGCGGGTTCGATTCCCGTTATCAGCCCAAAATGAGGATAGCTAGGAATACTAAGGTACACAAAGGGTTCATAATAGAGATTATGTAAATCTATTTTTAACTCTCTCTGGCCCTTCTACTTCAAGCTCACCAAATGTTAGTTCAGAATTAACCTCTAAGCCTTCGTTTGAGGGGGAGACTTTTGGTGCTTTAGAACCAGATCTAGAATCCATTCCAGAAGCTCAAGCAGAAGATACAAAAGCTTCTCCAGAACCAGAACTAGAGCCTATTTCATAAGATACAGAAGTTCAAGACCAACAAATACCTCAAACAAGGATGAAAAGAGGGACAAAGTCTCATACTCCTGATCTAATAATTGGAGATCCATCTAAAGGGGTTAAAACCAGATCTGCAACTGCTAATGAAGCCTTCTTTGTAAACTTTCTGAGAATGATAGAACCAAAGAAGGTTCATGAAGCTTTACAAGAACCAAGATGGGTGGAAGCTATGTAAGAGGAACTTTTTCGATTCGACAGAAACAAGGTGTGGAAATTAGTACCTCTACCAAAAAACAAGGTAGCCATCGGTACTAAATGGGTTTTCAGAAATAAAAGAATGAAGATGGAATAGTGGTCAGAAATAAGTCAAAATTGGTGGCTAAAGGCTATTGTCAAGAAGAAGGGATAGATTACGATAAAACATTTCCTCCTGTAGCAAGACTTGAAGCAATAAGATTTTTTCTCGCTTTCTCGGCATACAAAGACTTTAAAGTATATCAAATAGATGTTAAATGTGTATTTCTGAATGGAAATCTCAAAAGAGAAGTGTATGTTGACCAACCTCCTGGATTTAAAGATGCTAGACATCCATATTATGTCTATCTTCTGGATAAAGCTCTATACGGATTAAAACAAGCACCAAGAGCCTGGTACGAACGTGTATCTAAATATCTGATCAGTCACTCATATGAGAAAGGTAAGATCGATACCATGTTATTCATCAAAAGAGGAAACGGTACGCTTACTGTTGTTCAAATCTATGTGGACGACATCATATTTGGTTCTACTGATCAAGAAGAAGTTGATCTATTTTCAAAACTAATGAAAAAGGAAGTTGAAATGAGCATGATGGGAGAATTAACATTCTTCTTAGGGCTATAAGTCAAATAAACCACTTCTGGCATTTTCATAAATCAAGCCAAGTATGTTTCTGATATGTTAAAGAAATTCAAACTTCAAAATTCCACTACTATGAACGAAACTAGATCTTGATCTCTCAGGAAAATCAGTTGATGTTACCAGCTATAGAGGTATGAGCGGTTCACTTCAGTATTGGACTGCAAGTAGACCAAATATCATGTTTGCCACTTGTCTCTATGCGAGATTTCAAGAAAATCCAAAAGAATCTCATTTGACTACTGTAAAAAGATTTTTTAGATACCTAAAAGGAACTCCATCACTGGGTCTCTGGTATCCTAAGAATTCTGGATTTGATTTAATTGCGTATATTGACTCTGATCATGCAGGATGTAAGTTAGACAGAAAAAGTACCTCTGGTAGCTGTCAACTTCTGGGAAACAGGCTAATCAGTTGGACATCCAAGAAGCAAAACTGTGTTTTAACATCTATAGTAGAAGTCGAGTATGTTGCTGCTGCTAGTTGTTGCTCTCAAGTTATGTGGATAAAAACTCAACTCAAATATTATGGTCTAGTGTACGATAAAATTCCCATCCTCTGTGACTCAGAAAGTGCTATCGCTATCACAGAAAATCCAGTACAACACTCATAGACACAACACATTGATGTCAGGTATCATTTTATAAAGAATCATGTGCAGAAAGGGACTATTGAAATGTATTTTGTCTCCACTGATTACCAACTGGCTGACATTTTTACGAAAGCTCTGGATGAGAAAACGCTTTAATTTTCTTGTAAGCACGTTAGGTATGTTAAACATGTAACTAACTAAGATTTAACAATCTAATTAGCTACTTATTTAACATATTCTTTTCTCCATACTTAGTTATTTTCATAACATATCAATAAACCAGAGTCACCTAGAAGTCTCTGGACATCTCTGTTTGAATGCCTCTGTTCACAAAACCACTTATATTTTTGAGATCCAAGCATAGGGAAAGACAGCGCACAAATGCAAAATTCAACGGGGAGCTAAATATGCATTATTCAAGGGGGAGCATTTAGCTCTGGATCGTACAGAAGAAAAAATTGATTTTAAGTCTAACTCTTGTTAGCTGTCTTTTGAATACATTTTTCCTTGATATTTTATTAAATGAGTCTATTCTGAGTTATCTCTTGCCGCCAAGGATAATTTAGAATTTTCACATTTCATCAAATTCCTTATGAAACATTATTATTTAGACACAAAACTTTCTTTTGATCTTGAAAATGCTTTATCGAGATCAATTGAATGATTTCAATTTGATTTTCAAATAAAAATCTTTTTCTTAAAACATTCAATTAATTCATTTTTTATTGATTAATTGATTGATTTTCTTTTTGGAGGGAATATCCAAAATAATGGAAGCAGAACCGGTTATCATCGAAAAACCGTCCAAAAATCACTCGAGTGCAATCTTTCTCTCTCATTATATAAACTCAAAAGTAGAAATTCACTATTCTACTACTAATCATCTTCCTCCTCCTAATATTATTCCCATTTGCAAACCTGCAATTTCAGATTTCAATATCCCCAAAATCACAAATGGCAAACCCAACAGAAAATCTAAATATGCAAGAAGACGAAGGGCGACTAATCGATTCAACGGCTGATAGTACCCCAATCGTGAAGCTACCACTAAAACCCAACAATGTGCAGGTTCTCCTCGATCCAAACACATATCTGGATGACTATCGAGTGATGATTGAGTTCCTTCAATATCAGCCACTTAACCGAGCCCTAACCCTAACCAACCCAAACGTGCCAGAAATTTATGTCCAAGAAGTACGGCAAACACTGTATGTCGCGGACGAACAAACCTTATTAGGAAATTTCGGACATCCAATAGATTCTAAGAACGCTGTAGAGACCCCCATTACAAAGAAGAAGATTGCCAAACTCTTCCACTTACCCCTACCTATGATTGAAGTTAAAGGTCAAAAGGTGCCAAATCCATATCTTGAACAGGGTCCTACAACAGAAGCGTTATTGGCATTCATTAATTTGTTGGGCTATAATGAACCTCTCACCAGGCTGTCAGAGTTCAAGAGGAAGCAGTTGCCTCCCATGTGGAATGTGTTAGTGTCCATTCTCAACAAAAGTCTCACTTGTAAAATAGGTTCCCTAGATCAAGCAAGCAAGAACATTCTTACCATAATGTATGGAATGTACTTCAACCGGACCCTGTACTATGCGAGTTTGATCTTTCAAGAAGTAAAGGCTGATGTTCACACCAAAGTCACACATTAGAGCAATGGCAAAGCTCTTCATGCACTGATGTTCCCTAGATTCCTCTCTCTTTTCACTTACCCAGCAATAAATGCTCTGAAAGCTCCTTTCATTCAACCGTTCTGCAAGATTGCAACAATGAGCTCTCACAAACCAACGACCAAAGAAATGGCTATTCTTCTCCGAGAAAACTGTCCAGGTATATGCTTAACCTTATTACTCAAATCTCTCTAAATTTTATTTCATATAGAAGGTCTTTGGTATTCTCATAACCGAGAATATCTACCCCAGAGCACTTAGAGCCTATAGTAGCAAGTGAAGGGTCAAGTGAGGATGAGGTTGAAAAAAATGCGAGTGAACAATCGAGTGATTCTTCCCATCCTGATAGATTAATAAGAGAATATACAGAAGATGTCCTTAGTGACACATACGTCCGAACCTCACTGAGTCCATCCAGGGCAACCACAACTGCTGAGGTAGATGCCAACACATCTACTCTCATTGAAACAGGACAACCCAGTCCAAACCTCCCTGAAACCAACCGATCAGAGGATGATGATTATGAACATATAAGAGTTCCATCGCCCCAAAGTACAGCTGGGGAAACCACATCATCTTCATCATCCTCTCAAAAGGATGATGATGAACATATAAGAGTTCCATCGCCCCAAAACTCGCCACCTCCTACGCGTGTTGTTGTCTCTATGACCAACAAAAACTTAGGAAATACTGTCTCTATGACCAACACAAACTTAGGAAATACATAAGGCACGCCCATGTGTTGGTCCCTAAAGGGTCTATAAGATTTCAGTAAATAGTAAACAGTTTGTAGAAGGTTGAATACAAACACACAAATTTTTGGTTTTTAAATGAGTTTATATATCATAAACAAATTTACAGTTACAAGCGGAATAAAAACAAGTTTAAAACCTATTCTATTGTAACTAAGAAACACTAAGTTTGATGCACAAGAAGAAGGAAGAAAGAAATAAAGAGGGTTTAGGTTAGAAGGAAGCATGCATTAAGATGAAGAAGATATCTTCATCTTATTTATACCCGTTTGCATTTAATGCAAGACAAAAGGTATATGCCACGTGTCACGCTTGGATATGAAGCTTGTCCTTGCTAATAAGACAGCCATGTTTTTGGCCGAATATGAACAGTATCATATCAGATATGATGGGGACATAAGAGACAATTCGTACGTCCTTTTCTGACAAGGTATTAGGTTTGACTTTTGTGCATCGAGGATAAGATCAATCTTTAATCTTGTAAAGGAAGCTTCATTTGATCGCTGATTCTGAATCTTCAAGGAGTTCAGTATCGCTGAGGCTTCACAAGACTTCACACTTTGATCAGATAATCGCTGCTATCGCTGAACCGCTTCAGTTCACTTAGCTGATTATCTCTTTCTTCAGCTAGGGTCTTCGACTTTCGCTGAATGGTCTTCTGGTGTGATAGCTGATCTTCAGGTCTTCAGAGATAAGCTTGTTGTTCCTTGATCTTCAGCGATCGCTGATGATAATCAGCGTATGCTATCGTTGAATATGAACAAAAGCTTATACAATGGAATTTCACTAAGTATACAAAAGGAATCATATTCAAATCATCGAGAGGAGTTATGATCAACAATCTCCCCCTATTTGATTATGATTAAGCAACATAGGAAAATTGCTTTAAGAGACTAATAAGGACTTAGGAAACATTTAAAGTAAAATTTCTAAATACTAATCTGTAAAGCCTTTTTCAGCTAGTCTACTATGTGAATTGAGTTCCATTTAAAAGGATATGAAAGCACAATTTTTACAAGTAAATAAGCATAAAGTACATTCACTGATTGAATTTTCAGAGTGAAAGATCAGTGAGTAAAGTATAGTTTGAAGAAAATAGAACTCTTATGTTCATTGTCCCTTTTACTTTTTTCAGGGATCTTTTCAGTACATAGATGGAGTAAAGTACTCTGATTGAATTTCATTAAATATAATCTGAAGAAATTACAGGGAAATGAAATTACAATAATAAAAGTAAAGTACTTGTACACTGAAGGAATATTAAAAAGGAAATAGAAATCTATAACTAATCAGAGATGTTCTCGTTTCTTCTTTGTAGCTCATTCTCATAAAGCATTTTCTGTTGATTCATCAGAGGGGTATCTGACCAGCAGCGCCATAGCATGATCTTTATGAGAGAGGATGGGGCCTTGCGAATTTCTTGGTTTATGAAGAGTCCTAAGAATCCTTCATTATCCAAAAATACCATACCAGGTTCAGGTAGTGAGATGATTTCATCATCTTCGTATCTTCGATCTTGAGGAAGAGAGGTACGTAGCATTGAAATATCAGGAATTTTAAGATGACCAAGGATGCTTTGATAATCAAATTGGGTTTCATACTCATTCTTGGAGCTTGAACCACTTTCAGTAGTTGATCTTTTCTTCTTTGATGGCTCAGGGAGAGGGGGAACTTGCACGTGTTGTGACATCCTTTGCAGCAACTGATCCAATACTCTTTCCACCACATCCTTCAATTTGGATTTGGAACCTTGAATGGCGTCTCTGATTTCTAACCATTCAATGTATCCATAAATCCTTAAGAACTTGGCTTCTTCTCTCTTAGTTCTGTTTGTCCTTGTCATTCTTACATATACCTTTGGACCACCTCTGTTGGAGTGTCGCCCTTGAATAGTTGCATGAATGATTTTGGCCTCAGATCTTCGAAATTTCAGTCTATCAGTGCACTAGTCAAGCTCTTTGTCTTTCTGAATTGTGGCTTCAGCGGATAGTGCACTTAGAATCTCCTGTTGAGCAAGGATTGGATCTACATTCAAGTTTTCCTGTGCAAGTTCTCTCTGTACAAGAGCTTCAGCGACCCTTTCACTCTTTTTCAGTTGTTCCTTGGCCGCCTTGTCTTTAGCAGAGTCTTCCCTGAGTAGTTTCCTTGCTAGAGCAAGATCATTATCAGTTTGCTTTGTCTTCTCATCCCTGATACGTTGTGCTTCCAATGCTTGTTCTCTCTCTTCGCTAGACAGAAAGTAGAATTCATCTACCATCCTTATTGGTACAGCGTCTATGGGTTCAGCTTGAGGCACCCTTATTCTTCTTGCTTCGAATTCCCTAAGGAATTTTATTCGCCTTTCTTCTTCTTCAGGCTCGCTTATGATCGGCTTTTGAACGCGACGCCTGGGAATAAGGCCCTCTTCTTCTTTAGAGTCAGTTTCTATTATGTACATAAACTGCTCTTCGAAAGAAGGTTCCTTCCATGAAGTGGAGTCCTTTGGGGGACGGGGATCACTGAGGGAAGGAGAGGAGGAAAAATATTTGTTAGAGAGAGTTTTTGTAGGTGAAGGAGGTGTGGGGGTTTCAGAGAGAGGTGTAATATAAGGGATAAGAGGAAGAGATACCTCATTAGTGGTCTCCCCTTTAGATAATGGGATAGTGGCATCCAGATCTACCACTTCTTTTCCTTTGCCTGATGGACCGAATTGTCCGTGAGAGGGATGTTGTCCATCCCTCAAAGGCTCTTGATGAGAGACTCCAGGCCTAGACATTCTGAAGTGCTCTAAGGCATTTCCAATGTCATCGTCATCTTCATCATCATCCATTCCCCCATAATGAGGGATAGGATCTTCTTCTTCTTCTTCATCATCTTCCTCATCTTCCTCAGCAGGCAGCCCTTCAGGGAGGGAAGATCCCGTTCGCTGGAAGTATGGAGAGATCTTTTCTCCAGGGAACATCTGGTTGTGCTCTGCAATGAGTTCATCTGCAAACTCTTTGGACTGAATGTCCTTGAGCTTCATCTGCAAACTCTGTTATCAGGAGGTAGACAATGCACCATTAGAGTGTGAACATTAGATTGAATGTCCTTGAGCTTCGTATCATTATCCTGAAGCGTGGTCCGATCAACAGCAGTGAAGGAGGAACTGGCCTCAAAGAGCTTTGTGAGCATCTGCATCATATCGGATTGAGTCTTTTGAATAGACTCATGGACGGTTGCCTGAGCAGCAACCTTCTGCTCTAATTTGGACAGGTTCTGGCCAAGAACCCTGTTGTCTTCCTTCAGAGAGAGAACATCAGAGATGAGATTGCTGACGTTGGTCTTGATCGCTGGTGTCCCAACGACTCAGCGGAAGATGAGTTCAACTGACGTTTGAAGATTGTCAACCCTAGCCCTGGTGAGAATACATTCCCTGACCAGATAGTCAACAGCAGGGAATGTAGGACTAGGAAGGACAATGGGAGGAAGTTCAGTGATGAGAGTGGGAAGCTTGGGAGCTGCCATCTCTGTCTTGACCTCTCAGAGCTTTGCAGCACTGGGATGGCCCTGAGGAGACTTTCCCATTTCCTTGCTGAGAGGAGGAGCGCTGGTGGTGGTTGTCGTTGTCGCTGAGGAGAACAGAGGAGCGACACCTGATGATGACATAGGTATGGATGCCAAAAATGCATCTGGATTAGATGAGGGATGAAAAAATATATTTTTCTCTTTGAGAGTATCATGAGGATTACTCTCAGGGACTACGTTTGCAGAGGTAGTGTCTTGAGGATCACCAAACAGTGTCTTAGGCTGTCTGAGAAAGACACTCTTAGGTCCTTTTAAATTGGCCTTCCAAAACTCATATTGTCTAAGCAATATTGAGGTCTGGACTGCGTGCATTTCGGCATTATCAGGGATAGGGACAACTATCGTTGATTCATGTGCTGAGGTGAGGACCAAAGGAGAGGAGATAGAAGAAGATAAGAAGGCTGTGAATGTAGTACCTGATCCAGCTTCACCAGAGCTGGCTATAACACCCTCAGTGACCGAGGTCCCTGATGGTGGAGGTAGTGCTGATGAAGCAACAACGGACGAAGAGACCGTTGAAGTGGCTGCGGCTGCTGTTGGTGTTGGTAGTACACCGAAATTAGAGAGAGTGGTCTTTTGAGAGACCGTCTTCTTTATCTTTTTGGTTGCGTTGGTCTTTTTATGACCATCGGTTGGTTGCTTCCTCTTAGCAGCAGCAGTGTCCTGGGTGCTCGCTTTTGGGATGGGCAGCGAGGTAGACACTGAAAGAGGGGCTCCAATCACTTTCAGCATGTAAGGCGTGAAAGGAGCATCACCTGGACGTTCCTCTATGTCCAAGGACTTCTTCGCCACCATGGAGAAGGAGTGGTCACCGACCTTCGGGTATTCCTCCCCGAAGGCAACTTCCAAGATAGTTGCAAAGAAACGTGGGTAGGGGATGACGGGATCTCTGGTAGCAGCGTTGATGCGACTGACCATATCATTGAAGATATAGTCAGCGTAGTTGAGGTTGTGGCCGGTGCAGAGAGAGTAGGCGAGATCCTGAAAGTGCTTGCTCGCTTGGTCATGCGAGCCAATCTTTGACCCAAGGCGTTGGATTACCTGGGTAAAGATGTATTGCCAGCGAGCAGGCAATATCTTCTTTTCTACATTTGAGCCCACCGTCTTCAGCGATGGATTCTCCCAAGCATAGCCAATAGAATCCAAGAATGCGCCGATCTGCATCTTGGTAGGTTCAGCGCCCCATTGCGCATTCTTGGCGCGGGTAGGGAGACGAAGAGCCTTCCTCACAAAACCAGCAGTGAAGGAGAAGTAACCAAGATCTGGAATCTTGAAGCCAATAGCAGAGAGCACGGTCCCCTTGTCCGTGGTGAGCGTGGTACAGTGAGCTGTGTACCAGAGAGCTTGAAGATGAGAAGAGATGCCCACTGGGTTGTGGACAAACGCGTACATCAGCGGGCACGCCTTGATGAAGGTAGCTCCTTCATTTAAGTGAGGGCGATCAGCGGGTATGTCAACCAAAGCAATGTAATTGCATGATTTGAAGACAGCTTTCTCCATTGGGAAGTGGCAGGTTGGTTCAGCGACCAGAGTATTGTCAGCAGTTGTAGCAGCAGAGGTTTCAGCGTTCTTACTTGCAGAGGCCATTTCTGTAGGAAAAATGGGAACACCAAAGAGATAAATCATGGTTTTATACATAAATGTATAAACCAGATTTTGGTATTAAGAGTACCAAATGTAAGATTCAAAGAAACAAGTATTTTGATGAACAAGATCAAAATGTTTGTGATAAAAACAATAATATAGAAGATTATTTTAGAAAAAGTAGAAGATAAATAAAAATGGATAAAACTTGAAGAAGAAAGTCTTCTGTTCTTAGGAAAGAACTTAGAACAGGGTTTTGAAAATAGAAGAGTTTTTGAGTTTTAATCCAGATTAATTTTATTTTCTTTCTAAAAATATGTTTTTATTGCATTTTTAGAAGATTAAAGAAAAAAAATGTGAAACAAGATGTTTCCAGTTTTAAGTAAAGGTTTAGATCAAACCTTAGGTGATTTCGAGAAGGAAAAACGCACAAGTGCGTGTTCTTGGTGTTCTTGAGAAAGCTTGAAGATGCGAAGGTTCTTTTGCCTTTTGGAGAGTTATGAAAGCGTAAAGAGGCAACTGAGGCAAAAGAATTGCTTAAACAGCAAGAGGAGAGAGAAAGAAAGGAGTGCTAAACGACGGTTTTAGCTTTTTGAAAAATAAATGATGACCTGGCGCACGTTCCAAGAAAGAAGTTGGAATGGAAACAACGTGGTCCGTCGTGTGTCAGAAAAAGGTCTGACGTGTCCTTTTCTTATTTTAAAAAGATTATAATGATAATTATCCATAAGGAAGGTTTATCATTATTAATTTTAAAAAATCTTCATCACTGATAATAAAAGATTGTCAGTGAGGAGTTTTAATTTTAGAGATTCATTCTTTGATGAGAAAAGATATCAAAGAGTGATAAGGGTTAGAAGATAATACCCGAGGAGATGGCCCAGATATCGCTGAACCAGAGTTCAGCGCATGGAAAGTTTGAAGGCTTTATTTGTACTTGTTGTAAGTCACTGAATAAACATTATTCAGCGTTCAACATACCAAGTTCGCTGATAAATAAATTGAATCTAGTTTCATCAAGAGGCTTGGTGAAAAGATCAGCGAGCTGATATTAAGTGGGTACAAAATGAAGCTCAACTTCACCATTCATCACATGATCTCTGATAAAGTGATATCGGATCTCAATGTGCTTGGCACTAGTACTATCACAATAAATATGAATTTTAGAGCGCTTGAGATCGTAGTCTCTGAGTTGATTTCTCATCCAAAGGATTTGAGCACAACAACTTCCAACGGCTACATATTCAGCTTCAGTGGTGGAGGTGGACACTGAGTTTTACTTTTTGCTTGTCCAACTAATTAACTTTCCATCTAGCAGTTGACACCCACCAGTGGTGCTCTTTCTATTTATCTTACAACCTGCAAAGTCACTGTCAGAATAACCAATAAGATCAAATCCTGAGCCTTTGGGATACGAAAGACCTAGATTTGGAGTTCCTTTCAGGTATCTGAAGATTCGCTTTACAGCGATTAGATTGGATTCCTTCTGTTCAGCTTGATACCGAGCGCAGAGACATGTAGAATACATGATGGCAGGTCTACTCGCTGTAAGATACAGCAGAGATCCAATCATCCCCCGATAGGCAGTGACATTGACTGGTTTCCCATTGGAATCCTTGTTCAAAGTCAGACGAGGAGCCATAGGGGTCTTCATTGCTGAGCATTGGTTCATGTCGAATTTATTCAACATGTATTTAACATATTTTCTTTGACAAATAAAAATTCCTTTGTCAGATTGCTTTATCTGCAAACCTAGAAAATACGTTAGTTCACCCATCATACTCATTTTATATTGCTTTTGCATTCTTGCAGCGAAACGAGTACATAATTTGGGTCATGTGGAACCAAAGATAATGTCATCAACATATATCTGAGCGAGTATGCTATGACCTTTATATTTTCTTAAAAACAGAGTTTGGTCAATTTTTCCACGAACAAATTTTTCTTTAAGAAGAAATTTAGAAAGGGTATCATACCAAGCTCTAGGAGCTTGTTTTAACCCGTAAAGAGCTTTTTCAAGTTTGAAAACATAACCAGGATGGTTAGGGTCTGAGAAACCAGGGGGCTGTTCAACATAAACTTCCTTGCTGAGTTTTCCATTTAGAAAAGCACTTTTAACATCCATTTGAAAAACTTTGAAGCCTTTATGGGCATCATAAGCTAAAAAGCGTCTTATGGCTTCTAAACGAGCAATAGGTGCAAAGGTCTCATCATAGTCATATCCTTCTTCTTGTCTATAACTTTGAGCAACAAGTCTAGCCTTATTGCGAATTATAGTCCCGTTTTCATCTAGCTTATTTTTGAAAACCCATTTGGTTCCTATGACAGTTTTATCAGAGGGTCTAGGAACAAGATTCCAAACTTTATTTCTACGAAATTCAGTTAGTTCTTCTTGCATAGCTGAAACCCAGCTAGGATCAGAGATAGCTTGATCTATCTTCTTAGGTTCAGAGAGAGAAATGAAGTTAACATAAATACAGATATTAACTGTTCCTCTAAGTCTTATGATACCTGCGTTGGGATCACCAATAATTTGATTTATTGGGTGATTTGCAGTCCATCGCTGAGCTGGAGGTTGAGGAGAGAGATCAAGATCAACAGCAGATTCAACGACTTGTTCTTCAGTTTCTGGAATAGGACATGTTGTTTCAGCAACAGGTACTTCATTTAGAATCAATTCAGGAGATTGATTCTCAGACGTAGCTTGGTTGTTCACAGAGGAATTTCCAAGAGAGGAATCAGTAATAGGAATCTGATTTAAGGGAGTAACATTCATCCCTAAAGATGGATGAGTGTCACTTGAAGGAATTACAGGGATTTCGTCATCACATGCTTCAGCAGGAGGTTGATTGCTGAAATGCGTTTCAGGTTCCCCATAATGAGGTCTCATCCAAGAATTCAATTCTTCATCATCATCATGAGTATGAGAAGGATGAATGGGACGAGATTCATCAAAATTAACATGAATGGATTCTTCAACATGTTGTCTTCTTTTGTTGAAGACTCTGAAAGACTTAGATACAGAGGAGTATCCAAGAAATATACCATCGTCAGCTTTTGGATCAAATTTTCCCAAATGATCTCTGTCATTCAGAATGTAACATCTACATCCAAAAATATGGAAAGTATTTCAGAGTAGGTCTTCTCTTATGAAACAATTCATAGGGGGTCTTCTTAAATCGCTTAACTATCAGGGATCGATTTTGAGTGAAGCACGCTATGTTGACTGCTTCAGCCCAGAATTGAGTTGGTAGATTCGTTGATCATTGAGCTAGCCGCTTCAATGATAGTTCGATTTCTTCTTTCAGCAAGACCATTTTGTTGAGGAGTTCTTACTGAGGAAAAGTTGTGAGAGATGTCTTTTTCTTCAAAGAAGTTCATCAGAGTGTTGTTTTTGAATTCAGTACCATGATCACTTCTTATGGAACGAACAATTAGATTGTTCAGAACTTCCATCCTTTTGATAAAAGAAATTATCAATTCAGGGGTATCACTTTTGGATCGAAGGAAGAATACCCATGTGTATCTGGAGTATTCATCAACAATCACCAAAGTATATTTCTTTCCAGAAATAGATTGGACATTGACAGGTCCAAATAGATCGACGTGGAGTAGTTGAAGTGGAGTGGTCACTGAAGAAATTTGCTTTGACCTGAAGGAGGCTTTTGTCAGCTTTCCCTTTTCACACGTTGAACAAAGAGATTCCTTTGTAAAAGTATGATTTGGAAGGTCTCTGACTAGATCTTTTTGAGACAATTAATTTATTGTCTTAAAGTTGAGGTGAGAGAGTCTTTTATGCCATAACCAGTTTATGTCAGTGGATGCTTTAGAGATAAAGCACATGTTCTCAAAGTGAGAACTATTCATATTTATTACATACACATTTTCCACTCTTTTGCCTGTTAAGGCAAGCTTATCATTTCCGTTAGTGACAGCACATCTATTCTTTAAGAATAGAACTTTGAAGTCTTTGTCACATAACTGACTAACGCTCAAAAGATTGTTCTTTAGTCCCTCAACGTAGGCAACACAAGAAAACGATGTGGCTCCGTTGGATAGAATTCCATAACCTTTAGTGTATCCTTTGCCATTTCCACCAAAGGTCACTGATGGTCCAGCTTCTTCTTTGTAATCAGAGAGTAGAGATTTTCTGCCAGTCATATGCCTTGAGCATCCGCTATCAAAATACCAGATACCTTTAGCACTCTGCATACAACAAAAGATTAATTGTTTAAAGGTACCCATACTACTATGGGTCCTGCTTGGTTAGATAAAGGATTGGCGGAGGAGTTACTAGCTGAAGAACTCTCTTCAGTGGATATCTTCACCATTGGTGGTTTTGCAACCTTGGTGGATTTCACTTTCGCTAATTTATCAGCTTGAGCTACTTTCTTTCTATGCGCTAGTTTATCAACTCTAGTAGCGTTAGGACATTTACTTGCAATGTGGGTAGTTTCACCACAGTGATAGCACTTCCCATATTTAAAGCGTTTGGAATTCAGAGAGAAAGCAGGGACTTTTTCAGGGATAGGACCAAGAATTTCTTTATCCATAGTCCTTGAAGGTATAACAACCTTTTCAGGGATAGGAGTGAGATTGATCTTAATTCTGGGGGTTGGTCTCTGAGAAGAGTCAGAGACCTTCTTCCCAGATTTAGAATTTTTCTCTGAGGATTTCTTGTTCCTATTCTGAGCGATTTTATTCTTAGGAGCTTGGTCAAGAAACTCGTTCTTAATCATCCTCTTAGAATTTATCACAGGAAACTTCTCTTTAATTGAAGATGAAGAAGTTGAAGAAGAAGGATCAGGGATAGAAGAGACAAACATTCCAAATTTGAGCATGGAACGATCATTCTCTGATTCTTCCTTTTCAATGTTAAAGCCTAACCCACTTCTTACTTTCATAGGTATTTGGGCACTGATGATCTCGGTCAAGACTTCTCTTGAGGTCTAAGTTCCAAAGGTAGGTGAAGTAGGATTTCTCAAGACCAATGGGTGAAATAGCACCCTCCGATGATGCACGCCAATGGGACCCTCCAATAAGTCTATTGGAATTAGCTCTGTATCAATGAAATCTCATCATCCATACATAACGAATTGATGTGGTATATTCATACATCATGACATCCCCTCGGCCAATCCTCACTCGACAGCTCCGTCCTTTCTTAGGTGAGCGGAGTGAGACAACTCGTGAGAAGGAATCCATGCACAAAGCAAAGGCATCAGGAAGAGGGGCGTAGCAAGAATCCTTTAACAGCAGCAAAGACTTCGGAAGTGACAGAATTCTTTATTTATTTCAGGAATTTCTTTGTATTCGGGAGAGCTTGCTTCGTGGCGGAGCATTTAGCAATGCTAGCAGCCTGGTGAGGGCTGGCTGTCTGGTTTTTCAGAAGCTTTACCCCATCCCTTGATGGTTGCCTTTTCAGACTTAAGATCAGTGATAGCCTTTTCCCTATCAGCAATAGCTTGCTGCTTCTCGATGCTTATGGTTTGATTTGCAAAGACTTGGTCCTTGAGAGTTTCCTCAATTTTAGAAAGTTATTTGATTCTTATATGGAAATTTTTTAATTGCTCAGATAAATCATTGTTATTTTTCTCGGCCTTAATCTTTCCATTTAAAGCATTATAAAAATCAACAGTCATAGCATCGAGAGATGTCAAGTTATCACTTTCAGAGAGAAAAGAGATAGTAGGATGTTAGGTCTGTTATTTAATTGTGTCAAAATAGCAAAAGATATGTTTGATTGTAAAAGGAAGTTTATAATTCCTTAAACTCTTTGTTTCCTTAATTAAGCATAGGCCTAGCAATATAAATAGGAGTCTAGGGTTTACTTTCATGAAGTTGTCGATTCATTAGAGAGAGAGCTGAATCTGTGTTTACATTGTAATCGATTATTATATTGAAGAGATATACGACTACGTAAGTTCCTTAACATCTTTATTGTCGTATTACATTAATATTAACATTTACTTGTCATTGTGCTTGTTCATCTGGGATCAATAAGTGGTATCAGAGCCTAAGATCAAGAATTTTTACGATTTTCTGAGCATACCACGAAACAAAAGGTATTTTTTTCGATTTCTGTAGTTTCTACTGTTCATTGAATTTTTGTCGAGTCCCACTGTCTCATGCTTTACCCGATAAAACACCATATTTTTTTTGTCGACTACCTCATATCTGCTCAATGAATTTTTCTCGATCATTATATAATTTTCTGTGTGTTATTCTCGATTAAGTATATCTGTGTTTTTATCGATACTCGACTTATTGAATTTTTCTCGAATCTCTTTTCTATTGATTGAATTTTTATCGATTCAACAGCTTAAATCTTGATTTTTTACCGACTCCTACATAAAATATTTAAATCTGTTTAGTTAAAATTACTTTAGTTTATTTTTTTTACTTTTGAATATCTTTACATAAGAAAACTCAGGAACTTGTGACTCGTGCAGCTTTTCTTACTAAATATTTCCTTAGTAAAATCATAAATTCTCGTTATCTTGATATTTTCTGTAATTGAACAAATAAGAAACTCGAAAACCCAGACAGTCTTGTCCATAAAAAGACTAGTTCTTTTTAGTCAAGAACACTGTGTTTTTGTTTTCTGGTTTTTCAATAACAGAAAACTCAGAATTAAAGTATTTGATTTTTAGTCGAGTCCTATTGAATCGAGAAGAAGTTTGATCGAGTGGTCAGTATTCGATAATTTTTTTTTAAATCGAAATCTTTTTCTAATCAAATTATATAAAGTTGTTTTCAAGCCAATTTCATTCGACAATAACTTATTATCGAGCCTCGTTCACTCGATAACAATTTATATCGTGTCTATTTAATTCGACAACATTTATTATCGAGCCTCTGTCACTCGATAACAATTTTCATCGAGCACCTCACACCCGACAAAAGTCCTTGATCGATAATTTTATTATCGATCTCCATTGTCTCTCGAGAAAAACCTACTGGTTCGCAAGACAACTCAGAAATTTCTAAAAACTCATCGATCGAGGTCCACTAGTAAGTACAATGACTATCCGTGAAGCAATGGCAATTGGATCACACCAAACCTCCAATTCTCTTCCCGGGCGAATATTCTCAATGGAAGGATAGATTCCTTGACTTCGTTGAACGCCATGACTATGCCGATGAAATCACGCGTTCAATCAAAGAAGGTCCTCCTCCAATTTTTTATCAGGATTTTTCGGCTATGCCAAACAATACACCTCCTACGCCCGCACGAAGGGAAGTTAAACTCAAAAGTACATGGGATGCAAACGAGAAGAGGATAATGAAAGGTGACCAACTCGCACGTTCCTATCTACTTATGAGCCTCCCTAATGACATTTATATGAGCATTGACAGCCACAAAAAAACAGCTAAAGAAATGTGGGAGGTCATAGAAAAGTTCATGCTCAGAACGAAGATGGCACACAACTCAAAATCACCAACTGCATCTCTCAATATGAAGAATTCAAGGCAAAAGATGGAGAAAGTCTTACGAACACGTATACCCGTTTTGTACAACTGGTAAACGAACTAAGCAAAAACGAAATTCGTAAGACCAAGATCGAAAATAACGTTAAATTTGTAAGCAATCTTCAACCGGAATGGCGCCGGTTTGCTAATCAAATCAAACACAACAAATATCTTGCTGATCTTGATCTTCATGAAGTCTATGAAACCCTCCAACAAGATGAAGAAGAGGTTCTTGAACTAATGGGGTTAAATTCAAAGAAGAACCCGGATCCAATCGCGTTGATGGCAAAAGATTCCTCTTCCACTCCTCAAGAGATGTTTCCCGAACTAGAAGACGAAGATTTTGACTATGATCCCGAAATTGCCAAACTTCAACAACAACTGGCCTTCCTTACAAGATTTTTTCAACAAAAGTTCTCACGTCGCTCGAATCCCAACCAACAAAGGTATGCCTCGGGATCTAATAATCATGAGCGAAAGGCCCTGTTTGAACCAAAGCCAAGAAGAGAAGAACCACGCCCGACAGCCAAGCCAGAAGACAAGTTCAAGGGTGAGAGAAGCCTGTGCTACAACTGTGGCAAATCTGGTCACTATGCAACGGAATGCAAGAAGCCAATAGTGAAGGACTCCAACTACTTCACTTACAAACTGATGTTGTCTAAACAAGAAGAAGTCGGTAAAGTTCTCCTTGCTGAAGATGAACAATGGCTTAATCAAGATGATGAAGATGACATGGAAGGGGATACTCAAGCACATTTCAGTTTGATGGCTTACTCTGATGACACTCCTTCTCACGCTTCCGACTACACACCCGAGGTAAGCCCTTCTGACTATGACTCTTTCGTATCTCAAATGCATGATTTAATGTGTCAATTAAAAGAATTACACTCCAAATTGAAAACCGAGAAATTTAGAAGCAAGCCTAGAAAATAATCATAATCAATTGCTTCTTATGCAAACCGATCTTGTCAATTCTCAAAGTATAGCGCACAATCTTGAAACGGAGAAAATGATTTTAAAAGAAGAAAATGATCTTTTTAAACAACAAATATCGGATCTCACTCTTCAACTTCACACATCTAGTAATGAGACTGCCGAATTTTCATCAAAGTTTGACTTTGTCAGTTTTCAAAGACAAGATTTATTGGAAAAACTCAAAGATTTAGAATTAAAACTCTACAAGCTTGGTCAAACTGAACACACTATTCACTTAAATGCACCGAAAGATTTAAGTTTTAAAGTCGGGTTAGGTTTTGAAAACCAGAAACATTTAGCAAAGGCAATATATAATACTCCGACGATTTATAAATTTGAATATCTGAACCTTGGTCCGGGTTATCAAATTCAATTTATGAAGTCGAACTCTAGTGTTGAGGAAAGAGAAGATTGGAATAGACAAAACAAAAACTATTTTCAAATACCCTTCTGCTATCCTCAAATAGTAGAAGACGAATCTTCAAAAGAATCTCTTCCAAACAACTACTTTCCATCATACTATGCCGAAGACCTTCAAAACAAGATTCATGAATGTAAACCATACATTCCCACTCTATTTTTCGAAAAGAAAATTATTCAACTCGAACGAGTGTTGGAAACTGAACTTTCTTTGGCGGAAAAGGAAAAGGAATCATTTTTATTTAAAATACAACAACTTGAGAACGAAACTTTACAATTGAACAAAACTCATGAAAATGATACTATTTCAAACATTTCAACTTGTAAAGCTTTTGTTAGCAATTATTTAGATAATTGCAAAGCGTTGTTTAAAATGGACCCAAATTACAATCATCCAAAACAAAAATGTTCCTATTCCGACGAGCATATCAATGATGAATTAGATGCCCTTTCTAACCAATCTTCACTTGAATCGGACGAGTATTTACATGACATGTGTGATAAATTTGACTTCAATCCTGTACTTCCAAATCACACGTAGTTTTTAGACAAAGGCAAACAACCAATGGAATCGGTGCCCATTCCTATGGAACCAACGGAGTGTTCCACGAGCCAAAATCAACACACTCCTAAACAACCAAAACCCAACCATGTCTTCCAAAACCATACTGACCGTGTTCCTTTCAATGTTTCAGCGGTTCATACTTTAGAAAACAAACAAGTTTGGGTCAAAAAGGGCACGCGTTCTACAAAGTCAACACCCCGCGAAGAAGACAATTTTTTCCGTTCAAATGTTAAAAGAAACACTTCTCGTTTTAGATTTCCTTATCAAATTCATTCATTTCGACACTTAATTAAATTTTCTCGTAATAAAATTTGCTGTTCTAATTGCGGTGTGGATGATTTTGTACCTAAACCTCCAATTGATTATGGTTATGATTATTTTCCTGACATGCATAATTATTTTAATCACAAAGCTTTTCCTTCATCACCTGTTTCTAAATGGGGTCCGAGAAATCAAATGACTAACACCTGTAAGTCTCACGACAAGTGGGTACCCAAGGGTGCTAAGTTGACTAACCATGATGGACCCATTTACAAATGGGTACCTAAATCTGCCTGATTTTGTGCAGATCGGTCATGTGTGGTACTTAGATTCCGGATGCTCCAAACATATGAACGGACAAAAGGAGCTGCTTGCCAATTACACTGAAAAGAAGGGCGGATTCGTCAAATTTGGCAACAATCATTTGGCACCGATTAAAGGATATGGTGATATCATACAAAACAACATCACCATTTCCATCGTTTCTTATGGTCAAGGCCTGAGTCACGACCTGTTGAGCATTGGAAAATTCTGTGACAAGCAACTCGAAGTAAATTTTAGACCCGAATGATGTTGTGTTCGCACATTCAATGGAAAGGAGCTACTAACCGGCACGTGCAAGTCAAATCTCTACACGATCGATCTTTCTCAAGTGAACGCACCCTCAAGTGTTTGTCTGCTTTCAAACGTTTCCAGTCCAAAGACATGATTATGGCATCGATGTATATCTTACCTAAACTTCAAAAACATCAATCGTCTTTCCATTCAAGGTCTAGTCAGTGGTCTTCCAGCT
This sequence comes from Silybum marianum, assembly GCA_036898165.1. Lineage (NCBI taxonomy): Eukaryota > Viridiplantae > Streptophyta > Magnoliopsida > Asterales > Asteraceae > Silybum > Silybum marianum. The sequence goes on from CM072539.1 coordinate 7,418,395, forward strand.
GTCAAATTCGACAAACCGCATCTCTGTGACGCATGCAAGATGGGAAAGATGAAGAAGGTCTCTCACAAACCCAAGTTAGTTCACAACACAACTCGACCTCTTCAACTCATTCATATGGACTTGTGCGGCCCGATCCGGACACAAAGCAAACATGGTAAAAAGTATGTTCTAGTGATGGTGGACGATTTCTCTCGGTTCACATGAGTAAAGTTCCTTCGATCAAAGGATGAAACCCCCGACACCATCATCACGTTTCTCAAAGCCATCCAAGTTAAGCTACTACTTACTACCCAAAAACCGTACCCTTGACGGTTACCTCGAATCGGTTGGTATAACGCACACATTCTCTGCAGCTCGCACTCCGCGACAAAACGGTGTTGTCGAACGCCGAAATCAAACTCTAGTTGATGCCACTCGCACTATGATTACTTACTCAAAGCTTCCTCTCCACCTTTGGGCCGAAGCTATCAACACTGCATGCTACACTCAAAACCGCTCTATCATCAACAAACGCTTCAACAAGACACCTTATCACTTGGTCTTCGATCGCGTTCCTTCCATCGAGCATCTTCGAACGTTTGGCACTCGTTGCTTCGTACTCAATGAAAAAGAAGATCGTGGGAAACTCAAGCCGAAAGCCGATGAAGCTTACTTTCTCGGATACTCACCAAATGCGTCCACCTATCGGGTCTACATAAAACATGCACGTTGCGTCACGGAAAGCGTTAATCTTCAATTCGATCCAAACGCCGAAATGGCTCCTGAACACGACAGTTCTGGACCCGCACTGACCGGCATCTTAGCTTCCGATCACATTCGTTCGGAACCTGCTCCCAACCCCGCTGAACCTTGAACATCCAAAACCGCTATGTCAAATCTGGATGACTTATTCGAGTACTTCTACTCGGATTACTTTGGACCATCCACTGATACTTCTCTCCAGATTCCCCCGCCCACTTTGGAGCTTGCCGAGACTACAGATCTTTCCGGACCGCCAATTACAACGGAAACCGTCTCAACTGCTGCATCTCCAAGCACATCTTCATCAGCTCCTCCCAATCAAACCATTTCAACGGATGCTCCTCTCGTTCCACCTGAACCTCAATCGGCTGTTCCACCAAATCCTGCGGAACCGATATCCTCTCCCCCACCATCAACTTCGACCCCTAAGGATGTCACAAGTGCTACAAGATCCTCTGCCTTGGCTCCAACCTTGGAATCACTTCAAGATCTTTCGCTAGGCTCATATGAAGATGAAACCCCGGGTCCAAATGAATTTCAACCGCTTCCTCATACAACCAAATGGACCCGTTCTCATCCAGTTGATCAGATAATTGGCGATCCAACCAGACTAGTCACTACACGCGCCGCCTCGGCCAACGATTGTATGTTCTCTTCGTTCATAAGCAAGATTGAACCCACATCCATTCACGAGGCAATAAATGATCCTGATTGGATTGTGGCAATGCAAGAGGAACTCAATCAATTTGAAAGCTTGAAAGTTTGGCGCCTTGTTCCCCGTCCATGAAACAAAACCATTATCGGCACGAAATGGATATTCAAGAACAAGCAACATGAAGATGGAGTCGTTATATGCAACAAAGCTAGACTTGTCGCCAAAGGATACCGTCAACAAGAAGGCATTGACTACGACGAAACATTTGCACCCGTCGCCCGCATTGAAGCAATCCGGATGTTCTTGGCTTACGCGGCACATAAGAACTTTGTGGTTTTCCAAATGGACGTCAAGACAGCATTCTTAAACGGCGTGAAGAAGTCTATGTTTCTTAGCCCGACGGGTTTGTCGACTCCTACAAACCGACTCATGTCTACATTCTGGACAAGGCTCTGTATGGCTTGAAGCAAGCCCCCCGCACATGGTACGATAGTTTGTCTACCTATTTAGTAAAGAACGGATACTCCAAAGGTAAGATCGATCCAACTCTTTCCATTAAAAAGGACAAAGGTGACATTATGCTCATTCAAGTCTACGTGGACGACATCATCTTCGATTCGACTAACCCACAACAATGCAAAGAGTTCTCCGAACTCATGATTGCAAAATTTAACATGAGCATGATGGGAATGATGAATTTTTTCCTTGGTCTTCAAATAAAACAATTTTCTACGGGAATATTCATCAACCAATCAAAATACATCTCGGACATGTTGTGTAAATACAACATGACGTCATGTTCTCCGATTGGTACACCCATGTCCCCGGGTTCAAAACTACACGCTGATCCTTCGGGAAAAGATGTAGATTCTAAAAATTACTGGGGCATGGTTGGTTCTCTCATATATATTACGGCTAGTCGTCCGGACATAATGTTTGCCACATGTGTATGTGCGAGATATCAAGCATCTCCCAAGGAATCACATCTTAGTGCTATCAAACGGATTTTCCGGTATTTAAAAGGTACACCTAATCTTGGCCTATGGTATCCCAAGGATACGGGTTTCTAGCTAACTGCCTTTTCAGATTCAGATCACGCCGGATGCATGCTCGATCGCAAAAGCACTTCGGGCCACATTCAATTCCTCGGGGACAAATTAGTAAGTTGGTCCTCCAAGAAGCAAGCTTGCGTCTCCACGTCTACCGTAGAAGCTGAATACATCGCTGACGCAAGCTGTTGTTCTCAAGTACTGTGGATGCACACTCAGCTCAAAGACTATGTCTTCTGATTCAACAAGATACCCATCTACTGTGATTCCAAGAGCGCCATAGCCATTTCCAGCAACCCGGTTCAACACACGAAGACAAAACACATCGACGTTCGATATCACTTCATCAAGGATCAGGTCAAAAGAGGTACAATTGAACTCTATTTTGTCAACACGGAACTACAGCTTGCCGACCTGTTTACCAAGGCACTGGATGAGAAATGATTCCAGTTCCTAGTATCCAAGTTGGGAATGCTCAATCTTAAAACCTGATTATCACAAATCAGTCTGTCTCAAAATCTTCAAAACGTCTATCCAAGGGTTTATGCACATTCACTCTACAAGTCAATCTGCATCACACTTGGATTCTCATTTTTGGGATTTTGACTTGTATCTTACAGTCCCATATTGTCAATCTTTCTTTCTTTATCTATCTATCTCGCTATGTGTATCACTTTGGTTCAACTTTCGAGGGGGAGCAACAAGGTACGTCTTCTATCCTATCGCATTCCTAGGGGGAGCACACGTGCTTTTGCACACATTAAAGGGGAGCCTTATTCACAAAATTTGAAGTTCTTTAACAAAAAAGAAAATTATTTTAAGTGAGGTTCTCGGCCCCTAAGGGCCCGACAACATTGGATTGTCGACCCCCCTGGCTCGACAACCTCCCCAATCGACATCTCGATAACGGGAAATTATTCCTCGGCCCTATCGCAAAGTGCCACGTGTCATCACCCGATGACCACTATTTAAAGAAATCGGGCCCCACTCTCACAGAATCTTTTCCCTCAAGTTTGAATTTCCCTCTTTCTCTCTGAAAAACTCTTCAAGTTCTTGGCCTTCAGAGATCAGAATCTCAAAATTAGAAGCATCACCAAGTTCATAATCATCCCCTTAACATCTTTAATTGTTGCACTTATTGTGATAGTTCATTGCATGATTCGATTTCTGTGGTGTGACTGTTCGGTTTTGGGGTTTTAGTATGGGTTTTTCGATTTTGACTGTTCATCAGTCAAAATCGTGGGTAGATAATACTTTTTGGACTTACATGCTTTACCAATGTTGCTTTAGATCACTTTTCGCACCTAGTAATAGCATTTTCCATTAGTTTTAAGCATTTTTTTTGGGTTTGAGTACTTAGGTTGTTCGACTGTTCTTCTGAGTTATTATGTTTTTTTATCGATTCCCTCTATGAACCCTTGGGTTTTTATCGACTCTAGTTACACATGCCAAGAACATCATCATATTCACTAAGGTTTTTTATCGATCCCTTGTGACTCGACAACAATTTTTGTCGATAGCCTCTTGATCGATGAAAATCACTAAGTGTTTTCATCGAATGCCTTAGGACTCGATAACATTTGTTATCGACTCAAATAGCATCGATGAAAACCACTAAGTATTTTTATCGATCCCTTGGAACTCGATAACATTTGTTATCGATTATCAATAGATCGATGGAAACTACTAAGTGTTTTCTTCGAGCCCTATAAGACTCGATAACATGCTCTTACACCTTCCAAGTTTTTCTTATCGAGTACTTAAGGCTCAATAACATGATCAAGTGCTTTCAACAAGTCAATTTGAATCGATAACCTGTTTTAAGTTTTATCGAGTCTCAAAGGTTCGATAACCTGTGTTTCTCGATTCCCTCTTTCAGATACGCAGGTTTGTTCTTTCTAATTTTTTACCAAGTCTTGTTGTTGACCCAGCTCACTCGATAAACTTATGATTCTCGATCCCACTGCACTCGATAACATTTGTTATCGGCCCAATGGGACTCGACAAAAAGACTTGGCATTTTTTTTTCACTATCACTTCACAAACTAACTGTTCATCTGGTTGACTAACTGTCTTATTTCAGTACACATGGCAGCCATGAATGATCCAAACCTTTCCGATGATGAACACCCGATGCCTTCCGAATGCTCCACAGAACCTAGCATCAACGCAGCTAACCGGGATGACATCTTGATGCCTAGAGCACATCTTCGGAAAATCAACCGAACAACCACCGTCTGGATTTTGGCATCACAATAGAACACCAAGTCATCCTCGACATCCTTCAACGACATCCGCTTCGTTATGCCTTTGCACTGGACCAGCGGGTACCCCTCTTCTATCCCCAACAATTCTGGTACATGTTGACGTACCATCCGGACGAAGGTGACCACCATTTTACTGCTCAAATTGATGACTTTGTCACCGCTTGACTCCATCTAGGATTCGACGCATCCTCCGCCTGCCGCTCGCCACAGCCGAACACCCATATGACGCCTTTGCAACCAACCAACAACTGGTTGCCGACATCCTAGCCCTTGGGTACGAATCCCTTGAACCTTTCACAAGCCCCGGCCAGTTCAAAACGATGTACCTGCCTCAGATTTGGTTCACGCTATTCACCATCGTCAATCGATGTCTGACTAGCATACACACTGGCATGGACAAGGCCAGCACTGCGGTCCTTCGAATTTTTCACGGCATCGCTTTCAATCGTCATTATGACTACGCGATGCTCATCTGGACGGATTTTGTAGAGCTAGTGGAAGACAAGTCCAACTATCGCGATCGTGCCTTCGTACCCTTCCAACGGTTTCTTCAATTATTCATTCACGCCATGATGTCTTCCAGACCTGCCATCCCTAGACGAAACGGATCACCATTAGGACCCACCAACTCACTGAAGTTTCTCCGACTCAATGACAATCAGTTTAACTTCATCATGCCAATCCCTGAAGCTCTTCTAGCCTATGCTAATCAGAATGCACCGAGTGTGATAGCTTATAGGGAGAGACACGGCTTAATGGCTCAACCACCTCCGGTGGTGCCTGCCCAACAGCCAATCCATGAGGAACATATTGTGCAGGAAGAGGGTCCTAGAATAGATGAGCAGGTTCAGGATCATGGGGATCCTGAACAGGGTGATGAGCGTATAGTGAGGGGAAACAAAGAGGGCGGTGCACCTGATCAGCCAATCCCAACATCTCCTGCCCCATCAATCCTAATACCACCACACACCAACCCACGAGCTACTTCTACTTCTAGATCTACCCCGCGCATCAAAATGCTCGTCAGCCGTAGCCGTGTTCGCCCCCGACTTTCATCATCTGATAAAGATGAATCTAATTCTCAACCCCTATCCCGTCGACTGAGACCTGCTGCCATTGAAGAACAAGCTCTACGTCGCATTGGCACGCAACCACCCCTATCTGACTCTGTATCGGACACAGATGACCACCAAGCCGCAACAACTAATGAACCTGATGAGCCAAATGACCCCTTTGACTTTAAAACCGATCATGTATCTACCTCAATGTCTGACATATTCACCGAGCCATTTACTGGAGAAATAAGGAGAGAGGAGGGAGTATTAGTTGAAAAAGAAAGTGAGAGCGTGAGTGATGGGAAGAAAAAAACTATAGTGAGCGAGAAACCAGATTCCCCCATCCAGGTAATCGAGTCAACTAGTCCTACTCATTCGTTGGGTATGACTAGTGGACAAGACGCTGTGGACCTAGCAGCGCAATTGCACGCCCCCTCTAGCCACTCTGAAGGCTCCCAACAGCCAAAAGTTTCAAACATACTTGTGAGTCTAGCACCTTAACTAGCTCCCCTCAACTCGGGAGGCATAACTATTGAAACAAGAGGCAGTAGCTCACCTGCTTCGACTTCGTTTGTATGCACATCGAGTCTAGAGCCCGCTAGGGGACATGATCTACACACACTGCGAGCCTCCATGGCCCAGTCGGAACTCCCATAGTGATGTCCATTCCGGGCATTCCACGAGGATTGGGAGGAAATCCTACCAGCGCTACATCTATGCCAACGCTGAACGTAGGTCATACAGTTGAATCAATTGTTATGTCAACGGGCAATCTAAGTGATCCCGGTGTTACCTATACAGTAACCCCATCTCCGTTGTTCACTACACCCTTGTTGAGCATGTTGCCTTAATGACAGCCGAAAGGGAAGCCTTTATCGTCAAATCCGTGAAGCCGCGCACCTTAAAGAACCGACTCCTCTTCAAGCCGGCCCTTCAAAGCCAAGCTCAAGCCGTCCAAGCACCAGCCGCTCTCCTCCGCCACCATCACCCCCCGAAGATCGACCCCATTCACCACATCGATACGAGTACAACACCCATGAACTCATGTCGATGTTGTATGCTAACCTGCTAGCCGGATCCAATGCAACCGGCCAACCGGAGGATTCGCTTGAGGGTCTTCTTCCCCGAAATCTTCAGATCCCAACCGTCACTCGTCATGAGTTTGACGTCTTCCGCGCTCACGTCGACCAAGAGCTCACCGATTTAAAGATCACCCAACAGCGCCAAATGGATGACGTCTTGGGTGCTATTACTGCTCTCCGAACAGAAATACAAGAGTCCTGCCGTCCGGCCGTTTCTGCGCCTGCTTCCAGACCTCTCCAGGACGACCCGGGCTCCGCTCCAACTCGTCCTTAGGGGAACACACGCCGGACTGCAAGGTCCCGACCCAGAACTGCTGCTGCATAAGCTTCAAGACCACCCACTCAAACCACCCAACATCGACAATGCACTCCAACAACTCAAGAGGACGATACACCAACGATTGAAAAGCTTGCGGATATCGAATTCGAGAGTACAGCTGAACCTGCCGAACCAGCCGAACCAGATCAAAATGAAGAAAGAGTCGACGTTCAAGGTCTGTGCACATCAGTAAGAAAGTGGTTCAGAGATCCGTATGAACCAGTAATTCAAGAACAAGACTACGTGAACTTAAAGCATACGGCAAGGAATTATGTTTTAAGGGATCAAAATGAACCAAGACTTCTGCCTTATCAAATTCGGTGGCAAAGGATGCTCACTGAGAGCAAGTCGAAGTGGGTAAATCAGCAAATTCGTGTGCCATATCTTGAGGAAACAATGGAAAAGATCTTTCGGAAAGAAGCGAAACCTGATGATTTGGCACACATTCATCTCGTGATGGAAATGGATCCTGCTCAGGTTAGAGAGTATCTCCATATCTTGAAGATGAGAGCGTTACCTCCAGCTGAAGTGGTCTCGAGGCACAGGATTATTGGGATTCTGAATATTGACACGGACAGGATCTATCAAGTCGAATACCTAGTTTTCAAAGTCCAAAGAGAAGACGGTAAAGCGTATTCCTTCTCAGAAGCCGATTTTGCAAACCTTGATATAATGGACTTTGAAACTATCTACAACGAATTGAGAGACAAGCGAAACCGAAACGAACACGAGCAAAGGGCGCTAAGAGCAGTGGTAAGGCATGTTCAGAAAGGGCTTCGGTACAGCTATTTGCATGATCTTCAACGTGGGATAGAAAGCGAGCAAAAGAAGAAACATATTCCTAAGCCTGATCAATCCTTACCGGTACCAAGCAGCACTCCTGTTACTACCATCTTCACTTATCCTATTCATGGAGTTATTTGGATGCATGCTTCAAGAGAAAAGCGGTTTCTCAAATTTCATGAAGTGGCTGCATATTCTGATGGTACATTGTGGGGAATCCGAAATAGACTTGCGTCAGAATTGGCTACGGATAGAAAGAGTACGACAAGGATGTGCAATGACCGAAGGAACTCTCTCATGGAAGCTATCAAAATAATCGATGAAAGAATTCTCTATCGACAAATCCTTCGAAGATTTGAAGGCATGTTTGAGCTGAAAAGGTGAAGACTGATTTTGCCACAAAGGAGGAGATTGTTAGGTCTATTATTTAGTTGTGTCAAAATAAGAAAAGATATATTTGATTGTAAAAGGAAGTTTATAATTCCTTAAACTCTTTGTTTCCTTAATTAAGCATAGGCCTAGCAATATAAATAGGAGTCTAGGGTTTACTTTCATGAAGTTGTCGATTCATTAGAGAGAGAGCCGAACCTGTGTTTACATTGTAATCGATTATAATATTGAAGAGATATACGACTACATAAGTTCGTTAACATCTTTATTGTCGTATTACATTAATATTAACATTTACTTGTCATTGTGCTTGTTCATCTGGGATCAACAAAGGAATAGTTACCTTAGTAGAAGGGGACTTACAGGAAGAAGTTTCAGTAGCTTATTCAGCGTTCTCTATTCTTACCATTAGACAGAGGAAGGCAAGATATTCTTCATCAGAGCCAGACTCTTCAAAGGTCTTGGCCCAGTCATCTTCAGCGTCTCAATCAACTTCTTCAGCGATAAGGCCTTTACCTTTTTGTTGGTATTTCTTCAGATCCTTGTATTTGTTTTTCAATTTCAAATACTTCTCTATTTTATCAGAGGTCTGGGAGGTAGTAGGAGCTGCAACTTTCTTTGATCTACATTCACTAGCAAAGTGACCCTTTCGCTGACAGTTGAAACATATAGCTGAGGCTTTCTCAGCGGGCAATGTCTTTTGCTTTTCAGAGTCAGAGAGATTTGAAGGTTTTCGAAAGTTGCTCTTTCTAGGAAATCTTTTAAAATTATTTGTTAAGATAGGTAGAGAGTTATCAAACTCAGAGATGTCAACATCAGTGAGTTGATCTTCTGAATCAGTTTGACCTAATTCAGTGATGGAGGTAATAGTGGAAGAAGAAACATTTTTAGGAGGAGTTGCCTCTGAAGTCACAAGTGCCAAAGAAGTACTTTTGGCACCTTTGAGTTCATTAATGAGGTTCTTCCTTAGAAGTTGAGATTGTTCCTCATTTAAGAGCATTCCATATAAGGCACTTAAGGACAGAGTTTCAAGATTCTTTGACAACTTTAAACATGTAGTATACACTGCCTATTGATCAGGTAGTGCCTCCATGATTTTGGTCAGTATTTCAACGTTAGAGTACACTCTGTTTACTAACTTAAGATCAATCAATAAACAGTTGAACCGCTGATGAATTTGAGAAAGTGATTCACCTTTATGATACATAAAACTCTCATATTGTCTTACAAGGTTTATGCACCTAGTGACTTGCACTTCAGAGGTTCCTTCATATTGGATACATAGGGTATCCCACATGGCCTTAGAAGTCCTCATTTTCATAACAGAATGATAGACTTCATCTGCTAAAGACATTGCTATTATAGATTTATCTTTAGAGTCAATAGCCATTTCTTTCTTATCTTTCAGGGATGGCTGGAGTAGTAGTGGTGGCAGGAACACCAGCTAAAATAGTTGTAAGAACAAATGGTTCACTTTCTAGATAGTAGGGGATCTTTAGGTCAGATCCTTCTAGAAACAGAGACATTATTTCCTTCCATAATGGAAAATTATCATGGCTAAATCTTCGAGGTTTAGCTAAAGATCCATTATCATTATAGTTCGTATTAGGGTTTGACATTTTAAAATAGTTTATAAGAAAAAATATTTTAAAGATAAAAGAAGCAAACACTGCTCTGATACCACTTGTTGGTCCCTAAAGGGTCTACAAGAGTTCAGTATATAGTAAACAGTTTGTAGAAGGGGGGGGGGGTTGAATACAAACACACAGATTTTTGGTTTTTAAATGAGTTTATATATCATAAACAAATTTACAGTTACAAGCGGAATAAGAACAAGTTTAAAACCTATTCTATTGTAACTAAGAAACACTAAGTTTGATGAACAAGAAGAAGGAAGAAAGAAATAAAGAGGGTTTAGGTTAGAAGGAAGCATGCATTAAGATGAAGAGGATATCTTCATCTTATTTATACCCGTTTGCATTAAATGCAAGACAAAAGGTATATGCCACGTGTCACGCTTGGATAGGAAGCTTGTCCTTGCTAATAAGACAGCCATGTTTTTGGCCGAATATAAACAGTACCATATCAGATATGATGGGGACATAAGAGACAATTCGTACGTCTGTCACGCTTGAATAGGAAGCTTATCCTTGCTAATAAGACAGCCATGTTTTTTGCCGAATATGAACAGTACCATATCAGATATGATGGGGACTTAAGAGACAATTCGTACGTCCTTTTCTGACAAGGTATTAGGTTTGACATTTGTGCATCGAGGATAAGATCAATCTTTAATCTTGTAAAGGAAGCTTCATTTGATCGTTGATTCTGAATCTTCAAGGATGAACTTCAGTATCGCAGAGGCTTCAGAAGACTTCACACTTTGATCAGATAATCGCTGCTATCGCTGAACCGCTTCAGTTCACTTAGCTGATTATCTCTTTCTTCAGCTAGGGTCTTCGACTTTCGCTGAATGGCCTTCTGGTGTGATAGCTGATCTTCAGGTTTTCAGAGATAATCTTGTTGTTCCTTGATCTTCAGCGATCGCTGATGATAATTAGCGTATGCTATCGCTGAATATGAGGCTTATACAATGGAATTTCACTAAGTATACAAAAGGAATCATATTCAAATCATCGAGAGGAGTTATGATCAACACCATGCTTTCCGCTAGTGTAGATGCCTATGAAATCCTATCAGAGGGGTTAAGGCCAGAGGTTGCACCATTTACCGGAGTCTTCGGACTTTTTCAACGTAAGCACACATTAATTGACTCTCCACCCTCTGATGTTGGAAACAAAGTCAATGAAGTCAGACCATCCGAAGAGATGTCAATTTCTAATAGCCCTCGAAGATAGGATGGAAGTCCTTCCACGCTCAACGTAAAAACAGGCGTGACTGGGGGCCTCTCTGAACACGAGAGACAAGGAGCCCCATGTGTTGGGGATGCACCGGTTACAACACCTAACTTTGTCACAAATGCAGTGTTCAATGCATTTTTTGATCAAATGAAGGGATCTACGGTGGATCTAAAACAACTTGTTCAAAATTCAGAGGCAAGCCTAAAGTCAGAGATCCAGACTCTGAATTCTTCCATAGGCTCAATTCATACAACTCAGAGAGAACAAAATCAAGCTCTGGAAGATCTCAAGAAATTCTTTTCTAACAATGCTGAATCACAGAAGAACTCTGCCTCTGATCACTTCAACAGGCTGGATGCTAGAATAAAAACGAACTCAGAAACCATCTTCAACATTCCAACAACTATCCCCTCTCCAGAAGTTACCATTTCAGCTTCTAAATATGGTGCCTTTGTGGCTGACATTCAGAAGCTCATCAATGTTGTAGTACCCTCTGAGGCCTCTACATCAACAGGTTCTACTCTTCTTCACCAATCAGACTTGGTAAGTTTGTATCCAAGAAAAACAATCATAGCTCTAATGAGTTAGCATAGCAGGTATCTAACTTAGATGCTTCTGTCTCACAGCTAACTTCGCTAGTTAGCTCTATTTCTGAAGACTTTAACGCTAAGAAGGCGACCAAGGAAGCCAGAGCATGTAAAAAGGTAGAGAAGAAGAGGAAAAGATCTGAGGATCAGGATCTTGATTCTCAGAAGAGGGAGAATATGGACAAGAAAGCCAAAACTGATGGTGCTGCAACTACAATTCAAAGTAAAGGTAAAGCCTCTACTTCTACACCTTCTGAACCACCAGCATCATCCAAACAAACCCCTCTTACACCAACTCATTTGGCTGTAAATTTTGGACCACTTACCAAAGATCTAGATATGGCTAAATTCATTCTCGATCTTTTGGGAAACCAAAGAAAACCAGAAGGTTAACCTCAACCACAACCGTCACAACCTCAACCACAACCTTCACAACCTCAACAACAAACACCGCCAATTCCTTCCTGTGGTAGAACCAGAGAGTTCCCTATTGATCAAAATCTAACTCCCTCTGCCTCCGCTTCTGAACAATCCACTTCTGATCCAAAAAATCTTAAGGCCGAAGCTGACAAAGTCAAGGCAGAAATTGAAAGGATCAAGAAGGAAGCTTCAATCAAAAGAAGGGCTGAGATTCAAGTGGAAAGGATAAGTTGAAGAAGTTTGAACGTTCAACCATATTGGAATTTGAGCACAGGGACATGTACTCAATTATAGAACAAAAAGTCTTCCTAATGCTTCCTAATTTTGCCAATGACTATCATGTAAGTGATGAAGTCAAAAACAGATTCATGGGTCATAGGAAAATGAGGAAAGAGGCCTTATCTACTCTGCAAATCAGAAAAATCTCTGGTATTAAGCATGTCAAATTCGAAAATACATAGATTAGGTATACAATCTATGAAGTGATGAGAGAAGACAACAACAAGTACTACCTTTGTGATAATGATTTATTATCCATTAGTCCTTCTGATCTTATACCTCTGGGAGGATGCATGAAACACCAAATTAATCAAAGAACTGATGCTCAGAACAAAGTTGCCTTCTTCTGAATTATTAGCTGCATGGAAGCTTTCATCAATTATAGAAGACAGGTAGAGTTTCAAATGGGTCTAGATCATAAAGTGATAAATCTGAGCATCACTGCACCCAATGAAGATAGAGAGGGCCTTGATCATCTCTCTGTTGGAGAGCCGTTAACAGAACCTGAAGATGGCATTGTATTTAGAAGACCTACAAGGAAAAGCTTATTCAGAATCATTGAAGCACATAAATACTCTGCATCTGTGATAAGCATCGTCAAGAGTTACGCTTCTCTCCAGAAAGACAACACAAGGTAAAACGTTGTGGAAAGAATCATCGGTGAAAGGATGGAGGAAAAACTCATCCTAATCAATAAGCTAAAAGAGATCACAGAGATATTTCACAAGATTGTCACTTTTCATCCTGATGCTCCTTTCTAATCCATTATACGAAACCCTTTATCAAGAATTCAAACACTTTAATCCTGTTCAAACTCAGATTTTCACAGTGCTTTACAACATCGATGAAAATGTGTTAGTTGCTGCACCAACTGGAAGTGGGAAGACTATATGTGCTGAATTTGCAATTTTAAGGAACCATTAGAAAGGGTCTGATAGCGTCATGCGTGCTGTGTACATTGCTCCTGTTGAAGCACTTGCCAAAAAACCATATAACTAATGGAAAAAGAAATTCGGAGATGGTCTTGGATTGAGAGTTTGTGAACTAACTAAGGAAACAACAACGGATTTGAAATTACTTGAACTAGGCCCATATTTCTACATTCTAGACTTCATACTTAGGGGGAGATTGTTAGACTTCATTTTGTGAAAAGTATGAACTAGAATATTACAAGTCTTGAAGTTCAAAAGTTAAGGCAGAAGCTTATCTTCTGATCCACTTAATCACAGAGGCGCCCAGAGATTTGAAGACCCTTTAGATCTGAAGTGATATTCCATATACGATTGTGATGACGTGGCGATCACACTTTTCGTGCATCCCTATGCGTAACCGATTCTGTTACTAGTATAGATGACGTGTCAAACCCTGATAGGCTAGATCGTTGACTTTTACTTTGTAATAGTATAACTAGGTTCAGTTTTCACTGTAATAGTGTCGATCATTATTGAGAGAAATAGTGCGATTCATTCCTACGTATTGTAATCAATTTCCAGGTGATTAATACGATTTCTCATTTGATCTTCATACTATTCTTATTGTTATTACTGTTTAGTCTTTGTTTCAATATTATCAAAGATCTGTATTGCTTCCGCTCATACTCAATTATTATGATTTATTGATATATTGTTGATAAAGGGATCTGGGTTCTAACAATCTTGAATCCATCCCCGCACACTCTGAGGGGGAGACCGCTGTTGAGGTAACCCTTCCTCTCATACCTTTTATTCCTTCATCTGAACCTCCAACCTATCCATCTTTTCCTCCTCCTGATTTTGGCATTGATGCTCCTCTCTCTCCCTCACCTATTCTCAGTGAGTCTAGTCCCCCCAAAGGACTCCACTTTTATGAGAGAACCTTCGTGTGAAGTTCAGTTCTTATACATATCGGAGACTGACTCTGAAGACGAAGAAGGCCTTATCCCAAGGCAGCGCATACATAGGCTACCAATAAGCGAGCCAAAAGAAGAGGAAAGGCGAATAAATTTCCTAAGGGAGCTAGAAGCAAAAAGATTAAAGGTGCCCAACACCGCTGAACCAGAAGAACCCATACCAATTAGCATGGTTGATGAACTCAACTTCTTGTCGAAGGAAGAGAGAGCCCAAGCCCTCGAAGCTCAGCGTATCAGGGATGAGAAGATGAAGCAAACAGAGAATATCTTGAACTGGCTAGAAGAATACTCACGGAGGATGCCTTAACTGATGAAGCGACTAGGAAGCTCAACGAGAAAAGTGAAAGAGTCGCTGAAGCTCTGGCACAAAGGGAGCTGTCTCAAGGAAATCTGAATGTGAATCCCATTCTTGCTCAAGAAAGGATCCTAAGTGGACAAATGAAGATAAAAGCCAAAGAGAAAATGAACTATGCAGGTGCACTGAACGTTTCAATTATCGGGTGTCTGACTCAAAAATCATTCGTGCTACTATTGAAGGACGCACTTCTAAGCAAAGTGGTATGCAAGTACATGTACGAATGTACAGGCACTCGTCATGCGAAAAGGAAGAAGCCCGGTTCTTAAAATTCTATGGATACCCTGAATGGTTGGAAATCAGAGACGCCATTCAGGGGTCCAAATCAAAATTCAAGGATGCGGTTGAAAGAGTATTGGATCAGCTTTTGCAAAGGATGTTTCAGCACGTTCAAGTTCCTCCTCTCCCTGAGCCTTCAAGAAGAAAAAGATCAAGCGCTGACGAAGGCCCCTCCAACAAAAATGAATATGAAACTAAGTTCACCTACGACAGTATCCTTGGGCATCTAGATATCCCTGATATCTCTAATCTTAACGTCTCTCTTCCTCAAGGCTTATAGCTAGCAGAAGGCGATAACATCACACTTCCTGAAGCTGGTATGGTGTTCTAGATAATGATGGTTTCTTTGGATTCTTCAGAAACTCAGAGATCACAAAGGCCTCCTCAAGATTTATCAAAGTAATGTACTATCACTGCTGGGCAAATACTGGACCGATGTTGAGACAAAAGAGAATTTATCTAAACGAGTTACGAAGAAGACAAGAGAGACTCTCTAACTAGTTGGTAGTTTCTATTCCTTTGTAACATTTTTTCAGTGTCTTGTACTTTACTAACAATTGTAATTTCATTTTCAATGTAATTCTTCAGATTATCT
The DNA here is from genome assembly GCA_036898165.1 of Silybum marianum. NCBI lineage: Eukaryota > Viridiplantae > Streptophyta > Magnoliopsida > Asterales > Asteraceae > Silybum > Silybum marianum. The sequence continues at coordinate 7,434,000 of CM072539.1, forward strand.
ATAATGAAATTTCAATGAAGAACTCTACTCCATCTATGTACTTAAAAGATCCTTGAAAATAGTAAATGGGATAATGAACATAAGAGTTCTACTTTCTTTAAAAACATCTTTGCTCACTGGTTTTTCTTTCTGAAATTTAATCAGTGAATGTACTTAAAGCTTCTACTTGTAGATATTGTGATTTCATATCCTTATAAATGAAACTCAATTATATGAGTAGACTAGCTGAAAAAGATCTCACAGATTAGGACTTAGAAAATCTTAATTTAATTTTTTTTAAGTCATTACTAATCCCTTCAAGCAAATTTCCTATGTTGTTTAATCATAATCAAATAGGGGGAGATTGTTGATCATAACTCCTCTCAGTGATTTGAATATGATTCCTCTGCATATATATTGAAAATTCCATTTATAAGTTTAAATTCAAATTCAGCGATAGCACACGCTGATTGCACTCAGCGATCGCTGAAACTCAAGAACCTTAATCTTATCTCTGAAGATCTGAAGAACAACATTCACACCACAAGAATATTCAGCGAAAGTCGAAGACCAAGATGAAGATAAAGATAATCAGCTCGTGATCTGAAGCGGTTCAGTGATAGAAAGGATTGTTTAGATAGAAGTGTGATGTCTTGCAAGACCTCAGCGAAACCCTGAAAGTTCATCCTTGAAGTTTCAAGTTCAGCGATCAAGTGAAGTCTAAAGCTAGATCAATGTTGATCTTATCCTCGATGCACAAATGTCAAACCTTACACTATGTCAGAGAAGGACGTATGGATTGTCTCTTATGTCCCCATCATATCTGATATGGTAATGTTCACACGCGGCCAAAAGCATGGTTGCTTTTGAACAAAGGACAAGCTTCAAATGAAGAGTTGACACGTGGCATATACCTTTTGTCTTGCATTAATTGCAAACGGATATAAATAGATGAAAATCCTTTCTTCATCTGTATGCATGTTACTTTCTATATTCTCAAACCTCTGCCTCTTTTCTTTCTCACTTCTTTGTGCATCAAATTGTGTGATTTCTTAAGTTACAATAGAATAGATTTATTTACTTGTTCTAATTCCTCTTGTAACTGTAAATTTGTTTATTCAATATAAACTAATTTAAAAATGAAAAATCTATATGTTCTTGTAGACTCCTTTGGGACCAACAATTCTGAATTGCTAGAATCAGAGACGCCATTCAAAAATCAAAATCCAAATTCAGTAGCATCGTTAAAAGATATCTTGATCAGCTGTTGCAAAGGATGTCGCAACATGTAGAAGTTACTCCTCGCCCTGGAAAGATCAAGAAGAAAGCTTCAAAGAAAGATGTTGAAGAAGGTCCATCGTTCAGAAATGAACATGAGACTAAATTCAATTTTGATAGTATTTTCGACACCACCATTCTCCTCCCTGACCTATCGATGATCAAGACATCCCTGCCTGAAGGAAGAAGCTTGGAGACAGATGAAATTATTACTCTCCCTGAAGTAGGAATGTCTTTCAGAGAAAATGACGGACAACTAATATTTCTTCGAAACAAAGAAATCAAGAAGGCACCCTCTGTACTTCTCAAGATCTTATACTACAGCTGTGTGGGTTTACAGTGACCCTCTTCTACTCCAGAAGAAGATCTATGAGAAAAAAATACGAAGAAGAAAAGAGAAACTCTCCAATTAGTTTTTTTTGTTTCTTTTACCTTCGTAATATCTTTCAGTGAATTGTAATTAACCCTTATTGTAATTTCATTTTCCATGTAATTCTTCAGATTATCATCAATGAAATTTCAATGAAGTACTCTACTCCATCTGTGTACTGAAAAGATCACTGAAAACAGTAAATGGGACAATGAACATAAGAGTTCTATTTTCTTTAAAACCTCCTTACTCACTGACATTGCACTCTCTAATTAGCTCAGTGAATGTACTTTATAGCTTTTATACTTGTAAAATTGTGATTTCATATCCTTATAAATGAAACTCAATTCAGATAGTAGACTAGCTGAAAAAAATCTCACAGATTAGTACTTAGAATCCTTTACCTTAAAATTTTCTAAGTCTTTACTAATCATTTAAAGCAATTTTTTATTTTGCTTAATCATAATCAAATAGGGGGATATTGTTGATCCAAAACTCCTTTTAGTTATTTGAATATGATTCCTTTCTATACTTAGTGAAAACTCCATATATAAGTTATTGTTCAAATTCGGCGATAGCATACGCTGACGACACTCAACGATCGCTGAACAACAGGAACTCCAAACTTATCTCTGAAGATCTGAAGAACAACAGTCACACCACAAGTCCATTCAGCGATAGTCGAAGACCTAGCTGAAGATAGAGATGAATAGCTAAGTGATCTGAAGCGATTCAAGTGATAGCAAAGTTTATCTAAACAGAAGTGTGAAATCTTGCAATGCCTTAGAGATACCTCAGTGACTTCATCCTTGAAGTCTCCGGATCAGCGATCAAGTGAAGCTTTCGACAAGATTAATGTTGATCTTATCCTCGATGCACAAAAGTCAAAACCTCTATACCTTGTCAGAAAAAGACGTACAGATTGTCTCTTATGTCCCTATCATATCTAATTTGGTACTGTTCATAGGTGGCTAAAAGCATGGCCATTCTATTAACCAAAGGACAAACATCCTCCACATGTTTGACACGTGGCATGGACCTTTTACTTTGCATTGAATGCAAACGAGTATAAATAGATGGGAAATCTCTTTCCATCTTCATGCATGCTATTTCTCTCAAAAACCCTCTTTAGCTATCTTTCTTTCTTGTGCATCATCTTAGTGTCTTCTTTAGTTGCAATAGAATAGGTTTATACTTATTCTTGTTCTGCTTGTAATTGGAAAATTTATTTATTGATATAAACTAATTTAAAAACGAAAATCTACTTGTGTTTGTATTCAACCCCCCCCCCCCCTTCTACAAACTGTTCTACATATTTGAACTATTGTAAACCCCATTGGGACCAACATGCTCTAAGGCAACACACACACACACACCCTTGGATGTGTTAGTGTTTTTAATAATAACTTCCAATAAATTAAATTCATATAAACTAATAAAACAAAAAATAAAGAAGAACCATTGATATATAGAGCTTCTAGAAAATGAAACTAAAAGTGCAAAATCGGCATTAAATCTCTTCAATCTCTACTCAATACTTTTTCAATTTTCAAAGAGTTTGTGTTCGACTTTTCGTGTACGGGAATGTGAGTAAATATTACATATTTAAGCTTTTAGTTTTTAGGTTTCATTTTTTATGTTTATTTAAGTCGTAAGTCTCATACATAATTATCATTTATCGCTGAAATTATATATTAAAAGAACCCCACATCTTACAAAATAAGGCGTCTTAACGTGTCGTAACGCGCCATAATACGTTACAGTACAAGCCAAACCTTAGAGTTGAGCCACGGAGGTTAACGCAAAGGTGAATTCAAGCCTTGATGCCATAACGGGCCATAATTAGTTATTTAGAACCATTATTTTATATTAACATTTGTACAAGATCATATATGATAATGAAATCATATGTGATTTTGTTGACATAATTGGCATTGTAATCATGTGTGAATATCATTTGTACAAAATCATATATGATTTTACATTACATATGTACAAAATCACATATGATTTTATATTAATATTTGTACAAAATCATATATGATACTGAAATCATATGTGAATTTATTCATAATCATCAACATTTCTCGTTTAAAAAATCTAACCTTCAATTTTTAAATATGTTTTTAAAAATAATAAACTTTTTCAATTTTTACAGTTTTTAAAAATAATAAACTTTTCTTTAAAGATATTTCATATTTTAATTTTAAAAATAATAAGCTTTCAAATTCGAAATAAGACATCATGAATAGTTAAAATGATTTGAAATAAGACATCATGAATAATTAAATTGGTTTTTTATTTCAAAATTCTTAAATCTATCAAATACCATTTGACAATAATGCCCTTAAAATAAACAATATGGTATGTTCTAATTTTTAATTTTCTTAAAATAAACATGTGGCTAAGAATGATTCATTTATTTCTTTACACCAGATTTTTTTTCTCGTTTGAAACTCCCTCTATTTAAATATATATATATATATATATCACTACTAGAAAGTTTAGTATTTTCAACAAAATTTTCAACGGAAAAATGTCGTTGAAAATTTTCTACGAATTTTAGAGGGATTATTGATAAAACATAAATTTTCTACGAATTTTCAACGGAAGTAAATGAATTTTCGTTGAAAATCTCTCACAAACATGCATTTTCAACCAAAAAATTTTTTTGACGAGACATTCTGTTGAAATTTTTTTGGTTGTGAGAGATTTTCAACGGAAATTCGTTGAAATTCGTAGAAAATTTATGTTCTGTCAATAATCCCTCTAAAATTCGTAGAAAATTTTCAACGACATTTTTTCGTTGAAAATACTCAATGTTCTAGTAGTGTATATATAATACATATATGTCGCCTTAATTAGCTACGTTTAGGAAAATGCCATGGCCTCGCCGTAACTCGTAACGCTTGAGGCTTGACCTCGCCGGCATGCCACGCCACGCCTCACACCATTTAGAACCTTGCAATTTATAAAGTTTTGGGATGAAACCAAATGGTGAGGACCACATTGGTCCACACTTTCAAACATTACAAAACAAAAATTGGTATAATGTGATAAGCTCCAAGTTTTCATCGAAAGTCAAAAAATCTATGATTCTTCCATGCAACATCATCTTCAAGAATAAACCTACAAATCATTATGGATTTGAGTTTTAACTGTTGTTCTTGGATGATTAGATTACTTGTTACTTGATCAATGTGGAATTACGAATTGGTATCAGAGCTGCAAAGATTCATCCAATTTTTGATTATTTCTTAAAGATTTTGATTTCTTTTGAAGAAAATGGGTTTTGATGAAAATCATCAAATTCTTGAGTTTTGATTGATGTCTACTCATCTTTCATCAAAAGATTTTGATTGAAGATCAATTTTGTGATTTGAGTTTGAAATTTTTTCATAGAGAAGTTCTTTTTGATTATATGCGTTCTTAAAGTTTTGATCAATTTTGGTAATTTTGGTACGTTTTTGGTGTTTGATCATTCATTAAGTATGTTTAAGATCATGATTCTAACCTTATTTAAGAATAAACACGTTTGATTAAGATTTGAGAATTTTGAAAATTTTGGATTGTGAAGTGTGCTTGATGATCTTCATGTGTTCTTGCTTAAATCTTGGATTTTGATCCAAATTTTTTATTGAATTGTGTTTGTTTTGTGTCTATTAGGAAGTTTAATCTGAAAACTAACATTTCTTTGAGAATATTGTGTTTGTGAGATTACAGTTTTTGAACAGCAACGAGTTGATGAAGAAAATGGTTAAACAATCTGGTCAACAAGTGTAGGCGATATTATTGTATATCACTGGTTGAAGTGTATCTTGGTAGAGATACAGTTGGTTATTTCTTGGTGTATGTTTCATCTATATCGTTAAGTGTTTAGAGATATTGCTTGTAATTGTGTATATCACATAGTCTCGATATTGATGGTAACTTGTATATTGTGAAGAGTGTTAGTGATATTAGGGGATTGGTATATATCGCTAAGTGTTAGCGATATTGGTGATTTGGGGAATATCGTTTATCAAGGCAACGATATTTCTTATTAACAGTACCCGTGATATCCAACTTTCAACGATATAGAGTGTTTGGCGAATATCGCTCATTAAGGAAGCAATATTCCTTGTGAACAGTTCTTGCGATATAGTGCTCTCAGCAATATAATGTTTTAAAAAAAGTTTGAAATTTTCCGTTTTTGCCATTTTGAATTTTGACTTTTTGGATTGGGTTTCAGATTCACTATCTTTGCAATTTTAAAAAAAATTCCTCAGGGTTTCAGTTTATCCCGAGATATAGACCTTTGATATCCAACTTTCAACGATATAGACCTTTGACTTTTTAAGTCTATTTTTTTCCGCACAATTCAACTTCTAATTGAAGTTTTGTCAAACAATCATTCGATTAGGTAACAAGTGCTTATACTTATGATTTATTCAGGAACTGATTTTTTTTATTTGAGTTTTTAGGAGTATCTCAAGATGTCTTCACAACAAAAAATCCTTAATCTCAAAGACAAGATTAAAAATCTTGAAGAAACAGCTGATAGATACAACAAAGAATTTACACGCTTACATACCGAGAATGTAGATGTTTCAGTGAGCATAACATATAAAAATATGTGTCATTTACAAAGGAAGAATGATTGGCTCACGGAAAGAAATTCCAAACTTGAAGATGTTATTTGTCGTGGTACTTGTTTTTATTTGAATCGTGATTCTCAGAGGGAGGAAAATAACTAAACTTGCAAGAAAGATTGTTGATTTTGAAGCTAAAGAAGAAAAGAAATCATTCCATGATGATACAAAGAACCTTGAAGAAAAGAGAAGTGTTTTAGAAAATGAAAATCTTAGGCTGAAGAAAAAGATATCTGATTTTGAAAAAGAAAGAATATGTTTTGAGGGAGAAAGAAAGAAAGGTTTTTGAAAATGAGAAAACCAAGTTTAATACTGAAAGGAGAAGTTTTGAAAGTAAAATAAAATCTTGTGAGATGACTGTTGGTAACCTTTCAAAACAAGTCTCTGAGTTTGAAAAGGTAGTTGTGATTGAAAGAAACAAATTTGAGATTGAAATAAAAGAGTTTGAATAGAAAAGTCTAGAACTTTCTAAAAAAATTCTAATCTTCAGACCACTTTGGAAAACGAGAAGAAAAGTTTTGAGACTGCAAGAAAGAGTTTTGTTACTGAAAAGAAATTAATGTAATGGTTAGCCTTTCCGCTGACTTGAGTTTCGTGGAGGTCGTAGGATCTTTTGTTAATGACGGAAGCAAATAGGACAAATGGCTGACAAATTACTTGTGAAGAACAAGTTAGAAACTTTAATTGAATTGATTCTTCAATGAATAAACTAATCAGCAAACTATTATCAAAGGCTACTTATTTTTACCTAAATCGATAAACATGGAAAAAAATCTAAAAAAAAAGGAAAAGATAACTTAAGAAAATAAAGGAATTAAAACTAGGAAAGTCCTCATTGTGATCTTTAGGAATCCTTGGAAATAAGGATTCTTTAATTTATTTCTTTCTTGGAACTCAAGTTGCCATCCCTGCATCATCCTCCCCCTCTTCAGAAAGACTCGACCTCGAGTCTGCTTCGTCTTCAATGTCTCTTTTGTAGGGCGCTAGGTTCGCGACATTAAAGGAAGCCGATACATTGTAATGGCCTGGTAACTCTATTTTGTAGGCGTTGTCGTTGACCTTCTTTAGAACCTGGAAAGGTCCGTATGCTCGTGCTTTCAGCTTCCCAAAACATCCAGTTGGAAATATTTCTTTGCTTAAGTGAATCCAAACTAGATTACCTTCTTTAAGCGAGACTTGCTTTCGATGCTTATTCGCCCGCTCTTGGTACTGTTTGTTATGGTGAACAATTTGTTCTCGTACCTTCTCAAAGAACTCCTTGATCTGAATTGAGTGGTCTTTCCCCTAAGTGTTTGGGTGATCAACTATTGGGATAGGGGCTAGGTTAAGAGGGTGATTGGGTTTTGCCCATAGACAACCTCGAAAAGGCTTTTACCCGTGGTGCGGGTAGGTGATCGGTTGTAGGCGAATTCAGCTTGAGGAAGTGTGATATCCCATTATTTGGGGTTGTCCCCGACCAAGTTGCGTAAGTTTCCAAGCTTCGATTGACCACCTCCATTTGCCCATCGGTCTGTGGGTGATGGGATCTACTAAATTGTAATTTAGAGCCCATTCATCGCCATAATGTGCGCCAGAAGTGGCTTACAAATTTAATGTCTCGGTCAGATGTGAGGGTCTTCGGGATTCCATGTAGTTTCACAATTTCAGGAATGTAGAGACGAGCCACTTAACTTGCATCGAACGTCTTTGAGCACGGGAAGAAGTGCGGCATTTTGGAGAATCAGTCGACAACCACCATGACAGCATCTTTGTGGCATTATGTTCGAGGTAGGCCTAACACGAAATCAAGGCTTATGTCTTCCCACAGAGCTTTGGGCACCCGGAGGGAAGTATATAGCCCTGTATTGCTCCCATGGGTTTTGGCTATATGGCATGTTCGACACTGGTTCAAAACTTTGTTGACATAGTTTTCCATCCTCGGCCAATAGAATTGCTCTTAGATAATGGCTAAGGTTTTGTCCCGTCCAAAATGTCCGACAAGACCTCCCGCATGGCTTTCTAAGACGATTGCATCATGTAGGGAACTTAGGGGGATGCATAAACAACCCCCTTTGAAAAGGTATCCATCCAGCTTCGAGAATTCCTTAAATATTCCCGCATCACATTTAGCACATATATCTCGGAAATATGGATCGTCTCGATATAAGTCTGTAAATGTCTCAAAACCATGTACACGAACCCGCATGGTCGCCATAATGGAATGTCGACGACTAAGGGCGTCGGCGACTTGATTTTGGGCCCTTGCCTTGTGTTTGACTACAAAGGAGAAAGCTTGAATGAACTCAACCCATTTGGCATGTCTTGCGTTGAGCTTGTGTTGTCCGTTGATGTATTTGAGGGCCTCGTGATCGAAAAAAGAACACACTCATTAGCTAAAAGGTAATGCCGCCAATGATCCAAGCTACAAATGATGGAGTAGAACTCCTTGTCCTAGGTTGAGTACTTTCGTCGAGTGTCATTCAATTTTTGGCTATAGAACGCGACACGACGCTGATTCTGGCTTAATACCCCGCTAATTCCCACCCTTGATGCGTCACATTCGACCTGAAAAACGTCATGAAAGTTAGGTAGAGCTAAGACGGGTTCTTGAGTTACCTTGGCTTTAAGGGTATCGAATGCCTTTGCGGCTTTGCTTGTCCACGCGAAACGACCGCCTTTCATGCACTCGGTCAATGGTGCGACAATGGCGCTAAAATTACGGATGAATCGGCGATAAAAGGAGGCCAACTCGTGAAAACTTCATATGTCGTGGATTGTAGTCGGAGTTGGCCAGTCAAGGATGGCCTTAATTTTGGACTCATCCATTTTGATACCTTTCTTCGAGATCACGTAGCCTAGGAAAGTCACTTCATTGGCAAGGAAGTGGCACTTTTTTCCGTTGGCAAAAAGTTTTTGTTCTCGCAATACAGAAAAGACATGGCGGAGGTGGACTAAGTGTTGCTCCACCGGTTTGCTAAAGATCAAGACGTCACCAAAATAAACAAGCACAAATTGACCGATAAAGGGTTTGAAAACCTGATTCATTAGTTGCATGAAGGTGCTAGAAGAGTTAGTAGTGAGTCCGAAAGGCATGACCATCCATTCATACAACCGTCCTGTGTTTTAAAGGCTATTTTCCACTCGTCCCCAGGCCTCATGTGGATCTAATGATGCCCACTTCTTAGATCAATTTTGGAGAAATTGTCGCACCATGTAGCGGGTCCAAGAGATCACAAAATCGTGGGATGGGGAATCGATATTTGATAGTAACTTTATTGGTAGCTCTATTGTCGATACACATCCGAAACGCCCCTCCGTGCTTGGGAACCAGCAAAGCAGGGACCACACACGGGCTAATACTTTCTCGAATCAACCCCTTCTCTAATAGCTCGGTGACTTGACGCTGCAACTCGTTATATTCTTTTGGATTCATCCGATAAGCGGGTTTGTTCAGGATGGAGGACCCCGGGATGAAATAGATACAATGTTGCACGTCTCTCATGATTGGTAAATACGAGAGGGTTGAGTTTGGCCATGTTCTCAAAATCTACACGTTTGAGAAAAACGGGCAGCCCCGTCATCTGGTGATCGTCTGGTGTCAAGTGGAGCCAACGTGATATTTGCACCCTCTTTTTTGAAGGTATATGTGTTTAGAAACCCATCGTGTCGGGGTTTTCGATCGTATTTCCATGGACGCCCCAATAAGATGTCGCATGCATCCATGGGAATGACCTCACACCATACTTCGTCTTGGTATTTTTTTTTTCCAATCGAGAATTGGACAAGGCAACGTTTACTAACCTTGACGACGTTGCCTTTTTTTAGCCAAGTCAACTGGTAGGGTTCAAGGTAATCCTCTGCTTTAAGCCCCAACTTTTCTACCATAGTTGTCGCGACCAAGTTTTCACAGCTTCCTCCATCGATAATCATGGTGCAAACTTTCCCCTTTGCGGTGCATGTGGTGCGGAAAATGTTGTTCCGGAGCCAAAGCTTGTCGTCAACGGTGTTGGGTAACGAGATATTTAGGACTCGTTGGATCACTAAGGCCTCCCCATGATCGGCGTACACCACCTCTTCGTCGTCCACTTCTTCATCCTCATGAGCGACGTCATACACGGGTAAGTTTTCCTCTTCGACGAGACCGAAAGCCCACTGATTCGGACATTCTTTCGAGATGTGGCCCACCCCTTGGCACTTGCAGCACCGAAGCACTCGGGTGTTGTTGTTTGCCGTCGTTGTGCTCGTGTTAGGGGATGTTTTTGGAGTCGACAACTTTGATGGGCCTGCTTGACCGTTAGATCTTGGAGTAAGAGTAGGTCGATTCCCGTTTACCCATGCTTACCCTTTTGTTGTTTCTCGACTTTTAAGTCTAACCGACAAACATCGGCATAGGACCAGTAAGGTTGTAGGCTGACAACCTCTGCAATTTCGATTCTAAGGCCACCTAAAAATCTAGCGATAAGTTGTTCCTCCTCCTCGGATACATCGCATCGCATCTGTAGACGTTCAAATTCGTTGATTAACTTGTCTACAGACAACCCATGTTGCGTCAAATTGTGATAGTCAAGGAATGCCTCCTGTCGATGGTTTGCGGGAAGAAACTTTGCCATAAAAGTTTCTTCGTCTTTTCCCACGTTTCGACCTTAGGTTTGCCCTCCAAGCGTCATTGTTTCTTCAAGTAATCCCACCACAGAGAAGCGTAGTTGCGAAGCTTGATAGCAACTAGCTTAACTTTCAAGTGGTCCGGGATATCCCGTGTCAAAAACGCGTTCCACCGTGCTCAACCATTCTATGAGGTCATCTGGGTGACTTTTCCCCGAAAAATCGGGGATGTCGACTTTCATCTCTTAAGGGGTCGTCACTGCGGCTAGGGGGTTGGTAGCGTCGACGATTTTCTCCAAATGGATTGACATCATTGTTACTGTCTAATTCCGACTCGGTGTCTTCGGACGATGCCTCCTGTTGGAGTTCAAGTTCTTGGATTCCTTGTAATAGTCGCTCAATCTCTATATCTCTTGGGTCTCTATTGTCGACACCATCGTTGCCTCACCCGACGGCTCTACGATTTGCGTTAACACGATGTCTCCCACGTCCGACCATTGTACCAAAGCTCTGATACCAAATAATGATGGAAGCAAATAGGACAAATGGCCGACAAATTACTTGTGAAGAACAAGTTAGAAACTTTAATTGAACTGATTCTTCAATGAAAAAAACTAATCAGCAAACTATTATCAAAGGCTACTTATTTTTACCTAAATCGATAAACTTGGAAAGAAAATCTAAAAAAAGGAAAATATAACTTAAGAAAATAAAGGAATTAAAACTAGGAAAGTCCTCATCGTGATCTTTAGGAACCCTTAGAAATAAGGATTCTTGTTTGGACTCTATTTTAATTGTGACAAAATAAGGAAATGATAATTATGTATTTTTTAAAAGGCAATCCTATAATGCCTAAAACTCTTACTTTCCTTATATGCGTTAGTCCTTCAATATAAATAACGGTTAAGGGGTATCATTAGTGAAGAAGTCGATAGAGAGAGAGAGAGAGCCGTATTATTTGAGAGCTTATTGTAATCGATATATTATATCAAGTGAGATATACGACTTCGGTTATTCATATTCATCGTGTTCTTCGTGTGCTTACCATATTATATTTGTGCTTGATATTATTCTGGGATCCACAATTGGTGTCAGAGCCAATCGATCTGAGCGTTGAACCGCTTCTAATTGAAATCGTGGATAAATAGGTAAAACTTTCGACTTTTTCTGTTTTTATTGTTATCAAGTCTAACTGTAGTAGCGTCGATCAACATATATTTAAAACCCAGTTTTTCTCTGTTTGTTTGAGTTTTTATCGAGTCATACCACAGTAGTTTTAATCGATTTCTTTTAAACCTAGTTATACTGCCTTCTGTCGATTTTTTGCTTTCTGTCTATAGGTTGTCTGGTAATTTCGAACTAATATGTGCTTCTTTTAATCAAGAAATCTGTGTTTAGTTAGATATCTAAACCTTCATCTTGTTGCAAACTTGTCGCACCACACTTAGTAATTTCACTCGAGAAGTATTCAACCAGTTCATCGAATTCTGTTTTTTTAAATTTAATTACTTTCGTTTATTTTGGGTTACTTTTCCTGTTCTTTAACAATAGAAAACTCAGGATCTAGTGACTCCTGCAACTTTTCTGGTTAGAGAATTGTCAAGTAAACATCATAAATCTTGGTAAGTTTGCATTAAACTTAATTGATAAAATTGGAAACACAAGAACTTAGCTCTTCTTGTCCATAAAAAGACTAGATAACTTCTGTTACTCTAGATCTTTTTAGTCAAGAATTCTTCGTTCTTGCTATCTGCTTTATCGATTAAAGAAAAATCAGGATTAGATATCTCTGAATTCTTCACGACTCTCTTTAGGCCGACATCTTTATTTTTCTTTTTGTTTTAAGTCAAACTGTCTTCTCGCGTCTTAGTAACCCGATAAGAAATTCTTATTGAACCTCATTGAGTCGACATCTCTTCTCATCGAGTCCGTATTACATGATATAAATTATTATCGCACCAGCTTTACCCGACATAAATTGTTATCGCCCCTAGTCAGTCGAGATAATTTTCACCTACACTCATAGAAATCTTAGAATTTTTCCAAAACTCACTGATCGAGATCAAATCAAAATCAAGTACAATGACTACACACGAAGCCATGCTATTGGTTCAAACACAAAACCCCCAATTCTCTTCCGGGGAGAATATTCGCAATGGAAAGATCGTTTTCTTGACTTTATCGAATGACATGAGTATGCGGAAAAAATTATGCTTTCCATCACTGAAGGATCACCACCTGTTCTGTATTATGAACTTCCCGCAATGCCAAACAATGAACCACCTCTTCTAGCTAGACAAGAGATCAAGCCGAAGTCAAAATACACTGACGCTGAAACTTGAAGAGAAAAAGGTGATCAACTTGCACGTTCTTATCTACTGCTCAACATCCCGAATGAACAGCCAAAGGGATGTGGGAACAAATCGAGAAGTTCATGCCTGGCACGAAGATTGGAACCTAAATGAAGATCACAAACTGCATGACTCAGTACGAAGAGTTCAAAGCCAAAGAGGATGAAAGTCTTACGGATACTTATACTCGCTTTGTTTACTTAATAAATGAACTAAGCAAAAATGAAATCTGTAAGTCAAAGATCGAGAACAACGTGAAATTTGTTAGCAATCTTCAACCCGAATGGCGCCGATTTTCCAATCAAATTAAACATAGCAAATTTCTCGCAGAACTCGATCTTCACGAAGTATACGAGACCTTGAAACAAGACGAAAAGGATGTTCTAGAAGTGATGGAGGCCAATAACAAAATCAAGAAGCCTTCTGACCCAATTGCACTTGTGGCCAAAGAAGAGACAATCCCATTATGAAGCATCCCACATGATAACTTTCAGGAATTGGAAAACGAAGAATTTGATAATCCCAAGATAGCCCAATTTCAACAACAATTGGTTCTTCTCACTCAATCCTTCAAACACAAATTATCTCGTCGTCCCAACTCCAATCAACAAAGATATGCTTCGGGACCAAAGAATTTCGAGCGAAAAGCAATTTTCGAACAAAAGCCAAGAAAAGGTGAAAAGCGTCCACCGGGCAAATCTAAAGACAAGTTTAAAGGTGAGATGAGCTTGTGCTATAACTGTGGCAAATCTGATCATTATGCACGCGAATGCAAGAAGCCAGTCGTACAAGATGCTAATTACTTCGCTTACAAACTAATGCTTGCTAAACAAGAAGTGTAACACCCGGGATCTTCGTTGCTAGTGGGTCCTTCTTTAAACATTAGTTTGTTAAGGTTTAAATTGATCTCCTCTGAATGCTCTTAAGTGTTGTAATGTTGGCATTTGAAATCTCAAGGTAGAGTTTGGTTAAGGAGGAAAAAAATGGGTCAAGTTGGTTACGAAGTGGGTTAGGAACCGAAACTAGCTTGATAACTAGCCTAAGGGACTTTACACTCAAAAAAGGCTATCATGGGTTACAATGCCAGTTACGAAACCATAACCAACTTCATAACTGGCGTCAGCCTCTGTCAACATTTTTAAAGACCGAAAATCGGGATCTTTCTCATTTGAACCATATCTCTCTCAATAATGCTCCGATTTGGGTGATTCAAGTTGCTATGGATTCGTCTCTTGAAGCTCTAAAACATGGAAACAAGTATGTCTAGAGGCTATTGGTTGATTTTGGAGTGCATAGATGTGAAGGTAAGATCTTAATCCTTGAATCTTGAATCTAGGGTTTGGGTTCTTCCACCAACAACTCTCATTCTCTCTTGGGTTCGTTCTTGTGTATGTTTTGGAGGTTATGTAGGTGTTCTTGAAATACTTACACCATGGATCTAAAGTCTTCACCGAATGGAACTCGGTATTGGGGTAAAATCTAGATTTAGCCTAAATCTAGCAAGGTGAGTTCAAGATACTTTGTGAAAACTTTGTACATGCCAAAAACGTCCATTTTAAAGTATTAACATGTTTTACTTGTTATTTATCAAATGTGTGAGTATTTGGGTAAGGTTGCATATTTGGTATAAAAAGGATTTATAAATCATGAAAGAGGCTTATGCCTGGGTTTTAGACATTTTGGCAAATAAAGTATAAGTGTGGGTTGTTTGGGTTCAATGTCCTTAAATGAAAACCATTTGGTCGTATTTGCATCTGTAAAGTATTGGAATTTATAAATCGAAAAATACAGGTTATTGCATTATGGGTCATTTTGTAAATGCATGAGTGTGAGTTCAAATCTAAACTTGTAAACTCAAATAGTTGTTGTAAATGTAGTATTTTACTGATTCCTAAACTTAATTTCAAGTAGTTGTGTATTTGGGTAAGTTTGGAGGTTTTGGGTCAAAATGAGGATTTTGAGTATTTTGTTGTAGATGATGAGTTGAGAATCATTAATGGTTTAAAATACATGGAAAGGTTATAAAATGAAATAATCTTTGGTTTTGAAACTCAAAATGATTTGACCTAGTTTTTGGTAAAACTTGGATTTGGAAGGAAATGGTTTATTGAAAGGGGTTTTCAAGGTTGGAAAACTAGTAATACGTCTCGTTGATGTATTCGGTAGTAGGACTAGTATGTAACGGATCCATAGGCATATAGTCGGTTTAAAGGCGGGATTGTTGTTCCTTTTTGGTTGCATAGTTGTCATTGGGGCCTCGTACCGTTGGGTATTATGTCGGATCATTACCGGATGCCATTGATTCTATGTATGCGCTAGGAGGGGTCATCGGGGGCCATGTACCAAGGTGCATAATCGGTTGTTGCCGGTTGCCATTGAGCCATTGCGTGGGCTTTCGTAGGAGTCATCGGAGGCCATGTACTAAGGTGCATAGCCGGTTGTTGCCGGTTTCCATTGACTCTTATAGTTGCTCAACATCGAGTAGTGACCTACTTTTGTATCCGTCACCAAAGATGGTATGATCGGGAATCCCCCGTGAACTTGGGATATTTGTATCCCTTTTAAAGGTCCGCGTGAGTTAACGATTTATAAAACATGGTTAAAGGTATGTTTTCTATCTCCACGTTTATAAACTCAATCATGGTCGTGTGAGTATTGGAATTGGTATTACGTTAAAAGAATATTTCTATTTAAAGTTTTCTCTTCTAATGTCATTTTGGTCTAAAGCTTTTATTATGGGATTATTGAATTTAGGGGAAGACGTTGCTTTTATAATAAGGTTATTTCCTATGACAATTATATTTTATCAAGCAAATCTTTTGGTTTCAAATCAATCAAAAATATGTTAAAAACTCTTGAGCTTTGTCGGCATGTCCATCAGGTTATCGTGGGGGTTGGTACTAGCGACACGTGTGGACTTGAGTGCTAGGAAGTGGTACAATAAGGACTCTTGGTGACGTTTTCCGCATTCGGAGATAGCGACTCTTATTGGTTTAGTAACGCCCAACCGTAAGTAGATCTTGTATAGGACTTGATTTGTTTGTTGTAGAGGTTTATTACTAATTGTGGTTTGAGGAAAGTTATTTATTGATATAATATTAGAAATTTTAAATTAGTCGCTCTTTCCAAATTTGAGGGTGTTACAAGAAGAAGCCGACAAAGTTCTCATGGCGGAAGATGAACACTGGCTACATCATGATGACAATGAACCAGATGAGGAAATCCAATCTCACTTCAGTCTGATGGTTTATTCTGATCCCTCTGGTGAAAATTCATCATCTCGCGCTTCAGACTACACACCCGAGGTAAGTCATTCTGACTATGATAATTTTGTTGCGCAAATGAATGATTTAATGATATAATTGCATGAATTACAATCTAAGTTGAAAACCGAAAAACTCTTGGTTTTCAACTTAGAAGCTCGTCTATAAAATAATCATAACCAACTTCTAATTGCAACGTCCGAACTTGCCAACTATAAGAGTGATGTTCAAAACTTACAAACGGAAAAAAATGCTTTTAAAAATGAGAATTTAGACCTTAAACAACAACTTTCAGATCTCACGAGATGACTTAACAAATCCGAACGTGAGGCTGAAGACTTTTCATCACAATATGAATTTGCCACTATTCAAAGAAACGATCTTTTAGACAAACTCAAGGACATGGAACTTAAACTTTATTGTAATTGGGTCAAACCGAACAAACGATTCATTTAAATGCTCCAAAAGAGTTGTGTTCAAAAGTAGGCCTAGGTTTTGAAAATCCCAAATGTTTGGCAAAAACCTTCTATAACACTCCGACACTTTATAAATTTGAATATCTAGACCTTGGTCTAGATTATAAAATTCTATTTATGAAGTCTCCTATTAAATTTAAGAGACGGGAAGATTGGAATAGGAAGAACAATAAATTCACCAAAAGATGTAGAAAAGGACTCTTCAAAAGGATCTCTTCCAAATAATTATTTTCCTTCCCATACTGATGAAGAACTTCACACGGAGCCACCAGGTTTAAAACCTTACATTCCCACCTTATTTTTGGAAAAAAAAAATCATTCAACTAGAAACGGTGTTGGAATCCGAACGTTCTTCCTCGGAAAAGGAAAAAGAGGCATTAATCAACAAAATCCAAACTTTAGAAAACAAAGTTTTACAATCTCAAAACCCCGAAGTTGATACAGCTTCAAATATTTCTTCATGTAAATCGTTTGTTAGCTCATATTTTGATGATTGTGATTTTTCCTATTATAAGATTGATCCCAACTATTGTCCTCCCAAACACAAATCTTCCCTCAGTCCCGAACAAATATATCAGGAGTTGGACGAACTTGAGAACATCAATCTTTCTAACAATAACTCCACAGGCTGTTCAAATCTTTCGGTTGACTTATTGGACTTCAATCCTATTCTTCCAAGTCATGAGGAATTTGTAGATAAAGGCAAGAAACCCATTGAAATGGTCCAAACTCCTAATGTTGAGAATGAATGCTCCACTAGTTCTTCACAACCCAACTCATCTCAACAAAAGGAACGAACCAATTTTTCAGAAAGGACTAAATCTCAACAAACTAAAAATGCTACTAAACGTCCGTTTCATGTTTCAGCGTAACGCCCTCTAAAGCATACACAAGTTTGGATTGAAAATGGCGCAAATCAAGAAAAGTCTACATTCCGCTATAAGAAAGACGATTTTAATATAAAAAACACAAATCATACTTTTAAATTTTCAGTTACTATTCATTCTGTTCGAAATTTAATTTAATTTTCAAGAAACAAAATTTGTTGCTCAAATTGTGGTGTGCGTGACTTTATGTGCTTGAATTCATATAGTTATGATTACTATTCTGATCTGCATAGTTCATACAACTAACATCAAGTCAATACTTTTCCGAATTATCCTATTTATAAATGGGTTCCCAAGAGGCCCTTGACTATGGCACCTAAGTCCCAATGGGTACCAAAGGCTGCAAAGTCAACTAACCCGGAAGGACCCATTTACAAATGGGTACCTAAATCTTCCTGCTTTTTTGCAGAACGGTCATGTGTGGTACTTAGATTCTGGATGCTCCAAACACATGACTGGTAAAAGGGAGCTTCTCGCCAACTACATAGAAAAACATGGCGGCACTTTACACTTTGGGAACAACCATTTCTCACCAATCAGAGGATGCGGAGATATCATTAACAATAATCTCACAATCTCCAAAGTATCATATGTTCAAGGCCTTAGTCATAACCTGCCAAGCATTGGTCACTTATGTGACAAAGAACTTGAAGTGAATTTTCATTCCGAAAGATGTTGCGTTAGAACCTATGAAGGAAATGAGATATTAGCCGGATCTCGCAAGTCAAATTTCTACACCATGGATCTGTAAAAAGTTGAAACACCATCTGAAGTTTGTCTAGTCTCCAACGTCTCAAATGACAAAAACTGCTTGTGGCATCGTCGACTCTCCCACTTGAACTTCAAACATATTAGTAAACTCGCAAGTGGAAGGTTGGTCACCGGTTTACCAAAGATTAAATTTGAAAAGACTCACTTATGTGGTGCTTGCGAGATGCGCAAAATGAAGAAAGTTTCACACAAGCCCAAAGTGGAACACAGCACGACTCGTCCTCTTCAGCTTATTCACATGGATTTGTGCGGCCCCATATGAAATCAAAGCATTCACGGCAAGAAGTACGTTCTTGTTATGGTGGATGATTATTCTTGCTATACATGGGTCAAATTTCTTCGCACAAAGAACGAAGCACTCGAGGCAAGCATTGCCTTCTTGAATAACATTCAATTTAAATTGGATCTTTCCGTCCAAACCCTTCGCACGGATAATGGAACCGAGTTCAAGAACCGCACGCTCGACGCCTTCCTCACCTCAGTTGGTATTTCTCATACATTCTCCACGGCTCGAATCCCACAACAGAATGGTGTGGTCGAACGACGTAATCGTACGTTGGTTGAAGCTGCTCGCACCATGATCGCTCACTCCAAATTACCACACTATCTTTGGGCTGAAGCCGTCAATACCGTCTGCTACACCCAAAACCGTTTAATCATCAACAAGCGGTTTACCAAAACCCCTTATGAATTGATAAACAAACGTGTTCCTTCCATACTTCATCTCCATACGTTTGGTGGTCGATGCTTTATTCTGAACGACAAAGAGGATCGTGGCAAACTTCACACCAAAGCTGACGAAGCATACTTTCTCGTATATTCTCCGAACTCATCTACTTATTGGGTTTATATGAAACATGCAAGGTGTGTCACAGAAAGCGTCAATGTTCAATTCGATACAAAGGCCGAAATGGCTCCCGAACCTAACAGTTCTGACCCCGCACTTTCTGGCGTATTAGCTTCCGAGCACCTCAGTCCGGAACCTGTTCTTAACCCGTCTTATCCAAATCACGCCTCTGCCTCCAAAACAAATACCTCTGCTTTGGATGATCTGTTTGAGCACTTCTATTCAGATTATTTCAGACCATACATCCCTGTGCCTAAACCGTTAGACCCCCCAAACTTGGTAGTTGCCGAGACCACTGATCTTTTCGGACCGCCTGTATCGAAGAACACATTCTCAACGGATGCAACTCCAAGCACCTCAATGCTACATGATACTATTTCTAAACCTAACGAAGCTGCACCCCTTGAAGTCATCACTCCACCCAGCTCGGATATAGTTGTCACCACTGATCCGAATCTACTTCCAGAGGAACCACTTCCTGATCAAGTTTCACCATCGAATCCTGAACCAACATCCTATGCCTCACCTTCAACTTCCATTCCTAAGGATGTCTCTAGTTCAACTCGACCTTCCGAAGTGGTTCCAGCTTTGGAAACAGTTCAAGATTTACCACTCGGCACCTATGTGGATGACAATCCTGATCAAGCCCCGAATCAACCGCTTCCCCATTCTCATGAGTGGACCAGATCTCGCCCACCTGATCAGATTATTGGAGATCTCTCAAAACCGGTCACCACGAGATCTGCCTCCGTAAATGATTGTTTGTTCTCTTCCTTCCTAAGCAAAATCGAACCAACCACTATTGAAGAAGCCATGTCTGATCTTGATTGGATTACAGCTATGAAAGAGGAATTCAATCAATTTGAAATTCTTAAAGTTTGGCGACTCGTTCTCCGACCCCGCAACAAGACCATCATTGGCACAAAGTAGATCTTCAAAAACAAGCGAGATGAAGATGGAATTGTCATATGCAGTAAAGCACGGCTTATCGCAAAATGATATTGTCAGCATGAAGGCATTGACTATGATGAAACATTCGCACCAGTTGCTAGGATTGAAGCCATTCGCATGTTGTTGGTTGCGGCTCACAAAAACTTTGTCGTTTTTCAAATGGATGTTAAAACTGCTTTCCTCAGTGGCGTTCTCCAAGAAGAAGTATATGTCTCTCAGCCCGACGGATTCGTATATTCCACAAATCGACATCATGTCTATATCCTTGATAAAGCACTATACGGATTCAAACAAGCGCCATGTGCATGGTATGACAGTTTATCCAACTATCTTGTCAAAAACGGTTACTCCAAAGGTAAAATCGATCCTACCCTTTTCATCAAAAAGGAAAAAGGTGATATCATGCTTATCCAGATATACGTAGATGATACTATTTTCAGATCGACTAACCCCCAAAACTGCAAGACCTTCTCCGACCTCATGATTGCCAAATTCAATATGAGTAGGATAGGAGTGATGAATATTTTCCTCGGTCTTCAAGTAAAACAAATTTCAACGGGAATATTCATCAACCAATCGAAATACATCTAAGATATTTTAAAGATATTCAATATGACGAATTGTACCTCGATTGGAACTCCCATGTCTCCGGGTTCTAAGCTACACGTTGATCCTTTGGGCAAAGCAGTGGATGCAAAGAACTACCGGGGCATGATAGGCTCTTTAATGTATTTAACGGCTAGTCGTCCAGATATAATGTATGCTACATGTCTATGCGCTAGATATCAAGCTTCTCCTAAGGAATATCATCTTAGTGCCATTAAGCGGATTTTTCGTTATTTAAAAGGTACTACTGATCTTGGCCTATGGTATCCTAAGGATACGGGTTTCGGGCTAACTGTTTTTTCAAATGTTGATCATGTCGGATTCATGCTTGATCGAAAGAGCACAACGGGCCACATTCAATTCTTGGGAGATAAATTAGTCAGCTGGTCTTCAAATAAGCAAACGTGCGTCTCTACATCTACCACGGAAGCCGAATACATCACTGCCGCAAGCTGTTGCTCACAAGTAATTTGGATGCGCAGGCAACTTTAAGACTATGGATTTTGGTTCAATAAAATTCCCATCTATTGTGACTCGAAAAGTGCAATCTCCATATTCAGCTATCTAGTCCAACACACCAAGACAAAACACATCGATGTCCGGTACCATTTTATTAAAGCCCATGTCGAAAGAGGTACAACCGAATTGTACTTTGTTAATACGGAAATACAGCTTGCCGACTTGTTCACAAAGGCATTGGATGAGAAACGCTTCCAATTTCTAGTGTCGAAGTTGGGCATGCTCAATCTCAAAACCTGATTCTCAATCAGTATATTTAAAACTTCACAAAAAGCCCATTCAAGTTTAAATGCACATTAACCCTTTAGAGTGAATCTTCATTATACTTGAATTCTCGTTTTGTGAACTTTTAAACTCTTTAAAATGTTCTGTATTTTCACAGTTTTTTCGTTCTCGTACAATTTTCGACATGTATGTGTCTTTTTCTTTTTTAAGATATTTCGATATTTGTTTTACTAATCTTTTAGTTTTCGAGGGAGAGCGGTCAGGTAAGTTTTCTTCACTCTCACACGTCTAGGGGGAGACAAGTTTTTCTTAACTTAGGCACATTTCAAGGGGGAGTACTTAGAACTTTTTTCAAATATTTTTGTTATCGCATCATAAGGACTCGATATCCCCCATCTTGTCGCCTCAATAGGACTCGACACCTGACGATGTCGAGCTACTAAGACTCGACAAGCACCCTGTTTTTGTCCTCGACCCAATGAACATATGCCACGTGTCCCTGGCCCACTATTTAAACTCGAGGACCCACACATACTATTCACTTTTTGAAAAACTAAAATTCCCTCTTTTTCTCTTTAACTTACCCGAGCAAACAACACTCAAAATATTTCTCAAAATCTTCGAATTTTGCAACTCCAATCACACCATCAGGTTCGTAATCACTTCTTGAACATCTATAATTCTTGCTCATTCCTGTTTTAATCATTGCATGCTTATAAATTTCATGATTGACTGTTCGGTTCCCAAAACCATTGGGTTTTCCGATTTCAATGCTTTGTAGTGTTTCTGGATCGAATCTGGCCCTAGGATTAGTGTTAGATATGTTAGGCGAAGCCCATCGACCTTAGATCTAGGCTTAAAACTCACTATTTTGCACTTTTGAATTCTGGGTAGTTAACTGGTCATGTTTATCGAATCTTCGAACACTTAGAGAATTTTTGTGAATCTTTGATGTTTTGTCGAGTCCAATGGATCCGACATGTTTTCTTATCGCGTCCCAAAGGCTCGACTTCTAGGACTAAGTGTTTTTGTCGCGTCTTTCTTACTCGACATGTTTCTTATCGACTCTAGTAGGTTGAACTTCAATTTTTTTTCCTAAGACTTGATATCGACCCAATTAGACTCGACATAAATTTATGTCGCCTCTTTGATGCTCGACGTATCTCCTTAAAGTTTCTTAGGAAATCTTAAGTCTTTATCTCGCCTCCTATATACTCGACATACTCACTTAATTTGTCTTAGTAAATATTTAAGTTAATATATCGACCCAACTTAGCTCGACATCTATTTATATCGACTCTGCAAGGCTCGACGTCTTTTCATTACCTGTTTTTAACTATTTAAGTCTTGTCGACTCCTTGGTACTCGACAACATTGTTTTCTCAATAGCACTTCACTCCTCATTTATTTATATTGAGTCTCACCTCATCTTCATGGTCCGATATTCATACTTAGCATTTTTTTCGTCTGGCTTATTCCATTTAACACTTCAAACTGATCTGCTTTCTATGGTTTGCTAACAATGTACTTTCAGTTTCCATGTTGGCTATTAATGATCCCATTGTATCGGATGATGAGCACCCAATGCCTTCGGAACGATCTACCGCCCGAAGCATGAATGTTGCAAACCAAGAAGACGTGTTAATGCCTCCTTCGGAAAAGCCAAAATTGCAACCCAACAACCATCACCTAGACTTTAGTATAAACCTCGAACATCCAGTCATCATGGAGTTTCTCAAACGCCATCCTCTTTGGTTTTCTTTCTCTTTGAAGCAGCACGTCCCTGCCTTTTATCTACAGCAGTTCTGGTACACATTGACATACCATCCGGTGGAAAGCAACTATCACTTTACGGCACAAATAGATGACTATGTGACCCGACTCACTCCATCTAGAATTTGCCGCGTCCTACGACTTCCTACCTCGGATGCCTATGAAGACCCCGTGACGGAAGAAGAACTGTGTCACGACCTACACGCACTTGGGATTCAACTCTGACCACACAACTGTTGGTCAATTCAACCGCATGCACCTACCACACATATGGTTCACCCTGTTTTCCCTAATCAATCGATGTCTGACGGGAAAACACACAGGCATGGACAGAGCAAGCACGGCAGTACTTTGGATCTTCCATGGAATAAATTACAGTCGTAACTACGACTACACTAAATTGATCTGGTCTGACTTGGTAGATTTTATTGCAGATAAAGGGAATTCCAGAAACCGGCACACCACTCGGACCAACATACACACAAAAGTACTTAAAGATAAACGATCAAAAGTTCCCGTACGTAATGCTTATTCCCGCTGCCCTACTAGCCCATGCTGATCAGCACGTACCAAGTGTGATAGCATATAGGGAGAGAATCGGCTTAATGGCTCCTCCAATACCGGATGAGCTTGCCCAAGAGCCAATAAGTGAGGAACATAATGAGATAGGTGAGGGTCATAGAATAGATGAGCAGGTTCAGGATCAAGGGGATTCTGAACCGGGTGTTGAGAGAAGAGAAGAAGTGAAGGGAAATGACGAGGGTGGTGTGTTTGATCAGCCTATCCCTACTACTGCTGCACCCACCATTCCCGTTCCACCCCAACCAAATGCTGCAACCGCAACCACCTCTCAACCTACTGCCCGAATCCTTCGCTTGAAACTCCTAGTTCGTGACAGCCGCATCTATCGCCAACCCTCACCATCAGTCAGAGAAACCGACGATACACTTAAGCTCCATGACAGTTCAGAAGATCTACGACCAAGACGTCTCCGAAGAATTTCGGCAGCGGATGATGCCCTAAACAGAATCGGCCGCCAGCCGTCAATCCAAGAGTCATCTACTGATGCAACTGATTCGGATTCCATTGCTGAACTAGTTCATC
Organism: Silybum marianum; assembly: GCA_036898165.1. Taxonomy (NCBI): domain Eukaryota; kingdom Viridiplantae; phylum Streptophyta; class Magnoliopsida; order Asterales; family Asteraceae; genus Silybum; species Silybum marianum. Next base: position 7,458,612 of record CM072539.1, read on the forward strand.
AATCCGATCCCCTATATGAAAATATATCCAGTCAACCTACTGAGCCGAATGTTGGAGAAATAAGGAGAACGGAGGAAGAATTACTTGAAAATGTTGAAGTGAGATTGAGTGAAGGGGAGGTCAATGTGCCTGAGAGTGAGATTCCTATCACCACAAGCCGGGTAACCGTTTCCCTTGTCGATACTCATCCGTTGGGTACCGATATTGGAGAAGACATTGTGGACTCAACAATGCAAGTGCACACCTCAACCATCCACTCTGTAGCCTCACAACAGGCTACGGTTTCATCACTTGTTGCGGATCTAGCTCCTCATCTAGCTCCCCTCCTCTCGGGAGGCATAGCTATTGAAATAAGAAGTAGTATCCCGCCTACTTCGACTTCAGTTCCAAGCACATTGAGTCTAGATCCCCCTAGGACACTAGAGTCACTACACACCGTGGATCTTCGTGACACGGTCTGAACTTCCATAGTGATGCCATCTATTGACATTCCACGAGGATTGGAAGGAAATCCTACTAGTGCTAATATCATGCCAACACTGAACGTAGGTCCCGCGGTTGATTCAACTGTGGTGTCAACATGTGTTCTAAGTGACCTTGGTGTTTCCCTTCCAGGTACTACTCCCCTACTTTTCACTGTCGATCCTGCCATACAGACATATATGAATGTTTCATTTCGACAAGCCAAAGCTTCCATGGATGCTCACGAGGAACGAATGCAACTACTCTTTCACAACAATCTACCATTCGCTTCCGGTACAAGGCCTCCTCAATCTTCTCATGCCAGTACATATAGACCAAGTACCAGTCGATTTTCCACCTCCTAAGATATCTAATAATTCATCATCTGAATCTGAGCCCCGATCTGAAGATGAGCCCCGACCTCGGCCTCCTTCTCCATGTAAATCCCAGTTTTACAATGATGAACTGATGTCTATGCTCTTAGCAAACCTACTCGCGGAAGCTGAAGCTCGAGGTCTACCTGAAGATGAACTCACTTGCCTTCTCCAATGCAATCTAGTCATTCCTACAGTTACTCAACATGAATTTGATTCCTACGAAGCGGATGTAGAAAAGAAACTCACTGATATGCAGACTCAAATGAAGCATAGTGAAGAGAATATAATTAGCACTATTACCGCTCTTCGCCAAGAGATTAAGGAGTCCTGCCAGACGGCTGAACATTTTAAATGTCGTGGACCTGATCAGGACGATCCGGATCCTTCTCCTAATCACCCTGGGGGGAGACGCGATGCCGGGTAACAAAAGCCTACCCTCCAGTTAGACAAACCTCCACTAATGGTCTTGGCACTTCGTCATCTGCTCCATCAACCCGACAGCAAGCTAATCCACCTCTCACGCATCAACAAGTAAATCAACCAACGGTTGAAAAGCCCACGGCAGATTTTGACTTTGGGAGTATGTCTCGCGCAATAGAATCGGAATCGATCAACGATGAACTGGTTAATGTTCAGAATCTGCGAACCCAAGTAAAATATTGGTTCAAAGATCCATACGGTCCAGTATTAAATGAAGAAAATTATGTGAACTTACAGCATACAAACTTGAACTATCATCCAGGATCTACTATTGGAACAGGGTTACTGCCTCATCAGATCCGTTGGGAAAGAATGCTCAGGAGTAATAACTCAAAATGGGTAAACAACAGATCAAAGTGCCCTATCTTGAAGAAACAATGCACAAGGTATTTGTTGAGAAGAAGAATCCAGATGATCTATCTCATATCCATCTCGTCACTGAAATGGATGCCGATCAAGTGAAAGAGTATGTATGGTTGTTGATAATGAAAGCAAAGAGACCGGAAGAAGTGATGTCAAGACGCAAGATAGTTGGCATTAAGGAAATAAGTTTTGACAAGCCGTTTCAAGTAAAGTTTCCTACATTCAGAGTTTTGCAAGACAATGGCAAGGAATACTACTTCACTAAAGCAGATTCTGCAAACATTGATGTGGTCGACATGGAAACTTTATACATAGAGTTGCGAGAGAAACCCAAGAGATCATTTGATGAGCAAAAAGCATTAAGAGCCATCGTAAGACATGTTCAAAAGGAGTTACGATACAGTTACCTACACAATCTACAACGGGGAATTGAAAGTCAACAAAAGAAGGTGTATCTAGCTAAACCGAATCAAGATGTCCCTGACTTGGAGAAGTTACATGTTCTAACCATTCTTACCAGTCCAACTCACGGTATGGTTTACATGAAAGAGATTGGAGAGAAACGGTTCTTAAGGTTCAATGAGACTGCTGCTTATTCAGATGGTACATTATGGGGAATCCGAAACAGGTTATCTACGGAGATAAGTTTTGATATGAAGAAGACAATAAAGCAATTAAAGTCAAATCAAAAGGAAAAGATTTTGAAAGAACTGGATATCATCAACAAATGGCAAATCAATCGCCAGACTCTAAGAAGATTTGAAGGCATGTTTGAGCTTAGAAGATGAAGACTTATTTTGCCCCAAAGGGGGAGATTGTTAGGACTCTGTTTTAATAGTGACAAAATAACGAAATGATAATTATGTATTTTGTAAAAGGTAATTCTATAATGCCTAAAACTCTTACTTTTCTTATATGCGTTAGTCCTTCAATATAAATAGGGGTTAAGGAGTAACATTAGTGTAGAAGTCGACAAAGAGAGAGAGAGAGAGAGCCGTATTATCTGAGAGCTTATTGTAATCGATATATTATATCAAGTGAGATATACGACTTCGATTATTCATATTCCTCGTGTTCTTCGTGTAATTTGTGCTTGATATTATTTTGGGATCCACAATTCTTTTTATTATTTCTTCTTGGAGCTCAAGTTGCCATCCCTTCATCATTTGTTTCAACGCCCAATGAATGGGTAGCCTTTCCGGCACTTTAGATGCGTCGAAGGTCACAAGACCTTCTGTTTTAGCCTTCTTGGTAATGTTTTGTCCTGGACCATTTGCTCTTCTATTAGGGATATTGGTCGCTCTACATCAGTCTTTTCCACCTCCGAAGAACTCGGTCTAGAGTTCTTATTAGAAAAAAGCTCATCATTGTAATGGTTGCTACAAATTACGCCAATATTGAAACTGTTAGAGATGTGTAGAGATGTTGCTATATTTATATAAAACAAACCCTTTTAAGACTATTAGCAAATTGAGGTTAACGCAAGTATATATTTATCATGTTACTATTCATGATTTCCATCAGATTGTACAATGTACAATCTTGATTAATTTTTAACAATTTAAATATTAAATATATTTAAATAAATATAAGATCAAGAGAAATACAAGAAACCAAACTCAGTATCATATATGATTTTATAAAATATGATTTTGTACAAATGTTAATGTAAAATCATATATGATTTCACATTTGATTTCAGTATCATATATGATTTTGTATAAATGTTAATGTAAAATCATATGTGATTTTGTACAAATGTTAATGTAAAATCATATGTGATTTTGTACAAATGTTAATGTAAAATCATATGTGATTTTGTACAAATGTAAATGTAAAACTATATATGATTTTGTACAAATGATATTCACACATGATTACAATGCTAATATGTCAGCAAAATCACATATGGTTTCAGTATCATATATGAAAATCACATGTGATACTATTATTCCATCACATATAATATACATGTGATACTAAATCAGAGATTTGCATGACTTTTTGCGTGATCTAGGTTACCGGCCAAGTTGTTGTTACGCCACTAAGCTCCATCACATATATTATCACATGTGATAAGGGTGTCTTTGATGTGATACTATAACCAATCAAAACCATCATATATGATATTAAACCATAGACGCAAACGATCTTTGATGCAACCTAAATAGCAAGGTACGTCATCCGCACACCATCAAGTCCCCTCTCGTGTATTATCACCTGTGATAAGGGTGTTCTCGCGTTCTCGTAAAATGGAGGTGTTCTCGTTTGAACCTCCACCTATCTATATATATATATATATCTATATAGAAGGAGGTTCAAACGAAAACGCTAAATATTTAAGAAAACAAGAAAACTTTTTTTCATGTACAAAATCACATATGATTTTGTATTAACATGAAAAAATGGACATGGATGACTTTCGCCGCGAGTTAAGTCGCGGGAAAAATCGCGGATAATCATATACGATTTTGTATGTGAATCATATATGATTTTGCACATGAAAAAAGTTTTTTTGTTTTTTTAAATAGGTAGCGTTTTCGTTTGAACCTGCCCCTATATATATATATATCTATATATATATATATATCTTAGTGTCAAACTAAAAAATAAAGAATCATTATCTCTTATAATAAGATACTAAACCATTTATTTATATTGTACGTTGTTGTGCTTATTATATATATATATATATATATATATAAAGATGTTTATGCGAGAACGGTAACAATTTACGAGAATGCGAGGACAATTCTCAGCCAATCATTTTGAACATGAAACTTTTCATGTACAAAATCACATATGATTCACGTACAAAATCATATATGATAGCGGCGACTTGCCCACAAAAAAAGTTGCGCGTGTCCTTTTTAATGCTTACAAAATCACATCTGATTTTAAAATCACATGTGATTTTGTACATGAAATCATATATGATTTGGTACATGAAAAATTTCATGTACAAAATGATTGGCTGAGGATTGTCCTCGTATTCTCGTAAATTGATACCGTCCTCGTATGAACCCGCCTCTCTCTCTCTCTCTCTAGATATATATATATATATATATATATATATATAGAGGAAGGTTCAAATGAGAACTTTTGATTTTTAAGGGAACAAAGGGACACATTGTGGACCCACATCATATGTGGTCCACAATGCGTCCGTTTGTTCTTTTAAAGAGGGGTAGTTCTCGTATGATCCCTTCGCTATATATATATATATAGAGAGAGAGAGAGAGAGAAGAATATATGTCTAGTAGAAGTTCAACTTCTTCTATTCCGTCGGTTTATAGAGATGAATTTAAAAATTCACTTTCTCCAATTCAGTCTTTTCGGAAGGAAGATGTTATTTTGAAAAATACTTCAGATGGGGTAACTCAACCTCAATACATAGTTGAAATACCCTCCTCTTTCGCAGGAAGAACATCACCTACTCCTTCAGATATGGGAATAGGGAGTAGTTATGGACTTTTGGCTTTAACTCTTGATGAAAATAACGAAGAATTTCCTATAGATGGAAATTTGAAAGAATTATTTTATTCTTCTGAAAATAAAATAAAAAGAAAATGGTTTTTTATGAAAAGTAAAAAAACTCAGAAAAAATGGTTTGATCTTTATAAAAGGTTTTTATTAAAGATGGGTGAAGATGTAGAATTTTTTGAAGCCTTAAAAGCCTTGTATAAAATATTTTCTACAAAATCCTTTCCTGATTTCTCAAACTTCATTGAGGTTCTTAAAATAGAGTATGCTTATCAAGATTTTATTTCAAAAAATGGAAAGGTTATAAAAAGTGTTCACCCTCCAGAAATTAGTCTATCTATTGAGATAGATAAAGAAAAACTTACGGCAACTCCTTATAAAAAGAGTGAAGATTTAAAATCGATTATTGAACAAAATAATTTTACAAACCTTTCTTTACAATCGATTGGAAAGCAATTAATTAGAATTGAAACTAAAATAAATGAAGAAAAAGATTCTTATCAAGAAAATGTTGTTTCTACATCTAATTTAAAAAGTAAAAAGGTAGATTATGCTACCTCAATTATTGATAGAGATAAAGTTTTATTTAAACCTTTATCTTCAGAAAAAATAAAACTTCGGGTTAACGAGAGCAAACATAATCCTGAGTTTATTCAAGAAATTATATCTAGATTAAAGAATCTAGGATTAAAAGAAAATGAGATGGCAACGTTAACGGCTCCTTCAGATGATACCACATCAGAAGAAGAAGATGTTGACGGAACATCTGAAATATCAGATTTAGAACAAATGTTTTTGAATGAACAAAAACAACCTTATCAGGTAAATGAAATTAAGTATAATTCTAATACTCCGTATAAAAAACCCTATTATCATAGGCCAACTCTAGTTGATACTCTTTATGAAGAGGCGAATGATTTTGGGGCAGTATCTTTTGATGGTAGTTCCATTACTGAATGGAATATAGATGGGTATTCTGAATATCAAGTTTTATTGAAACTTCATTATATGACTATGTATGCTACAACATGTCGCATCAAAGGTAACAATGATACAGAGATAGTTAAAGCTATTATTCAAGGTTTTACTGGCCAGTTAAAAGGTTGGTGGGATTTTCATTTAACTGAGGAAGCTAAACAACATATTATTATGGCTGTAAAAATAGAAAATAATGTAGAGCAATCGATACTGTTAATACACTAATTTATACTTTGTTAAAACATTTTGTGGGAAAAACTTCTTTACAACTTGATAAAACTCAAGAGCAACTTATGAATCTTAAATGTCATAATTTATCTCAGTTTAAATGGTATAAAGATGTTTTTATGGTGAAAGTCATGTCTAGGGAAGATAGTAAGGCTGATTTTTGGAAAGAAAAGTTTTTATCTGGCCTTCCTCATTTATTCGCTGAAAAGGTTAAAAACCGTATTAGACAACAACATAATGGGGTTATACCCTACCACCTTTATACCTATGGTGATTTATCTTCTGAAATTGTTGCAGAGGGTCTTTGCTTATGTAATAAAATTAAATTACAAAAACAATTACAAAAGGAAAAATTATTTGGTAAGCAGGCCCTAGGAAATTTTTGTGAGCAATTTGGATTATCTAATCCAAATCCTTCTAAAAAAGTTTCAAAAAAGGGCTTTAAAAAATCTTATAAGTATTTTAAAAAGAAAAGAGACTTTTAAAATGAAGATAAAACTAAAAGTTTTTATAAAAAATAAAGAAATCATCTCCTAAGAAGGAGAAGAAAGTACCTATTTGTTTTAAATGTAAAACAGCAGGTCATTACGCTAATAAGTGTAAGAAAAAGGTTTTGAGTCTTGATATTGAGGATGATTTAAATGAAAACTTAGTTCCTACTCTCAGAGATCTTATTATAGATTCTGAACAGAAAATTTTAAAAATTTCAGTTATTACTAAAGACATATCAGAAGATGATACTGAGTCAAGTAAATCTTCTGATGACTGTGATGGAAATTGCGATTATTACAAAGCCTTATGCAAGGCTAATGGTCTTTATGGTTTAACTAAAGATGAAAATCTTTTTTTAGATTTAATTGATAAAATTTCGGATCCAGAGACTAAGAAAGATATGCTTAAAAGATATCTTGAGTCTCACTCTAATAAGAGTAGTATCTCTTTGAAAAAAGAACCAGAGATTTATAATCTCAAAACTCTTATAGATCGAGTCAAAAATGAAGCTTCTACCTCTAATCAAGTGCCTTTAGAGCCAAATGAAGCTAGCATAGGTGATTTAAGGCATGAGGTAAACACTCTTAAAAAGGAATTAGTTCTACTAAAATCAATCATGGAGAGTGATATAAAAGAAATAAAAACGAGAGTTACTGCTCTTGAACTAAAACCTGTTATAACAGGAGAAGAGAAACCAAAAAATAAAAAAGATAAAAATTCTTTAACTAAAGAAGATATAGCTTCACTAAATTTTATTAATATGATTGATAGAGTTATTACTCATAAATGGCACACTAAAGTAACTATAGTGGTGCATAAGGAATATGTATTTTCCACTATAGCTATGATTGATTCAGGTGCTGATTTAAATTGTATAAATGAAGGGATGGTACCTTCTAGGTATTTTGTAAAAACTTCTGAAATTTTAAATGCTGCAAACGACAATAAACTTGTGGTTAATTACAAATTACAGAATACTGCTATTTGTAATGGAGGTTATTGCCTTGAAATGCCATTTATAATGGTTAAAAATCTTTCACATGATGTTATTTTAGGAAATCCATTTCTACACATGTTATATCCAGGTGGTTTTTCAAAAAGCGGGATTACAAGTGTTATTAATGGAAAAGAGTTGAAGTTTGAATTTGTATCTCAACCTCATTTTCATGAAATTGATATTTTACAGAGATTAATTTCACGAAAAGAGAAAATTTTAAACTCTTTATCTAAAGAAATCGATTATAAGCAAATTGAACAAAAGATTTCTTCACCTTATATGGTTAAAAATATTGAAGATCTTCAAACACGTATTGAGAAAACGTTATGTTCAGATCTTCCTAATGCTTTTTGGGATAGGAAGAAGCATATTGTTGATTTACCTTATGAACCTGATTTTAAAGAAAGCCAAATCCCGACAAAGGCTAGACCCATTGCAATGGGTCCTAGACATTTAGAGATTTGTAAAAACGAAATTGAGGAACTACTACTTGAAGGTCTAATTAGATCTTCTAAGAGCCCTTGGAGTTGTTCAACTTTTTTTGTTGAAAATGTTGCTGAACTAGAAAGGGGTGTTCCGAGATTGGTTATTAATTATAAGCCTTTAAACAAGGCACTAAGATGGATTAGATATCCTATCCCTAATAAGAGGGATCTTTTAAATCGTCTTTATTCCGCCAAAATTATGTCAAAATTTGATTTAAAATTCGGGTATTGGCAAATCCAAATAGCCGAGAAGGATCGGTATAAAACAGCTTTTAATGTTCCATTTGGTCATTACGAATGGAATGTTATGCCTTTTGGGCTTAAAAATGCCCCTTCTGAGTTTCAAAAAATCATGAACGACGTTTTTAATGATTATACCTCATTTATAATTGTTTATATTGACGATGTTTTGGTATTTTCCGAATCAATTGATCAACACTTTAAACATCTTGAAATCTTTATAAAGATTGTTCTTAAAGCTGGTTTTGTAGTTTCAGCAAAAAAGATAAAATTATTTCAAATCAATATTAGATTCCTTGGTCATATGATTAAAGAGGGAACAATTATCCCTATTGATAGAGCTATTATTTTTGCTGATAAATTTCCAGACGAAATTAAAGATAAAACTCAATTGCAAAGATTTTTAGGAAGCTTAAATTATATAGCTGATTTTTATAAAGACTTGGCTTATGATGCCAAACCTTTATTTGAAAGGTTAAAGAAAAATCCTCCTCGTGGGCCGATGAGCACACCCAAGCTGTAAAGAAAATAAAATTAAGGATTAAAGAAATCCCTTGCTTAGCAATAGCTCATCCAGATGCTTTCAAAATTGTTGAAACGGATGCATCTGATATGGGTTATGGAGGTATCCTTAAACAAAGGATAACCAATAAAGAATCTTTGGTCAGATATACATCAGGGATTTGGAAAGGCCCCAGAGTTAATTACTCCACAGTTAAAAAAGAAGTATTATCTATTGTATTATGTATACAAAAATTTGAAAATGATTTAATTAATCAAAAATTCTTACTAAGAATTGATTGTAAATCAGCAAAAGAAATTTTACAAAAGGACGTTAAAAATATAGCATCCAAACAAATATTTGCTAGATTGCAAGCTATTTTATCTGTCTTTGATTTTGATATTGAGTTTATTAAAGGATCAGATAATTCATTACCTGATTTCTTAACTCGTGAACTTTTGCAGAGATGAAGAAGGCTAAGGAAAAGGAAAGGGCAACTACATCGGTGGAACCAAGGAGTAATACTCCAACGGGTTATCAGAAGTTGAATCAGACTTATAAGTCTACAATAGAGAAGAGCGAAGAGGTGTTGAAGGCAGAAACTTTCAAAACCATCCCCGAAGAGCTTTATCTTGAAAAACATGCTTAAGATAGAGCATTAGAATCATCTTCAGTAAAGGAATATATATATCCTTTTGTTCCTATTTCAAGAATTTGGTTATCACCAGTAGAAGATAAATATGTTCATCTATCAGCTGCAGAGGTTATGACCTTTTATTCAAGAAATTTTACAGATCCTTTTATGTTTCCAAAGGATTATACATTTTATCAGAATATTCTCCATTATACTGGATCAGTGAAGATCACGGCTCATTTAAGATCAGGAGATGAGTGGGCCTATTCTAAAGCCCAAATTCTCAAAATTATCGAACCTAACTTATGGAATGGAGATTTATTTCAATCTCGAGAAATTACTATAGATGAAAAATATAGAACTAAAGTTCTATTTAATTATTTTGATTATATCAAAGCTTGGGATATAGCTTTCTGCTATGATAATCGACAGAGAAAGCATACGTGGTTTATGCAGTTTTGTCCGTTAGCTAAACTTGATTTTCCGGCATGGTTTATCAGGTGGTTTTCGGATTGGGGATTATACTCAATCATTCTCCCAAAAAAGATTAGAAGGGTTTATGAAAATTTTAAAACAAAAAATCCTTCATGTAAGTTTCCTGGACTTTATTTTGCTGTCTTATATCAAGTCCCTTGGATTTTTAAATGGGACTATATTTTAAGTCCAAGATCTCTTGAAAATCTTGGAGAAAAATACAATATTTCTTATTTTGGACGAAGGATTTCAATTAAATGGTGGGATAAATATGATTTCTTTCAAGCATGCTCAATATATTCCACTAAAGGGATTATTAATCTCGAACATCCACCGGTTCCAAAAGCGAGCGCATCAAGTTCAAGGAATTCCCAAGATATTATGAATATTCTTAAAGAGTTGAAGTCTCAAGGTACTTCTAAGAAAGACTTAGAGGAATTGTTGAAGGTGATCTTTATGCCAGAAGATGCTCTAAAAAATCCTCCGTTAATGATTAAAGAAAAGGACTCACAGGAAAAGGACTCACGTGATAGTGGAGAAGATGACATAATGCAAGATGCTCAAAATCAGGAATCTGATGATGATTTGTTAGAAGAATAAACTTGCTGACGTCAATCTCTATTATTAAAGAATGACATATGCAATTATGATGGCAGTTGTCGTGTTCAATTATTGTTGTAACTGTTTATTAAACAGTATGAGAGTTTTGCCTATTTAAGGCTACTCTTGTTAGTGGGAGAGGTATGCAAAATTTAGTGGGTTTATCCATATTTCCAATTGTCTCCCAATAAGTTTAGTGTGTGTTATCTAGTTTGCTTGCCACCTTTCTTGGCTATCTTTCAATCCTTTGTACTATATATATGTATGTTTTATGAATAAAAAGCAAGCTTTCATCTACCTTCTATTCTTGTTCTTAAATCTTCCTTGATATTGATAATACTCTTCCTTATATATATAAATACATCCTCTTATATAAATCCTTTTAGATCCTACCAAAATTGCAACAGGATCTAAAAGGATTTATATAAGAGGATGGATTTATATATATAAGGAAGAGTATTATCAATATCAAGGAAGATTGAAGAACAAGAATAAAAGGTAGATGAAAGCTTGCTTTTTATTCATAAAACATACATATATATAGTAAAAAGGATTGAAAGATAGCCAAAAAAGGTGGCAAGCAAACTAGATAACATACACTAAACTTATTGGGAGACAATTGGAAATATAGATAAACCCACTAAATTTTGCACACTATATCTTAGTGTCAAACTAAAAAACAAAGAACCAATATTATCTCTTATAATAAGATACTAAACCATTTATTTATATTGTACGTTGTTGTACTTATTATATAAAATTATTTGTAATTTTATTACTAATTAAGTTTTTATTTTTATTAATAGAATCATTTAAGATTTATGAGCATTAACTTAACCATGTAAAAGACATTTTTTATTTATATTTGACTCTTGTTTATAATTATTTAATAACCCTACGTATATTTTGAAATTAAATTAATTTATTAATTCAATATAAAAGTTATCATAGATCCTATAAGTAGAACAAGTATAGGGCCACATTATTCTCTTGCACAAAGCCTTTAAAATATTAAGGCCGGTCCTGTTCATATGTAAAACTTTTTGACAGTGTTTATGAAACAAAAAATACACACAAAAAGTTTTACAATGTGAAATGAGTACATGTAAAACAATCATATTGTGAAATAAATATATGTTAATCAATATATTAAATACTATGTCTAGGTAGAAAAAAAATCATATGAAATAATATATGATGCACAAGTTCTTAAGGTTATCACCCTTGTGTTGTCTGTGTTCCGTAATCGCATGTAAAATCACATGTAATTTGGCATTTTTTTTGCTTTCTTATTTTGACCATGTTTTCATTTGATCTTCCATATATACATGTATATATATATATACAGGGAGAAAGATGTTCATTTGTGATTTTGGACTACGGTCACACGACCTTATGTTATGGTCAAAGTTGTCTGAATCACATGTAATTTTGAACGTAATTTTAGTGTAAAATCAAATTGGCTTGAACCATTTTTTCGTTATGGCCAGCTTAGCGCACCTCTACTAATCCCATGAAAATCCCAGTGTCCTTGTAGGACTCGAACCGGTGACCTCTCGAGAAGAATCCCCACATGTCCAAGCATTATTACTAGTTGAGCTAACATACGATAGTTCTTATATTTGATTATCGTTCCCGTTTGAATACGACCATATATGTATATATAATACTTTGAGAATCGTGAGAACTAGTATATGTGTTGACATGTATACTCATTTTACAATAAATAACCCATACTTTACAATAAATAATCCATATTTGAATATAACTACTCATGTTATGGTTTAACGTGTAAATTCATAATCATTAAATTAAAATAGAAAGTTGCATTAGAGTTTTTGGTCTTTTTTCACATGTTTGTCTTAAAATCACTCCTATATAATATTATAACTTTAATTAGTTAAATATGAAATGATTATTTTTGAAACAATATGAAATGATTATTAGAAAAGGAAAAGTGTAATGGCATGTTGTGAAAGAGCATGGAGGTGGTGTAAATGTAAGTAATGATAGGGCGTTTGGATTTTACTTCTTTCCAATGAATGTTTTTTTTTGGTATGATGAGGTTGAATTTGTACCTTATGTTTCTTCATTGGTGAATGGCTTCACCACCAGCTTTTCTTTTTACTGCTTACCATTAGATATATATACAAACTTTAGGGTTAAGTTCACGTCAGATCATACTGTTTTTATGAGAGTCGGTTTTTTTCGTGAGACCCTTAAGACAACATTTTTACACTTGAAACTTTACAGCAAATTAAACATTGTAAAGATAAAAAAATTGCGAAGTTTCACAACAAAAACACTATTAAAGTTACATTCACAGTGTTTTTCAGTAAAGTTTCAAGTGTAAAAAAGGAATCTGACATGATTCGAAATCTACAACTTTATTACCTCAAAAGTTTATTAAAATTTGAAATAAGCATTGAACTTTACTCTTTGGTGTTTAAAAAGTTGGGGGCCAAAATTTATTTTGTATGAGGTGTTTTTAGGGGCTCTTTATATCAATTAGATGAGTTTGGTTTGCAGAATTCAAACGAATTTTATGGAATTGAAATGAGAAATTTATTTGATCCATTTCCTTAGTGATGTTTGGTTCGTGAAATAAATTGATTAGATTCTATCGGATTCCATCGAATTCCACGGTTGAGGAATTTGATCATTCTTTGGCATATGTGAAAGATTTGAATTTTATTTCGTGGTAAATGTAACATAATTTATAATTTTATTTTAGTAAGACAAGAATAACATTTGCATCCAATTTAATCACCACCCCTTCCCCGTCCAGCCCGAACAATTGCCCACGAAAACATCTCCGCCACCACCATCGCCTTTGCCACCACCATCATCATTTAATATTATCATTCCACCACCCCAACCCCCACCCACCCACCCACCATCCCTACCCCTATCATCACCACCACACCAATACTTTTCACCATCATAGTCGCTACCCACCCTTACCCCACAACCTACTCCACCCCACCCATCCCAACACCACCACACCAGTATTGTTGTCGTCACAACGCCACCCCCACGCCTACCCCACCCCATCCTCGGCAGATGCATATATATATATAGATAGATAGATAGTGAGAAAAAGAGAAAGAGAGATAGAGAGAGGGGAAAGTTCAAATGCGAACTCAAATTTGGTTGTTAACATGAGAACAAATGAGAGCGTGAAATGTGTCTGAATATAGATTATTCAGATTAAATATGACATGTGTAGCACTCTCATTTTTCCTCACGTTCACAACCAAATTTGAGTTCTCATTTGAACCTGCCTATATATATATATACTAGTTGTGTACCCGCGCAATGCGGCGGATGCAAATAAGAAGAAAATTCAATTACATGGAACATTGTTAGCTATAAGCAAATAGAAATTTCATTCCATATGATATATTGGGGATATAAAGGATTTAGAAAACGAAGGTTGAAAAATTAATCATTTCTTCAAGAATATATAATGTCATTATCAACTCTCATCTTTCCTAAATCCTTCAAATTCATTAGTATCGAAGACGTCTTCCAATCTTTCAAATTCATTAGTATCGAATTTCATCAAATGAACCTTCAAAAAATAACCAAGACTAAAGGACTATTATCCACCGCTTACCCGGTAAGCATTTAGCGGCAACATTTAACATTGTCACTTGTCTTGATAAGTAATATTTTAGTCCATCAAAACAGAATCATATGCAACAAATAACCATGTAGCCGTAAATCGAGTAAAGATTGTCAATCTCATTTATCAGATAAGACCCTCAGTTCTTACATCACTTTCACCGGCTAGGATTCTGAATCCTTTTTATGTTCATTTTGCAATACTAGTGACCCAAAAGAATTTTTTTATACGAGGACACTATAAAGTATAGACAAAAAATAACTGCAAAAAGCACAGTTATTTTCGACATGTCAATATCACTCGATTTGTTTTTAGCCTAATTCCATCATCTCGAGGGATTTTTAAAACTTTTTGCTTGTTTTCAAGAGATTTTTATGTTTGCTTTTTATCAAGAGTTTTTTCCGGTTTTTCAGGTTGGTTTCGTGAGTTTCTTTTGTTGTTTACGAAGTACGGTTGTACATTCTTGAACTGAGAAATAGTACGGTGACACCTTTTAAAACGATATGGTTGCACCATTCATAAATCTAAAAGAATTAATACTTCGAACGGAGAAATAATACGGTGACATGTGACATTGTAGCAAAATTATTACCAAGTACCAAACTTATATAAAAAAGAAAATTGTCATTTTTTTGAAAAAGGCAAGTAATTCTCATTTACCACCAAATATTTACAAACAGAGTTATAGAAAAAAAATACTACTGCTCCAAATAACAAAACCAAAACATTGGAAACAAGGTTTGCAAGAAGCAAACCTTGTAACCACAAACACCAAAACAACAGTAACGAGCAGGAAACCAAATTAAGCCTCAGCCAAACCAAAACGCAAACCAAACCAAGCCGAGCTTCATCCCGTCACAACAGATCATTACACCTTAATCGGCTCCTTTTACGCAACTACCTCTTCTTCTGCTTTGCTTGTGCACATAGCCGAACCACAATGATCAAACTGCTCTCGAATGAAACCATCTTTAAACAATTGTCATGAGAGCAAATAAAATGGAATCAACCCAACTTCCTTTTACCAAACACATTAAATATATATACATACGTTAGAATAAATGTGGTCGGATTATACTCTCTGTTGTAAAAAGAAAGAAGATTTGTTTGGTAACGGATTTATGGCCATCACAAGAATGTGTCCACCTTCCTTAAGGTACAACTGTCCTTTTATTGTATATGAATACTATATACACCCAACTAATCTATTAGAGCATTATCATGTGCAAAAAGAAATACCTTTCTATTGTTTTCAAACTATCCTAGTACTCGATTCCATTCCCAAAAATAGAATAATCCAATTTTGCCTACCACATCCAAAATTCCTCTTGATGAACAAAACTGGGAAGTTTTCAATAACATAATTCTTGCAAACTTATATAATTAGGACTATGGTTGCTAAGCTAATGAGCAATAATAACACTTCTATTAAAACAAGAAACTTGAATGACCACCCCCACCACCCGATTTACACACACAAAACAGATGAAAAGTAGATGATTATAAACACTTTTAAGTATCTATAGAAACACTTTGTCAACCAAAGGAGAAGATCAATATCAATAGCATAGTTTGAACTCAAGATTTCATTTTTCATAGAGAACATAATCCTCATCATTCCATGTGAAGTAAAAATATGAGAACCACATTATTAGTGTTGTCTTTTATCGGTGTATTTGCTTTCATTTTAGTGTAACACACTTTGATAAACTACATTTCATTCTGCAATTGTTGTTAGGCTTGGTCTTAGTTTTGTGTGATTATTGTTAGTTAAAAATATACAAATGAAACAAAAAATATGATTCTCGAAAAATGTAACTTGGATTTGGAACGACGAGGCCATTCCACTCTTGGTTTTAATGGCCGAAAGTGGTTTTTGATTAACTCGGACGTCATAAGCTGCAGGAGAGGTCCTGGATTTCCCAATATAAAACAAAGCAAATCAAGGATTGAAATAAGTAGGCAGTATATCAGATATGAATCTGAACTTTGAATAACAAATAAACTAAAATAAAATCGAACCTTTAATCCCTTATATGGATCTTCCTCCTATCTGTTGTTCCAGAAACGAAGCCAATAGCACCTTTCGGCTGATCTCGGTTGAAGATAGTCTTTCTTAATTCCAACCCCTTTTTATGTAAAAACACCAAAGGATGGAAATTTCATCGGTTCAAAACTGAATGCACCAAAAATCTATCACATTTCAGCCAATAACAAGAGATACAGTTACCTTGAGGAAGCTTCTTAGATTTAATTTATCAGGTCAAAACAAAATTCAAACAAAACCCAAAAACCTTACCTGAATGTCTTCAACTGAGAGAAAATGGAGATGGATTCGAGTGTTAAAAGATCGAACGAAATCAAGAAAATAAAACGAAATTCAACTCCAGAAGATTCACAGCATATATTTCCCAGAATGCGTTTGTCGTCATATCTGTACAACAGAACCAGAGGTAAACCGAATCAGAATAGGGAGATGAATCGATTATGAAATCAGTAAATAGGAGAATACCTGGAATCGAATCAGTAGAGAATAGCTGATCGAATCAGTAGAGAAGAGCTTATTGAGCTTAATGGGTGTCTGGGACTGTTTGAGGCAGCTTATTGAGCTTAATGGGGGTCTGGGACTGTTTGAGGCTGCTTATTGAGCTTAATGGGGGTCTGGGATTGTTTGAGGAAGCTTATTGAGCTTAATGGGCGTCTGGGACCGGTTAAGGCAGCTTATTGAGCTTAATGGGCGTCTGGGACTGTTTGAGGCTGCTTATAAAAACCTCTACTATAGAACACAGATTTGTACAAATTACATCTCAAAAAAAGTCCCACTATATTAATATATATTAATTATAACATATATATATATACACATATATAACACATTATGAATTTTTCTAGATAACAATTGACAATCTTTAAATTTGACTATTGGACGATCTAACAAATTAGTTCTTAAAAAAGGTCCCACTTTATTAATATATATATTAATTATCACATATATACAAATGCATAACACATTATGAATTTTTGTAGACAACAACTGACGATATTAATATATAAACGTAGCTTCAAAGATATTATAATGGAATTTGAAAGGGATTGGCCGTCCTAATGGTTTAGAGCATTCACAATGAAGGTTCCGTTTAAGGCTTTTGTTGAAGTTTTATAAATACATACAAACAGTGTTGTGTTTTAGAAGCATTGTTGTGTTTTAGAAGCAAACAAACTAAATACAAACTAATGGCTACAAAAACATTGGCATTCAAAGAAATTAACGCATCAAAACCATACATTTCCTAATCAATCAAACAACTCACTTATTGAGCTTAATGGGCATCTAGGACTGTTTGAGGCTGCTTATTGAGCTTAATGGGCGTCTGGTACTGTTTTAGGCTGCTTATTGAGCTTAGTGGGGGTCTGGGACTGTTTGAGGCAGCTTATTGAGCTTAATGGGGGTCTCGGACTGTTTGAGGCAGCTTGTTGAGCTTAATGGGGGTCTGGGACGGTTTGAGGCAGCTTGTTGAGCTTAATAGGGGTCTGGGACGGTTTGAGGCAGCTTGTTGAGCTTAATGGGGGTCTGGGACCGTTTGAGGCAGCTTGTTGAGCTTATTAGGAGTCTGGGACCGTTTGAGGCAGCTTGTTGAGCTTAATGGGGGTCTGGGACCGTTTGAGGCAGCTTGTTGAGCTTAATGGGGGTCTGGGACCGTTTGAGGCAGCTTGTTGAGCTTAATGGGGGTCTGGGACCGTTTGAGGCAGCTTGTTGAGCTTAATGGGGGTCTGGGACCGTTTGAGGCAGCTTGTTGAGCTTAATGGGGGTCTGGGACCGTTTGAGGCAGCTTGTTGAGCTTAATGGGCGTCTGGGACCGTTTGAGGCAGCTTTTTGAGCTTAATGGGTGTCTGGGACTGTTTGAGGCAACTTATTGAGCTTAATGGGCGTCTGGGACTGTTTGAGGCAGCTTGTGAAATAGATTGATTATACACACATTTAAATCGGACAAAATGGAACAAAAAACCCAAAATCGAACAAATTAGGCAGCTTATGAAATAGATTGATTATACACACATTTAAATGATCTTTTTAACTATCAGTTAAATATTTATAATGCTCTTTTGCCATGATGAAATCGGCATATCAAGATCAAACCATCCAACCATAGCACCCAACACTAACAAAATAACAACTAATTTTCCCAAAAAATAAATATAAACTTATGGCAGCTAAATACGATCAAGAATTAAAGCTGGGAGCAAGAGGACAATTTAGAATCGGAAACTTAGTTCATCTGATATCTATCAAAAATCCTTATCAGTTTTGCCACAAATATTGAATATTCATGTTTCATAAGCAGATTTCTGCACTTCCTCAATAAATGAAAAAGGAGAACAACCCAACAGAAAAGGTTCCAAAAAGGTTCTGAAAAGTGTTCTACACACCACATACCACAGGTAGCTCAACAAAGAAAATAATGAAAAGATTCAAACCTGGAGGAGTGATTGAACAGGAACGAAAATCGGTCGTCGTCGAATAGGGAGATCGAACAGTTTCTTGGTGAATCGATGGAGTGAGGGTGCGAGTGCGAGAATCGTGATGAAAATCGTCTTCAGTTTTGGTCGAACAGGGGTGTGAGAATGAAATTGATGGAGAGAGAGGAATGAAAATTGATGCAGATACATATACAGATGGACATCTCGGAGGCCGAATCGTCATCTTGGAGAAATCGCAGAGGCTGAAGCGTCATCTTGGAGAATGAGCGAGTTCTGGCAGAGAAGAAACCCTAAATTGTGACCACCGGCTGAAAAGTTCTGGCAGAGATGAAGCGTGACCTTGGTATATGAAAGGTTTTTAAGACTTTTTGAGATTTAAGACTTTTTAAGACTGGTGTATAAAGAGTTTGTACATGATGCAAAAAATGATGTACTTTAAGACTTTTGCAAAATTCCATTTATAAAGTAGTAGATATATATATATATATATATATATATATAGGGTGATAATCAAATAAAAACCAAAAAATGTTGAAAACTGTGAGGACCGATCTAAGCCTTAGATCTTATGATTTTTATTTAGAGCTATTTTTAATTAAAAAGGGTATAATCGTCATTTTGGTAACAAGATTCACTACGTACAACATAAAAACTCATTTTGGTGATGGCGGTGTCGTATATGCTGGAGATGAAGGTTGGAGCAAGTGGTTGAAATTACATGTTTGTCCTTAGTTTTTCAAATTAGACATGAGATTGGATGTGTTTTTTGCTAATATTACAAAAAATGTCATCTTTTTTAATTGTCATTGATTAAAACCGTTAAATGTTTGAGATTAGCTCTTAAGTCCTTAACCCTCTTTTGATTTTTATTTGATTATCACCTGATATATATATATATATATATATATATATATAGAGGCTGCATCTTCTACACCCCACTTAAAAGTTATACCCCATTCCTCCCAATCTCACCCATCTATTTCATAATTCAATGTAATTTAAAAAAAAATTATATATAAGGGTATAATTGTCTAATCAAATATCAAAATAATAAAAAATATTCTATGCAAAATAAAAATAAAATCTTATTTTGGGCAATTTCTTTTTAAACATGGTAGTTATCCCAATAATTAAGGAATTAATTAAAAATTCAAATTTTAGATATTAATCAATATCAAATTCATGAAAATTAAGGTATGAACAATAACTAACATATGAAAAAATCGTAATCCTGAAAAAACCGTAATCCTGAAAAAATCTGCATAAACCAAATTCCTGAAAAAATATGCAAACATGACTTCGGGTATGAACAATAAGTAACATATGAAAAACATATGAAAAAACACATATCTTTCAAATCGGTGTACATACATCGGCATACATAAGAGACAACACATGTCTATGAAAAAAATATGAAAAGCCTATGAAAAACACATAAATCTTTAAAAAGCCAGAAATTTTGAAAACATATGGAAAACGTATGGAAAACATATGAAAAATCTACAAAACCCAGAAATGATGAAGATGAACCCAGAATGATGAAGATGAACCCATAATAGATGAAGACGCGCAACACCCAGAAATGATGAAGATGAAACATAATTCGAAAGGCGCAAACATGAAGATGACCCTAACCTTCGCCGACCACCGCTGTCGACCACCTTTGTCGACTTCCTTGTGTTCATGTGCATCAATCGTAACCGTTTTGTAGCCTAACCTGGAAGCAAATAATGTAGCAAAACGAGTATGAAAACCCTTTGAATGGCAATCGTGTAACTTCCCTGCGATTAAGAGAGTCAATTTAGGAAAAGGATATGTATCCTGTTTTTGACTAATTCCAAATAAAACGGGATTGATTTTTTATTTATTTTCATATTTAAAAAATACAAATTGAGATTTCCATCCGTGTCCTTATGTTTTAAATTTCATACCCATCGTGACCTAAGATTTCAACTAAATTACAATCATGCCACCGCATTCAATGAAACCGTTAGATTAAGAAATGGAGGGATTTAGGAGGCATGGGGTGTAACATTTAAGTGGGGTGTAGAAGATCCTCCCTATATATATATATATATATAGAGAGAGAGAGAGAGAGAGAGAGAGGAAAGTTAAAATGTGAACTCAAATTTGGTTGTGAACGTGAGGACAAATGAGAGCGCGACACGTGTCAGAATGTAGATTATTCCGATTGATTAAACACTATATTCAGTTTCATTCAGTCTGAATATTTCTTTGATTATTCAGTTTGAATATGACATGTGTCGCGCTCTCATTTGTCCTCATGTTCACAGCCAAATTTGAGTTCTCATTTGAACCCACCCCTATATATACGTATACTTTTTACGATATTCCAATCTAATTCATGTCAACCAAATCTATCGTCAAATTCTATTTCAAATCTTTTAAAGTCAATTTTTTTTATGGATTCAAATTCTACCAAATTTTATTATGTGAACCAAACCCATTAGAGTTATTAAAATAGATTTTATATTTAAATACGACCATAACTATTATTGATTAAAAAATATGTTGAATCTAATTTTGATAATGCGAGAATGAAATAAGGTTAAGACGCCCCAAGACAAGTTCCAACCGTTAGGAAGGCGACATGATAAATAAAACGTGGCTGGATCCGCGTATTTGTAAGTCAATAAAATATTATTAAAGGACGACAAAATTTTAAAGTAAGTAGTGTAATATTCATTATGTATAAATCTGTAATATTCATTATAAATATTCATGTATGTTTAAATGTGTAATATTCATTATGAATATTCATATATGTGTAATATTCATTATGAATATTCATGTATGTGTAATATTCATTACAAATTCTATATATGTATAATATTCAATACGAATATTCATGTATGTTTAAATGCGTATAACAATTTGACAACGTAAGTCTGTAACTCAACATCATCTTCTTCAACACTTTCTTCAACGCCGTAAGTACGTAACCTGACACCACGTTCTTCATCACCATAACCCAACACCACACCAAGACCAATTGAGAACCTATGGAGACCGTTCGAGAATCCATGCATTCATTTGGTATGTGTTTATATGTGTAAAATCATAACCTACCACCTTCATTTCCAATCGAGAACCTATGAATTTATTTATTATTTGTGTGTGTGTGTGTAAAACCATAGTCTATCACTTTCAGCTTTTATCGAGACGGATCAGGAACCCATCAAGACCAATCAAGACTAATCAAGAACCCGTCCATTGACATGGTGTATGGCTGTGTGTAAAATCATAACCTACAACCTTCATTTTTCATCAAGAATGATTGACAACCTATTGATTGATTTATCGCGTGTTTGTTTGTGTAAAACCGTAACCTACCACTTTCAGCTTTTATCAAGATGGATTGGAAGCCTATCTAATTAGGAATTCATCGAGATCAATCGAAATCTGATTAAAAAGAACTAGAACATGTGGAGTTGAAACAGTATTATATTGATGATGAATATATTATGGTGAAAATTAATATTTATGATAAATATCGTATTGATCCAAACTTTCTGAGATTCAAGTATGTTGATCGCACTACTACCAGAACCAATTTTAGTTCACGAACTTAGAGAGTAAAAATACACTAGAATTCCAATTATATGATCTAACAGTATTTTTCTAAGAAGAAGTCTAAAAATAACCAAAATGGTCTAATACCCAATCTAAACTGATATAAACCCAAAATTGATTATACAAATGTGTTCCCCTATCAAATTCAATCACTAATGTTAGTTTTTCCAATGTTATTTCTTAATAACCACTTGTCACTTATTCATTCATACATTTTTAAATGCAGATTGTTTGTTTTTTTTTTGCAGATCCTCTTAAGTCTGAAAATCATATGAAAAAAGTGGCAACCCCACCACTTAATTCCTCTTATACGTGTACACCCGCATTGTTAGGGATTTTAAAATCAATGATTGATTAAGATTTCAAACTTCAGATGTAAAAAGAAACAGTCTAACTAATTTAGATTTCAGACTTCAAGACCACGTCTTATTAATCAGAAGTGAACTCTGACTTCAGACTTAAGCACCTCTTAAAAAACAAACGCTAACTAAATCTTTTGAAATCAATCAAAACAAGAAATTGTTGAAAAACTTCAAAAACTTCAACAACTTACCAAAATTACTTCAAATCATCTATAATCCGTCTCGCTCTAATACCAATTTTGAGTTCAAATTCCAGCAAAACAACAAACAGTATGAATCAAAGTACTAGAAAGATAGATCAAAAGTCATATGTATATTGATGTCAAATGTATGAGTACAGTACTTCAGAGAATCTAGATAAATCTTGAGAAGTTAAATGTAGAATGAAGTACGTACCAAACAAAAAGTCAAATCAAACAACATATACCCAAGGGGTATTTGCAAACCAAGTCCCTGTAGTTTCAACAATTACAAATATATCCCTAACATATGAAAACCAGTTTACATTTATTTTATTTAACCCGTTATTGTATAGTGTTATTTACTATTGACTTTTTGTTTGTCACTCTAATATTCTAGGTCTTCAGCCCTATATGCATCAATGAAAAGCACTAGATAACATGCAGATGGTCGTCTACGACACCTACCGCTACCCATCATACGAGCCTTTATTTGACCCATGATGATTAAATTTGGTGAGGTGTTTCTGAATGTATTTACATTAATGAAGCACCAGACTCATATACAACTTAACCAATAGTTTGGTGGGACTTACACGTTCAATGTACCACAAACAGAGCTCCCCTCTTGGAGATTGTGATGTATGGGCATGTAAGTTCATGTCACTGTTGATTGATGGTCGGACCTGATTAGGTTCGGATGATCCGATGATAGAGTCGAATGAGTGGCCATGGCACATGGCAGGCAGGGGGGTAAATTTTTTATTTCTTATTTTTGTGATTATTGTATATGATGTTACGAGTTAAGTATTTTTTGACATAACTGATTACCAATTATTAATTAACTATGCATGTCTTAATGAATTGACTTTTACATTTGTATATTCCATAGTACACATACATAATATAATTCACCGACTAGCACGGATTCATTCCATAATTAAGTTACATTGTACTTACAAAAAATAGATTAACATGAATTCATTCAATCGACTAGAACGATGTGTTGAAAAACCCCATTATAATCAAGAGATCTTTTGCGCAAACTGTGGAGTACTTTTTTGCTTTATGCTTCTTGGTGAAACATATGAGTGTTATGATATTGGTGGATGACAAAGACAGCTAACCGCTAATGATAGGCTTAAGGCATCTTTTCTTATCCACCGATCTCATAACTCTCTCACCCTTCACCAAGAAAGAACAATTCAAACAAATGCCCCTTTGTTTGCCCAAAAGGCCACCTATTTCGCATGCGGTTTACAACATAGTACAAATTAAAAGTTGCTTATTTCTAAGATACACAATCATTCAATTGACTAGAACTCTAATGTGTAATGTGTTGAAAACCTCATCATAAACAGCAGATCTTTTGCGTAAAATGTGGAGAACTTTTTTGCTTTGTCCATCTTGCAAAAGATGAGAATGTTATGATATTGGTGGATGAGAAAGGGGCCCAACTGTTCATGATAGGCTTAATGCATCCTTTCTCATCCAGTGATCTCATAACTCTCCCATCTTTCACTAGGTAAGGATAATACAAACAAGTGATCCACCGTTTTGCCCAAAAGAGCTCCTATTTAGTATGAGGTTTACACCATATTAAATATTAAAAGTTGTTTATTACTAAGATACAGACTCAAGAATTTTTTTAGCAAGAAGTGTTAATATCCACTCTCTCGTTATACACTTCAATGACGGTATGGTCGTCAACATATTGACGTATATTTTTTATATCTTCATCGACCGTCAATGCTTGTTTTCCACTCAATAAGTCTGCATCTGGCTTTTGAAAATACAACTTATACTATTTTTGTTTGTCGTATCCTAATGTTAGGTCTGAAAATATTATATCCGAGATGACAACCATTGAAGACATTAAGGGCATAAGCGTAAAAAAGTCATCAAAATGGATGGTTTAATTATAGGAATAGATTTATTATATCAAATGTAGAGATATTATTGTAATTAAGGCAAGTGTATAATGCCTTTTATCATTTTTTCTTTATTGCGAGAATGTCGTACATATATATAGAGATTTAGGGGTAGCATTAAAAGGTTAGAGCTTAAAGATGATATAGATAGGTTGAAACTAGAGAAAAAAGAGATTATAGTCGTGAGTTAAGCTTTTCATTCCATTCATTGTAACCACGATACAAGTGAGATATATGACATAGTAAGATTATTGATGTTGTTCTTGTTTATTAAATCATTACCTGATCAATACTGGGATCACAATTGGTATCAGAGCCAAAGATCAACGATTTGAAGAACTTCCAATCGATTTCTTGGAGAAAAGGTACTCCATCTCTTGCTTATATTTTTCTGTTTGATGCGATAATCTAAAATTCTATGAATCTGAGTACTTTTTCTTTTGTTAATATCTTCGTTTATGTCTCATACTCACATCTGCAGTTTTTCGATTAATTTTGTCTCGGTTTGATAGTTTTCTGGGTTTGTGTTCTTTATTTTCGAACCTGCATTCATAGTTATCGGATGATCCAATTAAACCCACTAACAACCCAATTAAACCCAACATGTCAACCCGTGCAACCGCCAACCAGCTAATTAGTAAGGTTGAAATTGGGTTCGAAAAACTCAACCCAACCCAAACCATCAACCCGCCGCTAATATATATTATTTCGATAAAATTATATATATATATATATAATATTTACAACTTTATAATTTACAACCTAACAATATATATATATATTATTGCAATGTACATCCAAAAAAAATACATTTATTAAGTAGTTCAATTTAGAGATCAAAGCCAAAACTTAATCCAAGTAAGTGATAATGTGTTCTTGGATAAACGTTTATTAATGATTGTAGATTAGGGTTTAACAATTGAGGTTTAAGTAAGGTGTTTTTAAGTTATGACTTCTATCAACATTTATGAATGAATATGATAAATACATATAAATATGAAGTCAATTGGTCGGATCAATGGATGTGAACATGAAATAAATGGTATATATATGTTTTATTCATTTATATGAATACAACTTCTATCGACGTGACAATGTCATCTAAATTAGTCACGTAGCATTAGAATTCAACGTCAATATATTAAATAAAATTTAGTTAATAGTATCACAATATAACAAAATCACGCGTATATAGACACACATACATATAAATATTTTAAAAATAAGTAAATGGTTTTATCTAGTTTTCCGCTAGAATTATTTATAACTTTTTTTAATTTTTTTTTTTGAAGAGATCCGACAACAATTGATATATATCACAAAAACAAAGAAACCCTCTAACAAAACTCTTTGTATGTTTTTAGTAGTATTTCAATCCTCAATTCTATGTATACTACCAAACCGCTAACCCGCCCAACCCGCCACAAACCGCAAGGGTTGGATTGGGTTGGGTTGTAGTTTTGAATGAGTTGGGTTGGGTTGAGATTTTCCAAACTGTCATAATTGGGTTGGGTTGGGTTGTCAAAATATCAAAAACCGCCCAACCCAACCCGTGTACACCCCTAATCGGATCCATTAGACCCGATAAACTTGTTTATCGCATGCCTCTTAAGCGAGCAGTAATTTTATCGGATAACTCTGACCCAATAAACTTTTTTGTCGCATCCATCAGCTTCGATAGATTTTTTTTTTATAAATTTATATTCATCATTAATTACTTAGACCTTTTTGTCCATAGAAAAACTCAAGACCCCTTGGAGCTTTTTCTAGTCAAGAAACTTTAGTAATTGTTTTTGAATTTTGATAAAATCTGTCATATGTATTCTTGATTGCTTAGACCTTCTTGTCAATAGAAAGACTCATGAACTTTGTTCCTTGCGGCTTTTTCTAGTCAAGAAACTTTAACAGTTGGTTTAAATTTTGATAATTTTTTATATTCAAACATATATTGGTGTTTTGGAAATTCGATAACTTAGCGATTCTCGTCCATAAAAAGACGCGAGAACTCTGTTGCTCACAACTTTTTTAGTCAATAAAACTTTGTTATTGTTTTCCTTAAACTCAAGTTGGAAAATTTTTTATAGAAAATCAAGTTCTCGCATTTGAAGGACTCAATAAACACCTTTCTCAGGTTTAACTCATCCAAAAACCTTGTTCTCGCATTACCTTGACCCGAGCTCTTTGGTCCTCGCATTCCATTGACCCAAGTTCTTTGGTCGTCGCACTTTCTTGACTCGAGAACATCTCTTCTCGCACCATATTGACCCGATAAAATTGTTGCTCGCATCACCTTGTTCGAGAACCTAGTTTCTTGTATCCTTTAAAACCGAGAACAGTTATGAATTGATTAAAATCGTTTATCTACGATCACTTCATTAGGTAACCAGTGCTTAACTTTTTTTTATATATAAGAACTAATTGTGTATTTGAGTTCTACATGATCTTGTTAAAGATGAGTACTTCTCAAACTGTGATGATTGCTGAACTCGAAGCACGAGATACAAATAACATGAAAGTGCTTGATGAACTTTTAAGAGAACAAGTATACCTTAAATCTGATTTTCATAATTCAGAACAAACAAGAAAAGTTTCGAAAAAAAAGAGTTTTTGGAAGAACAACTCAAAGAGCATTTTATGAATACAAATCATATGAGGTAGAAAAATTTTTGTAAAAAGGAAAATTTTGGGATGATAAAGATAATTTTGATCAGGAATACAAATTTTTTGAGTTAGAGAAGTTTAAAGATTCTGAAACTTATAGTGTTGCTCTTTCAAGTAATATCTGAATTTATGAAATTTGAGAAAAAAAAGGAAATTAACTTTTGTTGACAAACACAAGTTTGAAGTTGAGGGAAAAGCTTTTGAAAGAAAAATTAAAACTTGTGAGTTGACCATTAGAAAACATTCAAAACAAGTGTCACATTTTGAGCAAGTTGTGGTTTACAGCGAAAATCTTTAGAAACAAAAGGTTTGGAGCTTTCAAAACAAATTTTTGAACTTCAGAAACTTTTAAAAGATGAAAGAAAAGTATTTGAGACTATTAAGACGAATGTAATGAAGAAAAGTGTTTTGATCTTTACTAAAAACAAAAATTTGGAAAAAGATTTTGAAAACGAGAGGAAAGTTTCTGATGAGAAAATTGGTAAACTTTCAAATAAATTATCTGTTTTAGAAACAAATCTTGTGAATGAACTATTAAATGAGATTTGAATTTCAAACAAAATATGATTTGATTATGGAAGAAAGAGTTTCTTTGTCTCACAAACTTAAAAAACTTGAAAAGATTCTTGAAACTGAAAAAGTTATGAATTTTAGTTTGTCTGATTAATAAAGAAATCATCTTTTGTGCAAAATCAGAGAACTTGAAGGTTATAAAACTACTTCAAGTTCAATTCATAAGATGAGTCATCTTTCTTCAATAAGTTTCTGTAAGAATAACTATTCTTCAAGTGTTAGGTCAAATAATTATTCAAACAAATCCATATCATATAGTTCCCCAACTTCTCGAACCCATGATTCTACTTTGTCTCACAATGATTTTGTTTCTAAATCCGGTAATTTTAGGAAGTTTAAAATGGTTTGGAAGAAGAAGTCAACTACAGATGATAATGTTGGAAACTTGCCACATACATCTCTTGTAAGTGATACAAGATCATTTGTTTCCAAGACTGTTTTGCCTTATTTTGTCAGGTCAATCAAACAGGTAATCAGTCTAAGCGCCACAAATCTTTGTTGTTCTACTTGCGAAAAAAACGATTTTGTCAATAAAAGGTGCGTTCAAAAATGGTACGGTACTTATAGTATCCCCACTTCCCCATTTGTTGTTTCTAAAGCTAACTTCCAAGGACCCAATAAAGCTTGGGTACCAAAATCTTTTTAATCTCTTTTTACAGAAATGTCATGTGTGCTCTAATACAAAATATTCAATCACATGACATGATCATTCAAAAGGTTATGGTGTTTTTGAAGGGGAGTGCCATATTTAAAAAAATAGTTTCATAGTACTTTAGTTATGAACCTGCTCTAAATATTGACTTCTGAATACATCAGTTCAGAACTCGGACTTCAATGTTTCAACTCTTTGTGTGTGATAGGATTTACATGTTTCAATGGTCAATCCAGAGCCGTAGGACCTACCCATGAAACACATCCCTATGTTAGATATTCTGAAAGGGTGTGATTTAGATAAATTTGAGTGCTTGTGAGATAAAAGAAAATTGTGAGACTGTGACAGAACTTAAAAGAAGATACTTGGTCCTTACCAAACGTAAAAAATTATCCGCATAGCCACATACTCTATTCATTCTCGATTCTTTGGAGATGAATATTGAAATAGACATGGACCCAATTTCAATAACTCGTGTCACCCCACCTAGCTACTCAAGTATCTCACAATAGGTACTTGTTTCATATATCACGGAGATTAAACATATTTGTCTATCTATTCTTCACTTGGAAGATTTAGATACTGAAACAAGAAGACACACCCCCAGTCTTTGAACTCCATACTTTGTTCACTTGAATCCAATGAGACAAAATATATATAATTTTTTTTACACTTTGTACGAGTCTTTGTGATTCAAATTGCATATCGTTGTGGTTATGCCAGAACAATTTGAGAAGTTTATTTTCTAACTTACTTCTGTGATAACTGGAAGTCCTATAACAGGTTCCTAAATTGCCAATTCTGAATATAGGTCACTCAGTTGAACTTATTTTGATTGTTGTGATAATAGTTGCTACACGTGCTTCTGTCTGTTAGCTGATTACCCATTGTTGCACTTCCACTTATTGTCTTTGATCGCTAATAATGCTTAAAATTCTCCTAATCATTATGAAGGGGATAAACTGTACATCAAAGACACGCGATGAGATCACACACGGAACGATGACTTGAAAATTATTGCATTTGTTAGATCTGACAAACTCAAGTCATCACATCAGCCTAACCTGATAACCTCAAGATATCGCAACGTTTAGAACCGAAAATAGTTGGTCTCTTTCATCACACGACAAATTCTACTTGAAGAAAAATTTTACCCTACGACATAACAGCTCCTTCAACATTCTGTTCCTGAGCTACATGTTAATGTTAAGGAGACCTTATCATGTGATCATATCCGTAGGGGAGTAAAAGATTCAAGATAAAGATTTGTTGACAAAGTTTCCTCGTCTTCAAAAGAAGGAGATTGTTACAATGCTGATTTGCTGAATTGTAATCTCAAATACAAAAGGGAGATTTTTAGGTCTGAAAATATTACATCCGAGATCACAACTATTAAAGACATGAAGGGCCAAAGCATAAAGTCAACCGTCATAATCGAAGGTTTAATTATAGGAATAGATTTATTATATTAAAGTTAGAGATATTATTGTAAATAACACAAGTTTATAATGCCTTTTATCATTGTTTCCTTATTGCAATAATGTCGTACATATAAATAGAGATTTAGGTCTAGCATTAGAAGGTTAGAGCTTAAAGAGGATATAGATAGGTTGAAGCTAGAAAGAAAAGAGATTATAGTCGTGAGTTAGTATTTTCATTCCATTCATTGTAACCACGATTATACAAGTGAGATATATGACATAGTGAGATTATTGATAGTGTTCTTGTTTATTACATCGTTACCTGATCAATACTGAGATCCATACCTAGGTCTTCCCTTATCTGGTGAAGTAGATTGCATGGAAAGATAGTAGACATGCAACATGTCAACATAGATTTCTAGACCACGAAAGTAATATCTTCTAGGTGGTTCTATAAAGTACCCTTGATGATGGAGTTTCATGCTGAACATTGTGGATGAGCAATTGTTGATGAATATTAACAAGATTAGCCTTAGACAAGATTAAAGACAACTAAGACCCAAAAAAAATATACACACTAATATATAACTTGATGGTAGTAGCTAGAAACGATTGAGATAAACACATGTAGTTCTAGGCATGAAGATTTTGGGATGCCATGTAAGAAGATATGTAAAATTTTTTTTTTATTGAATCCTAGTTTCCCTTTTATGTGGTTTACGACCCCTTCAAGTATGATATTCATAGGAAAACATGGAGGCATATCCGTAATTGCGGAAGTCAAACTTGCAGACTTGATATTCAAGTATGATATTCATGGTCAAAATTGCAGACTTGGATTTAGTCAAGACAATGACATTAAAATCGGATGATTAAAGCCTGCAAGATTCATCTGAAAAGTCTAGAAAAAGCCTGCAAGCTTCTTCTGAAAAAGTCTCCAAGATTCGTCTAAAATTATGGAGGTCAAAGGTTAATATTACGGATCTGGACATGGTCAACATGTAAGGTTGGATTAGGGTTTAACCCCATTGTCACATGTGGTAGGCTCACAATACGGCAGGTTCACAATCGGGAACTTGGGTAGAAATTGTATTTTTTTGAAACATTAGGGGCCATGTTTGCAATTGCGGGGATAGTGATAATCCCACCAAGATCCACTAATAAGTAATCTAAACAATTAAGAACAACTATTAAATCTAAATCATATGTATTTATTAAGAATCTCTCTTTATAGTCACTTTCTCTCTCTATAAATATTAAGAATGAGCTCATCATTAGACATTACAATACAAAAAGTATTGATACCCTTGACTAATACAAAGTCAAAATATGAAAGTAATCTACAATTAAACTCTATATTTGACTTTCTTGATATGTTGACTTTGGTTGACTTTGAGTATGGATCTTTGACCTCTTTATTCTTTAATCTCGTTATCATTCTAGGTGATCTCGGATACAACATATTTTAGATCTAACAATCTCCCCATTTAGATTCGAGATCATAAAACAACAATTATCAAATATCTTTAAAATCATGTCTTCAACTAGATTTTGAATTTAATAATATCTCTCAAATCATAAGTCTTTAACAAACTCCTCTTTATGAAGAAGAACAAACTTTATCAACCTTTAAATAACAAAGATCTGAAAATAACAATATTCCTTTCTCAACAACAAACTCAAATCAGAATCTTCTTCATGAAATCATCTTCAGTCTTTAGAATTCTCTTTTGAGTAGTCAACAGTCAATTAATTTTCAAACAAATCTTTTTCAAGTCTACGAATAAGGCTCGAGGATTTGACACTACGTGTACTAAGCTTAACACCTATAACATGAAAGAATCCAAATTTATGAACAAACTTCTTCAAACATCTTTTGT
The DNA here is from genome assembly GCA_036898165.1 of Silybum marianum. Taxonomy (NCBI): domain Eukaryota; kingdom Viridiplantae; phylum Streptophyta; class Magnoliopsida; order Asterales; family Asteraceae; genus Silybum; species Silybum marianum. Next base: position 7,490,767 of record CM072539.1, read on the forward strand.
CTGTACAGATAAGTCAACAATAAATCTCAAAAAGTCAACATCAAGTTCTTCAAATCAACACCTTTTCATCAATATCTACAATCTTTAAATCCAATGGATTTTTAACCTTAGACTCAAAAGATTTAGATTCAAACTATCTCATCAACAAACTAATTCAACAAATTATACCAGTTAATCTAAATCAATTCTTCATCAATATAATCATTTGATATTTAGCTCCCTCTACACAATTAAATATTTGTAAACTTTATCAGCTCCCCATTAACATTAGCAATCGCTTTCATTTCTTGTCTTTGCAGAATCTCTAACTTTATGTGTTGATGTCTTTGATATATTGTTTCTTCCCCTCATGATGATTAGGAGAATCCTGAACATCATGAACCATGAAAGACTAAATCAACATAGCTTTATTAAACACAAATCACCACAAATATCTTCATATTTCTCCCCTTTACACGAATAAAACTTCTCCAAGTTACAACGAATTTCTCCCCCTTAAACATCAATTTTCTCCAATGAATTATTTGCCTCCCCCCTCGAAAATTGGGTAATCAACTAACATAGAAGCATATTTAGCAACTATTATCATTTCAATCGAAATAAGTAAGTGCCATATTTTTAGTGTTGGCATCGGGGTAGCACTAATAGGACTTCCAATCATCACTGAAGTAAAGTTATAAACTAACTTCTCAGACTGTTTCGACATTATCACAAAGATATGCATTGGAATCACAAAGATCCGTGCAAAGTGTAGAAGACATTAAGAACCTTATGCTATATAAGCTCAAAATGTGAAAATACATTCCACGGACTCGATGTGCATTATTGAAGTTCGAAGGTGGGACACATTTTCTTCCTTTTCAATATTCAAGTCTTTCAAATAAAGACTGAATAGTATATGTTTCGTGGTCGTGAAAAATTGAAACAATTCGTTGTTAAAAAAGAAATGAGTAGCACTGGTGGGGTTAAACAAATAGTCGACCTGGGCTAGTTGCATGTTTTAATGAAGATCACGAAAGAATTGTGAACCAACAATAATATCTTGAAGTGGTTAGGGCAGAGTTCTCATACTCTTTTAACTCGGTTCTCTCACCATCTATTAAAAAAAATTAATATCCGAACTCTCATTTTCATTTTTCTTCTCAGCATAATGAGATTATTCAACCGTATGAGTTATCTACCCACTCTTTTTTTTAATATCCGTCACCCCTCAATCACTCAAGGATTACTTCATTTGATTTGACAAACGTTGTTGAAATAACCTTTTGTAACACCCAAAGATTTTGTTAAGAAAAAAATATTTTTTTAGCAGGTCTTGTTGGATTCTAGTACGTCTATAATTATATATATATATATATATAGGGTAATAATCAACTAATAACCATAAAAAGGTTGAAGACTGTAAGGATCGATCTCAATCACCCAATGTTTTTAATCAAACGTTATTAAAAGATAATGGCATGTTTGTAATATTTGTGAAAGTGAGGTCTAATCTCACATCTAATTAAAACTTCGAGGACAAACTTGTAATTTAAGATTAGTAATCTCAAGTTACACGCCTCTTCATTCACCGTGCCATTGTTGAATCAAATTTCTTCCGTCATTCATCAGATCCAAAAAAACCGCCAATGTGAAATCGAAACTAGAATATGGAGAAGATGTGTATACAATCCCATGGCCATTGATTTGCTTGTTGTGGTCACCGTCGAACAATCTGAATACCGCCTCCGGGTAAGAAGAGGGTTCGAGGAACAAATTGAACGAATTAGGGCTTTTTTGAGGGGACGACGAAGATAACAAAGGATCATCGTCGTCTGTGGTCGGTATTTCCGCAAACCGATAGACTGCAGAAAAAGGATGTTGGTGTTGGATGCCATCCTTGTTTGCGCCGCCCCTAGATCTGGATGACGGATTGTTTCCATTAATGTTATTGTTATTATCGTCATCGTCAATAACAAGAGACTCCATTACTTCACGAGATGCATAGATTTTGGGCGTCTTCAAAGCCTCTGGTATCCCATCATTAAGGATGAACATTTGAAGATGAAGTTTACAAAACAGAGTGATTCGATCGAGGATGGAGAACCTTTCGAATTGTCGATGAATATTTGGGGGAATGAAGGAGTCGATCATCGCGATAAGATTGTGGGTTTGTAACGATCTTATGTAATTCCAACACGAATTCTTTCATCTTCCTCAAATGCAATCGTAGAAACAAGAAAATATGGTTTAGACTTTTAGTTTGTAACTTCTTTAAAAATAGAATAAAAGCGAATCGATATTTTTTTTATAAGAAAAACCTACAAAATAATGTTCATTTGCACTAGAATTCTCCATCCGCCCGTCTGTGGTGGCTGGAAATGGGTGTTGACATTGATCAGAGATAGATTTAGAAGGGCCTTCGGCCACCATCTAATCATCTTTTTCTTTGAAATTTGCATTACATGCTCTAAATCATCGTTTTTTGTGTATTTTAGATGAAATTTGTTGTTTGGTTTCATTTCGTGAATTAAGATATAATGAACATTATCTTTTGGATTTCATCCGGTGAAATAACATATTTATGAAAGTTATGATTTATTTCGTGAGGTGAAATAAGGGGAATGTATCTTTTCATCTAGTGAATCTGTGTGTTTCATAGGGTGAATCTTCGTTTCATTCGGTGAATCTTCGTTTCATGTGGTGAATATGTGTGTTTCGCGATGGTGTTGGTCGTGTGCAGAAAATTCGGATTGTTTGTTATCAAGTAGCCTCCATTTCTGGTATGCATATGGCTAAGTTGCTGTGTTGTTCCTTTTCTACTTCCTAGTTGCCTACCAATGTGGTTGTTCTTAGATTCCTTTGGTTTTGAGATGGCTTGATGGATTTGTAGGTTTGTTTCTTGCAAACCTTGCCCGTGTTTCTATTTTATTTCTTGTATGGACACTATATTGGTTTGGTATTTGGTGGTATAAAATGTTTGCTTTCGAAAAAAAAAATCCTATGGTGAATCTTTATTTCATATAGGATGCATTTGGTTTGTGGGATTGTTTTTGAGGGATTTGGATTTCATGGACGGATTTGGATTTGGAGAGATTTGGATTGGATTGTATTTGAAAATCATAGGTGTGTTTGGTTTGTAGGAGTTGGAATGGAATTGGATTTCTATTATTTATAAATAATTTATATAAAAATATAAAAAAATATAAAAATAATATAAAAATAATTAAATTACATTTTTATTAATCAATTATTACAAAACAAATGTTTTTAACATTTTTAAAGCATTATTTCATACAAATTCTACGAAATCCCGCGAAATCCCGAGCATCCGCCAAGAATTTCAAAATCCAATGTTCATGGGATTTTAAATGAATCCATGGATTTTAGATCCTTACCATTAGACAAACCAAACACCGGAATGGATTGCATTTTAAATCCAAATCCCTCCAAATCCATCCAAATCCCGCGAACCAAACGCGCCCATAGTGAATTGAATCTGTGTATTTCATATAGTAAATTAATCTATATATTTCATTTGGTGAATCTTGTTATCAAAATGACGATTATACCCTTTTATAATTAAAAATAGTTTTTAACTAAAACCATAAGATCAAAGGCTTGGATTGGTTTTTATGGGTTTTTAACCTTTTTGTGGTCTTCGTTGGATTTAACCCCTATATATATATATATATATATATATATAGAGAGAGAGAGAGAGAGAGAGAGAGGGTATGTGATAGTGTAATTGTCCATTGTACATACTGATAGAGAATTAGCAATCATATTAAATCCAAAAAATAAAAGAATATTTGATTCATCAGATTGGGTGGGGTTCAAATGATCGTAACCCAATTTGAACATAATATCTACGATTCGAAGATTTTACAACTCGATTAAACATTGAATTGTTTTGGATTGAATTATTTCATGTTAAATTAGGTTAGCCGAATTGGTCGATTTTTTAAGCCCCCTCTTAATACTTATTTTCAATTTGTTTTCTTAACTAATGTTGGTCTTAATTAAATATGGAACACTCATAGCTTTTATTGGACTTTTAATCCAATAAAACTAATAACTATTTATTTTATACCAAAGCGTCATAATGAGTTGAGAGAGTGAAGTAAATCGCCATTTACCGAATGCTTAATTGGAGTCACTGGCTTAGCAAGTGGGTATGGTATGATGAAGGATTAAGAGGCTGGTAAGTGTTTACAAAACACTTACCTGATAAGTGTTTACTGGTAAAATTCAGCACTATTATTTATTTACCGGGTAAGATTTTATTCTACAAAAACAGGACCATATGCATAAATTTACCCGGAAAACGCTTACCATGGTAAGCGTCATCGCCCTCACTTACTGGGTAAGACTCTTGGTCCTTGCCTCGCTCTTACCGAGTAAGATTCATGGTACTTACTAATGTGACTTTGTAAACACTTATCCAGATAAATGTTTGGTAAACGTCCCTAATAATCTAACAATATAGTAACGACCGATAACTTTACCTGGTAAGTGAGGGAGAATACCCCTACTCGATAAGCATTTATCGCATAAAACATGATTAATAATAATCTATTTTAAAGGTCTAGAATGTTAATAAGGTAAGTGAAGACGATGGCTATTTCTCTTAAGCGCTTCCTATGTAAAAATTTGGTAAATGGCCCTTAAAACTACCTTAAAAATGCTGTCATTGGCTATTAGAATGAAATTATGCAACCTGATAGTAATCAAGAAATAAATCGTTTTATTAACCTTTGATAAAAAAATATTTTATGATAAAATTTTGGGAACACGTCCTAGAAAACATTTCTACATTAAATTTATGGTAAATATGCTGATTATTAGGTTGTTAAATTTTTTAGTTTAGTCAAGGGTATATTTAGGACATATAAATCTTGGGTGATAATAAAATAAAAACCACATAAATGTTATCAACTTGTAGAAATTGATTTAAAAATATTTTTTATATGATTTTTTTCATCAAAGTCTATAATTTAAAATATTATTTCAAATATGTTCGTGTTCATCTTATGAAAAATTGCATGTGATTTTTTTTATTCATCTATTGAAACGAAAAATACTCGTAAAAAATATTCATATATGTTATACCCGAAAATTTATCCCATTAACTTCGTTAACTCTATTAAGGATTCTCCCATTGCTATCGTTAGTCTCGTCATAAGTTAACATAACTTAACTAACGGAACGTTAGTAAACACTCATCTAACAGCGACGTAGACGACCGTTATGTCCGTATGTATACATTTATATTATTTTCAGTTACAGGTCGAACGACATTATGGCAGTCATAAAGACTAATCATCAAGGCACGACCGTTATACCCGTTAGAGAGAAGTTAAAGATGGAATCTCAAAATCAAGTATAAGAGAGAGATTAAACAAGCAGAATTTTTTGAGAAGAATCATACCAGCTCTCGACAACGTCATCGATAGTCTCGACAACTGTAGCACGATTCACGACACTAGTCCTAGACTTACGACTACACGTTCACACACTTTTGTCTTGTAACTTTATTCACTTGTTCCAAAGGCCGGCGTCCCTGTTTGACGTCCATAGTGCACCGACGATCCTCTTTACGGTCGTCCGCGGTTTTTTCCCTCCGAAAAGGGTTTTCCGCATCAACAATTCTTTGTGTTGTTTACTTTCTGTTATTTGGTTTTTAGAAGTGATTTTCCTTTCTTTAATTGATTAAGGTCCGAATCATCCGGCTACCGTTACGTCATTTTTTGGCATTAACAGTTTGGCGCCATCCATGGGACACAACTAGAGAAAAAATCTCTTCGAGAAACCCTTCTTTTTTTCTAATCTGTTTGAATTTTCTGTAAGCACAGGATGGTGAGAATAGAGGATGTTCAAGGCAGAAATATGTCCCACAACCTCGAAGCTATGCGCCAACAGATAAATTTCTTGGAAGAACAAAACAGAAGAGCTCACCAAGAAATCCAGGCCCTAAGAAACACAAATGGTGCTTCGACGTCTACATCGGTGCCTGGGACCAGATCTCAAAATCCTTTGCCGCCACCACCGCCTCGATCCTCTTCGCAGACATATCTGTCCATTCCAATCTCTTCATCTACTCCACTAACATACACACCAATTTCTCAAGCCACTTCGCAAGCATCTGTGATCGTACCAATCCCACCGTTGCTTGAACATTTGTTCACGACCACGTCAGCTCCCCAGAATACCTCACAAATGCATATACCCGCGCCAAATAACTCTGTTACAGAACAACCATATATGCCATATGCACCGTCCTCTCAAGCAGATAATCCTTTCTTGGGATAAACATACGTGTCCACATGTTGGTCCCTAAAGGGTCTACAAGAGTTCAATCAATAGTAAACAGTTTGTAGAAGGGGGGGTTGAATACAAACACACACAGATTTTGGTTTTTAAATGAGTTTATAGATAATAAACAAATTTACAGTTACAAGCGGAATAAGAACAAGTTTAATACCTATTCTATTGTAACTAAGAAACACTAAGTTTGATGCACAAGAAGATGAAAGAAAGAATAAAGAGGGTTTAGGTTAGACAGAAGCATGCATTTAGATGAAGAAGATATCTCCATCTTATTTATCTCCATCTTATTTATACCCGTTTGCATTTAATGCAAGACAAAAGGTATATGCCACGTATCAAGCTTAGATAGGAAGCTTGTCCTTGCTAATAAGACAGCCATGCTTTTGGCCGAATATGAACTGTACCGTATCAGATATGATGGGGACACAAGAGACAAGTCGTACGTCCTTTTCTGACATGGTTCTAGGTTTGACCTTTGTGCATCAAGGATAAGATCAATCTTTAATCTTGCAAAGGAAGCTTCATTTGATCGCTGATACTGAATGTTCAAGGATGAACTTCAGTATCGCTGAGGCTTCACAAGACTTCACACTTTGAGTAGACAATCGCTGCTATCGCTAAACCGCTTCAATTCACTTAGCTGATTTTCTCTTTCTTCAGCTAGGGTCTTTGACTTTCGCTGAATGGTCTTCTGGTGTGATAGCTGATCTTCAGTTCTTCAGAGATAAGCTTGTTGTTCCTTGATCTTCAGTGATCGCTGATGGTTATCAGCGTGTGCTATCACTGAATATGAACAAGCTTATATAAAAGTAATCATATTCAAATCATTTAACAGGAGTTATGATCAACAATCTCCCCCTATTTGATTATGATTAAGCAACATAGGAAAATTGCTTTAAGAGACTAGTAAGGACTTAGGAAACATTTAAAGAAAGTTTTCTAAGTACTAATCTGTAAAGTCTTTTTCAGCTATTCTACTATCTGAATTGAGTTTCATTTATAAGGATATGAAAGCACAATTTTTACAAGTAAATAAGCTTAAAGTACATTCACTGATTAACTTTTCAGAATGAAAGATCAGTGAGTGAAGATAGTTTAAAGAAAATAGAACTCTTATGTTCATTGTCCCTTTTACTGTTTTCAGGGATCTTTTCAGTACTAGGATGGAGTAAAGTACTCTGATTGAGTTTCATTAAATATAATATGAGGAAATTACAGGGAAATGAAATTACAATAATAAAGTGATATCTATAACTTGTACACTGAAGAAATATTACAAAGGAAATAGAAATCTATAACTAGTCAGAGATATTCTCGTTTCGTCTTTGTAACTCATTCTCATAAAGTGTCTTCTGTCGATTCATCAGAGGGGTATCTGACCAGCAGCGCCAAAGCATGATCTTTATGAGAGAGGATGGGGCCTTGCGAATCTCTTGGTTTCTGAAGAGTCCTAAGAATCCTTCATTATCCAAGAATACCATACCAGGTTCAGGCAGTGAGATCATTTCATATTCTTCATATCTTCGGTCTTGAGGGTGAGAGGTACAAAGCATTGATATATCAGGGAGCTCAAGATGACCAAGAATGCTTTGATAATCAAATTTAGTTTCATGCTCATTCTTAGAACTTGAACTACCTTCAGCAGTTGATCTTTTCTTCTTAGATGATTCAGGGAGAGGGGGAACTTGCACATGTTGTGACATTCTTTGCAGCAACTGATCCAGCACACTGTCCACCACATCCTTGAATTTGGATTTGGAACCCTAAATGGCATTTCTGATTTCTAACCATTCAGTGTATCTATAAATTCTTATGAACTTGGCTGCTTCTCTCTCTGTTTTGTTCGTCCTTGTCATTCTTACGTATACCTTTGGACCACCTCTGTTGGAGTGTCGCCCTTGGATAGTTGCATGAATGATTTTGGCTTCAGATCTTCAAAATTTCAGTCTGTTAGTGCACCAATCAAGCTCTTTGTCTTTCTGCATAGTGGCTTCAGCGGATAGTGCACTTAGAATCTTTTGTTGAGCAAGAATCGGATCTACATTCAAATTTTCGTGTGCAAGTTCTCTCTGTGCAAGCGCTTCAGCGACCTTTCACTCTTTTTCAGTTGATCTTTGGCCGCCTTATCTCTTGCAGAGTCTTCTCTGAGCAATTTCCTTGCTAAAGCAAGATCATTCTCAGTTTGCTTTATTTCCTTATCCCTGATTCTTTAAGCTTCCAATGCTTGTTCTCTCTCTTCTCTGGACAGAAAGCAGAATTCATCTACCATCCATATTGGTACGGCTTCAATGGGTTCAACTTCAGGCACCCTTATTCTTCTAGCCTCGAATTCCCTAAGGAATTTTATTCGCCTTTCTTCTTCTTCAGGCTCGCTTATGATAGGCTTTTGAACGCGACGCGTGGGAATAGGGCCCTCTTCTTCTTCAGAGTCAGTTTATATTATGTACATAAAATGCTCTTCAGAGGAAGGTTCCTTCCATGAAGTTGAGTCCTTTGGGGGACAGGGATCACTGAGGGAAGGAGAGGAGGAAATAGTATTGTCAGAGAGAGTTTTTGTAGGTGAAGGAGGTGTGGGGGTTTCAGGGAGAGGAGTTATGAAAGGGATAAGAGGAAGAGATACCTCATGAGTGGTCTCCCCCTCAGATATAGGGATAGTGGCATCCAGATCTACCACTTCTTTTCCTTTGCCTGAGGGACCGGATTGTCCCTGAGAGGGATGTGGTCCGTCCCCCAAGGGCTCTTGATGAGCGACTCCAGGCCTTGACAATCTGAAGTGCTCTAAGGCACTTCCAATGTCATCGTCGTCTTCATCATCATCCATCCCCCCATAGTGAGGGATAGGTTCTTCATCATCTTCTTCTTCTTCTTCGTCTTCATCTTCATCAGCATCATCTTCTTCAGGTTCAGTTCGCTGGATGTATGGAGAAGTTATCTCTCCAGGGAACCTCTGGTTATGCTCCGAGATGAGTTCGTCAGCGAACTCTTTGCCACATCTCTCCCCTCAATGTTATAAGGAGGTAGACAATGCACCATCAGAGTGCGAACATTCGTCTGAACGTCCTTGAGCTTCACATCATTATCCTGAAGCGTGGTCCGATCAACAACGTTGAAAGAAGAGGAACTGGCCTCAGAGAGCTTGGTGAGCATCTGCATCATATCGGATTGAGTCTTTTGAATAGACTCAATGACGTTTGCTTGAGCAGCAACCTTCTGCTCCAGGCTTGTCATGGTCTGATGAAAGGCCCTGTTATCCTCTTTTAGGCAGAAAACGTCAGAGATGAGGTTGTTGACGTTCGTCTTGATCGATGGAGTTCCACCGATTCGTTTGAAGATCAGTTCAGCGGACGTCTGAAGATTGTCCACCCTAGCCCTTGTGAGAGCACATTCCCTGACCAAATAGTCAATTGCAAGGAATGTAGGGTTGGGAAGGACAATGGGAGGTAGCTCAGTGACTGGAGTGGGAAGCTTGGGAGTGGCCATCTCTTGCTTCACGTCTCTGAGCCAGGCAGCGCTGGGAGGACCCTGAGGAGACTTCCCCATATCCTTGCTGAGGGGAGGGGCGCTGGTGGTGGTTGTCGTTGCTGAAGTTGGAAGAGAAGCGACACCTGATGATGACATAGATAAAGACGCCAAAAACACATCCGAATTAGAAGATGGATGAAAAAATGTATGTTTCTCCCTGAGAGTATCATGAGGATTACTCTTAGGGACCACATTTGCAGAGGCAGTGTCATGAGGATCAGGGACCAGTGTCTTAGAGTATCTGAGGGAGATACTCTGAGGTCCTTGTAATTTGGCCTTCTAAAACTCAGATTGCCTAAACAATATTGAGGTTTGGACTGCGTGAAATTCAGCATTATCAGGATAGGGACAACTATCGCTGAGTCACTTGCTGAGGTGAGGACCAAAGAAGAGGAGATATAAGTAGATAGTGCTGATGAAGCAACAACGGTTGAGAAGACAGTGAGAGTAGTACCTGATCCAGCTTCAGCGGAGCCGGCTAAAACACCCTCAGTGACCGGAGTCACTGATGATGTAGGTAGTGCTGATGAAGCAACAACGGTTGAGAAGACCGTTGAAGTAGCTGAGGTTTTAGGTGGTGTTGGTAGTACACCAAAATCAGAGAGAGTGGTCTTTTGAGAGACCATCTTCTTTGGCTTCTTGAGTTTGGTTGCGATGGTCTTTTTATGACCATCGGTTGGTTGCTTCCTCTTAATAGCGGCAGCAGTGTCTGGGTTGCTCGTTGTTGGGTTGGACAACGAGGTGGACACTGGAAGAGGGGCTCCGATCACTTGCAGCATGTAGGGCGTGAAAGGAGCATCACCTGGACGTTCTTCAATGTCCAGGGACTTCTTCCCTACTACAGAGAAGGAGTGATCGCCAACCTTCGGGTAGTCTTCCCCAAAGGCAACTTCCATAATAGTCGCGAAGAAGCGAGGATAAGGGATGACGGGATGTCTGATGGCGGCGCTGATGCGACTAACCATGTCGCTGAAGATGTAGTCAGCGTAGTTGAGGTTGTGGCCGGTGCAGAGGGAGTAGGCAAGGTCTTGAAAGTGCTTACTCGCTTGGTCGTGCGAGCCGATCTTCGACCCAAGGCATTGGATCACCTGGGTGAAGATATATTGCCAGCGAGCAGGTAGCCTTTTCTTCTCTACCTTGGAACCCACCGTCTTTAGAGAGGGATTCTCCCAAGCATATCCAATTGAATCCAAGAATGCATCGATTTGCATCTTGGTGGGTTTAGCGCCCCATTGTTGATTCTTTGCGCGTACAGGGAGACGAGGAGCCTTCCTGAGAAACCCAGCAGTGAAAGAGAAGAAACCAAGATCTGGAATCTTGAATCCAATAGCAGGGAGTTCGGTTCCCTTATCAGTTGTCAGCATGGTACAGTGAGCCGTGTACCATAGAGCTTGGAGATGAGAAGAGACGCCCACTGGGTTGTGGACGAAAGCGTACATCAGTGGGCACGCCTTGATGAAGGTCGCTCCTTCAGCGAATTGAGGGCGGCCTGCGGGGATCTCCACCAACGCAATGTAGTTGCAGGAATTGAAGACGACTCTTTCCAAAGGAAAATGGCAGGTTGGTGCAGCGACCAAGGTGGTGTCTTCAGCAGCAGAGGTTGCAGCGGTCTTACTTGCAGAGGCCATTGCTGTGGGAAAGATAGGAACACCAAAGAGGTAAATCATGGTTTTATACATAAATGTATAAACCAGAGTTTGGTATAAAGAATACCAAATGTAAGATCAATGAAACAAGTATTTTGATGAACAATATCAAAATGCTTGTCATAAACAATATAATGAAAGATTTATTTAAAAAAGTGCGTAGGTGAATAAAAATGGATAAAATTTTAATAATAAAGTCTTCTGTTCTAAGGAAAGAACTTAGAACGGGGTTTTTATAAAGGAAAACCTTTTAACTTAGATTATTTTTATTTTTGTTTCTAAGAAATGTTTTTATATCATTTTTAGAGTTTTAAGGAGAAGAAGAAGTGAAACAAGAAGTTTCCAGTCATAAGTAAAGGTTTAGATCAAACCTTAGATGATTTCGAGAAGAAAAACACACAAATGCGTGTTCTTGGTGTTCTTGAGAAAACTTGAAGATTGGAAAGTTTCTTTTGCCTTTATGAGAGTTATGAAAGCGGAAGGAATAAAGTAAGGAAAAAGAGATGCTTAAATAGCAAGAGGAGAGAGAAAGAAAGGAGTGCTAAACGACGGTTTTAGCTTTTTGAAAAAGAAATGATGACCTGGCGCATGTTCCAAGAAAGGAGTTGGAATGGAAACACGCGGTCCGTCGTGTCTCAGATAAAGGTCTGACGTTTCCTTTTCTTTATTTTTAAAAGATTATAATGATAATTATCCGTAAGGAAGGTTTATCATTATTAATTTTAGAAAAAACTTCGTCACTAATAATATAAAGGATTTTCAGTGAGAAGTTTTAATTTTAAGATAGTCATTCTTTGATGAGAAAAGATATCAAAGAGTGATAAAGATTAGAAGATAATATCTGAGGAGATGGCCCAGATATTGCTGAATCAGAGTTCAGAGAATAGAAAGTTTGAAAGCTTTATTTGTATCCCTTGTTGGTCACTGAATAATAAATTATTCAGCGTTCTACATACCAAGTTCGCTGATTAGTAGATTGAATTTAGTTTCATCAAGAGGCTTGGTGAAAAGATCAGCTAGCTGATATTCAGTAGGTACAAAATGGAGCTCAACTTCACCATTCATCACATGATCTCTGATAAAGTGATATCGGATCTCAATGTGCTTGGTTTTGGAGTGAAGTACAGAATTGTTGGCAATTGCAATAGCACTAGTACTATGACAATAGATAGGAATTTTAGAGAGCTTGAGATTGTAGTCTCTTAGTTGATTTCTCATCCAAAGGATTTGAGCACAACAACTACCAGCGGCTACATACTCAGCTTCAGCGGTGGAAGTGGACACTGAGTTTTGCTTTTTACTTGTCCAACTTATTAACTTTCCACCTAGTAGCTGACACCCTCCAGTGGTGCTCTTTCTATCTATCTTACAACCAGCAAAGTCACTGTCAGAGTAACCAATAAGATCAAATCCTGAGCCTTTGGGATACCAGCGACCAAGATTTGGAGTTCCTTTCATATATCTGAAGATTCGCTTTACAGGCGATTAGATGGGATTCCTTCGGTTCAGCCTGATACCGAGCACAGAGACAGGTAGCATACATGATGTCTGGCCTACTCGCTGTAAGGTACATCAGAGATCCAATCATTCCTCGATAGGCAGTGACATTGACTGGTTTTTCCATTGGGATCCTTGTTCAACGTCAGAGGAGGCGCCATAGGGGTTTTCATCGCTGAGCACTGATTCATGTCGAATTTATTCAGCGTGTCTTTAACATATTTGCTTTGACAAATAATTTTTTTTGTCAGATTGCTTAATCTGCAAACCTAGAAAATATGTTAGTTCACCCATCATACTCATTTTATATTGTTTTTGCATTCTTGCAGCGAAACGAGTGCAAAGTTTGGGTCTTGTGGAACCAAAGATAATGTCATCAACATATATCTGAGCGAGAATAGTATGACCTTTATATTTTCTTAAAAACAGGGTTTGATCAATTTTTCCACGAACAAGTTTTTCTTTAAGAAGAAATTTTGAAAGAGTATCATACCAAGCTCTAGGAGCTTGTTTTAACCCGTAAAGAACTTTTTCAAGTTTAAAAACATAACCAGGATGGTTAGGGTCTGAGAAACTAGGGGGTTGTTGAACATAAAGTTCCTCGCTGAGTTTTCCGTTTAGAAAATCACTTTTAACATCCATCTAAAAAACTTTGAAGTCTTTATGGGCAGCATAAGCTAAAAAGAGTCTTATGGCTTCTAAACGAGCAACAGGTGCAAAGGTCTCACCATAGTCAATTCCTTCTTCCTGTCTATAACCTTGAGCAACAAGTCTAGCCTTATTGCGAATTATAGTCCCGTTTTCATCTAGCTTATTTCTGAAAACCCATTTGGTTCCTATGACAGTTTTATAAGAGGGTCTTGGAACAAGATTCCAAACTTTATTTCTACGAAATTCAGTTAGTTCTTCTTGCATGGCTGAAACCCAGCTAGGATCAGAGATAGCTTGATCTATCTTTTTAGGTTCAGAGAGATAAATGAAGTTAAGATAAAGACAGATATTACCTGTACCTCTACGTGTTTTGATACCTGCAGTGGGATCACCAATAATTTGATTTATTGGATGATTTGCAGTTCATCGCTGAGATGGTGGTTGAGGAGAGAGATCAACAGCAGATTCAGCGACTTGTTCTTCAGTTTCTGGAATAGGACTTGTTTCAACAACAGGTACTTCATTTAGAATCAATTCAGGGGATTGATTTTCAGATATAGTTTGGTTATTCACTAAGGAATTTCCAAGAGAGGAATCAGCAATAGGAATCTGATTCAGAGGAGTAACATTCATCCCTGAAGATGGATGATTGTTACTTGAAGAATTTACAGGGATTTCATCATCACATTCTTCAGCAGGAGGTTGATTGCTGAAATAAGTTTCAGGTTCCCCATAATGAGATTTCATTCAGGCATTCAATTCTTCATCATCCTCATGAGAATGAGATGCATGAATGAGACGAGATTCATCAAAGTTAACGTGGATGGATTCTTCAACATGTTGTCTTCTTTTGTTGAAGACTCTGAAGGATTTAGATACAGAGGAGTATCCAAGAAATATACCATCGTCAGCTTTTGGATCAAATTTACCCAAATGATCTCTGCCATTCAGAATGTAACATCTACATCCAAAAATGTGGAAATATTTCAGAGTAGGTCTTCTCCCATGAAATAATTCATAGGGGGTCTTCTTAAATCGTTTAACTATCAGGGATCGATGTTAAGTGAAGCACGTTGTACTGACTGCTTCGGCCCAGAACTGAGTGGGTAGATGCGATTCGCTGAGCATTGAGCGAGCCGCTTCGATGATAGTACGATTTCTTCTTCAGCAACACCATTTTGCTGAGGGGTTCTCACTGAGGAGAAGTTGTGAGAGATACCTCTTTCTTCAAAGAAGTTTACCAGAGTACTGTTTTTGAATTCAATGCCATGATCACTTCTCATGGAACGAACAATTGTTCCATTCTTTTCGTAAAAGAAAATATCATTTCAGGGGTATCACTTTTGGATCGAAGGAAGAACACCCATGTGTATCTGGAGTATTCATCAACAATCACTAAAGTGTATTTCTTCCCAGAGATAGATTGGACATTGACAGGTCCAAATAGATCCATGTGGAGGAGCGGTTACTGAAGAAACTTGCTTTGACCTGAAGGAGGCTTTTGTCAGCTTTCCATTTTCACAGAAGAGATTCCTTTGTAAAGGTATGATTTGGGAGGTCTCTAACTACGTCTTTTTGAAACAATTCATTTATTGTCTTAAAGTTGAGGTGAGAGAGTCTTTTATGCCATAACCAGTTTATGTTAGTGGATGCTTTAGAGATAAAGCACATGTTCTCGGAGTGAGAACTATTCATATTTATGACATATACATTTTCCACTCTTTTGCCTGTAAGGGCAAGCTTATCATTTCCGTCAGTGACAGCACATTTATTCTTTAAGAATAGAACTTTGAAGTCTTTGTCACATAACTGACTAACTCTCAAGAGATTGTGTTTTAGTCCCTCAACGTAGGCAACACGAGAAAACGATGTGGCTCCGTTGGATAGAATTCCATAACCTTTAGTGTATCCTTTGCCCATTTCCACCAAAGGTCACTGATGGACCAGCTTCTTCTTTGTAATCAGAGAGCAGAGATTTTCTGCCATTCATGTGCCTTGAGCATCCGCTATCAAGATACCAGATACCTTTGGCACTCTGCATACAACAAAAGATTAATTGTTTAAAGGTACCCATATTACTATGGGTCCTGCTTGGTTAGATAGAGGATTGGCGGAGGAGCTACTAGCTGAAGAACTCTATTCAGTAGATATCTTCACCTTTGGTGGTTTTGCAACCTTGGTGGATTTCACTCTTGCTGATTTATCAGCTTGAGCTACTTTCTTTCCATGAGCTAGTTTATCAGCTCTAGTAGCATTAGGACATTTGCTTGCAATGTGGGTAGTTTCACCACAGTGACAACATTTCCTATACTTAAAGGGTTTGGAAATTAGAGAGGGAGTTGGAAATTTCTCAGGGATAGGTCCAAGAATTCCTTTATCCATGGTCATTGGAGGTATAACAACCTTTTCAGGGGTAGGAGTGAGATCGATTTTAATTATGGGGGTTGGTCTCTGAGAAAAGTCAGGGACCTTCTTCCCAGTTTTAGAAGTTTTCTCTGAGGACTTCTTGTTCCTAAATTGAGTTTTCTTATTCTTAGGAACTTGATTAAGAAACTCGTTCTTGATCACTTTCTTAGAATTAAACACAGAAAGCTTCTCTTTAGAAGAGGAAGAAGAAGTTGAAGAAGAAGGATCAGGGATAGAAGATACAAACATTTCAAATTTGAGCATGGAACGATCATTCTCTGATTCTTCCTTTTCAGGGTTATAGCCTAACCCACTTCTTACTTTCATAGGTATTTGAGCATTGATGATCTCATTGACTTTATCAGAAGCTTTACACCATCCTTCGATGGTTTCCTTTTTAGTCTTGAGATCAGCGATAGCCTTTTCCCTATCAGCGATACCTTGTTGTTTCTCGATGCTTATTGTTTGATTTGCAAAGACTTGGTCCTTGAGAGATTCCTCAATTTTAGAAAGTTCTTTGATTCTTATATGGCCATCTTTTAATTGTTCAGATAAGTCAGTGTTAATTCTCTCGGCCTTAATTTTTCCATTTATAACATCATAAAAATCAACAGTCATAGCATCGAGAGCCGATAAGTTATCACTTTTAGAAGGTAAAGAGATAGAAGGAATAGTTACCTGAGTAGAAGGAGACTCAGAGGAAGAAGTCTCAGTGACTTCTTCAGCGTCCTCAATTCTTGTCATTAGACAGAGGAAGGCAAGATCTTCTTCATCTGAACCAGACTCTTCAGAGGTCTTGGCCCAGTCATCTTCAGCATCCCAATCAACTTTTTTAGCGACAAGGCCTTTGCCTTTTTGCTGGTGTTTCTTCTGATCCTTGTATTTGTTTTTCAATTTCAAATACTTCTCCTTTTTATCAGAGGTCTGGGAGGTAGTGGGAGCTGCAACTTTCTTCGACCTGCATTCACTGGCAAAGTGACCCTTTCGCTGACAGTTGAAGCATATCGCTGAGGCTTTCTCAGCGGGCAACGTTTTTTGCTTTTCAGAGTCAGAGAGGTTAGAAGGTTTTCGAAAATTGCTCTTTCTAGCAAATCTTTTAAAGTTATTAGTTAAGAGAGCTAGAGAGTTATCAAACTCAGAGATGTCAGCATTAGTGAGTTGATCTTCTAAATTAGTTTGACTAATTCAGTGATAGAGGTGATAGTGGAAAAAGAAACATTTTTAGAAGGAGTTCCCTCAGAAGTCACAAGTGCCAAAGAAGTACTTTTGGCACCTTTGAGTTCATTAATGAGGTTCTTCCTTAGAAGTTGAGATTGTTCCTCATTTAAGAGCATTCCATTTAATGCACTTAAGGACAATGTTTCAAGATTCTTTGACAAGTTCGACTGATTTTAGATCAATCAACAAACAGTTGAAACACTGGTGAATTTGAGAAAGAGATTCACCCTTTTGATACATAAAACTCTCATATTTTCTTACAAGGTTTATGCATCTAGTAACTTTTACTTCAGAAGTTCCTTCATATTGGATACATAGAGTATCCCACATGGCCTTAGAAGTCCTCATTTTCATGACAGAATGATAGACTTCATCTGGTAAAGCCATTGCTATTATAGATCTAGCTTTAGAGTCAATAGCAATTTCTTTCTTGTCTTCTTCAGTCCAGCTATTAGGAGTTTTAACAATAACCCTTTCAGGAATGGCTGGAGTAGCAGTGGTAGCAGGAACACTAGCTACTATTGTTGTAGGAACAAATGGTCCATTTTCTAGATAGTAGGGAATCTTTGGGTCAGATCCCTCTAGAAATAGAGACATTCTTTCCTTCCACAATGGAAAATTATCATGGCTAAATCTTGGAGGTTTAGTTAAAGATCCATTATCATTGTAGTTTGTATTAGGGTTTGACATTTTAAAATAGTTTTAAGAAAGAAATATTTTAAAGATTTAAGAAACACACACTGCTCTGATACCACTTGTTGGTCCCTAAAGGGTCTACAAGAGTTCAATCAATAGTAAACAGTTTGTAGGAGGGGGGGGGGTTGAATACAAACACACACAGATTTTGGTTTTTAAATGAGTTTATAGATAATAAATAAATTTACAGTTACAAGCGGAATAAGAACAAGTTTAACACCTATTCTATTGTAACTAAGAAACACTAAGTTTGATGCACAAATAGATGAAAGAAAGAATAAAGAGGGTTTAGGTTAGACAGAAGCATGCATTTAGATGAAGAGGATATCTCCATCTTATTTATACCCGTTTGCATTTAATTCAAGACAAAAGGTATATGCCACGTGTCAAGCTTTGATAGGAAGCTTGTCCTTGCTAATAAGACAACCATGCTTTTGGCCGAATATGAAAAGTACCGTATCAGATATGATGGGGACAAAAGAGACAAGTCGTACGTCTTTTTCTGGCATGGTTCTAGGATTGACTTTTGTGCATCGAGGATAAGATCAATCTTTAATCTTGCAAAGGAAGCTTCATTTGATCCCTGATACTGAATGTTCAAGGATGAACTTCAGTATCGCTGAGGCTTCACAAGACTTCACACTTTGAGTAGACAATTGCTGCTATCACTGAACCGCTTCAGTTCACTTAGCTGATTTTCTCTTTCTTCAGCTAGGGTCTTTGACTTTCGCTGAATGGTCTTCTGGTGTGATAGCTGATCTTCAGTTCTTCAGACATAAGCTTGTTGTTCCTTGATCTTCAGTGATCGCTGATAGTTATCAGCGTGTGCTATCGCTGAATATGAACAAAAGCTTATATAATGGAATTTCACTAAGTATAAAAGGAATCATATTCAAATCATTTAACAGGAGTTATGATCAACACCACCCCTATCCCAAATACCACCGTATACACGTACACCGTTAATCCGAATATGACTATTAATGGTGAAAGTCATGATTCTACCAATCGGAGCATACCATTTTCGACCAACCACACGTCGATCCCAATGACGAACGTGAATAATCCATTCAATACCTTTGAAATTCCATTCGACAGTTCGCCAGAAAGTTTAGACAACTTGAAGAAACAAACGAAAGTATGTTGTCGATACTTGCAAAACTTCCTGGAGCAGCAGTTCCGGTCGACGTCGAGCCTCCAACAGGATTCCAAGCCTCACCATTCGCGGATTCGATCGCCCTGCTAGACGTTCCCAATAAATACAACATCCCTACATTCACGCCAAAATATTCGGGTATCACAGATCCCAATGAGCTCGTCGCTCAATATAAAGAGCTTATGTGGACAGCGTCGATACCCCATAACTTCCAAGAGGTTTGCATGTGCAAAAGTTTCGGAGCGTCTCTCACTGGTGCTGCATTGCAGTGGTTAATCAACTTCAAGCCCAAATCAATACACTCCTTCGCTGATCTAGTTAATCAATTTTTTCAACAGTTCGCTTGTAGTCGCAAGATGGAGAAACAAACAGGCGATCTTTATTACGTAATCTAGAAGGAAGGCGAATTCGTCAGAAGTTATTTCAACAGGTTCAACATGGAACTGATCGGAATTCGCAACTGTGACACCAGGACGACGATCGAAGCCTACAAGCAAGGGTTGAATGATAGCTCAGGATTATACCTGGATCTCACTAAATACCCGGCTGATACATTTAGGGACGTAAGAGCTAGGACTCTCGCTCACATGAGAGTCGAAGACGACGCTGCGTTCCGACAAAAAACTTCAACTAATAAAAAGACTCTTGGGGTTAAGAAGCCAGATTTCAAAAACTCGAAAGTCGTCTCTAACGTCCGATTCGACAAGAGAAAGGCTGAAAGCAAGGTAAAACTTCCGACTGTATCGATTTTACAGATTTGACCAAAGCATGTCCTAAAGATCCTTTTCTCTTCCACATATCGACGCTATGGTCGAGGCCACTGTAGGACATGAACTATTGACGTTCATGGATGCGTATTCCGGGTACAACCAGATACTTATGCATCATGACGACCTGGAAAAAACAGCTTTTATGACGGACAAAGGCATCTACTGTTAGAAAGTAATGCCATTTACCCTAAAAAACGCAGGATCAACATATCAACGACTTGTCAATTTGATATTCAAGGATTATTTGGAAAAACAATGGAAGTTTATATTGACGATATGCTCATCAAGTCAAAGCATGCGACCGATAATATCAGACACCTCGCAGAATCATTCGAAGTGCTCAGGAAATACGACATGAAGCTGAACATAACTAAATGTTCCTTTGGAGTTTGAGCCGGAAGATTCCAGGGACATATGGTCACAAGGCAAGGCATCGAGGCAAGCCCCGATCAGATCAAGGCTATCCTCGACCTGCGATCGCCAAGGAACCTGAAAGAAGTACAATGCTTAACTGGACGAGTCGCAACTTTGAATAGATTTATTTCGAAATCTTCGGATAAATGTCGTTTGTTTTATAATGTTCTGAGAAAAAATAAAGGCTTTGATTGGACTGAAAACCATGAGAAAGCATTGGAGGAACTTAAAGAGTATATGATGTCTCCACCTCTCCTTTAGAAGCCAATGGATTATGAAACCCTCTACTTGTACTTATCGGTTAGTAAAACTTCCGTAAGTTCAGTACTGGTTCGAGAAGACGAAAGCCATCAAAAGTTGATTTATTATGTAAGCAAATCCCTCGTCGACGCTGAAACTCGATATTCATCAATGGAAAAACTACTCCTATCGTTAGTAACTTCTGCAAAAAAGTTACGAAATTACTTCGAATCTCATCCGGTGAACGTCGTCACCAACTATCCACTCAAGTTTGTCTTAAGAAAACCAAAATTGGCGGGAAGACTCACGAAGTGGAGCATATACCTGAGTGGTTACCACATTTCATTCGTTTCGCGCACAACAATAAAGTCACAAGCGATTGCCGACTTTATCGCAAATTTTATACCCGACCTAGAATAGGAAGCCCTTGCAGAGATCTCATCTGTGGCGACTTTAAACGACGGTCAATGGACTCTTTAAGTTGATGGTTCATCGAATATACGAGGAACTGGGCTAGGTCTCGTTTTAAAATCACCACAGGCGGGCACAATGGTATATTCAATATCATGTGACTTCAAGGAAACGAACAACGAAGCAGAATATGAAGCACTGATTGCCGGACTCGGGATGGCCCATGATGTGGGGGCAGGACATCTCTCGGTCAAAAGCGATTCGCTATTGATTGTCAATTAGTTGAATGGAGAGTTCGTGACTAAAGACACCCGAATGATGAGGTATTTCGAAGTCGCAAAAGAAAAAATGAAAGACTTTGAATCCTGTACGATACAGCAAGTACCAAGAGATCAAAATATGCAAGCGGATGCGCTAGCTAACTTAGGATCAACCCTCAGCAAATCTAAGTTTGACAATATACCAATAATTCATCTAGAATTACCATCGATTGAAAGAAATGACGCTATGGTCATAACAAGCAACGACGAAGGAGAATGGTTTAAAGAAATCATGGATTATCTCAAAGATGATCGATTTCCGAAAGATAAATTGAAAGCCAGGCAAATACAATTTAAGTCCTCCAGATACGTTATAACGAACGACCGTATTTACAGAAGATCTTCTACTGGACTCAACCTACAACGCGTAGGAAAGAGCCAGATGATCGAAATCACTGGAGGAATGCACGAGGGTGAATGCGGAAGTCACTCTGGAGGACGAAGCCTAGGAAATCGGATTGCGCGACAAGGATAATATTGGCCGACATTGCGACAAGATGCGTCAAGGTATGTTCAAAGTTCTGATTCATGTCAAAGGCATGCGGGGTCGACGCATAAACCATCGGAAACGTTACACTCGACATTAACCCTGTGGTCGTTCATGCGTTCGGGAATGGACATTGTCGGAAAGCTACCTCCGGCCTTGGACAAAAGGTGTACCTCCTAGTACTCATGAATTATTTCTCCAAATGGATCAAGGCCGCAGCTTTTTCACAGATAAAGGACAAGGAAGTAATCACCTTTATCCAAAAGAACATAATCTATAGATTTGGAATCCCTCTTCAGAAATAGTATGTGATAACGGATCACAGTTCATCAGTGAAAGAACGAGGAAATTCTGCGAAGATCGCCACATAAGACTCATAACCTCGATGCCCAGGTATCCACAGTCTAATTGGTTGGCTGAGTCAAACAACAAAACAATTATTAATATCATCAAACGATGTCTTAGCTCTGCAAAAGGAAAATGGGTAGAACAGCTTTCGATTGTCTTATGGGCTAATCGAACAACACCGAGAACAACCACCGGGCAAACTCCTTTTTCTATGGTTTATAGGTGTGAAGCGGTACTACCAGTCGAGGCTATGGTACCTGTGGCAACCCACACGAAAGTCAAACAAAATCTAGTTGACCTGAGTTACGACATAGACAGTCTGGAAGAATTAAGAGAAGCCGCACTCATTCGAATGGGATCTCAACAGTAAACCGTCGCTCAACATTTCAACAAAAATTTGAAGGCTAAGACCTTCCAGGAAGGAGATTTTGTCTTACGACGGGTCTTCCAAAATACCCAAGAACTCAACGGCGGTAAATTAGCGGCTAAATGGGAAGGACCTTACAAGATCACCCAGGTCATGGGAAAAGGAGCCTATCGCCTGCAAGGCATGGATGGTCAAGATATCCCACAAAGCTGGAATGCAACTCATCGCAGGGAGTAATTCTTTAAAATTCGAAAGTCTTTTTCGCACGATTTATTTAGTTTTATTTTTTATTACGATTACTAACTTAAGCGTCGGAGGGTCGTTGGTCAAACCAACGACCACCCCTAACATTTTCTTTCGAACGCAAGTACGCCAGAAGTCGCAAGATCGCACGAAAACAAGGATAAATAACAAAAAGTGATTAATATATATATTAATAGTCATTACAAAAAAATGGCACGACCTAAAGTGTCTCCCATGAAACACAAAATCAAGGAGCGGAAAAAGCAGGCTTCGCCCGTCGACCACTTAGGTCGACGATCTTTGCTTGAGCCTCACTTAGCTGAGACTTAAGGCTATTGACCTCGGTCACCTTCCCGATAAGGGCAGCCTCCAACTCCTCCTCTAGGGTCTTGATTTTCTCCATGGCAGCGTCCAAGCGCTGCTGCTGATCGAGGTTGACGCTTCTCTCTTGATAGAGGTCCTCTTGGGTCTCTTCAAGACGATGAAAGAGCCTCGCCGCGTCGCACGACACCCTTTTCTCTGACATCAGCAGAGATTTTTTTCGGTCACGGGCCTTCTCATCCAAAGCGGAAGCAGTCGCCAGGGCTTGTCTTAAAGTCGCCTATAGAGCCTGGATAAAACAAAAACGTCAGAAAACAACGCATGACTGCCGAAATGCATGACGCATGATGATGAAAGAAACGTCGTTACCTGAAAAGTGGTAGGCTCAGAGTCATTGCCAAAAATGGAAGACTCTTCTTCCATAGGCATTTTTCCTTTATCCCTAGACGGGATAGAGGACCCAGCTACGAACGATAGCCTCGCGGCCACCGACATCTTCGCCTTCTTGGAACTAAAAGTTCCAGAAGGCGGTTCCCTCAGAGAAGTCTCGAAAGCGCCTCGACGATTTAAGCCCCTCTGGGCAAGCAAAATCCTACGACCATCGGGAAAATCCTTTTGCGGTCCTCAAAGCAAGAAAAAATATATACAAGGTTAATCGATCAAGGGAAACAAATACAAATAAAATGTTTCCTCACTCGACTAACCTGAGCCTGGTGAGGACGATCTGATGAAGGTAATACCCTCATCCTCCTCATCCATAGAGGCGCACCCTCATCCTCCTCATCCACAATAACCTCACATTCTCCTGTAGGGTCATAGACATGAAATCCCCGGTCCTGGATTTGTCGAAAGAGCCCCAGTTTGGCCGAAGAATCAGGAAGAGGGGAAAGATCGCATACCACCTCTGAAAAAACAACAAGAGTTAAGGATAATTTACATATACGATAAGCAAAAAATAAAAATAAAAATTATACCTTCGGTGGGCCAACCATAGACAATCCAGTCCACGACTGGAACGGTTGGGGTCAAACTGCAGAAAACGAAACGTTTCCTCCAGCCATGGCCATTCACCGCCGTCACCGGAATCAGCACTTGACCCCTGCGATCCTTGGTATAAGGACTGAAATGGTGCTCAAAATCGGCTTTGATTTGATAAGCCAAGAGCAACTCGTGGACAGTCAGGTCATGCTCCCACTTGGTGGTTAATCGTTCGATGGTTTGAACGATTCTCCAAAACTGAGGCATCATTTGCCAAGGCGAAATCATGAATTGACCCAGGAAGTCTCTCACTAAAGCAGAAAACTCCCATGGGAGACCGATTTTAAATGGATACTCATACAGGACAAACCGATCAGATGGACAATCCTCGGCCTTGCGGGCGCCAGGACTCTCCAACTCGATATAGTCGGGAATCCAGGCAAGGTCCTTGAAGACCTGAAGATCGTCCGGAGTAGAGATAGAACTTAAAAAGTTCGACATTTTGACAGAAAGAAAAGAGATCTTGAGAAAAAAGCTTGCAGATCATTAAAAAGAGGAAGAATGCCTGAAAATTGAAAAGAAATCGTTTCCATATATATCAAGTAAAAAGGACGATTCGTTCACCTCCTGGCTC
Organism: Silybum marianum; assembly: GCA_036898165.1. Classification (NCBI taxonomy): domain Eukaryota; kingdom Viridiplantae; phylum Streptophyta; class Magnoliopsida; order Asterales; family Asteraceae; genus Silybum; species Silybum marianum. The sequence goes on from CM072539.1 coordinate 7,515,401, forward strand.
GACAGCTGTTAAGCCGGAAATTATCATGCAGCCAACGAACATCCGACACCTGTCCCACGCCTATGTCATTCGCATATCACGCGGATGACATCATCTGAATCCTTATCCTTTAAACTAAAACCGGTTGCAAATCCTAACTACATCAGTTAACACATTAGATCGGTACAGTTACCAAAGAATTGATCGTGTGACAAAAGTAAATTCTTGAAAAATCTTCCGCCAAAAAACTTTTTCAAAAATTTAGGGGCAAACTGTTATACCCGAAAATTTATACCGTTAACTTTGTTAACTTGTTAAGGATTCTCCCGTTACCATCGTTAATCTCGTCAGAAGTTAACATAACTTAACCAACGGAACGTTAGTAAACACTCATCTAACAGCGACGTAGACGACCATTATGTCCGTTATGTATACATTTATAATATTTTCAGTTACAGGTCGAACGACATTATGGCAGTCAAAATGACTAATCATAAAGGCACGACCGTTATAGCTGTTAGAGAGCAGTTAAAGATGGAATCTCAAGATCAAGTATAAAAGAGAGATTAAACAAGCAGGGATGGTACGACTGATTATCTAAAGTATACCGGAGAAAGCATTTTGAGAACGTTCATACCAGCTCTCGACAACGACATCGATAGTCTTGACAACTGTAGCACGAGTCACGACACTAGTCCTAGACTTACGACTACACGTTCACACACTTTTTTCTTGTAGCTTTATTCACTTTTTCCAAAGACCGGCGTCCCTGTTTGACGTCCATTAGTGCACCGACGATCATCTTTACTGTCGTCCGCGGTTTTTTCCCTCCGAAGAAGGTTTTCCGCGTCAACAATTTTATATGTTGTTTACTTTCTGTTATTTGGTTTTTAGAAGTGATTTTCCTTTCTTTAGTTGATTAAGGTCCGAATCATCCGGCTACCGTTAAGTCATTTTTTTGGGATTAAGAGTTTGGCGCCATCCGTGGGACCCAACTAGAGAAAAAATCTCTTCGAGAAACCCTTCTTTTTTACTAATCTGTTTGAATTTTCTGTAAGCACGGATGGTGAGAATAGAGGCTGTTCAGGCGGAAATATGTCCAACAACCTCGAAGCTATGCGCCAGCGGATAAATTTCTTGGAAGAACAAAACCGAAGAGCTCACCAAGAAATCCAGGCCCTAAGAAACACAAATGGTTCGTCGACGTCGACATCGATGCCTAGGACCAGATCTCAAACTCCTTTGTCGCCACCACCGCCTTGATCCTCTTCGCAGGCATATCCGTCCGTTCCAATCCCTTCATCTTCTCCGCTAACATACACACCAATTTCTCAAGCCACTTCGCAAGCATCTGTGACCGTACCAATCCCACCATTGCTTGAACATTTGTTCACGACCACGTCAACTCCCTAGAATTCCTCACAAACGCATATACCCGCGCCAAATAACTCTGTTACAAAACAACCATATATGCCATATGCACCGTCCTCTCAAGCAGATAATCCTTTCTTTGGACAAACATATATGTCCACCCCTATTCCAAATACCACCGTATACACGTACACCGTTAATTCGGATATGACTATTAATGGTAAAAGTCATGATTCTACCCATCGGAGCATACCATTTTCGACCAACCACACGTCGATCCTAATGACGAACGTGAATAATCCATTCAATACCTTTGAAATTCCATTGGATGGTTCGGTCGCCAGAAAGTTTAGACAACTTGAAGAAAAAAACGAAAGAATGTTGTCGATACTTGCAAAACTTCCTGGAGCAGCAGTTCCGGTCGACGTCAAGCCTCCAACCGGATTCCAAGCCTCACCATTCGCGGATTCGATTGCGCTGGTAGACGTTCCCAATAAATACAACATCCCTACATTCACGCCAAAATATTCGGGTATCACAGATCCCAATGAGCACGTCGCTCAATATAAACAGCTTATGTGGACAGCGTCGATACCCCATAACTTCCAAGAGGTTTGCATGTGCAAAATTTTCGGAGCGTCTCTCACTGGTGCTGCATTGCAGTGGTTAATCAACCTCAAGCCCAAATCAATACACTCCTTCGCCGATCTAGTTAACCAATTTTTTCAACAGTTCGCTAGTAGTTGCAAGATGGAGAAACAAACAGGCGACCTTTATTACGTAATCCAGAAGGAAGGCAAATCCGTCAAAAGTTATTTCAACAGGTTCAACAAGGAAATGATCGGAATTCGCAACTGTGACACCAGGACGGCGATCGAAGACTACAAGCGAGGGTTGAATGACAGCTCAGGATTATACCTGGATCTCACTAAATACCCGACTGATACATTTGAGGACGTAAAAGCTAGGACTCTCGCTCACATGAGAGTCGAAGACGACGTTGGGTTCCGACAAAAAACTTCGACTGATAAAAAGACTCTTGGGGTTAAGTAGCCAAATTTCAAAAACTCAAAAGTCGTCTCTAATGTCCGATTCGACAAGAAAAAGGCTGAAAGCATAGTAGAACCAAAATTCACGGAATATCCAAAAATCGTTACGTATGGTTTTGCAGGTACCCCCAAGGAACTGGTAGAAATGTTAAAGAATGCTCAAACCACGATTCGATGGCCTAAGAAAAGCGATCGACCGAACGTTCAGAAAGATATGACGAAATGGTGCGACTTCCATAATGACCATGGACATGACACAGACAACTGTCAGGCCCTGAAGAAAGAAGTCGCATGGCTATCACAAAAGGGTTATCTTAATGACTTGCTTTCGACGCAAAACCTAGGTAAGATCTCTAGACCTACATCTCCTGCACATACTAAAGTCGTGAATTGTGTGACAGGAGGATCCGACGTCTGTGGATTGACATATTCTACCGCAAAGAGACACGCGGGCCAAAAGTACGATGAATCCAACATTTCCATCGACCGCCAAAAAGAAGATGACGGAAAGCTCAATTCCATGGCAATAACCTTTGGTGATGAAGATCTCGGCGACGTCAGACGACGACACCATGATGGTCTTGTCATCCAGTTAACAATCGGGAATTGTCTGACCAAAAGGATCCTTGTTGACGGAGGCAGCTCAGCCAACATTATTTTTCTTAGCACACTCAAAGCAATGGGGATAAGCGACAAAGAGATCGTACGATGCTCGACAATCCTAGTCGGCTTCAATGGAGACGCCTCCACAACAGTAGGGGAGATCACACTGTCAATCTTTGCAAAAGGAGTTAATAGATCGACTCGCTTTAATGTGGTTGAGTGTTCCTCAGCCTACAACGTTATCTTGGGAAGGCCTTGGATACATGACATGAAAGTGGTCCCCTCGACCTGTCATCAAACAATAAAATTTCCCACTCCATGGGGAATTCAAGAGATTAAAAGTGAACGAAAGGACGCTAGAGAATGCTACAAAGCCGTGATGAAGCCCCGAAAGAAGAACATCTAGAAATTACAGAGCCAGGCGGACGATGCATCCCCTGACGATTATGGAGTTCAAGAAATTGCCTTAGATCCCGCTAGGCCAGAGCGGATAGTATTTCTAGGGGCATCCCTAAACGAAGCAATAAAAAGTGACCTCATAAACTTCCTCAGAAACCACTTCGACTGTTTCGCTTGGACGCACGAAGATATGGTCGGCATAGACCCAAATATCATATCACACAAGTTGGATGTGGATTCAAACTTTCCACCGATAAAGCAAAAGCGCAGGAAGTTCGCTCCAGAAAGGAACAAAATCATCAACGAAGAGGTCAACAATTTGCTAAAATCAGGAAAGATTCGAGAGGTCAAATATCCAGAGTGGTTGGCCAACGTCGTTGTGGTCAAAAAGAAAAATGGGAAATGGCTAGTCTATATTGATTTTACAGATTTGAACAAAGCATGTCCTAAAGATCCTTTTCCTCTTCCACATATCGACACTATGGTCGACACCACTGCAGGACATTAACTATTGACGTTCATGGATGCGTATTTCGGGTACAACCAGATACTTATACATCCTGACGACCAAGAAAAAACAGCTTTTATGACGAACAAATGCATCTACTATTACAAAGTAATGCCATTTGGCCTAAAAAACGCAGGATCAACATATCAACGACTTGTCAATTTGATGTTCAAGGATTATCTTGGAAAAACAATGGAAGTTTATATTGACGACATGCTCGTCAAGTCAAAGCATGCGACCGATCATATCAGACACCTCGCAGAATCATTCGAAATGCTCAGGAAATACGACATGAAGCTGAACCCAACTAAATGTTCCTTTGGAGTTCGAGCCATAAGATTCCTGGGACGTATGGTCACAAGGCAAGGCATCGAAGGCAAGCCCCGATCAGATCAAGGCTATCCTCGACCTACGATCGCCAAGGAACCTGAAAGAAGTACAATGCTTAACTGGACGAGTCGCAGCTTTGAATAGATTTATTTCGAAATCTTCGGATAAATGTCGTTTGTTTTATAATGTTCTGAGTAAAAATAAAGGGTTTGATTGGACTGAAAACCATGAGAAAGTATTGGAGGAACTTAAGGAGTATATGATGTCTCCACCTCTCCTATCAAAGCCAAAGGATTACGAAACCCTGTACTTGTACTTATCGGTTAGTAAAACTTCCGTAAGTTCAGTACTGGTTCGAGAAGACGAAATCCATCAAAAGCTGATTTATTATGTAAGAAAATCCCTCGTCGACGCTAAAACTCGATATTCATCGATGGAAAAACTAATCCTATCGTCAGTAACTTCTGCAAAAAAGTTACGACATTACTTCGAATCTCATTCGGGTAACGTCGTCACCAACTATCCACTCAAGTATGTCTTAAGAAGTGGAGCATATACCTGAGTGGTTACGACATTCCATTTGTTCTGCGCATAACAATAAAGTCACAAGCGATTGCCGATTTTATCGCAGATTTTACGCCCGACCTAGAATAGGAAGCCTTTGCAGAGATCTCAATTGTGGCGACTTTAAACGACGGTCAATGGACTCTTTACGTCGATGGTTCATCTAATATACGAGGAACTGGTCTAGGTCTCGTTTTAAAATCGACATAGGGGCGCACAATGCTATATTCAATATCCTGTGAGTTCAAGGAAACGAACAACGAAGCAGAATATGAAGCACTGATTGTCGGAATAGGGATGGCCCATGATGTGGGGGCAGGACATCTCTCGGTCAAAAGTGATTCGCTATTGATTGTCAATCAGTTTAATGGAGAGTACGCGACTAAAGACACCCGAATGTTGAGGTATTTCGAAGTCGCAAAAGAAAAAATGAAAAACTTTGAATCCTGTACGATACAGCAAGTACCAAGAGATCAAAATATGCAAGCGGATGCGCTAGCTAACTTAGGATCAAACCTCAACAAATCTAAGTTTGACAATATACCAATAATTCATCTAGAATTACCATCGATTAAAAGAAATGACGCTATGGTCATAACAAGCAACGACGAAGGAGAATGGTTTAAAAAAATCATGGATTATCTCAAAGATGATCGACTTCAGGAAGATAAATTGAAAGCCAGACAAATACGGTTTCAGTCCTCCAGATACGTTCCAACGAACGATCGTCTTTACAGAAGATCTCCTACTGGACTCAACCTACAATGCGTAGAAAAGAGCCAGATGATCGAAATCCTCAGAGAAGTGCACGAGGGTGAATGCGGAAGTCACTCTGGAGGACGAAGCCTAGTAAATCGGATTGCGCGACAAGGATATTATCGGCCGAGATTGCGACAAGATGCGTCAAGGTATGTTCAAAGTTCTGATTCATGTCAAAGGCATGCGGGGTCGACGAATAAACCATCGGAAACTTTACACTCGACATTAACCCTGTGGCCGTTCATGCGTTGGGGAATGGACATAGTCAGAAAGCTACCTTCGGCCCCCGGACAAAAGGAGTACCTCCTAGTACTCACGGATTATTTCTCCAAATGGATCGAGGCCGCAGCCTTTTCACAGATAAGGGACAAGGAAGTAATCACCTTTATCCAAAAGAAATAGTATTTGATAACGATTGACAGTTCATCAGTGAAGGAACGAGGAAATTCTGCGAAGATCGCCATATAAGACTCATAACCTCGACGCCCAGGTATCCACGGTCTAATGGGTTGGCTGAGTCAAACAACAAAACTATTATTAATAGCATCAAACGACGTCTTAGCTCTGCAAAAGGAAAATGGGTAGAACAGCTTCCGACTGTCTTGTGGGCTAATCGAACAACACCCAGAACAACCACCGGGCAAACTCCTTTTTCTCTGGTTTATGGGTGCGAAGAGGTACTGCCAGTCGAGGCTTGGGTACCTGTGGCACGCCACACGACAGTCGAACAAAATCTAGTCGACCTGAGTTACGACATAGACAGTCTGGAAGAATTAAGAGAAGTTGCACTCATTCGAATGGCATCTCAACAGCAAACCGTCTCTCGGTATTTCAACAAAAATGTGAAGGCTAAGACCTTCCAGGAAGGATATTTTGTCTTACGACGGGTCTTCCAAAATACCCAAGAACTCAACTCCGGTAAATTAGCGGCTAAATGGGAAGGACCCTACAAGATCACCCAGGTCGTGGGAAAAGGAGCCTATCGCCTGCAAGGCATGGATGGTCAAGATATCCCACGAAGCTGGAATGCAACTCATCTCGCAAGTCTATTTCGCACGATTTATTTATTTTTATTTTTTATTACGATTACTAACTTAAGGGTCGGAGGGTCGTTGGTCAAACCAACGACCACCCCTAACATTTTCTTTCGAACGTAGGTACGCCCGAAGTCACAAGATCGCACGAAAACAAGGATAAATAACAAAAAGTGATTAATATATATTAATAGTCATTACAAAAAAAGTGGCAAGACCTAAAGTGTCGCCTATGAAACACAAAAATCAAGGAGCAGAAGAAGCAGGCTTCGCCCGTCAACCACTTAGGTCGACGATCTTTGCTTGAGCCTCACTTAGCTGAGACTTAAGGCTATTGACCTCGGTCACCTTCCCGATAAGGGCAGCCTCCAACTCCCCCTCCAGGGTCTTGATTTTCTCCATGGCAGCTGTCCCACGCCTATGTCATTCGCATATCATGCGGATGACATCATCTGAATCCTTATCCTTTAAAAGAAAACCGATTGCAAATCCTAACTACATCAGTTAACACATTTGATCGGTACAGTTACCAAAGAATTGATCGTGTGACAAAAGTAAATTCTTGAAAAATCTTCCGCCAAAAAACTTTTTCAAAAATTTAGGGGCAAACTGTTATGCCCGAAAATTTATACCGTTAACTTCGTTAACTCTGTTAAGGATTCTCCCATTACTATCGTTAGTCTCGTCAGAAGTTAACATAACTTAACTAACGGAACTTTAGTAAACACTCATCTAACAGCCATGTAGACGACCGTTATGTCCATTATGTATACATTTATAATATTTTCAGTTATAGGTCGAACGAAATTATGGCAGTCATAAAAACTAATCATAAAGGCACAACCGTTATAGTTGTTAGAGAGCAGTTAAAGATGGAATCTAAGGATCAAGTATAAAAGATAGATTAAACAAGCAAGGATGGTATGACTGATTATCTAAAGAATACTGGAGAAAGCATTCTAAGAACGTTCATACCAGCTCTCGACAACATCATCGATAGTCTCGACAACTGTAGCACGAGTCACGACATTAGTCCTAGACTTACGACTACACGTTCACACACTTTTGTCTTGTAACTTTATTCACTTGTTCCAAAGGCCAACATCCCTGTTTGACGTACATAGTGCACCGATGATCCTCTTTACGGTCGTCCGCGGTTTTTTCCCTCCGAAGAGGGTTTTCCGTGTCAACAATTCTTTGTGTTGTTTACTTTCTGTTATTTGGTTTTTAGAAGTGATTTTCCCTTCTTTAGTTGATTAAGGTCCGAATCATCCGGCTAACGTTAAGTCATTTTTTGGCATTAACAATATGGTGAAACAAATACATGTGAAACTTTCATATTATGAAACAAGTATATGTAAAAAAATATCTTAAATTCTAGCATTTGATGAAAATAAATCACGAAAATTTTATTTTTATATCATTTTTCACGAATTTGCCAACCTTTTGTGGTTTTTATTTGATTTAGAGTGCGGCAGCTCGTACCACGGTTAGCATGGCCGTTTCTCACATTTTAGAGACCTTGTACAAAAACCTAAATATGACCCTATATATTTTTTCAGTTGTGTTATTTATCAAAAAAAAAAGTTGTTACGAACTGCAAAAAAAATAGTTTAGAATATACATGGAAATATAAAATAATCATTAACAAGATACAAATACAAATCAGTTCGACATTTATATCATTATATTAATGCTCATAATTTTTTTTTGATTAATCTGATGATAAGAGTAAAAGGTTAATTAGTAATAAAAAAAATATAAGTATAACATACAACGTATAACACAAATAGTTTAATAATCCAATAATAAAAAGATACTACCATGTATAATTTTACGGGAAAAACAAATAACTAGACATTACTATTATATCAACGTAAATTCCCTAACACTTATATAGAAAATATAGAATAGTTAAAAAGAAAAATTATGAAAATTTTCTAAATCTTTTAAAAATTATCTTAAAAACTTCACGAAAATCGTATAAATTATGATTTTTTATATAGTTATCTTTTTTTAAGTTTTTTATAATCATCTTTATAATTAAGTGATCTTGAAAGAAAATTTTCATTAAGTTAACTTAAAACAAACATCAATAAGTTATTGTTCTAAAAAGCAAATATAAATAAATCATAAATCTTTAAGAATTAAAAGACAGGTAAAATAAAAAACGTAGTTTGTGGCTCTTGAGATTCGAACATGGGACACAAGGAGTAAACAAACAGCGCCATAGCCTGTAACAACCGCGATTCTAAAATAACGGTAAATCATGACATTGCTCTAAAATAGCAATTACATAACCAATTGGTCCAAAGTATAAACATAATCTCACAAGATTGCAACGGAAATAAACAACTACTGAGATTATTACATTTCAAATATTAAACTAGGCAGCTAACTAAACAAGTAGCGCCTCACTTCTATCCTTCCCAAGCTCACAGCTTCCCTTTCCCTTTACTTGTGCTTTCTATCATATGTCTTCCTGAAAATGGTTTTCAGTTTATAAAAGAGAGGGTTAGACCAAAAGGCCTAGTGAATTCCCCCAAAATCAACAGTTAATATGCATGACAGTTGTAAAAGAAACGGTTAGTCATGAATATCAACTCACACCTTTCAAAAACACTTTAAACGTACATGTTGCAACAATACACACACCGTGACCTTAAATGGGCACATACCGCCCAAAAGTCGGGCGTACGCTGCCCAATTTGAATGATTTAAAACATTTCAATTTAAAACATTCATTTATAAAGTATAGCACACGAAAGGGAACTCACCTGAATTGCCAAGCACTTAGCTCATATTCCAACCACAATCACACCAACCGAACACCTAATTGAGATCAATTAACTACGAGTTAATGGCCCAATTATACTTCCACACATCCTACCTATTAACCCCCTAGGCTAGGACACCACTAAACACCCTTTAAAGACTTTCCATCAAAAACCGAAAATCGGCAAAACAGTGAGTTGCGTGACTTTCTGCGCGACCTGAAGCCGCATGACAAGTCGCGGGAACTCACTGTGGTTCCTGCACTTTCCTGCTCGAACAACAAATCCCCAAAACACCATTTCTATTGATTTCCAGTCCAAAACTGATATGAAAATTACCCTAAACACATACCAAAACCATTCCCAACAACAAATAACCCATCCAATCCATCCATTGATTTCATGGTATTGCATCTCTATAGATGAACACAAGGTCATCCATGGTGGTTTCCATTGATCTCAATCCCTTAGACTGAAATATGAACCCCAATACTTGAAGAACACTTCAATACCAATTCTAATAACCCAATAAATACTGATTTGAGGGTTTAATCAAACATACCATCAACTAATCCACATAAAACCAAATCTTCAATCAACCAAACAACTCAACAAGGATAGAATGTGAAGGAGATGAATATTCATACCTGAAATTGTTTTGTTGATTCATTGCTCCTTCAAGATTTCTCTTCTTCTTCCTCTTCTCTACCAAAATCGCACACACTAGGTGCACACACAAGCCACCAGCCGTTTTCACTCAAATGAGAGGGTTTTCAAACCCTTATTAATCATCTTTTCCATATTTACCACTACAGTCCCTGTTGTTTAGGAAATTAGACACCATCCACCTTATTTTCACAATTCTCTACAAAATAAGATTTTGGGTTATTACAACTCTCCCCAATTAAAAGAATTCTGTCCCCGGAATTCATCAAGCGAAAAGCTGAGGGTATTTCTTCCTCATTTCCGATTCCGGTCCCCACGTCGCATCTTACCCGTTGTGGAACCTCCAATTGCACCCTCACAAGCATAATCTCTTTGAGTAATCAACCACCAAACCAAGCTGCTCAAAATTTCCACCCTATTTCTTACCCTTAGGGGATTTCCGACAAACTAACATAATACCAATCTCTTTGTTCTTGATATAACTCTTTTGTTCCTTCTTGGAACAATTTCTCAGGCAAACACACGATTACCAGCAGGTTGTGACCCTTTCACTGGATACTCTTAATAAATTTACAGACACTCGATATCCTGCACAATCACACATTGATTAGCTGCCATTTCCGTTTACCGAACTACTTCCATTTCAACATTCTCCACTTAAAATTTGAACCACGAAACAAATAACGACTACTTTCCATAACATCTCAGGTAAACCATAATTGTTTTGTCTGATCTGTCCACACACCGGACTCATGATGTTAAAACGCGTCCAATTCGGACTTCATACTGAACTTCAATTCTTCAGAAGAAAGAACTTTTAATGAAGTTTTACCGCTCAACAACCATGAATTCCCAACTAATCATTACTTTCACTCAAAATTGTTGACTTAACAACAAGTCAATCTTGCACTTTCCACTCAGACTTTAAATTAAGAGTTGCTTAACTAGCAACATGCATTTCCCATAACCCCTGGCGCCACAATTTAAATCCATCTGGATTAATATTGTACCTCTACTACAGTATTGGCCATCAACTTATCAACACTACTCCTTTCTTCTGAAGGTAGCACACTTTACTCGCAACTTAATTAACTCATTTACGTACATAAGTAAATGCCTTTTTATAAACTTCCACCGGATAACTTTCGGTTAGTCTACCAATCAGAATTGAACCAATCCTGTAAACACACCTTTCGAAATTTCCTTCGAATCAACCAATACCCAAGATTTCTCTAAAATAATTTAGAGTTCATTTGTCCCACAAAAGGAGCAACCACTCACTAAAGCCCATTCCATCCAGCCCGATATCAACCACAAGGTCCATGCAGAGTGAAAACAACTCCCATAATAAAATAACTTCGACAACCTGTCTCTCATAACACTACTTCCAACTACTTTTACTTGTTTTCTCGAAATTAGAAAGGCACACACTTCCAATATAAGACTTGCTAGCAACGCAAGCTTTAAACAATCTCTCGACTTACTTTACCAATTAACGTAGTTAGGGCTAGCATCAACACCTTTACCCTCTTGAAGGGTTTATATAAATATACTCAACAAAACGGCATGCTTTACCACCACTCCATTCCATTTCCTCCTCCTCATACTAATCTGAATTACTGGTGTCTAACCAATACCATTCATCAAATATTCAATGAAATCCATTACCAAAACCACACATCCACTATTGCGAGACTAGGTCTAGCTAAACGATCTCATCAAAATTTCCATTAAGGATAATTTACTATGCCACCACACTTGGCTCTCACGAATCCATACCGATACTTCAAACCACCACACTGCTCTCCATTCCCAAAGGGAGATAACCGAACCACTAACATTCCTTTACACACAAGGAATGTTTTGCCACTTTATGCAAATCCGTAATCCTACTATCAAGCCATATCCGCCAACCGAATTTTGACTTTTCGCCAAAGTCCCAACAAAAATAAATCAGCTTCTCAAAATCACGACGTAACCGAGAAATATGTGAGTCCACTACAAATTACCACTCGAGTCTTTTCTCCTCAAAGCAAGAATATTATAATGTTGTCAAGAATTTCTGTACCTCAAGCAATCATCATTAACACTCTTGAATACCTATACATTAGATACTAAAACCATGATTCACACCGACACTCAAACAATTTCTCTTATTGGCCTTGCATACTCACCAAGAACGTTCTAACTGCCATTCATATAACATCACACACTATAGTCATAAAAGACTTCATTTCTCCCCGGATAACGTTAAGCAACATCCATCTAGCTCTAGTCACGCATACTTGTGACTGCACACACTGGCTTTACACTTGCCAGTCCCTTGAGCTATGCAAACCGTAGAGTGACCGTATTCCCACTCCACTAACTAAACACACACTTCCACTCCTCGTATGCCTTAAGACCAAGTCGACTAGCAACCCCCCATTACACTCGCCAACTGACAGCAACACGTTCAACTAGATCAATAAGAATAACACCTTCTTACGCTGGCCATTAAAGTCCCATGCACAGCCACTTCTGTCCTTTATGGCTACATTATTCTCATACTAAGCCATCAATCCACACTAACGACCACCAGCCTTCACAAGAATCACACTTGAAAATTACCCTTAAGCCAAGAATGCCTCTTGCTCATACGACCACTCACGTTGTAGTCCATTCACAACCAATTAACCACATTACAGTCAATTCTCAAACCCATAACTTTAGTCGCCCCATACCCATTAACAACTACCCACAGTCCACACCTGATAATGATGCATGACTTCATTACCTCATAACCTAACTACAAGTCTACTTTAACACTCTATGAAGACTTCGATTCATAATCCTCTTTTACTCCCTTACGGGTAACATTTCTTCAAAATAACGTACCATTACTATTTAGCAAGATCTGGCTTAAGATATTCTGGAATTTCAATATTCATTGTCAACCACCTCATCGACCACACCGAGACAAGAATTTAAATTCCTACCACAGGAATCAATACTTACTTTACCTCCTTGCATTACCATTATACATCGGCCATTCACATACTAGCATGCCACGATCAAGAATCAACCTCAAATGGCCAAATTGATATTCCGACAACCTCTCCTTCCCTTTTCTCTTATCACCCTTCTAAAGGAAAAGCTAAACCCAATAGCCCTACGAGTTCATAGCATCAAGCATGTCGACACACCCACATGCACACTTGCTCGCTCACACGTGACCAAAGATATAACTCATATCTATCAATCCAAATCCATGCCAACAGTAATTATGATGCTTGTAATGAACTCGTTCCTTCATTTGGATTATTAACGATCCCACACTTTTACTACACCGAAATATCAAAAATTCTTTGTTCCAACCATTGCCATACTACAACATCCCGAGTACGTTGATGATAAACTCAACACGCTCACACCCCCTTATTGTAACATCCACTCTCCTAAATATGCTTACCTAGTAATTCTAAATATGTATTATACGTTAAAGCATGCTAAATGTGTTTAATGTGTTTTAAAGAGAAAAGAAGAGAATTTGCTAAAATACTAAGTATTCTAGTGAGCTATAAGTTGAACCCATAGTTGGAATGAGATGTAGAGGGTAAGGTTGGTTCTAACACCTCACAAATGACTTAATTAGATGATGTGAGGGTTCAAAATACAAAGTGCATTGCCTAAATAGAAATTGGGTAGGTAAGTAGAATGTCTAAATGGGAAAAAATCTACCCAAAACTTGAACGGATGATCTAAATGGTGATGTAAATGTTGGAACACCTTTGAATAAGTTAATATGAAGTGTTAGAAATGTCGGAAGTTGAAAAAGTTGCGTAGATTGCATTTTGTGCAAGTTTTACAAAATACGTTGTTATTTCGGTAAATTACGCGCACAACACTCAAATGGTGGGTGTTTTATGGGTTGTTAAACTTTGGAACGAAGTTCTGGATCTATTAGGAGTTGTTGGAGGTGTCGGCAATTTTTTACGAGATTCCGAGCCCAAAACCAAAAACGACAAAATTGTAAAGGAAAGCATATCAGATACAAATATAAAAGCTTCTCTTATTGGAAGATTTTTTCTAGAAACTTATTTATTGAAAGTTATAGATTATCTTATTACGGGCGCGTAGGCGAAAATCTCATCGAAAACGGAGGTCCGAGCGAAAAGTTATGACATTTTTATTGTTTGATGGTCAAATGGGTCAAAACCGGGTCAAACCCGACCCAACTCGGTTTTAATGAGTAAAAAGGCGGAAATAAGCTCATTTTCACCCAAAATCAGTTCCAGAAACATTACACACACTCAAGGTGCGATTTACACACACTTAAGCCTAACCACACTCAATTTTTGAAGAATCAAAGCTTGAGTTGATGAATTATTGATGTTTATGTGAAGATCATTGAAGGTATACTCCTAATACTAAGTTTAATCTTTGTAATTAGTGATAATCAAGAATGTTAGGGTTGCATGTTGGAGATTATAAACTGAAACTTTGATTTTTGTTGTAGGATAGATGTTAGATATTGTAGAAATCATGTTTAATTTCCAAAAAAAGATGATTATATATGTTATAGTTTGAAAAAGTTTGACTTTTGTTAGTCAATGTTGTATGATGATGAAATAGGTGGGTGTTTGATGAATTAATGGTGGATTCATGATAATTTCATATAAGTTATGATAATATAAGACTAATATATGAATATGGTACAAAATGGTTTGGGATTTAACTTGAAATTGTGAAAAATAACTACATTTTCGAGTTTGAAAGTGATGATACGGCCCTGTTTTAGAAAAATCATATAAATTCATAGAAATATCACAAAAATACGCGGTCAGAGGCATTGGAAACCTAGGATAGAGTACTACAAGTTGTATTTTGATACTATTCTGTGATTCTGAGTTTTTGTAGGGTAAATTAAGGCTTTAAAAAAGAGTTGTACTTGGAATTTTAAAATATAATTGGTATATTAAAAAGAGTTTAGATGGAGTAAATCGTAATGTTTGCTTATGATACTTGGTATGTGTACTCCAGGGGTTATATAAATCACATTGGGAGCTTGTGACAAGTATTTTCACTTTGGAAACTCGGAGTTGGATTGAGGCTTTCTGTTTGGATCGACCAAATAAATTAAGCAACACAGTGAGTTTATGTGGACATATGTGTTACTTTGTGGTTATATATATGTATGTTGGGTCACCGACATTGTTGGGTCACCGATGATTTGTTGATGACTCCTCAATCTTTCCTTAGTCAAATACTTTGTCTTTCCTTAGTCAAATATTTTGTATCTTGGGTTCTTTGTAAAAGTCTGGACATGCTCAACAAGTTTAGCGAATCGAACACTAGCTGACACATAAGGAATCATATCAACATTTGTGGAAAGATGAAGATATGATTGCCATCCAGACTTAGCCGAATCATCAGCTAAAATGTTCAGCCAAAAGTGAAGACCAAATTCGGTAAGTAAAAGGACAGTAGAAGACACTAGCCGATGTATCCGTTGATATATTCGGCTAGTGGTCCTATCTGGTATTTTGGGAGAACTTTAATTAAGATACTCCTTGTTATCAATATCAAGAACGTGTTGCCCAAGTTTTAGATACAAATATTATCTAAAGGTTTGTTTGTCTTTATCTAGAACTTGTTCCCCAAGTTTTAGATAAAGACTTTATCCAAAGGTTTGTTTATCTATCGCAACAACGTGGTCCCCAAGTTCATGGTTATCTAAAAGTTGATGGGACAACAAATGAAGACTTGAAAAACTGTGTATTTGTATTCAACCCCCCCCCCCCCCCTACAAATCCTTTACTTGTTTGCCATTACCCTAATCGGGACCAACAAATGGTATCATAGTAGATTGGTTTAATATAATAAACCAGATCTTTAATGGTCGTTTCTTCTTCTTCTTCCTCAAATCCTGGAGCTACTCTGCAAAATCTTTTCGTTGTTTTATACGACTCAGGCTCCATAGCCAAGCCATCAAAGTTTAATAAAAATAACTTTGCTTTGTGATAAAGTCGTATGGTATTGTTCTTGGAAGGAGTTGACAGCAGGTATCCTATCTTTCTAAGTGAAAAACTTTTTTATTTTAAAAATCTGGGCACGTTATTGGTCCAACAAAATCCTTGTTGGTAAAACTTTTGAATCTTCAGATGAAGAGAAATCTGAAGCTAATAACAGATGTCTGATTAAAAGTACCAAACAATATACTGAAGATGATAAAACATCTTGTATATTTGGCTGTTTCTCTTCCTGATGAAGCTTTCCATTCTTTGGTAAATCTCTTTACTACCAAAGAAATGTCGGATACTCTATATGTTTTGTACTTCTGTTTTACTAAGTGTTTTGTATGAAGGAATTTTTTTTACCCACTTATCGGAGGCTCATCTTAGTGATGCCAATGATGAAAGTGATAATTCAATCATAGGCATACTCTCCGATAGCATGATTGTGATGGCTGAAAATTTCAAGAACAAAAGTTTTTCTTCAAATCTCCATAGACATAGAAGAAAATCTTCTTCCTTTCAAAAATCTTCTTCTTCTAAAAACAAACTGTTTCAAAAATCTTCTTCTTCTTCCAAAAAACTAAGTGTTTCAAAAATCTTCTTCTTCTAAAAACTAAGTGTTTCAAAATCTTCATCTTCTGTCAAATTAAATGATAGGTATTACATCTATGGTAAAAAGGGATTTTTTGCTTCTAAGTGAAATATTTGAATTCCTCCAAAAGTTTAAGTCTCTTACCTCTTCAGGCCATGAATCCTCTAAATCGGCAAGTCAAAAGACAGCCGATAGGATGAGCCAATCTCTTGGAAAAGTCACAACACTTCTCAAACTAGTAACCTTGTCTTGTATGTTAAATATAAGGCCAAGTACTAAAAAGGTGAGAAATGAAAGTATTCTAAGAAAAGGAAAAGGTCTTGCTGTTGAACTCACTTCTGAAAGTGAGACCGATGAATTTGTGTAATTCTCCCAAATAAATTTTCTTTTGTCTACTGAGTGATTAATTCTTCTATCTTCTCTTATTGGAGTAAATCCTTAAAAAAACTGACATTTTGTTTTTCTCTATTAAGGACTTTGATATCAAAAAGACACTGTGTGATTTATTTTTAAAGTTTCACTTTTGAAAATGATGGATTAGCCGAATGATTGAATCTTCAAAATTGGTTAAGTCTTTTTGTCTCTTGAAAATGACTAAGTCTTTTAGTCTCTTGAAAATGACTAAGTCTTTTTATCTTTTGAAAATAACTAAGTCTTTTATTCTCTTGAAAATGACTAAGTCTTTTATCCTCTTAAAAATGACTAAGTCTTTTTGTTACTTGAAAATGATTAAGTCTTTTTATTTCCTGAAAATGACAAAGTCTTTTTGTCTCTTGAAAATGACTAAGTCTTTTAGTCTTTTGAAAATGACTAAGTC
This sequence comes from Silybum marianum, assembly GCA_036898165.1. Lineage (NCBI taxonomy): Eukaryota > Viridiplantae > Streptophyta > Magnoliopsida > Asterales > Asteraceae > Silybum > Silybum marianum. Next base: position 7,532,842 of record CM072539.1, read on the forward strand.
TTTTTATCTCTTGAAAATAACTAAGTCTTTTATTCTCTTGAAAATGACTAAGTCTTTTATCCTCTTGAAAATGACTAAGTCTTTTTGTCACTTGAAAATGATTAAGTCTTTTTATTTCCTGAAAATGACAAAGTCTTTTTGTCTCTTGAAAATGACTAAGTCTTTTAGTCTTTTGAAAATGACTAAGTCTTTTTGTCTTAAAAATGACTAAACCATTTGGTCTCTTAATTTTGACCAAGTCTTTTAGTCTTTTGAAAGTGCAAGTCTTTTAAAATTGGCTAAGTCCTTCCTTCTTTTATATATATATATATATATATATATATATATATATATATATTTCATAATCGGTGAGTCTACAATCGGCAAGTCAGGTACAATCCTTTGTACCTAATCGGCGAGTTTGGCTTTAATCAAATATCTGTAAAATTTCTCTCCGAATTTTTACTTGTTAAAAATTTGTCCGATTTTTACTTGTCAAAAATCTCTCCGATTGCTATCTCTCTGAAGTCATATACCTTGAACTCTCCGAACTCAATATTCTCTTATATTGATTTTGTATTGATTTGCGAAGGCAAAGAAATCAATGTCCCTAGAGACATCTGAAACTCTTGGTTGTTAAAGTCATTCATAACATGCTTAAATTTCTAAGTATTGAAGAAACCAACTCCTTTTTCCCAACCATTCAAAAATCATCATTAGGAACTTCCAAAATCCTTCTAAGAAGCTTTCTTCGGCTGAAAAAGGAAAGTTTCCTATTTCCCTTAATCTTTGTTCTAAAAGAAAGACTTCTTTCTCAAAACAACCAATCTCAAAATCAGACCATTGATTTTATTCTTAGAGCTGTCAATATAAGGAGAAATCAAGGTCAAGACTTCTTCCATCTCTTCTATTCCTTATTCTGTAAAAGACATCATTGGAATTGGCACCTCTCTCTCTCGTCGATGCCATCTAAGGAAAATAATAATTCTTCCAAGAAAATGTCTGTCTATAGAATATGCTATAATTTTGGTGATACTTTTCATCTTGCAAAAGACTATCCGAAAGATTATGTTGTTCAAAAGAACAAAAGAATAAGTTTCTCTAACCCAAAGGACCCACTTCAAAATGGGTACCAAGAAATTATTTTTGTTCATAATTGCAGGTCCCAAATATAGAGCATATATGATATATAGGTGTCGGGATCTAGGCACATGTCCAGGAACAAATAACTTCTATTGAACTATTTGAAGGAAAAAGGATAAGGTGTAAATTTTTGTGGGCAAGGCAAAGGAATCACAAGAGGTTATGGAACTCTCTCCGATGGAACCATAACCTTCAACAAAGTTGTCCATATTAAAGGACTGATGTATATTCTTCTGAGCATCAGTCAACTATGTGAAAATAAGTCAATCATTGTCAAGAGACACGACAAAATAGCTTATGAAGTGTCTTATGGTCGAAAACCAAACTTTGGTTTTTCTTCATATTTTGGTTGTGTGTTATGTCTTAAATGACAAAGCAAATCTTGAGAAATTTTATCTCAAAGCTAATGAAGGAATCTTCATGAAATTTTCATGGAATATTCCTTATGTATTTGATGAGTCCATACTTGTCAAATTTGATGATCTCCAATTTCTTCATGTATCGAAGATATACCTCACATCACTCCATCTTCCACCTCATCTTTTGAACTTCAACCATTTTCTGAGAATGGTGATATTCCTCCCACTAACATTCCATGGAAATGTCGGCAACACCAGCTTTCCTTCATCCTCTCCAAAAATACTCTATCTGCTAAACTTGTTCACAAAACCCCTTCTTCTCTTGAAATTATTCATTTAGAGGAAGCACCTCAACCCTTAAACACCATCCTCTATATATCAGCCTACATATCTTCCATCTCAAACACAAATATTACTTTTCCTCTTCAAAATGCTCCATCCTTGATATTGACAAAAGATCACCCAATTGCTCAAATAATTGGTGATCAACAAGCTGATGTTCAAACTCGGAGAGGAATTGGAAATCTTAATTTCTATGTGAATTGTCTCTCCATCATTGAATATAAACAACTTGGTGAAATCTAGCCGATCGAAACTGGATATTAGCCATTCAATAAGAGCCCTTTCATTTTGAGAGAGATAAAGTCTGGAAATTGGTTTCTTGTCCTTCTCACAAAACCAAATGGATTTCCAAAGATAAGATGCATGAAGAAGGTACTGCTATTCACAGCAAAGCAATATTGCTTACTCAAAGCTATCTTCAAGAATGGAAAGACATGAGAAACTAAATACTTTGATTAATGCAATAGAACATCTCTTTGCACTTCTCAAAGATAATGTTTGAAGAACTCTCTGTCACTCATCCATCTATAGTAACTTGTCTGGACTTATTTATCTGGATGTATCTAATCTTGAAAAAGAGATCAAAGCTAGTAATGATGTAGTCCCCTCTACTATTTTTGCTCTTCAATAGGAGTCGGCTAAGCAAGATTTCAATATTGCTTCTCTTGTCAAGGATCAAAAAGCCATGTTGGATTCTCTTACTTCTCTTCATAGGAAGGTTTACAAGGTACCAACTTCTCCTCCTTCCATTGAAATTGATACAGGTGATACCTTCTTCCAGGCAGACGATCGATTTATTATTTAACGTATTGAGAGGAAGCTGGGTGATTTAAGTGCCGATGTTACAGGCATCCGGAATTTTCTTCTTCCTTTGGTTTCAAGAGTTTAACCACTTAGGGGGAGAAATCCAGTTCACATCCCAATCATCCAGTTGTAGTCTCCGATCCACCATCTGTGGTCTCCGAACCTATGGTCTCCGATCCACCACCTGTGGTCTCCGAATCATTGGTTAACCAAGTTGTGGTCTCCGATCGACCATCTCCGATCCACCATCTGTGATCTCCGAACCTATGGTCTCTGATCCACCACCTGTGGTCTTCGAACCATTGGTTAACCAAGTTGTGGTCTCCGAACCTATGGTCTCCGATCCACCATATGTGGTCTCCGAACCTATGGTCTCCGACCCACCACCTATGGTCTCCGAACCAGGTTAACCAAGTTGTGGCCTCCGAACCATTGGTCACTACAACAGTCGCCGAAATTCAACCACAAGCCAATGAACCTCTAGTACCGGTTAGCACTGGGACAACTAGAGATGAGGCCATCAAAGAAACTGAAGCATCATCTCAGGGGGAGGAAACTAGTGTCCGAACACTTGAAGAAACTAAAGAATAAAAGATGAAAAAAGCTAAAGCTGAAGGAAATAAACCGGTATCATATGCACAACAGTTAGCCAGAATACAAGCAGAAAAGGCCGAAAAGAAAAGAAGCAATAGAGGTAGAGGTTCAGATGCTGACACTCTCAAGCTAAAACATGTTGCCAGACCACTCTCCGAAAATCCACTAGGTTTTATTCTTTCCGAAGCTGAAAGGGAAGACGCAATAAAAGCTCAACTTGAGTTTGACCAAAGAAAGTGCTCAAAATAGCTCAAGGAGAGGCTACTAAATTCACAGGCGCCGATACACAAGGGGAGACGTCCAGTGTCCGACTGGATGAAGATGTTAATATCGGTGCTAGCTTTGAGGGGGAGAAACAAAAGGACATGATGAGTTTGCCTCCCTCATTAAGAGTAGTATGAAATGGGCATGATGGGTAAGCTCACTTTCTTTCTTGGTCTACAAGTTAAACACCCTTCTGAAGGCATTTTTTAAAAGACTTAAAAAAATTAACTTTGACACTTGTATCCCAGTAAAAACTCTGATGGCTCCTCCTCTTAAACTTCTCTCTAACCTTGATGGTGTACCAGTCTAAAGGTACCTTGAATTTGAGTCTTTAGTATCTCAAAGACTCAGGTTTCAATATCATCTGGTATTGGGATTCTGATTTTGCAGGTTCCAAAATAGATCTAAAGAGCACCATTGGAAGTTGTCAACTTCTTGGTGGAAAATTTGTCAGTTGGTCAAGGAAAAAGCAACACTCAGTTTTCATTTCTAATGTTGAAATCGAATATGTTGCTACTGAAAGTTGTTGTGCTCAAGTAAATATGGATGAAAAATCAACTCCGTGTTTATGATCAGATCTACTCCAAAATTCCCATACTATGTGTCAACTCAAGTGCAATTGCTATTGCAAATAATCCTGTTCTCCACTCAAGATTTGGGTAAAGGTGATGTTGAGCTTAATTTTATGCCTACCGACTTTCAGCTGGCCGATCTCTTCACAAAGTCATTGGATGAAGTCAATTCAACTCGCTCATCGGAGAACTAGGTATGTTATCTCTTCAATTTCTAATTTATATATATATAATACTAATAATAATAAATTCGGTTGTTGATCTCTTCGATCCCATTCTCCGAAATATATATATATATATATACATATATCTTTAAATATAATTTTTTTAAAAATGTTTTTCGGTGACTCTCTAATACTCCCCGAAATTTAAAATTAAAAAAAAATTATAAAAAAAAATTAAAATTAAAAAATAAATAAAAATCGATGACGTCAACATGACGTCATACTATCCGATTATTTAAAAAAACCCAATGACGTCAGCATGATGTCATACTCTTCGATTATTTAAAAAAATCGATGACGTCAGCATGACGTCATATCCTCCGATTTAATATATATATATATATATATATATATATATATATATATATATTTGGACTGTCTTCTGACTCTCTGAAAATTTAAATAAATAAAAAAAATTCTTACTATCCTTGACTCTCCGAAAATTTAAAAATAAAAAATAAAAATATGTGTTAATTTTTCTCTCTTCTTCTCTCAACAATTTTAAAATTTTGGCAGTCCACTCTTCGAAATTATTTCTTTATTTTCTCTCTTCTCCTACTCTCCGAATTTTCTTTTCATACTCTCTGAATTTGTTGGTTACTCACCGAAGTTTTCTTGAAAATCCTTCCTAAATTCTACTCCAAAATTTCGGATATTCTCCGAAATTTTCACAAGAATTTCAAAATTTTGGCAAGCCCCAAAATTCATGCCCCGAATTCTTGACATTTCCCTTCTTGAAATTTCAGCTATTCTCTTTCTCTATCTCCGACTTTTGATAGTTAAATTACTTATAATTTCTTGAAATTTTCTTCTATCCCTGTAAATTTCCTCACATATACTATTCCCTATATATCTTTGTAAAAAAAATCTCTCCGAGTTTTTCTTGCTGTCACCTTCTAACTTTTGTCATGTCAGAAATCTCTCCAATGGTTCTTTCAAAATTCTCTCAAATTTTTTACCGTCAAAAATTCTTCAATCCTTTCTCTTTCAAAAATCTCTCAAAAGTCTCCAATGGATATAAAAACTCTCCGATGTTTGTCTCTCTAATTTCGGATACTTAATATCCCTCAAAATTTATTCTCTCTGATCTCATGAGCATAAAATTCCACAAATTTTGCTTTCAAATTTATCTCTCCAACATATGGACCTGGTTAAGAAGAAAAAGAATATAAGGTTTATAGATCTTCTATCATTTCCACCTCCGCACCTGCTTCTACGGCTACGAAACCGAAAAAGCCTTCGGTATCTACCCAAGCCGATAACCTTTCTAAGAAGCGGAGGAGTTCCAAAAGCCCCCCCAAGTTCTCCTCAAAGAACTTGGGGAACCTTAAGGGTCAAATACTCACAAGCTAATCACTAATTCCAAAAAATTGGTGGGTGTTGAAATTCTCCCTACTAGACCCAGGAAATCCTTTAAAACCTTCATAGCTCCTTCATGCCCTCTAAAAAGGACATGATTGAACCTTCAGGGACCCACACTAAACCCTCCTCAACATTCTCTTTGGTTGATAAGGGATGACTTGGAACCTTCCCATTCCAAGGAATATTTTTATCACATCACAGCCTTGCACCCAAGATCTATGATCTTGATGACCTTGCACATCTCTGTGAAGATTCGGTGAAACTGGTCGAATTGGAGGGACTCCCACCTTTTTCTTGTTCACCAACATCTCCTTCTGGCATAAATGTTTCCACCTAGTGAACTCTCCGATATATGGGTTTGAGAAATAAAAATAAAAATAATTTTTTATTTTTATTTTTGATAGCTTATTTATCCCTCTGGTGGACTCCACGAATTTCTTCCACCTTCTCACCTCATTTAATCATCTTCTCCCCTCAGCCGTTGAGGGGGAGAAAATTTAAAGTTCCTGATAAGGCTAAATCAACAGCAGCTGAGAGGAGAAAAGAAATGTTCTCAAGAAATCAACTAAGGCTAAAGTATTGTAAGCTGAGGAGGAGAAGAAGAAATCCTCCTTTTGCAGCTGAGAGGAGAAAAGATCCTGATAAAGCTAAACCAACAGCAGCTGAGAGCAGAAAAGAAATTTTCTCAAGAAATCAACTAAGGCTAAAGTATTGTAAGTTGAGGAGGAGAAGAAGAAATCCTCCTTTTGCAGCTGGGAAAAGAAAAGAAATCTTCTCAAGAAATCAACTAAGGCTAAAGTATTGTAAGGTGAGGAGGAGAAGGAGAAACCAACAGAGAAAAAGAAATTTTCTCAAAAAGAGATCTCAGTTGAAAGGGAAGAAATCTTCTAAGTGATAAGATATCAGCTGAGAGGGAGCATCTAAGTGATTCTATGAAGAATGAGTCGGAAGCAACTGTTGAGGGGGAGAAAATCAAAGACAGACAAGAAGTTAACCCCGATGCAGACTGGATTCTTCTCTCTCCCATTCCACAAGGAAGGATTCAATATATCTCAAATTTTTTATCTATCAAATCCAACCTTTGTAGTTCAATCAACAACAACCGTCATCACTGCTCCAGAATATGGTATATTCTCTGATGATGATCTTAGGAACAAATGTTTCTTCCAGGGCTACCAATATTCCCTTGCCAATAGCAGCTTCCTTCAAGAAATTCTAAGTGTGGTCCTCTACAGCAAAGATGAAGGAATTCTCTACAATTTCATCTTCAATGAACTCAAGAGTAGAGATGTTGATGCTGTAACAATTCCCTTCAAGTACCCGGATGCTTGGTATATATGTAAATTTGTTTATTATTTTTTTCATGTACATATGTTGCATATATTTTTGTTCATACTGTAAATATCGAATAAATTAACAAATGAAAAAAAAGAAAAAAAAAGAAAAATCTCTATGTGAAAAGAACCGAAAAAGAGCAAGAAAGGGTCGAAAGTACTTATGAGTTCTTTTTCAACTTTCAAGATAAGATATTGGTCTCATTATCAAATAGGGGGAGATTGTTGGGTCACCGATGATTTGGTGATGAATCCTCAATATTTCCTTAGTCAAAATATTTGGTGTCATCATCAAATAGGGGAAGATTGTTGGGTCACCGACATTGTTGGGTCACAGATGATTTGTTGATGACTCCTCAATCTTTCCTTAGTCAAATACTTTGTCTTTCCTTAGTCAAATATTTTGTATCTTGGGCTCTTTGTAAAAGTCTGGCCATGCTCAACAAATTCAGCGAATCAAAGACTAGCTGTCACATAAAGAATCATATCAACATTTGTAGAAAGATGAAGATATGATTTCCATCCAGACTTAGCCGAATCATTAGCTAAAATGTTCAGCCAAAAGTGAAGACCAAAATCGATAAGTAAAGGGACAGTAGAAGACACTAGCCGATATAACCTTTAATCTATTTGACTAGTGGTCCTATCTGGTATTTTGGGAGAACTTTTATGAAGATACTCCTTGTCATCAATATCAAGAACGTGTTGCCCAAGTTTTAGATACAAACATTATCTAAAGGTTTGTTTGTCTTTAACTAGAACTTGTTCCCCAAGTTTTAGATAAAGACTTTATCCAAAGGTTTGTTTATTTATCGCAACAACGTGGTCCCCAAGTTGATGGTTATCTAAAAGTTGATGGGACAACAAATGAAGACTTGAAGAAAAGGTGAATAGTGCCATCTGTACCATAAAGTATGGCACCCATCTTTATCCAAAGAAAACTTAGCCATCAAATTATATTGTGACAAGTGTCCCTTGCTCTCCAAGCATAAGACACTATAAAAGGAGAAGAAGACCTCTCATGAAAATCATGCCTTTGAAAAGAGAGAGATCTTCTAAGTGAGAAGCTGATGATTGGCATCAACATAACTACTTTGTGTTTAAGTTATGTCAGTATGTTCTGAGTGTTGGATTGTTAGAATAGATTTGTTCTTTTCTTTTCCGCAACAATCTGTTTTCTGAGTGTAAAGTTTTTAATATTTATATTTAAAAAAAATTAAAAAAGTAAAAACTGTGTATTTGTATTCAACCCCCCCCCCCCCATACAAATTCTTTACTTGTTTGCCATTACTCTAACCGGGACCAACAATGTATATGTGCTTTTTTGTTCATCTATGAATCATGCTATATCCTGAATATCCCCTCGAATTGTCATATTACTAATATTGAGCTTGTGGTATGTTTTGGGCGCCGATTGTCGATATTCCATGGAGTCCGGTAAGACAATCGGAGGGGCTGCCATACTCACTACCCACTGGGTGTCAGGGGATGAGTATAGGACTTTGGCACAATCCGGGAGATGAAGGATGGATTCGGTGTCAAGTCTTATGTTTGTGTAAAAGCTAATTGGCATTGAACTTATACGAATTCAAAATAAATAAATAATGTTGATTGTATTGATGATCTCTTGTTGATTCCCTCATTGAAAGTACGTTTTATATATATATATATATATATATATTCATGTGGAATAATAAAGTTGTTTCATTGTTGTTATGTAAACTTGTTTTCGAGCCCTTTTTCATTTCCTAGTATATGTATGTTTATATAATAATTGTAATCTCATATTTCCACATGAATTCACTAAGCTTTATAGCTCACCTTTTAGTGTTTTTTATTTTTCAGGGCAAGTTGGCAAATGTAAGAACAAAGTCGGTTGATTGCTTAGGAATTTTCGTGTGAAGCTACTGTTGGTATAGGTATATGTTATGCTTTTGGGTTGTATATAGTTTGAATTTTTCGGGTAGACATGTCCCCGATGATTATGTCATGGTTTGTTATGAAATTGTTAAGCCTTAAATTATGTATTTTGGGTTGTAAATTGTTATCCCGTATTTTGAGGTTTTTGAAACTGAGTTAATTTAATGATGGTTCGGTAAATGTTGGATTAGTAACCACGGTGTTACAAATATGGTATCAGAGCAGTAGTTTAAGGAACTAGTTATCGATAATGGTATCTAGACTTAAACTAGGCGTTGATGTTATATAATAACTAGGCGTTGATTTATATGGGATATAGACCATTAGGAGAGACCTAGGTTGGGTAAGGGAGCACTAATAGGATACTATTTAATGTTCTATATGTTTTAATACTCTCCTCACGTGTACACCTTTCAGGGCGATGGCTGATGGTGATGCTGTTAGCCATACTCCAACAAACCCCGATGTTGGAGAAAACAATCCTGACCTCAACCTGAATGAGACAACCACCTCATCGACCACACCGAGACAAGAATTTAAATTTCTACCACAGGAATCAATACTTACTTTACCTCCTTGCATTACCATTATACACCGACCATTCACATACTAGCATGCCACGATCAAGAATCAACCTCAAATGGCCAAACCGCTATTCCGACAACCTCTCCTTCCCTTTTCTCTTATCACCCTTCTAAAGGAAAAGCTAAACCCAATAGCCCTACGAGTTCATAGCATCAAGCAAGACGACACACCCACACGCACACTTGCTCGCTCACACGTGACCAAAGATATAACTCAGATCTATCAACCCAAATCGATGCCAACAATAATTATGATGCTTGTAATGAACCCGTTCCTTCATTTGGATTATTAACGATCCCACACTTTTACTACACCGAAGTATCAAAAATTCCTTGTTCCATCCATGGCCATACTACAACATCCCGAGTACGTTGATGATAAATTCAACACGCTCACACCCCCTCATTTCTTATCCGCTTCCTTACGGAGCTTTTAAAATCCAAACACACTTTTGTATTCCATAACGTCCGACTGATGTGATCAAACCTACATTTGGGAACTTTCCCACTATTCGAAGTACACACTTAGACAATATTTTTTCTTGCTCAACTCTCAAGAATTTCATCTGGATTTACCAATACTCTCGGACTAAACTTCATCTTGAAATTCCAAACAACTACTCACTTTGCATCCTCGTATAATACACCAAAACTCCCAATTAATCTTTGCACACTAGTCTTTACTCAGACTACCACATCAAACAGTTTCCTCAACAATAGCAATCAAGCACACTCATATACTAGAAAATTCAAATTTTACCCTCTCAACCTCTTATCAGCATTAAGCTCTTAACTCATGAGCCCCAACTGACACCACAATCCCACAGAATGCACTACCCTTCCACTTCCTCGATCACGGGTGTTAGCAACACCCCCAACTTCCACTCTTTCCGTTGGTACAATTCCAACAAAAGAACTTTCTCCTTCAATTATCACAGACACGATCCTCACTGATCAACAAACCAAACTCTACACTTCTGAAATTATCCTAACCACTAAACGACAACCAATTAGATCATAACAAGGTATACAAGCACCTTCATGTACCTGTAAATTCACAATGACATTGGTCAGATGTGATTTTGAATTTACCTTACACGTTAGTCCTTTCTACCCTATTATTACTCTCACCGGTTAAACCACACTCTACCCACTCTACTTAAATCTCAGTTCCCCTCTCACTCCTCAGTTTAAGTCTAGATGCTCCTTGAACACCTAAATCTATTAAACTGTGAGCTCTGATACCACTTGTAACAACCGCGATTCTAAAATAACGGTAAACCATGACATTGCTCTAAAATAGAAACTACATAACCAATTGGTCCCAAAGTATAAACATAATCTCACAAGATTGCACCGGAAATAAACAACTACTGAAATTATTACATTTCGAAATTTTAAACTAGGCACCTAACTAAACAAGTAGCTCCTCACTTCTATCCTTCCCAAGCTCACACCTTCCATTTCCCTTTACTTGTGCTTTCTATCATTTGTCTTATTGAAAATGGTTTTCGGTTTATAAAAGAGAGGGTTAGACCAAAAGGCCTAGTGAATTCCCCCAAAATCAACAGTTAATATGCATGACAGTTGTAAGAGAAAACGGTTAGTCATGAATATCAACTTACACCTTTCAAAAACACTTTACACGTACCTGTTGCAAAAGTACACACACCTTCATCACACACACCGTGACCTTAAATGGGAACACACCGCCCAAAAGTCTGACACACGCCGCCCAATTTGAGTGATTTAAAATATTTCAATTTAAAACATTCATTTATAAAGTTTAGCACACGAAAGGGAACTCACCTAAATTGCCAAGCACTTAGCTCACTTTCCAACCACGATCACACCAACCGAACACCTGATTGAGATCAATTAACTACGACTTAATGACTCAATTATACTTCCACACATCCTACCTATTAACCCCCTAGGCTAGGACACCACTAAACGCCCTTAAAAGACTTTCCATCAAAAACCGAAAATGGGCAAAACAGTATTGTGGACCTACCACGTGTTTTAGTAGGATTAAACCCTAATGCAAACTTATCTATTGACCATATTCAGATCCACAATTTTGACATTTGACCCTCCCAAAAATTACAAAAATAACCATAGGTATGCAATATTCTAGGTTTGCAATTGCGAATCTAGCTAGACAGTAAAAAAAATGTACACTTCTAACCATGTACGCAATAACCTATCTATTAGGTCTAAAATATGTTAGATCACTGAGAATGAAGATGAGATTAAAGAATGAAGAGGTCAAAACTTCATAGTCAAAGTCAACCAAAGTCGACATATCAAAAAAGTATAAAATATAGAGTTTAATAGTAGATTACTTTCAAGTATAAAATAATTTTTTTCAAAAATGATTTTCATCAAATGTTAGGATTTAAGATATTGTTTCACATATATTTGTTTCATAACGTGAAACTTTCACATGTATTTGTTTCACCATATGAATGTTTTTTATGCATATTTTTGGTTTCACAAGGTGAATTCAAAAAAAAAAATCACATGAAATTAGTTCATAAGGTAAACACAAACATATGTGAAACACTATCTTAAATTATAGGTTTTCATAAAAAAAAATTATGTAAAAAAATATTTTTATATCGGTCTTCATTAGTGTGTAACTTTTTGTGGTTTTTATTTGATTATTGCCCTATATATATATATATATATGCTTCTTCATATAGAAACTCTTTAAAGAGTAGAAACTTGTGGAAACCAATACAAAAATAATTTTTTTCATAAAAAAATTTCATCAAATGTTATGATTTAAGATGTTGTTTCACATATGTTTGTGTTCATATAAAAAAGAATATTACATGTGGAAGAAAATTTTGATTCATTATCACATATGAAACAAAATTCATATGTGAAACAAAACGTGTTTTTTTTCCACATGTAAGAGCATTTCCAAAAGTTATGCTAAAATAGAAAAAAGTTAGATTTTAACAATTTTTTTGCTTCAAGAACTATGTTATCATGTATTGCTAAAATGGAAAAAAGGGGTGAGAGAAGATAAAAATCTCCAAATTTGGAGACATCGCTAAAATCCACTTTTTGATAAATAAAATTAATATTTCAATCATTCCACCAATAGAAACCATTGAAATAAAATGTTTAGAAAAGAGAAATAATATTTTTATTAATATATTGATTTTTTTAATAATATAATAAATACAATAATCTCTAAAATAGTATAGCTCTTGGAGTTAGAAGTAAATTTTTTCAAAGATTTTGACCTTCTTAACTTTAGTTTAGAAAATTTTTAGCATAGCTCTTGGAGATGCTCTAATATTTTTTTTCCATATGAACACAAACATATGTGAACAACATGTTAAATCATAACATTTGATGAAAAATTTTCTTTTTACATTGATTTTATATTGATTTCCACAAGTATCTAAATGATTATCCCTCTATATATATTAATATATATATATATATATTCAATATCTTCTCCGTCTCTATATAACTCCTTAGTGTGTATGTTAATAACTCTGAACATATACATGCAAATTGAGAAAGGTAGTTGAATTTTGAATATGATATACTTAAGATTTACGAATATGGATAAGTTGTACCAAATGATTGATAATGAAAAGAGATTATGAGTAGAGAAAATAACATAATGAATGTTAGAAAAATATTTTGATGTACCAGGCTACCTATCCGATCAACCCGTACAATTTGGATTAGGTTGGATTGAAATTTTTCATACCTCATATATTTGATTCAATTATTCAAATACTTTCAACCTGGTCGACCAACCCATCAGCACTCCTAGTATCACTATTTTTTTTTCATATTGAAATTATACTGAAAAGTTGCAAATACTTGTACTCTACAAGTACAGGTTATTTTATAATAAAATCATTGTCTTAAACTCTTAATACAAAATATAAATAAAATGAGGGAGATAATTATTAATAATAATAAAAATCCAGTCTTCGGGCTAAAAAGACCAAAACAGTTTGTATTATTTATTATTTATTTATTGGCCGTATATGGGCTTATTTGATCTACATATGGCCCTATATCTTAGCCTATTGTCTTTTATTAACAGGCCCAATTTAAATGAATAAATGTTAAAAGAGATTTATATATGTTGGGCCAACTTTATTTAGGAACTAATTATTTTGCTAATCCGGTAACTAAGTTATGATGAATAATATAATAAATGTTTTTATGATAAACTACATTTATTATTATTCAAGCTTATTCATTATAAGTACTATACAAAATAGGACGTTTTCGGGTTCTCAATATATTTAGTAGGAATTATGAAAAACATTATTGCATGGTCATAAATATTTGTGGGAGGGGAGGGGCAGATCGGTCATTCACCCATCTGCAACTAGGTAGGTCGGACCGATTATGTTAATGGATTATGTTAATATTTTATAGGTAAGATATGCTAATATATATAAACTTATAGTAGGTGGTGTAAATATTCATTGTTTTTCGTGTTAAGATTTGTTAATGTATGTTAATGTTTATCGTTGTTCATGTTAAGGTATGTTAATGTACATTTATTTCATATGTTAAGGTATGTTAAGATGTGTTAATTTATGTAGCAGTTCACATGTATCAGTTCACATACATACTACATATACATTCACTTCACATGTAGCGGTCCATATACATATACATTCAAATCACATACATATATGTGTAAGTTCATATGCAGCGGTTCACATGTATTGGTTCACATCTATTAATACTAATAAATAAGTAACATTCCTGGACACGTGTCGCTTCATGGTGAGCCGCCCGCTTATTTTCCCCCACGCTCACTAACAAGGACACGTGTTGCAGCGATATTTATTGCAAAAAAAAGTTTGCCGATTTCCTTCTATATGTTTATCGTAAAAAACCGACAACTCATATTTACCGACTACTTACGTTAAACTAATAAAATGTTTCCCGACTTTCTAAGAAATCGATATAACATAAAAACCGGTAAATGAAGTTTTCCGACAATACTCATATTTACGACTACTTACATTAAACTAATAAAATGTTTCCCAGCTTTCTAAGAAATCGATATAACATCAAAACTGGTAAATGAAGTTTTCCGACAATTATAGTTTGGCAACTAAATTTTTGCCGACTTCCTAATGTTGAAGTTGATTCTCAAGCCATAAATTCATATACGTCATATGGCCGATATATCCCTTTTTATTAAATCTGTCGGGTTTTTTGCCCATAAAAAATTCCCATTAATTAAAACAGATTTAATATCATTTAAATTAAAATTTTCCAAATATAAAAATCCCATAAAAACAGGGATATATCGTTTAAAATATTTTAAAAACCATTCATATTGTTATGGTAATCCAAATTCAATATGGAATTTTAATTTATTTAGGAAACTTATTCTCTAGATATATCATATTTATGGTTAGAGTTTCCATTAAAATAGGTAAAATATATTCATATAATATAGTTACTTATTATCTTCATCATTATTGGCATTTATAAATACATGCACAAAAATATTTTACAAACCAACTTACATAAACTTTTTTTAAACGGTATAATATCATTTAAATATAAAATTCCAAGATATAAAAATCACAGTAAAACAGGGATATATCGTTTAAAATATTACTTAAATCATTCATATTGTTATGACAATCCAAATCCAATATGAAAATTTAATTTATTTAGGAAACTTATTCCCAGAACTTAATCATTATTTTCTTCATTATTGGCCTTTATAATACATGCACAAGAAAATTTATTTTTAAACTCTTCAATTAATTTCTGTCGTAATGGATGTCAATACTGCCATCACCCTATTCAACGATCTTGATATTCAGAATGACGATTTTACTGTAAAAAGTAAGGGTTATTCGATTGTGGAATCAACCAGACTTCAAAAACCCTGGGGGAATTTTTTCCATCGAAATGATATTGAAGGATGAACAGGTATGATTATGCATAATACTAATTTTTTTGTTTCAAAGTATATGTATAAAAATTTACAAGTTTTTTTGTTTTTTTTTTGTAGGGCACCAAAATCCATGCGAATGTAGTAAAAAGTATGGTTCAGAAACTTAAAAATCAACCGATTGAAGGTGGTTCTTATTTCATTAAAAATCCCAGTATTGCAATGAACAACAACACTTATAAGCTATGTGATAATCCCAACAAGCTTGCTCTAAATTCGAAAACATCTGTTTCGGCCTGTTTGGATTTTAAAGGATCTGTTCATGGCTTTTCTTTTGTACAATTACAATTTTTTTTTATCAAAGTTGGTTCCTGAACATACGGCCGTCGGTAAGTTATTTCTATTATCTTGCTTTTCTCATCATATTCATTAAGAAACTTATTGTCATTATATCGTATGTAACAGATGTGATTGTATCATTGTTTCATACAAGCCTATTACAAGTAAACTTGTACGTGGTAAACCAAAGAAATTTATGGAGCTCCATATGCAGGACTTAGAGTAAGTATATTTTGTATCAGTTGACATATTTTATTTCCTACATCAATTATTCAGTATGTTAAGTTTCATAAATTTGAATATATTGTAGGGGAACAAAGCTTGACGTCGGTCTTTGGGCTGAATTTGCTGAACAGTTCAATGAGTATGTGACGAATTATAAATCTAACGGAACTGTTATAGGAGTAATGCAATTTGAAATGGTTAAGACTTACCTAGGTTTGATATCTATTAAAGTCAAAAAAATATTATATTTAACCAATAATAAATATTTCTAACTAATATTTTATTGTCCATTTACTTATACTATAGATAAGACTTCGATTTCTAATTCCTTTAATGGCAGTGACCTTTTTAAGAATGATGATATTCAAGAAATCAATGATTTCAGAAATAGGTTCGTGTGCACTTTCCATATTTTTTTATGATTACGTTAATAATAATTGCTATAAACTAATATCATTAATAATCATTTCTCATATCAGCATTAATCGTTTTGAGGTGGAATCAGGATCTTCTCAACGTTTATCTGTCATGTCTTCGTTATCGTATTCGTTGGGTCAAGACTTCTTAGAAAATAATGAAGCTGTTAATATATCGGATCTTTTCGAAATAACTGAGGTAGTAAACTACTTCTTTAATGTAAATGTTAATTTTAATGTATACTTTAGTTTTTATCTTATTTAATCTATAAATTTTTTGTTGTATTTAGCCGAAGACTCTGGTTATATTGGCTTCGATAAAAGCGATCACTAAAGATGCACCTTGGTATTACCTTGGATGTACAAAATGTTTCAAAAAGGTTACTTCGAAACCTGATATATCCGAAATAGAGATAAATCCATTGATGTTGATCACACCACCAAGTATGAATGTAGTTCGGAAAGGTGTAAAGGAACAGGGATTGAATTTGCGCCAAAGTAAGTCCCAATAATTAACTTTTTTTTATCATCAAATAAACTTTCCTTTAGTTTAATAATATGAAAACATTATAATAATTTATCATACTAATATGCTGTAATAAATTTATGGTAAAGGTTCAAGATTCCTTTGCGTGTTCAAGATGATACATCGTCGGTGTCCTTGACCTTATTTGATCGGGAAGCAAAGAAATTACTTGATCACACTTTAAATTATTTATATAACAATATGAAAGAGGTAATTTTATATGTTAAATCCATATCTACGATATATCTATTTATTTCGTATTAATCAATTATCTTCGTATTTACACAAATATTTTATGTCAGTAATTAGATTGGGGCGTTGGACATGATTTCAGAAGAGTTTAATATTCTAGATTTGCATTTAAGATTGAAGTTACTGACTACAATATACGTAGGAGAGTACATTGTTTTGGAATTTCTAAAGTAACTGATGATGAGGACATAGTGAACGAATTACATGTCAAGATCAACTCTTTACGGGTAACCTTATTTACTTTGTGTCTTTACATATTTAATAGATTTCGGTTATTAATATCAATAATTTTGATTTTTTTATGAATTTGTTTTATACCCTGCTGATTTCGACTCCGTTAATATTCAATCAACAGATATCGGATCTGTTGAAAAGTTAAAGATAATGTTGAAGTGCAATCATCGTATATCGTACATATGTAATAAACAAATTAAATACGATACTTACAGACGTGTTTTCATATATTTCGTAGGATACTGTATCATGTACTGGTGAGAATGCAACTCTGTCAGATGTGGAAAAGAGTACTGCCGACAGTTCAAATTCCGAACATAAGAAATATCATAAGCATGTCGGAAGTTCGGTAGATTTAAAGCATGATTTTGAAGACCTTTATGACACCGATGATTTGAACAAAGGTTCTGCGACCAAGTTAAAAGTACCAAAACTTGAAAAATGACTTACATTAATTTTCGGTTTCGTTACTTCTTAGCATAAGGATTTTTTTCGTTATTTTATAAACACATTGTTTTGGTAATTTTTTAGTCTACTGCTTATTTATTTCTTCGTTTTTATTATTATCATTATTTTATTGTGCCATGCAGTCTTAATATGAATTTTTTGTTTTATACGTTATACTTTTGGTTTTATCAATACAATTTCGGACAAAACATTAATGGATGTATTTATTTTGAAAATCCGGTTAAGATATAAAAAGTCGGTGAACTTCATTGATTTTATATTATCTTGTGTCATTTTATTAAGTTAATGCATTATTTTTTATTAATCTAATTACATGATTAGAAAAATTTTAAGCTTGAATCTTTATGAAAGAAATAACAAAAACAAATATATAAGATGATGTTGGATTTTTATAATATATTTTCGGATAATGATTCTGTTACATATGTATCGGATGATGTTACATTTTTTTAATAGATTTTCGGACTAACATTCTTAATAAGTTTATTTTGGAAATCCGTTTACGATGTAAAAGTCGGAGAACTTAAATAAATTTGTATTACATTATGTTATTTTCTTAAGTTATTTCAAATTATTGTTTTAATAATTTGTTATGATATAAACAATAACAAAATGATTTTCATACATATCTAATTTGTATTAAACTTTAAAATATCTTGAAAAAACATGACATCATACATGCAGAACTATGAGTAATATGCTAATCAAAAATATCATCATACAAAATATTACCTGATTCAAAAAATGTGCAATATTTAAATCTGCATGTCTAATGTTGGTCGTTGTTGATATTATCAATCACCCTGCAAGTACATGACATGTTTATTGCTTCAACTTTTTCCTTCAATGTTTGGTTTTCACCCTGAAAAATCATTGATAATTGAACTGCAACATCCCTTTGTTGTGTGTCATCGTTTTTATCTTTAATCAGCTTCTTCACTTCCATTTTCAGATCATGAATTTCTTTTAGAAGTAGTGTCTGATATTTTCCCATGAGGTCGATAAAAGATTGTGGGTAGGTTGCATTTTCAGTTACAGGAATGGCTGATGATGATGAAGACGCCATTTAACCAAATAGGAGAAAATATGAATATTTGAACGATAAGATAAGTTCAAATGGTTTCGTTTTTGGTTTTATTTATACTAAACTATTAAGTGACTTTTTAAGTTACCCTATTTAGGCGGCAGGTTAATCATTACACTAAGTTCATATTTTATTTTGTAAATATATTTTTAATGATAAAATTAAACCTCGAAGTTATACAAATTATTAATAAATAATGAATCTATTAATATATTAATATTTATGTTTGTCGATATGATTTAGACGTTGGATAAATTATAACTGTATATAAGTGTCAATAAAGTTTCATCGGTTTTCTTACTTAATGACATCGGTTAATTTATTAGTATTAATAGATATTTCCCGAAGTTGTCTAGATATGGTTAAATTTTAAATTCAAATATACATGACTGAAAATGACGTCACAACTGTCATGTCAATCATCATTATAGTGATAAGATTAAACGTCATGTAATATAAAATTATTATTTAACACAGTAATTTATGGTGATATTTACCGATATATAGTTTTAATATATCATCCATATTTAAAATTAATATTAAAATAATTTTACTATTTATTTATTTATAGCATTATTAAATAGAAGGTATTCCATCAAGTTTCATCGGTTTTTTTATTAGTGAGGTCGGTTTTTTTAGTATTAGTATATATTTTCCGAAGTAGCATACACATGGTTTTACTTTCGTTTCAAATATACATGACTGAAAAGGACGTCACAACTGTCATGTCAATCATCATTACAACAATAAGATTAAACATAATGTAATATAATATTATTATTCAACATAGTAATTTATATTCATCTTTGCCGACATATAAAATATAATAGCAAATCATATATCATCCATTTTTATAATCAATATTAAAACAATTTTATGATTTATTTATAACATTATTAAATAACAAATCATTAACTGACTCTTTAAGTTTACAATAGACCGGCAGCAGAATAATGATTACACAATTTTGACAGTGATTTTTTTTGTAAATACAACCCTTTATTATTATACTAAAATAAAAATCTAATACATAGAAAGGATTAATGAATAATTTATACATGTAGAAATTACTCGGATTTTATTTTATGAATACAAATATATGATTGCCGAATTTTATACATGCAGATTTTTTTCCAGGAACGTTTTTTGACTTTCCGATTTTATGTATTTTATATTCAATACTTATATCCTGTTGTCATTAATTATTTTTATAAATTTAATTTAATAAGAATTATTCCCAATACATTTTAAATTTTGACGACGTTTGCAACTCTTTCTTTAGTCTAATTGTATAACTCTAATAATTAAGAATTAATAATATTGAATATATCAAAAACGATTTCCAAGAAGAGTATATTATGAGCGTTAAACATAGCCGACGTGTCACTTCATTGTATGCCCTTATCACTAGAATTGTTAGGACTCCTAGTTTATTAAGACTCTTTAGGATTGTGTCAAAATATTGTAAATAAGGAATGGATATACTTTTGTAATTAAGGCAATTATAGTAAGCCTTAAACTCTAAACATTCCTTATATAGATTAATCCTACATGTATATATAGGGTCCTTGGGTCATTGATTTTTGTGTACTTTATATTAAGAGAGAGATAGGCGATATTGTGTGCTTACATTGTATCAACATCTACAAGTGAGATATATGAATTATGAAGTTCTTTACTAGCGTTCTTATTCTTGTTATCGTGTTTTTGCTTTAATAAACTCATTATTCTATTCGTACTTGATATACTGGGATCAACGATTGGTATCAGAGTAGAACGATTTGAGTTTTGGACTGATTCTGATCGAAATCGTGGATTAAAAGGTAAAAATCTCGTATCTTCTGTTTTAATGTTTTATCGCATGACCTTACCCGACAAATCTCCTAATACCCTATTCGTTGCTTTCTTGTCGCATCATTAGAACCAGATGTAGAATCGATATCTATTCTTATCAATTTTTCTTTTAGCTTAATCAAGTCTCATATCCAGTAGTACCGATCGACATAATTTTTCTTCTTCACGTTTTATCGATTCTTGCTGTTTAAGTTCTTATCAATTTTTTAAAATTTTTATTACCTCTATAGCAGCCGATAAACATTCAATTTTTTTTTTAAAACAATTCTGTTTTTACAGTTAAACTACAAACCACTTACGTTTGTTTTCACGTTACTTTTGCTATTCTTTTTCAACAGAAAACTCAGGATCTTTGACTCTTGCAGCTTTTCTGGATAAAGAATCCTAAAGTAAACATCATAAACCTTGGGAAGTTTGTATTGACCTTAATTGAGAAAATCTGAAACACAAGAACTTAGCTGTTTTTTCCCTTAAAAAGACTAGATAACTTTGTTACGCTAGATCTTTTGGTTAAGAATCCTTCGTTTTTGGCTTTCTGGTTCATCAATTAAAGACCAAAACAGAATTTATTTACGTTTATCGCATCTGCAAAGTGTCATTCGATAAGTTTATAAATTTTTGGTGTAAGAATTTTAATCGGATCAAACTTACCCGATATTCAACCAATCTTAGGATTTATCGCATTTAGGTAACCCGACATAAAATCTTACCACCTGATACCAACCCGATATTATTTTTTATCGCATCCCTTTAACCCGATAAATTCATTTATCGCGTCCTTAGAACCCGATAAAATCATTCAGAACAGTTACCCGAGATAAAATCTTACGTTCGCGAAATCTCAGAATTTTTTCAAAACTCTCTGATCAAGATCAAATTCAATTAAAGTACAATGACTTCACGTGAAGCCATGGCCATCGGCACCGATACAAGACCTCCAATTCTCTTCCGAGGGGAATATCCCCAATGGAAAGATTGTTTTCTGGATTTTGTTGAAAGAAACGATTTTGCGGATGGTATCATGCGCTCCATAAAGGAAGGTTCTCCGCCTGTACTATATCATGAGACTCTCGCTATGCCTAACAATGATCCTCCACTTGAGCTAGACGAGAAATCAAGCCTAAGAACAAATACACTGATGCGGAAACGAAAAGAGCAAAAGGTGATCAACTTGTTCGTTCATATCTATTACTCAGTATTCCGAATGATATATACATGAGTATAGATAGTCACAAAATAACGGCCAAAGGCATATGGGAGCAAATCGAGAAATATATGCTCGACCAGAAAATCGGTACTCAATTGAAGATTACGAGTTGTATTACTCAATACGAGGAGTTCAAGGCTAAAGAAGATGAAAGTCTCACGGACACATACACTCGTTTCGTTTACCTAATCAACGAACTCAGCAAGAACGAGATACGTAAGTCTAATATCGAAAACAACGTGAAATTTGTTAGTAATCTTCAACCTGAATGGCGCCGATTTGCCAATAAAATAAAACATAACAAATTTCTCGCTAAACTCGATCTTCACGAAGTGTATGAGACTTTGCAACAAGATGAAATAGAAGTTCTCGAGGCTATGGAGGAAAATCGAAAAATCAAAAAGTCTTCCGAACTAATCGCTCTTATAGCCAAAGAAGACAAAAATCCTTCTCGAAGCATAACACAAGACAACATTCCAGAGTTAGACGATGAAGAGTTTGAAGATCCCGAGATCGCCCAACTTCAGCAACAATTGGCTTTTCTCACTCAATCCTTTCAACGAAAGTTCTCTCGTCGTCCAAATTTCAATCAACTACGCTATGCTTCGGTACCCAAAAACTTTGAACGAAAAGCTGTTTTCGAGCAAAAGCCAAGAAAAGAAGATAACCGCCCACCGGTTAAACCTGAGGATAAATTCAAAGGCGAAAGAGGTTATGCTACAACTGTGGCAAAACGGGTCATTACGCTCGTGAATGCAAGAAGCCCGTGGTTAAAGATGCCATCTATTGTACATACAAATTCATGCTTGCCAAACAAGAGAAAGCCGGTAAAGTACTAATGGCAGAAGATGATCACTTTCTTCATCATGATGACGACGAACCGAATGAAGAAATTCAGGCTCACTTCAGTCTGATGGCTTACTCTGATCCTATGATGAAGACTCATCATCCCATGCTTCCGACTACTCACCCAAGGTAAGTCATTCAGACTATGAGCATTTTATTACTCAAATGGATACTTTAACAATGCAATTGCAAGATTTAAATTCTAAATTGAAAACCGAGAAACTCTCAATTTCCAAATTAGAAGCACGACTAGATAACAATCATAATCAACTCATTTTTGCTACGTCTGAGATTGCCAACTATAAGAGTGATGTTCTAAACTTGCAAACTAAAAACGATGCTTTAAGAACCGAGAATGCTCACCTTAAACAACAAAACTCTGACCTTACAAAACGACTTAACACATCCGAAAGTGAGGACGAAGATTTGTCGTCCAAATTTAAGTTGGCCACGACTAAAAAACAAGATCTTTTAGACAAACTCAAAACCTTGGAAATTAAACTCTATAAATTAGGTCAAACTGAACTAACGATTCATTTAAATGCTCCAAAAGATGTATGTTCAAAAGCAGGCCTAGGTTTTGACAATCCCAAAAGATTAGCAAAAGCCATATATAACACTCCAAATCTATATAAATTTGAATATCTAGACCTTGTTCCAGATTTTAAAATTCAATTTATGAAGTCTCATCCTAAAGTTGAAAGACGGGAAGATTGGAATAGGAAAAACAACAAGTTTCATCAAATTTCTTTTTGCTATCCAAAGGAAGTAGAAAAGGAATCATCAAATGGAACTCTTCCAATCACTTATTTTCCTTCCTATACCGACGAAGAACTTCAGGTCGAACCTCCAGAATATAAACCTTATATTCCCACCTTATTTTAAGAAAAGACAATTGTTCAATTAGAAAAGGTGTTGGAAACTGAACGTTCTTCCTCGGAAAAGGAAATGAGGCCTTAATCGCAAAAATCCATCTATTAGAAAACAAAGCTTTACAATAAAAAATCGAGATTGAAATTGAGTCAAACATCTCTTCATGTAAAGCGTTTGTTAGCTCATACTTGGATGATTGTGATTCATACTTCAAATTTGATCCAAATTATTGTCCTCCTAAACATATATCTTCCCTTACTCGCGAACAAATCGATGAAGAGTTGGATGAACTAGAAAGCACAAGTTCTTCTGAACATAACTTCTTGGATCATAAAAATGTGTCTGTTGATAATTTTGATTTTATCCCGAACTTCCAAGTCATGAGGAGTTTATTGATAAAGGTAAGAAGCCGATTGAATCTGTGTTTCTTCCCAATGTTGAGGATGAATGTTCCACAAGTTTTTCAAAACCCGAATCATCTCAACAAAAGACACTACATCAATTTATATCTAAACCTACTCCATCTCATGAACTCCATTTTAATGTTTCAGCTCTACGCTCTTTAAAGACAACGCAAATCTGGGTCGAAAAGGCAAAGGGATATCTAAGTCATTCTCCCACAATAACCCTAGGTTTTCCAATGTTCCTAGAAACAATCGCAAATTTATTTTTCCGTTTACTATTTGTTCGTACAAACAATTGATTCAATTCTCTAGAAATAAACTTTGTTGCTCAAACTGTGGTGTGAATGACTTTGTGCGTTTGAATGCTTATGGGTATGATCGTTTATGATATGCATAATTCTTACAATTCCCATTACGACAATTTTTTTCAATCTAAACCTGTTTATAGGTGGGTTCCCAAGAGGCCCTTGACTTCGGCACCTCAATCCCAACTCAAATGGGTACCAAAGGTTTGCCAAGCCAACTAACCCCGAAGGACCGATTTACAAATGGGTACCTAAGTCTGCTTAAGTTTTTGCAGGCTGGTCATGTGTGGTACTTAGATTCTGGATTCTCCAAGAACATGATTGGAAAGAAGGAGCTTCTCACCAATTACATTGAAAAACGATGCGGCTCGGTACGATTCGAGAACAATCATTTCTCACCCATCAAAGGCTACAGAGATATTATTCACAATAATCTTACTATCTCCAAAGTTTCGTATGTCAAAGGACTTGGTCACAATTTACAAAGCATCGATCAATTCTGTGACAAGGAACTCGAACTCAATTTCTGTTCCGAAAAATGTTGTGTTAGAACCTACGAAGGTAACGAGTTGCTTACCGGATCTCGCAAGTCTAATCTTTACACCATCGATCTATCAAAGCTTCAACCACCTACCGATGTATGTCTCGTCTCAAAGGTGGATAAGGATAAAAATTGGTTATGGAATCACCGACTCTCACACTTGAACTTCAAAAATATAAGCAATCTAGCTAGTGGAGGGTTAGTCTCCGGATTACCAAAGATGAAATTTGAGAAGACACACTTATGTGGTGCTTGCGAAATGGGCAAGATGAAGAAGGCTTCTCACAAACCCAAAATAGAAAATAACACGTCTCGTCCTCTTCAGCTACTTCACATGGATTTATGTGGCCCCATGAGAACTCAAAGCATCCACGAAAAGAAATACATTCTTGTAGTGGTGGATGATTTTTCTCGTTACACATGTGTTGAATTTCTTCGATCAAAGGACGAAGCTCCCAAAATGATTAGCATTCTTGAAGAACATCCAAGTCAAATTGGAGCTTTCCGTCCAAACGATTCACACAGATAATGGCCCCGGGTTCAACAACCGCACGCTTGAAACCTTTCTCACTTCCGTTGGTATCACTCATACTTTTTCTACGGCTAGAACTCTCCAACATAATGGTGTGGTTGAACGACGTAATCGTACGTTGGTCGAAGCTGGCCGAACCATGCTCGCTTATTCCAAACTTCCACATCATCTTTGGGACGAGGCCATCCATACCGCGTACTACACACAAAATTGCTCGATCATCAACAAAAGGTTCAACAAGACACCATATGAACTCATCAAAAAACGAATTCCATCCATTAATCATCTTCATACGTTTGGTGGACGCTACTTTATAATGAATGACAATGTAAATCGCAGGAAATTATAAGCCAAATCTGATGAAGCTTAATTTATGGGATACTCTCCAAATGCATCAGCTTATCGGGTTTACATGAAACATGCAAAGCGTGTCACCGAAAGCGTAAACATAAATTTTGATACAAAAGCGGAAATGGACCCCAAACCACATAGTCCTGGCCCCGTTATGTCTGGCGTATTAGCTTCCGAACACCTTAGTCCGGAACCTGCCCATAACCTGTCCCATCCAAATCAAGCTTCAACTTCCCAAAACGCTTCCTCCAATTTGGATAATCTATTCCAGCACATCTACACTAAATATTTCGAATCTGAATCTGAAATAAACACCGTACCACCACCAACTTTGGAAGTTGCCAAGACCTCAGTTAGTATTCCACCACTTACCATATATGACAATGTCTCAACTGCTGTAACTCCAAGTTCATCCACGCCACCTAACGATGCCCCTATCACTCAACCAAGCCTACCAATTCCTACTGAAATTGCTCAAACCCTCAAACACACAACAACCGACCCACCCCCTCAACACACATCCATTCGGAACCATCCTCCTCTACAGATCCACTTCCTTCCACTCCAAGGGATATTTCTACTGATGCTCGCCCAGCCCTAGAATCCATTCAAGATCTTCTTCTTGGACCCTATGTGGATGATAATTCCGATAACATGACTGCTCAACCACTTTCTCATACAACCAAATGGATCAGATCTCACCCACCCAACCTAATTATTGGAGAGCCATCCAATCCAGTCACAACACGATCTGCCTCGGCCAATGAATGTTTGTTCTCATCCTTCTTAAGCAAAATAGAACCAAAATCTATTCAAGATGCCATAACTGATCCAGACTGGATTGTGGCCATACAGGAAGAACTCAATCAGTTTGAAAGCCTGAAAGTGTGGCGCCTCGTTCCCTAACCAAAGAACAAGACCATCATTGGTACAAAATGGATCTTCAAGAATAAACAAGACGAAGATGGAATTGTCATACGCAACAAAGCACGACTTGTTGCCAAAGGCTATCGAAAACAAGAAGGTTGATTTTGACGAGACATTTGCACCACTTGCTCCATAGAAGCCATTCGGATTTTCTTGGCATACGCCGCACATAATAACTTTGTAGTTTTTCAAATGGATATCAAGACCGCCTTCTTAAATGGTGTTCTCCGAGAAGAAGTATATGCCTCTCAGCCTAAAGGATTTGTCGATACTACAAATCCTAATCATGTCTATATCCTCGACAAAGCGCTGTACGGTCTCAAACAAGCTCCTCATGCCTGGTATGATAGTATGTCTCAATACTTGGTAAAAAAACGGCTACTCCAAATGTAAGATCGATCCTACTCTCTTTATTAAAAAGGAAGATGGTGATATTATTCTTATACATATTTATGTAGACGATATTATTTTCAGCTCGACTAACCCTCAACAATGTAAAACCTTCTCCGAGCTTATGACAGCAAAGTTCAATATGAACATGATGGGAGTAATGAATTTTTTCCTTGGTCTTCAAGTAAAACAATTTTCAACGGGAATATTCATTAACCAATGGAAATACATCTCAGATATGTTACATAAATATAACAAGATGACATGTACTCCGATTGAAACTCCCATGTCTCCGGGTTCAAAACTACACGCTGATCCCATGGGTAAAGCGTTAGATCCCAAGACCTATCGGGGAATCGTTGGTTCTTTAATGTATTTAACGACTAGTCGACCGGACATAATGTTTGCTACATGTCTATGTGCACGATGTCAAGCAACTCCAAAAAAATCACACCTTAGTGCAATTAAACGCGTTTTTCGTTACTTGAAAGGTACTACTGATCTTGGCCTATGGTATCCTAAGGATATGGGTCTCGAGTTAGCTGCTTTTTCAGATGCTGATCATGCCGGATGCATGTTGGATTGAAAGAGCACGACGGACATATTCAGTTCTTGGGAGACAAACTGGTGAGCTGGTCTTCAAATAAACAAATATGTGTATCCACTTCAACTGCGGAGGCCGAATACATTGTTGCCGCCAGTTGCTACTTACAAGTCATATGGATGCGCACGCAACTCAAAGACTATGGTTTTTTGTTCAATAAGGTTCCGATCTATTGAGACTCAAAGAGTGCAATCTCCATCTCAAGCAATCTGGTTCAATACACGAAGACGAAACACATCGATGTGAGGTATCATTTCATTAAAGACCACGTCGAAAGAGGTACAATCGAACTTTACTTTGTTAATACAGAACTACAGCTTGCCCACTTGTTCACAAAGGCATTGGATGAAAGACGATTCAAATTCCTAGTGTCCAAGTTAGGCATGCTCAATTTACGAACTTAATTCTAAATCAGTCACATTAAACTTTACAAAAAGTCCATTCAGATCTTAATGCACACTCACCCCTAAGGATGAATCTTCATTTTATTTGAATTCTCAGTTTGTAAACTTTAATAATCAAGTTTTTTTTCTAAATGTTTTTTCGTTCTTGTCTTTCATCACTAACTACTTTTTTAGATGTTTCGTTGTTGACCTAACAACTCAGATTTCGAGGGGGAGCGGTAAGGTAAGTTTTACTTAACTCGCATCTTAATAGGGGAGCTAAGGTTTCTTATCTGAGGCATCATTCAAGGGGGAGCACAAACTTACAAAATTATTTTTCCAGGTACACTTGATTTTTTGTCGCAAGCTTAGGACCCGACATCCTTGGATGTCGACTTCTTAAGACTCGACATATACCCTTGGCCCAAATCAATTCATGCCACGTGTACTTGGGCCCACTATTTAAACTCTTGACCCCACATTCACTATTCACTTCTTCAAATTCAACTTTTTTTTTTCCACTCTATCACTCGATAAAACAACAATCAGATATATTTTTCGAAATCTTCGAATTTTGGAAATCTGCTTACACCACCAGGTTCGTCTTCTCTTCTAGATCATCCTTAATTCTTTCACTTTTTTGATTTGTTGCTTGCATGTTCGTCAATTTTATCCTCAATTGTTCGGTATCCCAATGGTTCAAAATCCTTGGGTTTTTTCGGTTTTAATGCTTTTTCTTGCTTCTGGGCTTAATTGGACCATAGATACATGCTTTAAACTGTTAATGGACTCCTAATATTGCTAAATCTAGGCTTAAAATCAACTACTCAGTGTCTTTGCAGTAGTATTTGGGGTTTCTGTTCGTCCAACAAACACTTAGGGTTTTATCGTTGTCCGTTGCATGTTTGTCGCGTCCCTTTAACTCGACAACTGTTGTAAGCAAACACTTAAGAGCTTATGCCGCATCATACAGACTCTACATAGTGCCTCTTCAAGATCTTCAAGCAAAGGCCTTTTGTCGACTCATTCTGTATCGACAATACTAATTTTTTTACAAGAAACGTTAAGAATTTATATCGCTTCTATAAGCCTCGACATAAATATATGTCGGCTTATATACACCCAATATCTATTCTTAACAATATGTCAACCTCAATAAACCGACATCCTTTTATGTCGATTTCACATCAATCAATAACTCATATTATGCACCTACAAGGTTGTCGATCCTTCGCACTCGACATCAGTATGTTTCTTGAGTCTAACAAACTGTCACGTATGTCGGCTAGCAATGCACCAGCTTGACTCGACATCCTACCTCAGATTATTACCTATGCTCACACTAACTCTTTCAATGGTTTGCTAACTCTACCTTTTCAGTACTCATGGCTGCCATTCAAGACCCAAACCTCTCCGATGATGAACATCCTATGCCATCCGAAAGGTCCACCCAACCAAGCATTCATCTTCCAACTAGAGACGATGTGCTCATGCCAGCGAGACATCGGAAAGATTTAGAACACAATAACCATCGACTGGACTTGAACATGACGGTGGAGCATCAGGTAATCATGGAAATTCTAAAGCGCCATCCACTATGATTTGCCTTCAGCTTGGAACACCGCGTACCGGCCTTTTACCTACAACAATTTTGGTACACTCTGGAATACTATCCGGTAGATGGAAATTACCACTTCACGGCAAGGATTGATGACTACACAACACGCCTGACACTATCTCGCTTACGTAATATTCTACGGCTTCCTATCTTGGATGAATATGACGAACTAGTGACAGAAGAGGAATTATACCAGGACATTCTAGCTCTCGGATTTACCGACACACTCAACTCGGTTGGCCAATTTAAACGCATGTTCTTGCCACCGATCTGGTTCACGCTGTTTACGATTGTGAATCGTTGCCTAACAGGGTAACACACCGGAATGGACCGCGCAAGTACGGCGACACTTCGGATATTTCATGGCATCATTTATAGTCGAAACTACGACTACCCAACACTCATTTGGACAGATTTGGTCGAGTATGTCACTCAAAAAGGTACCGGCCGAGATAGAAAGTTCGTAGCATTCCAACGGTTTCTGCAACTGTTCATCCATTCCATGATGCAGTCAAATCAGGCGATTCCTTGGAGATTGTGTACAAAGATTCATAAAATTAAATGATCGAAACTTCCCTTTTGTTATGCCCATTCCTGAAGCCCTACTATCCATTGCTGATCAAAATGCACCCAGTGTGGTAGCTTATAGGGAGCAACACGGCTTAATGGCTCCTCAAATTCCAATGGAGCCTGCCCAAGAGCCAATCCTAGAGGAACATCATGAGTTGGGTGAGGATCCTTTAGTAGACGAGCAGGTACAGGATCAAGGGGATCCTGAACAGGGTGTTGAGAGAATATTCGAAGAAAGGGGATATGACGAGGGGGTGTATCTAATCAGCCAATCCAAATTACTTCCACCCCAACCATTCCCATTCCACCACCAACCCAAACTACCTTTGGAACAATCTCTCGCCCTGCAGTAAGACTGCAACGACTGGAATTACTAGTCATGCGTAACCGAGTCATGCGCCAACCCTCCTCATCCGACTCTGACACAGATACAAACCTTGAGCTTGATGACAGTTCTGCAGAACTTCGGCCAAGACAGCAATGACGAATTACTACTTCCGATGATGCACTTACCTGTATTGGCCGTCAACCATCCCTCCAAGAATCCTCTTCCGACAATACAACCTTGGAACTTGGTCCAGACTTCACTTCACACCTTGATCCAATATCTGAACCCGATCCAATTCTACAAACTGAGGCACATGAAGGAGATATAAGGAGAGCGGAGGGAGACATAGTTGAAAAAGAACAAGTGAGCTTGTGTATAGGAGAGCAAACTATGCAAGAGAGTGAGATACCCACAACCACTTGCTGGGTAACCGAGTCTCTTGTGGATATTCATCCGTTGAGTACCCACAGTGGACAAAACGTTGTGGACCCAGCAACGCAAGTGCACGCCCCACCTAGCCACTCTGTAGGCTCACAACAGTCTACAGTTTCAGCATTACTTGTGAGTTTAGCTCCTACTCTAGTTCCCCTCCTTTCGGGAGGCATAACTATTGAAAATAGAAGTGATATTTCACCTACTTCGACTTTATTTCTCTCCACATTGAGTCTAGATCCTCCTAAGACACAAGCGTCATTACACTCTGATAGCCTCCATGGCACGGATGGAACTCCTATACTGATGTCGGTTCCCGACATTTCATGAGGATTGGAAGGAAATCCTACCAACGCTACATCAATGCCAACGCTGAACGCAGGTCCCGAAGTTGATTCAACTACGGTGACAACGGGTGCTTTAAGTGACCCCAGATTTCCCATTTTAGGTTCCACAGATCTACCAGATTTTATGGTCACTCCAGATATTCAAGCACGGGTTGAAGAAGAATTTCGCCGTGTACATGGTCCTTTAGATCAGCATGAAGCTCACATGCAATTATTGATCAAACAAGGCCTAACTGTTGATGCCCGATCTCGTCCGTCTATTGCAAGTAGTTCTCGCCTAAGAATGAGTCGATCACCACCTTCTGCAACGCCACCTGTCTCATTAGATTATGAACATGCATCTGATCCTCGAACACCATGTCATCACACTTCACCCCGTCAATCTCAGTTCAATAATGATGAACTGATGTTATGCTGCTTGCTAATTTGCTTGCGAAGGCTGAAGCAAGGGGTCTCCCTGAAGACGATTTAACGGGCCTTCTTCGCAGAAAATTTGCAAATTCCAACAGTCACTCGTCATGAGTTTGATGTGTTCAGGGTTCACATTGACGAACGGTTAGATGCCATGGAAGCTCAACAAAATAAGACAGAAGACACTATTCTTGGAGCTATATAGGCTTTACGTCTGGAAATCCAACAATCTTGTCAACCGGCGGAACATCTCAAACATCGTCGACCTAGTCAGGACGATCCGGATTCCGGTCCTAATCGCCCTGAGGGTGAGACACGTCGCCGAGACAAAAGGGCTCAACCGTCGGTTAGACCAAGAACTTCACAAGCTCCTAGATCAGCAGCTGGTACTTCAACTCGTCAACAAGCTAATCATCCTCCCGTCGTTCAACAAAAAATCAACCAACGGTTGAAAAGCCTTCGACAGATTTTGAAGTTGGAAGTGCTTCTCACCCGGATGAACTGGTCAATATTCAAAATTTAAGAGTTCAAGTTCTTGATTGGTTCAAAGATCTTTATGCTCCTGTACTCGGTGAAGAAGATTACTTACATTTATAACACGCTAATCTTGATTATCAAGCTGGATCTCCTGTTGTTATAGGTTTACTGCCACATCAGATTTGGTGGCAAAGGATTCTGACAAATAGAAACTCCAAATGGGCAAATCAACAGATCAGAGTTCCTTATGTTGAAGAAACGATGAACAAAATATTTGTCGAGAAGAAAAGCAAAGAAGGTTTATCTCACATTAATCAAGTCATGGATATGGACCCTACACACGTCAAAGAGTACGTGTGGTTGTTAAAATTAAACGCTCAACCTCCTGAAAGTGTTATGTCTCGACACAAGATAGTAGGAATTAAAGAAATCAGCTATGAAAAGTGGTTACATGTGAAGTTTCCATCTTTCCAAGTGTTGCGAGAAAATGGAATAGAGTACTATTTTACCGAAGCTGATTTTGGAAATATTAACGTGACAGATATGGAAGAGTTATACTTGGAGTTGCTAGACAAGCCGAAGAGAACCATTGATGATCAAAGAGCCTTACGAGCAATTGTTAGACATGTTCAGAAAGAGTTAAGGTTCAGTTACCTTCATGATCTACAACGAGGTATTGAAAGCAAGCAAAAGAAGGTATATCTGAACAAGCCGAATCAGAGTGTTCCTGGACTAGACAAACTCAATATTCTTACTTTTCTGACTTCTCCCGCTTATGGTGTGGTCTATATAAAGTCAACCAGAGAGAAAAGATTTATCAGATTAACCGAGGTTGCTGCTTACTCGGATGGTACTCTATGGAGTATACGAAACAGGTTATCTGCTAAAATAAGTGCTGACGTAAAGAAGAATCCAAGACAGTTGAAGAGTGAACACAGGGAGAATATTCTTAAAGGGATTGACTTGATTGACAAAAGACTGATCTATCGCCAAACTCTATGCGTTTTGAAGGGATGTTCGAGTTGAGAAGATGAAGACTCATTTTGCCACAAAGGGGGAGATTGTTAGGACTCCTAGTTTATTAGGACTCTTTAGGATTGTGTCAAAATATTGTAAATAAGGAATGGATATGCTTTTGTAATTAAGGCAATTATATTAAGCCTTAAACTCTAAATATTCCTTATGTAGATTAATCCTACAAGTATATATAGGGTCATTGGGTCATTGATTTTTGTGTACTTCATATTAAGAGAGAGATAGGCGATATTGTGTGCTTACATTGTATCAACATCTACAAGTGAGATATATGAATTATGAAGTTCTTTACTAGCGTTCTTATTCTTGTTATCGTGTTTTTTTTGCTTTAGTAAACTCATTATTCTGTTCGTACTTGATATACTGGGATCAACAAGAATGCTGTTTGACTTTCTTGACCATCAAATTTTCCGATAGTTAAAAGCATAATTTATAATTTTTTCAGCTTTTGTTACCCGATATAAATAAATAAATTAAACAATTTTATGACAATAATATATGATTTATTTAAGTTATTGTGATAACAAACAATGTATTTAAAAATTGCTTTAAACCGATATATTAAAACTCTTCGTCATATACTTTCCTGAGATTATCATATATGACGTCATCCCGTTTTGATTAATGATTAATTTAAAAAAATTATCTTTTTATCCCTGATATAAAATACGCATTGAATAGAAAATTTAAATTTTACAATACCTTCATCTTCCAATATACTCATTCTCTCTCATAGTTGCAGGTAATCACTTTTCACAAATGGCACCTTCAAAATCTCAATCTGATGCATAACTGAAGATATAAAATATTTCCTTCCCTAATTGCAACTACGTCGCAACTTTCAATGACGATATCAAAAACCAAAACTTAAAGATCGTATCTGCATTTCTCCAGAGGTCTCCTCTTGAATATGCGTTTACACATGAACCAAAGATGAGTAAGTTCTTACTTGGGAATTTTTGGGTTAGCTGCAATTTTGATCGGTCGACGAACGAGGTAACTGCTTCTGTTCTTAATAACAGTGATTTGGTTTTAAATGTTGATGATGTTCGACACATTCTTCATCTTCCAACTTACTCAAGGTACGCCCGATTCCCTATTGGTAACGAACATGAAGCTATTGTAGAAACCCTAAACTATATTCAGGATCCGAAAGCTAAAAGCAAATCTAGCCTTTACTGAAAGCAAATGGGAGGGCAATGGAATTTCTTCTTCAGCCATATAATTCAATGTCTTAGTCGGAAAACTGGTGGTCATGACCAATCTCCTTCGTATGTCACTAACCTGGCACATGCATTAACTAACCTTCGCAATATTGACTTCGAAAAATATTTTTTTTGATGAAATGGTAAATACAATTGTCCCTCGGAAACGGGAACAAGTACCTTTTCATCGGTTTTTCTCCAATGATAATTTGGGACAAAAACAGAAGTAGTTAATCAACAGTAGAATAGAATTGTATAGAAAACGAAGAACAATTGAAGCATAACCATAATTTGTATAACACTCAGTGTTTCAATGATTACATTGTGCTTTCAGTTCCAATGGCGGCTCACTATGATCCAAACATGTCTGATGACGAGAACCTGATGCCTTCTGAGCGTTCCACTGCACCAAGTATCAACGCGGCTAATCGAGATGACATCTTACTCCCCCTGGGCACATCACGGGAGCTCAAACCAAACAATCATCGTCTCAACTTTGACATGCGCTTAGATCACCCCATCATCATGGAGATTATACGCAACCATCCCCTTCGCTTTGCTTTTGCACTCGAACACCGGGTTCCTGTATTCTACTTGCAACAATTCTGGTACACCTTGGAATATCACCCGTGGATGGCGACCATCACTTTACCGCGCAAATAGATGAGTTTGTTACCAAACTCACACCAACTAGACTCCGGCGCATTCTCCATCTTCCGGCTGCAAATTCCGTCCCCGGCCTTGACACCTTTGAAGATCCACCAAGCGAGGACGAAATGTGCCGTGACTTTCGAGCTCTGGGCTACAATGACAACGAAGAACTCACTTCCCTCTGTCAATTCAAAAGGATGTTTCTACCCCAAATCTATTTTACCATCTTTTCCCTGATCAATCGTTGTCTCACAGGCAAGCATCACATCCGTATCACGCATCTTCCACGGGTTCATCTACAGTCGTCATTACGACTATGCGTCACTTATTTGGAACGACCTTGTTGCCCTTGCCACCAATAAAGAGAACCAACGAACGCATGAATTTATTCCATTCCAACACTTCTTTCAAATTGCCATCCATCAGACAATGAATGCACGTGCGGAAATTCCGAGACGAAATGGCTTCCACTTGGACCATCGTTCGTTCAAAAGTACTTAAAGCAAAACAAAACTCGGTTTCCTTTCACAATGCCTCTACCAGAAGCCTTACTATCCCTTGCTGATCAAGAGGCACCCAGTGTGATAGCTTATAGGGAGAGTATCGGCTTAATGGCTCCCCAACAACCAGGACAGCCTGCCCAAGAGCCAATCCATGAGAAACATCAGAGAGTGGGCGAGGGTATTAGATTAGATGAGCAAGTTCAGGATCAAGGGGATCCTGAACAGGGTGTTGAGAGAACAGAGGATGAAAGGCGAAATGAAGTGGGAGGTGCATCGGATCAGCAAATCCCTATTCGACCTACCGCTGCCCCAACCATTCCATCTATTGCTTCATCCACCTGCCGGTTAAAGATGCGCGTTAGCCGAAGTAGAGTGCATCAACCATCATCCGAATCTGGTACCGAAGACACTCTTTCTGATGACCTTGTTCGAAGAAAACGTCAACGCATTGATGCTGCGGAAGATGCTGCCCTTCACCGGATTGGCCGACAACCCTCAGTTCCTGACACCTCATCGGAGACTACAACTGCTGCTTTTGACTTTGAGCAATTCTCTGAGCCTCTACCTGACCCTACTCTTGACCAATTATTTGGAGACATAAGGAGAAGGGAGGGCGATTTAGTTGAAAATATTGAAGTGCGAGTGAGTGAAGGAGAGGTAAATATTACGGAGAGTGAGACACCTGTCACCGCTACCCGGGTTACTGAGTCCATTATTGTTACTCATTCGTTGAGTTACAACATTGGACAAGCCATTGTTAGCCCAACAACTCAAATGCACACCCCTCCCAGCCACTCCGTAAGCTCATAACTGCCTACGGTTTTAGATATACTTGTGAGTTTAGCTCCTCATCTAGCTGCTCTCTCTTTGGGAGACATAGCTAGATGACAAGTTAGTATATGGAAAAAATATTTCTGAGTATAGATGTCGGGTGACATAAAGCTGCCAAGTCTGGATGTAGAGCACAAAGGGATCGATTCAAAAAATATGTCGAGTCCATATGGAGCGATATAATGACTTGTAGTTGGCATGAAAAGGCTAAGTGAGGATTTCGATCCTTTATTGGTCGACATACAAGGATGTCGGGTTGAAAGTGATCGATATAAAAACTTAGATGTTTCTTAAGAAGCACAAGGGATTATATCGGGTACCTTTGTATCGACAAGATTTTATGTCGAGTGTTACTGGTGCGACAAGAAGACTTGTTAATTTTGCAAAAATCAAACCTGTGAAAGTCGACAAAAAGTTGTCGAGAGAAGTATGCTCGAGATAAATACTTAGAAAAAAAATGTGCAATTTTAAGCAAACAAGTCGACCCAAGATGGATCGACAAGAAACCTTATCGGGTAATGAAGAAGCGATATAAACACTTGGGATATTTTAAGATGGACTTGTCGATCCTTTGTGACTTGACAAGAAATTTTGTCGGGTCCTAGGGACTCGATAAGTCATCAAAGATAGTGAAAAATTGCTAAGTCTTTTATCCAGTCGACAAGGTTCAAACATCTAACCCAGATCCAAAAACGGTCAAACAAAGACATGTAAAGCCTAAATCTAGGATCAATGAGTGTCGCTTAACTACTTTAAAACTAATCCTTAGATCAAATAAGGCTAGAAAGATACAGCTTGGATAAAAAATCGGAAACCAAGGGTTTTGGAAACCGAACAGTTGAGCAACAAATTGACAATCATACCATGCTTAAACTAAAAAATCGCAAGTTTTAAAGATGTTAAGGAAGGGATTGCGAACCTGGTGGTGTCCTTGGATTCTAAAAATTCGAAGATTTGGAAAATGCTTCGTGCAACAGTGGATGTCGAGAGGATTTTGAGAGAAAAAGAGGGAAGAACACTTCTGAAATTGTGAATAGTGCAGGTGGGGGCCCGAGTTTAAATAGTGGGGTCATCAGAGGATGACACATGGCAAAAGTTTATCGGGCAGCCGACATCATCACACCATTGTCGGTTTGAGTACTTGTCGGGTCTTAGTCATGCAACAAGAAATCGGGTGATGAAAAGCCGACAAGTGATTTGAAATTTTCGAAGTGTTCCCCCTTGATTCGTGCTTACGTTAAGAAAACTTGGACTTAAGAAGAAAAACTTACCTGACCGCTCCCCCTTGAATGAAGATAGGTTAGATAACAACATCGAGACAAAAAGGAAAAAGACACATACATGACGAAAAAGTGTACGAGACAAAAGAAATTTGAAAATACAGAACATTGAATTGAAACAGAAATTCACAAAATGAGAATTCAAGAATGATGACAAATTCACTTTAAGAAGGGAAATTTGGATAAAGCTTGAATGGGCTTTTTGTGTATTTTTGAAAATACTGATTGGAAATCAGGTTTTGAGATTTAGCATGCCCAACTTGGACACTAGGAACTGGAAGCGTTTTTCATCCAATGCCTTTGTGAACAAGTCGGCAAGCTGAAGTTCTGTATTAATAAAATATTGTTCAATCGTACCTCTTTCGACATGGTCTTTAATAAAATGATACCGGACATCGATGTGTTTCGTCTTGGTGTATTGAACAGGATTGCTCGAAATGGCGATTGCGCTTTTGTAGTCACAATAAATGGGAATCTTATTAAACCAGAAACCATAGTCCTTGAGTTGCGTGCGCATCCATAATACTTGAGAACAGCAACTTGCGGCAGCAATGTATTCAGCTTCCACGGTAGAAGTGGAGACGCAAGTTTGCTTCTTCGAGGACCAACTCACCAATTTATCTCCTAAGAACTGAATGTGTCCCGTCGTGCTTTTTTGATCAAGCATGCATCT
The DNA here is from genome assembly GCA_036898165.1 of Silybum marianum. Lineage (NCBI taxonomy): Eukaryota > Viridiplantae > Streptophyta > Magnoliopsida > Asterales > Asteraceae > Silybum > Silybum marianum. The sequence continues at coordinate 7,571,356 of CM072539.1, forward strand.
GGCGTGATCAGCATCTGAAAAAGCAGTTAACTCATAGCCCGTATCCTTGGGATACCATAGGCCAAGATCAGTAGTACCTTTTAAGTACCGAAAAATACGTTTTATAGCACTAAGGTGAGATTCTTTAGGAGATGCTTGATATCTAGCGCATAAGCATGTTGCAAACAATATGTCCGGTCGACTAGCCGTTAATTACATTAAAGAACCAACCATTCCCCGATAAATTTTAGAATCCACCGCTTTTCCCAAGGGATCAGCGTGTAGTTTCGAGCTCGGAGATATGAGAGTACCAATCAGTGTACATGTCGTCATGTTATATTTATGTAACATATCCGAGATATATTTCTATTGGTTGATGAATAATCTCGTAGAAAATTGTTTGACTTGAAGGCCGAGGAAAAAATTCATCATTCCCATCATGCTCATATTGAACTTGGCAATCATGAGCTCGGAGAAATTCTTACGTTGTTGTGGATTAGTCGAACCGAATATAGTGTCAACATCAATTTGAATAAGCGTAATATCTAAATTTTCCTTTTTAATGAAAAAGAGTTGGATCGATCTTACCTTTGGAGTATCCATTTTTCACCAAATAATCACACAGACTGTCATACCATGCGCGCGGGGCTTGTTTCAAGCCGTAGAGAGCCTTATCGAGGATGTACACACGATTCGGCTTCGAAGGATCGACAAACCTGTCGGGTTGAGATACATAAACTTCTTCACGTAGGACACCATTTAAGAAGGTAGCTTTGACATCCATTTGGAAAACCACAAAGTTCTTGTAAGCCGCGTATGCTAAGAACATTCAAATTGCTTCAATACGGGCCACGGGTGCAAATGTCTCGTCTTAATCAATACCTTCTTGTTGGCAGTATCCTTTTGCGACAAGTCGAGCTTTGTTGCGTATGACAATCCCATCTTCATCTTGTTTATTTTTGAATATCCATTTGGTACCGATGATGGTTTTGTTTTGTGAACGGGGAATAAGACGCCAAACTTTCAGGCTTTCAAATTGGTTGAGCTCGTCTTGCATGGCCACAATCCGATCAGGATCTTTCATTGCTTCTTGAATGGATGTGGGTTCGATCTTGCTTAGAAAAGAAGAGAACAGACAATCATTGGCCGAGGTGGATCACGTTGTGACTGGTTTGGTTGGATCTCCAATAATCTGATCGGCTGGATGAGAACAAAACCATTTGGTAGTGTGGGGAAGCAGTTGAAACGCGTTAGGGTCCGGGGTATCGTCTTCATATATACCGAGGGGAAGATCTTGAAGTGATTCCAAGGCTGGAGCCACGTCGGAAAATCTTGTGGAACTGGTGACATCCTTGGGAGATGAGCCCGATGGTGGGGGGGGGAGGATGCCGGTTCCGTAGGGAGCGGGTCAGAATTTGGTTGAGTATGTGGTTGAACGGGGGTAGCAGTTGCAGATGAGCTTGGCATTGCAGCAGTTGAGACGGTTTCCGTTGTAACTGGCGGTCCAGAAAGATTGGTAGTCTCGGCAACCTCCAAGGTAGGCGGGGTGATTTGTTTGGGAATTTCGGTATAAGAGCCGAAAATAATCCGAGTAAAAGTGCTCGAATAAATCATCCAGGTCTGAGGAAGCGGTTTTGGAAGTGGAAGCTTGAGCGAGGTTTTGAGCAGGTTCCGAATGCTTGTTAGGAAGCTAAGATACTAGTGAGTGCGGGTCCAGAACTGTCTTGTTTAAGAGCCATCTCGGCTTTAGTATCAAACTGAACATTGACACTTTCCGTGACACAACGAGCTTGTTTCATGTAGACCCGATATGCTGAGGCGTTTGGAGAGTAGCCAAGAAAGTAGGCTTCATCGGCTTTTGGCTTGAGTTTTCCACGATCTTCTTTATCGTTCAGAATGAAGCAGCGACCGCCGAAGGTGTGAAGGTTATCGGTGGATGGAATACGGTTGTAGACCAAATGATAGGGTGTCTTGTTGAATCGTTTGTTGATGATCGAACGGTTTTGAGTGTAGCAATCAGTATTGATTGCTTCGGCCCAAAGGTAGTGTGGCAGTTTGGAAAATGCAAGCATAGTTTAAGCAACTTCAACTAGCGTACGATTGCGGCGTTCGACCACACCATTTTGTTGTGGAGTTCGAGCCGCAGAAAATGTGTGTGTAATTCAAACTGATTCCAGATAGTCGTCTGGAGAGCCATTTTTTAACTCCGTTCCATTGTTAGTGCGGATGGTTTGAGCGGTGAGTTCCAATTTGACTTGTATGGCTTTCAAGAAATTGGTGATTGTGTTGGGGATTTCATCCTTTGAGCGAAGAAATTTAACCCACGTAAATCGAGAAAAATCATCAACCATAACAAGAACGTATTTCTTGCCATGAATACTTTGAGTCCGTATTGGGCCGCACAAATCCATATGGACAAGCTGAAGAGGTCGAGTTGTGCTATGTACCACCTTGGGTTTGTGAGAAACTTTCTTCATCTTTCCCATCTCGCATGCTTCGCATAGGTGAGGTATGGCAAACATTATCTTTGGTAAACCGGTGACTAATCTGTGAATGGAGAGGCGATTGATATTTTTGAAGTTCAAATAAGAAAGTCGTCGATGCCACAACCAGTTCTTGGGATTAGAGACATTTGATAGTAGACAAACATTTGAAGGAGCGTTCACTTGGGAAAAATCAATGGTGTACAGGTTGGATTTACGCGTGCCGGCTAATAATTCCTTACCTTCAAAGGTTCGCACACAGCATCGTTCGAGTCAGAAGTTGACTTCGAGTTGTTTGTCACAGAATTTGCCAATACTTAGCAAATTGTGACTCAAGCCTTGAACATAGGAAACATCTAAAATAGTGATGTTGTTTTGAATGATGTCTCCATGTCCCTTGATTGGTGCTAAATGATTGTTGCCAAAACGTACGAATCCTCCCTTATTCTCCGTGTAATTGGCAAGCAGCTCCTTTTGTCTGGTCATGTGTTTTATGTTGGAATTGAAGAGTGTTAGTAGCTAAAGTTTTGACAATATCTTCAAGAGACATACCTGAGCCACTAGAAGTAGCTTGATTTGGATTGAAGGGTGCTCTTTGCTGCAATTGTTGTTGTTGCTGCGGCCTTTGCACATAATTTTGAAATTGAGGTGGTCGTTGGTTGCCAAAGTTATTGTTGAAATACCTTTGTTGTGGCTGCCCTTGGAAACCTCCTATAGCATTCACGTCTTCGGCCGTCACGAACACATCTTCTTGAAGTTGTGGGCATGCATCGGTTGGATGGCTCGTCCCTAAACATATCCCGCAAACTTTCACCTGTTCTTTCCCTACTACAAGCTGTTTCACCATGTTAGTAAGATCAAATAATCGACTCTCAATACTAGAAACATTTACCTCACTGGCTTTTTGTGGCTCTCTCCTCATATCACTCCTTACACTAAAATGTTGGGAATTTTCGGCCATAGTAGTGATTAAAGCTCTAACCTCAGTTGGAGTCTTGTTAAACATGGCACCACCACTTGCGGCATCAACCATTTTTCTATCCATCGGGAGGAGACCCTCATAGAAGTATTGCAAAAGCAATTGCTCCGAAATCCCGTGTTGTGAGCAACTCACACAGAGATGTTTAAATCTCTCCCAATATTCATGGAGAGTCTCAACATCTCTTTGCTTAATACTACAAATCTCTCTACGGAGGTTAGCGCTCGAGAGGCGGGAAAAAATTTGTCTAAAAATAGCCTCGCCATTTGGTTCCACGTCGCTACTGAATCGGGGGGTAGCGAGTATAACCAATCCGTAGCACGGTCCTTTAAAGAAAAAGGAAAAGCCTTTAACTTTATAAGGTCCTCCGAAACCTCAGATGGTTTCATGCTAAGACAAACTATATGAAATTGTTTCAGATGCTTATTAGGGTCCTCATTCTCTAACCCGTGAAAGTTGGGTAAGAGATGGACCAAGCCAGTCTTAAGCACAAAATTTTGATTACCTGTCGGATACCTGATACATATTGGAGTTTGAGCAACATCTTGTGTTGCTAATTGACGCAAAGTTTGCTCATCGCCCATGTTGACCACTATCTCTTCCTCTTCTCTTTTTGGGTTTTCTTCTTTTTCTATTTTTTCTTTTTCTTCTCCCGAATCGCTAGACAAGTCAATATCTTATCAGATATTTACCCCTGGTGACGAAGTTCCCTCACCTAACTTCTTACGAAGCTTGGCTTGTTTCCTAAGTCGTTTAGCGGTCCGTTCGATTTCTAAATCAATTGATTGCGATGTACCTGTACGTGAAGATCTAGGCATAAAAGGTTAAATGCACCAAGTCCCCGGCAGCGGCGCCAAAAATTTGACGGATGCCGAGTCCACCAAATAATAAGTTCCAACTACTTGCAAATTACAACCAAAATTGTAATAGTGGTAAGTCGGGTCGAATCCACAGAGACTCGGATTTTAACTTATTATGACCGAATAAATCAAGTACAAGAACGATTAATTAAAAATAAATACGAAAGGGGGTGGGGTTGGATTTGAGTAATTTAGCTAAACATGCGATTAAAACTAATTATAAACAAGGAATTAAATCCAACATTAGTTCATCCCGATTAAGATGGTAGTACTTATCATTGATTCCAAAAGCGTAAACGTAAAGAACAAACCCAAATTGGCTATAGTCGTTAACAAGCTCTAACAATCTATGTTTTTCCTTAGATTTACACCGGTTAAAATAAGCTCTTCAACCGGATCTTAATCGCAAATAGAAATTGAATAAGCTCTCAATTTCTTAGATGCGATTAGCTTTATTGGACTAGAAAAACACCAATTCAAAGCCATAAGCTCATAAGCTCGGCTTATTAAAGCTTTCGATGCAAGTTTTAAAAAACCCAATTCAGAAACTTTATTAAGTCCAAAATGAGTTCAGTCGTTACTTTATCAAAATTCCAAGACGATTACGTATCTTGGTTTTGACTAACAATTTTCCATAAGAACCTCAACTAATTGATCAGACTAATTGTGCATTCAAATGGAAATAGCAATAAACATAGAAATCAAGCAAATAAGTTTGTCCCAAACTAATTACAGTGGAATATCAAGATAAAAAACCCATCAAAATCAAAGTAGACTAATGTCGGAATGGAAGGATTTAGCCACACATGGCTAAACCTAGGGTTAACAATCTAAAATAAACAAGAAATTACCAAAATTGATGAGAAATTCTTCCCAAAATCGACTTCTTCTTTGTTTGTTTCTCTCCCTGTCGGTCTTCTCTTCTTTCCGGTCGAATCCCCCTCTTTCTCTGATCGAAACCCCCTTTTATATCTTCTTCTTCAGAAACTGTTCGCAATAGAACGTGGCTGATTTGAGCATCGAAACAGTCCTAAACCTCGTTGCGACGTGGGTTTGGTTGATGGCCAGTAGCGAGAGAGAGAAGGCGGTATCCTAAGACTTGGACTCTAAGTTGGACGGCTTCCTTTTGCTTCTTGTGTGGGCTGCGAATTCAACATCTAACTCTCTGAAATGGGCTTTGCTGTTGCTGTTCAAATCAAAGACCCATCAAAATAATTGAATAAAAGTTGCTCTTTTTTTTTCTTTCTTTATAATCGCTGCACATGGCACAACCAAAATCAAATTGTTTGTTTATTTATTCTTTTTCTCTTTTTTTTTCTTTCCTTTTAAATAAAACAAACTCAATCATAAATCATATTTAAGGGTAGTGTTTAGTCTAGAAAATCACAAATTGTAGGATATTTTAATATATAAAATGTACAAATAAGGCACTTATCAGAAAATGACGATTGGTTCTTTTGACATTTGTAGAATTCGAAAAAGAAAATTTGTCTTTATTGCGGGATGATGACTTTAGAGTGCGTTTGCTTTTTTCAACCCAAACTTGTTTGGTCTTTAAATTATGAACAACTGAAACATCAACAGGACCGCGATTAGTACTTTTTGAGAAAAAATTGGTTTGATGCGTTTAGTTAAAATGAGCGGTTTTACTTGTGGAACATACATTCTGAACTTCCGGAATTAAAACCATTTCCATTGGTTTTTTGCCTTTGTCTAAAAACTCTGTATGACTTGGAAGTGTAGGATTGAAGTCAAAGTTAGCATTCGACTCATGCAAACATTCGTCGGATTTAAGTTGGGAAGGATTAGAAGTTTTATCCGAAAAAGTCATCTTTTCAAGGTCGTCCAATTCCGTATTCATTATGTCGGGAGCAAGGGAAGTTTGGTTTTTAGGAGGAAAAAGAGCGGTAATTGATTCATTTGAACAGTTGAGTTGGTGAGAAAGTTTGGGGTTGTCATCGAGAGAATTCAATTCTTCAATTTCATCTAATTCCTTATCCATTTGTGCTTGAGAGAGGGAACACTTTTGTTTAGGAGAACAATAGTTAGGATCAATCGGGAAGTAGGAAAAATCACAATCATCCAAGTAAGTGCTAACGAAGGCTTTACACGAAGAAATATTGGAAATTCTATCAGTTTCTTGGTTTTTGGATAATTGTAAAGCCTCGTTTTCAAGTTTTTGAATTTTTGAGATTAATGCCTCTTTTTCCTTGTCCGACGAAGAACGTTCAGATTCCAAGACCTTTTCAAGTTAAGCAATTTTCTTTTCTAAGAACAATGTGGGAATGTATGGTTTAATTTCAGGAGTTTGATTTTGAAGTTCTTCGTCAGTATAAGATGGAATATAGTCGTTCGGAATAGTTTCTTTTGAAGATTCCAGTTCTACTGTCTTAGGATAGCAGAAAGGAATTTGATGAAAATTCTTGTTTTTCCTATTCCTATCTTCCCTTTCTTCGACGTCGGAATCTGACTTCATAAATTGAATTTTGTATTCCGGACCAAGGTTTAGATAAATTAAACTATGTATTCAAATTTATAGATAGTCGGTGTATTGTAGATGGCCTTTTCTAAGCATTTTGGGTTATCAAATCCTAATCTAACCTTTGAACTTAAATCTTTTGGAGCGTTGAAGTGAATTGTTTGCTCAGTTTTACCAATCTTGTGTAGTTTGAGCTCCAAATCCTTGAGGTTTTCTAAAAGATCTTGTCTTTGTATGGTGACAAACTCAAACTTTGATGAAAATTCTTCGGACTCACGTTTAGATTTGTCAAGTTGATTTGTGAGATCCGAGATTTGTTGTTTTAACTTCAAATTTTCGTTTTGAAAAGTGGTTTTCTCCTTTTGATGATTTTGTGCAATACTTTGAGAGATGGCAAGTTCAGATTAAACAATTAGCAGTTGATTGTGATTATTTTCTAGACGTGCTTCTAAGTTGGAAATCAAGAGTTTCTCGGTTTGCAACTTAGATTGTAATTCTTTCAATTGTATCATCAAATCATACATTTGGGAAACAAAATTGTCGTAGTCAGAATTGCTTACCTCGGGTGTGTAGTCGGAAGCATTAGAAGCGGAATCATCAGAATAAGCCATCAAGCTGAAGTGTGCTTGGATCTCGTTTTCCGTATCATCATCATCATTGCCATGATTGAGCCAATGTTCATCTTCTTCCATGAGTACTTTTCCGGCCTCCTTTTGTTTAGCCAACATCAATTTGTAAGTGAAGTAGTTGAGTCTTTGACTATTGGCTTTTTGCATTCACGGGCGTAGTGGCCTAATTTTCCGTAGTTGTAGCACAGGCTCATTTCCCCCTTGAATTTGTTTTCCGGTTTGAGTGGTGGACGAGTTTCTTCTCTCCTTGGTTTTGGCTCAAACACAGCTTTACACTCATGATTCTTTGATCCCATAGCATACCGTTGTTGATTTGGATTTGAGCGACGAGAGAACTTTTGTTGGAACATTTTTGTGAGAAAAACCAATTGTTGTTTTAATTTGGCTATCTCCGGATCATAGTCAAACTCTTCGTCCTCTAATTCAGAAAAGATGTCTTATGATGTGCTTTGGGACAAAAGAGAGATTTCTTTTGCTACTAATGCGATTGGATCAAAATTCTTTTTGATTTTGGTATTTGCCCCCATGGTTTCGAGTACTTCCTCCTCGTCTTGTTGTAGGGTTTCATATACTTCGTAAAGATCAAGTCCAGCTAGAAGTTTTTGTGTTTGATTTGGTTGGCAAAACGACGCCATTCAGGTTGAAGATTCCTAACAAACTTCACGTTGTTCTGGATCTTTGTCGTACGAATATCGTTTTTGCTTAACTCGTTCACCAATTGAACAAAACGGGTGTAAATATTCGTAAGACTTTCACCCTCTTTGGCTTTGCATTCTTCGTACTGAGAGATACAATGATCTCGATCAAGGAGTTTTGAAAAAATTCTAAGAGTTTTGAGAACTTAAAGTAAAATCTCGATTTTGACAGAAAAACAATCTTATCGACAATAAAGGAAGCGATAAAAAATTATATCGGGTTAAGTGAACTCGACAAGAAAACTTATCGGTTTGAGCAGAATCGAGTAGATTTTATATCGGGTAAATAAGAGCCGATAAGTATTTATATCGGGAAATAAGGTGGCGATAAGAAAACTTATCGGGTCCATAGGACGCGATTTAAACCAAGATTTTGAAACTCCTTTTTATCTTTATTTTGAATTTTTGAAGAGCAAGAACGAAGCATTTGTCGACAAAAAAAACAATGTCTTTTTAAGGGAGAGAAGATCTAAGTTCCAGAGTCCCCAATAATATCAAAAATAAATTAAAAAGATTTACTCAAAGTTTAAGCAGTGTACTTGAGAACTCTTAAACTAGAAAAGCTACAGAAGTCAGAGACCCTGAGTTTTGTAACAAAAGTGAAGCAAAAGTACAAAGGTTTAAACTGAAGTAAAAAAATTCGAATTTTGTTAAACTTTAAGGCTTGTACTTGAGAATTCTTAAAATAGAAAAGCTGCAGAAATCAGTGACCCTGAGTTTTCTAATAAAAGTGTAGCAAAAGTACAACAAATTAAACCAAAAAAATTGAATGAGAAATCAAATCTTGTCGGGTGATAAAGATCCGATAAAAATTCTTATCGATAATAGAAGATGCAATATAAAATACTTATCGATAATATCAGATGTGATATAAAAGTTCTGTCGATTATCAAAGGTGCGATAATAAATTTTGTCGATTCAGGCTTGGAAAGCTTGAATCGATAAGTTTTTGAACAGTGCTTGAATCGAGATTTTTACCTTGTTTTTCGAACTCGATCAGAATTAATCGAAAACTTCAGATCCTGTGGCTCTGATACCAATTGTGGATCCCAGAATATGATCAAGTACTAAAGCTTTTAATAATAACACGAAGAACACGCAATTAATAAAGATCCAAAGTCAGATATCTTACTTGTATATATCAGTTCTCTCTCTAGCAATTTAGCTCTCAATATATCGCGCAGTCATACAATGATCCCTATGCGCCTATTTATAACAAAGGATTAAACAAGGAGAATGACATTATACACTTGCCATATTTACAATAAAGCAACGTTTCTTTTTTTTTAACACAATTAATTTAAATCCTAACAGCTTTAATTGGTATTATTAGGATTTAATGGGCCTTGTTGGAATTTAATAGGTCGTAAGGGTCTTTAGTGGTTTTTATTGGGTTTTAAAGCGTATTATTGGCTTTTAATGTCTGATTGGGCTTTAAAGATCTTAGTGTGTTGTAATGTTTCTTAATAGGCTTTAATAGATCTTATTTGATATTAATGGGTCTTATTACACATTAAAGGGTCTTGGTGGCTTTTAGTGTTATTAGGATTTAGAGGTCTTAGTAGATTTTAATGCGTTTTAATGGGTTTAATGAGTATTATTTGGATTTTAATAATAGTAGTAATAAATAAAAATAAATATGATAATACTAATAAAAATATAATAACAATAATAATAATAATAATCTAGAAATAAATGAATAATAACCATAATAACTATTATAGTAATTGTTTATGACAAATATTACACAAGTATAATATAAGGTTTGGTTTGCAAGACTAATCAACTAAAGATAGATCGTTCAAAGTGAACAAGACAAATAACGTAGAAATACATTGGCCAAATGTAATTTCAATTTATCTTACATGTTCTTTCTACCCATTATATTTAATATCCCATGGGTTCTAAGTATGGTAGAGACATCTTATCATGCAATAAAACCATCTAGTTTTAAGTCTAGGTATCAACCCAATATGTAAATCCCTTAAACTTAGGCTTTGATTCCAAATGTGACTCTCCGCAATTTAAAATAACACATCACGCGAGTTTTATGCATAACTATACAAATACAATGAAATCACCACAAACTTTTCGCTAATAAAATATTCGTAAAAAAGATTCACATACTAACAAGATCACAAAATCGGACTTCATAAAACTCCTCTGCAGACTTCACGTATAAAAATCCAAATAGAAGGTCTCAACTTTTTCCCTTTTCCTTTACCTCCTAAATGTTGGTGCCTTAAAATGAATATTTTTGAAAACTAGCTAAGGGTTAAACTATACGGTCTAGAGAGGAAATCTCTCTCAGTGCAATATTCCTGTAAAACAGTTAATATAAAACCTTTAAAATTAGTTACTCATAAGTAGGGTTTCAGGCACTACATCTCTCCTGGGCAACTAGGTACAACAATCGCTTTTCTAAAACAAATGAATACTCCAATAAAATCTCAATCAGTATCGGCGGTGGCCCACTACATGAAATACATTTGTGGGCTAAAGTTATTGCCCCCTGCATGGACCATCACAGTTTCACTTGCACACAAGCTTATGTTGTGTAAGTCCCTTTAACTCAAGAATCAATCATTAAGCCACATGTGTTAATTTCCAACATGTATTCAATCACCATATCACAGTTAACGGTAATAATGCAAACAAACCAATAAGGTATAGCATTGAAATAGATCATTTGATAACATATACATGTCAGTTCAAAAAGGTTATAAGAAAATTCACCTTGATACAATAAACGATGACATATATACCAATACAAACGATCAAACGCGAAAGCACAAATCTACGTAATATAGGCAAAGGTAACCATGTAACCAATTGAACCCACTTTGCATCTTAAATAAATCTAGTATGATCTAAATAACACCCCGAAAGACCCCCGATCAAAAAGAGAAAAAAATACGGAAAACCAAACCACAATGGTTTACATGATTTGCCACATGACTAAGAGCGCATTAGAAGTTGCGCAAGTCACTGATGACTCAGTTTCAAATGGCAAACAATTTATCAAACCAAAAGGTTAGCAAATTCAAATGAACTCCAAAACTCATCAATCAGACAATTATAAACAAATTTTGATCCCAAAATGAAGATGCAAGAAAAATCTTAAAAATGAAACACATAAACTTACGCGACTTGCCACACAACTTAGCTCACGTGCAAAGTCGTGCCAATCTATGGTTTGACTTCTTTCTCTTGTTCTTGATAATAATCTCCACACCCACGTTAAAAATAACCCTAACTAAAAATAACCCTAACTAAAAATGGAGAAGGTTCTTACCTTATTACTAGATCCAAGCTAGAGTCTTCCATACATTGTTTCTTCTATTTATCGCCCTACACCAAACACCATAACAAAGTCAAAACACACTCACACAAATATGAAGGACTCAATATTGAAACAACTGTTAAAGAGGAGATGGGTTTTTATACCACCATATTTTCAAAGCAACCTCCTGCTATAGAAAATTAACTAAGCCCCTGAACTTATGGACTTAATTAACTAGGTAAACCATGGTTATAACAACATCACCCCTTAAATAAATTTTGTCCCGGAATTCGATTACTAGAATAAACCCGGGTATTTAGATCTCATTTCTGATTTCGGTTCCTAGGTAGCCTTTTGACCTTTATGATAACGTCACTGAACCTTTACTAAACCGGTCTCTTTAATTGTTTCTAAACTTTTTAACCTTGTAATTAATAACAACTTCTAGGTTCTCATCCACTTGCACTTGAGGTAACTGTATCGCTTTTTCGGTATCAATCAGATACTTTGTCAAGTAGGGACATGCAAAAAATATTGTAAATTCCACTTAGCTCTTCTGGAAGTTCTAACCAAGAGGCTACGTCACCAACTGGATCACTGATTACATTATGTCTGATGTACCGTGGACTCAACTTTCCTCCATTACCGAAACGGTCTATTCCCTTCCACAATGATACTTTCTAAAATTTTGATATTTGAAATCCTTGAATGGCATTCTTAGAAGTCGCGATTGGCATTCTTGCCCTAGGACAAAGGAATCAGCCTTGAAGCGTGAAAAAGATATCTTATACATAAATTTGAATCTGATAAAGGTGATTGTATAAAAGAGATGCATCAATAACATGTAAATTTTACCAGTAAGCTCTTACCGGGTAAGTGATCAGGTAAACGCCCCCTTCATCTACATCAATACTTTTATATGATTCTTTCATCGGATGGCAAAGTACTTTGCTTTCCTACATTTGGAAAATGTCTCAAGATCACTGATGCTCCAAAAAGATTTAATCATTTAAATCACATATCAAATGTTAATTGACCTACAACTTTCTCGAGGGACCATAATTATACCAATCACCACCAAAACAATCACATCTTCCATCATGCCCGCTCCTTCATCACCTCCGTCACGATTCCTACTACCAAATCAAGTGAGCAAAGAAAATTGGAATTTAGAATATATTACAATCAAAATGAAAGTTTTAGAGATTAAACCCATATAGAAACCTAATTCTTTCCTTTACATTTTGAAAGTTTAAACTTTGAAAGAAGAATAAGTGAATCACCGTCTCAGGAGCACGAGTTCTCAATAACTCAATAACACAAACTGGAGCAATTTTGTGAAGAAAAGTTGAAAAGAAAAATGGGGAAGATAAAACCTGAATCAAAAAGCATATGCATTACTAATTTGTACATTGTGCATAGAATGTTTTTAGTGAGAACATCTTTACCATCTGTCAACTGGTAACTCCTATTTAGACAACCTTATCCACTGAAAGCAAAGCTTGAAGATAAAATAATATATACTACAACATACTAAGCCAAATGAAATATGTATCTGCATTGAAATCATTTTATGATCAAACTTAAAATTACCAAAAAATTGTACTCCCAAAGTCGTAGAGTTTGAGCTAGTGAGGATGAGAGTTGACTTGTTTTACAGAAGGTCTACATTATAACTGGAAACGTTCATAAAGCCATCAATTTGGTCTTTAGAAGGGAGGAAAATAAGCTTTGAAGGCGCACCTGAATATTTTGCGGTTTATGTATAGGTGGAAAATTCTTAAATAAACAAAAGAGTATCATACAAGTTCGTCGAAGAAGAGTGAAAAAAAATACAACTTTGAATATTACGCAAAAGTTAAAACACAAGAGAAGCATGAAAGTCTTGAGAGATCTATACCCAAATACATACACACACATACACATACAAACATAGAGAGCACTGTAGTTTCTTTGACAAAAATGGACATGGAGTATGAGAGAGGGTTAGAGAGAAAAAGGCATGAATATGAGAGTTGGCTAGTAAGAACCATAACGGGAAGTTGTGATCGGGAGGTAACATTTATCAACAAGAGCGACGCCGACGAAGAGAGGCGAGACGACTCTTTTTTGGGCTAATTGAGAGGCAGAGATGGCTAGAGATAACGATTACCAAAGAAAGAAAGCAAGAAAATCGGAAACTGGAAAATTTGAAATTTGAATGATACCCTAGGTCTTTCAATCAACGATCAGAATCTCTGCATACTCGAAGCCTTAAACAAATCATGTTTAGCTCAGTTGGTTTCCCCAAGGGCGGTAACATCCTGCGGGCGATTGTGGATGGTATCCCAATCTACCCGGGTTTGAATTCAAGGGGAGTCAATTTGAGGGCATAAGGAGTCCTTGGGCTGGTCCAGTCTTTGACTGGCCGCCCTCCAGCCCACTCATAGACTGTGGTTGGGCTCTAGGTCCAGCGTAAGCTGGGCCGGGATAACGCCAGATTAATGGGCTGCCTTTGGATGCCCGATACCTCCGTGGAGGCGTGTGTGCGTGTGTGCATTTGTTCGTGGTAGTCGTTCGTGGGTTCGATGCCGCTATGCCTTTCAAAAAAAATACTCTAAGCCTTAAACCCAACCTTATATTCACAAAAAAAAAATACCCTAAGCCTTAAACCCAACCTTATATTCACAAAAAAAAAATACCCTAAGCCGTAAACCCAACCTTATATTCATAGAATGTGGTTGGGCTCTTACGCTGGACCGGGACAACGGCAGATTAGTGGGCTGCCCTTGGATGCCCGATATGCGTGCGTGTGTGCGTTTGTTCCAGGTAGTCGTTCGTGGGTTCGATGCCGGTATGCCTTTCAAAGAAAATACTCTAAGCCTTAAACCCAACCTTATATTCATAAAGAAAGAAAGCCGACTTTCTGTTTTCTTAAAAAGAAAGTCTGAACCTTTCTTTCAACAAGTCCCTCATTTAAGGTTGTAACCATGATAAAATCAATGTATCAACGGCTTGTACATTATGTTTTAAAAGTTGTAATTCATAGATTTTTCAACATCATGCATAAAATGGTAGTGTGCTTTGGAGGTTGTAATTAAGAGTTTTGCTTAAATGCATTATAAGGTATCTATACTACCTTAATATTGGTTTAGCCCAAAAGTCTTAAGTACAAGTTTTAATGCACGATGTGCTGCTCTTTAAAACATGAAAACAAGAAATCTCTTAATTACTGTTTTTATGCACAATGTACAAATCATTAATGCTTCCTTTTAATCCCTGTTACCACCACCGAAATTGGTACCTACTGTGTTTTCTTTCTCCTTCTACTGTTCTGCAGCATGGTTTTCCACGATGCAGGTAAGGGTTGTTTTCTCCTACATATCCATAACCCTAGAATTTCCCATCAATTTGTTGTTTTCTCCATATCAATAACCCTTGATTTTCTTCACCGATTTATTGTTTTCTACTAGGCATTTTCCATCCCTACAGGTTTATTCAAAAGTTTGTATGGATATTCAGATAGGCATCTATACATAATACATATTGTTGAAACAAGATATGATTTCAGGTAATTTTCACGGATTTTTCTTTCCTTTTTGTTTTTCGATTTGAATGAGGGTTTTCTCTTGAAATAAGATATGATTCCGGATAATTTTCATAGATCTTCCTTTCTTGATTTGTTCAAATGGTTTGTATTTTCTTAGGTTAATTTTGTCTGAAGTACTTGTGGGAGAAAAGAGGATTCCCAACTGTAAAACAACAAAGATTCAGGTAGAATTTCTTTGTGCGGTTTACCGTATTTACGCCGACACTTGGTTTATCTTCTTTATGTGATATACCGCATTTACAAGTACACTTGATTTACCTTCTTTGTATGATTTACAGTATATACGACTAAAAATTTTGATATACGAATATTTTCTCTATGTATATTATTTGATTACCAAGGAATATATTGATACAAAGTGGAGCTCCCGGAAAGAAGTATGGAACTTGATAAAAGCGGAAGTAGGTCTTGCAAATATCTAGGAAACTTGGGATAACATTTTGGATCCGTTTAATAATGGTCATTTTAATCTTTGGTCTACTCTTCAAAGAATCTCCATTTCTGGCAGGAGAGGAATAGAAGACTTTTTGAAAATTGCAACAGAAATGCTCAGAATCACTTCAAAGATACTAGAGTTGTGATCCTAGCAAGGATGGCATGGAAGTGGAAGAACAGGCAGATCTCCTTGTCTCATGTTGGTCCTATTTAATCGGTTTGGTTTGCTGTCGTTTTGGCCCCTTTGCTGGTTTTTCGGTTGTTGCCATGTGTATACTGTAGGGCTTTGTTTGTTCTAGTTGAGTGTGGCTTGGTTCGTGTTGGTCAAGCTTGGTGTTTTTGTTTTCTTTCTTTTGTAAGTTGTTCTGGCGTTTTTTTTGTTTTAAAGGAGGAGCCTGGGTTTTTCCGCTCAAAAAAAAGTGGAGGTCCTAGGACAACTAGGAAGATGGCGTATGGAAAGGAAAGAAAAAGAGAAAAAGGTAAGAATACACAAAGATGCTAATAAACCAAAAGACTACACTTGTTTACCTGAAAAAATGCAATATTTGTGAAATATGGAAATACAATATTTGTGAAATATGCTCCAATAGACTACACTTGGTTTAGCTGAAGGTATTTCTGCCATCTAAAGTTAATTTATTTGGTGAGTTCCCATTTATTTCTCCTAATGTTTTTCTTCTACAATGTTATCTCATTGTTCGTTTAGTGGGTTATCTTGATTTGTTCATTATTATTAGTACATGTTAAATAGCTTTTATTTACAGTTGTTTTATACATCTCTGTATAGTATAGGGACCATTCTGTAACTTTTATGTCTATATATTAAATGCAATATACACAACCCTAATCAAGGGTTTTCCACAATATTCAACATGGTATCAAGCCACACTAATGGCACCAATTGAGTTTTTTTTCAACCCGAACAAAATTCGGCAACATCTTCGGGCAAACTTGCAGTCGCGCCATTTTCCCTATTCCCGGAGATTGAACGGTCGGATCGTCTTGTTTTTTGGACAGTAGGTCCATAACATTTGGATATACATCTTAACCGGTTGGATCTTTGATTAGAAATCCTGAGGTCGTGCAGTCTCCGTCGAACTGGAGAAATTCGACTGACCATTCGGGTAAAGCGAAGTCGCGCCGTTCTGTCTAATCCCGGAGATTGAACGGTCGGATCTTCTTGAATTGTGGGAAGTAGTTCCATAACATCAGGAACTAGGTTTTCACCGGTCGGATCATCGATTAGTGTTCCAGAGGTCGCAACGTCTGCCACTCACTCCAGCTGCCGGAATCCACCATCCCCACGATCATCAAGTTATCGGTATATTATATTCTCCCTACCTACGGTTAAGCAATTTGTCTTTTATTTTCTGCCTCTATTACTTTATTTTTTTCTCGATTTTCTCCAGTCTCCATGACTACCTCTGCGACCTCTAGCACCCTCTCGTCACCCACTGCTAGCCAACTTGTGTTTGCCCTTACCAATGTCTATTCGCAGTTCAGTTTTAAACTTTCTGTTGACGGGTCCAAATACAAAATGTGGCGTCGTATTTTTCTCCACATGTGCAAGGGTGCTATGGTTCATGGTCATATCACTAGAAAAGCCAAACCTCAAAGTGATGACGATGAGGAATGGGTAGCTATTGATTCTCGGATAAAATCTTGGTTTTACTCTACCTGTGATGCTAACCTTCTATAGATAATCTCTAGTGACAATTGTACCGCCAAAAACCCATGGGATAAACTTGATAAGTTTTTTCTCAACAACAAAATGTCACGCATGCTCCAAATTCAAGAGCCATTTCGTAACACCAAAAAAACGTTCCTCTTATATTACCGATTTTTGTCTCTCCTTAAAAAATCTCGTCGAGACTCCTTAAAAAATTGTGACTCAAAAATAGATGAAGTCGAGCTTGTCATGCAAATCCTACGTCAATTACTGCCCTACTATCATAGCATTGTTGATGTGATAACAAACACAAAACCATTTCCATCGTTCCTCGAAGCAAAGAACATGCTCCTAATCCATGAGTCTCGTGAAGAATCGATTGACCCTACCGGTTATGCCAATCTTACATCCTCCGCTGCGTTATACTCATCTGTATCACAACATGGGAAATCGAAAAATAAAGTTAATAGGGAAAAAGAATGGACGACTAGATCTCATTTTTTTCAGGTGCTCCCGGTCCTCAAGGACACAATCAAGCCTATTTTGGAGGACAACCTCCGGTCCCACTGCCGTCATCTTTCGATGTTCCTCCACAACCGTTCACTCCTACCGCCTCCTCTAACTTCATATGGAGGACATGCTTCTCAGTACAGACAACAACAGTAAACGGATCTTGCCACTATCTTTCTAGCTATGTCGGTTCAACCTCCACAAGACAACAACTTCTACATGGACTCTGGAGCAAGCTCGCATATGACATTCAATCAAGGTATAATGCACTCTCTGACTCCTTGTACTTCTAATTTCATTATAGTTGGTAATGGTGCTGTTCTTCCTGCAAATTTATTGGCCATTCTGTTTTTCCTTTTTCCATCCTTTGTCCTTCGTTAAAAAATGTTCTTGTCTCTGACAAAATTGTCAAAAACCTTATCTATGTCCGTCGCTTCACCATTGACAACTCTGTATCTGTTGAACTTGATTCGTCTGGTTTCTCTGTGAAAGATCTTAAAACAGGTGTCACTTTACAACGCTGCAACAACGATCATCATGACCTCTATCATGTTTTTCCCTCGTCACTTAAGTCTGCACTTGCATATGCTAATGTTGCAGTTTCTTTTGACACCTGGCATCGTCGGCTTGGTCATCTAGGCCCTGCTGTTTTTCAATTTCTCAAGTCACGCAATTTTATTTCTTGTACTAGTCAGAACTCGTCTTTGTGTCATGCTTGCCAACTAGGAAAACATTATCATTTACCTTTTTTCTCGTCTAGTACTAAAACTTCTCGTGTGTTTGAACTTATTCACTCGGATCTCTGGACTTCTCCAGTTACCAGTCCGAGTGGTTTTAAATATTATGTTCTTTTTTTGGATGATTTTTCTCATTTTTTATGGGTGTTTGCTTTACGTGAAAAATCAGATGTTATTACTGTCTTCAAAAACTTCCGTTCATATGTCACAAACCAGTTTAAAACAGACATAACTTTTCCAATGTGATAATGGCCGTGAATTCAACAATCAACCTCTTTTGGACTTGTTTAACACACATGGCATTAAAATTCGGTTTTCATGCCCATACACATCCCAGCAAAATGGAAAAGCTGAACGCACTATTCGCTCTATTAATAACATCTTACGCACTTCCCTCTTTCAAGCCTCCCTGCTACCCAAATTATGGGTTTAGGCTCTTCTTTCCGCTGTGCATACTTTCAATCTACTTCCCACCTCCACCATTCAGTAGAAAACCCCGTTTGAACTACTGTTTGGTTTTGCTGCCACCTACTCTCACCTAAGAGTTTTTGGATGTTTGTGCTACCCCAACACTTCCTCTAGAACCCCTCACAAACTAGCTCCTTGATCGCTCGCCTGTGTCTATCTAGGTCCAAGTACAGATCATCGTGGGTATCGTTGCTTAGACCTTATTACTCAGAAGGTCATCATATCTCATCATGTCATTTTTGATGAGTCTCACTTCCCCTATTCTAATTTTCACCCCTCTACGACACCGGAGGATTATGCCTCCCTTGATGTTGATGACCACGTACCCCCTCTCTCTCCTATTATTAACCCTTCTCCGACGGTTGTCCCCTCTTCTGTCACTTCTCTCACGGGTGTTGCTACCCCGGTACTTCTTCCGATTCCTCTAGGACGACTGTCAATCCCCCAACACCTGCTAGCCACCCGATGGTCACTCGATCTCGTACAGGCTCTCTTCGTCCTAAACAAATCTTCAATCTTTCTGCCTCCAACGACATCTCTCCTATTCCTCGTTCTACTGCTCAGGCTATGTGCGATCCACACTGGCTCTCTGCCATGGATTCCGAAATGTCTGCCATCCTCTCCAATCACACATGGGATCTAGTTCCCAAGCCTCCTAACGCTAACATAGTTGGTTGTCGCTGGCTATACCACCATAAATTTGACAGTAAAGGACGGCTAGACCGTTACTAAGGTCGCCTTATTGCTCAGGGCTTCTATCAACAGCCACGTCTGGACTTTGATGACACTTTCAGTCCTGTTGTTAAACCAGCCACCATTCACACTGTTCTTAGCATTTATGATTCTCGTAAGTGGCTCATCCATCAACTTGATGTTAAAAATGCGCTCCTTCATGGTGATCTTACTGAAACTGTTTACATGCGTCAACCCTCCGGCTATGTTAATAGTCAGCTTCATGATCATGTCTGTCGTTTGTGACCCTTTATGGTCTTAAGCAGGCACCTCGGGCATGGTATCAATGTTTTGCTCTCTACCTCTCCACCCTCGGCTTTATCGGCAGTAAGTCTGATAGCTCCTTATTCACATTTCATCGTGGATCTGATACCATCTACCTTCTCCTCTATGTAGATGCTATCATCCTCACCGCTTCATCTTCCTCTCTCATCTCTAAGGTCATCTATCAACTTTCTTCTGAATTTCCTATGTCTGATCTTGGACCGCTGTCCTTCTTTCTAGACATTGTTGCTTCCCGTAGTTCATTTGGTCTCTTCTTATCTCAATCTGCCTTCTCTCAGGAGATTCTCTCATGGGCTAATATGGCTACGTGCAATCCCTGTAGCACCCCCCGCTGATACTAAAACCAAGCTCGCTGCTGATGGTGAGCCGGTTCCTGACCCTACTCAATATCGATGCCTTGCTGGAGCCTTGAAATATTTGACTTTTGCTCATCCTGATATTGCTTATGCTGTACAACAGGTCTGCCTATTCATGCATGACCCGCGTGTTCCGCATCTTCATGCTCTAAAACGCATCTTACGGTATCTTAAGGGTACCTTGATGCTTGGTCTTCATATTCGCGTGTCAGTCGTTGATCGCTCGGTTGCTGATTTTGATGTTGACTGGGTCGAGGGTCCTACAACTCGCCGATCCACCTCTGGGTTTTGTGTCTATCTTGGTGATAATCTCATTTCGTGGTCTTCTAAACGACAGGATGTCGTATCCCGCTCTAGGGTCGAAGCCGAGTACCGGGGGTAGCCAATGTTGTTGCTGAAACTGCTAGGCTTCAGAATCTTCTTCTCGAATTATCATCAATGCTATCTCGTGCTACTGTTGTCTTTTGTGATAATGTCAGCGCTATCTATTTAGCATCTAACCCAGTTCAACACCAAAGAACTAAGCATGTGGAAATAGATTTACATTTTGTTAGGGAGCGTGTTGCTATTGGTCATGTGCGTGTTATGCATGTCCCATCTTCTTTTCAGTATGCAAATATTTTTACAAAGGGTCTACCTACTCAGCTGTTTCTTGACTTTAGAAATAGTTTGAACATTAGAGCTCCCCTGCTCAAACTACGGGAGTGTGTTAAATAGCTTTTATTTACGGTTGTTTTATACATCTCTATACAGTATAGGGACCATTCTGTAACTTGTATGTATATATATTAAATGCAATATACGCAACCCTAATCAAGGGTTTTCCACAATATTCAACAGTACCAACTACAGATAATCTAATTCTTTTTTTGTTTCCTTGGATCATAGTTGGACTGATTAAGAACCCTTCAACAGATAATCTATTTTTTGTTGTTTGTCATGTGTTTGTTGAAAGTCCTCAAATAAATAATTTGATTTTTTCCAACCCAAGTTGGACATTATGAGAGGTTTAGCATTTTAACAATTTCATAACAATTTTCAATTGTATACATTTAGCTACCTGATGTTGGAGCTTTTTGCCTTTTTAGACTTCATCTTCATCTTAGCTTTTATGATTTTTCATCTTCAATAGTGTAATTTTTTGTTCTAATGGTTAAAGTCCCAACAGATGTAAAAACCAAGTTCTTCTTTTCATCTTCCTGTTTATTGGTTTTGATCATACTTGTGTTTTTTCTTTCTTCTTTTTGATTAACCTGATATCCAACCTTCTATGCAAGCCGACTAATACTAGGGTGACCACCCGCTTCGCGGGTAGTCTGGAGTCACCACATTTGAACCTTCGTGGCCACGAAGGGATTTTATTTGTTAAAAGTTAGAAGTGTGAGTCATAACCTTTTCAGAAGCAAGTACTTCTCTCCAGAAGAAAGCACTCCAGAAGTTTGAACACTGCAGTACATGGTTAATCCAGAAGATTGAGCATCTTTAGGATTTCACTATCTAAACCAACGTGCTTTAAAGACGTGGCATGTCATGCTTCTGGTGCGTAACTGAATTTGTTACAAGTACAGCTGACGTGTCATTATGTAATAGGCAAGGGCTTTGACTTTTCCTTTTGTAATAGTATTTATAGAGCGAGCCTTTACTGTAAACGATGTCAATTTTGAACGTGAGTGAAATGGAGAAAGTAATTTGTATGCGGTAATCATTGAAACACCGAGTGTTATACAAATAACTTTTGTGCTTCAAATTGTTCTTAATATTGTTCTTCGTTTTCTATACAATTCTATTCTACTGTTGTTTAACTGCTTCCGCTTTATACTCTTGGTATTCATATCTTAATTAACTGTAATTGAGTATTTGGGATCTGGGTTCCAACAATTGGTATCAGTGCCAAGTAATCAATCTATTGATTACTTGATCTAATCCAGTATGGAGATATCCCCACTCAATTAGAATTGTCTCGATTTTACGCTACTGTGATATCCCCACTCAATTAGATTACCCTGTTTTACGAGATTTTATCATTTTACATCATTTTTCTCACAATCCAGGGTATCTATAGCTAAAATCTGAGTTTTGCTGTTCATCTACGAACAAATTCAAGTTCATATTCGTATAAACCGTCCTTAAGCATCTCAGTTTTACTCAAAACCATTCAACTCTGTTTTATCAAACATGTCAAATCCAAATCTAAACACCATGTACACCTCCGGATCTCTTAAAATACCTCCCACTCTAGTAAGGGAAGAGTATCCTCAATGGAAGATTCGAAGGTCTGGATGCCAATTTGTATGCTTCAATATTGAATGGTAATTTTATTCCAGTTTTGGTAATTCCCAGGATACCTGCAACTGCTACACCGGATGAATTTTCTGCACGACATGTCCCTAAGGAAAGCGGGAATTGGACTGATGACGACATTAAGAAAACTGACGTTGACAAAAAGGCAAAGACACTTCTTATTATGGCACTTCCAAATGAAATCCTTCAATCTCTGGACCAATGTGCATCGGCCAAAGATCTTTGGGATCAGTTAGCTAACCAACTGGAGGGAGGATCGAAGATGAAGAAAAACAGAAGAGCTCAGGCTCTAAATGAATATAACAGTTTTCAAGCTCTTCTAGAGGAATCTATTGAGCAGACATTTCATAGATTCAACACATTGATCAATCAATGTAGAAGATGTGACATCATTAGATCACAAGAAGACAACAATGTGCTGTTCCTCAAACGCCTGAATCCAGAATGGTCAAATTTGTCAATGTCTTTACAAGCAAACCAAGATCTGGAACAGTGGTCTCTACATGATGTATTTGGAACTCTGCAAACTCATGAGAAGGAAGTGGCGCTGAAGAAAACAAGTGTTGGAGGTCCCTTGGCCCTAATTTCTGAATCCAGAGGGTCAAGGAGAAGAAGAAGAGACTCTGAGAAGAAAGGGAAGAGCAAGGCACTTATCTCGGAAGCTGATACAGAGGTTGGTCTTTCTGGATCAGAAGACGAGGAGATTAACTCTTTTGCTGAGTCTTTGGCTCTTATTACCAGACAATTTACTCGAAAGTTTGGTAATCGTTTATTTCAGACCAACAAACGTTTTGATAACAGAAGTGAACGCCCTACGTCTGTCTATACACCAAGACAGGAAGTTGTCAAGACAGAGAAAACGGCAGCTGAGAAGAAGGAAGAAGAGATGAAGAAAAAAAAAGATGTGTGCTACCGCTGTGGCAAACCTGGCCACTACTCAAAGAATTGCAAGAGTACTCTCATCAAGGATAAGGCTTACTACAAGAAAAAATATAAGTACAACATTGATGAAAGAGCAAAATATGCTGCACAGGAAAACTGGTTATCTGGTGAGTCAAGTGATACAGAGGCTATGTTTTGTGGAATGGCCAAGACCAGTGATGCAAAAGATCAACCTTTGAAACTCCGGTATGCACTATCTTTGAAACTTCTTAACTTGAACAAACAGTTTTAGACTTAGCATTTGAGTTTGAAAATCTAAAACAAAAACTTCTGAATGAGAAGAAGTTAAGAAAAGATCTTGAAAAATCATTTGCTCTTATTAAAAAGGAACGAAACATATTTAAAAGAGAAATGGAAGTCCTTACTGAAGAGAAGAAGGAACTTTTATAGAAAACCAAAAGATTTCAAAAGTCAATAAATCCACAGAAGCTTCATTGAAAGAGGAAATCAATGAGTGTGAAAATCTTCTAAAGGCTAAGGACAAAGATCTTGAAGCTAAAGAAAGTGACATATTAAATTATGTAGCACTTAAAAACTATTTTCAAAAGGAAAGGGAATTTCTGCACGTTGATCTTCAAAAGAAGGAGCTCTCGATTAAAAAGTATCAAAACGCTAAGAAGGTGCATGAAAAAGTAAATACACAAGTTGGGAAAACAGGCCTTGGTTTGGAGGATCTGGATCCCTTTACTTGCAAAAAGAGATCAACTCTAAAGTGTGTATTTTGTTTAGGCAAAGAACAAAAACCTGTATTTCCAAATTATATGAACAATCTGTGTTTAAAAGGCTCAAATATAAGAATGGGTATCAAGTTCGAAAACCAAAATTCAATGGATCTTAAACAAGTCCAGAAGAATAATGAGATATTCAATTTTGGTTCATTCTCTTATTTAACCTTAAACCCAGAAGCTGAAGAGTTCATACCAATACAGGCAGAGGAAGAGTTGAGACTCGTGTTTGAAAAAGATATTCTTAAAACTCTGGATATTTGAAATTATCAATACAATACAAATCTTCAAACAGAAGCTTCTCAAAACAATCCAGAGAATTTTCCCTGCTCCTTTATTGATTTAAATCTTGCTCAAGAAACAGATAATCATACAGAAGTTGTATATCCCTGGGAAAACGATGATCAACGTTATGATGATTTCTTTGACATGTCAGACAAATGACTTATTAAATTTGAGAATCGTTTACTTTCTACTTATGTACCGGTTAAACCGTGTATTAAGAATAGCAACGCTTCCTTCTTATACACTAATGAACCACCTAAAGTACTAGCAGCTGAACCATAAGTTAAGAGACTTCAAAATGGGATACCTCTCAACTCCGTTCCTCCTAAAGAACAAAGAAAAGAGGTCCCCATTCATCCAGATTTCCTTGGAATGTGCTTAAAAGATAAATCATGTCTGGAACTTGAAAAAGAAGCTAAAATCAAAGAAAACACAAAGCTTAGGCAACAAAATTTGAATTCAAAGCCTAAGAAGTACACTTATGAACAAAAAGCTAAATGGAAAATTAATGTTCCTATTTCTTTTGTTTCAGTAAATACTTCCAAAGAGACAAGAGAGAAGATGTTCAAGAAGAAACCAACAGAGCAGAATCATTCAGTTCCTAAGCATAGGGCTAGGCTAGATAAGAAGTTCTTTCGAACAACTTATGCTAGAATAGACAGAAATAAGAACTATTGTAATTATCATTCAAGTAATGAAAATTCAATGAATTCTTTTATGTCTGTAACACCTTAGGCAGATCCCATATCGGCCGTGGACAGGAGTGATGCTGGGTTCATAAGTAAACCTTGGCTTTCCTAAACAAAACGCGTTTTGGGGCCACACGCAAGGCAGGTTTTGGAACTCTGTGGTTAAGCGTGCTTTGGTGGGAGTAGTACCAGGATGGGTGACCCCCTGGGAAGTCCTCGCCAGGTCGCCAGAAACAAATCCATGCGGCTTAGGCCAAAGCGGACAATATTGTGTTGTGGTAAGGCGGGGTGTTACTAATGGTATCAGAGCCGCTCCAGTGCCGTTCGGGATATGGGGCAAACCTCATCGAGGACGATGAGTCCCTAAGGGGGGGGTGTTTGTAACACCTTAGGCAGATCCCATATCGGCCGTGGACAGGAGTGATGCTGGGTTCATAAGTAAACCTTGGCCTTCCTAAACACAACGCGTTTTGGGGCCACACGCAAGGCAGGTTCTTGGAACTCTGTGGTTAAGCGTGCTTGGGTGGGAGTAGTACTAGGATGGGTGACCCCCTGGGAAGTCCTCGCCAGGTCGCCAGAAACAAATCCGTGCGGCTTAGGCCAAAGCGGACAATATTGTGTTGTGGTAAGGCGGGGTGTTACAATGTCCCAGAACTCTGAATGTTTCTCTCTGTTTCTTAAACTCAAACATTTCTTTGCAAACCAAAACAATTTCTCTACATCTCAGAAAAGATTAAATGCTAAATTTCAGAAGTCAAATAAATCTAAGCCTACACCAGATAAATCAGAAGCTTTCAAATCTATCAAAACTTCTGAACTCAAAAAGAAATTTTGTGGAGCAGTAATGTTTGGGGATAATGGTAAGGGTCAAATAAAAGGCTACAACACTATTCAAGAAGGTAACATTACCTTATCAAAAGCAACTCATGTTTCTGGATTGAAACATAATCTTTTAAGTGTAAGTCAACTCTGTGATGCCAAAATGTTAGTTGTTTTTTACGAGAAACACTGTTACTTAATGTCTAAGGCAGGACAAGAGCTATGGAGAGCCGACAGAAAAGATAACTTGTATATGATGAACTTCACTTCTAAAGATGGTACAGAAAACTTATGTCTTATTTCCAAGAAGAGTGAAGTAGCTTGGCTATGGCATCATAAACTCTCTCACTTAAACTTTCAAACTCTTGAATTACTTGTCAAATATAACCTGGTTGAGGGCCACCCAGAGGTTCACTTCCAGAAAGATCATCTCTGTCCTGCTTGTGAGATGGGAAAAATAAAAAGAGCCTCTCATAAAACTAAAACTAATCATGCACGTGTCAAACCTATGCAAATGCTACATGTTGACCTCTGCGGTTCCATTGTTGTGCAAAGTCTTTCGGGCAAAAAGCTCTGTGTGGGTTGAAGCAAACTCCCAGAGCCTGGTATGAACGTCTATCAAAGTTTCTGATAAAAAATGATTATGAGAAACGTAAAATCGATACAACTCTGTTCATCAAAAGGTGCAAATGTGAGTTAACAGTAGTTCAAATCTATGTGGATGACATTATTTTTGGTTCTACAAATCAAGTAGAAGTTGAATTGTTTTCAAAACTAATGGCAATTGAATTTGAAATAAGCATGATGGGAGAATTAACTTTTTTCTTAGGGCTCCAAGTCAAACAAACTACCTCTGGCATTTTCATAAATCAAGCCAAATATGTGTCTGACATTTTAAAGAAATATCATCTTCAGAATTCCACTTCAATGAAAACTCCAATCTCACTAAACACAAAACTTGATGCTGATCTCTCTGGAAATCTAGTAGATGTCAAGAATTATAGAGGCATAATTGGATCTCTTCTATATTTAACTGTAAGTAGACCAGATATAATGTTTGCCACATGCATTTGTGCTAGATTTCAAGCAAATCCAAAGGAATCCCACTTGGCAGTTGTGAAAAGAATCTTTGGTTATCCAAAGGGAACACCTTCATTGGGTCTCTGGTATCCAAAGCATTATGGCTTTGAATTAATTGAATATATTGATTCTGATCATGTAGGATGCAAACTGGATAGGAAAAGTACTTCTGGAAGTTGTCAACTTCTGGGGAAACAGGCTGATAACTTGGACATCCAAGAAACAAAACCGTGTTTCAACCTCTACAGGAGAAACAGAATATGTAGCTGCTGCTAGTTGTTGTTCACAAGTTATTTGGATGAAGACTCAACTCAGGGACTACGGACTTGTATATGACAAGATCCCCCTCCTATGTGATTCAGAAAGTGCAATAGCCATCACAGAAAATCCTGTGCAGCACTAAAAAACGAAGCACATCGATGTCAGGTATCATTTTATAAAGTATCATGTGGAAAAAGGTACAATTGAAATGTATTTTGTCTCCACTGATTACCAACTTGCTGACATCTTCACCAAAGCTTTAGATGAGCAAAGATTCAATTTTTTAATCAGCAAGTTGGGCATGCTAAATATGTAATATATACAAAACCTATAATTCTTTATAGCTTTTGTGTATTTATGTTAATTAACATGTATTTACCTTTAAAAGAGTTCATTTGATTCAATTCTCCTCTGTTCTATATCGCAAGCCAGAAGGGTACAGAAGCTTCTGAATACAGAAGCTCTTGGTTTGTCTTAGGATCCTAATTGAATGACTATTTCTATATAGATCTCTGACTTTCATTCTCTTCTTGACTAACTCTTGCCGTCAAGGTTCTCCAGAAGTTTCTGAATGGATGAAATCTTTTCTGAAAAGTTATTCAAACTTCGGCCATTTGATTGATTTTAAAAATGTCAAAAAAAAATTACGAGGATTTCTTAATAAGGATTTAACCAGATTCAATCTTTAAATTTCTCTTGTCGTCAAGGTTATTAAAATTATTGTTTTCTTATTATGTCTTTATTATTAAATTGTTTTATCAAACCTTCTACCAGTTATCAAATGTTTTTTTTAAATTGGTAGATTGTATTTTCAAAATCACTTTTATCAAACAAACGGTTCATTTCTTCTGGAAATAAGAAAAATCGATTGGGTTTTCTATGATCAACCCACGATCATATCCGACAGGGACATGCGTCATAATCCCAAAAGCCCAAATACGAACCATCAAAGCCACGCGTCCTTTCCTTATGGTCCGCATGTTTTATCGGTGAGCAACCCATGTCAGCAAACCCGTTCATTATCTTTCTACCACTCAAGTACTTTTTTACTCCCAGCATAAAGTCTCAAATCTTAGTCATTCCAAAGTTTTACCGTCTTCTTGCTTCACACGAATTACCTCTTTCAAAAACCTGCAAGTTTACCAAAACCTCAAATCAGAAAATGGCCACAGTGAATGAATTCCCCATCAATGCTCAAACTGAAGAAGGAACCATGGTTGATTCTACTGCTGAACATACACCACTAGTGTTCTTACCATCAAAGCCAAATAATGTTCAAATGTTGCTTGATCCAAAAACCTACAGTGTTGAATATCGTCTGCTGATTGAGTTTTTTCAACATCATGCCCTAAACCTAGCCCTCACACTCTCAAACCCTAGTTTTCCTGAAGTACTTGTCCAAAAAGTGTGGCAAATCATGTATTTCAAAGATGATGATACACTTGCAGGAAGTTTTAGCATCCCAAATGATGATGACGACCGTGCAATCGAAGTACTGATTACCAGGAGGATGATCTCAAGAACGTTTCATTTACCCCTATCTATGGTTCAAGAAGAACAGACTTTAGTACCAAACCCTAGTCTTGAACAAAACCCTTCCTCTGAAGTATTGCTAGAATTCATAAAACTTTTAGGATACAATAAGCCCAATGTGGAATGTTCTTCTCTCCATCATCAACAAGAGTCTTACAAGAAAAATCAGATTCCATGATCAAGCAAGCACGAATGTAATCACAATGATGTATGGTATGTACTTCAATCGGCCTTTGGACTTTGCAGACCTCATTTTTCAAGAAATGTTTAGAGCTGTTCAATACAAACTTTCTCTGGAGAAGCACAACAAACCACTATTGCACTTATGTACCCCAGATTTCTAGCACTCGTCATTCAGATAGCCATTAAACGTTGGAAAATTCCTTGTGTTCAACCCTTCTGTAAAATCGCAACAATGAAGTCTCACAAACCCACAATTCATAGGGACGGCTACACTACTCAGAGAGAACTTTCGAGGTACATGCTCAATCTCTTACCTTTAACCTCCTCAATCTTACAATCTTATAGGAGCTCTTTGGTATTCACAGAACAGAGAATACCTACCCTAGAGCATTCAGAAGCCAAAATAGTTGGTGAAGGGTCGAATGAGCTTGAGAATGAAAACAATTTGAGTGACCAACCGAGTGGATCTACCCATGCTGAGCGCTTATTAAGAGAGAGTCAAGAAGATGTACTAAGAGATACAAATGTGAGACACCAACTGAGTCCACCCAGAGCACCTACATCTGCTAGGGTTGATGCCAACACATCAACACCTATTGAAACAGGACTACAGCTCAGTCCAAACCCTAACCCTCAACCAAACCGTATGGATGGAGTTCTTTGTCTGACCATATCAAGCACATCCGGGGAAACCTCCTCAACATCATTCTCTCAACAGGATGATGATGTCAATATAAGAATTCAAAATCCCCAGAACTCGCCACCTCCCACACAGAACATCGATGTTTTCGTGACCGATAAAATAGACTGGATGGAGGTTGGTACGTCGATACCAACTGAAAATCCAGATGCCAATGAATTCTCATCAGAGGGGTTATGGCAACATGGCACAACACATACCTCCATTTTTAACATGTTCAAAGGTACGCACATGCTTATTGCCTCTCCACCCTCTGATGCTGGAGATAAAGACAATACCGTTAGAACATCGGAAGAGGTGCCTCTTAGGAGCCCTCGAAGACAGGATGGAAGTCCCTCCACACTCAACGTACAAACAGGTGTGCAAGAGGGGCCCTCTGGACGCGAGGGTCATGAGGCTCCATGTGTTGGAGATGCATGGGTTACCCCCACTTCTGACTTTGTCACAAATGCTGCGTTCCAAGCATTTATTGATCAAATGAAGGGATCTATGGTGGATCTAAAACAAACCATACAAACATCAGAATCCAATATCAGATCAGAGATCCAAGCCCAGAACTTCTTGATTTGCAAAGTTCAATCCACTCAGAAAGAACACTCTCAAGCTCTGGAAGATATTAAGAACTTTATGGTCAAAACTGATGAAGCCCAGAAAAATCTTGCCATAGAACATTTCAAGAATTTGGAAACTGGTATTCAAGCCAATGCAGAGACTATTTTCAAACTTCCTTCTAATATTCCAGCACCTGAAGTTACAATATCAGTAGAGGAATATGGATCGTTCGTTGCTGATATAAAGAAGTTGATT
Source organism: Silybum marianum (assembly GCA_036898165.1). Taxonomy (NCBI): domain Eukaryota; kingdom Viridiplantae; phylum Streptophyta; class Magnoliopsida; order Asterales; family Asteraceae; genus Silybum; species Silybum marianum. The sequence goes on from CM072539.1 coordinate 7,601,849, forward strand.
GATGCTGTCGTTCCTTCTAAAGCCTCATCTTTTGGGATTATCACAAGATCAGATTTGGCTAATTTCCAGAAGGCTATGCTGGAAAAGTTCAATGACATCAATGCCAAATTTGTATCTAAGATCAACACCTCCTCAACTGCTGACCCATCTCAGAAGGTATCTACTTTAGATACTTCGGTGACAAATTTATCTTCTATTACAAATTCCATCTCAGCAGACTTTCAATAAAAGAAGAACGCTAAGGAAGAGAGAGCTTGCAAGAAAGCAGAGTTTAAGCGCAAAAGATCTAAGGATCAGGATCCTGATACTTCTGCTCCTCAGAAGGGGGAGAAAAGGCAGAATGTGGGTCCTTCTTCTGAACCTCAAACTAAAGATCAGAATAACACAGAATATGCTGCAAATGAGAAAGCGTCTGGTCAAGAAACAGTACAAGAGAATGAGAAGTTCCTCCTCCTCCTCCTCCTCGTGAAGATTAAGAAGTTTCTTCTGTTGATAATCCAATTCCTGGCACCCATTACCTCGAGACCCAGAAGCTGCAAATTTTATAAGATTCCTTGAAAGCACGAGAATACAAATTCCAAGAAGAGCAAGGAATACCAATACAAGACCCAGAGCTTCACAACAACCATCAACCTCTTCTGCTGAGCCAACCACTGAACCTACAAAATACCAATCTTCTGAACCTTCAAAAGCTAAATCTTCTGAGACTCCAAGCACTGAAAATCAAGAATCTATCAACCCTCATCAAAAAAATCATTGCAGAAGATCAACTCCCACCAAAATCACCTATCAAATAAAATCAGCCTAGAACAGAGGAGCAAGATATGAATCTAATAGAATCTGAGAGAAGATTGAGAAGGATTGTTGCTAAAAGCAACATGGGTCGAAGAACTTCCTTCTAGAGGGCGATCGAATATTTTGCCTTCTCGGGTTTAGCCTCTTCTTCTGCAATCTCATTTGCCAACCTGCGATTAACATCAATTAATTGATGTGCTTTTATACTGTCTTCCCTTTCCTTGTCAGATATAAACAACACATCACCCAAAACACTCGGAGCTTTAAGTTTTATTCCATCTTGTGGGTTGATATGCAAATACTTAAGCTCCTTCCTCTTTCTCTTCTCTTCGGCAGCTAGTTCTTCAACCGATAATATCCTCTTATCTTTGTGTACAACTGTCACACTTTCACTCCCACTATCTCCGCCATGTTTGACATTAGATTGGTTATTTCCTTGAAGTACATCATTTGTGTTGTAATCGTTATTAGTAATTGGTTGTTTGATCACACACAACCACATTTCCATTGGTTTTATCGACCACATGTTCTGTATTTTTATGTTGTGGAGCTTTATTGTCTAGAATTTGACGTTTTAATGCATTTCGCAATGCATTAACTTCAACAGCTTGAACAACACATAGGTTTTCTACAGTTTTCAACCTTTCTTGCTCCAGAGGACCAAATATGAAACCTTCTGCCTCGACTTCGATCTCTGGTGCATTGTTCAGCTGAGTCTGTATAATATCAACTTTGTTATGAAGTGACTCAAATGACTCCAGAATTTTTCGGTTCACGTCGCTTTCGGATGTTGAGCCGGTATGTTGTATAATTCCGGATAATGAATGTTTATCGGAGATCAATTTTTGAATTTGAGCATCACGGGCATTTGATGCATCTTTCATCGAAGAAATCGAATATCGTATCTCGGCATGACAAGTTTCCTGCTGATTTAACGAAGACTGAACTTTATCCAACAATGCAATGATAAAGGAAGGCATTTCCTTAACATCTTGACTTAAGGCATCCAGAACGTTGTAGAATTTACCCTGAATTCGGTCTACTTCCTTGTTCTGCATCTTTAGAAGTTCAAATAAACTATTTGTGCACTCAATAAGATTATCAAGATGTGAACCAATGCTTTCCTTGTTGTCCTTCAGCATCTGAAGGTTGTTAACGCGATGACCAAACATAGCTTGATACTTATCAAAATCTTGCTGTAATATTGTGCTTTGACAACCCAAACACCTTAGCTGTCGGTCTATGTCGGCGATCAGACATTGAATTTCAAAACTAAAACAACCTTTGCCGACAAGGTTCTGGATTTTTTGCTGAACATGTATATTTAGTTCAGTATTGATAGTGTCGTCCCTTAGTTCAACAACAGGAGATGGTGATTTTGGAGGTGGAGAAGATGGTGGGGATGGAATAGTAGGAGGTGTTCCAGTCGGTATTGGCGGTACAAAGGTATCTGAATTTTCGGGAGTTAAGTGCATGCTCCATGGTTGATTGTCTTCATCCATATGTTGATGATTGTCGGCTGTAAAATTACGGATCAAAAGTTGAAGAACATGATCTGTATGATGTATTTCATGAGCTTCCTCGACATCATCCACGAACAGGTTCAAGATCTTCAAGATCGTCAACTTCAACCATTGAATCAGAATCAACGGGAATGATTTCATCCGAATCGGTAGAAGTTTTTGTAATTGAATCAATGCATGGCGATATTTCGGGTTTATTAGGAATATGTTTGAAAACTTCAACAAAGGTATTTAATAACAGTTCAGTAAAGTCTTCTGTAAGAATATATGATGTACCTTTCTTCTGCCTCTTTGAATTCAAATCAGTAGGACACGAGTCTTCGACAGAGTTTCCCGAGGTATTCTCCGCAACACTTCTTTGTTTCCTCTGTACATTCTTTTTCTTAGTCGGTTTTTCAGTTGGAATCGGAGCATGGACATCAGCAGTATCCTTTTTTCAATGATTGGTTCGGAAGAAGGTATTATGGAAATCCATAACAAACTTCAACTTCGGGAAAATGTTATCATACTTGGTGACATAAAATACACATAATATATATTTTTATATATAAAGTAAACATAATTTAAGTAATGAAGCATATTATGCTTATATTGAAATAAATGTGATAATACCTTCGGGTAGACCATTATCGGTTCAATTGTCTTTTTTACTCAGAGAGATCTAACCGACTTTGGGGGCTTTGTGATCAAATTCGATCGGAATTATATATTTTGTTATCTTTTCACCCAATTAACCAAGAAGTAGAAGCTCACCTGCTTCGACTTCATTTTAGTGCATTTCGAGTCTTGATCCAAATAGGGAACACGAGTCTTTGCACACTGCGAGCCTACGTGGCCCAGTCGGAACTTCCATAGTGATGTCCCTTCCGGACATTTCACGATGATTGGAAGGAAATCCTACCAGAGCCACATCACTGCCACCACTGAACGTAGGTCATTCAGTTTACTCAACTGTGATGTCAACGGGTACTCTACGTGATCCCGGTGTTTCCCTTTCTGGTGCCCCTTCTCCTAAGTTCACGTTCCTCCCGAGGCTCAAGCTCTTATTGTTTCTCAATTCCAACGAGCTCAAGCGTCTTTGGATGCTCATGAGGCTCGAATGACTGCTGAAAGACGCGCTTTTGTTCAGCAAGTCCTTGAAGCTTCAGCTCCCGACAGCCAGATCCGATACAGGGCAGCTCTTCCCGACCAAGCAGTAGTCGTACTCCACCTCCATAACCTCAGCATCCTACTCCAAATCCGGATCCTCGGAATCGACCTCCATCACTACATAGATATGAGTACAACAATGATGAACTCATGTCCATGTTATATGCCAACTTGATTGCTGAAGCTACAGCTCGAGGTTTACCTGAACATACACTGATGGGTCTTCTTCGTCGCAACCTTGAAATTCCAAGTGTCACTCACTATGATTTCGACTTATTCAAAGCTGATATCGAATCGCAACTTCCTGATATGGCAACCAAACAAAAGCAATCATCTGACGAGATTCTTGGTGCCATAATTGCTCTTCGCACTGAAATTCAACAGTCTTGTCGTCCCGCCGCGTCTGTTACACCTCGTCGACCTGATCAGGACGATCCGGCCTTTGGTCCAAAGACACGCCGCCGGATTACAAGAACTCAAGCTCGATCTCAACCATCTTCTGCTACAACTTCTGGTCCAACTTCTTCTATAGTTCCACCGTCAAGACAACAACACTCTGCTCCAGCTCCCACACAACAACAAGCAAATCCGCCAACGGTTGAAAAGGCCGCGGTAGAATTTGAAATTGGGAGTGGATCGCAAGCTGCTGAACCCGCAAATGAAGAAGAAGTAAATTTTCAACATTTGAGAGATTCAGTCCGCAACTGGTTTCGTGATCCATATGAACCCGTGCTGAAAGAAGAAGATTATGTGAATCTAATGCACGCGGAAAAAAAATTCATACCAACAAATATTGATCAAACACCGCTGCTACCGCATCAAATTCGTTGGGAAATAATCATTTCTAATAACAAATGGGTAAATCCACAAGTCAGAACTCCGTACTTAGATGTTGATCATAACTCCTCTCAGTGATTTGAATATGATTCCTTTACTATACTTAGTGAAATTCCTTAGATAAGCTTTTGTTCAAATTCAGCAATAGCATACGCTGATTGCTATCAGCGATCGCTGAAGATCAAGGATCAACAAGTTTATCTCTGAAGACCTGAAGATCAGCTATCACACCAAAAGACCATTCAGCAACAGTCGAAGACCAAAGCTGAAGAAAGAGATAATCAGCTAAGTGACCTGAAGTTGTTCAGCGATAGCAGCGAATATCTACTCAAAGTGTGAAGTCTTGTGAAGCCTCAGCAACACTGAAGTTCATCCTTGAACATTCAGTGTCAGCGATCAAATGAAGCTTCCTCTGCAAGATTAAAGTTTGATCTTATCCTCGATGCACAAAAGTCAAACCTTGAACCATGTCAGAAAAGGACGTACGACTTGTCTCTTATGTCCCCATCATATCTGATACGGTACTATTCATATTCGACCAAAAGCATGGTTGTCTTATTTACAAGGACAAGCTTCCTATCCAAGCTTGACACGTGGCATGTACCTTTTGTCTTGCATTAAATGCAAGCGGGTATAAATAGATGAAGATATCTTCTTCATCTTAATGCATGCTTCCTTCTAGCCTCTACCTTCTGCATTTCTTTCTCTCATCTTCTTGTGCATCAAACTGTGTGTTTCCTTAATTACAATAGAATAGGTTCTTAACTTGTTCTAATTCCTCTTGTAACTGTAAATTTGTTTATTTCAAATAAACTCATTTTAAAACCAAAATTTGTGTGTTTGTATTCAACCCCCCCCCCCTTTCTACAAACTGTTTACTTAGTATTTAACTTTCCATTATGGAAGGAAAGAATGTCTCTATTTCTAGAGGGATCTGATCCAAAGATTCCCTACTATCTGGAAAATGGACCATTCGTTCCAACAACTATAGTAGCTAGTGTTCCTGCCACCACTATTACTGCAGCTATCCCTGAAAGGAGTATTGTTAAAACTCCTAACAGATGGACTGAAGAAGACAAGAAAGAAATTGCTATTGACTCTAAAGCTAGATCTATAATAGCAATGGCTTTACCTGATGAAGTCTATCATTCCGTCATGAAAATGAGGACTTCAAAAGCCATGTGGGATACTTTATGTATCCAATATGAAGGAACTTCTGAGGTTAAAGTTACTAGATGCATAAACCTCGTAAGAAAATACGAAAGCTTTATGTATCAAAAGGGGGAATCTGTTTCTCAAATTCACCAGCGGTTCAACTGTCTACTGGTCGATCTCAAATCAGTTGACAGAGTGTACTCAAATGCTGAAATTCTGACAAAGTTCATGGAGGCACTCCCTGATCAATGGGCAGTGTACACTACATGTATAAAACTGTCAAAGAATCTTGAAACCTTGTCCTTAAGTGCATTATATGGGATGCTCTTAAATGAGGAACAATCCCAGCTTTTAAGAAAGAACCTTATAAATGAACTCAAAGGTGCTAAAAGTACTTCTTTGGCACTTGTGACTTCTGAGGGAACTCCTTCTAAAAATGGTTCTTCTTCCACTATAACCTCCATTACTGAATTAGGTCAAACTGATTCAGAAGATCAACTCACTGATGCTGACATCTCTGAGTTTGATAACTCTCTAGCCCTTTTAACCAACAACTTTAGAAGATTTGCTAGAAAGAGCAATTTTCGAAAATCTTCTAACCTCTCTGGCTCTGAAAAACAGAAAACGTTGCCTGCTGAAAAAGCTTCAGCGATCTGTTTCAATTGTCAGAGAAAGGGCCATTTTGCAAGTGAATGCAGGTCGAAGAAAGTTGTTGTTCCCACTACCTCCCATACCTCTGATAAAAAGGAGAAGTATTTGAAGATGAAAAACAAATACAGAGATATGAAGAAAAACCAGCAAAAAGGCAAAGGCCTTGTCGCTGAAGAAGTTGACTGGGATGCTGAAGATGACTGGGCCAAGACCTCTGAAGAGTCTGGTTCAGATGAAGAAGATCTTGCCTTTCTATGTCTAATGGCAAGAATAGAGGAGATTGAAGAAATCTCTGAAACTTCTTCCTCTGTGTCTCCGTCTACAAAGGTAAATATTTTCTCTGACTCTTTGCTCTCTGAAAAAGATAACTTGTCGGCTCTCGATGCAATGACTGTTGATTTTTACAATGCTTTAAATGGAAAGATAAAAGCTGAGAAAATTAACACTAACTTATCTGAACAATTAAAAAATTGCCACATAAGAATCAAAGAACTTTCCAAACTTGAGGATTCTCTCAAAGACCAAGTTTTTGCAAATCAAACTATAAGCATTGAGAAACAACAAGCTATCGCTGATAGGGAAAAGGCTATTGCTGATCTCAAGTCTGAAAAAGCAACCATCGAAGGATGGTGTAAGGCTTCTGATAAAGTCAATGAGATTATCAATGCCCAAATACCTATGAAAGTGAGAAGTGGGTTAGGCTATAACCCTGAAAAGGAAGAATCAGAAAATGATCGTTCCATGCTCAAATTTGGAATGTTTATCTCTTCTATCCCTGATCCTTCCTCTTCAACCTCTTCTTCCACTTCCTCTAAAGAGAAGCTTCCTATGGATCATTCTAAGAAGATGATCAAGAACAAGGTTCTTGACCATGTTCCTAAGAATAAGAAATCTCTAAATAAGAACAAGAAGTCCTCAGAGAAGATTTCTAAATCTGGGAAAAAGGTCCCTGATTTTTCTCAGAGACCAACTCCCAAGATTAAAATCGATCTCACTCCTACCCCTGAAAAGGTCATAATACCTCCAAGGACCATGGATAAAGGAATTCTTGGACCTATCTCTGAGAAACTTCCTGTTCCCTCTCTTATCTCCAAACCTTTTAAGTATAGGAAATGTTTTCACTGTGGTGAAACAACCCACATTGCAAGAAAGTGTCCTAATGCTACTAGAGTTGATAAACTAGCTCATGGAAACAAAGTAGCTCAAGCTGATAAATCAGCGAGAGTGAAATCCACCAAAGTTGCTAAACCAACTAAGGTGAAGATATCCACTGAAGAGAGTTCTTCAGCTAGTAGTACTTCCGCCAATCCTATGTCTAACCAAGCAGGACCCATAGTAGTATGGGTACCTTTAAACAATTAATCTTTATTGTATGCAGAGTGTCAAAGGTATCTGGTATCTTGATAGCGGATGCTCGAGGCATATGACTGGCAGAAAATCTCTGCTCTCTGACTACAAAGAAGAAGCTGGTCCATCAGTGACCTTTGGTGGAAATGGCAAAGGATACACTAAAGGTTATGGAATTCTGTCCAATGGAGCCACATCTTTCTCTCGTGTTGCTTACGTTGAGGGACTAAAGCACAATCTCTTGAGCGTTAGTCAGTTGTGTGACAAAAACTTCAAGGTTCTATTCCTGAAGAATAGATGTGCTGTCACTGACGGAAATGATAAGCTTGCCCTCTCTGGCAAAAGAGTTGAAAATGTATACGTCATAAACATGAATAGTTCTCACTCTGAGAAGATGTGCTTTATCTCTAAAGCATCCACTGACATAAACTGGTTATGGCATAAAAGACTTTCTCATCTCAACTTTAAGACAATAAATAAATTGTCTGAAAAATACTTAGTCAGAGACCTCCCTAATCACACCTTTACAAAGGAATCTCTTTGTTCAGCTTGACAAAGCAAGTTTCTTCAGTGACCACTCCTCTTCAGCTACTTCACATGGATATATTTGGACCTGTCAATGTCCAATCAATCTCTAGAAAGAAATACACTTTAGTGATTGTTGATGAATACTCCAGATACACATAGGTGTTCTTCCTTCGATCCAAAAGTGATACCCCTGAAATGATAATCTCTTTTATCAAAAGAATGGAAGTGCTAAACTCCTTACTTGTTCGCTCCATAAGAAGTGATCATGGTACTGAATTCAAAAATAGTACTTTGGTTAGTTTCTTTGAAGAAAAAAGCATTTCTCATAACTTCTCATCTGTAAGAACTCCTCAGCAAAATGGTGTTGCTGAAAGAAGAAATCGAACTATAATCGAAGCAGCTCGGTCAATGCTCAGCGAATCACGTCTTCCAACTCAATTCTGGGCTGAGGCTGTCAATACAGCATCTTTACTCAGAATCAATCCCTGATTGTTAAGCGATTCAAGAAAACTTCCTATGAATTATTTCATGGGAGAAGACCCACGCTGAAATATCTTCACATTTTTGGATGTACATGCTACATTCTAAATGACAGAGATCATTTGGGTAAATTTGATCCCGAAGCTGATGATGGTATATTTCTTGGATACTCCTCTGTATCCAAGTCTTTCAGAGTATTCAACAAAAGAAGACAACACGTTGAAGAATCTATGCATGTCAACTTTGATGAATCTCGTCCCATTCATCCTTCTCATAATCTTGATGATGATGAAGAATTGAATGCTTGGATGGAATCTCATTATGGGGAACCTGAAACATACTTCAGCAATCAAACTCCAGCTGATGTATGTGATGATGAAATCCCTGTAAATTCAACAAGTAACAATAATCCATCCTCAAGGATAAATGTTACTCCTTTAAATCAGATTCCTGCTACTGATTCATCTCTTGGAAATTCCTCTGTGAATAACCAAACCTCCTCTGAAAATCAATCCCCTGAATTGATTCTAAATGAAGTACCTGTTGCTGAAACAAGTCCTATTCCAGAATCCGAAGAATGTCGCCGAATCCGTCGTTGATCTTTCTCCTCAACCACCGGCTCGGCGATGGATCGCAAATCATCCAATAAATCAGATTATTGGTGATCCCACTGCAGGTATCAAAACACGTAGAGGTACAGGTAATATCTGTCTTTATGTAAACTTCATTTCTCTCTCTGAACCTAAGAAGATAGATCAAGCTATCTCTGACCCTAGCTGGGTTTTAGCCATGCAAGAAGAACTGACTGAATTTCGTAGAAATAAAGTTTGGAATCTTGTTCCTAGACCTTCTGATAAAACCGTCATAGGAACCAAATGGGTTTTCAGAAATAAGCTAGATGAAAATGGGACTATAATTCGCAATAAGGCTAGACTTGTTGCTCAAGGTTATAGACAGGAAGAAGGAATTGATTATGATGAAACCTTTGCCCCTGTAGCTCGTTTAGAAACCATAAGACTCTTTTTAGCCTATGTTGCCCATAAGGACTTCAAAGTTTTTCAAATGGATGTTAAAAGTGCTTTTCTAAATGGAAAACTCAGCGAGGAAGTTTATGTTGAACAACCCCCTGGTTTCTCAGACTCTAACCACCCTGGCTATGTTTTTAAACTTGAAAAAGCTCTTTACGGGTTAAAACAAGCTCCTAGAGCGTGGTATGACACCCTCTCTAAATTTCTTCTTAAAGAAAAATTTGTTCGTGGAAAAATTGACCAAACTCTGTTTTTAAGAAAATATAAAGGTCATACTATTCTCACTCAGATATATGTTGATGACATTATCTTTGGTTCCACAAGACCCAATTTATGCACTCGTTTCGCTGCAAGAATGCAAAAACAATATAAAATGAGTATGATGGGTGAACTAACATATTTTCTAGGCTTGCAGATTAAGCAATCTGACAAAGGAATTTTTATTTGTCAAATCAAATATGTTAAAGACATGCTGAATAAATTTGACATGAATCAATGCTCAGCGATGAAGACTCCTATGGCGCCTCCTCTGACGTTAAACAAGGATCCCAATAAGAAAACCAGTAAATGTCACTACCTATCGAGGAATGATTGGGTCTCTGTTGTATCTTACAGCGAGTAGACTAGACATCATGTACGCTACTTGTCTCTATGCTCGGTATCAAGCTGAACCAAAGGAATCCCATCTAATCGCTGTAAAGCGAATCTTCAGATATCTGAAAGGAACTCCAAATCTTGGTCTCTGGTATCCCAAAGGCTCAGGATTTGATCTCATCGGTTATTCTGACAGTGACTTTGCAGGTTGTAAGATTGATAGGAAAAGCACCACTGGTGGGTGTCAGCTACTAGGTGGTAAGTTAATAAGTTGGACAAGTAAAAAGCAAAACTCAGTGTCCACTTCCACCGCTGAAGCTGAATACGTAGCAGCTGGTAGTTGTTGTGCTCAAATCCTTTGGATGAGAAATCAACTCAGAGACTACGATCTAAAGCTCTCTAAAATTCCTATTTACTGTGATAGCACAAGTGCTATAGAAATTGCTAACAACCCTGTACTTCACTCCAAAACCAAGCACATTGAGATCCGATATCACTTTATCAGAGATCATGTGATGAATGGTGAAGTTGAGCTTCATTTTGTTCCTACTAAATATCAGCTCGCTGATCTTTTCACCAAGCCTCTTGATGAAACAAGATTCAATCTACTCATCAGCGAACTTGGTATGTTGAAGGCTGAATAACTCTTTAGTCAGTGACCAACAAAGGATTACAAATAAAGCCTTCAAATTCTCCATTCACTGAACTCTGATTCAGCGATATCTAGGTCATCTCCTCAGGTATTAGCTTCTAATCTTTAACACTCTTTGATATCTTTTCTCATCAAAGAATGTCTCTCTTAAATTAAAACTCCTCACTGACAATCCTTTATTGTTAGTGATGAATTTTTTAAAATTATAAAGGATAAACTTTCCTTTTGGATAATTATCTTTATAATCTTTTTAAATATTTAAGAAAAGGACACGTCAGACCTTTTTCTGACACACGACGGACCGCGTCGTTTCCATTCCAACTTCTTTCTTGGAACGTGCGCCAAGTCATCATTTCTTTTTCAAAAAGCTAAAACCGTCGTTTAGTTATCCTCTCTTTTTCTCTCTCCTCTGGCTATTTAAGCATTCCTTTTGTCTCACTTTATTCCTTCCGTTTTCATAACTTCTCTAAAGGCAAAGGATAAACTTTGAATCTTCAAGCTTTCTGCAAGAACACCAAGAACACGCACTTGTGCGTTTTTCTTCTTCACACGGTTAAGGTTTGATCTAAACCTTATATCAAGAACTGGAAACAACTCGTTTCACCTTTATAATCTCTTTTCTTTCTTAAAATCTATAAAATCTTGTTTTTGAAAAGTTTTTCACTTTCAAAACCCTGTTCTAAGAACAACATTTTTTTTGTACGTTTTATACTATTTTATTTATCTTTAAATTTTTTAATTACCAACAAGCATTTTGATATTGTTCATCAAAACACTTGTTTCTTTGACCTTACATTTGGTACTTTTAAATACCAAATCTCTGGTTTATACATTCATGTATTAAAACCATGATTTATCTCTTCGGTGTTGCCATTTTTCCTACATAAATGGCCTCTGCTTCCAACGTTGCTGAAACCGCTGCTGCTAACCAGTTGGTCGCTGCACCAACTTGTCACTTTCAGATGGAAAAATCAACCTTCAAGCCATGCAATTACATTGCATTGGTGGACATTCCCTCTGAACGCCCTCAGTTCAAGGATGCTGCAACCTTCCTAAAGGCATGCCCGCTGATGTATGCCTTCGTCCACAACCCAGTGGGCATTGCGTCTCACCTACAAGCTCTCTGGTACACGGCGCAATGTACTACGCTGAAGACAGACAAGGGCAATGTCCTCCCTGCTATCTCTTTCACAATCCCTGACCTTGGTTATTTCGCGTTCACAGCAGGGTTTGTACGAAAGGCGCTCAGGCTCCCTCAGCGCAAGAAAAATGAACAATGGGGTGCTGAACCAACAAAGCAAACAGATTGATGCTTTCTTGGACTCCATTGGCTACAAGTGGGAGAACCCCTTAGTGAAGACGGTGGGTTCTAAGCTGGAGAAGAAGCGACTCCCTGCTCGCTGGCAATATGTTCTCACCCAGGTCATTCAATGCCTGGGGTCAAAAGTTGGCTCCCACGATCAGGCGAGCAAGCATTTTCAGGATCTTTCCTTCTCTCTCTGCACTGGTCACCCTCTGAACTATGCTGATTACATTTTCAGCGATATGTGCAGCCGCCTCAACGCCTCCACCAGACATCACGTTATCCCTTACCCACGTTTCTTCTCAGTCATCCTTGAAGAAGCTTTCGGGGAAAGCTACCCGAAGGTTGGTGACTTCGCCTTCTCCATGGTAGGAAAGAAATCCCTGGACCTGGAAGAACGTCCAGGTGATGCTCCTCTCACTCCCTATATGCTCCAAGTTATAGGAGCACCTCTTTCAGTGTCCTCCTCGTTGCCCATCCCCTCAGCGAGTACCCACGGCACTGCTGCTGCAAAGAGGAAAACCCCCGCTGATGGTCATAAAAAGACCATCGCATCAAAGAAACCCAAGAAGATGGTCTCTCAACAGACCATCCTCTCTGATTCTGGTGCACTTCAATCACCACCCTCATCCACAGCCACTCCAACGGTTTCTGCTGCCGTTGAAGCTTCATCAGCACTACCACCACCATCAGTGACTAAGGTCTCTGAAGGTGTTATAGCCAGCTCTGCTGAAGCTGGATCAGGTATTACTTTCACTGCCCTCTCTACCTCTTCCATCTCTACTTCTTTGGTCCTCACATCAGCAAGTGACTCAGTGATAGTTGTCCCTATCTCTGATAATGCTGAAATGCACGCAGTCCAAACCTCAAAATTGTTTAGGCAATCTGAGTTTTGGAAAGCCAATTTAAAAGGACCTTAGAGTATCTCTTTCAGATACTCTAAGACACTGGTCAGTGATCCTCAGGACACTACCTCTGCAAACGTAGTTCCTGAGAGTAATCCTCACGATATTCTCAAGGAAAATAATGATACTTTTCATCCATCATCTGATCCGGATTCTTTTCTCGCCTCTTTGTCAATGTCATCAGCTGTTGCCACTGCTCCTGTCTACTCAGCGACAACGACCACAACCACCACCACCACCTCGAAGCCGATGATGCAGTCTCCTCAACGCCCTCCCAGTGCCAAAAAGCTCAAGGATGTCAAGATGGAGAACCTTGCTCCCAAGCTTCCTCCTAGGGTCACTGAATTGGCTCCTGTGTCCTTACCTGCTCCCACTTTCCCAGCCATTGATCATCTGGTCAATGAGTGTGCTCTGACCAGAGCCAGGCTGGACACTCTGCAAACTTCAGCAGAGTTGATTTTCAGACAGGTCGCTGGCACTCCGGGAATGAAGATTAACGTCAGCAACTTGGTGTCTGACGTTCAGTCTCTGAAGGACGACCATAGGGACCTTTGTCAATCTCTCACCAACATCGAGCACAAGGTGGATGCTCAGGCTGCTTTCCTCGAGTCTATTCTAAAGACTCAGTCCGAAATGATGCAGGCTCTCTCGAAGTTTAGTGAGACTGGTCCCTCATTTGCTTCTGCTGATCGGACCACGCTGGAAGACGTGCACACGAATGTGCGCATTCTGATGATCCATGTTCTGCCCCATGATAACATTGAGGGGGAGAAGGTGGCCAAAGAGTTCGCTGACGAACTTATCGGCGAGCACAATCGTCGGTTTCCAGATGAAAGGATCTCTCCCTACATCCAACGACCAGAGCCTTCCTCAACTGCAAGAGTTGATGATGATGATGAGGAAGAGGATGATGAAGAAGAAGAGGAACGCATCCCTCACTATGAGGTTGATGATGATGATGATGTCTTGGGTTTTGCACTGGAGCATTTCAGATTATCCAGACCAAGTACATCTCAGCTAGAGCCCTTGGGGGACGAAGCTGGACCTTCAGCCAGAGTGGTCGATCTTGAGGCCACCATCCCAATATCAGAGGGGGAGACCGCTGATAAGGTATCACTTCATCTTATCCCTTATTTTACTCCTCTCTCTGAATCTCCCATACACTCCTCTTCACCCACTAAAATTCCCTCTTACAAAACTATTCCCTCCTCTCCTTCCCTCAGTGATCCCCGTCCCCCAAAGGACTCATCCACAAGGAAGGAACCTTCTTCCAATGAGCAGTTTTTGTACATAGAGGAAACTGACTCTGAGGAAGAAGAAGGCCTCATCCCTCGGCGTCGCATTCAGAAGCAGATAATAAGCGAGCCTGAAGAGGAAGAAAGGCGAATAAAATTCCTAAGGGAATTCGAAGCAAAAAGAATAAGGGTGCCCCAAGAAGACCCAATAAACGCAGTACCTATCAGGATAGTAGATGAATTTTACTTCTTATCCAAAGAAGAGAGAGAACAAGCTCTGATAGCTCAGAGGATCAGAGACGAAGAAATAAAGCAAACTGAGAATGATCTTGCTTTAGCAAGGAAGATTCTCAGGGAAGACTCAGCAAGAGACAAAGCAGCCAAAGAGCAATTAGAAAAGAGTGAACGGCTTGCTGCAGCTCTGGCTCAGAAAGAACTTGTACAGGAAAACCTGAATGTAGATCCCATTCTCGCTCAACAGAAGATTCTCACTGCACTAACCACTGAAGCCACAACTCAGAAAGATAAAGAACTGGATTGGTGCACAGAGATGCTGAACTTTCGAAGATCTGATGACAAAATCATTCACGTAACTATCCAAGGGTGACACTCTAACAGAGGTGGTCCAAAGGTATATGTAAGAATGACGAGGCCATCCAGAACAGAGAGAGAAGAAGAAAAATTCTTAAGTTTATATGGATACACTGAATGGCTCGAAATCAGAGATGCCATTCAGGGATCCAAATCCAAGTTCAAAAATATGGTAGAAGATGAGTTGAATCAGTTGCTGCAAAGAATGTCTCAACATGTACAAGTTCCCCCTCTCCCTGAACCATCAAAGAAGAAAAGATCAGTTGCTGAAGGTGGCTCAAGTTCGAAGAATGAGCATGAAACTAAGTTTGATTATCAAAGCATTCTTGGTCATCTTGAGCTCCCTGATATATCAATGCTTCGTACCTCTCTTCCTCAAGACCGAAGATGTCAATAAGACGAAATCATCACACTACCTGAACCTGGTATGGTATTCTTGGATAATGAAGGGTTCTTAGGACTCTTCAGAAACCAAGAAATTCACAGGGAACCATCCTCTCTCATAAAGATCATGCTTTGGCGCTGCTGGTCAGACACTCCTCTGATGAACAGACAGAAGACTCTTTATGAGAATGAGCTACAAAGAAGAAACGAGAACATCTCTGACTAGTCATAGTTTTCTACTTCCTTTGTAATATTTCTTCAGTGTACAAATACTTTACCTTTATCATTGTAATTTCATTTCGCTGTAATTCTTCATTATAATTAATGAAATTCAAAGTACTTTACTCCATCCTAGTACTGAAAAGATCCCTGAAAACAGTAAAAGGGACAATGAACATAAGAGTTCTATTTTCGTTACACTATCTTTTACTGACTGATCTTTCACTCTGAAAGTTCAATCAGTGAATGTACTTTAAGCTATTCTACTTGTATAAATTGTGATTTCATATCCTTATAAATGAAACTCAATTCAGATAATAGTTTAGCTGAAAAAGATTTAACAGATTAGTACTTAGAAAATGTATTTTAAATTTTATAAGTCCCTACTAATCTTTTAAAAGCAATTTTCCTATGTTGCTTAATCATAATCAAATAGGGGGAGATTGTTGATCATAACTCCTCTCAGTGATTTGAATATGATTCCTTTACTATACTTAGTGAAATTCCTTAGATAAGCTTTTGTTCAAATTCAGCAATAGCATACGCTGATTGCTATCAGCGATCGCTGAAGATCAAGGATCAACAAGTTTATCTCTGAAGACCTGAAGATCAGCTATCACACCAAAAGACCAGCTATCACACCAAAAGACCATTCAGCAACAGTCGAAGACCAAAGCTGAAGAAAGATATAATCAGCTAAGTGACCTGAAGCGGTTCAGCGATAGCAGCGAATATCTACTCAAAGTGTGAAGTCTTGTGAAGCCTCAGCAACACTGAAGTTCATCCTTGAACATTCAGTGTCAGCGATCAAATGAAGCTTCCTCTGCAAGATTAAAGTTTGATCTTATCCTCGATGCACAAAAGTCAAACCTAGAACCATGTCAGAAAAGAACGTACGACTTGTCTCTTATGTCCCCATCATATCTGATACGGTACTGTTCATATTCGGCCAAAAGCATGGTTGTCTTATTTACAAGGACAAGCTTCCTATCCAAGCTTGACACGTGGCATGTACCTTTTGTCTTGCATTAAATGCAAGCGGGTATAAATAGATGAAGATATCTTCTTCATCTTAATGCATGCTTCCTTCTAGCCTCTACCTTCTGCATTTCTTTCTCTCATCTTCTTGTGCATCAAACTGTGTGTTTCCTTAGTTACAATAGAATAGGTTCTTAACTTGTTCTAATTTCGCTTGTAACTGTAAATTTGTTTATTTCAAATAAACTCATTTTAAAACCAAAATTTGTGTATTTGTATTCAACCCCCCCCCCCTCCTTCTACAAACTGTTTACTTAGTATTTAACTCTTGTAGATCCTTTTTGGGACCAACAAGAAGAAACCATGCAAAAGATCTTTGGGAAAAGAAGAAACCAGAGGATCTGTCATGAATACATCTGATCATGGAAATGGATTCGCTTAAAGTAACTGAATAGTTGAGCACACTGAAGACTAAAGCGATGGATCCTAAAGAAGTTGTTTCTAGACACAGAATTGTCACTATCATGGAGATCGGATGTGATAAAGCCTTTCAAGTAGAATTTCCAACTTTCAAAGTAAGAAGATTTGATGGAAAAGTCTATTGTTTTTCTGAGGCTGACTTTGCTAGCCTGGATGTGACGGATATGGAAACTTTGTACACTGAGCTTAAACACAAAACCAGAAGATCGGAGGATGAACAAATAGCTTTAAGAGCAATTGTGAGGCATATTCAAAAGGAGCTTCGATACAGCTATCTTCATGATTTCCAAAGGGCTGTAGAAAGTAAACAGAAGAAAATGTATCTGCCAAAGCCTGATCAAGATTTCCCTAGCCTAAAGAATATGAAAGTGACTCAAGTGATGACCCGGCTAGCCCATGGAGTTGTATAATGAAGCCTAATGGAGAAATGAGATTCTTGAGATTTGGTGAAGTTGCTTCTTATTCTGACGGAACTTTATTAGCTATTCGAAACAGACTTTCTGCAGAAGCAAGTGCTAATCAAAGAAGAAGTAAGAAGCAGCAGCTTAAGGCGAATGAAAGAGAAAACCTACTGAATGCGATCAACTTGATTGACAAGCGCATCATCTACCGTCAGACCCTAAGACGATTTGAAGGAATGTTCGAGCAAAAGAGATAAAGAATCATTTTGACACAAAAGGGGAGATTATTAGGATTTAAATTAATTGTGTCAAAATAAGAAAACGTTTCTTTATTGTAAACATGGCAAGTGTATAATGTCATTCTCCATGTTTCCTTATATAGTTTAATCCTTTGTTATAAATAGGCACATAGGGATCATTGTATGAGTGCGCGATATATTGAGAGCTAAATTGCTAGAAAGAGAACCGATATATACAAGTAAGATATCCGACTTTGGATCTTTATTAATTGCGTGTTCTTCGTGTTATTATTAAAAGCTTTAGTACTTGATCATATTCTGGGATCCACAAAAGCACACTAACACCTAATTTGACCCCCTAATACCAATTTCAACCCACCAAGACCCATTATAAACCAATAAGATCTTTAAAGTCTAAAAAATATCCTAGAAAACCTAATATGACCCATTAAGGTCTACTAAGACCCATCAAGCCACTATGGTCTTTAAAGCCCAAAAAGATCATTACAACCCACTAACACCAATTATGACCAAGGTTCAAAACGGCGTGAGGCGTGACATGGCGGCACGACGAAGTCAAGCCTTAAGCTTTAGGAGGCACGCCGAGGCCGCGATGTTTTTCCAGGCGCGATTTATGGCGACAAATCTTTATACATGTTAACATATATTTTCTACTATTATCAATTGAGTCAGTGATATTAAATGATTTAATTTAAGTTATACATCATAAACTAACAAATAAGACATTAAAAAGAGTAAGAAAATCAAATATTGTGTTACAAAAACCGCGCATTAGGTCATGACGTGCCACAAACATAACGTGGTGTGAGACACATTCCTTAAGCCACGGAGCGCCATGACGGATGTTGCGGCGATCTTTTTTTTAACACTAATTATGACTCATTACATGTTTGTATATAAGTATGTACTACATGTATATGTTGTGAGTGTTGGGGTTCAATATAATCACTAAGACCCACTATAATCTATTAAAGTTATTTATGTATGTATATACTAGTTTATAACCCGTGTGTCACACGGGGACGTAATTTAAATTAAAATGAATATCACCATCATGGTAATGTTACAGTAAGATTAATAAAACAATGTCCTTATATAATAACTTGTATCAAAAAAATAGTAATCCTTAAATATATACATTGTATTTAACGTTTTAAATATGGAACATATGTTATAATCTTTGAGCTATGAATTGAATTAAAAATATGACTGTAAACTATTATTACTTCATAATTGGAATTTAGTAATGATAATATGCATTTATATGAAGTAATGTATTAACATAAATAATATTAATAAACATGGTGGTTATAATTAAGTACGCTATATCAACCTTGTTTACGTTTTTCAAGCTCGGCAGTAATAGCGTCATACAAAGGTCGCGTGTGATCAAATATTGGAACCATCCCTAATATGACCTTTAGAAATCCGGTATTGGCAATCGGTATTTCACTTACCCTGAAAAACCGATAATTTTTGAACTAGCCTTCAAAGAAAATTCCATATTCGGGTTGTGATATGACTGTTGCCTCTTCGTGTGGGTAAGGAGTTGGTATGGATAGTTCAAGATTGGACAAATCAGGAGGCAATCCTTTATTTTCGGCAACTGTCTGATAATATGACTTCTTTACTCTTGGTTTTGAATGTTCCATGGTGGAAAAATTGAACTCCTTTAATTGCTTCAGTAGTTCAACTTCGACAAGTACGCTTGGTAGATAATAACTATTTCTTATCGTATTTAGCTTTTTAATAAGCATAACGATAGAGTTAAAAGACAGAGTTTTGTACTGAGTCTTTAGTTTTCTAACCAGAGGAAGCATTTCAATCCATCATACTAAACCGTAGTTATGGAGTCCGGAAAGGTTTATTTTATTCGGAAAACCATTCTCCCTTATAGTTTCCACAAATATTTTTTCTGGGTCATTCACTAAAGTCTTCGATCCGGAAACATATATAGAAGTTATCTTAGAATTCACGTTTCTTTTCGATATTCTATATTTGTTCCATTTAATCCGTTTTTCTTCTTTAGACTTTTTTCCTGCTCCGCTGCTAAGGTATTTTTCTATAATAGTAACTTCATGTTGAGTGTGATCAATTACACAATTACCATAGAATCTTCATCTTATTGTTAACTGCTTATGGATGAAAAGTAAGATCGAGAAAGTCGATATGTTTACGATTTTGTTAAGTGCATTGATTATTTGATTTTTTATTCTCGATTACAACAAAATTTTACATCTCTTGCATCGCATGAGTATATCGCTAGTATATATATACCTGTATTATATATAGGGGAGATTTCAAATACAATTCGAGCAATTTGTACAAACCGTACAAACTCCATGGTTTAATTGTATTTTTGTATTAAAATGAATATCACCATCATTTTTTTTCTCATTAAGTGTTTAATATGATGAAATTGTTTAATATAATTCTTTCTTCATGAAGTTATTTCATATATTTTTGTTTCTATATAAAAATGAAATTGTTTCATGTATTTCTTATATTGATAAATCTTGTTTCATATATTCTTTGATTAATCAACCCACATGTGTTCTTGATGAATTTTTTTTCATATATTATTGACTAATCAACCCTCATAATTAAGAAAAGACGAAAAGAAATAAATAAATAAATGATTGGTTGAATGGAGTTTTTACGATTTGTACAAATTTTTTGGTTTGTATTTGTAATCTTCCATATATATATATATATATATATATATATATATATATATATAGGGGAGGGATCATACGAGAACCACTCTTTTTTAAAGGAACAATTTGTGGACCACGTATGATGTGGGTCCCACATAATATTAAATCATTTTTGATTTAATACTAAATCATATTAAATCAGAAATGATTTAATATTATGTGGGACCCACATCATATGTGGTCCACAAAGTGTTCATTTGTTTCTTTAAATTTATAAAGTTCTCATTTGAACCTTCCCCACTATATATATATATATATGTGTGTGTTGTGTATGCATATAACCCCTAACCCTATACCCCTTACAGCAGCGATGATTCACTGGTAGCTCCACTAAAAATCAAAATTATGGTACTGATTGAAGGAATGTCTAATCTTTGTAATGGATGGGTTTTTCCTCTTAATAGAAAATGGGCCTCAATGGGAAAATAAAATTGAGTACCTAACAACGCATCTTCATAGAATCAGCGGATGAGTTGTGATTAGGGGTGAAATGCCACTTGAGGCGCAGCAGTTGACTGGACATCTAGGGGTAAGCACTGTTTCGGTGCGGATATCCATTTCGGGCCTATATGACATGATCGATCAATAGAAATACTCCAACACTCCACTTTTGTCATATATTCCATACAAGATCAAAAGGGGTCGGGATGCAAGTGATTGAGTTCAGTAGTTCCTCATATAAAAATATTGACTCTAGAGATATGGTAATATGGAGAAGACAAAATTGTTTCAAGCATCGACAGAACCGAAAGCGCCCCTTCCACTACCGCTCGCACGGGTGCTTCACTCTAAGGCTGGCACTGATAGTACGTAAATGTAACTCGTTGTATAAATAACTATTCAGAGTTCCTAGAGTTCCTTGTAAGGCTTGTTGGAAAACCCGTTGGGAGATCCTTTTGAACAATCTGGTATAATAGGAAAGCCTTATATCTTAAAATTAATTCATCAAGTTGATGATAAAATCCATGAACGTACTAACTACCCCTTTAATTACAATGTTTTGATAAAGGATAATGAATTGTAAACTACAAGAAAATTCAATGTAATTATTTCATTTTGAGGACATGATCCATAATTTAATATAAACCATAGAGATAAGAATGTAATTAACTTTCAAATATATAATAATTATTGTGATAAATTGAGGAATTACTTTTGACTTTAGGCGGCTGAAAATGAAAACCAAAAAAGAAGAAAGAATGTCGTGGAAACTGAATTCAAATACCACTTGCTTTTGCCTAATGCATTTTCTTTTTACTTATTCCTTTCTAATAATCATAATATAATAATAATTATAATCAGTACTAATTATTATATTAGTTAATTAAAATTGTAAAAACATCTCCAACAGCCTCCTTACAATAGGAAAAATAAAGAAAATAAGGATTTTGAGCAACTATTTTGATTCAATAGTTTTTTCAAAATCATCTTTAAAATGGAAAAATTATATGAGAAATGGTGATTTTTTCTCCAAATATGGAGTTCACTTTAAAAATAATTATCAAATGAGATGACCAATAGAAAACTTCGAAAAATAAATATTTAAAAGAGATAAATAATATTTTAATATTATAATCAATGTTGAATTCTCAAAAATGAAAAATTTGTTGGAGATGAATGTAATTTTTTTTGTAAATTGTCTTTTGATTCTCCATTTTAGCAAAATTTTAAAGAATTAGTTAGAGATCTTGTAAGGATGTTACTAAATAGACCATATCTGAATCAAGTAGTTCTCAAGATATAATAAACAATTTTTGATTTAAACATCTCTACAATAATTGTAAGAAGAACATTCTTTTGATATGTACACGAGATTTATTTATTATACCTATAATTGTATTACAATGAATTTATAACCATATGTTGCACTATAAAAAGAATTATTCGCTTGCTAAACATTCTTTTGACAAGAATACAAATATATTCTTTTTACATTAAATTTTAAATATGCCATTTTTAAGCCTATAATTAACATATATGTTGTCAAAAGTTTCTCGTTGATTCGTTTTTGGTCGAGAGGTCAAAAAGGTAAGGTGGAAACAAACATTTCTATTTTGATAACACCCTTCATGCACTAGATTTCAATCATATATATGAATCACACAAACTATGACTAGCATATTAAATCCAAATTCTTAAATGAAGCAAGGTGTAATGTGATGGCAGGGTCAAACCATGATGTTTTTCAAGACGTGATCTAAGGTGGCATACATACAGATAGGGGTGAGAATCGGAACCGGGTACCCGTCTTTGGAACCGGAACCTCTTCGGAAATGTCGGTTTTGGAACCGGAACCGATGTGATTGGTTCCGGTTCCGGTTCCGGTTCCTAAAATACGGAACCGATCAGGACCGGTTTCGGTTTCGATTCTCATATTTTTGGAACCGTTACCCGCTGGTTACCCGCTACCTGTCACTTTTAAATAATAAATATTTTATATATTTATAAATAATAAATAAAAACTCAAACTTTATAATTTGTTTATGTAATAATTAGTTTTTATCGGATTAGTTTTGACCATTTGTTGTATTTATTACTTAAAGTCGGTATTTTATAGTTTATAATTACATTTTTATCGTATGCAATGTAGAAAAAAAATGAAGCCGGGTACCCGGTACCGTAACCGGTTCCCATCGGTTCCGGTTCGGGTTCCAAAATATAAGTAACCAGTGTTAACGGTTCCGGTTCCGGTTCCGGATTTCCAGAAACTGCCTGTTACGGTTCCGGATTTCCAGAAACTGCCGGTTCCGTTTTCATGAAAAATGGCCGGATACCCGGTTATGCTCACCCCTACATACAATGACGGAGCCACATACAAGTCAACAATAATTTTTTTTTAGATTTAGCTTTAGAAAGAAAAATTAACGTTTACAATGGCTTAGCTTTTATGATTAAAGACCTTATTCAATTTTTACAAGCCCCATATATTTGAACTTTCTCCATCAAAATCAAAAGAAGGTCCATCTCAATATCTTGTGTATTGTTTTTGTTAAATCCATTTCTATATTAGGCATCTTAATATGTAGTTCTTTTTTATTATTTGATTAAATACATCTCAATATCATGTCATCATAGGATAATTTGCGATTCGCTTTAACCGGAATAGTAAAAGAATAACCAAAACTGAACCGTTTAACCTGAAACCATTTTGGTTCGGATAAATTATTCAATTTCGGAACAAAATCGACTCTCCTAAGTCTAAGTCTGATCATTGTCACATAAATTTTTAGATCCACTACACCACACACTGCACACACACTCCACACATATTTGTATGTGTTAGTGTTTTCAACAATATTGTAAAATAAATTAAATTTATATAAAGAGTAAACTGCAAATTTGGTCCATGTGGTTTGTTGTTTTTTGTGGTTTTGGTCCCTACAAATTTTTTATTGCAAAAAACCACTGTGGTATGTAAAACAAATATTGTGGTTTGGGTCCCTCACACTAACGGCTATTAAACTCCATCAGTTAAACCCTCTCATGTGTTCTCCACATGAGGACATTTATGTCATTTTACTGAAACAACAAAGCACATGGACCAAAATAGCAATTTACTTTTTTAATTTCAAGAAAACATATTTCATATATATATATATATATGTATGTATGTATATTAAATTGTAAATATCTATATATTTTTAATATATATATATATATAGTTTGATTATTTTAAATATAAATATCAATTACATTAGTAAATATTAATTTAAATCTACATATTTTTCAATATTTATGTTTAAAATGAATGTTAAATTAAAAATCTTTACCCTTCCTATTTTTATTTGTAAAAGGACGAAAAATAAATAAAATTCAATTAAAATAAATTATACCAATTTAATGATTATATTTTTCTCGTCAAAATGACATCCATATATACGTTTTTATTATTTTTTTCGTGGTCTTTCGATTTTTCATATATTTAGTGGTTATTTAAAACCTGACAGAGAAAATCGTAAAAATTGAAAACTGGAAAATCATGCAATGATGGTTGAAAAAGTATATCGAGATGGATGTCACTTTAACTACAAAAATATGACCGAACCATATTTTTATTAAAAAAAATAAAAGAGTAACTTCTCAATTAACCACATTTGTTGAAAGAATATATCGCCAAAAGATGTGGTTTTTTATAATTACAATTAACATTGGAACCGTACAATTAATCACATCAATTAGATTCAATAATATTGAGCCACATTTTTTAATTTTGTTTTTTACAATACTCTGTTTTGCATCTTTCAAAAGCCGAAAAATCCAAAAAACAAAACCGAAAACCAAAAACAAAAACTAGGTATTCACGTGCCAGTTCGACTTTTAGGTATTTGTGGGCACCCGAACCAAACCGAAATGTATATATAATGTGTAATTGTTTGAAATGTTATACTTTGGTACCATTTTTATATTATAAATAATATTTTTGAACATAAATAATTAAATATATATATATATATATATTAATGTGCTTGATGATTATATTTTTAAATAATTAAAAATATATAGATTAAAAAAAATATAGATATTTATAATATAAAGGGTTTAATTTTTTGAGAACTCCTATTTTTATGGATTTCGTGATATACATCCTAAACCACAAACTTTAATTAATTTATTATTTTATTTAATTAATCACAAAAGGATATTTTTGTAATTTGACTCGTCAAGATCTCATATGCCTACCTTTCCATATCTCATGGCATTTTTCCCTTTCAAAAACTTAGGAGGCGTCTCCCTCAATCACACAACATAGCCGTCATGACTAAAACTAGGGGTGCGCAGAAAACTATCGATTCAATTGGAACCGACCGACTATAATTGGACATTCAATTGTAGTTGGATCGGATCGGATTGAACATTTCAACATCCAATTTGGATCGGTAAGTTCTTGGATGGCGGTTCATAACCGACCGAACCGAACCAACCAACATCCAATTGCCATCCAATTAACCATCTAATGACCATCCAATTATCCATCCCACTAGCAATCAATTAGTTTGTCTTCAATTTGCTTAAATCAAAATTTGTTTTTGTGTCGGTTTTAACACATATTGGATTAATTAATTTGTTTCATTGTTAAGAAATTGGATTGGATTAACACATTGGATCATCCATTGGATATCCGATGGATACCCAATGGATATCCAATAAAAGTATCCAGTGGATGGAACCGAACCGATCCAATTATCCATTGGATCGGTTCAGTTTGATTGTCCGACGTTAACCAGATCGGTTCGGTTGGAAAAATCCAACATCCAATGGATGATTGGATCGGTTCGGTTTTCCTCACATCCAATGAATTTCAACCGATGAACAACCCTTACCAAAACCACAATGACCATCGTCCTTTGCTCCGATTACCAAAACCACAATGACCATCGTCCTTTGCTCCGATTACCAAAACCCCAAATCATCGGCGACCACGAAGGCGACCACACCACTTGTTTTTGAGATTTCAAGATTCAATTTTATTCTTGAAGCAGTTTGATAGATGATGATACATGCATATTCGAGAGATCATCGTCCTTGCTCTGATTACCAAACCCCAAAATCTAACCGGCGACCACAGAGACGACCACACCACCGCTTTTTGAGATTTCAACATTCATTTATCTTTTTGCAGCAGTTTGAATAGATGATGATACCTGCATATTTGAGATCAGACTCAACAAAAACGTTAGACGCAAGCTTAATCCCAAGTAAATATTTCACGTTTTTCTGTTTATAAATAATAAAAATAAAGATTTTCAGAGATAAATTACAAATCTTGAAATGCTTTTTCTTTTGCAAATTGCGAATTGGGAAATTGAGAGATGATTACATTGACAACATTGATGACATCTATGAGATTTTCACCACTTGGCATATCTCTTCAAACACCCACATCTTGTCATCTTCATTTCATCTAAATTTTCAAGATCAAACATGAAATTGATTTAAGAAATGTAAAAAAACGTTGAAATGTTTGATTCACAAACACAAACACCCACATCTTCACTTCATCTAAAGTTTCAAAATCAAACATGGGTTTTCATGAAATTGATTCAAAAATTGAAAAAAAAACAGTTGATATCTGTGAGTCAGAAACAAAAACCATGGAAAGAATGGAGCTTGAGCATTGAGGTTCTTTTTCATTACCTAGGTGTTCACGAAGTATTCACCAAGGTGTTCACAAAGTGTTCACCGAGGTGTTCACAGTGTAGTATAGAGTGTTTGTGTGTATATTGTTTCTTGTAAAATGTCTAAATCTGCAGATCCATTGTAAAACTCATGTGTGTTCATGATCTGATATCTATGTGGTTTGAATATGTGAAATTTCATGGTTTTGAATTTATTTTATAAACATATTATGAACATGATGTATGAAAACATTGTGAATCGGGTCCAAGAACATATGATGAACCGATATATGTTCCCATGTTCACATCTTCTATTAACAGGAGGAGAGAGGAAACTTAGAAATATCTATAATGTTCTTTATTTAATTTTGTAATAAAAAGTTACCGAAATTACTAATTTTCGAATTTAATATAATTTAGTGGCTTAAAATGAACCTTACGGTTCTCACAAAATGTCAACTTAAATGGAGAGGATAAAGATTCTTGGGTAAACAACAATTTTTTTTGGTTGGGGAGTTTTATTTTTGTTTTAAAATAATAATTGAAATGGTTTTTCTATTTTCCATTGAGCATTTGTTTTATCTTTTATTTTATGCCACATTTAGAGGCATTCTGTTACATACTAAAAAGCTAATGTAGATCCTTAAATAAATGAAAAGTTTGTGTTAAACCCTAAATGATAGTTTTGAAAGTTTGTTCCCTAAAATTGGAGTCAACTCAAAGTTGGTTCCATTTTGATGCAAGTTTCCCTTTAAATAATTTAGTTTTATGAACATTTTATAGAATTTTCATATACACAAATACATACATAAATAATAGTACCAAATTTGATATTATTAATAGTAGTTTGAAAAAACCTGGTTTCTAAGAAGGAAAAACTATGTTTAATTCAGTTTAAAATACTTATGAAGTGGTGAACGCACGTTGGAGACTTGGAGGTTTTTGCAACGATAACCAAGATGGTGTATATTGGTTGTGGTAGTTGGTAGCGGTGGATGAGGTAGTTGTGGTTGATGTGATACAGGTGCATGGTGGTGGACAATAAAGGTTATGGAGGATGTAAAGATGGTGGACAAGAGGCATAGTGGAGCTTGTTACAATGATAATGGTGGTGGAGGTACAGGTTGTAGTAGCTGATGGACGACGATGATTCTGAAGGATGTGAAGATCGTGGACAATGGTGGTGGTGGCAACTGGCAATGGTGGAGGAGGTAGTTGTAACCAACGTGTTGAAGGTAGATATGGTAGTCGATGGTGGCGGTGGTTATGGTGGAGGTGGGTGACGGTGGTTGTAGAGGTTGTGGATGAGGTTGTAGTTGAGATGGCAAACAGGGGTCAGTGGTAGATGTCGGTTCCCGCTGGTAGTGGTGTAGCGGGGGAGAAAAGTGGTGTTGACCATTAAAATAAATACCATATTAGGGTATCAAATGAGGGTAGATTAACTTTTTAGTTTCTGTATCATCCTTGTTCCATCTTTCCGTACCATGTCCTAGTCTTTGTCCCTGTCCCATGTCACGCCAAACGTGGGACAATGAGTTTTTTGTCTTGTCCCATATCACGCCAGACGTGGGACATTGAGTTTTATAACGTCATATCTTGTCTTGTCCCATGTACCAAATGCCACCTACGAAAACAAAAATGAAGCTCCTACCCTATGATAACATCAACGAGCATCCCCCACCTACCACTAACAGTTATCACACATCACTTCCTACTACCCCCTGCCACCATCCACCACCACTGTAAAATTTATTTATTGTTTAAATAAACTAGTTATTGTGCTTACTTTGAAAATAAGTTTTTAATGATACTGAATTACATCATAGTATTATAAAATAAAATACAATCAACACATATATGAATTACTTTTAAGATACACTGTTGGGTCACCGATGATTTGGTGATGAACCTTCTCTCTTTATATGGTTGATCTTTTATAGGTTCTTTTGAAGGTCTGAAAAATACTACAAGTATTGGAAAATCAAAGACTATCCAATCAAGGGTTGTACATCAAAATGTGGAATTTTTGTTGTACCAACAAACATTAAAATTCAGACCACTTGCCGAAATCAAAGTGTGGTCACTAACAAAATTGCAGTCACCGATTCTAAGTCAAGTTACATTTGCCGATCCAAGCACAATGTACAGTTGCCGATACTAAGTACAAATACAGTCAGCGATTTAAGCAATTGTGCAAGTTGCTGATTCCGAGGCTTAGAAGTGTACTAACCGACGTGATACATTCCTTTATGTATCACTTAGCAACTTTCAGAGACAAAGTTCTTGTGTCACAATAAATGCAAAACGTGTGCATCAAGAACATGGGCAACAAACCTTAAATTAGGACATTCTCGTTTATTCTCATAAAAAGGATGTTTGTCTTTAGCTAAAAGGTTTGATGAGACTTCACAAAGCATGAAGAAAAAGAGATAAAGTTGTCTGACATTACATGCTACAAATAATGGTTCAACCATTAACCTAGTACAAAGGGAGTGGCATCTCCCTTTGTCCATCCGATATACTTCCAGCTAATACATCCTTGACAGCTGTCCTCATGCATCCCATGCATGGGAACTATAAAAGGAGATGAAGTCCGACCCATAAACTTCACGCTTTCAACAAATCTTCTGAGTGATCTTTTGTTTGATTCGGCAATCCTGTGTGTTTTTAACAGTGTCATTTTAGCTTTCTTAGTGCATAAGTTAATTACTGTTTTCATGTGTTAAGTTTGTTAGAATAGTATGTCTATTCTTTTCTGCAACAAACTTCTGTGTGTAAATTTTTAATATTTATATTAAAAATTTTAAAAGAGTAAAAATTGTGTGTTTGTATTCAACACCCCCCGCCCCCCAAACCTCTACAAACCTTTACTTACGTAGCCATCTCTAAATAGGGACTAACAAGTGGTATCAGAGCAGTTAGTTTAATTCAATAAACTAGATCTGTGATGGCTACTACTCCTCCAACTATTGTAGGTACTCTACAAATTCCTTTCGCTGGTACATACGATTTAGGCTCTTTAGCCAAACCCCCAAGGTTTAATCCAAATAACTTTGGGTTATGGAAAAGTCGTATGTTACTGTTCTTGGAAAGGATTGATTGTAGGTATCCTAAAATTTTGTGTGAGGGACCTATCATTCCAAAGATATGAGCTTGCTTTGGCCCACAAAAGGATACTGAAGGAAAAGATATAGAATCTGATGACGATAGGAGTGATGCAACCAACAGATATATCATCAAACAACCAAACAAATATAATGAAGATGATAAATGTCTGGTTGCATTAGACACCAAAGTAAAATCAGCTCTAGCCATATCTCTTCCTGATGAAGTATATCGTTCTCTTCTAAATCTTTCTACTGCAAAAGAGATGTGGGACACTCTGAGTGTCTTATATGAAGGCATTAAAGAAGTTAAGAAATCTAACAAGATATGTCTTGTTAGAAAGTATGAACTATTATCTCATGAAAAAGGAGAATCCCTCTCTGTCTATTTTAATCGCTTTAATTGTCTTGTAAATGACCTCAGGGTTCTAGGAAAAGTTTATGATAATGAAGAGGTTCTGTGCAAGTTTATGGACTGCCTCCCAGACTTCTAGGAAACCATATGCACTTGCATTAAGCAAACCAAGGATCTTGAACTCATGCCTTTAACTACTCTTTATGGGACTCTTCTTCATTATGAACAAACCAAGAACAAAATAAAATCTCTCATAAAAGACATTAAGTCTTATTCTGTTGCTTTAATAGGTGATTCTAAATCTTCTTCATGTGTTCCTAGAATCATCTATCCCTCTTCTGAATCTGAAAAACAAATTAAGGAAGATTCACCCCATCTATCTGATGCTTACTACAGTGCTGCTCATGATGAGGGAGAAGAATCTATCATTGACATATTGTCTGATAGTATGGCAATGATTGCAGGAAACCTTAAAAATAAAAGATTTTCTTCTAACCGTTCTAAATTTCAAAGAAAACCTTTTTCTCAAAAACCTTCTTCTGACAAAGCAAATGAAGAATGCTTTAGTTGTGGAAAGAAGGGTCACTTTGCCTCTGAGTGCAGGTCCAAAGCTTTCTCTAAACTCAAGTCTCCTTCTTCTGGCCATGACTTCTCCAAATCAGCTTCTAGGAAGCCTAAAGAGAGAAATAACAGTTTTTCTAAGGAAAGTCCTGAATTCTCTAACTCAAAAGAAATCTCTGGATACAAGAATAAATAAAGCTAAGTATAAGAGAGAAAAGGAAAAGAACCAAAGTAAAGGAAAAACTTTGGTTGCTGAGATCCAATGCTGGGAAGATGAGCAAACTTCCGAAAGTGAGAGTGAATATGTCACAAAGTGCCTTATGGCCAAAATTGATTAGTTGGAAGATATGGAGAGGTCACTACACTGCTCTTGTCTCTTCTGAGGGATCAACTTCGGGAACCAAGCCCCAGGTATATCACTTTACCTTTCTTTCTGATGATCAAAAAGTTGATGCCTTTGACTCTTTAACAGTTGACTTCTGTAACTTAAAGGATCAAAAGAAAAAGGCCGACATGCATGTAAAATGTTTAAATGATCAAATTCTATCCTGCTTTTCTAAAGTTAAACAATTGATAAAATGCAAGCTGATCTAGAAAACCTAAGGTATTTAAACGACAGTCTTTCTGAAGAGAAAACAAAGATCTCTAACACTCTTGAAAAAGAACAAGAGGTTCTTTCTAAATGGACTAAATCTTCTAAAAATCTTGAAAAGAATCTTCAAGATCAAATCTCTTGCAATAATAAGTCTGGACTTGGATATG
Organism: Silybum marianum; assembly: GCA_036898165.1. Classification (NCBI taxonomy): domain Eukaryota; kingdom Viridiplantae; phylum Streptophyta; class Magnoliopsida; order Asterales; family Asteraceae; genus Silybum; species Silybum marianum. The sequence goes on from CM072539.1 coordinate 7,632,959, forward strand.
GAAAAGATGATCCTCAACCCTCTGCCCCTTTACTTCCATCATCTGAATGTCAAGGCTTTCCTGCTGGCTTCTTCTCCGATGACGATGATGATCTCTTCGATTACTCATCTAAGGATTCAACCTCCGTTCATTCTATAGACTTACTAGACATGCTCAAAGTAGAGTCTAATGCTAAAAAGTTTGGGGTTTTTGTAAAAGCTAAAGAATCCTCTCCTGAGCCTTCAAAAGTTTCAACTCTTCCAAGTTCTTCTTCTTCCTCTCCCAAACCCATTCAAAGACTTCTAAATTCTCCAAGTCTTCATGAGTCAAGGTACTCTCATGAGTCACCGACTGTTCCTGAGTACCCTGCTACAAAAAGATCTACAAAAAGATTTCAAAAGGGCCTTTACCATAAAGAAATGCTACAATTTTGGCAACACTCTCCATCTTGCTAATGATTGCCCAAAAAATTTTGATCTCCGTAGAAACAAAATTCCTTCTAATCCCAAAGGACCCACCTCAAAATGGGTACCAAGAGTCTAAATTTGTTTATGGGTGCAGGTACCAAACAAAGATCATATATGGTACATGGACAGCGGTTGTTCAAGGCACATGACTGGAAACAAATTTCTTCTCTCTAACTTCTCAAAAGAAAAAGGACCCATTGTTTCCTTTGGAGGAAATGGGAAAGATGTTACCAAAGGTTATGGTACCATATCAAAAGGAACCATCACTTTTTCTAAAGTAGCTCATGTTGAGGGGCTAATGTACAACTTACTGAGCATCAGCCAAATATGTGATTTGGGATATAAGGTCATGTTTCAACTGTGTGTTTGCTTGGTCTTTGATGTGCAGAATAAAGTTGTACTGGCAGGTACCCGAATGAACGATGTATACATAATCAACATGAAGGAAAGTGCTATTGGAGAAGCTATGTGTCTCCTTTCTCAAGAACTAGCCAAACAAAGTTGGCTATGGCATAAAAGGTTTTCACATCTAAATTTTAAAACCTTGAATAAACTTTCCAACAAAGATCTAGTTGTTGGCATGCCAAAAATAGTTTTTGAAAAAGAAAACCTGTGTGGAGCATGTGAAAAAGGAAAGCTTACCAAAACTTCCTTTAAAACAAAACAATGCTCATCTATCTCTCAACCTCTTCAAATGCTTCACATGGATCTGTGTGGACCAGTGAGCACCTCTAGTCTAGGGGGTAAAAAGTATATGCTAGTAATTGTTGATGAATTCTCTAGATATACCTGGGTGTTCTTTCTAAAACATAAAATCCAAACAAAGTTGGCTATGGCACCTCTAGTCTAGGGGGTAAAACATGTCAGAAGCATGCGGCGATTTGAGCCTAAAATCCTTAGAATTTTGACCCTTCAATCACCTCAAGTCATCATTGTTTTTGAAAATTGAAATTCCCTCCTCTTATATATATAACCGTTCCCTCATTCTTCTCCTTCTTTATCGCCTTTTCTCATCCACTCTCTTTCTTTCATTCGAACTCAAGAACAACCTGCAATTCTCAAGAACATTCATGGCTTCCACCACCAATACTCCATCCAAATCTCCTAAGGCCTCTCAGGAACAAACCCTAACCCTTGAATCACTTACCTTCCCTGCATGCAACTATTTTGGTCGCATTGGCATCGATGAAGCTCATCCGGAATACAATGATATTTGTTGGTTTCTTCAAAGATGTCCTCTCCAATATGCTCTTACTGTTAAACCCAAGATGAGTAAGTTTCTCCTTGGTAACTTCTGGCTCACCTATACATTTGATGCACCATCAGATCAAATACTCGCTTCTGTACTTAGTGATGATGAACCTGATGTGATCTTCGATGTTGAAGATATTTGTACCATTCTTCACCTTCCTAAATATGACTCATATGAAACCTTTCCTCTTGGGAATGAACATCAACAGGTGGTGTCAGTTCTGAACTATCTTGAAGACAAAAGGGGTCCAAAATCCAAGGGTCCAGGTACCTTGGTAAGGAAAAACATGGGTAACATATGGAACTTCTTCTTTGCTCATCTTATCTTGTGTCTAAGCAAGAAAACGGGTGGTCCGAATCAAGCCCCATCTCAAGTCACCGAGCTGGCTCATGGCTTGATCTTTCAAAGAAAAATAGACTTCGCGGCTTATTTTTTTAATGAAATGATCTCATCCTTCTCCACTTTTCGGCGACCTCAGTACCATTCCAACGTCTCTTCTCCCTTATTATCAATGCCAATCTTGAAACGAAGCTTGAAAAGAGGGATGATATTAAATATGATCTCCCACTTCATCAAGTCGGCAGCCAGCTAATAACAAAGGGACCCTTAGCCACCGATAATCCCCTTAGACCTGGTATGACTGAGTATGCAAGAAATGCAACTCTAGCTTGGTTTAAAATGAACCCAGGATTCGGGGACCCTCATTCACCGAATCCACCTCTGTATCATCCCACAGTCACCGAACCCAACCAAGAGTCACCGATGTGCCCAAATCTCGCAAGAGATCGAAAGCGTCGGGCACATCCACCTCCGCACCCACCGATGCCATGAAGCCAAAAGAGCCTTCGGCTTCTACCCAGGCATCAAAATCCCAAAAGCGGAGACACTCGAAATCCCCCCAGGACTTCCTCAAAGAAGTCCAAGGGAACCAAAAGGGTCATAACACAAAAACCACCCAGCGACTCCCAAAAGTCGGTGAGTGTTGAAAAAAATCCTTACTAGACCCGAGGAACACTCAACCTATCCTAGTTCCTCCATGCCCTCCCAAAAGGACATGGTTGTAAAAAGGGTTACCCAATTGCAACCTTCATCAACTTTTTCCTTAGTTGATGAAGATGACTTGGACTCTCCCATCCAAGGCGCATCTTCACCACCCCTTGAGCTCTCACAACTCCTTTCCAAATTCCAAATGAGGATGCATCACAACCAGGTGCATTCGATGGAGCTTCCCATTTTACCGATTTTCTATTTTCCGATACTACACCTTGGACACGTATGTCTCCAATACATGACAAGGTTGTTGAGGAACCCCTTGTTGATGACTCCCCTCACAGACACTCTCCTCATAGTGTCTCCCCCCCAAAATCTCAATCTTCTCCAAAACAAACTTCGGTCCCCCCGAAGTCCCCCCAACATAAAACTACAGGTTTGGTGGACTACTCTTCTTCCAGTGATGACAATGATCAACCACCAAAGCCTCAACCCACCGACCCTATGACATCTCAACAGGGAGATGATCTTCTCAAGGCTTTCAATAATTTTTCAAGTGACACTATCAGTCGGGTGGAGATCTTGGAAGACCATGCGAATAAAGAAATGGAAAGATTGGCTTCCCTTGTAAATACAACAAGTAATTTTTCTACCACTCTTAGGTCCAGAACTTGAAGAGTTGTCAGTGACTCACCCAACTGTTATGACATGTCTGGATCTCCATCATCTGGATACCCTTGGTCTTCAGAAAGGGTTAATTGCAAGTCATGAATAGGTGGCGTCTACTATCAAGGGACTTCAAAGTGATTCTGAGAAGCAAGCCTCCGACATCACTTCTATTCTTCAAAATCAAAAAGCAATCTTGGAGTCACTTGCTTCCCTTCATACAAAAGTTGATAAGGTACCGACTTCTCCTCCAACCATTGAACTCGATATTGGTGATGCACTTTTCACGAGAGAAGACAGATTGTGATTCAATGGATGGAAAAGAAGTTGGGTAGGTGTTGGGTTCCGATGTCGACTAGATTAAGAGGTTTCTCTCTTAAGTTGGTTTCAAGGGATCAACCACTGAGGGGGAGAAGAACAAGAAGGTAGCAGCAACACCACCACCACCAGTCACCGTGGTCACCGAGACCAAGGTCACCGACGAGCAGGTGCTAACCGAAACATCTGCCATTGAACATCTAGTACCGGATAACATTGGGTTTTCTAGAGATGAGGCTAAACAAGAAACTGGAGCAACAATCGAGGGGGAGGGTGTCAGTGCCCGATCCCTTGATGAATCTGAAGAAGAGAAGAAAAGAAAAGATAAAGGCAAGGTAAAGACGCCTCTTTCGTATGAAGAGCATCGTAAAGAAGGAAAGAAGAAGAAAAGAGCCAGAGGTCCAGAAGCTGACTCTCTCCGACTACAACCTACCCTTACACTCACCGATCCTCTTGGGGTCATACTCACTTAAGCTGAAAGAGAAGAAGCAATAAGGGCTCAACTTGAGTTTGATCAGACTAATGTGCTCAAGTTGGCTCAAGATGAGGCTACCGGAGCCAAAGCCACCTATGCCCTTCAAGCTCAAAAAGATAAACTTGAAAACATAGAGAAAAATTCAGAAGCAATGAAGACGGTTGCCGAAGCCAAGAAAACCAAGGAAGTGGATTGGTTCAAAAGAAGACTCAAGAATAGAAAAGATGATTCAGAGATCATCGGTGCGACCATTCATGCTCCAACCATAAAATCTCCTAAGTTACTTATCACAATTAAAAGGGCAGACTCTATCAATAAAACTTATGAGATTGAATGGTTGGAAGTTCTGGGAATCACCGAACGGATGGAGATCGCTAACCATGTTTCTAAGAGTAGGAGTAAGTACAAAGATTTTGTGCTTGACACACCCCGAAAGTTCTTCATCAAAATGGTCAAAATTCAGACGGAACATGGTATAGCGGTTTCAAGCATGGAAGGGCAACAAATGTACCTAATTCAACAAGGCCTTTCGGGAGAGGTCATTAAAGCTCCAAGGAACAAGAAAAAGGGTCACTTTGTTGCACTTCATGAAAAAGGAATCAAGATAAATGCTTCGGGTATTAATCTCACCCTTCCGACTCCAGTTGCTTACCCGGAGTAAACCATGCTTACCGAACCCGAACTTGGAGTGTTCTTTGAAGACATCTTTGGAAACATAGGTTTCTTCAGAGCTTCCGACATTCCAAGGGCTCACAATTCCTTTCTCACTGCTATTCTGGGTGTGCCTCCTCTTGAAGATCATGGAATGACCCGACTTATCCTCGATGAACTGAAAAGAAGAGAACCAACCGATCCTTAAATTCCTACTTATAGTATGAACTTCATTAATCATGTACTCGGTGTGATGTACTATCCTGTGTGTTGATTAATAAAAGTACATACTATTCTTTATTTTATACTTGTTTATATTTTAATTTTTGCACATACTTATATTATACATACTCAGTTAAAAAAAATATCTAAGTGAAAAGAACCCAAAAGAAAAATAGAAAGGGTCAAAAAGTATTTCTTTCTAACATACAGGTATCATCATCAAATAGGGGGAGATTGTTAGGTCACCGATGATTTGGTGATGAACCTTCTCTCTTTATATGGTTGATCTTTTATAGGTCCTTTTGAAGGTCTGAAAAATACTACAAGTATTGGAAAATCAAAGACTATCCAATCAAGGGTTGTACATCAAAATGTGGAATTTTTGTTGTACCAACAAACATTAAAATTCAGACCACTTGCCGAAATCAAAGTGTGGTCACTGACAAAATTGCAGTCACCGATTCTAAGTCAAGATACAATTGCCGATTCAAGCACAATGTACAGTTGTCGATACTAAGTACAAAATACAGTCAGCGATTTAAGCAATTGTGCAAGTTGCCGATTCCGAGACTTAGAAGTGTACTAACCGACGTGATACATTCCTTTATGTATCACTTAGCAACTTTCAGAGACAAAGTTCTTGTGTCATAATAAATGCAAAACGTGTGCAGCAAGAACATGGGCAACAAACCTTAAATTCGGACATTCTCGTTTATTCTCATAAAAGGGATGTTTGTCTTTAGCTAAAAGGTTTGATGGGACTTCACAGAGCATGAAGAAAAAGAGATAAAGTTGCCTGAAATTACGTGCTATAAAGAATGGTTCACCCATTAACCTAGCACAAAGGGAGTGGCATCTCCCTTTGTCCATCAGATATACTTCCAGCTAATACATCCTTGACAGTTGTCCTCATGCATCCCATGCATGGGCACTATAAAAGGAGTTGAAGTCCTACCCCTAAACTTCACGCTTTCAGCAAATCCTCTAAGTGATCTTTTGTTTGATTCGGCAATCCTGTGTGTTTTTAACAGTGTCATTTTAGCTTTCTTAGTGCATAAGTTAATTATAATTTTCATGTGTTAAGTTTGTTAGAATAGTGTGTCTATTCTTTTCCATAACAAACTTCTGTGTGTAAATTTTTAATATTTATATTAAAAAATTTAAAAGAGTAAAAATTGTGTGTTTGTATTCAACCCCCCCCCCCCCCATCTACAAACCTTTAGTTACGTAGCCATCTCTAAATACGGATTAACATACACATCAGGCAACAATCAAGTTATTTTATCTTAAAGAGTAAACTACGGATTTCGTCTCTGTGGTTATATTTAAATTTGGAGTGTGTAAAATGAAATAATTAGGTTTATCATCATTGTGGGTTCGGTTTATTACGGATTGGGTACTTACCTCTAACTCTGTTAACTTAGCTTTGTTAAACCAGGAGGTCAATTTACTTTTCCTTTTTATGCGCACTATAATTTTTTGAGTCATATGTGTATTATATTTGATGTAATGTTTTGAATCTCTTAGCCACCCTTTCTCAATATCCAACGAGTTTTTCTTAATCTCCAGTGATGCCCCTCTTCGATTACCCTTCCCTTTGCCCACCACCGTCTTTGTTCCCTCCATCCCAAACAACATATTCCCCCACCCTAGCTTCGATTGCCATTCACAAAATGAAGAGCATATTGTAATACCCCCTAAACTGGAAAATAGCGAATAATTTAAAAAAATTATAATGCATCAAGCAAAGAATAAATTCATTTCTAATTGTTAACACTAACAATCGAATTACCTAAGATGGAAATTTAAGGATTTACATCAATATATTATAAACCAAACCATTTACTAGGTCTAGGATAAGAAAAGGGTTACTAAAACCAATAAAGTCTCTATCTCCACATGACACACATGACATCCCAAAGAGTAAAGTCCTTCATGCACCCCTAACTAGCACTTCAATATTCTCAACTGTTGCTAGAACCTTCCCCATCCACAAAGGACCCAATGCACATGTCGACTAGAAACATGTTATGCTTAAAGCCTAGTGATTCAATTTTTTTATATTACCGATAAGGAAATGGTGAAGTTGAACGAATGTTCTAAAATGACAGTTTTCCAGCTGAAAGAATATTTACAATCCAAAATGACATATTTCCAAAATACACCATTTTCAAATTACCAAATAACATTTTTCGATGACGGGGAAGCCGTTTCCATTGGATGTGGTGGGACAAAAAGTAAGCCACGTATCGACGTTATCGAGTTTCATATCAAGACCATCAAACGACCTTAGTGCTTACTCTCCAAGTATTCATGATGAAAACATCAAAACATCTCACTTGATTCAAAATAAGGGTCCAAGTGAGAACATCAAAACGCATCACTTGCCAAGCTTACATAACCAAAAGGGCCCAAATTGAGAACATCATAACTCCTCACTTGACGGAACCCAATGGTTTCAAGACGAGAACATAAAAACTCATTCCTTAATTTAATTAAAGGTTTCAAGTTGAGAACATCAAAACTCTTCACTTGATTCAAACCAGTCATTTAAAAAAAAGAACATCAAAATTTCTCTTTTGATCAAAACAATCAATCATCATGCATAGGGGTGTAAATGATTCGAGCTTTTAACGAGTTACTCGAGCTCGAGCTCGTTTATCTCGAGCTCGAGCTTAATAGTTCTCGAGCTCGAGTCGTCTCGAACACAAAATAGAACGCGTTTAACTAAATGAGCCGAGCTTTATAACATTAATGTTCGACTCGGCTCGTTCGAAAACTCGATTCAGTTTTTCGAGTCAAGTCGAGTCGAGCCGAGCCGAGCCAAATAGAGTCATTCGAGCACACCCCTTTTTCGAGCCAAATATGTTCATCTATTTATTAATCATCAAATAAAAATATAAAATTATCGAGCTCGAACCAATAAACGAGCTAATCGATCGCGAGTTCGAACCTATAAACGAGCATCGAGCTCGAGCCCAATAACTCAAAAAATATTCGAGCTCGAGCTCGAGCCCTACATTGAAAATTTAATTGAGCTCAAGTCGATCTCGAGCCCAGCATTAATTTTTTCAGCCCGACTCGATTAACCTACTACTCGACTCAACCCAGCTCGTTTACACCCCTTATTCATGCACATGGATTCAAAGAAATAATATCACTATTTTCATGATTTATTGGAAACCTAATTAAATCCAAACTGAAGATCCCAGGTTAACAATAAGATTCATGATAGATCACGCAAGGCATCCTCATCTTATTAGAAACTGTATAAAAAACACACCTTACAAAACACACAGTTAAGTATGGAAGTTGACTCTCATAATCAAAACTAACTCTAAGACTTCCTATTTATATGCCTCATATTACAAGAGAAAGCCCAAATCCCATTACAATGACTATTACAATACAAAGTATTAAGGCTTACTTTATAAAACATCACAAACTAGGTCCAAATTTTAGACCTAACAGAAATGACATGTTTTTCCAAGTATTTATACAAGCATATGCATAAATGTCGAAGTAACAATGATTAATCGAAAGTTCGGTAAATCCCAAGTAACTATGCAACATATGCATGTAATGTTCTGATAAAGCCATTTTGGCGTTATTCTTGTACCACTTTCCGTGTAGTTTAGCTCATTTACCAAGCAAACAAAGCGTTTTTCTGAAAGTTTACTGCAAGTTCATACAGGAATAGGCCCTTCAAGAGAGATAGAAGAAATCTAATATTTTGATCCTAATTGCAAGATTCTATAGTATTATTGAATAGAGAATTCAAAGATGAGTCTAACAGTACTTTTCGGAGCCAAATCGAAACTAAAACGAAGAAGTTATAGCCAAAACAGTGACCATGGCTACTTTCCTCGCCAGTTTGATCGGTCAAGCTTGTATGAAAAATCTCGTGCTAGTTGGTCACTAGTTATAACTAGCGCCAAACTAGCGAATGCCTCTAAAGTCGTTGTATAACATTTTTCCAGCTAGGATTAAGGCTATTCAACATTCATAAAACACACCCTATGGCCAAGAAACCTTCTTGGGCGATTTTAGGCGACTTTGGAGCTATAAAACAACGAGATTACCATTGGGATTGATGGTCTAAAGCCAAAATCATTGATTGTTCGTGGAGATTCTCACCTAAAGGGAGCTTTTACTTTGATTTTGATTTTGATTGAGAAATCATGTCTAGACTTATATTTTCTTCCCTTTTTGTTTTGTTTTCTACCGCCCCAACATGAACTAATTTTTAGATGTTGAGGGTTGGAATAATTTTGGTTTGTAAACATATGAACACGTCAAGTTGCGATTTTTATTATACTTATTCAATTAATGAAGCATATGTGTTAGGAGATAGATTTGATTGTATTAAAATAAGAAAAGGATAAATATCAATGTAAATAAGGCAAGTCTATAATGCCTTAAACTCTACCTTCCTTATAACATTAGAACTCCTAGCAATATAAATAGAGGTGATGGGTAGGTCACTATATACGACTAGAGAGAGAAGTATTGTTATTATTGTGAGCTTTCATTGTAACCAAACACACAAGTGAGATATTCAACTTACGTTCTTCTCTATATTCTTCATTGTTCTTTGCGCTTTACATGCTTTCAATCGTGCTTGATTGTGAACCTGGGATCCACAATTGGTATCAGAGCTGATGATCTGAGTTTTGGACTGAATCTAATCGATTTATGAAGTTTAGGTAAAAATCTCGATTTTTCTGTTGTTAAAATCTTATCGCATCTTACTTACTCGATACGTCTCCTGTCTCTATTTTCCTTGCATTCTTGTCGAGTCATTAAGTCTACAATAGTAATCGATATCTATCATTGTTCTGAGTTTTAATCGAGTCCACTCTAATAAGCTTAATTCGACATAAGTTCAAAACCAGATTCAATAGATTTTTGTCTACTTCTGTTCGTTCAAATTATCGATCTAATCTCTGTTAGTTTAATCGAGTTGGTTTATAATTTTTTTTATCGATTCTGTTTGAAGTCTTGTCGCATTATTCTAGTTACTTTGACACCCGATAAGTATTCAAACTTTTATACAAACAAAAAAATTATGTCTTTACTGTTAAATTGCGAATTTCTCTAGTTTGTTTTGCGTTACTTTTGCTACTCTTTATCAACAGAAAACTCAAGATCTTTTGACTCCTGCAGCTTTTCTGATTAAAGAGTTCTCAAGTAAACCTCATAAACCTTAGAAAGTTTGCATTGACCTTAATTGAGAAAATCGGAAACACAAGGACTTAGTTGTTCTTTTCAAAGACTAGATAACTATTGTTATGCTAGATCTTTTGTCAAGAATCCTTCGTTTTTGCCATCTGATTTATCGATTATAGACCAAAGCAGAATTTATTTATTTTTTCTCATCGAATGTGCTAAAGCGACTTTGAGTTTATTCTTATCAAATCTGTTGCAATCGATATAATTTCTTATCGAGTCAGTTTCAATCGATATAAATTCTTATCGACTCAGTTTCAATCGATATTATTTTTTATCGAGTCTATCTCACTCGATATAATTTCTTATCGAGTCAAACTCACTCGATATAAATTTTTATCGAGTCATTCTTAGCCGACATTTTTTTTTCGCGTCTAACTCATTCGACATAACACGTTTAGCACCTCGTAAATCGATATCAAACCTACGTTTCTAGAAAACTTAGATTCTTTTTCCAAAACTCAACGATCGAGATCAAATCAAATCAAGTACAAATGAACACATGCGAAGCTATGGCTATTGGATCCGACACAAAACCACCAATTCTCTTCCGAGGAGAATACTCAAAGTGGAAAGATCAGTTCCTTGACTTCGTGGCTAGGCATGAGCATCACGATGAAATCACGAGTTCCATCAATAATGGTCTGCCACCTGTTATTTACCAAGAATAACCAGCCATACCAAACATTAACTCTCCAATAGGTGCAAGTCGAGAAATTAAGCCTAGATCAAAACATACTCCCGAAGAAGTAAAAGTGTTCAACGGAGATCAATATGCTCGATCATATCTTCTCATGAGTATTCCCAATGATATTTACATGAGCATAGATAGCCATTGTAAAACGGCTAAAGGAATGTGGAACAAATTGAAAAGATCATGCTCGGTACAAAGATCGGTACTCAAATGAAGATCACGAATTGTATCTCACAATATGAGGAGTTCAAGGCTAAAGAAGGAGAAAGTCTTACGGAAACCTATGAACGTCTTATCCATCTACTAAACGAGCTTAGCAAAAATGACATCCGTAAGACGAAAATCGAGAACAATGTTAAACTTGTTAGCAATCTTCAACCGGAATGGCGTCGGTTTACCAATCAAATAAAACATAGCAAGTTTCTCGCCGAACTGGATCTTCATGAAGTTTTTGAAACACTGAAACAAGATGAAGACGAAGTTTTGGAAGCTATGGAAGCAAATAACAAAATCAAAAAGCCTTCCGATCCAATAGCTCTTGTGGCTAAGGAAGATCTGACCCCATCAAGAAGCATTCTACAAGACAATTTTCCGGAGTCGGACAATGAAGAATTTGATGATCCCGAACTAGCCAAATTTCAACAACAATTGGCTCTTCTCACTCAAGAATTCAAACGCAAATTCTCTCGTCGTCCCAACTCAAATCAACAAAGACATGCTTCCGGGTCAAAGAACTTCGAACGGAAAGCTAATTTCGATCCAAAACCAAGGAAAGATGAAAGACGTCCACCGGGAAAACCTGAAGACAAATTCAAAGGGGAGATGAGTTTGTGCTACAATTGCGGTAAATCTGGTCACTACGCATGCGAATGCAAGAAACCAGTTGTAAAAGATGCCAACTATTTTGCGTACAAATTCATGCTTTCCAAACAACAAGAAGCTGGCAAAGTTCTTATAGCGGAAGATGAACATTGGCTTCATCATGATGATGATGAACCCGATGACGAAATTGAAGCTCATTTCAGTCTGATGGCTTACTCTGATCCTTCTAACGAAGACTCCTCTTCTCACGCTTCTGACTACTCACCCGAGGTAAGTCATTCTGACTATGATAACTTTGTTGCACAAATGAATGAGTTGATGATACAATTACATGAACTACAATCTAAGTTGAAAACCGAGAAACTCTTGGTTTCCGACTTAGAAGCACGTCTAAATAATAATTACAACCAACTTTTAGTTGCAAGATCCGATATTGCCAATTATAAGAGTGATGTTCTAAAATTAGAAGCGGAAAAGACTTTGTTACAAGATGAGAATTTAGTTCTAAAACAACAAAATTCAGATCTCACTAAAAGACTTAATAAATCCGAAAGTGAGGCTGAAAATATTTCCTCAAAATTTGATTTTTGGCACTATACAAAGAAACGATCTTTTAGAAAAACTCAAAGACTTGGAACTCAAACTCTACAAATTCGGTCAAACCGAACAAACAATTCATCTAAATGCTCCAAAAGACTTATGTTTGAAAGCGGGTCTCGGTTATGAAAATCCTAAATGTTTAGCTAAGGCCCTCTACAACACTCCGACTCTTTACAAATTTAAGTATCTAGATCTTGGTCCTAAGTATAAAATTCAATTTATGAACTCTCCTATTAAAGTCGAGAGACGGGAAGATTGGAATAGGAAGAACAAGAAGTTACATCAAATTCCAATCTGCTATCAAACGGTAGTGGAAAAAGAATCTTCAAAAGGATCCCTCCCTAAAGATTACTTTCCTGCCTATACCGATGAAGAACTTCAAACTGAACCACCAGTTTGTAAACCTTATATACCCACTTTAGTTTTGGAAAAGAAAATTGTTCAATTAGAAACGCTGTTAGAAAATGAACATTCTTCCTCGGAAAAGGAAAAGGAGGCATTAATCACCAAAATCTAAATGCTAGAAAACAAAGTTTTATAATCTCAAAACCCCGAAGTTGAAACAGCTTCAAATATTTCTTCTTATAAAGCCTTTCTTAGCTCATATTTGGATGATTGTGATTTTTCCTATTATAAACTTGATCCTAATTATTGTCCTCCCAAACACAAATCTTCCCTCACTCAAGAACAAATGGATAAAGAGTTGGACAAAATTGAAAGATTAGAACTTTCTAAACAAAACTCAACGGAGTATTCAAATGAGTCGGTTGATATTTTTGACTTCAATCCAATTCTTCCAAGTCATGAGGATTTTGTGGATAAAGGCAAGAAACCCATTGAGATAGATCAAATTCCTATTGTTGAGAATGACTGTTCTACCAGTTCCTCAAAACCAAGCTCATCTCAACAAAAGGAGAAAATCCACTTTTCACAAACAACTAAATCTCAACCCACTAACAAACGTTCGTTTCCTATTGCAGTTGTACACCCTATAAAGCAAGTTTGGATTGCAAAAGGAACAACTCAGTCAAAGTCTTCACCCCGCAATAAAAGAGAAAACTTTAAACATTCGAATAATAGTTTTAAATTTCCAGTTACTATTTATTCTGGTAAACATTTAATTTGATTTTCAAGAAATAAAATTTGTTGCTCAAATTGTGGTGTGAATGACTTTCCGCACTTAAATTCTTATGGTTATGATTATTATCCTAATATGCATCATTCATATAACTTTCATCAACACCATTCATTTATGCATTATCCTGTTTATAAATGGATTCCCAAGAGGCCCTTGGCTACGGCACCATCGTCCCCTTTCAAATGGGTACCAAAAGTTGCCAAGTCAACTAACCCCGAAGGACCCATTTACAAATGGGTACCTAAATGTGCTTAATTGTTTTTGCAGAACGGTCATGTGTGGTTCTTAGACTCTGGATGCTCTAAGCACATGACTGGTAGAATGGAGCTTCTCGCCAACTACGTTGAAAAACACGATGGATATGTACAGTTCGGAAACAACCATTTTTCACCTATTCGAGGACATTGTGACATTATCAGCAACAATCTCGCGATCTCAAAAGTTCAAGGCCTTAGTCATAACCTTCTAAGCATCGGTCAATTCTGTGACAAAGAACTTGAGGTAAATTTTCGATCCAAAAGATGTTGTGTTCGCACCTACAAAGGGAGTGAAATTTTGGCAGGATCTCGCAGGTCCAATCTCTACACCATCGATCTGTCTAAAGTTAATCCACCTACCGATGTGTGTCTCGTCTCGAAAGTCTTAAATGACAAAACCTGGATGTGGCATCGCCAACTCTCCCACCTAATTCTCAAAAACATCAATCATCTCGCAAATGGAGGACCGGTAACCGGGTTGCCTAAGATCAAATTTGAGAAAACCCATCTATGTGGAGCCTGCGAGATGGGCAAAATGAAGAAAGTTTCACACAAACCAAAGGTAGAACACAACACGACCCGTCCTCTTCAACTTATTCATATGGATCTATGCGGCCCCATGAGAACTCAAAGTATTCATGGCAAGAAGTGCGTTCTTGTTATGGTGGATGACTATTCTCGATACACATGGGTGAAATTTCTTCGCACAAAAGACGAAGCTCCCGAGATTATCATAGCTTTCTTGAAGAATATTCAAGTGAAACTGGATCTTTCAGTCCAGACTATTCGCATGGATAATGGAACTGAGTTCAAGTATCGCACGCTCGACTCCTTCCTCACCTCGGTTGGAATCACTCATACATTCTCTGCGGCTCGAACTCCACAAAAAAATGGTATAGTCGAACGATGTAACCATACGTTAGCCGAAGCTGCTTGCACTATACTCGCTTATTCCAAATTACCACACTATCTTTGGGCTGAAGCAATCAACATCGCGTGCTACACCCAAAACCGTTCAATCATCAACAAATGGTTCACAAAAACCCCATATGAGTTGATCAACAAACGTGTTGCGTCTATTCATCATCTTCACACGTTTGGAGGACGCTGCTTTGTGTTAAATGACAAAGAAGATCGTGGCAAACTTCATACCAAATTCGATGAAGCATATTTTCTTGGATGTTCACCAAATGAATCTGCCTATTGGATCTATATGAAAGGAGCCAAATATGTCACCGAGAGCGTAAATGTTCACTTTGATACAAAGGCTGAAATGGAATCCGAACCTCACGATTCTATACCTGAACTTACTGACGTTTTAGCTTCCGAACACCTCCGTTCGGAACCTGTTCTTAACCCATCTCATCCAAATCAAGCTTCTACGTCCAAAAATGCTTCTTCTGCCTCGCCCTCATCCTCAAATTATTTCGAACCTTACACTGCAATGCCGAAAACCATCTCAGAAGTAGCCGAGACCAAGACTCCTACTGCCTCGCCCTCATCCTCCGAAACGGTCTCACCACAAGCTAATTCACACACAACTACACTACCTACAACTACTCAAACCCCTAACGATAACCCCCCTCCAACGGAACCACTACCTCAAAACCCCACACCTTCATCTACAATTCCGGAATCAACATCCCCTCCCCTACCACCGCCTCACACTCAAAGGGATGCTTCTTGTTCCGCTCGACCTTCTGAAGTGGCTCCAACCTTAGAATCCATGCAAGATCTTCCACTTGGCACATATGTGGATGACAATCCTGAAATTATGGCACAACCACCACTTCCTCACACTAATAAGTGGATCCAATCTCACCCACCCGAACTAATTATTGGAGATTATTTAACACCGGTCATAACAAGATTTGCCTCGTCCAACGATTGCTTATTCTCTTCTTTCTTGAGAAAAATAGAACCCAAAACTATCATGGAGGCCATGTCTGATCCCGATTGGATCGTGGCTATGCAAGAAGAGCTCAATCAATTGGAAAGTCTGAAAGTTTGGCGACTTGTTCCACGACCGAAGAACAAAACCATTATTGGCACAAATGGATCTTCAAGAATAAAAAAGATGAGGATGGCATTGTCATACGTAACAAAGCTCGACTTGTTGCCAAAGGTTAACGTCAACAAGAAGGCATCGACTATGACGACACATTTGCATCGGTCGCTCGCATCGAAGCCATTCGCATGTTCTTGGCATACGCGGCTCATAAAAACTTTGTTGTTTTTCAAATGGATGTAAAAACGGCGTTTTTGAATGGTGTGCTACGAGAAGAAGTGTATGTCTCTCAGCCTAACGGATTTTTCGACCCCGCTAAACCAAACCATGGTTACATACTCGACAGAGCTCTATACGGCCTCAAGCAAGATCCACGAGCCTGGTACGACAGCCTCTCTCAGTACTTAGTCAAAAACGGGTACTCCAAAGGTAAGATTGATCCTACCCTTTTCATTAAAAAGGAAGATGGTGATATCATGATAATTCAAATTTATGTCGACGATATTATTTTCGGTTCGACTAACCCACAACAATGCAAAAACTTCTCCGAGCTCATGATTGCCAAGTTCAATATGAGTATGATGGGAGTAATGAATTTTTTCCTTGGTCTTCAAGTAAAACAATTTTCAACAGGAATATTCATTAACCAATCCAAATACATCTCGGACGTGTTACATAAATATAAATATGACGACCTGTACTTCAATTGGCACTCCAATGTCACCTGGTTCAAAATTACACGTTGATCCTTTGAGAAAAGCGGTTGATTCTAAAACTATCGGAGAATGGTTGGATCGTTAATGTATTTAACGGCTAGTCGACCAGACTAATATTTGCTACATGCCTTTGTGCGAGATATCAAGCCTCTCCCAAAGAATCCCAACTTAGTGTTATAAAAAGAATTTTATGTTATTTAAAAGGTACTACTGATCTTGGCCTATGGTATCCTAAGGATACGGGTTTCGAGTTAACTGCCTTTTCATATGCTGATCATGCCGGCTGCAGGCTTGATCGGAATAGCACGACGGGCCACATTCAATTCTTAGGAGACAAACTAGTCAACTGGTCGTCAAAGAAACAAACGTGCGTCTGCACATCCACTGCGGAAGCCGAATACATCGCCGCTGCAAGCTGCTGCTTACAAGTCATTTGGATGCGCACACAACTAAAAGACTATGGCTTCTGGTTCAACAAGATTCCTATCTACTGTGACCCGAAGAGCGCCATTGCCATATCCAGCAATCCCGTCCAACACACCAATACAAAACACATCGATGTCCGGTACCATTTCATTAAAGACCATGTCGAAAAGAGGTACAATCGAAATATACTTTGTCAATACGGAACTTCAGCTTGCCGACTTATTCACAAAAGTGTTGGATGAGAAACGCTTCCAATTTCTAGTGTCTAAGTTAGGTATGCTAAATCTTAAAACCTGATTTACAATCAAGACCGCTTAAACTTCACAAAATGCCCATTTAAGTGTTAATGATCATTCTCTCTTCGAAGTGCATCTTCATTATACTTGCATTCTCATTTTGAGAAGTTTAATTTTTCAAAGTTCGGTATTTTTCACAAGTTTTTTCGTATTTGTACAATTTATGTCATGTGTGTGTCTTTTAATCTTTTAGTTTTTGATGCTTGTCTATCTAACAATTTCAGTTTTCAGGGGGGAGCGGTAAAGGTAAGATTTTCTCTTAACTCGCATCATCTTAGGGGGAGCTACGTTTTCGTATCTTAGGCACATTTCAAGGGGGAGCCCTTCATTTTTTTTGGCTCCTTAGGACTAGACATCCCCCGCTTGTCGGCACTATAGGACTCGACATCTGAGAATGTCGAGTACCTAAGGCTCGACAAAGCCGACCTTCGATTGTCCTCGCCCAAATCAGGACATGCCATGTGTCCATGGCCCATTATTAAACTCGAGGACTCATTTTCACTGTTGTATTCTTCAAAAATTTCTTTTTCCCTCTGTTTCTCTCATTTTCACCAGGGGAAACAGCCTTCTCAAATTTTTTCCAACTTCTTCGATTTTTGCAAATCAGTTCACATCACCAGGTTCGTAATTTTTTTTTGCTCAACTTTAATTCTTGCACTTTTATGGTTTCACCACTGCATGCTAGTTGATTTCATGATTGACTGTTCGGTTTTCGAAAACCCTTGGTTTTTCCAATTTCTATGCTTTTTGATGCTTGTGGATCATATGAGGCCCTAGGACTAGTATTAATATTGTTAGGCGATGCCCATTGATTTTAGATTTACACCTGAATCTCTCTATTTTGCACTTTTTAGGTCTGGACTTCCAAACTGTTCTAAGTCCCTGTCATGAAGTCTTGTCGAATCCATATGACCCGACATCCCTTCTTATCGAGTCCCTAAGACCCGACATCCATTCTTATAGACTCCTAGAGTTGGTCAAATTTTTTCAAAGTTATAGACTCCTAGAGTTGGTCAAATTTTTTTAAAGTGTTCATATCGAGACTCTTTGACTCGGCATGCAATTCTTGTCGAGTCCAACCTTTTCTGCTTCATCCTAAGGATCCGTGTTGACTATTTTTTACTCGTTATCACATCTTTTCAAATCTCAAAGACTCGACTTATGATCCTAAGGATTCTTGTCGAGTATCTTTGACTCGACATCATATCTTGTCGACTCTCAAAGACTCGACTTATGATCCTAAGGATTCTTGTCTAGTGTCTTTGACTCGACATCATATCTTGTCGACTCCCAAAGAATCGACTTATGATACTAAGTATACTTGTCGAGTATCTATGCCTCAACACCTTGTCGACTCCTTGGTACTCGACAACTCTTCATTCAAACATAATTCTTATCGAGTAGCTCTGTCTACTCACAACCCAACTTATATACTTAAGAATTAATCCAGCTTATGGTTCACATTGAACTGACTTTTTCTCTATGGTTTGCTAACATTACATTTCAGATTTCATGGCGGCCATAAATGATCATGACTTGTCCGACGATGAACACCTCATGCCTTCTCAATTGTCAGATGCACCGAGCATAAAGCTTCCAAATAGAGATGAAGTACTTCTGCCCCCCGACTGAAAACAAGAGGCTTGACCCAAAAAACCATCGCCTGGATTTAAGTATGGTTCTGGAACATCAAGTCATAATGGAGATTCTGAAGTGTCATCCTCTTTGATTTGCCTTTTCATTGGAACACCGCGTCCCGGTATTTTATCTGCGACGATTTTGGTACTCCATACAATATCATCCGGAGGAAGGCAATCATCATTTCACCGTGCAAATCGATGACTATGTCACCTGCCTAACTCCATCCCGTCTCCGACGAGTTCTCCACCTCCTTGTCTCATATAATTATGAAGACCCTGTGAATGAAGAGGAGCTATGCCGAGACATTCGAGCCTTGGGCTTTAGTGAACCACTTATCTCTATCGGTCAATTCAAACGCATGTATCTACCACAGATTTGGTTCACCCTGTTTTCACTAATCAATCGCTGCCTAACGGGAAACACACTGGAATGGACAAAGCCAGTACGGCGGTACTAAGGATCTTTCATGGCATCATCTACAGTCGCAACTACGACTATGTATCCCTTATATGGACCGACTTGGCAGAATTCGTCTCACAAAAAGGATCTGGAAGAGACCGACAAATCTTACCCTACCAACGGTTTCTTCAGCTAGTCATCCATTCAATGATGAACTCACGCCAGGAGATTCCACGAAGAACTGGCACACCTGTCGGACCATCCTTCCTCCAAAGGTACATCAAACTAAATGACCGAGACTTTCCTCATATTATGCACATACCTGAAGCCCTTCTAGCCCTTGCTGATCAGACTGCACCTAGTGTGATAGCGTATAGGGAGAGTATAGGCTTAATGGCTCCTCCAATACCGGTTCAGCTTGCCCAAGAGCCATGTTGATCAAAGATTAGATACCATTCAAACTCGAATACAGCAAAGTGAAGACACCGTTCTGGGTGCAATTGCATCTCTTCGTCTGGAGATACAACAATCGTGTCAACCGGCCGAACGGTTCAAACGACGTCGACCTGATCAGGACGATCCGGATTTCGGTCCTAATCGCCCTGAGGGGGAGACATGTCACCGAGTTACACGAGCTCGACCTCTGGCAACACCAGTTTCTACTACAGCTCCGGGTACGTCATCTTCTGCAACTCCGACGCGCCAACAAGCTCAACCTCCTTCAGTGCAACAACAAACAAATCAGCCAACAGTTGAAAAGCCTGCGGCCGATTTTTATTTTGAGAGTATGTCCCGTGCTATTGAACCAAAATCGATAAATGAAGAACTCGTAGATCTTCAGAATCTATGAACACAAGTAAAGAATTAGTTCAAAGATCTGTATGCTCCAGTGTTGAATGAAGAAGACTATGTGCATCTTCAGCATACAAACAAGAACTATACACCGGGAACGAATATCACCACCGGATTATTACCTCATCAAATCCAATGGGAAAGATTGTTGAAGAATCCAAAGTCAAAATGGGTAAACCAACAAATCACGGTGCCCTATCTTGAAGAAACAATGAGTAAGATACTCGTTGAACAAAAGAATCCTGCTGATCTTTATATTCATCTAATCACATAAATGAGTGCTGAACAAGTTAACGAGTATGTATGGCTACTAAAGATGAAAGCACTAAAACCGAAGGAAGTCATATCAAGGCACAAGCTAGTAGCAATACAAGAGATAAAATTTGACAAGGTACTTCAAGTCAAATTTCCTACTTTCAAAGTGCTTCGCGATAATGGCAAAAAATACTTCTTCACAGAAGCAGATTTTGCTAATATTGTTGTGGTTGACTTTGAGACGCTGTATACGGAGCTAAGAGACAAAGAAAAGAGGTCTTTTGATGAGCAAAGAGCTTTAAGAGCAATTGTGTGGCATGTTCAGAAAGAGCTAAGATATAGCTATCTTCATGATTTACAAAGAGGCTTGGAGAGTTAACAAAAGAAGATATACTTGGCAAAACCTAATCAATCAGTCACCGGTCTGGAAAAGTTAAGCGTGCTGCAATTTCTGACTATACCTTCTTATGGTATGGTTTACTTAAAGGACACTGGGGAGAAAAGGTTTCTAAGGTTCTCTGAAGTTGCTGCTTATTCAGATGGAACTCTATGGGAAATTCGGAGAAAGTTAACTACTGAGATAAATGCTAAAATGAAGAAGCACATCAAGTTGATAGCTGAACAGCGGAAGAACATTCTGAATGCGTTGGACATCATTGATAAACGGTTGATCTACCGGCAAACTCTACGAAGATTCGAAGGAATGCTTGAGCTACGGAAGTGAAAGCTTATTTTGATACAAAGGGGGAGATTGTTAGGAGATAGATTTTATTGTATTAAAATAAGGAAAGGATAAATATCAATGTAAATAAGGCAAGTCTATAATGCCTTAAACTCTACCTTCCTTATAGCATTAGAACTCCTAGCAATATAAATAGAGGTGATGGGTAGGTCATTATATACGCCTAGAGAGAGAAGTATTGTTATTATTGTGAGCTTTCATTGTAACCAAACACACAAGTGAGATAGTCAACTTACATTCTGCTCTATATTCTTCGTTGTTCTTTGCGCTTTACATGCTTTGAATCGTACTTGATTGTGAATCTGGGATCCACAATATGGGTTTTGTGTTTATTGCTTTTGTGAGACTGATCAACTAACAAATGATTTCATGGTCATAAATTAGTTTTGAGAGAAATAATTTATAATTTGTATGCCTAAGGTGAGAACTTGGATATAGATATACCAATTAAGCCTTAGTACCATCTTACAATTTTGTTCTTAATTTTTTTTTTTAATTCGTGTGTTGAGATCGAGAGATAAAGTATACATTTTTCTGGGAAAAATCTGCTATAACTCAAGAGAGAGTAATAGTGAATTTCGTGATTATGTATTCATTTAATTGGATTTACCTAATAATCATTGAAACTGAAGTATTCTATGTGGAAGCCATTAGGACTCCAACTCCCAACTGCTTCTCTCCTGATAAGGTTTCCAAATTTTTCTTCTCTGAAACTGTTCAAGGTTTTATTTAGTAATTTCGTTGATTAATTAATCCACAACTATTCAATTTTGCACGTCCAATTAATAATATTACAGTCACTGTGTTATTTAGTACCTAGTTCCTCGGGTTCGATCATACTTACTGTACTTATTACTTGATTTGACACCGTACACTTGCGGTTAGATTTAGGGTGTAAACCCGCTAATCAAGTTTTTTGGCGCCGTTGTCGGGGAATTAGTTTGCACTAATAACATTACCAGCTATAAGTATTAGTACATTGGATTTTGTTTACAGTTTTTAATTATCTTATCAAATCTGGCTATTGATATATGATTTATTTATTGTTGTACTTGATAGTATATGTGAAGAAGTGTCGACGATAAGAACTTAGAGCCATTTGACCCAAAGATTGAAAGAACTGCACGTCGCCTACGAAAGGAAGCTAGAGCTAGACGATCTAACAAAATACCTGGAACTGAAGATGAATGACAAGAGGATGAAGTGTTGAGGATGAGTGGTTGGAACAACCATCACCTGTTTGTATACCCATGAATGCCTTTGCCAACCCAAATGTTCAAACCTCAATAGGGGCATTCAAGCACCCCACGTAGCTGCCAAGACCTTTGGGAACAAAACAAGAACATTTTTACTAGTCCAACAAAAATAGTTCGGTTGGGCACCTACTAAAGATCCTCATGGACATATTCGTTCGTTCAAAAAAGTTTGCAAGGAACTGGACCTCCTCACTGCCGTTTAACTCTGTTGTAATTCTCAATCATTTCGTGGAACCAGGCATGGTTGAACCATCTAGGTTCCATGTTTTCCCCGAATTTCATCAGTTCCAGGCTCAAGTGCATGTTCACACTAATGGTGGCCATTAAGCTTCGGCCCTTCCCTTGCTCTTTGCGAGATCGAGCAGCCACTTGGGATGAGAATATGGAAAATAGGAAAATACATACCTGGGATGAATTAGTCACGAACTTTCTATAAAAATTCTTCCCACCTGGTTGAACAGCACAACCAATGGCCGAGATCACACCCTTTTCTCAATGGGATCAAAAATCCTTGTACGAGGCTTGAGAATGGTACAAGGTCATGCTAAAAAAATGTCCTCATCAGAGGCTTCATGGATGGATTATTTAAACTTTCTTCAGCGGTCTACACCAGCAGTATAAGAACGGCATCACTACAGCTGCTTGGGGGTGCTCTGATCAAGACATATGAAGAAGCACTCGAACTTATCGAAAATCTATCCAAGCACAACTATACCACACCAAGATCCTCATTTAGATGATTGCGAGTGTTTAAGAGTCTGAAGAGTTGAAAGAAATCAAGGCCCAGTAGGCAGACATCACTAACCAGCTGAGAGTAACCACCATACAACCATCACACCATCCGGATTTAGGCATGTCAGAACCATATCCTTCTAAAAATAAGTCCCAACAACTAGAGCAAGTTCAATATATGTAAAACCGGAATAACCGCCTCCGATGACCCATTCTTCAACACATATAACGAGGATTGAAGAAGCATCCAAACTTGGCATGGAATTATAAGGAAATCATGGGACAACAACAACAATTTGATAACAATTATAACCTTTCTTCTTCTTCTCAAACTAACAATGTTTATCGTCCTCCAGGTTATAATCAGAGAAATTCGACGGGCGACAAACTCAAGAGAAGAAATCAGGACTAGAAGAGATGACGATGAATCATGTGACCAAGATGGACACTGCAGTTGAACGGTTGACATCCTCAGTAGGCACATTAGCATCCACCGTTAGTACTGTGAAATCAGCAGCTGAGCAGAATACTACATCAATTTAAATCCTAGAAAGGCAAGTGGGGAAAATTTGTTGAAGCTCTACAATCCCGAATTTAAGGTCAGTTACCAAACCAACCAGAACCAAAGCCAAGGCAATATTGCAATGCCATTCATTTGAGGAGCGGTAAATAATTGATCGAGGACACTACTTGTGAGCAAATTTTCAATAAATCCAAGGAAGAACATGTAGAGATGGAAAGGTTGAAATTGAAGATGTTGAACGGAATAGTTGATGATGTATTGATTAGAATTGGTAAGTTTTACTTCTCTGTTGACTTTGTGGTGCTCGATATAGACAAGACAAGGAAGTGACGTTAATATTGTGAAGACCTTTCTTGGATACAAGTAAAGCACTGATTGACATAGATGAAGGTAAGATGATTTTCATAGTTAGTAATGACCAGGTAACATTTCGTGTCCTTAGAAGCAAAGAATATAGAAGTAAAACGGAAAGGGATTAGACTGAACTGAAAAGGGGTAATGATAGAAAAGTTGACGTGGGAACGATAGGGAAAAGCCGTATTTGTGTGCTGTTTGATCCCAAAAAATATATTAAGCCAAACTGACACCACAAAGTCAAGGCACAAACCCTCCAGGTTTGTTTTCTTTACTTTTTCGTAATTTTAATTTTTTTAGGTAGATAGAGTGTCTGTTCGTCTTAGTTCGTTTGAGCCTCTCGTAAGAGTATAAAGTTGTTAGAATGGCTGAGATGACCGTAACTTTGACCGCTATTTGTTCTTGAGAAACTCACGGGAAATTAGTGGAGGTTAATGGTTTCGTGTGGAGGTTATTGTCACAAGCTAGATTCGACATTCCTGTAACTCACTTGAAAAGCAGCCACCACGACTGTTTTGAAGGTTTTGTTTTCGGGCTAGTTTGTTCGCTAGTTCCAACTAGCAATAAAGTAGAGACAAGCACCGTTTGAACCTCAATGTATTCTCAGGTGAGCTTCAAGGTTTGTTCGAACTAACATACAAACCAGCGATCGCTTCTGTTTCAAGAGTTAAATTTTTCGGGCAAGTTTGTTCGCTAGTTTTAACTAGCGCGCAACTAGCGAATGGTTTTGTTTCAAAGGGTTATAATCTCCGGGCTAGTTTGTTCGCTAGTTGTGACTAGCGACCAACTAGACAACACCTCTGTTTGGATTTCATAAGTCTCAGACCAGTTTGTTTTCTAGTTGTAACTAGCAACCAACTAGCGAACTTCTCTGTTTCCACAACTAGAGGTTTTTAAAGCTGGATCTTGCACACAACCACACCACAATTCATTCGCCTTCCAATTTCACTAGTTAATCACATCCACGATCGATAATGGGATAATCCTTGATTTCTATTGTAACTATTCTTCTACTTCATCCAAATCAAATCGCAGGTATTCCCTAACCTCTATTAATTCTAATTCTCATCAACCATGAAGGTGCAGGTAATGTAGGGGTATAATTTTGAGTGGATAACTTTGGGCTTATGTATGAGGGAACAATTCAAACCTAGGCTTCGACCCAAGTTTGCCGTCGCCATCTTATGCAACCCACGCACCTGAGCGCTAATCCAATTTAGGCCAGGACTTAGACCTTAATCTAGGTTTGAGGTTCCCCATGTGAGTCCAATCTAGATTAGATAACGATGAATGAAATACAATAATATCAAGAACATAATCAAAGGTTCTTCAAATCATATGTATTGAATGTGTTTCTCTCTCTACAATTACTCTCTACAAAGATTCTCTATGAAAGTTATTATGAATTATCTCATTACAAAGAACAATGACATGGGTATTTATATCCCTACTCTATACAAAGAGTAAGCTACAATCTAAGCTCATCTTGACTTTATTGACTTCAAGCTTTGATTTTCACGTCTTCAATATTGTGATCTCAGATATAGAATATTTAGACCTAACGATCTCTCTCTTTGTATTCGAGATAACAATTCGGAAACTCAGCTCCAGTAATCTCTTCCTTAATTTGAAGACGATCGAACTTTCTCAACAAACAGAATCTTCAACTTTGAATCTTCAACTCTCCTTTATACAAATCAGAATCTTCAGATCAAAATCCTTCAGCTTGAACAAATCTTTAGATTCTTCGGAAGACTTTTCATGAGAAACTTTAACAGTCAACAATCAATATTTAAACATTAAGGCTCAAAGCTTTGACACTACGTGTACTATGCTTGTCACCTATATATTATGATAGAAGCAATCTTCAATAATAAACTTTTCAAATAGCTTGATAAACCCTGTCAGCTCTATCAACTCCCCCCAACATTAGCATTAGGTCTTTCAATATCTTTTCGCATTTGACTTCGTGATCATCTCTTTGCATGTGACTTCGTGTGTTGGCATGTGTCTTTGATATATAATTTCTCCCCCTCACGAGGATTAGGAGAGTCCTGGGCATCATGAACTATCAAAGACTAAATCATCATAGTTGTATAAAACACAACTGTTAGCTCCCCCTCATAAAGCTATCTCCGTCAGAACAATTTATTCCCTCTTAAAAATTGATCTCTTCTGAACAAACTGCTTCAGTGGAACAAATAGGTAATTAACTAACATAGAAGTACATTTAGCAACTATTAACGTCGCACCACTTCGTACGAGTCTACACGAGCTTTGCATGTTGTTTGCCTTCGCATGAGAATCTCGCACGAACCTGGATCCGAAGCCTCGCATATCCAACTTTAGTACGTTTGATCCAAGCTTCGCACGAGCCTAACCTTCGCATAGGGTTATTCGCACAAGTCTGGAAATTTCTAAAATTGCCCATTCAAATTTTGATTTTTTGGGTTAAAGTTCAGATTTTATCTTCAAAAAATATCTTTCAAAATTTGGAAGTTTTTCTCGGAGTTTGACTTTACGGTTGACTTTTTCCCAAGAGTTGACTTTGACTTTTCAAATTAATTTTTCCGCACTTGTTTGATTGTCAAAGTTGTTCAACTCTTCTACAAATCATTTGATTAATGATCATTTTGAATCTGATAACGACGTCTTCTACTTCTCACGTATCCTCTTTGCAAGCACTAGTCGAAAAACAAAAGAAAGAAATTTATAAGCTAAAAGTCGACTGTCTTGCTGAAAAATGCGGGCACTAGTTGATTGTATCCCTGAGAAAGGAAAATGCTGAAAAAAAGTTTTTGCAAGAGCAACTCAATGAACTTTATCAGAATCCTACTTCTGTGACTTATGAAGATTCAAGTAAAAAGAGGAATATTGAGCTCTTAAAGACAAATCTTGATCTTCAGAAAGATATTACTGCTTTTGAACATGACAAAAGGATTTCTGATTCAGAGATAAATTGTTCATATGAGATTGTTGAATTCTCAACGCGTAAATCTGAGCTTGAGAAACTTTTGACAAATGAAAGAATAGAATTTGGGAAACAGAAGAAGAGTTTATCTGACGTGAAGAACTTGTTGGAGACTAAAAAGAGAAGTTTTGAAAGCAAGCTCAAATCCTGTGAATTGACAATTGCTACACTTTCATAGCAAATATCTGATTTTGAACAAGTTGTCATTATGGAAAGAAATAAGCTTGAAGATGAGAGAAAAGAGACCAAGAAGAAATGTTTGGAGCTTACAAAGCAGATCTCTGTCCTTCAGCAATCCTTAGAAGATGAAAGAAAGACAACTGCTTTTGACAAGAAGATTCTCATGAAGAAGAATACTGGAATTGTCAAAAAGTTATCTGATAAGAAGAAGTGGTTAGAATTAAGCATAGAGAATGAGAAGAGTAACTTCGATGCTGAAAGAAAATTCTTGAAGCAAAGGTTACTTCTTTTTCAAAGAAGATTTCCACACTCGATAGGAAAGCGGAAGATGAAAAGAAAAGCTTTGAAGGTAAGCTGATAAGTTTGAATGTTGAAAAGAGGTTTGATAATGATATAGAAAAGGTATTTGAGAAAGAAAAAGAAGTGTTTGAGAAGAAGATTGCAGAGCTTTCAAGTAAATTATTTGGATTATAGACAGAAGTTATGAAAGATCGGTTTATGATGTCTGAAATGCAGATGAGATTTAATTTACTTATTGAAGAACGAAATGCCTTGTCTACAAAAGTGAAAGATCTTGAAGAGATCAACTTCAAGGTGGAATTGTCTGACCGAGCTAGTGCCGATACTATTGCTCAGTCCCCGTATGATTATTTTACTGATTTGTGTGCCCATACAAGACTGCTTCAAGTTCTATTCATGACAATATTCCGTCAACAAAGTTTGACAAATCAAATGCTTTTTCTCTATATTAGATTCGTACTTCTAATATTTTCTAAAAAAATTATGTTTATGGTTCAAACAATAATCATTCTAAGCAGGTTAAGAGCATTTGGAGAAAGAAATCAACTTTAGATGAGCATGTTGGATAGAAGTCAGATAAATCTCATGCAGTTGATGCAAAGTCATTTGCATCTAGGACTGAACTACCTTATTTTGTCAGGTCCATATACGAGCTGATCAGTCTGAGCCAAAACAAGATCTATTATTCAACATGTGGAACGGATGACTCTGTGAATAAAAGGTATATGAATAAATGTCATGGTATGTATTCTATTCCTGATTCGTAGTGATAAGATCTATTGTTAGAACATCTAGTCAAAATAAGTGTTTCGGATCGTACAATATACCTCAGACCAACACTAGCATGCAAGGACCCACGAAGGTATGGGTACCAAAATCTGCTTAATCTGTTTTGCAGGTTATCATGTGTTTGCTGAATTCCGATTACTCAAACACATGATCAGACTTGTTAATGGTTTGAAGGGGAGGAAGTATTTTCTATCTTTGAGTGGAAAATCTTTTATACCATATTATTGTGTTATAAAAGTTTTATTTCATAAACTGTGGTAGTTCAATCCGAGAAATTTACTTGTGTTTGTTTCTTTCTGATTGGAAATCTATTCTTGGATTACCACGTATAAAATTTTCTTGAAAAAGTTATTTGCACATCTCATATTTTGTTGCAGATTCGGTGGAAATACACTCGCTTGATATTCGTAAATGGTTTTCATTTTTGTCTTTAATTCATTTCAATGATTCTATTCTTATCGAAATAATAATTGTGACTTTTTCACAATTAATCTCAATAATCATTGAATATTCACATTTTGAGCCTTAAAAATAGCATATAATGCTTAATTCTTTCTACACATTGCACGAGTCTTCGTGATTCCAATGCATATTATTATAGTATTGTCGGAACAGTCTGAGAATTGATGTTTATAATTCCAATTCAATGATGACTGGAAGTCCTATCAGAGATTCATCATTGCCATCTCAGAAAATAGGCCACTCGGTTGAATTTAATTTCGATAGTAGTAATAATAGTTGCTAAATATTCTTCTATGTTAGCCGATTACTCATTTGTTCCACCGAAGCAGTTTGTTCAGAAGAACTTTTAAGGGGGAACAAATTGTTCTGACGGAGAACTTGTTTTTCTTTAGATGAATGTATTTGTTCCACCGAATGTATTTGTTCAAGATGAAGGATTTTGAGCTTGTTCCTCGTTTTATCAATTTTGTAATATATTCTTCTTGGTTTTAGAAAATGGGATTGTACAATAAATCACTACAATGCCAAGACAATTGTACCTCACGGGGGAGAGAAGAAGAGAGACACATAGACGCAGACGATAAAAAGGTTCTTCCTCTCATCATGTTGATCAAGTCGGCTGAGCAATTTGACACGTCCTACTCCTTGTTATGTTATTTCTTCTTTTCTATATTTTATTTACTCGGATGGATGACTATGCCCTAAGTCGCATAATTAATTCTTTATATGTATATTTTACCCAAAATCAAACTGGCACATTGGGGACAATGTGTGGGTAAGGTTTGGGGTTGCTCGCACGGGCACACTTATCATTGTAGCAATGTGCCTATGCTTTTCTTTTCACTCATTTTCTTTGAGACATCTGATTATCCGAAAATCATTGATTTTTCAAAAAATATTGCGTTGTTGAGAATCTTTAGACGGTGATTCTGAAGGATGGTTTTTCAAATTGCATGATTAGGAGACATTAGATGGAGACCACCCGAGAGATATTGAGCCTCTACATATATCGAATTCGTTTCTAAGGGATATATATTTTGTTCTAGTCTTATACACATATCACTTTTGTTCAATTATGATTATAGCATGATCTCACTATTTTCTTGCATTGAGTAGTAAAGACGTCCATCAGGATATCTGGTAGTTATCTGTTTACCAATCTTGTGGACCTTAAGAAATGATCCCAGACATTGTGTGTTTAACATTCATTGTCAATTTTAGCTATCGTTTCTTTCACCTTGATTGTGTTTTCTGTAGCCAGTTTGCAGCCAAACACTGATGTAACTTTCATTTCACTACCTGATATTAAACCTTAGCTTAAATACTAGCCAACTCGTGTCCGAATATGTATCACAACGTGAAATGGTTAGCAAGTAAAGAGGCAAAAAAGGAATAAACCAAAAAGGAAACAAAAGGGAAGGGAAGAAAATGGGAAAAAATACATACCAAAAGGGTTATGTAGCTGCAAATAAAAGGGCCAGTTTACCCAAGCATACAAAAGAATCAAAAAGATGTACTACCTTTTATAAACACACTCAAAAAGTGGTAATGGACTGAAAGTAAAGTTTAGATGGAGATGTAAGGGGAGAATATCAACAGAACTGTTCAGGTTGTGATACACTTAGGATTTTTGTTCGTCTTTGACTCTCATTTCTTAGCCATCACCCTTAGCCCCATTATAACCCAACAAAATCCTGGATGATCATCTATAAATGTGATCGTGCTAAATGGATTTCTACTAATATTCCATGTCTTATTGCTTGATTTCTTCTTGAGATCACTCTTGCTTACATTTGTGCGTTATTCGTAGCATCTTTCATGCTGATATGACTTGATTTTCATTGTACATAACATTCTAATGCATGAGTTGTATTGTGTAAGAGCCTAGGACTCAAGCGTATTTGAAAGTATCCCGTGAGGTAGGGTCGAGGCGAAATCCTCTCCAAAAAATTGTTTGAGTAGTTCAAAATCATTTTAGTGTCGATGTTTTTAGTCCAATATTCAATGGTTACTATTCAATTATATGTGGTAAAAGTATAGTTGGATGTCAATTTCTTACACTTCACGATCATATGACACAGTTGTTACATTTGACATATATACCATTGGCTCATTATGGGAATTAGGCTTGCTTTGTACTGGTATTATTTTTATTTGAAGCTATTTTTCTTGGGTACAAACAACGATCGGTTCAGGGTTGTTGATAACTGTTGGTCCCTAAGTAGTCTACAAGAGTATACAGGGGCGGATCCACCCTTTGACTATGGGGGTCCTATGACCCCAACTAAATCATATGGTCAAGAGTGAAAAATAAATAAATTATAGGAGTTCAATGGGCCCCCTACTTGATCACCTAAAGGGACCCCAACTAGCTAGCCAACTCCCTAATTTTAACTTAACCCGTCAGCACTCATCCCAATTCCGCATCTCCAAACTTTCAGCAGCCTACCTACTTGATTTAGTTGATTTTGATTTAGTTAGATTAGAATCTGACTTTGCCATTCATCAATTGTTATTGCTATTTTGCTATTTATTTTGTTGATTTTGATTTAGTTAGATTAACTACTTAGACCATCTCCAATGAACCCTCTATTTTACTCTCTATCTCTATTTTACTCTCTAAATTATCCTTGTCTATTTTACTCTTTATAACAGAGAAATGAATAGTAACTCTCTAAATATAGAGAGTTACTATCCACTACTCTCTATTTTTTTTCTAAATGTTTGATAATTATAAAACAGTTCTTCGATTCTTTAGATTGTTGTATTTAGGTAAAAAAAAATTGAACCTTCACAGCAAAAACAATGTTACCTTCCCAGTTTTTTGTTGTGAAATTCAAGTGTAAAAAACTGGTCTCACGAAAACATCGAATTTTTTTTTACCTTCACAATGATTTGTTGTGAAGTTTCAAGTGTAAAAACGTGGTCTCACAGGTCTCACGAAAACAGGTTGGTCTCACGTGATCCCAAGTCTTTTAATGAAAAGGGTATTTTTTAAGGCATAGCAGCATAGAACCAACGAACGATTACCACGAACTCACACACACGAACGCATACCTCCCCGGCGGTATCGGGCATCCACGGTTGGCCCACTAATTAGTTAATTGTTATTTCATTTTTATATTGTGACCCCTACTATATTTTTTGCTTGATCCGCCACTAAGAGTATATAAGTATATATACAGTTTGTAGAAGGTAGGGAGGAGAATACAAACACAACTTTGTATACTTTAAATGAGTTTATTGACATAAACAAATTTATAGATTGTAATCGGAATAAGAATAAGTATAAATACCTATTCTATCACAATCTAAGAATCGCTAAGTAAGATGATGCATAAGTTATGGAAGAGATTATAATCAGACGTTCAAGAAGAGATTTACGTATGCATGAAGATGAAGAGGAGGTTCTTCATCTATTTATACCCAATGTATTAAATGCAAGTCAGAGGGTACATGCCACGTGTCAAACATCCATTGGAGGCTTGTCCTTTGTTCATAAAGCAACCATACTTTTAGTCGAATATGAACAGTGACCCTATCAGAGTTGGTAAGCACGTGGGAGACAATAAAGTATCTTCATACGTACTTTTTGACAAGGGTATGGGGGCTTTGACATTTGTGCATCGAGGATAAGCTCGACTTTGATCTTGCTGAGTATGCTTCATTTGATCGCTGATATTTAAGGCTTCAAGGATGAGTCATGTTGAGATCTGAAGAATTACTTCAAAAGGGATAAGGTTCTAAAAGAAAATGATCAGAAATTCTGAGTTAAAGAAGGAAGAAAAGCCTAAGACATAACTTCTGAAGTGGAGACTACAGAAGTTCTGAACAAGTTCTGAAGACAGATCTGAATAAGTTATGAACAAGTTCTGAAAGTAGGTCTGAAGAAAATCTGAAGACAGTTCTGAAGAATTATCTAAAGAACATCTTACACGTGTATAGAAGTCATTGGTCTATCATGTACATAGCTGTTAGTTTAGACATTCTATACTTGTATAAATACAAAGTTAGTTAGTTAGTTTATGGTTACATGTTTTAGAGACAAATATTTGTACTTTCCACATTTGTGCATACTGTAATCTTGTGAATATTAATATAACAGTCGGCTTCTTTGCTACAAATCTTGTTATCTTTACTGCATTTTAAACATTTTGTTTGACGAGAAATATCAATTGGTATTAGAGTCGTTCAACTGTTCTTGACCTAATTTCTTGATTTTTTTTATTAGATCCTGTCAGGTCTGACATAATTCTTGAAAAAAAATTTATCAATCATTTCTTGATTGATCAGATCTACTTCTTTCAAAAATTATAGTTGAATCATAAGATCAAATCAACAGAATGTCAAAGGAATATGTGTCAATTGGATCTGAAACTAAACCACCAGCACTGTTCATCGGTGAATATCATCAATGGCCAATCGGAATGATTCAGTTCTTGGACAATATAGATGAAGAGTTGATGAAATCCATTACAAATGGACCACTGGAGGTTTATGTGGAAATTCCTGTTGTTCCTGCTACTGATACAACTCCAGAAATACCTGCAACCCGTATTAAGAAACGATCAAACATGTATAACATGCAGAAAAAGCCCAATTGAAGATTGATTATCGTGTTGTAACACCCGGAATTTTTAGTTAAGTTTATGAAACTTTGGAAAAGACTGATACAAGAATTCTGGTATTTCAGGCCTGTTTTCAAGTATTTATATCATATTTGGTTGGAGAATTAAAGAAGGACTTCAACGATATTTTTCGGAGTCAATTTGGAGCTAAGACGAAGCAAATATGGGTAAAACATCGTCTAAGGCTAGTTTTCATGTGGGTTAGGATGGAAGCTAGTTAGGAGGTGAGTTTCAGAGTTGAAACTAGCTTGATAACTAGCCTAGGCACTTTTGCACTCAATTATGCTTAGAATGAGTTACAAAGCCAGTTAGCAAATCGTAACTAACTTCACAAGTAGCCCTAAGCTCTTTTTACTTGATTTGTGCTTAGCGTGAGTTACAATGCCAGTTACGAAATGTAACTAGCTTCACAACTAGCGTCAGACTCTGTTTGGTCAAAGAGGGAGCCGCGTGAGTTACCAATGCCAGTTACGAACGTAACTGGCGTCCATATCTGGCGTCAGCCTCTGTCAGCGTTTTAAAGACCGAAAATTGGGATCTTTCTCATTTGAACCATATCTCTCTCAATAATGCTCCGATTTGGGTGATTCAAGTTGCTATGGATTCATCTCTTGAAGCTCTACAACATGGAAACAAGTATGGCTAGAGGCTATTGGTTGATTTTGGAGTTCATAGAAGTGAAGGTAAGATCTTAATCCTTGAATCTTGAATCTAGGGTTTGGGTTCTTCCACCAACAACTCTCATTCTCTCTTGGGTTCGTTCTTGTGTATGTTTTGGAGGTTATGTAGGTGTTCTTGAAAGACTTAC
Organism: Silybum marianum; assembly: GCA_036898165.1. Classification (NCBI taxonomy): domain Eukaryota; kingdom Viridiplantae; phylum Streptophyta; class Magnoliopsida; order Asterales; family Asteraceae; genus Silybum; species Silybum marianum. The sequence continues at coordinate 7,667,057 of CM072539.1, forward strand.
ACCATGGATCTAGAGGTGTAGCTCGAGGATCTAAAGTCTTTACCGAATGGAACTCGGCATTGGGGTAAAACCTAGATTTAGCTTAAATCTAGCAAGGTGAGTTCAAGATACTTTGTGAAAACTTTGTACATGCCAAAAACGTCCATTTTAAAGTATTAACATGCTTCAATTGTTATTTATCAAATGTGTGAGTATTTGTGTAAGTTTGCATATTTGGTATAACAGGATTTATAAATCATGAAAGAGGCTTATACTTGGTTTTTAGACATTTTGACAAATAAAGTATAAGTGTGGGTTGTTTGGGTGCAATATCTTTAAATGAAAACCATTTGGTTGTATTTGCATCTTTGGAGTTTTGGAACTTATAAATCATTGAAAAATACAGATTATTGCATTATGGGTCATTTTGAAAATGCATAAGTATGAGTTCAAATCTAAACTTATAAACTCAAATACTTGTTGTGAATATAGTATTTTACTGATTCCTAAACTTTATTCAAGTGGTTATGTATTTGGGTAAGTTTGGAGGTTTTGGGTCAAAATGAGGATTTTGAGTATTTTGTTGTTGTTAGTCCCCAAGGAGAGATGGCTAACTAAGAGAGGGTTTTGTAGAAGGGGGGGTTGAATATAAAACACACAAAATATACTCTTTTTAAATTTTTTAATATAAATATTAAAAATTTACACACAGATAGTTTGATGCGGAAAAGAACAGGCACACTATTCTATCAAACTAAACACACAGATAACAGTAATTAACTTATACACTAAGGAAGTTAAAACAATACTGTTATAGCACACAGCTTTGCCACAGTCACACAAATAATCACTCTGAAGATTTGTTGAAAGCGTGAGATTTCTGGGAAGGACTTCATCTCCTTTTATAGTGCCCATGCATGGGATGCAAGTGGACAGCTGTCAAGGTTTCATTAGCTGGAAGATTATCTACTGGACAAAGGAAGAGACCACTTCCTTTGTACTAGAATAATGGATGAACCATTCCTTGTAGCACGTAATGTCAGATAACTTTATCTTCTTTTCTTCATGCTCTGTGAAGTCCCATCAAACCTTTTAGCTAAAAGACAAATATTCCTTTTATAAGAATAAAAGAGAATGTCTTTATTTAAGGCTTGATGCCCAAGTTCTTGCTGGCTCACGTGTCTTGCAATTGATGTGAGTCAAGAACTTATCTCTTTGAAATTGCTAAGTGATACATCACACTATGTATCACATCGGTGGATACCTTGTAAGGCTGGAATTGATAAGTGTACACTTTGCTTGATAGACTTCATCTTTCACTAAATGCCAAAAGTGTACACCCTTGAACTTGTGACTTGATATCACAGCCTTAGAAAATATACCTGCAATTTCGGTGACCAAGATTATAGTGTCGGTGACCATGACATCAAACTTGATGACCTCATCTTATTTGATGTCCTTAGTACTTTTGATGACTTTTGAGTGTACCATCGGTGACCCACTATATTGGTGACCCAATCTTGACTTGGCAAAATGATCTGAATATTGAAGTTGGTTGATACATCCAAAATTCCACTTTTTGATGTACAACCCTTGATTGAATAGTCTTTGACTCTTCAATACTTGAAGCATATTTCAGACCTTCAAAAGAACCTGTAAAAGTTCATTCATACAAAGGAAGGTGGTTCATCACCAAATCATCGGTGACCCAACAATCTCCCCCTATTTGATGATGATACCTGTAAGTTAGAAAAGAATTCTTTTTGACCCTTTCTATTTTTCTTTTGGGTTCTTTTAACTCGGATTTTTTTTTTTTGATTTTTTTTTTAACTGAGTATGTACAGTATAAGTATAAGAATAAATGTAAGTATAAGTATGTGCAAGAAAAAATAAAAATATTAACAAGAACTTTAAGAAAGAAAAGCATGAACTTTTATTAATCAACACACAGCTTTGAAAAATAAAGTTCACACTATATGAATACTATTCAAGGAGTGGGTTCTCTTCTTTTTAGCTCATCCAAGATAAGCCTAGTGATCCCATGTTCTTCAACCGGAGGTACTCCTAGAATAGCAGAGAGGAAGGACCTGTGAGCTCTTGGGATGTCAGAAGCTCTGAAGAAACCGATGTTTCCAAAGATGTCTTCAAAGAAAACCCCATGCTCAGGAGTAGTCAGCATGGTTTGCTCCGGGTAAGCAATAGGAGTAGGAATGGAAAGATCTATACCCGAAGCATTTATCTGGATGCCTCTTTCATGAAGCATAACAAAGTGTCCCTTCTTCTTGTTTTTAGGAGCAGTGATGACCTCTCCTTTAAGACCCTGTTGAATGAAGTACATTTGTTGTGCTTCAAGATATGTCACAAGAATATCATTCTCCTTTTGAATGTTGAGCATCTTGATGAATAGTTTTCTGAGAATATTAAGTACCAGCTCCTTGTACTTGCTTTTGCTCTTGGAGATGCATTTACCAACTTTCATCCACTCAGTCATCCCAAGAACTTCCAACCATTCAGCTTCATATACCTTTGAGAAAGTATCAGCTCTCTTAAGGGTGACAAGTAACTTGGGAGAATTCTTGGTTGGAGGTTGGATGGTGACACTGATAATCTTGGAATCATCCTTCCTGTTCTTCAATCTCCTTTTGAACCACTCTACTTCCTTTGCCTTTTTGGCTTCATCAACCAATTTTGCAGCTTCAGATTTCTTAATTATATTTTCAAGCTTATCTTTTTGAGCTTGAATTGCATCGGTGACTTTGGAATGAACAGCTTCATCATGAGCTAGCTTGAGTACATTAGTCTGATCAAATTCAAGCTGAGCCCTGATTGCTTCTTCTTTTTCAGCTTCAGTTAGAATTACCCCAAGAGGGTCGGTCAGTGTGGGGGCAGGCTGAAATCTGAGAGTATCTGCTTGAGGACTTCTCATCCTTTTCCTTCTCCTTTTCTCTTCCTGTTGATCTTCAAAGGAAACTGTTTTCTTTCCTTTGGCTTTTTCTTTTCTTTTCTTTTCTTCTTCAGTTTCAAGGGGTTGAGCACTGAAACTCTCCCCCTCAACAGCTGCTTCGAGTACCAAAGGAACAGAGACCACCTCTGTGACCACACCACCATCGGTGGCTGTAAGAGCCATGTCGGTGGCTGCCACGTCGGTGGCTGGGATGGTGGTGGTGATCAGATCGGTGGCTGCAGGGGCAGTGTCGGTGGCTGCTGTTTTGTCGGCGGCTGTGGAGGTGGTAGCATTGGTCTTCTTATTTTTCTCCCCCTCAGTGGTTGAACCCTTGAAACCCACTGAAGAGAGAAAAGTCTTGATCTTTTCTATATCAGAAGCCATGGAATTCATTTTTCTTTCAATTCTTTGAAGAACAAATCTGTCTTGTTCCTGAAAGAAGGATCCATCCACATCAAGCTCAATAGTCGGAGGAGAAATTGGAATCTTGTCAATTTTGGTGAGAATAGTGGCAAGAGACTCCATAATGTTCTCTTGAGTAGTAGAAAGAGAAGCCAGTCTTTCCAAGTCTTTGGCTGCTTGATCTTCCAAAGTTTCGACCTGACGTATAGTGTCACGGCTAAAGCTGGTGAAAGCTTGGAGAAGATCATCTCCTTGTTTGGAAGACATGGGAGCAGAGGGTTAAGGCTGTGGTGGTTGATCAGCATCATCATCACTGGAAGAAGAGTAATCCACCAAACCTGTAGGTTTTCTTGGGGGGGATTTAGGAGATGTGGGGGAGACACGTTTAGGAGAGTGTCTATGAGGGGATTCCTCAGTAATGCGTTCTTTCACAACCTTGGTACGTACGGGAGACGTATGTGTCCAAGGTGTAGTGTCAGAAAATAGAAAGTCAGTAAATTGGGATGCTCCATCAAATGCATCTGGTTGTGATGCACTCTCATGTGGAGTAAGGAAAGGGAGCTGAGAGAGCTCACGGGGTGGAGAAGAGGCAGCCTGGATGGGAGAGTCCAAGTCTTCTTCATCAACTAAAGAGAAAGTTGATGAAGCAATAATAGGGATGTCCCTTTTTATAACCATGTCTTTTTGGGAGGGCATGGAGGAGCTAGGTTGGGTTAACTGGTCCTTGGGTCGGGTAGGAATCTTTTCAACACTTACTAACTTTTGGGAGTTAGTAGGTGGCTTGTGAGGTGAGACCCTTTGGGTACCCTTAGACTTCTTTGAGGAAGTCTTTGGGGGGCTTTTAGAGTGTCTCCGCTTTTGGGACTTAGATGCTTGGGTAGAAGCCAAAGGTTCTTTTGGCTTCGTAGCATCGGTGGGTGCGGAGGTAGATGTGCCCGACGCTTTGGATCTCTTACGAGATTTGGGCACATCAGTTACTCTAGGTGCAGAAGGAGTAGAAGACATACCTGAGGTCCTTTGCAGACGGGGCTCATTTTCTCCCCAAGATAGAGTTGCATTCCTTGCAAACTCAATCATAGATGGTCGGAGAGGGTTGTCTGATGCTAAGACAGCCTTTTTCATAATTTGATTTCCCACTTGATGAAGAGGGAGATCGTATATGATGTCATCTCTTTTCTCTAATTTATCTGCCAACTTTGCATGAATAATAAGAGAGAAAAGTCGCTGAAATGGTACCTGAGGACGTCGGATGGTAGAGAAGGAGGAGATCATTTCATTGAAGAAATAGCTTGCAAAGTCTATTCTCCTTTGAAATATTAGAGCATGTGCCAATTCTGTCACTTAGGAAGGTGACTGATCCGGGCCACCTGTCTTCTTGCTCAGGCACAGAATCAGATGAGCAAAAAGGAAGTTCCAAATGTTTCCCATATTCTTGCGCAGTAAAGTACCTGGACCCTTTGACTTTGAACCCTTTTTCTCTTCCAAATAGTTCAACACATCAACCACCATTTGATGTTCATTACCAAGAGGAAAAGGTTCATAGGTATCATAAACAGGAAGCTTAAGAATGCTTCTAACATCTTCCACATTGAAGATCACATCATGTTCATCATTACTTAGAACAAATGCAAGAATTTGATCCGATGAGGCATCAAATGTGCAAGTTAACCAAAAGTTTCCAAGAAGAAACTTACTCATTTTGGGTTTTGCTGTGATTGCATATTGTAGAGGGCATCTATGAAGAAACCAGCAAACATCATTGTACTCTGGATGAGCATTGTCAACTCATATTCTTCCAAAGTAATTACATGCAGGAAAGGAGAGAGATCCAAATGTCATTGTTTGTTCTTCTGAAGTTCTTGAAGGAGAAGCCATTGAAGAGGAAAGGAGTTGCAGGTTTGAGGATGAAGGTTATAAGATGAGAAAGAGAGAGAGTGCGAGAAAGGTGGTAAGGTAGTGGGGGAAGAGGTTATATATGAGAGGGAAATTTCAATTTTCAAAAATAATGATTACTTTGGGTGATTGAAAGGTCAGAATTCTAAGGGTTTTAGGGTTGAATTCGGCGCATGTATCGACATTGATGATGTCATTAGGGATAAGAACAAAGAATCTTGCTTATCAAGAGTGGTAAGTCAAGAGTTATCTTTAAGGGGTTAAGAATGTGAAAGGTTTGTAACGGTTATCTCGGTGAGTGTATATCGTCGGTGGCTTGTATGAGATGTCGGTGGCTTGTATGAGGGAGAGAGACGTCGGTGGCTTGTATGAGAGAGAGACGTCGGTGGCTAGTGAGAGAGTGAGACAACGTCGGAAAGACAATCGTCTGACGTGTCGGTGGATGGACGTATCGATGGCTGGGATGTGATCGTCGGAAGGTGACGTAACCAAGTTGTCGGAAAGTGATGCAAGCAATCAAGACGTCGGTGGCTAGACGTGGGGTTCACCGTCGGTGGGTAGACTGGTGACGTCGGAGGGCGACCGTCGGTGTATGGTCACGACGACGTCGGTGGGTGAGATGCCGACGTCGGTGGGTGGTGGCTCTTGGTGACTATATCGGTGGCTCGTCGGTGGGTTGTCACGACGGTAGTTGTTACCGCCGACGTCGGTGGCTAGAGAGATGGTGGATCACGGTGGTTAGGGTTAGGGTTTTGAGAGAGGTATTTTTGGGAGAGCCAGAGAAGAGAGAGAGGGGTACCGTTGGTGACTTAGTCACCGACATTAGATATATATATATATATATTATTTATTTATTTTGTTTTTAATATTATTTATATATATATAACATATATAATATATAAGTTATAAATTATATAAATGTATATATAATATATATATATATCGAATATATATATATATAAAATATATATTTATATAAAATCTATAAATTATATATTAGTCTATGTTTATCATACCTAACTCACCAATGAGAAACTTGAACCTTGCTTCATCAAGGGGCTTTGTGAACAGGTCAGCTAATTGATAATCAGTGGGAATGAAATGAAGCTCCACATCACCTTTAGAGACATGATCTCTTATAAAGTGATACATGATATCAATGTGCTTAGATCTTGAATGAATCACAGGGTTGTTGGCAATGGCTATTGCACTTGAGTTGTCACACATTATTGGGATTTTTGAGAAAATCTGATTATAATCACACAACTGAGTTTTCATCCACAATATATGTGCACAACAACTTCCAGCAGCCACGTACTCTGTTTCAGCAGTAGATGTAGACACCGAATGTTGTTTCTTACTTGACCAGCTCACAAGCTTTCCACCAAGTAACTGACAACTTCCAGTTGTACTTTTTCTGTCTATTTTTGAACCTGCAAAATCAGAATCAGAGTACCCGATGAGATCGAAACCTGAGTCTTTGGGATACCAAAGACCCAGATTTATGGTACCTTTCAGATACCGAAAAATCCTTTTCACAGCGGCCAGATGTGATTCTTTAGGATTTGCTTGGTATCGGGCACACAGACAAGTAGCAAACATAATGTCAGGTCTACTTGCAGTCAGATAAAGAAGGGATCCTATCATGGCTCTATAATTTGTAATATTAACAGAAATGCCATCAGGATCAGAAAAGAGTCTAAGAGGAGGAGCCATAGGAGTTTTCATGGTAGAGCAAGTATCAAATTGAAACTTTTTCAGAAGATCCTTAATGTATTTACTTTGATTTATGAAAATACCTTCTGGAAACTGTTTTACTTGCAAACCAAGAAAGAAAGTTAACTCCCGCATCATGCTCATTTCATACTCTTTTTGCATGAGGGAGCTAAACTCATCACACAAGGATTCATCGGTGGCTCCAAAAATAATATCATCAACATAGATTTGAACAAGAATGATATTACCTTGTGATTTCTTGAAGAAGAGAGTGTTGTCAACCTTGCCTCGTATATACTTATTTCTAAGTAGATATTCTGAGAGAGTGTCATACCAGGCACGAGGAGCTTGCTTCAGTCCATACAGAGCTATATCCAGCCTATACACATGATATGGATGGACTGGATATTCAAACCCAGGAGGTTGCTTCACATACACTTCTTCAGCTAATTCACCATTCAGGAAGGCGCTTTTGATATCCATTTGGAATACCCGAAAATTCTTGTAAGCTGCATGGGCAAGAAATATTCGGATAGCTTCCAATCTGGCAACAGGAGCAAAAGTTTCATCATAATCAATTCCTTCCTCTTGCCGATATCCTTGAGCAACCAACCTTGCTTTGTTCCTTATGACAGTTCCTTCTTCGTCCATCTTGTTTCGAAACACCCATTTTGTTCCAATAATAGTTTTGTTGGATAGACGAGGAACTAACTTCCAGACTTTGTTTCTCTCAAATTGTGAGAGTTCTTCTTGCATGGCAATTACCCAGCTAGGATCAGCTAGAGCTTCATTTATCAGCTTAGGCTCAACAATGGAAACAAAGTTGACATATAAGCACAGATTGCTTATGCCTCTTCTGGTTTTTACACCAACTTGTGGATCACCTATGATTTGATCTATTGGATGATCCATGGTCCACTTTAGTGCAGGAGGTAAGGTAGGAGGTAGAGAAGAGGATGAGGTAGGAATTTGAGAGGGTAAAGATAGGTTTGTGGGAGATATGGTGTTTTGGTGAGTAAGGTCTTCTGTAGAGTTAGTTTCAGGAGGTGGAGAATAAAGAGAAGGTTCTGAAGGTAAGGTGGTGTTTATGGGAGGCTGAGAAGAGTTGCTATCTGGAGGATTGGGTTGAGAGGAGGATGGAGTTTCACCAACACATGAATTTATCCATAGGTTTAATTCTTCTTCATCACAAGACAATGAAGAAGTTTCAAACTCATCAAACTTCACATGCATGGATTCATCTATGCATTGTCTTCTTAGGTTGAAAATTCTGAAGGCTCTTGAGGAGAGAGAATAGCCCATGAAAATTTCATCATCAGACTTCGGATCAAACTTTCCAAGTTGTTCTCTGTCATTTAGCATGTGACATGCACAGCCAAACACATGGAAGAAGTCAACTGCAGGTTTTCTACCATGGAAAACTTCATAAGGAGTCTTGTCATGCCTTTTGACTATGATAGACCTATTTTGAGTAAAGCATGCAGTGTTAACTGCTTCTGCCCAAAAATAGGTTGGCAACTTGGATTCACTCAGCATAGACCTTGCAGCTTCACATAGTGTTCTATTCTTTCTCTCAACAACACCATTTTGCTGAGGAGTGCGTACGGCAGAGAAGTTCTGAGAAATTCCTTTTAGGTCAAAGAAGTCTTCGAGAGCAGCATTCTTGAATTCTGTGCCATTATCACTTCTGAAGGACTTCACCAGTTTACCATTCAAATTTTCAATTTTTCTTGTAAACCTGATGATTTCTTCAGTAGCATCACTGTTGTGTTTCAGAAAGAACACCCAAGTATATCTAGAGAATTCATCGACGATTACTAGCATATACTTTTAACCACCCAGACTGGGTGTGCTTACTGGACCGCACAGATCCATGTGAAGCATTTGAAGAGGTTGAGAGATAGAAAAGCATTGTTTTGTTTTAAAGGAAGTTCTGGTGAGTTTTCCTTTTTCACATGCTCCACACAGCTTTTCTTTTTCAAAAACTATTTTTGGCATTCCAACAACCAGCTCCTTGTTGGAGAGTTTGTTCAAGGTTTTAAAGTTTAGATGAGAGAACCTTTTATGCCACAGCCAACTTTGTTTGGCTAGTTCTTGAGAGAGGAGACACACAGCTTCTCCTATTGCACTTTCCTTCATGTTGATTATGTATACGTCATTCAGTCGGGTTCCTGCTAGTACAATCTTGTTCTGTACATCAAAGACCAAGCACACACATAGCTGGAACATGACCTTATAGCCCAAATCACATATTTGGCTGATGCTTAGAAGATTGTACATTAGCCCTTCGACATGAGCTACTCTGGAGAAAGTGATGGTTCCATTTGAAATGGTACCATATCCTTTGGTGACCCCTTTTCCATTTCCTCCAAAGGAAACAGTGGGTCCCTTTTCTTTTGAGAAGTTAGAGAGAAGAAGTTTGTTTCCGGTCATGTGTCTTGAACACCCACTGTCCATGTACCATATGTGATCTTTATTTGGTACCTGCACCCAGAAACAAATTTAGACTTTTGGTACCCATTTTGAGGTGGGTCCTTTGGGATTAGAAGGCATTTTAGTTTTGCAAGGATCCAAATCTTTTGGGCAATTTTTAGCAAGATGAAGAGTGTTGCCACAATTATAGCACTTCTTTAAAGAAAAGGCCTTTTTAAAATCCCTATCATCAAAACTTTGGACAGAGGTTGACGACTGAGAAGAAGAGGGGTGTCCAACACCTAGTCTTGGTCCAAGGATACCTTTACCAGGGTTTCTTGATTTCTTCAAGTTCACTGACCGAGGAATAAAATCAGTAACTATTTGAGATTTCCTTTAAGATGAAAATTTTGATTTAGCAAAATTTTTCTTTTGAGGAGAAAATCTTTTTGGAGAGGGATACTCAACAACACCAGATGGCTGCTCCTGGGAGTATCTTGACTCATGCAGACTTAAGGAGTTTAAAAGTCTTTGGATAGGATTGGAGAAGAAGAAGAGCTTGGAGGAGTTGAAACTTTTGAAGACTCAGAAGAGATTTCTTTAGCTTTAACAAAGACTCCAAACTTCTTAGAGCCAGATTCTACTTTGAGCAAGTCAAGTAGATCTATAGAGTGAACAGAGGTAGAATCCTCAAATGAGTAACCGAAGAGATCATCATCGTCATCGGAAAGGAAACCAGCAGGAAAACCTTGACACTCAGAAGAAGGAAGTGGAAGGTCAAAAGGTTGAGGAACATCTTTTCCATAACCAAGGCCAGACTTATCCTTGCTGGTGATTTGATCTTGAAGGATCCTTTCAAGATTCTTAGAGGATTTAGTCCATTTAGACAGAACCTCTTGTTCCTTTTCAAGAGTGGAAGAGACTTTTGATTTTTCCTCAGAAAGACTGTCGTTTAAGTACCGTAGGTTTTCCAGATCAGCTTTCATTTTATCAAAATCTTTTAGTTTTAAAAAGCAAGAGATAAGTTGATCATTTAGACATTTTATGTGCATATCAGCCTTTTTCTTTTGAATCTTTAAGTCACAGAAGTCAACAGTTAAAGAATCAAAGGCATCAGCCTTTTGATCATCAGAGAGAAAGGTAAAAGGATGTACCTGAGGTTTTGTTCCTGAAGTAGATCCCTCAGCAGATACAAGGGTAGTAGGAGTGACTTCTCCATGTCTTCCAGCTCATCGATTTTGGCGATGAGGTTTAGTGACATACTCACTCTCACTCTCAGAGGTTTGCTCATCCTCCCAGCAATGAGCCTCAGCAACCAAAGTTTTATTTTTACTTTGGTTTCTCTCTTTTTCTCTCTTGTATTTGGCTTTGTACTTCTTATACCTGGAGGTTTCTTTTGATTCAGAATTTTCTTTAGAGGATTGGCTATTTCTCTCTTCATGCTTTCTAGAAGCTGATTTTGAGAAGTCATGGCCATAAGAAGAAGAAGGTTTGACAGAAGATGAAGCTTTTGATCTGCATTCAGAAGCAAAATGACCTTTCTTTCCACAATTGAAGCATTCTTCATTTGCTTTATCAGAAGAGGATTTTTGAGAAAAAGGTTTTCTATTAAATTTAGAGCGGTTTGAAGAAAATCTTTTATTCTTAATGTTTCCAGCAAGCATTGCCATACTATCAGAAAGTATGTCAATGGCTGATTCTTCTCCTTCATCATCAGCAACACTATAGTATGCATCTGACAGATGAGAAGAGTCTTCCTTAATATCTTTTTCAGAATCAGAAGAAGGATAGGTGATTCTAGGAATACAAGAAGAAGAATTTGAATCACCTATCAAAGCAATAGACGAGGATTTGATATCCTTTATAAGAGATTTTCTCTGGTTCTTAGTTTGTTCATAGTGAAGAAGAGTTCCATAGAGAGCAGTTAAAGGCATTATTTCTAAGTCCTTGGTTTGCTTGATGCAAGTACATATAATTTCCCAGAAATCTGGAAGACAATCCATGAACTTGCAGAGAACTTCTTCATTATCATAAACTCGTCCAAGAACTTTGAGATCATTGAGAAGACAGTTAAAGCGATTAAAGTAGGTAGAAAGAGATTCTCCTTTTTCATGGGAGAAGAGTTCATACTTTCTAACAAGACAGATCCTGTTAGATTTCTTTACTTCTTTGGTGCCTTCATATAAGACACTCAAAGTATCCCACATTTATTTAGCAGTGGGAAGGTAAAGAAGAGAGTGATACACTTCATCAGGAAGGGATACAGCAAGAGCAGATTTGACTTTAGTGTCTAAAGCAACTAGGCGTTTATCATCTTCACTAAGTTTGTTAGAAGGTTTGATGATATATCTACCAGTTTTCTCACTTCTTTCGTCATCTGACTCTATGTCCTTTCCTTCAGCGTCCTTTTGAGGGCCAAAGCGAGCCCATATTTTAGGAACAATAGGTCCCTCACTGAGAATGTTGGGATACCTACAATCGATCCCTTCCAAGAATAATAACATGCGATTTTTCCATAACCCAAAGTTATTTGGGTTGAACCTTGGAGGTTTAGCCAAAGATCCTAAATCATATGTATTACTGGGAGAGGTCTGCAAGGTACCATCAACATTTGAGGTAGTAGCCATCACAGATCTGGTTTATTGAATTAAACCAACTGATCGGATACCACTTGTTAGTCCCCAAGGAGAGATGGCTAACTAAGAGAGGGTTTTGTAGAAGGGGGGGTTGAATATAAAACACACAGAATATACTCTTTTTAAATTTTTTAATATAAATATTAAAAATTTATACACAGATAGTTTGATGCGGAAAAGAACAGGCACACTATTCTATCAAACTAAACACACAGATAACAGTAATTAACTTATACACTAAGGAAGTTAAAACAATACTGTTATAGCACACAGCTTTGCCACAGTCACACAAATAATCACTCTGAAGATTTGTTGAAAGCGTGAGATTTCTGGGAAGGACTTCATCTCCTTTTATAGTGCCCATGCATGGGATGCAAGTGGACAGCTGTCAAGGTTTCATTAGCTAGAAGATTATCTGTTGGACAAAGGAAGAGACCACTTCCTTTGTACTAGAATAATGGATGAACCATTCCTTGTAGCACGTAATGTCAGATAACTTTATCTTCTTTTCTTCATGCTCTGTGAAGTCCCATCAAATCTTTTAGCTAAAAGACAAATATTCCTTTTATAAGAATAAAAGAGAATGTCTTTATTTAAGGCTTGATGCCCAAGTTATTGCTGGCTCACGTGTCTTGCAATTGATGTGAGTCAAGAACTTTTCTCTTTGAAATTGCTAAGTGATACATCACACTATGTATCACATCGGTGGATACCTTGTAAGGCTGGAATTGATAAGTGTACATTTTGCTTGATAGACTTCATCTTTCACTAAATGCCAAAAGTGTACACCCTTGAACTTGTGACTTGATATCACAGCCTTAGAAAATATACCTGCAATTTCGGTGACCAAGATTATAGTGTCGGTGACCATGACATCAAACTTGATGACCTCATCTTGTTTGATGTCCTTAGTACTTTTGATGACTTTTGAGTGTACCATCGGTGACCCACAATTTTGGTGACCCAATCTTGACTTGGCAAAATGATCTGAATATTGAAGTTGGTTGATACATCCAGAATTCCACCTTTTGATGTACAACCCTTGATTGAATAGTCTTTGACTCTTCAATAATTGAAGCATATTCCAGACCTTCAAAAGAACCTGTAAAAGTTCATTCATACAAAGGAAGGTGGTTCATCACCAAATCATCGGTGACCCAACAATTGTAAATGATGAGTTGAGAATCATTAATGGTTTAAAATACTTGGAAAGGTTATAAAATGAAATAATCTTTGGTTTTGAAACTCAAAATGATTTGACCTAATTTTTGGTAAAACTTGGACTTGAAAGAAGATGGTTTGTTGAAAAGAGTTTTCAAGGTTGGAAAACTAGTAATACGTCTCGTTGATGTATTCGGTAGTAGGACTAGTATGTAATGGATCCATAGGCATATAGTCGGTTTAAAGGCGGGATTGTTATCCCTTTTTGGTCGCATAGAAGTCATAGGGGGCCTCTTACCGTTGGGTATAATGTCGGATCATTACCGGATGCCATTGACTCTATGCATGCGCAATTTGGGGTCATCAGGGGGCCGTGTACTAAGGTGCATAATCGGTTATAGACCGGTTGCCAGTGACCATTGCGCGGGCTTTCGTAGGAGCCATCGGGGGCCGTGTACTAAGGTGAATAATCGGTTGTTGACCGATTGCCATTGACTCCTATGGTTGCTCAACATCGAGTAGTGACCTACTTTTGTATCCGTCACCAAAGATGGTATGATCGGGAATCCCCCGTGAACTTTGGATATTTCTATCCCTTTAAAGGTCCGCGTGAGTTAACGTTTTATAAAACATGGTTAAAAGTATGTTTTCTATCTCCACGTTTATAAACTCAATCATAGTCGTGTGAGTATTGGAATTGGTACGTCGTTAAAAGAATATTTCTATTTTAAAGTATTCTCTTCTAATGTTATTTTGGTCTAAAGCTTTTATTATGGGACTAGTGAATTTGGGGAAAGACGTTGCTTTTATAATAAGGTTATTTCCTTTGAGAATTATATTTTATCAAACACATCTTTTGGTTTCAAATCAATCATAAATATGTTAAAAACTCTTGAGCTCAGTAGGCGTTAAGCCTAACCCTTTTTCTTTGTCGGCATGTGCATCAGGTTATCGTGGGGGTTGGTACTAGTGACACGTGTGGACTTGAGTGCTAGGAAGTGGCACGATAAAGACTCTTGGTGACATTTTCCGCATTTGGAGATAGCGACTCTTATTGGTTTAGTAACACCCAACCGTAAGTAGGTCTTGTATAGGACTTGATTTGTTTGTTGTAGAGGCTTATTACTAATTGTGGTTTGAGGAAAGTTATTTATTGATGAAATATTAGATATTTTAAATTAGTCGCTCTTTCCAGATTTGAGGGTGTTACAAGTTGGTATCAGAGCATAAGTTTGAGAGATTTAGGTATTGACTTAGATGCCTAGACTCAAACTAGCGTATTGATTAAGTGAGCAGATGTGAGATTTCACAATTAGACACTGTAAGATAGGATGTTTGGAGGTTAATAGATGCACTAGAATCGAGAAACATGATGATGGTAACAAGGATCCGCATGTAAGGTAAATTTGTATTATTATCCGGCCGGTGATAATAGGAATTTACAGTTATGTGTGTGTGCTTGAGACGCATTGTCATGGTGATCGATGGGGTAGTGAATGAGTTCTTATGACAGTGACCGTTGAAAGATTTGATGGATGTAGCAATGTCACTTTGAATGACATATAAGTACGGTGATTATCTTAAGCCAACCATTTTGGGTCAAAGGTAATGGTTAGTTATGAACCATAAGCTTGTTGAATCAACCTAATTCCGGGAGGAAATTGTAAATCGATGGATTTAGTGGGGGATGATGGTCTTAAGATATGAAGCTTTCCAATGTTGGCTTTGTGGTGGACTTGGCAAGCATGGTTTAAGACTTTGGGTCCCAACCGGATGCATGCACGACATTTGTTTTAGAAATAAATTGCAAAATTATTTCGGATTTGTCAAAGGGGTAATCATTCTGAAAAATGTCTTGGGCACACTCAAGAGTGTAGCCATGTCTTGGATTTTGTTAAATCGTTTTAGTTGCATGAAAATTGCACTAAGAATTTAATCCATGCTATTTTGCTAGAATTGCAAATTTTGAAATTATATCTCAAGAGAGTTTAAATTTGAAACTAACCTAAATTGTTTCGTTGTTCCGAGAAATGTACACATATCCTTTTTTTTACGAGTTTTGAGAAATTATTTGGTGTACGTGAGTTTTGGGTCAAGATTGAAATGCATGAACTATCGTACCTCCTACAGTCGTTTACGAGTTTCAGTTAAATTTTGGGTGCGTACTATTCACGAGTCAATTTTGAGATTTTGGAATTTTTGGATTTGTTTTAGTGTCGGTTTTGGGGTATGAGAGTTTGTTGAGAATTTTATCCCACGTCATCTATGTTGAGTATAAATATTTTGAAGTCGTCAAAAATATAAAGTTTCCATCAGTATTATTTTAACTTTATGGGAACCTCTTGTTGCATAGAGTTTGCATACATTCTAATTGTAGCATATTAATTTAGGTAGCCAACATTCTGGAAAAGCATAAGAATTTTATTAATTGGCTTCAAATTTGAAACCCAAATCAAGTTGATTTCATAAGGTGACCCAGATGCATGCATATAACGTTTGGATAGTTTTGAAAAAAGTAAACAGATGCATGCTATTATTGTTTAGAAACTTTACTTTGTGCCTTCTTAAGGCTAAAAGAAGGAAACATCTGGATAATTTGGCACAAACATTTTGTAGCACTCTATTTTAGTGCATGAATTTCTCTTACATACAGGATGGCAATACATGCGTGAAATGGTTATGAAGATTTCATGTTTGTTAAATCTTTGATAAATAAAATTGGCATATTTGCTTAGTCATGTACTTGTAAAACCTTGAACTCATTAGGAAACCTTGGTTGTAAACGTCATGTTGTGGTGGGTATTGCATATGTGGTACGATGAGTCTCCGTGAATTTAGTAATGATTGTCGGGCTTGTGAATTGAGAATTTAGTTTAAACGATCGGTGTATATAAAAGCTTTTGGAAATAGTAGACTTTGAAGCACTCCGGGTTATTTTATGTGATGGTCTTCTTGTTTCATCAACCTTTGGGTCAAAGTTTATGGGATTGATTGCTTCAAGGAGTTGTTTGGTTGGTGTTTGTGTGATAAGGATGTTTCATCTTAGTGAGCTTTAGTGATTGAGGATGATTTGTTGAGTTATCCATAGATTGGGAAGTAAAGCTTTGATGTTTCAGCGCAATTGGAAAGAATCGTAGGATCAAGTACTAAAGTGTGGTAATTATGGGATTTGACATCCCATATTAAGTGTCAACTCTGGGATGACGTTGTCGGTCGATGCATACTTGTGGTACTGACCTTTTACAAACTTAGGTGTCAACTTATGATTTTCTTGAGGTGAAGAAACATTATTGTATTTGGGGTACCTAAATTGAATCTTAGTAAGTGTTCGAAAGCTTTATGCGGTGAACTTGAGGTGAATAGATTTTAGTGAATGGTGATGTTTGATAAGGATCATTTGAGTTGCTAAAGAAGTCTGATAGTTCTTTGGAGTTTTGTGTTTGGCGAAAGTTTGGGTCTGGCTTTGGACCAAATTTTTGAATAAGAGTTTCATCATTGAAGGGACGATAAATCTTGTATAATATTGAATAATGGGGAATTTTAGTAAGAAAGTTAATGCAGTCATTGGGTGGAAGTCGCTTTATCGAGGAGACTTTGATTGTCGAAGTATAAGATTTACCGTGGGCGTCAACAGATGGTATATTTCGGGATGTTTTGCAGGATTCCCTTACCACCCAGGTAAGGTCGACGTTGTAACGAGTACTCCGATTTGAAAGATGTATGTGTGGTTTTGTTCAAATAAAGTTTTTGAATATTATCGAAGGGTTGTTTACATATAGGAACCGTATTCTAGTTGGCTAAAAGTTGTTAGAAAGTGCTAAGAGTAAATTATTTTATGGCAATTTTCGCGGAATTGAGAAGTCGAAATTAATAGTTACCCTTGAGGAAGTACGAATCACTTAAGGTTGAGAGCCAATTGCAATCGTATTGCTATAAAGTTTTCCAACAATGCTCAGTGTTCACCCTAAGGCTGGTGTAGCATGTTAAGTCAATGATTAAATGTGGGAATCAGCGTGTAAATCGTCATAGTAATCTCGATAAAAGATTTTTGAACCCCTTTTAGAGTTGATTCATTTTAGTGACACTCTCTTGGGAAGGGAGCCATTCGGATTTGTGAAATAATGTTATTTGGATGTTTGGCTGTTTATAGATTTCGAGGACGAAATCTCCTTTTAAGGTTGGGAGGATTGTAACACCCGTAAATTTTAGTTAAGTTTATGAAACTTTGGAAAAGACTGATACAAGAATTCTGGTATTTCAGGCCTATTTTCAAGTATTTATATCATATTTGGTTGGAGAATTAAAGGAGTTCAACGATATTTTTCGGAGTCAATTTGGAGCTAAGACGAAGCAAATATGGGTAAAACATCGTCTAAGGCTAGTTTTCATGTGGGTTAGGATGGAAGCTAGTTACGAGGTGAGTTTCAGAGTTGAAACTAGCTTGATAACTAGCCTAGGCACTTTTGCACTCAATTATGCTTAGCGTGAGTTACAAAGCCAGTTAGCAAACCGTAACTAACTTCACAAGTAGCCCTAAGCTCTTTTTACTTGATTTGTGCTTAGCGTGAGTTACCAATGCCAGTTACGAACGTAACTGGCGTCCATATCTGGCGTCAGCCTCTGTCAGCGTTTTAAAGACCGAAAATCGGGATCTTTCTCATTTGAACCATATCTCTCTCAATAAAGCTCCGATTTAGGTGATTCAAGTTGCTATGGATTCGTCTCTTGAAGCTCTACAACATGGAAACAAGTATGGCTAGAGGCTATTGGTTGATTTTGGAGTTCATAGAAGTGAAGGTAAGATCTTAATCCTTGAATCTTGAATCTAGGGTTTGGGTTCTTCCACCAACAACTCTCATTCTCTCTTGTGTTCGTTCTTGTGTATGTTTTGGAGGTTATGTAGGTGTTCTTGAAAGACTTACACCATGGATCTAGAGGTGTAGCTTGAGGATCTAAATTCTTTACCGAATGAAACTCGGCATTGGGGTAAAACCTAGATTTAGCTTAAATCTAGTAAGTTGAGTTCAAGATACTTTGTGAAAACTTTGTACATGCCAAAAACGTCTATTTTAAAGTATTAACATGCTTCACTTGTTATTTATCAAATGTGTGAGTATTTGTGTAAGTTTGCATATTTGGTATAAAAGGATTTATAAATCATGAAAGAGGCTTATACTTGGTTTTTAGACATTTTGACAAATAAAGTATAAGTGTGGGTTGTTTGGGTGCAATATCTTTAAATGAAAACCATTTGGTTGTATTTGCATCTTTGGAGTTTTGGAACTTATAAATCATTGAAAAATACAGATTATTGCATTATGGGTCATTTTGTAAATGCATAAGTATGAGTTCAAATCTAAACTTATAAACTCAAATACTTGTTGTGAATATAGTATTTTACTGATTCCTAAACTTTATTTCAAGTGGTTGTGTATTTCGGTAAGTTTGGAGGTTTTGGGTCAAAATGAGGATTTTGAGTATTTTGTTGTAAATGATGAGTTGAGCATCATTAATGGTTTAAAATACTTGGAAAGGTTATAAAATGAAATAATCTTTGGTTTTGAAACTCAAAATGATTTGACCTAATTTTTGGTAAAACTTAGACTTGAAAGAAGATGGTTTGTTGAAAAGAGTTTTCAAGGTTGGAAAACTAGTAATACGTCTCGTTGATGTATTCGGTAGTAGGACTAGTATGTAATGGATCCATAGGCATATAGTCGGTTTAAAGGCTGGATTGTTGTCCCTTTTTGGTCGTATAGAAGTCATAGGGGGCCTCCTCTTACCGTTGGGTATAATGCCGGATCATTACCGGATGCCATTGACTCTATGCATGCGCAATTTGGGGTCATCAGGGGGCCGTGTACTAAGGTGCATAATCGGTTATAGACCGGTTGCCAGTGACCATTGCGCGGGCTTTCGTAGGAGCCATCGGGGGCCGTGTACTAAGGTGCATAATCGGTTGTTGACCGATTGCCATTGACTCCTATGGTTGCTCAACATTGAGTAGTGACCTACTTTTGTATCCGTCACCAAAGATGGTATGATCGGGAATCCCCCGTGAACTTTGGATATTTCTATCCCTTTAAAGGTCCGCGTGAGTTAACGTTTTATAAAACATGGTTAAAAGTATGTTTTCTATCTCCACGTTTATAAACTCAATCATAGTCGTGTGAGTATTGGAATTGGTACGTCGTTAAAAGAATATTTCTATTTTAAAGTATTCTTTTCTAATGTCATTTTGGTCTAAAGCTTTTATTATGGGACTAGTGAATTTGGGGAAAGACGTTGCTTTTATAATAAGGTTATTTCCTTTGAGAATTATATTTTATTAAACACATCTTTTGGTTTCAAATCAATCATAAATATGTTAAAACTCTTGAGCTCACTAGGCGTTAAGCCTAACCCTTTTTCTTTGTCGGCATGTGCATCAGGTTATCGTGGGGGTTGGTACTAGTGACACGTGTGGACTTGAGTGCTAGGAAGTGGCACGATAAAGACTCTTGGTGACGTTTTCCGCATTTGGAGATAGCGACTCTTATTGGTATAGTAACACCCAACCGTAAGTAGGTCTTGTATAGGACTTGATTTGTTTGTTGTAGAGGCTTATTACTAATTGTGGTTTGAGGAAAGTTATTTATTGATGAAATATTAGAAATTTTAAATTAGTCGCTCTTTCCAGATTTGAGGGTGTTACACATGTCCTAACTCTACTGACTATGGCCCTACCTAATGAAATATTCAATAGGGTTAACAATCTTGAATCTGCCAAGGCAAGGTGGGATGAAGTTGAATCCCAGATGCAGGGGAGTGCAAAATCACAGGAACAGAAACTCAACATATGCATTGGCACATATGAAGGATTTAAAGCTAAGGAAAGTGAATCTCTGACTGAAACCTACAACAGATTCAGTAACATACTTAATGATCTTAGAAGGAATGGAGTTCAAAAGATGACAATATGTATACATATATATATATAATCCTTAGCCAATCATTTGTACATGAAATTTTTTTCATGTATAAAATCATAAATGATCCGGGCGACTTTTTCTATGCGACTTAAGTGGCTCCAAAATTCGCCCGCTCCAGTTAGTGCATCATAAAAAACGTTTCTCATACGAGAACGCTAACTATTTACGAGAATACGAGAAACGTTTTTCATGTACAAAATATATGTGATTTTGCACTAACTGGAGCGGACGACTTTTGGGTCACTTAAGTCACATGGGAAAATTCGCCTAGATCATTTATGAATTTGTACAAAATCACATATGATTTTGTACATGGAATTTTTTTCTTAAATGTAATTACCCAAATGATTGGCTGAGGATTGTCCTCATATTTTCTTAAATTATTACCGTCCTCACATGAATTTCTCTCTCTATATATATGTATGTATGTATGTATGTATGTATGTATGTATACACAGGGCTTAATTTTTTGAGAACCGTAATTTTTGTGAAATCCATCCTAAACCACAAGTTTTAATTAATTTATTGTATTTCTTTAATTAATGATAAAAGGGTATTTTTTTCATCTGATAGACAACTCATCAAATCTCATATATATCTCTTTCCAAATATCACGGTGATTTTGTAGGTTGGGGTTCTTTTCCATCACCCATTTCCTTAATTTCAATTATAGTGCAACAAATGTTCATAATTAATATGTTCACGATGGGTTTACAATGTGTTCTTGAATGTTTGTGTTTCTCGTTTCCCGTTAATTATTCAAATCAGATCCCTTTGTAGAACTCATGTAAGTTCACAGTGTGATATTAATTCCTTAATTAACAAAATATACAAACATCTTTGTACCTTGAATATGTGAACTTCCCTGGTTCGAACCTAATTTATAAACAAATTTGAATATAATGCATGAACACATTGTGAACCTAAATGTATGAACATATTAATGAACTTGATGTATATTCCCCGTGTTCGCGTCTTCTACAAACACCATTAATTCCAAAGGGAGGAGAGAGAAGAGAGATTTTATCAAAATACCTAATTTGTGCCATTAATTAAGATGAAACGATAAATGAGGAAGTTAGTTTAAAAAGATTTTATTATTAATTTTTATATTTATTAAATATATTGTGACGCTGAAATTAGATCTCATGTTCCTACAAAATATAATGATCTCAAAAGAAGGTCCCCCCTATATACATACATATATATAGGGGTGGGTTCAAATGAAAAATTAAATTTGGTTGTGAACGTGAAAACAAATGAGAGTGCGACAGGTGTCATATTCAGATTGAAGAATACTATATTCAGTCTGAATGCAATATTATTTTGACTGTAGTATTATTCAGTCTGAATAATTTATTCATTATTCAGTCTGAATAATATTAAATTCAGAAAGTCGCGCTCTTATTTGTCCTCACGTTCATAACGAAACTTGAGTTCACATTTGAACTTTACTCTCTCTCTCTCTCTCTCTCTCTCTCTATATATATATATATATATATATGTATATATATACAGAGTATATATATATAGAGAGAGAGGTGGGTTCATGCGAGGACGGTAAAAATTTTCGAGAATGCGAGGACAATCCTCAGCCGATCATTTTGTACACGAAATTTTTTTCATGTACAAAATCATATGTGATTTTGTACTAGCATCAAAAATAACACGCACGACTTTTGTTGCGAAAAAAGTCTCGGCTAATCATATGTGATTTTGTATGTGAAAATTTTCATGTACAAAATGATTGGCTGAAGATTGTTTTCGAATTCTCGTAAATTGTTACCGTTCTCGTATGAACCCGCCTCTCTCTGTCTCTCTCTCTCTCTCTCTCTCTCTCTATATATATATATATTAGTTAATTACAAAGTTGGTCCCTATAGTTCGACATGTTTTATAAAAAAATATAATAAAATGCAAAAAAGGAGACAAAACATGGTTGGACGATTTTACCCCTCTCTTGACGGACAAGATTTAAGGGAGTTAGTGATCAGAGACCACTTTCAGAGCAAAGTGAGAACCACGAGGATGATTTCTAAAGTTAACAAAATTCAAGTCCTACTTTCATAAATTTTACTAAACCTCAGGGATCAAAATTAGAGTGTACTCAATATAATCTTTATATATATAAAAACAACAACCTCAAGAGATGAGGTGGCATTATGAGATTTGAGTATCCTCAAATCTTGAAATGTGATTTAGTTTGGCTATCCCACATTGGTGGAAAGAAAAAGTGGAAGAAATGTAGTGGTGTATAAATATGATAGTTGGATGGGAATTTTTTAATTCAAGTCATGTTGTTGATTCAAATTAGTTAACACTTTCATTTGCAATTCTCATTATGATAGTTAAATATTTCTCAAATCTTCAAATGCGGTTATGTTTTGTCCCATATTAAATATTATTTTAAAATATTGCGCTGACATCTTGAGAGTTGTGTGTTTTAGAACCTTACATTGTGGTTGGTTTTTGGAGATCCCACATTGATGGAAAATTGATACATTGATATAGTGTGATAAGTATATATATAAAAAACAAGCATGTGGCACTTTTAATAATTAAAAGAATGATATAACTATATAAACCATCGTTTGTCCTCTAATTTTGGAGTAATAGTTATTTTTTATTATAAAGGAACAACAATCTATATATATATATATATATATATATATATAAAGAGAAATCATGAAGAATGAGTTGGCGTTATAAGATTTGAGTATTAAAATGTGATTTAGTTTGGCTATCCCACATTGGTGGAAAGAAAAAAGTTGAAGGATTGTAGTAGTGTATATATGTGATAGCTGGATGGGAATTTTTTTGATGCAAGTCATGTTGTTGATTCAAGTGAGTCAACACTTTCATTTGCAATTCTTATTATGATAGTTAAGTATTTCTCAAATCTTCAAATGCGGTTAAAATTTATCCCATATAAAATATGACTTTAAATTATTGAGATGACATCTTGAAAGTTGTGTTTTTTAAAATCTTGCATTGTGGTTGGTTTTTGGAGATCCCACATTGATGAAAAATTGATACATTGATAGATTGTGATAAATATATAGATATAAAAATAAGCATGTGATACTTTTGATAATAAAAAGAATGATATAACTATGTAAACCATCGTTTGGCCTCTAAATTTGGAGTAATAGTTATTTTTTATTATAAATGAACAACAATAGGAGTTGAGGTAGTACTATAATATTTTAAATCTATATCTTTATATATATATATATATATATATATAACAACAACCTCAAGACATGAGGTGGAATAATCAAAGTTTAGTATTGTCAAATCTTGAAATGTGGTATAAGAAAGGAGGAGATGAACAATAGATGATGACTTGACAATTTTCAAATATTAAAATGTGGTTGAGTTTCATCATCCCACATTGTTGAGAAGATGCGAGTTTAAATATATAAAGTGCATATAAGAATAAATGAGTGAATAGTTTTGTGTCAACTCATATGGTTGGATCAATCTGACCTACTTTATTTTTGCAAATTAAATCAATTTATATAACAAGTTAGTAGAATAATGTTTTTTCGTTAAATAATGGACTTGGCTAATTTTAGATTACCATGAGAAATTGATTTGTTCGAATATAGTGGGTAGGTTTGTGAAAGGAGGAACAAAATGTCGGTATCTATATTTGTTTCTTTTTATATATAAAAGTAAGATCCACAAGAAATGATGTAGCACCCTAAGAATTGAGTATTATGTACTTCTTGCATTGAGATTTTTGTGTATCTCACATTGAAGAGATGAAAGATTAACAATTGATGTTAGGTATATGAGAGGAGGTTAGGGTGTGTTTGTTTTAACTCATGGGGTTGGATCCTTTTGACTAATCATATAAACACATGTTGTTAGCTCATGTTGGCTAACCCTCCAAACTATTGGATTGGTTCATTTTGGCCAACCCTCTATGGTAGGGCTGTGCATCGGACGGGTCGGGTTGGTTCAGGGACCTAAACCCAAAACCCAATCAAATATCGGGTAGGAAATCATAACCCCGAAATCCGACCAAAACTGAACCAACCCGTAAACATCGGATGGTTCGGATCGGGTATCCGATCCCCAAATTTCTAAAAAAACGTTTTAAAAGTTCATGTTATAGGGCGCTCTTAAGTCTCAACTAACCCTATATACAACTCAAGCCCTTAGAAAAGAGGAAGAAGGAACTCATGGAAACAAAAAAAAAAGACCCCTATCCATATATATAGTAGAGTAAAGAAGAAAAAAAAGCTTTGTAGGGCGATGTGGGATGAGGGCATCAGCGCCTCCCTCTCCCTTTTTTCACTGTTGAAATTGTCCCATATCGATTTTTAGAAGAAAACTTGAGTTTTGGAAGCTACTATATAAGAAAGAGAGGGGTAGCATGTATAAGCATAAAAAATATTCGTGTTTTTCGGGTATTCGAGTGTCTATTTTGGATACCCAACCCAATCCTACTTATCTGATAAAACCTTTAAAATTCAGATTTTCAAGTTTTGGGTTTTTTGGGTGGAGGTTTTTAGTGATATTTTCGAATCGGTTCTTGGGTCGGATTTTTGGTTTTTCGGGTTTTGCTCACCCCTAATATTGTGTATGTTTGCTAAAACAATTTACACTTAAAAAAGTCAAATAAAATGATACATTGCATTTTATTAGTTGTTAAACAATGAATTACGTTTATCTTAACGAGTTAACGTAGTTACATATTTATAAATATTATAATCTCATCACCACGCAACGCGTGGTGGCACACACTAGTATGTATTATCCAAATTCCAAACTAAAACAATATTAGAACAAGTTTTGGTTTTTTATGATTTTTGATATGGGATATTTCAAAAAATGATATTATCACTTTGCTTAAGATTTTAGTCAATTAAAACGGTATCATATGTGACAATCTACTTGGTAACCACTAATCAGGTAAGAGGCGTCATCCTTAGTTATCGGGTATGACTGTCGGTCTTCGCCATCGCTTTTATCGGATAAGATTCTCGGTCTTTGTCATATTCATCTATTATGGTAATATGACTTGATAAGTGTTTATTGGGTAAGTGTTTGACAAACATCCCCTAATATAACGAATTATTATTTAGAGCATCCATAATGGAGGTTCTTCTTGAGTTTTTTGATGAGGTTTTTATAAAAACCTCCACTGTGGGACACAGTTTCTTGTCCAGTCACAGGTTCCTATAGGCACCGAGTGCTTGAACAAGAACCCGGGTTCTTGCAAACATTCCTTTTTTATTTTATTATTTTTATTGTTTTCTTAATCATTTTATAAATTAAAAATAAGGAAAGTGCGGTTTTTGTAAGAACCTCTATTGTAGAGTTTTATGGAGGTTTTTGTTTTGTTGAGATGATAATGATGTAACAGAAAAAAATATAGCAAATGAGGTTTTTAAAAATTCCACCACTGTAGATGCTCTTAATAAAAATAAAAGTTATTATATCATCCAACAACTTATAATAGTTTATTCACTTTATTGTATGTGTTTTTCCACTCATTTCTGTTAGGATATAAGTTATGGTCGGTCATATTCACTTTTCTATGAATTCTCCAAACCATGATGACAAAATATCGATCATACAATATAAGAAAGAGGATCGTTTGAGTAAAGGAGTTAAAAGTGAAAATCGTAAGAATAGATCTGGATTCTTGATCACTTTTAATCTCACCTCACCCTATGAATTGCACTTATCATGGGAATTGATATGATGCATCTCGGTGCATTTCATTAGTGTTACCCCTAAATTATGATTGATCCAGGGGTGGAGATTGCTTCTTACCTTTCTCACCCTTTGTACCATAACTTTCATCCTCACCATAACAGAAACCTATTATATGATAACTATACATGTTTTACATGTAACAGCCATATTGGCATAAGGTAGCTGATTCTTTTATAGGCAATACATACTATGAGTTCAAGTAGTTTCACTATAAAATTTGTTGTTATATATGTAATCCCAGTTCCATATCATGATCCGTTATCAATGTTCCATTGTTGTTATAAACGATTTGAACTTTTAACGAGCTACTAGAGCTTGAGCTTAATTATTTTCGAGCTCAACTCTACCTCAAACACAAAATTAAACTCATTTAATTTAATCAGTCGAGCTCCTATAACACCAATATTCGACTCGAATCGTTGAAAACTCAATTAGATTTTTTGATTCAAGCCAAGTCATTCGAACATACACTTTTTTGAGGCAAACATGTTTATATGTTCATAAAAACAATAAAATATAAAATTAACGAGCTTGAGCTCGATAATTCAAAAAATATTCGAGCCCGCACTCGAACCCAACTTTGACAAGGTTATTCGAGCTCGAGTCAAGCTCCAGCCTGGCATTACCTTTTCAATTGGAGCTCAATCGATAACCTACTACTATGGGTGTTATTCGGACGGTTAAATCGGTTTTCGGTTTAGGTTAATTGGTTTTTATCCTTTTCAAACTAACTGATAACCAAACCAAATAAAGTTTGGTTTAATTGGTTTCGGCTTATTCGGTTTTTGGTGTATCCGGTTCGGTAGTTGGTTAAACCAATTTTCGTTCAATGCTTGTTGCAATAATCCCAAATTCAATGCCCGATTTTTCTAATATGTAATTGTATCAAACATTTTTTACTCAATAAGACGATGGCCTCTCTCACTCTGCTTCACCTCCCCTGTAGCTGAAGTTGATTCATCAACAGAGAAGGGGGGTCGGACATGAATACGATTTGATTGACTTGTACTAAGTTAAGAACATCATCTACCAAAAACCAATATTTACCAAAAGAAATTATTTCTTCATATGACGAATTACATCAAGAAAAAAAATATAATAAAACAATATCCACTATCAAGCAAAAAACATTATATAGCAATCAATCAGAGGCGAAGACAGTAGAGGGAATGCTGACGCTGAGCGCCCCCCCCCCCCACTGTTCCTTTTTATATGTAATTTGATAGAAATAAAACACTACCGTGGTTGTCCGAGTGGTTTTACCATGTTTAATATCACCTAGCATAGAACCTGGGTTGGAATCCCATGTTAACCTTTTGTTCAAATTTTCTTTCTTTTTTTTAAATATTAGTTAACTGTTTATCTTTTATTCCTTTTTTAAATATTACGTAATAGTATATCTTTTGTTTTCATTATTTATCTTTTATGTTATCAATTTTAACTAAATATTTTTCATAATTTCCAGTTGGATTATAAGCATAACACCGAAAGGAAACATTTGAAGGAAGAATTTGTCATCTAACCCAGAGCTCTTCTTGGCTGCTCTGTCTATGTTGTCAACATGTACCCCTCCTCTCTTCACCACAGCGACAACCACCACCACCACCAAGGCTGTTGCTGCTCCTCTCAGCAAGGACAAAGGGAAATCCCCTCAGCAACCATGTTCTTCTGCCAAGCTCATGGAGGTCAAGACTTAAAAGGCTGCTCCTAAGCTTCCTCCCTTCCTAGCTGAACTTCCACCCATTGTTCTTCCTAGCCCAACATTCCCTGCAATTGACTTTTTAGTCAAGAAATGTGGTCACACCAGGGCAAAGGTTGAGTATTTACAGAAGTCTGTTGAGTTCATCTTCCGGACAGTGGTTGGAACTCTAGGGATCAAGACCGCTGTCAACAACATTCTCAGCGACATCCAGTCCCTGAAGGAAGACAATCGGGCACATGGTCAGTCCATTGCCCCGTCTGGAGAAGAAGATGGATGACCAAGATCTGGTGCTTGAGTCTATTCAGAAGACTCAATCTGATATGATGCAGTTGCTGACAAAGCTCTCTGAGAGCAGCTCCTCTTTCTCCACTGTTGATCGGACATCCCTGAATTCAGTCCTTGCGCACCAAGAGCGCCATGAAGAGAAGCTGAAGGACGTTCAGGGGAATGTACGTCTGCTGATGGTGTACGGTCACCCTGCTGACAACATCGAGGGGGAGAGATGTGCCAAAGAATTCGCTGACGACATCATCGCGGATCACAATGCGACCTTCCCTGATGAGGTTATCTCTCCCTACATCAAGCAGGTAGGACCTTCCCTCACTGAAGGTGTAGTGGAAGAAGAACAAGAAGATGATGATGATGATGATGAAGAGTATGAAGAAGCCATCCTTCACTATGGGGGAGGCAATGATGATGATGAAGACGATGATATAGGAAGTGCTTTGGAGCACTTCAATATGTCAAGGCCAAAAGTCTCTCATCAGGAGCCTTTGGGGGACGGACAACATCCCTCTCAGGGACAGTCTGGTCCCTCAGGCAAAGGAAATAATGTGGCAGAAGCTGATGCCACCATCTCTTTAACCGAGGGGGAGACCACTGTCGAGGTATCTCTTCCTCTCATTCTCTTCTCTGAACCTCCCACATATCCCTCTTTCTCTCCACCAAACCGTATAGGGCTGCGTACGGCGCCCACTGAATGCTGGTGTGATAGCTGTTGTTATAGGAGAATTCAACAAGTGGTAGGTGGGTATCCCAACTCCCACCAAAATCTATTGCACATGCACGCAACATATCCTCTAGAGTTTGAATAGTTCTTTCTGATTATCCATCCGTTTGAGGAAAAGTTTATTTTATGAGTTGGGGTTATAATTCAAGTAGTCTCACTCAAAAACATTGAGTTTTGACCCCCCAAATGCTCAAAACAAAGATGGTTATGCATCTGGAAGTTCAACAATAGGTAAACCCTACTTTGAACGATCATAGCTCTCGAAATAATCATCCAAATTACTTGATTTTTCTTTTGAATTTATTTTAATGAGTTATCTTTTAAATGCCACTGGTTTCACTCAAAAATATGGTGATTTAGGGTTTCAACTATTCAAAACAAAATGAGTGTGCAATCTGTCCAAAGCTGACAGATTTGTGCATGCATGTTCAAATGGCCATATCTCCTTCAAAACTCAATGAAAAAGAATGTTTTTTTTAGAGTCAAATTTTCTGAGTTATCTTCTGTTTTCAAGTGGAATCACATGAAAATATGGAGTTTTGAGCCTCCAAACACCTAAAAAATTTTAGGTGTGCAAACTGTAAAACCACCAGTAGATAAACCCTACTTTGTATGTTAATATCTCTTTGATTATTTGTCCATAATGGATAATTTTTCTTCTGGAGTTTTCTTTTATGAGTTAGGGTTCATATGAATCCGGTTTCATTCAAAAATATGAAGTAATGAGGCATTAACAATTTATTAAATTTAAGTGTGCAATCTGTCAACTAATGACAGATGGGTGCATGAAACTTTGTAGTGCCATATCTTCCTCATAACTCATCCAATTTGGATGAGTATTTAGCATGATATGGACGACACAAACACAAGTACATTTTCTGTCAGCACCAAAAATCACCAATTTCATGAATAAAACCCACATGCAATAGGTTTTTCCTTTGATTTCTTGAGTTCCATTTGTTTGGGTCATGGATTATCACTCTTATAAAGATATTTTACATATTTTGGTGTATAATCTACCCTTGGAACTAAGAATTTCCAGAAATTCAAAGGAAGGTGATGAAGATGCAAGAGAAAGTGGGTTTTTCCCCAAAATTTGTAACAAAAATGATGGAGATGATGTTACTAATTACGTGGATGAAGAAATGTGTTGAATATCTTCAATAATCTTGCTTTTTGATGGGTTTTTGATGAAGACTTTTGGCTGGAACTTAAAGGAGAAATGAGGGTTTTTTAAGAAGTCCCTTGAGTTTTAGAGAGAGAGAAGAGAGAAGTTTCTAATTTCAACATGCAAAATGAGAAGTAAATGGAAAGAAAATGTATTTATATGTGGGGAGATAGGGGGCGCAACCATACTAATGGGCCCCACTCCAAACAAAAAATTTTAAAAAAAAATAAATAAAACTTAAGCACAAAACCAATAAAAATGTCATTTTTCTCAATTTTGACATTTTTTTTTCTCAAAATGCAAGTCCAAAAGTGATTAAATTCTATAAAAATAGAAATTTTATATTTTAAATACTAAAACTATATATTTATATAAATTGGGTATAATTTAGAGCATTTGGCACTATGTAGGACGTTTCAGATAGTTACGGGTCGCAGCCGAACTTTTTAAGCAATTTTCGGTAACTCTAGAAATTTTTCGGTTGATCTAATATAACTAACTCTTATTCTTATAAATTAACTCTAATAACACTAATAAACTTAATAAAAACTAACCTAGAAGCTCAAATTTGACAGTTGTCACAGTCTCCCCCCATTAGAGAAATTTTGTCCCGAAATTTGAGAACTAGCTTTATCCGGGGCGTTCTCGAACAGGCGAGGATACTTATGCTTCATCAAAAATTCTCGCTCCCAAGTATACTCTGGGCCGTGCTTCGCATTCCAGCGAACTTTGATAATAGGGATCTTACTGTGCCTCAACCGTTTAATTTCTCGGTTAAGTATTTCGATTGTTTCTTCGATGAAGTGTAACCGATCGTTA